>CAXAJV010000078.1:1491000-2982000 GCA_963969225.1 Xylocopa violacea
TAACGTAATATAACCTAACCTAACCCAACCTAACATCTCGGCGGTAATATTTGACGACATTCCTGGCGAGTTGGCCTCTACGTTTCCGTGGGTTATTTATATGCATCAATAACATAATATAAGCTAAGCTAACCCAATCTAATATCTCCGCGGTAATATTTGACAACATACCTGGCGAGTTGGCCTCTACGTCTCCGTGGGCCCTTCATATACATCAATAACAAAAATATAAACTAACCTAAATCAACCTATCATCTCGGTGATAATATTTGACAAGATTCCTGGCGAGTTGGACTCTACGTCTCCGTGGGATCTTTATATACATCAATAACGTAATATAACATAACCTAACCCAATCTAACATCTCGGCGGTAATATTTGACGACATTCCTGGCGAGTTGGCCTCTACGTTTCCGTGGGACCTTTATATACATCAATAACGTAATATAACCTAACATAACCCAACCTAACATCTCGGCGGTAATATTTGACAACATTCCTGGCGAGTTGGCTTCTCCGTCCCCGTGGCACCTTTATATACATCAATAACGTAATATAACCTAACCTAACCCAACCTAACATCTCGGCGATAATATTTGACAAGATTCCTGGCGAGTTGGCCTCTACGTCTCCGTGGGATCTTTATATACATCAATAACGTAATATAACATAACCTAACCCGATCTAACATCTCGGCGGTAATATTTGACCACATTCCTGGCTAGTTGGCCTCTACGTCTCCGAGGGTCCTTCATATACATCAATAACGAAATATAACCTAACCTATCCTAACCTATCTTCTCGGCGGTAACATTTGACAACATTCCCGGCGAGTTGGCCTCTACGTCTCCGTGGGACCTTTATATACATCAGTAACGTAATATAACCTAACCTAACCCAACGTAACATCTCGGCGGTAATATTTGAAAACATTCCTGGCGAGTTGGCCTCTACGTCTCCGTGGGATCTTTATATACATCAATAACGTAATATAACATAACCTAACCCAATCTAGCATCTCGGCGGTAATAGTTGACCACATTCCTGGCTTGTTGGCCTCTACGTCTCCGCGGGACCTTTATATACATCAATAACATAATATAAGCTAGCCCAACCCAATCTAACATCTCGGCGGTAATATTTGAAAACATACCTGGCGAGTTGGCCTCTACGTCTCCGTGGGATCTTTATATACATCAATAACGTAATATAACATAACCTAACCCAATCTAGCATCTCGGCGGTAATAGTTGACCACATTCCTGGCTTGTTGCCCTCTACGTCTCCGTGAGACCTTTATATACATCTATAACGTAATATAACCTAACCTAACCCAACCTAACTTCACGGCGGTAATATTTGAAAACATACCTGGCGAGGTGGCCTCTACGTCTCCGTGGGATATTTATATACTTCAATAACATAATATAAGCTATCCTAACCCAATCTAACATCTCGGCGGTAATATTTGACCACATTCCTGGCGAGTTGGCCTCTACATCTTCGTGGGACCTTTATATACTTCAATAACGTAATATAACCTAAGCTAACCCAATCTAGCATCTCGGCGGTAATATTTGACCACATTCCTGGCTTGCTGACCTCTACTTCTCCGTGAGACCTTTATATACATCTATAACGTAATATAACCTAACCTAACCCAACCTAACATCTCGGCGGTAGTTTTTGAAAACATTCCTAGCGAGTTGGCCTCTACGTCTCCGTGGGACCTTTATATACATCAATAACGTAATATAAACTAACCTAACCCAATCTAACATCTCGGCGGTAATATTTGACATCATTCCTGACGAGTTGGCCTCTACGTCTTCGTGGGACCTTTGTATACATCAATAACGTAATATAACTTAACCTAACCCAACCTAACATCTCCGCGGTAATATTTGACGACATTCCTGGCGAGTTGGCCTCTACGTCTCCGTGGGACCTTTATATACATCAGTAACGTAATATAACCTAACCTCACCCAACGTAACATCTCGGCGGTAATATTTGAAAACATTCCTGGCGAGTTGGCCTTTACGTCTCCGTGGGACCTTCACATACATCAATAACGTAATATAACCTAACCTAACCCAATCTAGCATCTCGGCGGTAATATTTGACGACATTCCTGGCGAGTTGGCCTCTACGTTTCCGTGGGACCTTTATATACTTCAATAACGTAATATAACCTAACCTAACACAACCTAACGTCTCGGCGGTAATATTTGACGACATTCCTGGCGAGTTGGCCTCTACGTTTCCGTGGGACCTTTATATACTTCAATAACGTAATATAACCTAACCTAACCCAATCTAACATCACCGCGGTAATATTTGACAACATTCCTGGCGAGTTGGCCTCTACGTTTCCGTTTGACCTTCATATACATCAATAACGCAATCTAACCTAACATAACCCAACCTAACATCTCGGCGGTAATATCTGACAACATTCCTGGCGAGTTGGCTTCTCCGTCTCCGTGGGACCTTTATATACATCAATAACGTAATATAACCTAACCTAACCCAATCTAGCATCTCGGCGGTAATATTTGACCACATTCCTGGCTTGTTGGCCTCTACGCGTCCGTGAGAACTTTATATACATCTATAACGTAATATAACCTAACCTAACCATACCTAACATCTCCGCGGTAATATTTGACAACATTCCTGGCGAGTTGGCCTCTACGTCTCCGTTTGACCTTCATATACATCAATAACGTAATCTAACCTAACATAACCCAACCTAACATCTCGGCGGTAATATTTGACAACATTCCTGGCGAGTTGGCTTCTCCATCCCCGTGAGACCTTTATATACATCAATAACGTAATATACCCTAACCTAACCCAACCTAACATCTCGGCGATAATATTTGACAAGATTCCCAGCGAGTTGGCCTCTACGTCTCCGTGGGACCTTTATATACATCAGTAACGTAATATAACCTAACCTAACCCAACGTAACATCTCGGCGGTAATATTTGAAAACATTCCTGGCGAGTTGGCCTTTACGTCTCCGTGGGACCTTCACATACATCAATAACGTAATATAACCTAACCTAACCCAATCTAGCATCTCGGCGGTAATATTTGACCACTTTCCTGGCTTGTTGGCCTCTACGTCTCCATGGGACCTTTATATACATCAATAACATAATATAAGCTAGCCTAACCTAATCTAACATCTCGGCGGTAATATTTGACCACATTCCTGGCGAGTTGGCCTCTACGTCTTCGTGGGACCTTTGTATACATCAATAACGTAATATAACTTAACCTAACCCAACCTAACATCTCGGCGGGAATATTTGACGACATTCCTGGCGAGTTGGCCTCTACGTTTCCGTAGGATATTTATATACATCAATAACATAATATAAGCTAAGCTAACCCAATCTAACATCTCCGCGGTAATATTTGACAACATACCTGGCGAGTAGGCCTCTACGTCTCCGTGGGCCCTTCATATACATCAATAACAAAAATATAACCTAACCTAAATCAACCTATCATCTCGGCGATAATATTTGACAAGATTGCTGGCGAGTTGGCCTCTACGTTTCCGTGGGATATTTATATACTTCAGTAACGTAATATAACCTAACCTAACCATACCTAACATCTCCGCGGTAATATTTGACAACATACCTTGCGAGTTGGCCTCTACGTCTCCGTTTGACCTTCACATACATCAATAACGTAATCTAACATAACATAACCCAACCTAACATCTCGGCGGTAATATTTGACAACATTCATGGCGAGTTGGCTTCTCCATCCCCGTGGGACCTTTATATACATCAATAACGTAATATAACCTAACCTAACCCAACCTAACATTTCGGCGGTAATATTTGACGACATTCCTGGCGAGTTGGCCTCTACGTTTCCGTGGGACCTTTATATACTTCAATAACGTAATATAACCTAACCTAAATCAACCTATCATCTCGGCGATAATATTTGACAAGATTCCTGGCGAGTTGGCCTCTACGTCTCCGTGGGATCTTTATATACATCAATAACGTAATATAACATAACCTAACCCAATCTAGCATCTCGGCGGTAATATTTGACCACATTCCTGGCTTGTTGGCCTCTACGTCTCCGTGAGACCTTTATATACATCTATAACGTAATATAACCTAACCTAACCCAAGCTAACTTCTCGGCGGTAATATTTGAAAACATACCTGGCGAGGTGGCCTCTACGTCTCCGTGGGACCTTTATATACTTCAATAACGTAATATAACCTAACCTAAATCAACCTATCATCTCGGCGGTAATATTTGACAACATTCCTGGCGAGTTGGCCTCTACGTCTCCGTTGAACTTCATATACATCAATATCGTAATATAACGTAACCTAACCCAACCTATCATCTCGGCGGTTATATTTGACAACATTCCTGGTGAGTTGGCTTCTCCGTCTCCGTGGGACCTTTATATACATCAATAACGTAATATAACCTAACCTAACCCAACCTAACATCTCCGCGGTATTATTTGACAACATACCTGGCGAGTTGGCCTCTACGTCTCCGTTTGACCTTCATTTACATCAATAACGTAATCTAACATAACATAACCCAACCTAACATCTCGGCGGTAATATTTGACAACATTCCTGGCGAGTTGGCTTCTCCGTCCCCGTGGGACCTTTATATACATCAATAACGTAATATAACCTAACCTAACCCAACCTAACATCTCGGCGGTAATATTTGACGACATTCCTGGCGATTTGGCCTCTACGTTTCCGTGGGACCTTTATATACTTCAATAACGTAATATAACCTAACCTAAATCAACCTATCATCTCGGCGATAATATTTGACAAGATTCCTGGCGAGTTGGCCTCTACGTCTCCGTGGGATCTTTTTATACATCAAGAACGTAATATAACATAACCTAACCCAATCTAGCATCTCGGCGGTAATAGTTGACCACATTCCTGGCTTGTTGGCCTCTACGTCTCCGTGAGACCTTTATATACATCTATAACGTAATATAACCTAACCTAACCCAACCTAACTTCACGGCGGTAATATTTGAAAACATACCTGGCGAGGTGGCCTCTACGTCTCCGTGGGATATTTATATACTTCAATAACATAATATAAGCTATCCTAACCCAATCTAACATCTCGGCGGTAATATTTGACCACATTCCTGGCGAGTTGGCCTCTACATCTTCGTGGGACCTTTATATACATCAATAACGTAATATAACCTAACCTAAATCAACCTATCATCTCGGCGATAATATTTGACAAGATTCCTGGCGAGTTGGCCTCTACGTCTCCGTGGGATCTTTATATACATCAATAACGTAATATAACATAACCTAACCCAATCTAACATCTCGGCGGTAATATTTGACCACATTCCTGGCTAGTTGGCCTCTACGTCTCCGAGGGTCCTTCATATACATCAATAACAAAAATATAACCTAACCTAAATCAACCTATCATCTCGGCGATAATATGTGACAAGATTCCTGGCGACTTGGCATCTACGTTTCCGTGGGATTTTTATATACATCAATAACGTAATATAGCATAACCTAACCCAATCTAACATCTCGGCGGTAATATTTAACGACATTCCTGGCGAGTTGGCCTCTACGTTTCCGTGGGACCTTTATATACTTCAATAACGTAATATAACCTAACCTAACCCAACCTAACATCTCGGCGGTAATATTTGACGACATTCCTGGCGAGTTGGCCTCTACGTTTCCGTGGGATATTTATATGCATCAATAACATAATATAAGCTAAGCTAACCCAATCTAATATCTCCGCGGTAATATTTGACAACATACCTGGCGAGTTGGCCTCTACGTCTCCGTGGGCCCTTCATATACATCAATAACAAAAATATAACCTAACCTAAATCAACCTATCATCTCGGTGATAATATTTGACAAGATTCCTGGCGAGTTGGACTCTACGTCTCCGTGGGATCTTTATATACATCAATAACGTAATATAACATAACCTAACCCAATCTAACATCTCGGCGGTAATATTTGACGACATTCCTGGCGAGTTGGCCTCTACGTTTCCGTGGGACCTTTATATACATCAATAACGTAATATAACCTAACATAACCCAACCTAACATCTCGGCGGTAATATTTGACAACATTCCTGGCGAGTTGGCTTCTCCGTCCCCGTGGGACCTTTATATACATCAATAACGTAATATAACCTAACCTAGCCCAACCTAACATCTCGGCGGTAATATTTGACGACATTCCTGGCGATTTGGCCTCTACGTTTCCGTGGGACCTTTATATACTTCAATAACGTAATATAACCTAACCTAAATCAACCTATCATCTCGGCGATAATATTTGACAAGATTCCTGGAGAGTTGGCCTCTACGTCTCCGTGGGATCTTTATATACATCAATAACGTAATATAACATAACCTAACCCAATCTAGCATCTCGGCGGTAATAGTTGACCACATTCCTGGCTTGTTGGCCTCTACGTCTCCGTGAGACCTTTATATACATCTATAACGTAATATAACCTAACCTAACCCAACCTAACTTCACGGCGGTAATATTTGAAAACATACCTGGCGAGGTGGCCTCTACGTCTCCGTGGGATATTTATATACTTCAATAACATAATATAAGCTATCCTAACCCAATCTAACATCTCGGCGGTAATATTTGACCACATTCCTGGCGAGTTGGCCTCTACATCTTCGTGGGACCTTTATATACATCAATAACGTAATATAACCTAACCTAAATCAACCTATCATCTCGGCGATAATATTTGACAAGATTCCTGGCGAGTTGGCCTCTACGTCTCCGTGGGATCTTTATATACATCAATAACGTAATATAACATAACCTAACCCAATCTAACATCTCGGCGGTAATATTTGACCACATTCCTGGCTAGTTGGCCTCTACATCTCCGAGGGGCCTTCATATATATCAATAACGAAATATAACCTAACCTATCCTAACCTATCTTCTCCGCGGTAACATTTGACAACATTCCCGGCGAGTTGGCCTCTATGTCTCCGTGGGACCTTTATATACATGAGTAACGTAATATAACCTAACCTAACCCAACGTAACATCTCGGCGGTAATATTTGAAAACATTCCTGGCGAGTTGGCCTCTACGACTCCGTGGGACCTTCATATACGTCAATAACGTAATATAACCCAACCTAATCCAATCTAGCATCTCGGCGGTAATATTTGACCACATTCCTGGCTTGTTGGCCTCTACGTCTCCGTGGGACCTTTATATACATCAATAACATAATATAAGCTAGCCCAACCCAATCTAACATCTCGGCGGTAATATTTGACCACATTCCTGGCTTGTGGGCCTCTACGTCTCCGTGGGACCTTTATATACTTCAATAACGTAATATAACCTAACCTAACACAATCTAGCATCTCGGCGGTAATATTTGAACACATTCCTGGCTTGCTGACCTCTACGTCTCCGTGAGACCTTTATATACATCTATAACGTAATATAACCTAACCTAACCCAACCTAACATCTCGGCGGTAGTATTTGAAAACATTCCTAGCGAGTTGGCCTCTACGTCTCCGTGGGACCTTTATATACATCAATAACGTAATATAACCTAACCTAACCCAATCTAACATCTCGGCGGTAATATTTGACATCATTCCTGGCGAGTTGACCTCTACGTCTGCGTTGACCTTCATATACATCAATAACGTAATATAACGTAACCTAACCCAACCTATCATCTCGGCGGTTATATTTGACAACATTCCTGGCGAGTTGGCTTCTCCGTCTCCGTGGGACCTTTATATACATCAATAACGTAATATAACCTAACCTAACCCACCCTAACATCTCCGCGGTATTATTTGACAACATACCTGGCGAGTTGGTCTCCACGTCTCCGTGGGACCTTTATATACATCAATAACATAATATAAGGTAGCCTAACCTAATCAAACATCTCGGCGGTAATATTTGACCACATTCCTGGCGAGTTGGCCTCTACGTCTCCGTTGAACTTCATATACATCAATATCGTAATATAACGTAACCTAACCCAACCTATCATCTCGGCGGTTATATTTGACAACATTCCTGGTGAGTTGGCTTCTCCGTCTCCGTGGGACCTTTATATACATCAATAACGTAATATAACCTAACCTAACCCAACCTAACATCTCCGCGGTATTATTTGACAACATACCTGGCGAGTTGGCCTCTACGTCTCCGTTTGACCTTCATTTACATCAATAACGTAATCTAACATAACATAACCCAACCTAACATCTCGGCGGTAATATTTGACAACATTCCTGGCGAGTTGGCTTCTCCGTCCCCGTGGGACCTTTATATACATCAATAACGTAATATAACCTAACCTAACCCAACCTAACATCTCGGCGGTAATATTTGACGACATTCCTGGCGATTTGGCCTCTACGTTTCCGTGGGACCTTTATATACTTCAATAACGTAATATAACCTAACCTAAATCAACCTATCATCTCGGCGATAATATTTGACAAGATTCCTGGCGAGTTGGCCTCTACGTCTCCGTGGGATCTTTTTATACATCAAGAACGTAATATAACATAACCTAACCCAATCTAGCATCTCGGCGGTAATAGTTGACCACATTCCTGGCTTGTTGGCCTCTACGTCTCCGTGAGACCTTTATATACATCTATAACGTAATATAACCTAACCTAACCCAACCTAACTTCACGGCGGTAATATTTGAAAACATACCTGGCGAGGTGGCCTCTACGTCTCCGTGGGATATTTATATACTTCAATAACATAATATAAGCTATCCTAACCCAATCTAACATCTCGGCGGTAATATTTGACCACATTCCTGGCGAGTTGGCCTCTACATCTTCGTGGGACCTTTATATACATCAATAACGTAATATAACCTAACCTAAATCAACCTATCATCTCGGCGATAATATTTGACAAGATTCCTGGCGAGTTGGCCTCTACGTCTCCGTGGGATCTTTATATACATCAATAACGTAATATAACATAACCTAACCCAATCTAACATCTCGGCGGTAATATTTGACCACATTCCTGGCTAGTTGGCCTCTACGTCTCCGAGGGTCCTTCATATACATCAATAACAAAAATATAACCTAACCTAAATCAACCTATCATCTCGGCGATAATATTTGACAAGATTCCTGGCGACTTGGCATCTACGTTTCCGTGGGATTTTTATATACATCAATAACGTAATATAGCATAACCTAACCCAATCTAACATCTCGGCGGTAATATTTAACGACATTCCTGGCGAGTTGGCCTCTACGTTTCCGTGGGACCTTTATATACTTCAATAACGTAATATAACCTAACCTAACCCAACCTAACATCTCGGCGGTAATATTTGACGACATTCCTGGCGAGTTGGCCTCTACGTTTCCGTGGGATATTTATATGCATCAATAACATAATATAAGCTAAGCTAACCCAATCTAATATCTCCGCGGTAATATTTGACAACATACCTGGCGAGTTGGCCTCTACGTCTCCGTGGGCCCTTCATATACATCAATAACAAAAATATAACCTAACCTAAATCAACCTATCATCTCGGTGATAATATTTGACAAGATTCCTGGCGAGTTGGACTCTACGTCTCCGTGGGATCTTTATATACATCAATAACGTAATATAACATAACCTAACCCAATCTAACATCTCGGCGGTAATATTTGACGACATTCCTGGCGAGTTGGCCTCTACGTTTCCGTGGGACCTTTATATACATCAATAACGTAATATAACCTAACATAACCCAACCTAACATCTCGGCGGTAATATTTGACAACATTCCTGGCGAGTTGGCTTCTCCGTCCCCGTGGGACCTTTATATACATCAATAACGTAATATAACCTAACCTAACCCAACCTAACATCTCGGCGGTAATATTTGACGACATTCCTGGCGATTTGGCCTCTACGTTTCCGTGGGACCTTTATATACTTCAATAACGTAATATAACCTAACCTAAATCAACCTATCATCTCGGCGATAATATTTGACAAGATTCCTGGAGAGTTGGCCTCTACGTCTCCGTGGGATCTTTATATACATCAATAACGTAATATAACATAACCTAACCCAATCTAGCATCTCGGCGGTAATAGTTGACCACATTCCTGGCTTGTTGGCCTCTACGTCTCCGTGAGACCTTTATATACATCTATAACGTAATATAACCTAACCTAACCCAACCTAACTTCACGGCGGTAATATTTGAAAACATACCTGGCGAGGTGGCCTCTACGTCTCCGTGGGATATTTATATACTTCAATAACATAATATAAGCTATCCTAACCCAATCTAACATCTCGGCGGTAATATTTGACCACATTCCTGGCGAGTTGGCCTCTACATCTTCGTGGGACCTTTATATACATCAATAACGTAATATAACCTAACCTAAATCAACCTATCATCTCGGCGATAATATTTGACAAGATTCCTGGCGAGTTGGCCTCTACGTCTCCGTGGGATCTTTATATACATCAATAACGTAATATAACATAACCTAACCCAATCTAACATCTCGGCGGTAATATTTGACCACATTCCTGGCTAGTTGGCCTCTACATCTCCGAGGGGCCTTCATATATATCAATAACGAAATATAACCTAACCTATCCTAACCTATCTTCTCCGCGGTAACATTTGACAACATTCCCGGCGAGTTGGCCTCTATGTCTCCGTGGGACCTTTATATACATGAGTAACGTAATATAACCTAACCTAACCCAACGTAACATCTCGGCGGTAATATTTGAAAACATTCCTGGCGAGTTGGCCTCTACGACTCCGTGGGACCTTCATATACGTCAATAACGTAATATAACCCAACCTAATCCAATCTAGCATCTCGGCGGTAATATTTGACCACATTCCTGGCTTGTTGGCCTCTACGTCTCCGTGGGACCTTTATATACATCAATAACATAATATAAGCTAGCCCAACCCAATCTAACATCTCGGCGGTAATATTTGACCACATTCCTGGCTTGTGGGCCTCTACGTCTCCGTGGGACCTTTATATACTTCAATAACGTAATATAACCTAACCTAACACAATCTAGCATCTCGGCGGTAATATTTGAACACATTCCTGGCTTGCTGACCTCTACGTCTCCGTGAGACCTTTATATACATCTATAACGTAATATAACCTAACCTAACCCAACCTAACATCTCGGCGGTAGTATTTGAAAACATTCCTAGCGAGTTGGCCTCTACGTCTCCGTGGGACCTTTATATACATCAATAACGTAATATAACCTAACCTAACCCAATCTAACATCTCGGCGGTAATATTTGACATCATTCCTGGCGAGTTGACCTCTACGTCTGCGTTGACCTTCATATACATCAATAACGTAATATAACGTAACCTAACCCAACCTATCATCTCGGCGGTTATATTTGACAACATTCCTGGCGAGTTGGCTTCTCCGTCTCCGTGGGACCTTTATATACATCAATAACGTAATATAACCTAACCTAACCCACCCTAACATCTCCGCGGTATTATTTGACAACATACCTGGCGAGTTGGTCTCCACGTCTCCGTGGGACCTTTATATACATCAATAACATAATATAAGGTAGCCTAACCTAATCTAACATCTCGGCGGTAATATTTGACCACATTCCTGGCGAGTTGGCCTCTACGTCTCCGTGGGACCTTTATATACATCAATAACGTAATATAACCTAACCTAACCCAACCTAACATCTCGGCGGTAATATTTGACAAGATTCCTGCGAGTTGGCCTCTACGTTTCCGTGGGATCTTTATATACATCAATAACGTAATATAACATAACCTAACCCAATCTAACATCTCGGCGGTAATATTTGACAAGATTCCTGCGAGTTGGCCTCTACGTTTCCGTGGGATCTTTATATACATCAATAACGTAATATAACCTAACCTAACCCAACCTAACATCTCGGCGGTAATATTTGACGACATTCCTGGCGAGTTGGCCTCGACGTCTCCGTGGGCCCTTCATATACATCAATAACGAAATATAACCTAACCTAAATCAACCTATCATCTCGGCGATAATATTTGACAAGATTCCTGGCGAGTTGGCCTCTACGTCTCCGTGGGATCTTTATATACATCAATAACGTAATATAACATAACCTAACCCAATCTAACACCTCGGCGGTAATATTTGACCACATTCCTGGCTAGTTGGCCTCTACGTCTCCGAGGGACCTTCATATACATCAATAACGAAATATAACCTAACCTATCCTAACCTATCTTCTCGGCGGTAACATTTGACAACATTCCCGGCGAGTTGGCCTCTACGTCTCCGTGGGACCTTTATATACATCAGTAACGTAATATAACCTAACCTAACCCAACGTAACATCTCGGCGGTAATATTTGAAAACATTCCTGGCGAGTTGGCCTCTACGTCTCCGCGGGACCTTTATATACATCAATAACATAATATAAGCTAGCCCAACCCAATCTAACATCTCCGCGGTAATATTTGACAAGATTCCTGGCGAGTTGGCCTCTACGTCTCCGTTTGACCTTCATATACATCAATAACGTAATCTAACCTAACATAACCCAACCTAACATCTCGGCGGTAGTATTTGAAAACATTCCTAGCGAGTTGGCCTCTACGTCTCCGTGGGACCTTTATATACATCAATAACGTAATATAACCCAACCTAACCCAATCTAACATCTCGACGGTAATATTTGACATCATTCCTGGCGAGTTGGCCTCTACGTCTCCGTTGACCGTCATATACATCAATAACGTAATATAACGTAACCTAACCCAACCTATCATGTCGGCGGTTATATTTGACAACATTCCTGGCGAGTTGGCTTCTCCGTCTCCGTGGGACCTTTATATACATCAATAACGTAATATAACCTAACCTAACCCAACCTAACATCTCCGCGGTATTATTTGACAACATACCTGGCGAGTTGGTCTCCACGTCTCCGTGGGACCTTTATATACATCAATAACATAATATAAGGTAGCCTAACCTAATCTAACATCTCGGCGGTAATATTTGACCACATTCCTGGCGAGTTGGCCTCTACGTCTCCGTGGGACCTTTATATACATCAATAGCGTAATATAACCTAACCTAACCCAACCTAACATCTCGGCTGTAATATTTGACAAGATTCCTGCGAGTTGGCCTCTACGTCTCCCTGGGATCTTTATATACATCAATAACGTAATATAACATAACCTAACCCAATCTAACATCTCGGCGGTAATATTTGACAACATTCCTGGTGAGTTGGCCTCTACGTTTCCGTGGGACCTTTATATACTTCAATAACGTAATATAACCTAACCTAACCCAACCTAACATCTCGGCGGTAATATTTGACATCATTCCTGGCGAGTTGGCCTCTACGTCTCCGTTGACCTTCATATACATCAATAACGTAATATAACGTAACCTAACCCAACCTATCATCTCGGCGGTAATATTTGACAACATTCATGTCGAGTTGGCTTCTCCATCCCCGTGGGACCTTTATATACATCAATAACGTAATATAACCTAACCTAACCCAATCTAGCATTTCGGCGGTAATATTTGACCACATTCCTGGCTTGCTGACCTCTACGTCTCCGTGAGACCTTTATATGCATCTATAACGTAATATAACCTAACCTAACTCAACCTAACATCTCGGCGGTAGTATTTGAAAACATTCCTAGCGAGTTGGCCTCTACGTCTCCGTGGGCCCTTCATATACATCAATAACAAAAATATAACGTAACCTAAATCAACCTATCATCTCGGCGATAATATTTGACAAGATTCCTGGCGAGTTGGCCTCTATGTTTCCGTGGGATATTTATATACATCAATAACATAATATAAGCTAATCTAACCCAATCTAACATCTCCGCGGTAATATTTGACAACATACCTGGCGAGTAGGCCTCTACGTCTCCGTGGGCCCTTCATATACATCAATAACGTAATATAACCTAACCTAACCCAACCTAACATCTCGGCGGTAATATTTGACGACATTCCTGGCGAGTTGGCCTCTACGTTTCCGTGGGACCTTTATATACTTCAATAACGTTATATAACCTAACCTAACCCAATCTAGCATCTCGGCGGTAATATTTGACCACATTCCTGGCTTGCTGACCTCTACGTCTCCGTGAGACCTTTATATACATCTATAACGTAATATAACCTAACCTAACCCAACCTAACATCTCGGCGGTAGTATTTGAAAACATTCCTAGCGAGTTGGCCTCTACGTCTCCGTGGGACATATATATGCATCAATAACGTAATATAACCTAACCTAACCCAATCTAACAACTCGGCGGTAATATTTGACATCATTCCTGGCGAGTTGGCCTCTACGTCTCCGTTGACCTTCATATACATCAATATCGTAATATAACGTAACCTAACCCAACCTATCATCTCGGCGGTTATATTTGACAACATTCCTGGTGAGTTGGCTTCTCCGTCTCCGTGGGACCTTTATATACATCAATAACGTAATATAACCTAACCTAACCCAACCTAACATCTCCGCGGTATTATTTGACAACATACCTTGCGAGTTGGCCTCTACGTCTCCGTTGAACTTCATATACATCAATATCGTAATATAACGTAACCTAACCCAACCTATCATCTCGGCGGTTATATTTGACAACATTCCTGGTGAGTTGGCTTCTCCGTCTCCGTGGGACCTTTATATACATCAATAACGTAATATAACCTAACCTAACCCAACCTAACATCTCCGCGGTATTATTTGACAACATACCTGGCGAGTTGGCCTCTACGTCTCCGTTTGACCTTCATATACATCAATAGCGTAATCTAACCTAACATAACCCAACCTAACATCTCGGCGGTAATATTTGACAACATTCCTGGCGAGTTGGCTTCTCCGTCCCCGTGGGACCTTTATATACATCAATAACGTAATATAACCTAACCTAACCCAACCTAACATCTCGGCGGTAATATTTGACGACATTCCTGGCGATTTGGCCTCTACGTTTCCGTGGGACCTTTATATACTTCAATAACGTAATATAACCTAACCTAAATCAACCTATCATCTCGGCGATAATATTTGACAAGATTCCTGGCGAGTTGTCTTCTCCGTCTCCGTGGGACCTTTATATACATCAATAACGTAATATAACCTAACCTAACCCACCCTAACATCTCCGCGGTATTATTTGACAACATACCTGGCGAGTTGGTCTCCACGTCTCCGTGGGACCTTTATATACATCAATAACATAATATAAGGTAGCCTAACCTAATCTAACATCTCGGCGGTAATATTTGACCACATTCCTGGCGAGTTGGCCTCTACGTCTCCGTGGGACCTTTATATACATCAATAACGTAATATAACCTAACCTAACCCAACCTAACATCTCGGCGGTAATATTTGACAAGATTCCTGCGAGTTGGCCTCTACGTTTCCGTGGGATCTTTATATACATCAATAACGTAATATAACATAACCTAACCCAATCTAACATCTCGGCGGTAATATTTGACAAGATTCCTGCGAGTTGGCCTCTACGTTTCCGTGGGATCTTTATATACATCAATAACGTAATATAACCTAACCTAACCCAACCTAACATCTCGGCGGTAATATTTGACGACATTCCTGGCGAGTTGGCCTCGACGTCTCCGTGGGCCCTTCATATACATCAATAACGAAATATAACCTAACCTAAATCAACCTATCATCTCGGCGATAATATTTGACAAGATTCCTGGCGAGTTGGCCTCTACGTCTCCGTGGGATCTTTATATACATCAATAACGTAATATAACATAACCTAACCCAATCTAACACCTCGGCGGTAATATTTGACCACATTCCTGGCTAGTTGGCCTCTACGTCTCCGAGGGACCTTCATATACATCAATAACGAAATATAACCTAACCTATCCTAACCTATCTTCTCGGCGGTAACATTTGACAACATTCCCGGCGAGTTGGCCTCTACGTCTCCGTGGGACCTTTATATACATCAGTAACGTAATATAACCTAACCTAACCCAACGTAACATCTCGGCGGTAATATTTGAAAACATTCCTGGCGAGTTGGCCTCTACGTCTCCGCGGGACCTTTATATACATCAATAACATAATATAAGCTAGCCCAACCCAATCTAACATCTCCGCGGTAATATTTGACAAGATTCCTGGCGAGTTGGCCTCTACGTCTCCGTTTGACCTTCATATACATCAATAACGTAATCTAACCTAACATAACCCAACCTAACATCTCGGCGGTAGTATTTGAAAACATTCCTAGCGAGTTGGCCTCTACGTCTCCGTGGGACCTTTATATACATCAATAACGTAATATAACCTAACCTAACCCAATCTAACATCTCGGCGGTAATATTTGACATCATTCCTGGCGAGTTGGCCTCTACGTCTCCGTTGACCGTCATATACATCAATAACGTAATATAACGTAACCTAACCCAACCTATCATGTCGGCGGTTATATTTGACAACATTCCTGGCGAGTTGGCTTCTCCGTCTCCGTGGGACCTTTATATACATCAATAACGTAATATAACCTAACCTAACCCAACCTAACATCTCCGCGGTATTATTTGACAACATACCTGGCGAGTTGGTCTCCACGTCTCCGTGGGACCTTTATATACATCAATAACATAATATAAGGTAGCCTAACCTAATCTAACATCTCGGCGGTAATATTTGACCACATTCCTGGCGAGTTGGCCTCTACGTCTCCGTGGGACCTTTATATACATCAATAACGTAATATAACCTAACCTAACCCAACCTAACATCTCGGCGGTAATATTTGACATCATTCCTGGCGAGTTGGCCTCTACGTCTCCGTTGACCTTCATATACATCAATAACGTAATATAACGTAACCTAACCCAACCTATCATCTCGGCGGTAATATTTGACAACATTCATGTCGAGTTGGCTTCTCCATCCCCGTGGGACCTTTATATACATCAATAACGTAATATAACCTAACCTAACCCAATCTAGCATCTCGGCGGTAATATTTGACCACATTCCTGGCTTGCTGACCTCTACGTCTCCGTGAGACCTTTATATGCATCTATAACGTAATATAACCTAACCTAACTCAACCTAACATCTCGGCGGTAGTATTTGAAAACATTCCTAGCGAGTTGGCCTCTACGTCTCCGTGGGCCCTTCATATACATCAATAACAAAAATATAACGTAACCTAAATCAACCTATCATCTCGGCGATAATATTTGACAAGATTCCTGGCGAGTTGGCCTCTATGTTTCCGTGGGATATTTATATACATCAATAACATAATATAAGCTAATCTAACCCAATCTAACATCTCCGCGGTAATATTTGACAACATACCTGGCGAGTAGGCCTCTACGTCTCCGTGGGCCCTTCATATACATCAATAACGTAATATAACCTAACCTAACCCAACCTAACATCTCGGCGGTAATATTTGACGACATTCCTGGCGAGTTGGCCTCTACGTTTCCGTGGGACCTTTATATACTTCAATAACGTTATATAACCTAACCTAACCCAATCTAGCATCTCGGCGGTAATATTTGACCACATTCCTGGCTTGCTGACCTCTACGTCTCCGTGAGACCTTTATATACATCTATAACGTAATATAACCTAACCTAACCCAACCTAACATCTCGGCGGTAGTATTTGAAAACATTCCTAGCGAGTTGGCCTCTACGTCTCCGTGGGACATATATATGCATCAATAACGTAATATAACCTAACCTAACCCAATCTAACAACTCGGCGGTAATATTTGACATCATTCCTGGCGAGTTGGCCTCTACGTCTCCGTTGACCTTCATATACATCAATATCGTAATATAACGTAACCTAACCCAACCTATCATCTCGGCGGTTATATTTGACAACATTCCTGGTGAGTTGGCTTCTCCGTCTCCGTGGGACCTTTATATACATCAATAACGTAATATAACCTAACCTAACCCAACCTAACATCTCCGCGGTATTATTTGACAACATACCTTGCGAGTTGGCCTCTACGTCTCCGTTTGACCTTCACATACATCAATAACGTAATCTAACATAACATAACCCAACCTAACATCTCGGCGGTAATATTTGACAACATTCATGGCGAGTTGGCTTCTCCATCCCCGTGGGACCTTTATATACATCAATAACGTAATATAACCTAACCTAACCCAACCTAACATTTCGGCGGTAATATTTGACGACATTCCTGGCGAGTTGGCCTCTACGTTTCCGTGGGACCTTTATATACTTCAATAACGTAATATAACCTAACCTAAATCAACCTATCATCTCGGCGATAATATTTGACAAGATTCCTGGCGAGTTGGCCTCTACGTCTCCGTGGGATCTTTATATACATCAATAACGTAATATAACATAACCTAACCCAATCTAGCATCTCGGCGGTAATATTTGACCACATTCCTGGCTTGTTGGCCTCTACGTCTCCGTGAGACCTTTATATACATCTATAACGTAATATAACCTAACCTAACCTAATCTAACATCTCGGCGGTAATATTTGACCACATTCCTGGCGAGTTGGCCTCTACGTCTCCGTGGGACCTTTATATACATCAATAACGTAATATAACCTAACCTAACCCAACCTAACATCTCGGCGGTAATATTTGACAAGATTCCTGCGAGTTGGCCTCTACGTTTCCGTGGGATCTTTATATACATCAATAACGTAATATAACATAACCTAACCCAATCTAACATCTCGGCGGTAATACTTGACAAGATTCCTGCGAGTTGGCCTCTACGTTTCCGTGGGATCTTTATATACATCAATAACGTAATATAACCTAACCTATCCTAACCTATCTTCTCGGCGGTAACATTTGACAACATTCCCGGCGAGTTGGCCTCTACGTCTCCGTGGGACCTTTATATACATCAGTAACGTAATATAACCTAACCTAACCCAACGTAACATCTCGGCGGTAATATTTGAAAACATTCCTGGCGAGTTGGCCTCTACGTCTCCGCGGGACCTTTATATACATCAATAACATAATATAAGCTAGCCCAACCCAATCTAACATCTCCGCGGTAATATTTGACAAGATTCCTGGCGAGTTGGCCTCTACGTCTCCGTTTGACCTTCATATACATCAATAACGTAATCTAACCTAACATAACCCAACCTAACATCTCGGCGGTAGTATTTGAAAACATTCCTAGCGAGTTGGCCTCTACGTCTCCGTGGGACCTTTATATACATCAATAACGTAATATAACCTAACCTAACCCAATCTAACATCTCGGCGGTAATATTTGACATCATTCCTGGCGAGTTGGCCTCTACGTCTCCGTTGACCGTCATATACATCAATAACGTAATATAACGTAACCTAACCCAACCTATCATGTCGGCGGTTATATTTGACAACATTCCTGGCGAGTTGGCTTCTCCGTCTCCGTGGGACCTTTATATACATCAATAACGTAATATAACCTAACCTAACCCAACCTAACATCTCCGCGGTATTATTTGACAACATACCTGGCGAGTTGGTCTCCACGTCTCCGTGGGACCTTTATATACATCAATAACATAATATAAGGTAGCCTAACCTAATCTAACATCTCGGCGGTAATATTTGACCACATTCCTGGCGAGTTGGCCTCTACGTCTCCGTGGGACCTTTATATACATCAATAACGTAATATAACCTAACCTAACCCAACCTAACATCTCGGCGGTAATATTTGACATCATTCCTGGCGAGTTGGCCTCTACGTCTCCGTTGACCTTCATATACATCAATAACGTAATATAACGTAACCTAACCCAACCTATCATCTCGGCGGTAATATTTGACAACATTCATGTCGAGTTGGCTTCTCCATCCCCGTGGGACCTTTATATACATCAATAACGTAATATAACCTAACCTAACCCAATCTAGCATCTCGGCGGTAATATTTGACCACATTCCTGGCTTGCTGACCTCTACGTCTCCGTGAGACCTTTATATGCATCTATAACGTAATATAACCTAACCTAACTCAACCTAACATCTCGGCGGTAGTATTTGAAAACATTCCTAGCGAGTTGGCCTCTACGTCTCCGTGGGCCCTTCATATACATCAATAACAAAAATATAACGTAACCTAAATCAACCTATCATCTCGGCGATAATATTTGACAAGATTCCTGGCGAGTTGGCCTCTATGTTTCCGTGGGATATTTATATACATCAATAACATAATATAAGCTAATCTAACCCAATCTAACATCTCCGCGGTAATATTTGACAACATACCTGGCGAGTAGGCCTCTACGTCTCCGTGGGCCCTTCATATACATCAATAACGTAATATAACCTAACCTAACCCAACCTAACATCTCGGCGGTAATATTTGACGACATTCCTGGCGAGTTGGCCTCTACGTTTCCGTGGGACCTTTATATACTTCAATAACGTTATATAACCTAACCTAACCCAATCTAGCATCTCGGCGGTAATATTTGACCACATTCCTGGCTTGCTGACCTCTACGTCTCCGTGAGACCTTTATATACATCTATAACGTAATATAACCTAACCTAACCCAACCTAACATCTCGGCGGTAGTATTTGAAAACATTCCTAGCGAGTTGGCCTCTACGTCTCCGTGGGACATATATATGCATCAATAACGTAATATAACCTAACCTAACCCAATCTAACAACTCGGCGGTAATATTTGACATCATTCCTGGCGAGTTGGCCTCTACGTCTCCGTTGACCTTCATATACATCAATATCGTAATATAACGTAACCTAACCCAACCTATCATCTCGGCGGTTATATTTGACAACATTCCTGGTGAGTTGGCTTCTCCGTCTCCGTGGGACCTTTATATACATCAATAACGTAATATAACCTAACCTAACCCAACCTAACATCTCCGCGGTATTATTTGACAACATACCTTGCGAGTTGGCCTCTACGTCTCCGTTTGACCTTCACATACATCAATAACGTAATCTAACATAACATAACCCAACCTAACATCTCGGCGGTAATATTTGACAACATTCATGGCGAGTTGGCTTCTCCATCCCCGTGGGACCTTTATATACATCAATAACGTAATATAACCTAACCTAACCCAACCTAACATTTCGGCGGTAATATTTGACGACATTCCTGGCGAGTTGGCCTCTACGTTTCCGTGGGACCTTTATATACTTCAATAACGTAATATAACCTAACCTAAATCAACCTATCATCTCGGCGATAATATTTGACAAGATTCCTGGCGAGTTGGCCTCTACGTCTCCGTGGGATCTTTATATACATCAATAACGTAATATAACATAACCTAACCCAATCTAGCATCTCGGCGGTAATATTTGACCACATTCCTGGCTTGTTGGCCTCTACGTCTCCGTGAGACCTTTATATACATCTATAACGTAATATAACCTAACCTAACCCAAGCTAACTTCTCGGCGGTAATATTTGAAAACATACCTGGCGAGGTGGCCTCTACGTCTCCGTGGGACCTTTATATACTTCAATAACGTAATATAACCTAACCTAAATCAACCTATCATCTCGGCGGTAATATTTGACAACATTCCTGGCGAGTTGGCCTCTACGTCTCCGTTGAACTTCATATACATCAATATCGTAATATAACGTAACCTAACCCAACCTATCATCTCGGCGGTTATATTTGACAACATTCCTGGTGAGTTGGCTTCTCCGTCTCCGTGGGACCTTTATATACATCAATAACGTAATATAACCTAACCTAACCCAACCTAACATCTCCGCGGTATTATTTGACAACATACCTGGCGAGTTGGCCTCTACGTCTCCGTTTGACCTTCATATACATCAATAGCGTAATCTAACCTAACATAACCCAACCTAACATCTCGGCGGTAATATTTGACAACATTCCTAGCGAGTTGGCCTCTACGTCTCCGTGGGACATATATATGCATCAATAACGTAATATAACCTAACCTAACCCAATCTAACAACTCGGCGGTAATATTTGACATCATTCCTGGCGAGTTGGCCTCTACGTCTCCGTTGACCTTCATATACATCAATATCGTAATATAACGTAACCT
Source organism: Xylocopa violacea (assembly GCA_963969225.1). Classification (NCBI taxonomy): domain Eukaryota; kingdom Metazoa; phylum Arthropoda; class Insecta; order Hymenoptera; family Apidae; genus Xylocopa; species Xylocopa violacea. The sequence continues at coordinate 1,513,244 of CAXAJV010000078.1, forward strand.
AACCCAACCTATCATCTCGGCGGTTATATTTGACAACATTCCTGGTGAGTTGGCTTCTCCGTCTCCGTGGGACCTTTATATACATCAATAACGTAATATAACCTAACCTAACCCAACCTAACATCTCCGCGGTATTATTTGACAACATACCTTGCGAGTTGGCCTCTACGTCTCCGTTTGACCTTCACATACATCAATAACGTAATCTAACATAACATAACCCAACCTAACATCTCGGCGGTAATATTTGACAACATTCATGGCGAGTTGGCTTCTCCATCCCCGTGGGACCTTTATATACATCAATAACGTAATATAACCTAACCTAACCCAACCTAACATTTCGGCGGTAATATTTGACGACATTCCTGGCGAGTTGGCCTCTACGTTTCCGTGGGACCTTTATATACTTCAATAACGTAATATAACCTAACCTAAATCAACCTATCATCTCGGCGATAATATTTGACAAGATTCCTGGCGAGTTGGCCTCTACGTCTCCGTGGGATCTTTATATACATCAATAACGTAATATAACATAACCTAACCCAATCTAGCATCTCGGCGGTAATATTTGACCACATTCCTGGCTTGTTGGCCTCTACGTCTCCGTGAGACCTTTATATACATCTATAACGTAATATAACCTAACCTAACCCAAGCTAACTTCTCGGCGGTAATATTTGAAAACATACCTGGCGAGGTGGCCTCTACGTCTCCGTGGGACCTTTATATACTTCAATAACGTAATATAACCTAACCTAAATCAACCTATCATCTCGGCGGTAATATTTGACAACATTCCTGGCGAGTTGGCCTCTACGTCTCCGTTGAACTTCATATACATCAATATCGTAATATAACGTAACCTAACCCAACCTATCATCTCGGCGGTTATATTTGACAACATTCCTGGTGAGTTGGCTTCTCCGTCTCCGTGGGACCTTTATATACATCAATAACGTAATATAACCTAACCTAACCCAACCTAACATCTCCGCGGTATTATTTGACAACATACCTGGCGAGTTGGCCTCTACGTCTCCGTTTGACCTTCATATACATCAATAGCGTAATCTAACCAAACATAACCCAACCTAACATCTCGGCGGTAATATTTGACAACATTCCTGGCGAGTTGGCTTCTCCGTCCCCGTGGGACCTTTATATACATCAATAACGTAATATAACCTAACCTAACCCAACCTAACATCTCGGCGGTAATATTTGACGACATTCCTGGCGATTTGGCCTCTACGTTTCCGTGGGACCTTTATATACTTCAATAACGTAATATAACCTAACCTAAATCAACCTATCATCTCGGCGATAATATTTGACAAGATTCCTGGCGAGTTGGCTTCTCCGTCTCCGTGGGACCTTTATATACATCAATAACGTAATATAACCTAACCTAACCCACCCTAACATCTCCGCGGTATTATTTGACAACATACCTGGCGAGTTGGTCTCCACGTCTCCGTGGGACCTTTATATACATCAATAACATAATATAAGGTAGCCTAACCTAATCTAACATCTCGGCGGTAATATTTGACCACATTCCTGGCGAGTTGGCCTCTACGTCTCCGTGGGACCTTTATATACATCAATAACGTAATATAACCTAACCTAACCCAACCTAACATCTCGGCGGTAATATTTGACAAGATTCCTGCGAGTTGGCCTCTACGTTTCCGTGGGATCTTTATATACATCAATAACGTAATATAACATAACCTAACCCAATCTAACATCTCGGCGGTAATATTTGACAAGATTCCTGCGAGTTGGCCTCTACGTTTCCGTGGGATCTTTATATACATCAATAACGTAATATAACCTAACCTAACCCAACCTAACATCTCGGCGGTAATATTTGACGACATTCCTGGCGAGTTGGCCTCGACGTCTCCGTGGGCCCTTCATATACATCAATAACGAAATATAACCTAACCTAAATCAACCTATCATCTCGGCGATAATATTTGACAAGATTCCTGGCGAGTTGGCCTCTACGTCTCCGTGGGATCTTTATATACATCAATAACGTAATATAACATAACCTAACCCAATCTAACACCTCGGCGGTAATATTTGACCACATTCCTGGCTAGTTGGCCTCTACGTCTCCGAGGGACCTTCATATACATCAATAACGAAATATAACCTAACCTATCCTAACCTATCTTCTCGGCGGTAACATTTGACAACATTCCCGGCGAGTTGGCCTCTACGTCTCCGTGGGACCTTTATATACATCAGTAACGTAATATAACCTAACCTAACCCAACGTAACATCTCGGCGGTAATATTTGAAAACATTCCTGGCGAGTTGGCCTCTACGTCTCCGCGGGACCTTTATATACATCAATAACATAATATAAGCTAGCCCAACCCAATCTAACATCTCGGCGGTAGTATTTGAAAACATTCCTAGCGAGTTGGCCTCTACGTCTCCGTGGGACCTTTATATACATCAATAACGTAATATAACCTAACCTAACCCAATCTAACATCTCGGCGGTAATATTTGACATCATTCCTGGCGAGTTGGCCTCTACGTCTCCGTTGACCGTCATATACATCAATAACGTAATATAACGTAACCTAACCCAACCTATCATGTCGGCGGTTATATTTGACAACATTCCTGGCGAGTTGGCTTCTCCGTCTCCGTGGGACCTTTATATACATCAATAACGTAATATAACCTAACCTAACCCAACCTAACATCTCCGCGGTATTATTTGACAACATACCTGGCGAGTTGGTCTCCACGTCTCCGTGGGACCTTTATATACATCAATAACATAATATAAGGTAGCCTAACCTAATCTAACATCTCGGCGGTAATATTTGACCACATTCCTGGCGAGTTGGCCTCTACGTCTCCGTGGGACCTTTATATACATCAATAACGTAATATAACCTAACCTAACCCAACCTAACATCTCGGCTGTAATATTTGACAAGATTCCTGCGAGTTGGCCTCTACGTCTCCCTGGGATCTTTATATACATCAATAACGTAATATAACATAACCTAACCCAATCTAACATCTCGGCGGTAATATTTGACAACATTCCTGGTGAGTTGGCCTCTACGTTTCCGTGGGACCTTTATATACTTCAATAACGTAATATAACCTAACCTAACCCAACCTAACATCTCGGCGGTAATATTTGACATCATTCCTGGCGAGTTGGCCTCTACGTCTCCGTTGACCTTCATATACATCAATAACGTAATATAACGTAACCTAACCCAACCTATCATCTCGGCGGTAATATTTGACAACATTCATGGCGAGTTGGCTTCTCCATCCCCGTGGGACCTTTATATACATCAATAACGTAATATAACCTAACCTAACCCAATCTAGCATCTCGGCGGTAATATTTGACCACATTCCTGGCTTGCTGACCTCTACGTCTCCGTGAGACCTTTATATGCATCTATAACGTAATATAACCTAACCTAACTCAACCTAACATCTCGGCGGTAGTATTTGAAAACATTCCTAGCGAGTTGGCCTCTACGTCTCCGTGGGCCCTTCATATACATCAATAACAAAAATATAACGTAACCTAAATCAACCTATCATCTCGGCGATAATATTTGACAAGATTCCTGGCGAGTTGGCCTCTATGTTTCCGTGGGATATTTATATACATCAATAACATAATATAAGCTAATCTAACCCAATCTAACATCTCCGCGGTAATATTTGACAACATACCTGGCGAGTAGGCCTCTACGTCTCCGTGGGCCCTTCATATACATCAATAACGTAATATAACCTAACCTAACCCAACCTAACATCTCGGCGGTAATATTTGACGACATTCCTGGCGAGTTGGCCTCTACGTTTCCGTGGGACCTTTATATACTTCAATAACGTTATATAACCTAACCTAACCCAATCTAGCATCTCGGCGGTAATATTTGACCACATTCCTGGCTTGCTGACCTCTACGTCTCCGTGAGACCTTTATATACATCTATAACGTAATATAACCTAACCTAACCCAACCTAACATCTCGGCGGTAGTATTTGAAAACATTCCTAGCGAGTTGGCCTCTACGTCTCCGTGGGACATATATATGCATCAATAACGTAATATAACCTAACCTAACCCAATCTAACAACTCGGCGGTAATATTTGACATCATTCCTGGCGAGTTGGCCTCTACGTCTCCTTTGACCTTCATATACATCAATATCGTAATATAACGTAACCTAACCCAACCTATCATCTCGGCGGTTATATTTGACAACATTCCTGGTGAGTTGGCTTCTCCGTCTCCGTGGGACCTTTATATACATCAATAACGTAATATAACCTAACCTAACCCAACCTAACATCTCCGCGGTATTATTTGACAACATACCTTGCGAGTTGGCCTCTACGTCTCCGTTTGACCTTCACATACATCAATAACGTAATCTAACATAACATAACCCAACCTAACATCTCGTCGGTAATATTTGACAACATTCATGGCGAGTTGGCTTCTCCATCCCCGTGGGACCTTTATATACATCAATAACGTAATATAACCTAACCTAACCCAACCTAACATTTCGGCGGTAATATTTGACGACATTCCTGGCGAGTTGGCCTCTACGTTTCCGTGGGACCTTTATATACTTCAATAACGTAATATAACCTAACCTAAATCAACCTATCATCTCGGCGATAATATTTGACAAGATTCCTGGCGAGTTGGCCTCTACGTCTCCGTGGGATCTTTATATACATCAATAACGTAATATAACATAACCTAACCCAATCTAGCATCTCGGCGGTAATATTTGACCACATTCCTGGCTTGTTGGCCTCTACGTCTCCGTGAGACCTTTATATACATCTATAACGTAATATAACCTAACCTAACCCAAGCTAACTTCTCGGCGGTAATATTTGAAAACATACCTGGCGAGGTGGCCTCTACGTCTCCGTGGGACCTTTATATACTTCAATAACGTAATATAACCTAACCTAAATCAACCTATCATCTCGGCGGTAATATTTGACAACATTCCTGGCGAGTTGGCCTCTACGTCTCCGTTGAACTTCATATACATCAATATCGTAATATAACGTAACCTAACCCAACCTATCATCTCGGCGGTTATATTTGACAACATTCCTGGTGAGTTGGCTTCTCCGTCTCCGTGGGACCTTTATATACATCAATAACGTAATATAACCTAACCTAACCCAACCTAACATCTCCGCGGTATTATTTGACAACATACCTGGCGAGTTGGCCTCTACGTCTCCGTTTGACCTTCATATACATCAATAACGTAATCTAACATAACATAACCCAACCTAACATCTCGGCGGTAATATTTGACAACATTCCTGGCGAGTTGGCTTCTCCGTCCCCGTGGGACCTTTATATACATCAATAACGTAATATAACCTAACCTAACCCAACCTAACATCTCGGCGGTAATATTTGACGACATTCCTGGCGATTTGGCCTCTACGTTTCCGTGGGACCTTTATATACTTCAATAACGTAATATAACCTAACCTAAATCAACCTATCATCTCGGCGATAATATTTGACAAGATTCCTGGCGAGTTGGCCTCTACGTCTCCGTGGGATCTTTATATACATCAATAACGTAATATAACCTAACCTAAATCAACCTATCATCTCGGCGGTAATATTTGACAACATTCCTGGCGAGTTGGCCTCTACGTCTCCGTTGAACTTCATATACATCAATATCGTAATATAACGTAACCTAACCCAACCTATCATCTCGGCGGTTATATTTGACAACATTCCTGGTGAGTTGGCTTCTCCGTCTCCGTGGGACCTTTATATACATCAATAACGTAATATAACCTAACCTAACCCAACCTAACATCTCCGCGGTATTATTTGACAACATACCTGGCGAGTTGGCCTCTACGTCTCCGTTTGACCTTCATATACATCAATAACGTAATCTAACATAACATAACCCAACCTAACATCTCGGCGGTAATATTTGACAACATTCCTGGCGAGTTGGCTTCTCCGTCCCCGTGGGACCTTTATATACATCAATAACGTAATATAACCTAACCTAACCCAACCTAACATCTCGGCGGTAATATTTGACGACATTCCTGGCGATTTGGCCTCTACGTTTCCGTGGGACCTTTATATACTTCAATAACGTAATATAACCTAACCTAAATCAACCTATCATCTCGGCGATAATATTTGACAAGATTCCTGGCGAGTTGGCCTCTACGTCTCCGTGGGATCTTTATATACATCAAGAACGTAATATAACATAACCTAACCCAATCTAGCATCTCGGCGGTAATAGTTGACCACATTCCTGGCTTGTTGGCCTCTACGTCTCCGTGAGACCTTTATATACATCTATAACGTAATATAACCTAACCTAACCCAACCTAACTTCACGGCGGTAATATTTGAAAACATACCTGGCGAGGTGGCCTCTACGTCTCCGTGGGATATTTATATACTTCAATAACATAATATAAGCTATCCTAACCCAATCTAACATCTCGGCGGTAATATTTGACCACATTCCTGGCGAGTTGGCCTCTACATCTTCGTGGGACCTTTATATACATCAATAACGTAATATAACCTAACCTAAATCAACCTATCATCTCGGCGATAATATTTGACAAGATTCCTGGCGAGTTGGCCTCTACGTCTCCGTGGGATCTTTATATACATCAATAACGTAATATAACATAACCTAACCCAATCTAACATCTCGGCGGTAATATTTGACCACATTCCTGGCTAGTTGGCCTCTACGTCTCCGAGGGTCCTTCATATACATCAATAACAAAAATATAACCTAACCTAAATCAACCTATCATCTCGGCGATAATATTTGACAAGATTCCTGGCGAGTTGGCATCTACGTTTCCGTGGGATTTTTATATACATCAATAACGTAATATAGCATAACCTAACCCAATCTAACATCTCGGCGGTAATATTTAACGACATTCCTGGCGAGTTGGCCTCTACGTTTCCGTGGGACCTTTATATACTTCAATAACGTAATATAACCTAACCTAACCCAACCTAACATCTCGGCGGTAATATTTGACGACATTCCTGGCGAGTTGGCCTCTACGTTTCCGTGGGATATTTATATGCATCAATAACGTAATCTAACATAACATAACCCAACCTAACATCTCGGCGGTAATATTTGACAACATTCCTGGCGAGTTGGCTTCTCCGTCCCCGTGGGACCTTTATATACATCAATAACGTAATATAACCTAACCTAAATCAACCTATCATCTCGGCGATAATATTTGACAAGATTCCTGGCGAGTTGGCTTCTCCGTCTCCGTGGGACCTTTATATACATCAATAACGTAATATAACCTAACCTAACCCACCCTAACATCTCCGCGGTATTATTTGACAACATACCTGGCGAGTTGGTCTCCACGTCTCCGTGGGACCTTTATATACATCAATAACATAATATAAGGTAGCCTAACCTAATCTAACATCTCGGCGGTAATATTTGACCACATTCCTGGCGAGTTGGCCTCTACGTCTCCGTGGGACCTTTATATACATCAATAACGTAATATAACCTAACCTAACCCAACCTAACATCTCGGCGGTAATATTTGACAAGATTCCTGCGAGTTGGCCTCTACGCTTCCGTGGGATCTTTATATACATCAATAACGTAATATAACATAACCTAACCCAATCTAACATCTCGGCGGTAATATTTGACAAGATTCCTGCGAGTTGGCCTCTACGTTTCCGTGGGATCTTTATATACATCAATAACGTAATATAACCTAACCTAACCCAACCTAACATCTCGGCGGTAATATTTGACGACATTCCTGGCGAGTTGGCCTCGACGTCTCCGTGGGCCCTTCATATACATCAATAACGAAATATAACCTAACCTAAATCAACCTATCATCTCGGCGATAATATTTGACAAGATTCCTGGCGAGTTGGCCTCTACGTCTCCGTGGGATCTTTATATACATCAATAACGTAATATAACATAACCTAACCCAATCTAACACCTCGGCGGTAATATTTGACCACATTCCTGGCTAGTTGGCCTCTACGTCTCCGAGGGACCTTCATATACATCAATAACGAAATATAACCTAACCTATCCTAACCTATCTTCTCGGCGGTAACATTTGACAACATTCCCGGCGAGTTGGCCTCTACGTCTCCGTGGGACCTTTATATACATCAGTAACGTAATATAACCTAACCTAACCCAACGTAACATCTCGGCGGTAATATTTGAAAACATTCCTGGCGAGTTGGCCTCTACGTCTCCGCGGGACCTTTATATACATCAATAACATAATATAAGCTAGCCCAACCCAATCTAACATCTCCGCGGTAATATTTGACAAGATTCCTGGCGAGTTGGCCTCTACGTCTCCGTTTGACCTTCATATACATCAATAACGTAATCTAACCTAACATAACCCAACCTAACATCTCGGCGGTAGTATTTGAAAACATTCCTAGCGAGTTGGCCTCTACGTCTCCGTGGGACCTTTATATACATCAATAACGTAATATAACCTAACCTAACCCAATCTAACATCTCGGCGGTAATATTTGACATCATTCCTGGCGAGTTGGCCTCTACGTCTCCGTTGACCGTCATATACATCAATAACGTAATATAACGTAACCTAACCCAACCTATCATGTCGGCGGTTATATTTGACAACATTCCTGGCGAGTTGGCTTCTCCGTCTCCGTGGGACCTTTATATACATCAATAACGTAATATAACCTAACCTAACCCAACCTAACATCTCCGCGGTATTATTTGACAACATACCTGGCGAGTTGGTCTCCACGTCTCCGTGGGACCTTTATATACATCAATAACATAATATAAGGTAGCCTAACCTAATCTAACATCTCGGCGGTAATATTTGACCACATTCCTGGCGAGTTGGCCTCTACGTCTCCGTGGGACCTTTATATACATCAATAACGTAATATAACCTAACCTAACCCAACCTAACATCTCGGCTGTAATATTTGACAAGATTCCTGCGAGTTGGCCTCTACGTCTCCCTGGGATCTTTATATACATCAATAACGTAATATAACATAACCTAACCCAATCTAACATCTCGGCGGTAATATTTGACAACATTCCTGGTGAGTTGGCCTCTACGTTTCCGTGGGACCTTTATATACTTCAATAACGTAATATAACCTAACCTAACCCAACCTAACATCTCGGCGGTAATATTTGACATCATTCCTGGCGAGTTGGCCTCTACGTCTCCGTTGACCTTCATATACATCAATAACGTAATATAACGTAACCTAACCCAACCTATCATCTCGGCGGTAATATTTGACAACATTCATGGCGAGTTGGCTTCTCCATCCCCGTGGGACCTTTATATACATCAATAACGTAATATAACCTAACCTAACCCAATCTAGCATCTCGGCGGTAATATTTGACCACATTCCTGGCTTGCTGACCTCTACGTCTCCGTGAGACCTTTATATGCATCTATAACGTAATATAACCTAACCTAACTCAACCTAACATCTCGGCGGTAGTATTTGAAAACATTCCTAGCGAGTTGGCCTCTACGTCTCCGTGGGCCCTTCATATACATCAATAACAAAAATATAACGTAACCTAAATCAACCTATCATCTCGGCGATAATATTTGACAAGATTCCTGGCGAGTTGGCCTCTATGTTTCCGTGGGATATTTATATACATCAATAACATAATATAAGCTAATCTAACCCAATCTAACATCTCCGCGGTAATATTTGACAACATACCTGGCGAGTAGGCCTCTACGTCTCCGTGGGCCCTTCATATACATCAATAACGTAATATAACCTAACCTAACCCAACCTAACATCTCGGCGGTAATATTTGACGACATTCCTGGCGAGTTGGCCTCTACGTTTCCGTGGGACCTTTATATACTTCAATAACGTTATATAACCTAACCTAACCCAATCTAGCATCTCGGCGGTAATATTTGACCACATTCCTGGCTTGCTGACCTCTACGTCTCCGTGAGACCTTTATATACATCTATAACGTAATATAACTTAACCTAACCCAACCTAACATCTCGGCGGTAGTATTTGAAAACATTCCTAGCGAGTTGGCCTCTACGTCTCCGTGGGACATATATATGCATCAATAACGTAATATAACCTAATTTAACCCAATCTAACAACTCGGCGGTAATATTTGACATCATTCCTGGCGAGTTGGCCTCTACGTCTCCGTTGACCTTCATATACATCAATATCGTAATATAACGTAACCTAACCCAACCTATCATCTCGCCGGTTATATTTGACAACATTCCTGGTGAGTTGGCTTCTCCGTCTCCGTGGGACCTTTATATACATCAATAACGTAATATAACCTAACCTAACCCAACCTAACATCTCCGCGGTATTATTTGACAACATACCTTGCGAGTTGGCCTCTACGTCTCCGTTTGACCTTCACATACATCAATAACGTAATCTAACATAACATAACCCAACCTAACATCTCGGCGGTAATATTTGACAACATTCATGGCGAGTTGGCTTCTCCATCCCCGTGGGACCTTTATATACATCAATAACGTAATATAACCTAACCTAACCCAACCTAACATTTCGGCGGTAATATTTGACGACATTCCTGGCGAGTTGGCCTCTACGTTTCCGTGGGACCTGTATATACTTCAATAACGTAATATAACCTAACCTAAATCAACCTATCATCTCGGCGATAATATTTGACAAGATTCCTGGCGAGTTGGCCTCTACGTCTCCGTGGGATCTTTATATACATCAATAACGTAATATAACATAACCTAACCCAATCTAGCATCTCGGCGGTAATATTTGACCACATTCCTGGCTTGTTGGCCTCTACGTCTCCGTGAGACCTTTATATACATCTATAACGTAATATAACCTAACCTAACCCAAGCTAACTTCTCGGCGGTAATATTTGAAAACATACCTGGCGAGGTGGCCTCTACGTCTCCGTGGGACCTTTATATACTTCAATAACGTAATATAACCTAACCTAAATCAACCTATCATCTCGGCGGTAATATTTGACAACATTCCTGGCGAGTTGGCCTCTACGTCTCCGTTGAACTTCATATACATCAATATCGTAATATAACGTAACCTAACCCAACCTATCATCTCGGCGGTTATATTTGACAACATTCCTGGTGAGTTGGCTTCTCCGTCTCCGTGGGACCTTTATATACATCAATAACGTAATATAACCTAACCTAACCCAACCTAACATCTCCGCGGTATTATTTGACAACATAGCTGGCGAGTTGGCCTCTACGTCTCCGTTTGACCTTCATATACATCAATAACGTAATCTAACATAACATAACCCAACCTAACATCTCGGCGGTAATATTTGACAACATTCCTGGCGAGTTGGCTTCTCCGTCCCCGTGGGACCTTTATATACATCAATAACGTAATATAACCTAACCTAACCCAACCTAACATCTCGGCGGTAATATTTGACGACATTCCTGGCGATTTGGCCTCTACGTTTCCGTGGGACCTTTATATACTTCAATAACGTAATATAACCTAACCTAAATCAACCTATCATCTCGGCGATAATATTTGACAAGATTCCTGGCGAGTTGGCCTCTACGTCTCCGTGGGATCTTTATATACATCAAGAACGTAATATAACATAACCTAACCCAATCTAGCATCTCGGCGGTAATAGTTGACCACATTCCTGGCTTGTTGGCCTCTACGTCTCCGTGAGACCTTTATATACATCTATAACGTAATATAACCTAACCTAACCCAACCTAACTTCACGGCGGTAATATTTGAAAACATACCTGGCGAGGTGGCCTCTACGTCTCCGTGGGATATTTATATACTTCAATAACATAATATAAGCTATCCTAACCCAATCTAACATCTCGGCGGTAATATTTGACCACATTCCTGGCGAGTTGGCCTCTACATCTTCGTGGGACCTTTATATACATCAATAACGTAATATAACCTAACCTAAATCAACCTATCATCTCGGCGATAATATTTGACAAGATTCCTGGCGAGTTGGCCTCTACGTCTCCGTGGGATCTTTATATACATCAATAACGTAATATAACATAACCTAACCCAATCTAACATCTCGGCGGTAATATTTGACCACATTCCTGGCTAGTTGGCCTCTACGTCTCCGAGGGTCCTTCATATACATCAATAACAAAAATATAACCTAACCTAAATCAACCTATCATCTCGGCGATAATATTTGACAAGATTCCTGGCGAGTTGGCATCTACGTTTCCGTGGGATTTTTATATACATCAATAACGTAATATAGCATAACCTAACCCAATCTAACATCTCGGCGGTAATATTTAACGACATTCCTGGCGAGTTGGCCTCTACGTTTCCGTGGGACCTTTATATACTTCAATAACGTAATATAACCTAACCTAACCCAACCTAACATCTCGGCGGTAATATTTGACGACATTCCTGGCGAGTTGGCCTCTACGTTTCCGTGGGATATTTATATGCATCAATAACATAATATAAGCTAAGCTAACCCAATCTAATATCTCCGCGGTAATATTTGACAACATACCTGGCGAGTTGGCCTCTACGTCTCCGTGGGCCCTTCATATACATCAATAACAAAAATATAACCTAACCTAAATCAACCTATCATCTCGGTGATAATATTTGACAAGATTCCTGGCGAGTTGGACTCTACGTCTCCGTGGGATCTTTATATACATCAATAACGTAATATAACATAACCTAACCCAATCTAACATCTCGGCGGTAATATTTGACGACATTCCTGGCGAGTTGGCCTCTACGTTTCCGTGGGACCTTTATATACATCAATAACGTAATATAACCTAACATAACCCAACCTAACATCTCGGCGGTAATATTTGACAACATTCCTGGCGAGTTGGCTTCTCCGTCCCCGTGGGACCTTTATATACATCAATAACGTAATATAACCTAACCTAACCCAACCTAACATCTCGGCGGTAATATTTGACAAGATTCCTGCGAGTTGGCCTCTACGTTTCCGTGGGATCTTTATATACATCAATAACGTAATATAACATAACCTAACCCAATCTAACATCTCGGCGGTAATATTTGACAAGATTCCTGCGAGTTGGCCTCTACGTTTCCGTGGGATCTTTATATACATCAATAACGTAATATAACCTAACCTAACCCAACCTAACATCTCGGCGGTAATATTTGACGACATTCCTGGCGAGTTGGCCTCGACGTCTCCGTGGGCCCTTCATATACATCAATAACGAAATATAACCTAACCTAAATCAACCTATCATCTCGGCGATAATATTTGACAAGATTCCTGGCGAGTTGGCCTCTACGTCTCCGTGGGATCTTTATATACATCAATAACGTAATATAACATAACCTAACCCAATCTAACACCTCGGCGGTAATATTTGACCACATTCCTGGCTAGTTGGCCTCTACGTCTCCGAGGGACCTTCATATACATCAATAACGAAATATAACCTAACCTATCCTAACCTATCTTCTCGGCGGTAACATTTGACAACATTCCCGGCGAGTTGGCCTCTACGTCTCCGTGGGACCTTTATATACATCAGTAACGTAATATAACCTAACCTAACCCAACGTAACATCTCGGCGGTAATATTTGAAAACATTCCTGGCGAGTTGGCCTCTACGTCTCCGCGGGACCTTTATATACATCAATAACATAATATAAGCTAGCCCAACCCAATCTAACATCTCCGCGGTAATATTTGACAAGATTCCTGGCGAGTTGGCCTCTACGTCTCCGTTTGACCTTCATATACATCAATAACGTAATCTAACCTAACATAACCCAATCTAACATCTCGGCGGTAATATTTGACCACATTCCTGGCGAGTTGGCCTCTACATCTTCGTGGGACCTTTATATACATCAATAACGTAATATAACCTAACCTAAATCAACCTATCATCTCGGCGATAATATTTGACAAGATTCCTGGCGAGTTGGCCTCTACGTCTCCGTGGGATCTTTATATACATCAATAACGTAATATAACATAACCTAACCCAATCTAACATCTCGGCGGTAATATTTGACCACATTCCTGGCTAGTTGGCCTCTACGTCTCCGAGGGTCCTTCATATACATCAATAACAAAAATATAACCTAACCTAAATCAACCTATCATCTCGGCGATAATATTTGACAAGATTCCTGGCGAGTTGGCATCTACGTTTCCGTGGGATTTTTATATACATCAATAACGTAATATAGCATAACCTAACCCAATCTAACATCTCGGCGGTAATATTTAACGACATTCCTGGCGAGTTGGCCTCTACGTTTCCGTGGGACCTTTATATACTTCAATAACGTAATATAACCTAACCTAACCCAACCTAACATCTCGGCGGTAATATTTGACGACATTCCTGGCGAGTTGGCCTCTACGTTTCCGTGGGATATTTATATGCATCAATAACATAATATAAGCTAAGCTAACCCAATCTAATATCTCCGCGGTAATATTTGACAACATACCTGGCGAGTTGGCCTCTACGTCTCCGTGGGCCCTTCATATACATCAATAACAAAAATATAACCTAACCTAAATCAACCTATCATCTCGGTGATAATATTTGACAAGATTCCTGGCGAGTTGGACTCTACGTCTCCGTGGGATCTTTATATACATCAATAACGTAATATAACATAACCTAACCCAATCTAACATCTCGGCGGTAATATTTGACGACATTCCTGGCGAGTTGGCCTCTACGTTTCCGTGGGACCTTTATATACATCAATAACGTAATATAACCTAACATAACCCAACCTAACATCTCGGCGGTAATATTTGACAACATTCCTGGCGAGTTGGCTTCTCCGTCCCCGTGGGACCTTTATATACATCAATAACGTAATATAACCTAACCTAACCCAACCTAACATCTCGGCGGTAATATTTGACGACATTCCTGGCGATTTGGCCTCTACGTTTCCGTGGGACCTTTATATACTTCAATAACGTAATATAACCTAACCTAAATCAACCTATCATCTCGGCGATAATATTTGACAAGATTCCTGGCGAGTTGGCCTCTACGTCTCCGTGGGATCTTTATATACATCAATAACGTAATATAACATAACCTAACCCAATCTAGCATCTCGGCGGTAATAGTTGACCACATTCCTGGCTTGTTGGC
Source organism: Xylocopa violacea (assembly GCA_963969225.1). Classification (NCBI taxonomy): domain Eukaryota; kingdom Metazoa; phylum Arthropoda; class Insecta; order Hymenoptera; family Apidae; genus Xylocopa; species Xylocopa violacea. The sequence continues at coordinate 1,528,547 of CAXAJV010000078.1, forward strand.
CTCTACGTCTCCGTGAGACCTTTATATACATCTATAACGTAATATAACCTAACCTAACCCAACCTAACTTCACGGCGGTAATATTTGAAAACATACCTGGCGAGGTGGCCTCTACGTCTCCGTGGGATATTTATATACTTCAATAACATAATATAAGCTATCTTAACCCAATCTAACATCTCGGCGGTAATATTTGACCACATTCCTGGCGAGTTGGCCTCTACATCTTCGTGGGACCTTTATATACATCAATAACGTAATATAACCTAACCTAAATCAACCTATCATCTCGGCGATAATATTTGACAAGATTCCTGGCGAGTTGGCCTCTACGTCTCCGTGGGATCTTTATATACATCAATAACGTAATATAACATAACCTAACCCAATCTAACATCTCGGCGGTAATATTTGACCACATTCCTGGCTAGTTGGCCTCTACGTCTCCGAGGGGCCTTCATATATATCAATAACGAAATATAACCTAACCTATCCTAACCTATCTTCTCCGCGGTAACATTTGACAACATTCCCGGCGAGTTGGCCTCTATGTCTCCGTGGGACCTTTATATACATGAGTAACGTAATATAACCTAACCTAACCCAACGTAACATCTCGGCGGTAATATTTGAAAACATTCCTGGCGAGTTGGCCTCTACGACTCCGTGGGACCTTCATATACGTCAATAACGTAATATAACCCAACCTAATCCAATCTAGCATCTCGGCGGTAATATTTGACCACATTCCTGGCTTGTTGGCCTCTACGTCTCCGTGGGACCTTTATATACATCAATAACATAATATAAGCTAGCCCAACCCAATCTAACATCTCGGCGGTAATATTTGACCACATTCCTGGCTTGTGGGCCTCTACGTCTCCGTGGGACCTTTATATACTTCAATAACGTAATATAACCTAACCTAACCCAATCTAGCATCTCGGCGGTAATATTTGAACACATTCCTGGCTTGCTGACCTCTACGTCTCCGTGAGACCTTTATATACATCTATAACGTAATATAACCTAACCTAACCCAACCTAACATCTCGGCGGTAGTATTTGAAAACATTCCTAGCGAGTTGGCCTCTACGTCTCCGTGGGACCTTTATATACATCAATAACGTAATATAACCTAACCTAACCCAATCTAACATCTCGGCGGTAATATTTGACATCATTCCTGGCGAGTTGGCCTCTACGTCTGCGTTGACCTTCATATACATCAATAACGTAATATAACGTAACCTAACCCAACCTATCATCTCGGCGGTTATATTTGACAACATTCCTGGCGAGTTGGCTTCTCCGTCTCCGTGGGACCTTTATATACATCAATAACGTAATATAACCTAACCTAACCCACCCTAACATCTCCGCGGTATTATTTGACAACATACCTGGCGAGTTGGTCTCCACGTCTCCGTGGGACCTTTATATACATCAATAATATAATATAAGGTAGCCTAACCTAATCTAACATCTCGGCGGTAATATTTGACCACATTCCTGGCGAGTTGGCCTCTACGTCTCCGTGGGACCTTTATATACATCAATAACGTAATATAACCTAACCTAACCCAACCTAACATCTCGGCGGTAATATTTGACCACATTCCTGGCTAGTTGGCCTCTACGTCTCCGAGGGACCTTCATATACATCAATAACGAAATATAACCTAACCTATCCTAACCTATCTTCTCGGCGGTAACATTTGACAACATTCCCGGCGAGTTGGCCTCTACGTCTCCGTGGGACCTTTATATACATCAGTAACGTAATATAACCTAACCTAACCCAACGTAACATCTCGGCGGTAATATTTGAAAACATTCCTGGCGAGTTGGCCTCTACGTCTCCGCGGGACCTTTATATACATCAATAACATAATATAAGCTAGCCCAACCCAATCTAACATCTCCGCGGTAATATTTGACAAGATTCCTGGCGAGTTGGCCTCTACGTCTCCGTTTGACCTTCATATACATCAATAACGTAATCTAACCTAACATAACCCAACCTAACATCTCGGCGGTAGTATTTGAAAACATTCCTAGCGAGTTGGCCTCTACGTCTCCGTGGGACCTTTATATACATCAATAACGTAATATAACCTAACCTAACCCAATCTAACATCTCGGCGGTAATATTTGACATCATTCCTGGCGAGTTGGCCTCTACGTCTCCGTTGACCGTCATATACATCAATAACGTAATATAACGTAACCTAACCCAACCTATCATGTCGGCGGTTATATTTGACAACATTCCTGGCGAGTTGGCTTCTCCGTCTCCGTGGGACCTTTATATACATCAATAACGTAATATAACCTAACCTAACCCAACCTAACATCTCCGCGGTATTATTTGACAACATACCTGGCGAGTTGGTCTCCACGTCTCCGTGGGACCTTTATATACATCAATAACATAATATAAGGTAGCCTAACCTAATCTAACATCTCGGCGGTAATATTTGACCACATTCCTGGCGAGTTGGCCTCTACGTCTCCGTGGGACCTTTATATACATCAATAACGTAATATAACCTAACCTAACCCAACCTAACACCTCGGCTGTAATATTTGACAAGATTCCTGCGAGTTGGCCTCTACGTCTCCCTGGGATCTTTATATACATCAATAACGTAATATAACATAACCTAACCCAATCTAACATCTCGGCGGTAATATTTGACAACATTCCTGGTGAGTTGGCCTCTACGTTTCCGTGGGACCTTTATATACTTCAATAACGTAATATAACCTAACCTAACCCAACCTAACATCTCGGCGGTAATATTTGACATCATTCCTGGCGAGTTGGCCTCTACGTCTCCGTTGACCTTCATATACATCAATAACGCAATCTAACCTAACATAACCCAACCTAACATCTCGGCGGTAATATCTGACAACATTCCTGGCGAGGTGGCTTCTCCGTCTCCGTGGGACCTTTATATACATCAATAACGTAATATAACCTAACCTAACCCAATCTAGCATCTCGGCGGTAATATTTGACCACATTCCTGGCTTGTTGGCCTCTACGCGTCCGTGAGAACTTTATATACATCTATAACGTAATATAACCTAACCTAACCCAACCTAACATCTCCGCGGTAATATTTGACAACATTCCTGGCGAGTTGGCCTCTACGTCTCCGTTTGACCTTCATATACATCAATAACGTAATCTAACCTAACATAACCCAACCTAACATCTCGGCGGTAATATTTGACAACATTCCTGGCGAGTTGGCTTCTCCATCCCCGTGGGACCTTTATATACATCAATAACGTAATATACCCTAACCTAACCCAACCTAACATCTCGGCGATAATATTTGACAAGATTCCCGGCGAGTTGGCCTCTACGTCTCCGTGGGACCTTTATATACATCAGTAACGTAATATAACCTAACCTCACCCAACGTAACATCTCGGCGGTAATATTTGAAAACATTCCTGGCGAGTTGGCCTTTACGTCTCCGTGGGACCTTCACATACATCAATAACGTAATATAACCTAACCTAACCCAATCTAGCATCTCGGCGGTAATATTTGACGACATTCCTGGCGAGTTGGCCTCTACGTTTCCGTGGGACCTTTATATACTTCAATAACGTAATATAACCTCACCTAAATCAACCTATCATCTCGGCGATAATATTTGACAAGATTACTGGCGAGTTGGCCTCTACGTCTCCGTGGGATCTTTATATACATCAATAACGTAATATAACATAACCTAACCCAATCTAACATCTCGGCGGTAATATTTGACGACATTCCTGGCGAGTTGGCCTCTACGTTTCCGTGGGACCTTTATATACTTCAATAACGTAATATAACCTAACCTAACACAACCTAACGTCTCGGCGGTAATATTTGACGACATTCCTGGCGAGTTGGCCTCTACGTTTCCGTGGGACCTTTATATACTTCAATAACGTAATATAACCTAACCTAACCCAATCTAACATCACCGCGGTAATATTTGACAACATTCCTGGCGAGTTGGCCTCTACGTTTCCGTTTGACCTTCATATACATCAATAACGCAATCTAACCTAACATAACCCAACCTAACATCTCGGCGGTAATATCTGACAACATTCCTGGCGAGTTGGCTTCTCCGTCTCCGTGGGACCTTTATATACATCAATAACGTAATATAACCTAACCTAACCCAATCTAGCATCTCGGCGGTAATATTTGACCACATTCCTGGCTTGTTGGCCTCTACGCGTCCGTGAGAACTTTATATACATCTATAACGTAATATAACCTAACCTAACCCAACCTAACATCTCCGCGGTAATATTTGACAACATTCCTGGCGAGTTGGCCTCTACGTCTCCGTTTGACCTTCATATACATCAATAACGTAATCTAACCTAACATAACCCAACCTAACATCTCGGCGGTAATATTTGACAACATTCCTGGCGAGTTGGCTTCTCCATCCCCGTGGGACCTTTATATACATCAATAACGTAATATACCCTAACCTAACCCAACCTAACATCTCGGCGATAATATTTGACAAGATTCCCGGCGAGTTGGCCTCTACGTCTCCGTGGGACCTTTATATACATCAGTAACGTAATATAACCTAACCTAACCCAACGTAACATCTCGGCGGTAATATTTGAAAACATTCCTGGCGAGTTGGCCTTTACGTCTCCGTGGGACCTTCACATACATCAATAACGTAATATAACCTAACCTAACCCAATCTAGCATCTCGGCGGTAATATTTGACCACATTCCTGGCTTGTTGGCCCCTACGTCTCCATGGGACCTTTATATACATCAATAACATAATATAAGCTAGCCTAACCCAATCTAACATCTCGGCGATAATATTTGACCACATTCCTGGCTTGTTGGCCTCTACGTCTCCGTTGGACCTTTATATACATCAATAACGTAATATAACGTAACCTAACCCAACCTATCATCTCGGCGGTTATATTTGACAACATTCCTGGCGTGTTAGCTTCTCCGTCTCCGTGGGACCTTTATATACATCAATAACGTAATATAACCTAACCTAACCCAACCTAACATCTCCGCGGTATTATTTGACAACATAACTGGCGAGTTGGCCTCCACGTCTCCGTGGGACCTTTATATACATCAATAACATAATATAAGCTAGCCTAACCTAATCTAACATCTCGGCGGTAATATTTGACCACATTCCTGGCGAGTTGGCCTCTACGTCTTCGTGGGACCTTTGTATACATCAATAACGTAATATAACTTAACCTAACCCAACCTAACATCTCGGCGGGAATATTTGACAAGATTCCCGGCGAGTTGGCCTCTACGTCTCCGTGGGACCTTTATATACATCAGTAACGTAATATAACCTAACCTCACCCAACGTAACATCTCGGCGGTAATATTTGAAAACATTCCTGGCGAGTTGGCCTTTACGTCTCCGTGGGACCTTCACATACATCAATAACGTAATATAACCTAACCTAACCCAATCTAGCATCTCGGCGGTAATATTTGACGACATTCCTGGCGAGTTGGCCTCTACGTTTCCGTGGGACCTTTATATACTTCAATAACGTAATATAACCTCACCTAAATCAACCTATCATCTCGGCGATAATATTTGACAAGATTACTGGCGAGTTGGCCTCTACGTCTCCGTGGGATCTTTATATACATCAATAACGTAATATAACATAACCTAACCCAATCTAACATCTCGGCGGTAATATTTGACGACATTCCTGGCGAGTTGGCCTCTACGTTTCCGTGGGACCTTTATATACTTCAATAACGTAATATAACCTAACCTAACACAACCTAACGTCTCGGCGGTAATATTTGACGACATTCCTGGCGAGTTGGCCTCTACGTTTCCGTGGGACCTTTATATACTTCAATAACGTAATATAACCTAACCTAACCCAATCTAACATCACCGCGGTAATATTTGACAACATTCCTGGCGAGTTGGCCTCTACGTTTCCGTTTGACCTTCATATACATCAATAACGCAATCTAACCTAACATAACCCAACCTAACATCTCGGCGGTAATATCTGACAACATTCCTGGCGAGTTGGCTTCTCCGTCTCCGTGGGACCTTTATATACATCAATAACGTAATATAACCTAACCTAACCCAATCTAGCATCTCGGCGGTAATATTTGACCACATTCCTGGCTTGTTGGCCTCTACGCGTCCGTGAGAACTTTATATACATCTATAACGTAATATAACCTAACCTAACCCAACCTAACATCTCCGCGGTAATATTTGACAACATTCCTGGCGAGTTGGCCTCTACGTCTCCGTTTGACCTTCATATACATCAATAACGTAATCTAACCTAACATAACCCAACCTAACATCTCGGCGGTAATATTTGACAACATTCCTGGCGAGTTGGCTTCTCCATCCCCGTGGGACCTTTATATACATCAATAACGTAATATACCCTAACCTAACCCAACCTAACATCTCGGCGATAATATTTGACAAGATTCCCGGCGAGTTGGCCTCTACGTCTCCGTGGGACCTTTATATACATCAGTAACGTAATATAACCTAACCTAACCCAACGTAACATCTCGGCGGTAATATTTGAAAACATTCCTGGCGAGTTGGCCTTTACGTCTCCGTGGGACCTTCACATACATCAATAACGTAATATAACCTAACCTAACCCAATCTAGCATCTCGGCGGTAATATTTGACCACATTCCTGGCTTGTTGGCCCCTACGTCTCCATGGGACCTTTATATACATCAATAACATAATATAAGCTAGCCTAACCCAATCTAACATCTCGGCGATAATATTTGACCACATTCCTGGCTTGTTGGCCTCTACGTCTCCGTTGGACCTTTATATACATCAATAACGTAATATAACGTAACCTAACCCAACCTATCATCTCGGCGGTTATATTTGACAACATTCCTGGCGTGTTGGCTTCTCCGTCTCCGTGGGACCTTTATATACATCAATAACGTAATATAACCTAACCTAACCCAACCTAACATCTCCGCGGTATTATTTGACAACATAACTGGCGAGTTGGCCTCCACGTCTCCGTGGGACCTTTATATACATCAATAACATAATATAAGCTAGCCTAACCTAATCTAACATCTCGGCGGTAATATTTGACCACATTCCTGGCGAGTTGGCCTCTACGTCTTCGTGGGACCTTTGTATACATCAATAACGTAATATAACTTAACCTAACCCAACCTAACATCTCGGCGGGAATATTTGACAAGATTCCCGGCGAGTTGGCCTCTACGTCTCCGTGGGACCTTTATATACATCAGTAACGTAATATAACCTAACCTCACCCAACGTAACATCTCGGCGGTAATATTTGAAAACATTCCTGGCGAGTTGGCCTTTACGTCTCCGTGGGACCTTCACATACATCAATAACGTAATATAACCTAACCTAACCCAATCTAGCATCTCGGCGGTAATATTTGACGACATTCCTGGCGAGTTGGCCTCTACGTTTCCGTGGGACCTTTATATACTTCAATAACGTAATATAACCTCACCTAAATCAACCTATCATCTCGGCGATAATATTTGACAAGATTACTGGCGAGTTGGCCTCTACGTCTCCGTGGGATCTTTATATACATCAATAACGTAATATAACATAACCTAACCCAATCTAACATCTCGGCGGTAATATTTGACGACATTCCTGGCGAGTTGGCCTCTACGTTTCCGTGGGACCTTTATATACTTCAATAACGTAATATAACCTAACCTAACACAACCTAACGTCTCGGCGGTAATATTTGACGACATTCCTGGCGAGTTGGCCTCTACGTTTCCGTGGGACCTTTATATACTTCAATAACGTAATATAACCTAACCTAACCCAATCTAACATCACCGCGGTAATATTTGACAACATTCCTGGCGAGTTGGCCTCTACGTTTCCGTTTGACCTTCATATACATCAATAACGCAATCTAACCTAACATAACCCAACCTAACATCTCGGCGGTAATATCTGACAACATTCCTGGCGAGTTGGCTTCTCCGTCTCCGTGGGACCTTTATATACATCAATAACGTAATATAACCTAACCTAACCCAATCTAGCATCTCGGCGGTAATATTTGACCACATTCCTGGCTTGTTGGCCTCTACGCGTCCGTGAGAACTTTATATACATCTATAACGTAATATAACCTAACCTAACCCAACCTAACATCTCCGCGGTAATATTTGACAACATTCCTGGCGAGTTGGCCTCTACGTCTCCGTTTGACCTTCATATACATCAATAACGTAATCTAACCTAACATAACCCAACCTAACATCTCGGCGGTAATATTTGACAACATTCCTGGCGAGTTGGCTTCTCCATCCCCGTGGGACCTTTATATACATCAATAACGTAATATACCCTAACCTAACCCAACCTAACATCTCGGCGATAATATTTGACAAGATTCCCGGCGAGTTGGCCTCTACGTCTCCGTGGGACCTTTATATACATCAGTAACGTAATATAACCTAACCTAACCCAACGTAACATCTCGGCGGTAATATTTGAAAACATTCCTGGCGAGTTGGCCTTTACGTCTCCGTGGGACCTTCACATACATCAATAACGTAATATAACCTAACCTAACCCAATCTAGCATCTCGGCGGTAATATTTGACCACATTCCTGGCTTGTTGGCCCCTACGTCTCCATGGGACCTTTATATACATCAATAACATAATATAAGCTAGCCTAACCCAATCTAACATCTCGGCGATAATATTTGACCACATTCCTGGCTTGTTGGCCTCTACGTCTCCGTTGGACCTTTATATACATCAATAACGTAATATAACGTAACCTAACCCAACCTATCATCTCGGCGGTTATATTTGACAACATTCCTGGCGTGTTGGCTTCTCCGTCTCCGTGGGACCTTTATATACATCAATAACGTAATATAACCTAACCTAACCCAACCTAACATCTCCGCGGTATTATTTGACAACATAACTGGCGAGTTGGCCTCCACGTCTCCGTGGGACCTTTATATACATCAATAACATAATATAAGCTAGCCTAACCTAATCTAACATCTCGGCGGTAATATTTGACCACATTCCTGGCGAGTTGGCCTCTACGTCTTCGTGGGACCTTTGTATACATCAATAACGTAATATAACTTAACCTAACCCAACCTAACATCTCGGCGGGAATATTTGACAAGATTCCCGGCGAGTTGGCCTCTACGTCTCCGTGGGACCTTTATATACATCAGTAACGTAATATAACCTAACCTCACCCAACGTAACATCTCGGCGGTAATATTTGAAAACATTCCTGGCGAGTTGGCCTTTACGTCTCCGTGGGACCTTCACATACATCAATAACGTAATATAACCTAACCTAACCCAATCTAGCATCTCGGCGGTAATATTTGACGACATTCCTGGCGAGTTGGCCTCTACGTTTCCGTGGGACCTTTATATACTTCAATAACGTAATATAACCTCACCTAAATCAACCTATCATCTCGGCGATAATATTTGACAAGATTACTGGCGAGTTGGCCTCTACGTCTCCGTGGGATCTTTATATACATCAATAACGTAATATAACATAACCTAACCCAATCTAACATCTCGGCGGTAATATTTGACGACATTCCTGGCGAGTTGGCCTCTACGTTTCCGTGGGACCTTTATATACTTCAATAACGTAATATAACCTAACCTAACACAACCTAACGTCTCGGCGGTAATATTTGACGACATTCCTGGCGAGTTGGCCTCTACGTTTCCGTGGGACCTTTATATACTTCAATAACGTAATATAACCTAACCTAACCCAATCTAACATCACCGCGGTAATATTTGACAACATTCCTGGCGAGTTGGCCTCTACGTTTCCGTTTGACCTTCATATACATCAATAACGCAATCTAACCTAACATAACCCAACCTAACATCTCGGCGGTAATATCTGACAACATTCCTGGCGAGTTGGCTTCTCCGTCTCCGTGGGACCTTTATATACATCAATAACGTAATATAACCTAACCTAACCCAATCTAGCATCTCGGCGGTAATATTTGACCACATTCCTGGCTTGTTGGCCTCTACGCGTCCGTGAGAACTTTATATACATCTATAACGTAATATAACCTAACCTAACCCAACCTAACATCTCCGCGGTAATATTTGACAACATTCCTGGCGAGTTGGCCTCTACGTCTCCGTTTGACCTTCATATACATCAATAACGTAATCTAACCTAACATAACCCAACCTAACATCTCGGCGGTAATATTTGACAACATTCCTGGCGAGTTGGCTTCTCCATCCCCGTGGGACCTTTATATACATCAATAACGTAATATACCCTAACCTAACCCAACCTAACATCTCGGCGATAATATTTGACAAGATTCCCGGCGAGTTGGCCTCTACGTCTCCGTGGGACCTTTATATACATCAGTAACGTAATATAACCTAACCTAACCCAACGTAACATCTCGGCGGTAATATTTGAAAACATTCCTGGCGAGTTGGCCTTTACGTCTCCGTGGGACCTTCACATACATCAATAACGTAATATAACCTAACCTAACCCAATCTAGCATCTCGGCGGTAATATTTGACCACATTCCTGGCTTGTTGGCCCCTACGTCTCCATGGGACCTTTATATACATCAATAACATAATATAAGCTAGCCTAACCCAATCTAACATCTCGGCGATAATATTTGACCACATTCCTGGCTTGTTGGCCTCTACGTCTCCGTTGGACCTTTATATACATCAATAACGTAATATAACGTAACCTAACCCAACCTATCATCTCGGCGGTTATATTTGACAACATTCCTGGCGTGTTGGCTTCTCCGTCTCCGTGGGACCTTTATATACATCAATAACGTAATATAACCTAACCTAACCCAACCTAACATCTCCGCGGTATTATTTGACAACATAACTGGCGAGTTGGCCTCCACGTCTCCGTGGGACCTTTATATACATCAATAACATAATATAAGCTAGCCTAACCTAATCTAACATCTCGGCGGTAATATTTGACCACATTCCTGGCGAGTTGGCCTCTACGTCTTCGTGGGACCTTTGTATACATCAATAACGTAATATAACTTAACCTAACCCAACCTAACATCTCGGCGGGAATATTTGACGACATTCCTGGCGAGTTGGCCTCTACGTTTCCGTAGGATATTTATATACATCAATAACATAATATAAGCTAAGCTAACCCAATCTAACATCTCCGCGGTAATATTTGACAACATACCTGGCGAGTAGGCCTCTACGTCTCCGTGGGCCCTTCATATACATCAATAACAAAAATATAACCTAACCTAAATCAACCTATCATCTCGGCGATAATATTTGACAAGATTGCTGGCGAGTTGGCCTCTACGTTTCCGTGGGATATTTATATACTTCAGTAACGTAATATAACCTAACCTAACCCAATCTAACATCACCGCGGTAATATTTGACAACATTCCTGGCGAGTTGGCCTCTACGTTTCCGTTTGACCTTCATATACATCAATAACGCAATCTAACCTAACATAACCCAACCTAACATCTCGGCGGTAATATCTGACAACATTCCTGGCGAGGTGGCTTCTCCGTCTCCGTGGGACCTTTATATACATCAATAACGTAATATAACCTAACCTAACCCAATCTAGCATCTCGGCGGTAATATTTGACCACATTCCTGGCTAGTTGGCCTCTACGCGTCCGTGAGAACTTTATATACATCTATAACGTAATATAACCTAACCTAACCCAACCTAACATCTCCGCGGTAATATTTGACAACATTCCTGGCGAGTTGGCCTCTACGTCTCCGTTTGACCTTCATATACATCAATAACGTAATCTAACCTAACATAACCCAACCTAACATCTCGGCGGTAATATTTGACAACATTCCTGGCGAGTTGGCTTCTCCATCCCCGTGGGACCTTTATATACATCAATAACGTAATATACCCTAACCTAACCCAACCTAACATCTCGGCGATAATATTTGACAAGATTCCCGGCGAGTTGGCCTCTACGTCTCCGTGGGACCTTTATATACATCAGTAACGTAATATAACCTAACCTCACCCAACGTAACATCTCGGCGGTAATATTTGAAAACATTCCTGGCGAGTTGGCCTTTACGTCTCCGTGGGACCTTCACATACATCAATAACGTAATCTAACCTAACCTAACCCAATCTAGCATCTCGGCGGTAATATTTGACGACATTCCTGGCGAGTTGGCCTCTACGTTTCCGTGGGACCTTTATATACTTCAATAACGTAATATAACCTCACCTAAATCAACCTATCATCTCGGCGATAATATTTGACAAGATTACTGGCGAGTTGGCCTCTACGTCTCCGTGGGATCTTTATATACATCAATAACGTAATATAACATAACCTAACCCAATCTAACATCTCGGCGGTAATATTTGACGACATTCCTGGCGAGTTGGCCTCTACGTTTCCGTGGGACCTTTATATACTTCAATAACGTAATATAACCTAACCTAACACAACCTAACGTCTCGGCGGTAATATTTGACGACATTCCTGGCGAGTTGGCCTCTACGTTTCCGTGGGACCTTTATATACTTCAATAACGTAATATAACCTAACCTAACCCAATCTAACATCACCGCGGTAATATTTGACAACATTCCTGGCGAGTTGGCCTCTACGTTTCCGTTTGACCTTCATATACATCAATAACGCAATCTAACCTAACATAACCCAACCTAACATCTCGGCGGTAATATCTGACAACATTCCTGGCGAGTTGGCTTCTCCGTCTCCGTGGGACCTTTATATACATCAATAACGTAATATAACCTAACCTAACCCAATCTAGCATCTCGGCGGTAATATTTGACCACATTCCTGGCTTGTTGGCCTCTACGCGTCCGTGAGAACTTTATATACATCTATAACGTAATATAACCTAACCTAACCCAACCTAACATCTCCGCGGTAATATTTGACAACATTCCTGGCGAGTTGGCCTCTACGTCTCCGTTTGACCTTCATATACATCAATAACGTAATCTAACCTAACATAACCCAACCTAACATCTCGGCGGTAATATTTGACAACATTCCTGGCGAGTTGGCTTCTCCATCCCCGTGGGACCTTTATATACATCAATAACGTAATATACCCTAACCTAACCCAACCTAACATCTCGGCGATAATATTTGACAAGATTCCCGGCGAGTTGGCCTCTACGTCTCCGTGGGACCTTTATATACATCAGTAACGTAATATAACCTAACCTAACCCAACGTAACATCTCGGCGGTAATATTTGAAAACATTCCTGGCGAGTTGGCCTTTACGTATCCGTGGGACCTTCACATACATCAATAACGTAATATAACCTAACCTAACCCAATCTAGCATCTCGGCGGTAATATTTGACCACATTCCTGGCTTGTTGGCCTCTACGTCTCCATGGGACCTTTATATACATCAATAACATAATATAAGCTAGCCTAACCCAATCTAACATCTCGGCGATAATATTTGACCACATTCCTGGCTTGTTGGCCTCTACGTCTCCGTTGGACCTTTATATACATCAATAACGTAATATAACGTAACCTAACCCAACCTATCATCTCGGCGGTTATATTTGACAACATTCCTGGCGTGTTGGCTTCTCCGTCTCCGTGGGACCTTTATATACATCAATAACGTAATATAACCTAACCTAACCCAACCTAACATCTCCGCGGTATTATTTGACAACATAACTGGCGAGTTGGCCTCCACGTCTCCGTGGGACCTTTATATACATCAATAACATAATATAAGCTAGCCTAACCTAATCTAACATCTCGGCGGTAATATTTGACCACATTCCTGGCGAGTTGGCCTCTACGTCTTCGTGGGACCTTTGTATACATCAATAACGTAATATAACATAACCTAACCCAACCTAACATCTCGGCGGGAATATTTGACGACATTCCTGGCGAGTTGGCCTCTACGTTTCCGTAGGATATTTATATACATCAATAACATAATATAAGCTAAGCTAACCCAATCTAACATCTCCGCGGTAATATTTGACAACATACCTGGCGAGTAGGCCTCTACGTCTCCGTGGGCCCTTCATATACATCAATAACAAAAATATAACCTAACCTAAATCAACCTATCATCTCGGCGATAATATTTGACAAGATTGCTGGCGAGTTGGCCTCTACGTTTCCGTGGGATATTTATATACTTCAGTAACGTAATATAACCTAACCTAACCCAATCTAACATCTCCGCGGTAGTATTTGACAATATTCCTGGCGAGTTGGCCTCTACGTCTCCGTTTGACCTTCATATACATCAATAACGTAATCTAACCTAACATAACCCAACCTAACATCTCGGCGGTAATATTTGACAACATTCATGGCGAGTTGGCTTCTCCATCCCCGTGGGACCTTTATATACATCAATAACGTAATATAACCTAACCTAACCCAATCTAGCATCTCGGCGGTAATATTTGACCACATGCCTGGCTTGTTGGCCTCTACGTCTCCGCGGGACCTTTATATACATCAATAACATAATATAAGCTAGCCCAACCCAATCTAACATCTCGGCGGTAATATTTGACCACATTCCTGGCTTGTTGGCCTCTACGTCTCCGTGGGACCTTTATATACTTCAATAACGTAATATAACCTAACCTAACCCAATCTAGCATCTCGGCGGTAATATTTGACCACATTCCTGGCTTGCTGACCTCTACGTCTCCGTGAGACCTTTATATGCATCTATAACGTAATATAACCTAACCTAACCCAACCTAACATCTCGGCGGTAGTATTTGAAAACATTCCTAGCGAGTTGGCCTCTACGTCTCCGTGGGCCCATCATATACATCAATAACAAAAATATAACGTAACCTAAATCAACCTATCATCTCGGCGATAATATTTGACAAGATTCCTGGCGAGTTGGCCTCTATGTTTCCGTGGGATATTTATATACATCAATAACATAATATAAGCTAAGCTAACCCAATCTAACATCTCCGCGGTAATATTTGACAACATACCTGGCGAGTAGGCCTCTACGTCTCCGTGGGCCCTTCATATACATCAATAACGTAATATAACCTAACCTAACCCAACCTAACATCTCGGCGGTAATATTTGACGACATTCCTGGCGAGTTGGCCTCTACGTTTCCGTGGGACCTTTATATACTTCAATAACGTAATATAACCTAACCTAAATCAACCTATCATCTCGGCGATAATATTTGACAAGATTCCTGGCGAGTTGGCCTCTACGTCTCCGTGGGATCTTTATATACATCAATAACGTAATATAACATAACCTAACCCAATCTAGCATCTCGGCGGTAATATTTGACCACATTCCTGGCTTGTTGGCCTCTACGTCTCCGTGAGACCTTTATATACATCTATAACGTAATATAACCTAACCTAACCCAAGCTAACTTCTCGGCGGTAATATTTGAAAACATACCTGGCGAGGTGGCCTCTACGTCTCCGTGGGACCTTTATATACTTCAATAACGTAATATAACCTAACCTAAATCAACCTATCATCTCGGCGGTAATATTTGACAACATTCCTGGCGAGTTGGCTTCTCCATCCCCGTGGGACCTTTATATACATCAATAACGTAATATAACCTAACCTAACCCAACCTAACATCTCGGCGGTAATACTTGACGACATTCCTGGCGAGTTGGCCTCTACGTTTCCGTGGGACCTTTATATACTTCAATAACGTAATATAACCTAACCTAAATCAACCTACCATCTCGGCGATAATATTTGACAAGATTCCTGGCGAGTTGGCCTCTACGTCTCCGTGGGATCTTTATATACATCAATAACGTAATATAACATAACCTAACCCAATCTAGCATCTCGGCGGTAATATTTGACCACATTCCTGGCTTGCTGACCTCTACGTCTCCGTGAGACCTTTATATACATCTATAACGTAATATAACCTAACCTAACACAACCTAACATCTCGGCGGTAGTATTTGAAAACATTCCTAGCGAGTTGGCCTCTACGTCTCCGTGGGACATATATATGCATCAATAACGTAATATAACCTAACCTAACCCAATCTAACAACTCGGCGGTAATATTTGACATCATTCCTGGCGAGTTGGCCTCTACGTCTCCGTTGATCTTCATATACATCAATATCGTAATATAACGTAACCTAACCCAACCTATCATCTCGGCGGTTATATTTGACAACATTCCTGGTGAGTTGGCTTCTCCGTCTCCGTGGGACCTTTATATACATCAAAAACGTAATATAACCTAACCTAACCCAACCTAACATCTCCGCGGTATTATTTGACAACATACCTGGCGAGTTGGCCTCTACGTCTCCGTTTGACCTTCATATACATCAATAACGTAATCTAACATAACATAACCCAACCTAACATCTCGGCGGTAATATTTGACAACATTCATGGCGAGTTGGCTTCTCCATCCCCGTGGGACCTTTATATACATCAATAACGTAATATAACCTAACCTAACCCAACCTAACATTTCGGCGGTAATATTTGACGACATTCCTGGCGAGTTGGCCTCTACGTTTCCGTGGGACCTTTATATACTTCAATAACGTAATATAACCTAACCTAAATCAACCTATCATCTCGGCGATAATATTTGACAAGATTCCTGGCGAGTTGGCCTCTACGTCTCCGTGGGATCTTTATATACATCAATAACGTAATATAACATAACCTAACCCAATCTAGCATCTCGGCGGTAATATTTGACCACATTCCTGGCTTGTTGGCCTCTACGTCTCCGTGAGACCTTTATATACATCTATAACGTAATATAACCTAACCTAACCCAAGCTAACTTCTCGGCGGTAATATTTGAAAACATACCTGGCGAGGTGGCCTCTACGTCTCCGTGGGATATTTATATACATCAATAACATAATATAAGCTAGCCTAACCCAACCTAACATCTCCGCGGTAATATTTGACCACATTCCTGGCTTGTTGGCCTCTACGTCTCCGTTGGACCTTTATATACATCAATAACGTAATATAACCTAACCTAACCCAACCTAACACTTCGGCGGTAATATTTGACGACATTCCTGGCGAGTTGGCCTCTACGTTTCCGTGGGACCTTTATATACTCCAATAACGTAATATAACCTAACCTAAATCAACCTATCATCTCGGCGATAATATTTGACAAGATTCCTGGCGAGTTGGCCTCTACGTCTCCGTGGGATCTTTATATACATCAATAACGTAATATAACATAACCTAACCCAATCTAGCATCTCGGCGGTAATATTTGACCACATTCCTGGCTTGTTGGCCTCTACGTCTCCGTGAGACCTTTATATACATCTATAACGTAATATAACCTAACCTAACCCAAGCTAACTTCTCGGCGGTAATATTTGAAAACATACCTGGCGAGGTGGCCTCTACGTCTCCGTGGGACCTTTATATACTTCAATAACGTAATATAACCTAACCTAAATCAACCTATCATCTCGGCGGTAATATTTGACAACATTCCTGGCGAGTTGGCTTCTCCATCCCCGTGGGACCTTTATATACATCAATAACGTAATATAACCTAACCTAACCCAACCTAACATCTCGGCGGTAATACTTGACGACATTCCTGGCGAGTTGGCCTCTACGTTTCCGTGGGACCTTTATATACTTCAATAACGTAATATAACCTAACCTAAATCAACCTACCATCTCGGCGATAATATTTGACAAGATTCCTGGCGAGTTGGCCTCTACGTCTCCGTGGGATCTTTATATACATCAATAACGTAATATAACATAACCTAACCCAATCTAGCATCTCGGCGGTAATATTTGACCACATTCCTGGCTTGCTGACCTCTACGTCTCCGTGAGACCTTTATATACATCAATATCGTAATATAACGTAACCTAACCCAACCTATCATCTCGGCGGTTATATTTGACAACATTCCTGGTGAGTTGGCTTCTCCGTCTCCGTGGGACCTTTATATACATCAAAAACGTAATATAACCTAACCTAACCCAACCTAACATCTCCGCGGTATTATTTGACAACATACCTGGCGAGTTGGCCTCTACGTCTCCGTTTGACCTTCATATACATCAATAACGTAATCTAACATAACATAACCCAACCTAACATCTCGGCGGTAATATTTGACAACATTCATGGCGAGTTGGCTTCTTCATCCCCGTGGGACCTTTATATACATCAATAACGTAATATAACCTAACCTAACCCAACCTAACATTTCGGCGGTAATATTTGACGACATTCCTGGCGAGTTGGCCTCTACGTTTCCGTGGGACCTTTATATACTTCAATAACGTAATATAACCTAACCTAAATCAACCTATCATCTCGGCGATAATATTTGACAAGATTCCTGGCGAGTTGGCCTCTACGTCTCCGTGGGATCTTTATATACATCAATAACGTAATATAACATAACCTAACCTAATCTAGCATCTCGGCGGTAATATTTGACCACATTCCTGGCTTGTTGGCCTCTACGTCTCCGTGAGACCTTTATATACATCTATAACGTAATATAACCTAACCTAACCCAAGCTAACTTCTCGGCGGTAATATTTGAAAACATACCTGGCGAGGTGGCCTCTACGTCTCCGTGGGATATTTATATACATCAATAACATAATATAAGCTAGCCTAACCCAACCTAACATCTCCGCGGTAATATTTGACCACATTCCTGGCTTGTTGGCCTCTACGTCTCCGTTGGACCTTTATATACATCAATAACGTAATATAACGTAACCTAACCCAACCTATCATCTCGGCGGTTATATTTGACAACATTCCTGGCGAGTTGGCTTCTCCGTCTCCGTGGGACCTTTATATACATCAATAACGTCATATAACCTAACCTAACCCAACCTAACATTTCCGCGGTATTATTTGACAACATACCTGGCGAGTTGGCCTCCACGTCTCCGTGGGACCTTTATATACATCAATAACTTAATATAAGCTAGCCTAACCTAATCTAACATCTCGGCGGTAATGTTTCACCACATTCCTGGCGAGTTGGCCTCTACGTCCCCGTGGGACCTTTATATACATCAATAACGTAATATAACCTAACCTAACCCAACCTAACATCTCGGCGGTAATATTTGACAACATTCCTGGCGAGTTGGCTTCTCCATCCCCGTGGGACCTTTATATACATCAATAACGTAATATAACCTAGCCTAACCCAACCTAACATCTCGGCGGTAATACTTGACGACATTCCTGGCGAGTTGGCCTCTACGTTTCCGTGGGACCTTTATATACTTCAATAACGTAATATAACCTAACCTAAATCAACCTACCATCTCCGCGATAATATTTGACAAGATTCCTTGCGAGTTGGCCTCTACGTCTCCGGGGGATCTTTATATACATCAATAACGTAATATAACATAACCTAACCCAATCTAGCATCTCGGCGGTAATATTTGACCACATTCCTGGCTTGCTGACCTCTACGTCTCCGTGAGACCTTTATATACATCTATAACGTAATATAACCTAACCTAACCCAACCTAACATCTCGGCGGTAGTATTTGAAAACATTCCTAGCGAGTTGGCCTCTACGTCTCCGTGGGACATTTATATGCATCAATAACGTAATATAACCTAACCTAACCCAATCTAACAACTCGGCGGTAATATTTGACATCATTCCTGGCGAGTTGGCCTCTACGTCTCCGTTGACCTTCATATACATCAATAACGTAATATAACGTAACCTAACCCAACCTATCATCTCGGCGGTTATATTTGACAACATTCCTGGTGAGTTGGCTTCTCCGTCTCCGTGGGACCTTTATATACATCAATAACGTAATATAACCTAACCTAACCCAACCTAGCATCTCCGCGGTATTATTTGACAACATAGCTGGCGAGTTGGCCTCCACGTCTCCGTGGGACCTTTATATACATCAATAACATAATATAAGCTAGCCTAACCTAATCTAACATCTCGGCGGTAATGTTTGACCACATTCCTGGCGAGTTGGCCTCTACGTCCCCGTGGGACCTTTATATACATCAATAACGTAATATAACCTAACCTAACCCAACCTAACATCTCGGCGGTAATATTTGACAACATTCCTGGCGAGTTGGCTTCTCCGTCCCCGTGGGACCTTTATATACATCAATGACGTAATATAACCTAACCTAACCCAACCTAACATCTCGGCGGTAATATTTGACGACATTCCTGGCGAGTTGGCCTCTACGTTTCCGTGGGACCTTTATATACTTCAATAACGTAATATAACCTAACCTAAATCAACCTATCATCTCGGCGATAATATTTGACAAGATTACTGGCGAGTTGGCCTCTACGTCTCCGTGGGATCTTTATATACATCAATAACGTAATATAACATAACCTAACCCAATCTAACATCTCGGCGGTAATATTTGACGACATTCCTGGCGAGTTGGCCTCTACGTTTCCGTGGGACCTTTATATACTTCAATAACGTAATATAACCTAACCTAACACAACCTAACATCTCGGCGGTAATATTTGACGACATTCCTGGCGAGTTGGCCTCTACGTTTCCGTGGGACCTTTATATACTTCAATAACGTAATATAACCTAACCTAACACAACCTAACATCTCGGCGGTAATATTTGACGACATTCCTGGCGAGTTGGCCTCTACGTTTCCGTGGGACCTTTATATACTTCAATAACGTAATATAACCTAACCTAACCCAACGTAACATCTCGGCGGTAATATTTGAAAACATTCCTGGCGAGTTGGCCTTTACGTCTCCGTGGGACCTTCACATACATCAATAACGTAACATAACCTAACCTAACCCAATCTAGCATCTCGGCGGTAATATTTGACCACATTCCTGGCTTGTTGGCCTCTACGTCTCCGTGGGACCTTTATATACATCAATAACATAATATAAGCTAGCCTAACCCAATCTAACATCTCGGCGGTAATATTTGACCACATTCCTGGCTTGTTGGCCTCTACGTCTCCGTGGGACCTTTATATACATCAATAACGTAATATAAAATAACCTAACCCAACCTATCATCTCGGCGGTTATATTTGACAACATTCCTGGCGAGTTGGCTTCTCCGTCTCCGTGGGACCTTTATATACATCAATAACGTAATATAACCTAACCTAACCCAACCTAACATCTCCGCGGTATTATTTGACATCATACCTGGCGAGTTGGCCTCCACGTCTCCGTGGGACCTTTATATACATCAATAACATAATATAAGCTAGCCTAACCTAATCTAACATCTCGGCGGTAATATTTGACCACATTCCTGGCGAGTTGGCCTCTACGTTTCCGTGGGACCTTTATATACTTCAGTAACGTAATATAACCTAACCTAAATCAACCTATCATCTCGGAGATAATATTTGACAAGATTACTGGCGAGTTGGCCTCTACGTCTCCGTGGGATCTTTATATACATCAATAACGTAATATAACATAACCTAACCCAATCTAACATCTCGGCGGTAATATTTGACGACATTCCTGGCGAGTTGGCCTCTACGTTTCCGTGGGACCTTTATATACTTCAATAACGTAATATAACCTAACTTAACACAACCTAACATCTCGGCGGTAATATTTGACGACATTCCTGGCGAGTTGGCCTCTACGTTTCCGTGGGACCTTTATATACTTCAATAACGTAATATAACCTAACCTAACCCAATCTAACATCTCCGCGGTAATATTTGACAACATTCCTGGCGAGTTGGCCTCTACGTTCCCGTTTGACCTTCATATACATCAATAACGCAATCTAACCTAACATAACCCAACCTAACATCTCGGCGGTAATATTTGACAACATTCCTGGCGAGTTGGCTTCTCCGTCCCCGTGGTACCTTTATATACATCAATAACATAATATAAGCTAGCCTAACCTAATCTAACATCTCGGCGGTAATGTTTGACCACATTCCTGGCGAGTTGGCCTTTACGTCTCCGTGGGACCTTCACATACATCAATAACGTAACATAACCTAACCTAACCCAATCTAGCATCTCGGCGGTAATATTTGACCACATTCCTGGCTTGTTGGCCTCTACGTCTCCGTGGGACCTTTATATACATCAATAACATAATATAAGCTAGCCTAACCCAATCTAACATCTCGGCGGTAATATTTGACCACATTCCTGGCGAGTTGGCCTCTACGTCTTCGTGGGACCTTTGTATACATCAATAACGTAATATAACTTAACCTAACCCAACCTAACATCTCCGCGGTAATATTTGACGACATTCCTGGCGAGTTGGCCTCTACTTTTCCGTGGGACCTTTATATACTTCAATAACGTAATATAACCTAACCTAACCCAACCTAACATCTCGGCTATAATATTTGACGACATTCCTGGCGAGTTGGCCTCTACGTTTCCGTGGGACCTTTATATACTTCAATAACGTAATATAACCTAACCTAACCTAACCTAACATCTCCGCGGTAATATTTGACGACATTCCTGGCGAGTTGGCCTCTACGTTTCCGTGGGACCTTTATATACTTCAATAACGTAATATAACCTAACCTAACCCAACCTAACATCTCGGCGGTAATATTTGACGACATTCCTGGCGAGTTGGCCTCTACGTTTCCGTGGGATATTTATATACATCAATAACATAATATAAGCTAAGCTAACCCAATCTAACATCTCCGCGGTAATATCTGACAACATACTTGGCGAGTAGGCCTCTACGTCTCCGTGGGCCCTTCATATACATCAATAACAAAAATATAACCTAACCTAAATCAACCTAACATCTCCGCGGTAATATTTGACGACATTCCTGGCGAGTTGGCCTCTACGTTTCCGTGGGACCTTTATATACTTCAATAACGTAATATAACCTAACCTAACCCAACCTAACATCTCGGCGGTAATATTTGACGACATTCCTGGCGAGTTGGCCTCTACGTTTCCGTGGGATATTTATATACATCAATAACATAATATAAGCTAAGCTAACCCAATCTAGCATCTCGGCGGTAATATTTGACCACATTCCTGGCTTGTTGGCCTCTACGTCTCCGTGGGACCTTTATATACATCAATAACGTAATATAACCTAACCTAACCCAACCTAACATCTCCGCGGTATTATTTGACATCATACCTGGCGAGTTGGCCTCCACGTCTCCGTGGGACCTTTATATACATCAATAACATAATATAAGCTAGCCTAACCTAATCTAACATCTCGGCGGTAATGTTTGACCACATTCCTGGCGAGTTGGCCTCTACGTCCCCGTGGGACCTTTATATACATCAATAACGTAATATAACCTAACCTAACCCAACCTAACATCTCGGCGGTAATATTTGACAACATTCCTGGCGAGTTGGCTTCTCCGTCCCCGTGGGACCTTTATATACATCAATGACGTAATATAACCTAACCTAACCAAACTTAACATCTCGGCGGTAATATTTGACAAGATTCCTGGCGAGTTGGCCTCTACGTTTCCGTGGGACCTTTATATACTTCAATAACGTAATATAACCTAACCTAACCCAATCTAACATCTCCGCGATAATATTTGACAACATTCCTGGCGAGTTGGCCTCTACGTTTCCGTTTGACCTTCATATACATCAATAACGTAATATAACCTAACCTAAATCAACCTATCATCGCGGCGATAATATTTGACAAGATTACTGGCGAGTTGGCCTCTACGTCTCCGTGGGATCTTTATATACATCAATAACGTAATATAACATAACCTAACCCAATCTAACATCTCGGCGGTAATATTTGACGACATTCCTGGCGAGTTGGCCTCTACGTTTCCGTGGGACCTTTATATACTTCAATAACGTAATATAACCTAACCTAACACAACCTAACATCTCGGCGGTAATATTTGAAGACATTCCTGGCGAGTTGGCCTCTACGTTTCCGTGGGACCTTTATATACTTCAATAACGTAATATAACCTAACCTAACCCAATCTAACATCTCCGCGGTAATATTTGACAACATTCCTGGCGAGTTGGCCTCTACGTTTCCGTTTGACCTTCATATACATCAATAACGCAATCTAACCTAACATAACCCAACCTAACATCTCGGCGGTAATATTTGACAACATTCCTGGCGAGTTGGCTTCTCCGTCCCCGTGGTACCTTTATATACATCAATAACATAATATAAGCTAGCCTAACCTAATCTAACATCTCGGCGGTAATGTTTGACCACATTCCTGGCGAGTTGGCCTTTACGTCTCCGTGGGACCTTCACATACATCAATAACGTAACATAACCTAACCTAACCCAATCTAGCATCTCGGCGGTAATATTTGACCACATTCCTGGCTTGTTGGCCTCTACGTCTCCGTGGGACCTTTATATACATCAATAACATAATATAAGCTAGCCTAACCCAATCTAACATCTCGGTGGTAATATTTGACCACATTCCTGGCTTGTTGGCCTCTACGTCTCCGTGGGACCTTTATATACATCAATAACGTAATATAACGTAACCTCACCCAACCTATCATCTCGGCGGTAATATTTGACGACATTCCTGGCGAGTTGGCCTCTACGTTTCCGTGGGACCTTTATATACTTCAATAACGTAATATAACCTAACCTAACCCAACCTAACATCTCGGCTGTAATATTTGACCACATTCCTGGCGAGTTGGCCTCTACGTCTTCGTGGGACCTTTGTATACATCAATAACGTAATATAACTTAACCTAACCCAACCTAACATCTCCGCGGTAATATTTGACGACATTCCTGGCGAGTTGGCCTCTACGTTTCCGTGGGACATTTATATACTTCAATAACGTAATATAACCTAACCTAACCCAACCTAACATCTCGGCGGTAATATTTGACGACATTCCTGGCGAGTTGGCCTCTACGTTTCCGTGGGATATTTATATACATCAATAACATAATATAAGCTAAGCTAACCCAATCTAACATCTCCGCGGTAATATCTGACAACATACCTGGCGAGTAGGCCTCTACGTCTCCGTGGGCCCTTCATATACATCAATAACGAAAATATAACATAACCTAAATCAACCTATCATCGCGGCGATAATATTTGACAAGATTCCTGGCGAGTTGGCCTCTACGTTTCCGTGGGATATTTATATACTTCAATAACGTAATATAACCTAACCTAACCCAATCTAACATCTCCGCGGTAATATTTGACAACATTCCTCGCGAGTTGGCCTCTACGTCTCCGTTTGACCTTCATATACATCAATAACGTAATCTAACCTAACATAACCCAACCTAACATCTCGGCGGTAATGTTTGACAACATTCCTGGCGAGTTGGCTTCTCCATCCCCGTGGGACCTTTATATACATCTATAACGTAATATAACCTAACCTAACCCAAGCTAACTTCTCGGCGGTAATATTTGAAAACATACCTCGCGAGGTGGCCTCTACGTCTCCGTGGGATATTTATATACATTAATAACATAATATAAGCTAGCCTAACCCAACCTAACATCTCCGCGGTAATATTTGACAACATACCTGGCGAGTTGGCCTCTACCTCTCCGTGGGACCTTTATATACTTCAATAACGTAATATAACCTAACCTAACCCAATCTAACATCTCCGCGGTATTATTTGACAACACACCTGGCGAGTTGGCCTTCACGTCTCCGTGGGACCTTTATATACATCAATAACATAATATAAGCTAGCCTAAACTAATCTAACATCTCGGCGGTAATGTTTGAACACATTCCTGGCGAGTTGGCCTCTACGTCCCCGTGGGACCTTTATATACATCAATAACGTAATATAACCTAACCTAACCCAACCTAACATCTCGGCGGTAATATTTGAGAACATTCCTGGCGAGTTGGACTCTACGTCTCCGTGGGATCTTTATATACATCAATAACGTAATATAACATAACCTAACCCAATCTAGCATCTCGGCGGTAATATTTGACCACATTCCTGGCTTGTTGGCCCCTACGTCTCCGTGAGACCTTTATATACATCTATAACGTAATATAACCTAACCTAACCCAACCTAACTTCTCGGCGGTAATATTTGAAAACATACCTGGCGAAGTGGCCTCTACCTCTCCGTGGGATATTTATATACATCAATAACGTAATATGACCTAACCTAACCCAACCTAACATCTCGGCGGTAATATTTGACCACATTCCTGGCGAGTTGGCCTCTACGTCTTCATGGGACCTTTGTATACATCAATAACGTAATATAACTTAACCTAACCCAACCTAACATCTCCGCGGTAATATTTGACGACATTCCTGGCGAGTTGGCCTCTACGTTTCCGTGGGACCTTTATATACTTCAATAACGTAATATAACCTAACCTAACCCAACCTAACATCTCGGCGGTAATATTTGACGACATTCCTGGCGAGTTGGCCTCTACGTTTCCGTGGGATATTTATATACATCAATAACATAATATAAGCTAAGCTAACCCAATCTAACATCTCCGCGGTAATATCTGACAACATACCTGGCGAGTAGGCCTCTACGTCTCCGTGGGCCCTTCATATACATCAATAACAAAAATATAACCTAACCTAAATCAACCTATCATCTCGGCGATAATATTTGACAAGATTCCTGGCGAGTTGGCCTCTACGTTTCCGTGGGATATTTATATACTTCAATAACGTAATTTAACCTAACCTAACCCAATCTAACATCTCCGCGGTAATATTTGACAACATTCCTCGCGAGTTGGCCTCTACGTCTCCGTTTGACCTTCATATACATCAATAACGTAATCTAACCTAACATAACCCAACCTAACATCTCGGCGGTAATGTTTGACAACATTCCTGGCGAGTTGGCTTCTCCATCCCCGTGGGACCTTTATATACATCTATAACGTAATATAACCTAACCTAACCCAAGCTAACTTCTCGGCGGTAATATTTGAAAACATACCTGGCGAGGTGGCCTCTACGTCTCCGTGGGATATTTATATACATCAATAACATAATATAAGCTAGCCTAACCCAACCTAACATCTCCGCGGTAATATTTGACAACATACCTGGCGAGTTGGCCTCTACGTCTCCGTGGGACCTTTATATACTTCAATAACGTAATATAACCTAACCTAACCCAATCTAACATCTCCGCGGTATTATTTGACAACATACCAGGCGAGTTGGCCTTCACGTCTCCGTGGGACCTTTATATACATCAATAACATAATATAAGCTAGCCTAACCTAATCTAACATCTCGGCGGTAATGTTTGACCACATTCCTGGCGAGTTGGCCCCTACGTCCCCGTGGGACCTTTATATACATCAATAACGTAATATAACCTAACCTAACCCAACCTAACATCTCGGCGGTAATATTTGACAACATTCCTGGCGAGTTGGCTTCTCCGTCCCCGTGGGACCTTTATATACATCAATGACGTAATATAACCTAACCTAACCAAACTTAACATCTCGGCGGTAATATTTGACAAGATTCCTGGCGAGTTGGCCTCTACGTTTCCGTGGGACATTTATATACTTCAATAACGTAATATAACCTAACCTAAACCAATCTAACATCTCCGCGATAATATTTGACAACATTCCTGGCGAGTTGGCTGCTCCGTCCCGGTGGGACCTTTATATACATCAATAACGTAATATAACCTAACCTAACCCAACCTAACATCTCGGCGGTAATATTTGAGAACATTCCTGGCGAGTTGGCCTCTAGGTCTCCGTGGGATCTTTATATACATCAATAACGTAATATAACATAACCTAATCCAATCTAGCATCTCGGCGGTAATATTTGACCACATTCCTGGCTTGTTGGCCTCTACGTCTCCGTGAGACCTTTATGTACATCTATAACGTAATATAACCTAACCTAACCCAACCTAACTTCTCGGCGGTAATATTTGAAAACATACCTGGCGACGTGGCCTCTACCTCTCCGTGGGATATTTATATACATCAATAACATAATATAAGCTAGCCTAACCCAATCTAACATCTCGGCGGTAATATTTGACCACATTCCTGGCTAGTTGGCCTCTACGTCTTCGTGGGACCTTTATATACATCAATAACGTAATATAACTTAACCTAACCCAACCTAACATCTCCGCGGTAATATTTGACAACATACCTGGCGAGTTGGCCTCTACGTCTCCGTCGGCCCTTCATATACATCAATAACGAAATATAACCTAACCTAAATCAACCTAACATCTCGGCGGTAATATTTGACAACATTCCTGCCGAGTTGGCTTCTCCATCCCCGTGGGACCTTTATATACATCAATAACGTAATATAACCTAACCTAACCCAATCTAATATCTCGGCGGTAATATTTGACGACATTCCTGGCGAGTTGGCCTCTACGTTTCCGTGGGACCTTTATATACTTCAATAACGTAATATAACCTAACCTAAATCAACCTATCATCTCGGCGATAGTATTTGACAAGATTCCTGGCGAGTTGGCCTCTACGTCTCCGTGGGACCTTCACATACATCAATAACGTAACATAACCTAACCTAACCCAATCTAGCATCTCGGCGGTAATATTTGACCACATTCCTGGCTTGTTGGCCTCTACGTCTCCGTGGGACCTTTATATACATCAATAACATAATATAAGCTAGCCTAACCCAATCTAACATCTCGGTGGTAATATTTGACCACATTCCTGGCTTGTTGGCCTCTACGTCTCCGTGGGACCTTTATATACATCAATAACGTAATATAACGTAACCTCACCCAACCTATCATCTCGGCGGTAATATTTGACGACATTCCTGGCGAGTTGGCCTCTACGTTTCCGTGGGACCTTTATATACTTCAATAACGTAATATAACCTAACCTAACCCAACCTAACATCTCGGCGGTAATATTTGACCACATTCCTGGCGAGTTGGCCTCTACGTCTTCGTGGGACCTTTGTATACATCAATAACGTAATATAACTTAACCTAACCCAACCTGACATTTCCGCGGTAATATTTGACGACATTCCTGGCGAGTTGGCCTCTACGTTTCCGTGGGACCTTTATATACTTCAATAACGTAATATAACCTAACCTAACCCAACCTAACATCTCGGCGGTAATATTTGACGACATTCCTGGCGAGTTGGCCTCTACGTTTCCGTGGGATATTTATATACATCAATAACATAATATAAGCTAAGCTAACCCAATCTAACATCTCCGCGGTAATATCTGACAACATACCTGGCGAGTAGGCCTCTACGTCTCCGTGGGCCCTTCATATACATCAATAACGAAAATATAACATAACCTAAATCAACCTATCATCGCGGCGATAATATTTGACAAGATTCCTGGCGAGTTGGCCTCTACGTTTCCGTGGGATATTTATATACTTCAATAACGTAATATAACCTAACCTAACCCAATCTAACATCTCCGCGGTAATATTTGACAACATTCCTCGCGAGTTGGCCTCTACGTCTCCGTTTGACCTTCATATACATCAATAACGTAATCTAACCTAACATAACCCAACCTAACATCTCGGCGGTAATGTTTGACAACATTCCTGGCGAGTTGGCTTCTCCATCCCCGTGGGACCTTTATATACATCTATAACGTAATATAACCTAACCTAACCCAAGCTAACTTCTCGGCGGTAATATTTGAAAACATACCTGGCGAGGTGGCCTCTACGTCTCCGTGGGATATTTATATACATTAATAACATAATATAAGCTAGCCTAACCCAACCTAACATCTCCGCGGTAATATTTGACAACATACCTGGCGAGTTGGCCTCTACCTCTCCGTGGGACCTTTATATACTTCAATAACGTAATATAACCTAACCTAACCCAATGTAACATCTCCGCGGTATTATTTGACAACACACCTGGCGAGTTGGCCTTCACGTCTCCGTGGGACCTTTATATACATCAATAACATAATATAAGCTAGCCTAAACTAATCTAACATCTCGGCGGTAATGTTTGAACACATTCCTGGCGAGTTGGCCTCTACGTCCCCGTGGGACCTTTATATACATCAATAACGTAATATAACCTAACCTAACCCAACCTAACATCTCGGCGGTAATATTTGAGAACATTCCTGGCGAGTTGGCCTCTACGTCTCCGTGGGATCTTTATATACATCAATAACGTAATATAACATAACCTAACCCAATCTAGCATCTCGGCGGTAATATTTGACCACATTCCTGGCTTGTTGGCCTCTACGTCTCCGTGAGACCTTTATATACATCTATAACGTAATATAACCTAACCTAACCCAACCTAACTTCTCGGCGGTAATATTTGAAAACATACCTGGCGAAGTGGCCTCTACCTCTCCGTGGGATATTTATATACATCAATAACGTAATATAACCTAACCTAACCCAACCTAACATCTCGGCGGTAATATTTGACCACATTCCTGGCGAGTTGGCCTCTACGTCTTCGTGGGACCTTTGTATACATCAATAACATAATATAAGCTAAGCTAATCCAATCTAACATCTCCGCGGTAATATCTGACAACATACCTGGCGAGTAGGCCTCTACGTCTCCGTGGGCCCTTCATATACATCAATAACAAAAATATAACCTAACCTAAATCAACCTATCATCTCGGCGATAATATTTGACAAGATTCCTGGCGAGTTGGCCTCTACGTTTCCGTGGGATATTTATATACTTCAATAACGTAATATAACCTAACCTAACCCAATCTAACATCTCCGCGGTAATATTTGACAACATTCCTCGCGAGTTGGCCTCTACGTCTCCGTTTGACCTTCATATACATCAATAACGTAATCTAACCTAACATAACCCAACCTAACATCTCGGCGGTAATGTTTGACAACATTCCTGGCGAGTTGGCTTCTCCATCCCCGTGGGACCTTTATATACATCTATAACGTAATATAACCTAACCTAACCCAAGCTAACTTCTCGGCGGTAATATTTGAAAACATACCTGGCGAGGTGGCCTCTACGTCTCCGTGGGATATTTATATACATCAATAACATAATATAAGCTAGCCTAACCCAACCTAACATCTCCGCGGTAATATTTGACAACATACCTGGCGAGTTGGCCTCTACGTCTCCGTGGGACCTTTATATACTTCAATAACGTAATATAACCTAACCTAACCCAATCTAACATCTCCGCGGTATTATTTGACAACATACCAGGCGAGTTGGCCTTCACGTCTCCGTGGGACCTTTATATACATCAATAACATAATATAAGCTAGCCTAACCTAATCTAACATCTCGGCGGTAATGTTTGACCACATTCCTGGCGAGTTGGCCCCTACGTCCCCGTGGGACCTTTATATACATCAATAACGTAATATAACCTAACCTAACCCAACCTAACATCTCGGCGGTAATATTTGACAACATTCCTGGCGAGTTGGCTTCTCCGTCCCCGTGGGACCTTTATATACATCAATGACGTAATATAACCTAACCTAACCAAACTTAACATCTCGGCGGTAATATTTGACAAGATTCCTGGCGAGTTGGCCTCTACGTTTCCGTGGGACATTTATATACATCAATAACGTAATATAACCTAACCTAACCCAACCTAACATCTCGGCGGTAATATTTGACAACATTCCTGGCGAGTTGGCTTCTCCGTCCCCGTGGGACCTTTATATACATCAATGACGTAATATAACCTAACCTAACCAAACTTAACATCTCGGCGGTAATATTTGACAAGATTCCTGGCGAGTTGGCCTCTACGTTTCCGTGGGACATTTATATACTTCAATAACGTAATATAACCTAACCTAAACCAATCTAACATCTCCGCGATAATATTTGACAACATTCCTGGCGAGTTGGCTGCTCCGTCCCGGTGGGACCTTTATATACATCAATAACGTAATATAACCTAACCTAACCCAACCTAACATCTCGGCGGTAATATTTGAGAACATTCCTGGCGAGTTGGCCTCTAGGTCTCCGTGGGATCTTTATATACATCAATAACGTAATATAACATAACCTAACCCAATCTAGCATCTCGGCGGTAATATTTGACCACATTCCTGGCTTGTTGGCCTCTACGTCTCCGTGAGACCTTTATGTACATCTATAACGTAATATAACCTAACCTAACCCAACCTAACTTCTCGGCGGTAATATTTGAAAACATACCTGGCGAAGTGGCCTCTACCTCTCCGTGGGATATTTATATACATCAATAACATAATATAAGCTAGCCTAACCCAATCTAACATCTCGGCGGTAATATTTGACAACATTCCTGCCGAGTTGGCTTCTCCATCCCCGTGGGACCTTTATATACATCAATAACGTAATATAACCTAACCTAACCCAATCTAATATCTCGGCGGTAATATTTGACGACATTCCTGGCGAGTTGGCCTCTACGTTTCCGTGGGACCTTTATATACTTCAATAACGTAATATAACCTAACCTAAATCAACCTATCATCTCGGCGATAGTATTTGACAAGATTCCTGGCGAGTTGGCCTCTACGTCTCCGTGGGATCTTTATATACATCAATAACGTAATATAACATAACCTAACCCAATCTAGCATCTCGGCGGTAATATTTGACCACATTCCTGGCTTGTTGGCCTCTACGTCTCCGTGAGAACTATATATACATCTATAACGTAATATAACCTAACCTAACCCAACCTAACTTCTCGGCGGTAATATTTGACCACATTCCTGGCGAGTTGGCCTCTACGTCTTCGTGGGACCTTTGTATACATCAATAACGTAATATAACTTAACCTAACCCAACCTAACATCTCCGCGGTAATATTTGTCGACATTCCTGGCGAGTTGGCCTCTACGTTTCCGTGGGACCTTTATATACTTCAATAACGTAATATAACCTAACCTAACCCAACCTAACATCTCGGCGGTAATATTTGACCACATTCCTGGCGAGTTGGCCTCTACGTCTTCGTGGGACCTTTGTATACATCAATAACGTAATATAACTTAACCTAACCCAACCTAACATCTCCGCGGTAATATTTGACGACATTCCTGGCGAGTTGGCCTCTACGTTTCCGTGGGACCTTTATATACTTCAATAACGTAATATAACCTAACCTAACCCAACCTAACATCTCGGCGGTAATATTTGACGACATTCCTGGCGAGTTGGCCTCTACGTTTCCGTGGGACCTTTATATACTTCAATAACGTAATATAACCTAACCTAACCCAACCTAACTTCTCGGCGGTAATATTTGACCACATTCCTGGCGAGTTGGCCTCTACGTCTTCGTGGGACCTTTGTATACATCAATAACGTAATATAACTTAACCTAACCCAACCTAACATCTCCGCGGTAAGATTTGACGACATTCCTGGCGAGTTGGCCTCTACGTTTCCGTGGGATATTTATATACATCAATAACATAATATAAGCTAAGCTAACCCAATCTAACATCTCCGCGGTAATATCTGACAACATACCTGGCGAGTAGGCCTCTACGTCTCCGTGGGCCCTTCATATACATCAATAACAAAAATATAACCTAACCTAAATCAACCTATCATCTCGGCGATAATATTTGACAAGATTCCTGGCGAGTTGGCCTCTACGTTTCCGTGGGATATTTATATACTTCAATAACGTAATATAACCTAACCTAACCCAATCTAACATCTCCGCGGTAATATTTGACAACATTCCTCGCGAGTTGGCCTCTACGTCTCCGTTTGACCTTCATATACATCAATAACGTAATCTAACCTAACATAACCCAACCTAACATCTCGGCGGTAATGTTTGACAACATTCCTGGCGAGTTGGCTTCTCCATCCCCGTGGGACCTTTATATACATCTATAACGTAATATAACCTAACCTAAGCCAAGCTAACTTCTCGGCGGTAATATTTGAAAACATACCTGGCGAGGTGGCCTCTACGTCTCCGTGGGATATTGATATACATCAATAACATAATATAAGCTAGCCTAACCCAACCTAACATCTCCGCGGTAATATTTGACAACATACCTGGCGAGTTGGCCTCTACGTCTCCGTGGGACCTTTATATACTTCAATAACGTAATATAACCTAACCTAACCCAATCTAACATCTCCGCGGTATTATTTGACAACATATCAGGCGAGTTGGCCTTCACGTCTCCGTGGGACATTTATATACATCAATAACATAATATAAGCTAGCCTAACCTAATCTAACATCTCGGCGGTAATGTTTGACCACATTCCTGGCGAGTTGGCCTCTACGTCCCCGTGGGACCTTTATATACATCAATAACGTAATATAACCTAACCTAACCCAACCTAACATCTCGGCGGTAATATTTGACAACATTCCTGGCGAGTTGGCTTCTCCGTCCCCGTGGGACCTTTATATACATCAATGACGTAATATAACCTAACCTAACCAAACTTAACATCTCGGCGGTAATATTTGACAAGATTCCTTGCGAGTTGGCCTCTACGTTTCCGTGGGACCTTTATATACATCAATAACGTAATATAACATAACCTAACCCAATCTAGCATCTCGGCGGTAATATTTGACCACATTCCTGGCTTGTTGGCCTCTACGTCTCCGTGAGACCTTTATATACATCTATAACGTAATATAACCTAACCTAACCCAACCTAACTTCTCGGCGGTAATATTTGAAAACATACCTGGCGAAGTGGCCTCTACCTCTCCGTGGGATATTTATATACATCAATAACATAATATAAGCTAGCCTAACCCAATCTAACATCTCGGCGGTAATATTTGACCACATTCCTGGCTAGTTGGCCTCTACGTCTTCGTGGGACCTTTATATACATCAATAACGTAATATAACTTAACCTAACCCAACCTAACATCTCCGCGGTAATATTTGACAACATACCTGGCGAGTTGGCCTCTACGTCTCCGTCGGCCCTTCATATACATCAATAACGAAATATAACCTAACCTAAATCAACCTAACATCTCGGCGGTAATATTTGACAACATTCCTGCCGAGTTGGCTTCTCCATCCCCGTGGGACCTTTATATACATCAATAACGTAATATAACCTAACCTAACCCAATCTAATATCTCGGCGGTAATATTTGACGACATTCCTGGCGAGTTGGCCTCTACGTTTCCGTGGGACCTTTATATACTTCAATAACGTAATATAACCTAACCTAAATCAACCTATCATCTCGGCGATAGTATTTGACAAGATTCCTGGCGAGTTGGCCTCTACGTCTCCGTGGGATCTTTATATACATCAATAACGTAATATAACATAACCTAACCCAATCTAGCATCTCGGCGGTAATATTTGACCACATTCCTGGCTTGTTGGCCTCTACGTCTCCGTGAGAACTATATATACATCTATAACGTAATATAACCTAACCTAACCCAACCTAACTTCTCGGCGGTAATATTTGACCACATTCCTGGCGAGTTGGCCTCTACGTCTTCGTGGGACCTTTGTATACATCAATAACGTAATATAACTTAACCTAACCCAACCTAACATCTCCGCGGTAATATTTGACGACATTCCTGGCGAGTTGGCCTCAACGTTTCCGTGGGACCTTTATATACTTCAATAACGTAATATAACCTAACCTAACCCAACCTAACATCTCGGCGGTAATATTTGACCACATTCCTGGCGAGTTGGCCTCTACGTCTTCGTGGGACCTTTGTATACATCAATAACGTAATATAACTTAACCTAACCCAACCTAACATCTCCGCGGTAATATTTGACGACATTCCTGGCGAGTTGGCCTCTACGTTTCCGTGGGACCTTTATATACTTCAATAACGTAATATAACCTAACCTAACCCAACCTAACATCTCGGCGGTAATGTTTGACCACATTCCTGGCGAGTTGGCCTCTACGTCCCCGTGGGACCTTTATATACATCAATAACGTAATATAACCTAACCTAACCCAACCTAACATCTCGGCGGTAATATTTGACGACATTCCTGGCGAGTTGGCCTCTACGTTTCCGTGGGACCTTTATATACTTCAATAACGTAATATAACCTAACCTAAATCAACCTATCATCTCGGCGATAATATTTGACAAGATTCCTGGCGAGTTGGCCTCTACGTCTCCGTGGGATCTTTATATACATCAATAACGTAATATAACCTAACCTAATCTAACCTAACATCTCGGCGGTAATATTTGACCACATTCCTGGCGAGTTGGCCTCTACGTCTTCGTGGGACCTTTGTATACATCAATAACGTAATATAACTTAACCTAACCCAACCTAACATCTCCGCGGTAATATTTGACGACATTCCTGGCGAGTTGGCCTCTACGTTACCGTGGGACCTTTATATACTTCAATAACGTAATATAACCTAACCTAACCCAACCTAACATCTCGGCGGTAATATTTGACGACATTCCTGGCGAGTTGGGCTCTACGTTTCCGTGGGATATTCATATACATCAATAACATAATATAAGCTAAGCTAACCCAATCTAACATCTCCGCGGTAATATCTGACAACATACCTGGCGAGTAGGCCTCTACGTCTCCGTGGGCCCTTCATATACATCAATAACAAAAATATAACCTAACCTAAATCAACCTATCATCTCGGCGATAATATTTGACAAGATTC
Organism: Xylocopa violacea; assembly: GCA_963969225.1. NCBI lineage: Eukaryota > Metazoa > Arthropoda > Insecta > Hymenoptera > Apidae > Xylocopa > Xylocopa violacea. Next base: position 1,565,380 of record CAXAJV010000078.1, read on the forward strand.
CTGGCGAGTTGGCCTCTACGTTTCCGTGGGATATTTATATACTTCAATAACGTAATATAACCTAACCTAACCCAATCTAACATCTCCGCGGTAATATTTGACAACATTCATCGCGAGTTGGCCTCTACGTCTCCGTTTGACCTTCATATACATCAATAACGTAATCTAACCTAACATAACCCAACCTAACATCTCGGCGGTAATGTTTGACAACATTCCTGGCGAGTTGGCTTCTCCATCCCCGTGGGACCTTTATATACATCTATAACGTAATATAACCTAACCTAACCCAAGCTAACTTCTCGGCGGTAATATTTGAAAACATACCTGGCGAGGTGGCCTCTACGTCTCCGTGGGATATTTATATACATCAATAACATAATATAAGCTAGCCTAACCCAACCTAACATCTCCGCGGTAATATTTGACAACATACCTGGCGAGTTGGCCTCTACGTCTCCGTGGGACCTTTATATACTTCAATAACGTAATATAACCTAACCTAACCCAATCTAACATCTCCGCGGTATTATTTGACAACATACCAGGCGAGTTGGCCTCCACGTCTCCGTGGGACCTTTATATACATCAATAACATAATATAAGCTAGCCTAACCTAATCTAACATCTCGGCGGTAATGTTTGACCACATTCCTGGCGAGTTGGCCTCTACGTCCCCGTGGGACCTTTATATACATCAATAACGTAATATAACCTAACCTAACCCAACCTAACATCTCGGCGGTAATATTTGACAACATTCCTGGCGAGTTGGCTTCTCCGTCCCCGTGGGACCTTTATATACATCAATGACGTAATATAACCTAACCTAACCAAACTTAACATCTCGGCGGTAATATTTGACAAGATTCCTGGCGAGTTGGCCTCTACGTTTCCGTGGGACCTTTATATACTTCAATAACGTAATATAACCTAACCTAACCCAATCTAACATCTCCGCGATAATATTTGACAACATTCCTGGCGAGTTGGCCTCTACGTTTCCGTTTGACCTTCATATACATCAATAACGCAATCTAACCTAACATAACAGAACCTAACATCTCGGCGGTAATATTTGACAACATTCCTGGCGAGTTGGCTGCTCCGTCCCGGTGGGACCTTTATATACATCAATAACGTAATATAACCTAACCTAACCCAACCTAACATCTCGGCGGTAATATTTGAGAACATACCAGGCGAGTTGGCCTCCACGTCTCCGTGGGACCTTTATATACATCAATAACATAATATAAGCTAGCCTAACCTAATCTAACATCTCGGCGGTAATGTTTGACCACATTCCTGGCGAGTTGGCCTCTACGTCCCCGTGGGACCTTTATATACATCAATAACGTAATATAACCTAACCTAACCCAACCTAACATCTCGGCGGTAATATTTGACAACATTCCTGGCGAGTTGGCTTTTCCGTCCCCGTGGGACCTTTATATACATCAATGACGTAATATAACCTAACCTAACCAAACTTAACATCTCGGCGGTAATATTTGACAAGATTCCTGGCGAGTTGGCCTCTACGTTTCCGTGGGACCTTTATATACTTCAATAACGTAATATAACCTAACCTAACCCAATCTAACATCTCCGCGATAATATTTGACAACATTCCTGGCGAGTTGGCCTCTACGTTTCCGTTTGACCTTCATATACATCAATAACGCAATCTAACCTAACATAACAGAACCTAACATCTCGGCGGTAATATTTGACAACATTCCTGGCGAGTTGGCTGCTCCGTCCCGGTGGGACCTTTATATACATCAATAACGTAATATAACCTAACCTAACCCAACCTAACATCTCGGCGGTAATATTTGAGAACATTCCTGGCGAGTTGGCCTCTAGGTCTCCGTGGGATCTTTATATACATCAATAACGTAATATAACATAACCTAACCCAATCTAGCATCTCGGCGGTAATATTTGACCACATTCCTGGCTTGTTGGCCTCTACGTCTCCGTGAGACCTTTATATACATCTATAACGTAATATAACCTAACCTAACCCAACCTAACTTCTCGGCGGTAATATTTGAAAACATACCTGGCGAAGTGGCCTCTACCTCTCCGTGGGATATTTATATACATCAATAACATAATATAAGCTAGCCTAACCCAATCTAACATCTCGGCGGTAATATTTGACCACATTCCTGGCTAGTTGGCCTCTACGTCTTCGTGGGACCTTTATATACATCAATAACGTAATATAACTTAACCTAACCCAACCTAACATCTCCGCGGTAATATTCCACAACATACCTGGCGAGTTGGCCTCTACGTCTCCGTCGGCCCTTCATATACATCAATAACGAAATATAACCTAACCTAAATCAACCTAACATCTCGGCGGTAATATTTGACAACATTCCTGCCGAGTTGGCTTCTCCATCCCCGTGGGACCTTTATATACATCAATAACGTAATATAACCTAACCTAACCCAATCTAATATCTCGGCGGTAATATTTGACGACATTCCTGGCGAGTTGGCCTCTACGTTTCCGTGGGACCTTTATATACTTCAATAACGTAATATAACCTAACCTAAATCAACCTATCATCTCGGCGATAGTATTTGACAAGATTCCTGGCGAGTTGGCCTCTACGTCTCCGTGGGATCTTTATATACATCAATAACGTAATATAACCTAACCTAACCCTACCTAACATCTCGGCGGTAATGTTTGACCACATTCCTGGCGAGTTGGCCTCTACGTCCCCGTGGGACCTTTATATACATCAATAACGTAATATAACCTAACATAACCCAACCTAACATCTCGGCGGTAATGTTTGACCACATTCCTGGCGAGTTGGCCTTTACGTCTCCGTGGGACCTTCACATACATCAATAACGTAACATAACCTAACCTAACCCAATCTAGCATCTCGGCGGTAATATTTGACCACATTCCTGGCTTGTTGGCCTCTACGTCTCCGTGGGACCTTTATATACATCAATAACATAATATAAGCTAGCCTAACCCAATCTAACATCTCGGTGGTAATATTTGACCACATTCCTGGCTTGTTGGCCTCTACGTCTCCGTGGGACCTTTATATACATCAATAACGTAATATAACGTAACCTCACCCAACCTATCATCTCGGCGGTAATATTTGACGACATTCCTGGCGAGTTGGCCTCTACGTTTCCGTGGGAGCTTTATATACTTCAATAACGTAATATAACCTAACCTAACCCAACCTAACATCTCGGCTGTAATATTTGACCACATTCCTGGCGAGTTGGCCTCTACGTCTTCGTGGGACCTTTGTATACATCAATAACGTAATATAACTTAACCTAACCCAACCTAACATCTCCGCGGTAATATTTGACGACATTCCTGGCGAGTTGGCCTCTACGTTTCCGTGGGACCTTTATATACTTCAATAACGTAATATAACCTAAACCATCCCAACCTAACATCTCGGCGGTAATATTTGACGACATTCCTGGCGAGTTGGCCTCTACGTTTCCGTGGGATATTTATATACATCAATAACATAATATAAGCTAAGCTAACCCAATCTAACATCTCCGCGGTAATATCTGACAACATACCTGGCGAGTAGGCCTCTACGTCTCCGTGGGCCCTTCATATACATCAATAACGAAAATATAACATAACCTAAATCAACCTATCATCGCGGCGATAATATTTGACAAGATTCCTGGCGAGTTGGCCTCTACGTTTCCGTGGGATATTTATATACTTCAATAACGTAATATAACCTAACCTAACCCAACCTAACTTCTCGGCGGTAATATTTGAAAACATACCTGGCGAAGTGGCCTCTACCTCTCCGTGGGATATTTATATACATCAATAACATAATATAAGCTAGCCTAACCCAATCTAACATCTCGGCGGTAATATTTGACCACATTCCTGGCTAGTTGGCCTCTACGTCTTCGTGGGACCTTTATATACATCAATAACGTAATATAACTTAACCTAACCCAACCTAACATCTCCGCGGTAATATTCCACAACATACCTGGCGAGTTGGCCTCTACGTCTCCGTCGGCCCTTCATATACATCAATAACGAAATATAACCTAACCTAAATCAACCTAACATCTCGGCGGTAATATTTGACAACATTCCTGCCGAGTTGGCTTCTCCATCCCCGTGGGACCTTTATATACATCAATAACGTAATATAACCTAACCTAACCCAATCTAATATCTCGGCGGTAATATTTGACGACATTCCTGGCGAGTTGGCCTCTACGTTTCCGTGGGACCTTTATATACTTCAATAACGTAATATAACCTAACCTAAATCAACCTATCATCTCGGCGATAGTATTTGACAAGATTCCTGGCGAGTTGGCCTCTACGTCTCCGTGGGATCTTTATATACATCAATAACGTAATATAACCTAACCTAACCCTACCTAACATCTCGGCGGTAATGTTTGACCACATTCCTGGCGAGTTGGCCTCTACGTCCCCGTGGGACCTTTATATACATCAATAACGTAATATAACCTAACATAACCCAACCTAACATCTCGGCGGTAATGTTTGACCACATTCCTGGCGAGTTGGCCTTTACGTCTCCGTGGGACCTTCACATACATCAATAACGTAACATAACCTAACCTAACCCAATCTAGCATCTCGGCGGTAATATTTGACCACATTCCTGGCTTGTTGGCCTCTACGTCTCCGTGGGACCTTTATATACATCAATAACATAATATAAGCTAGCCTAACCCAATCTAACATCTCGGTGGTAATATTTGACCACATTCCTGGCTTGTTGGCCTCTACGTCTCCGTGGGACCTTTATATACATCAATAACGTAATATAACGTAACCTCACCCAACCTATCATCTCGGCGGTAATATTTGACGACATTCCTGGCGAGTTGGCCTCTACGTTTCCGTGGGAGCTTTATATACTTCAATAACGTAATATAACCTAACCTAACCCAACCTAACATCTCGGCTGTAATATTTGACCACATTCCTGGCGAGTTGGCCTCTACGTCTTCGTGGGACCTTTGTATACATCAATAACGTAATATAACTTAACCTAACCCAACCTAACATCTCCGCGGTAATATTTGACGACATTCCTGGCGAGTTGGCCTCTACGTTTCCGTGGGACCTTTATATACTTCAATAACGTAATATAACCTAAACCATCCCAACCTAACATCTCGGCGGTAATATTTGACGACATTCCTGGCGAGTTGGCCTCTACGTTTCCGTGGGATATTTATATACATCAATAACATAATATAAGCTAAGCTAACCCAATCTAACATCTCCGCGGTAATATCTGACAACATACCTGGCGAGTAGGCCTCTACGTCTCCGTGGGCCCTTCATATACATCAATAACGAAAATATAACATAACCTAAATCAACCTATCATCGCGGCGATAATATTTGACAAGATTCCTGGCGAGTTGGCCTCTACGTTTCCGTGGGATATTTATATACTTCAATAACGTAATATAACCTAACCTAACCCAATCTAACATCTCCGCGGTAATATTTGACAACATTCCTCGCGAGTTGGCCTCTACGTCTCCGTTTGACCTTCATATACATCAATAACGTAATCTAACCTAACATAACCCAACCTAACATCTCGGCGGTAATGTTTGACAACATTCCTGGCGAGTTGGCTTCTCCATCCCCGTGGGACCTTTATATACATCTATAACGTAATATAACCTAACCTAACCCAAGCTAACTTCTCGGCGGTAATATTTGAAAACATACCTGGCGAGGTGGCCTCTACGTCTCCGTGGGATATTTATATACATTAATAACATAATATAAGCTAGCCTAACCCAACCTAACATCTCCGCGGTAATATTTGACAACATACCTGGCGAGTTGGCCTCTACCTCTCCGTGGGACCTTTATATACTTCAATAACGTAATATAACCTAACCTAACCCAATCTAACATCTCCGCGGTATTATTTGACAACACACCTGGCGAGTTGGCCTTCACGTCTCCGTGGGACCTTTATATACATCAATAACATAATATAAGCTAGCCTAAACTAATCTAACATCTCGGCGGTAATGTTTGAACACATTCCTGGCGAGTTGGCCTCTACGTCCCCGTGGGACCTTTATATACATCAATAACGTAATATAACCTAACCTAACCCAACCTAACATCTCGGCGGTAATATTTGAGAACATTCCTGGCGAGTTGGCCTCTACGTCTCCGTGGGATCTTTATATACATCAATAACGTAATATAACATAACCTAACCCAATCTAGCATCTCGGCGGTAATATTTGACCACATTCCTGGCTTGTTGGCCCCTACGTCTCCGTGAGACCTTTATATACATCTATAACGTAATATAACCTAACCTAACCCAACCTAACTTCTCGGCGGTAATATTTGAAAACATACCTGGCGAAGTGGCCTCTACCTCTCCGTGGGATATTTATATACATCAATAACGTAATATGACCTAACCTAACCCAACCTAACATCTCGGCGGTAATATTTGACCACATTCCTGGCGAGTTGGCCTCTACGTCTTCGTGGGACCTTTGTATACATCAATAACGTAATATAACTTAACCTAACCCAACCTAACATCTCCGCGGTAATATTTGACGACATTCCTGGCGAGTTGGCCTCTACGTTTCCGTGGGACCTTTATATACTTCAATAACGTAATATAACCTAACCTAACCCAACCTAACATCTCGGCGGTAATATTTGACGACATTCCTGGCGAGTTGGCCTCTACGTTTCCGTGGGATATTTATATACATCAATAACATAATATAAGCTAAGCTAACCCAATCTAACATCTCCGCGGTAATATCTGACAACATACCTGGCGAGTAGGCCTCTACGTCTCCGTGGGCCCTTCATATACATCAATAACAAAAATATAACCTAACCTAAATCAACCTATCATCTCGGCGATAATATTTGACAAGATTCCTGGCGAGTTGGCCTCTACGTTTCCGTGGGATATTTATATACTTCAATAACGTAATTTAACCTAACCTAACCCAATCTAACATCTCCGCGGTAATATTTGACAACATTCCTCGCGAGTTGGCCTCTACGTCTCCGTTTGACCTTCATATACATCAATAACGTAATCTAACCTAACATAACCCAACCTAACATCTCGGCGGTAATGTTTGACAACATTCCTGGCGAGTTGGCTTCTCCATCCCCGTGGGACCTTTATATACATCTATAACGTAATATAACCTAACCTAACCCAAGCTAACTTCTCGGCGGTAATATTTGAAAACATACCTGGCGAGGTGGCCTCTACGTCTCCGTGGGATATTTATATACATCAATAACATAATATAAGCTAGCCTAACCCAACCTAACATCTCCGCGGTAATATTTGACAACATACCTGGCGAGTTGGCCTCTACGTCTCCGTGGGACCTTTATATACTTCAATAACGTAATATAACCTAACCTAACCCAATCTAACATCTCCGCGGTATTATTTGACAACATACCAGGCGAGTTGGCCTTCACGTCTCCGTGGGACCTTTATATACATCAATAACATAATATAAGCTAGCCTAACCTAATCTAACATCTCGGCGGTAATGTTTGACCACATTCCTGGCGAGTTGGCCCCTACGTCCCCGTGGGACCTTTATATACATCAATAACGTAATATAACCTAACCTAACCCAACCTAACATCTCGGCGGTAATATTTGACAACATTCCTGGCGAGTTGGCTTCTCCGTCCCCGTGGGACCTTTATATACATCAATGACGTAATATAACCTAACCTAACCAAACTTAACATCTCGGCGGTAATATTTGACAAGATTCCTGGCGAGTTGGCCTCTACGTTTCCGTGGGACATTTATATACTTCAATAACGTAATATAACCTAACCTAAACCAATCTAACATCTCCGCGATAATATTTGACAACATTCCTGGCGAGTTGGCTGCTCCGTCCCGGTGGGACCTTTATATACATCAATAACGTAATATAACCTAACCTAACCCAACCTAACATCTCGGCGGTAATATTTGAGAACATTCCTGGCGAGTTGGCCTCTAGGTCTCCGTGGGATCTTTATATACATCAATAACGTAATATAACATAACCTAATCCAATCTAGCATCTCGGCGGTAATATTTGACCACATTCCTGGCTTGTTGGCCTCTACGTCTCCGTGAGACCTTTATGTACATCTATAACGTAATATAACCTAACCTAACCCAACCTAACTTCTCGGCGGTAATATTTGAAAACATACCTGGCGACGTGGCCTCTACCTCTCCGTGGGATATTTATATACATCAATAACATAATATAAGCTAGCCTAACCCAATCTAACATCTCGGCGGTAATATTTGACCACATTCCTGGCTAGTTGGCCTCTACGTCTTCGTGGGACCTTTATATACATCAATAACGTAATATAACTTAACCTAACCCAACCTAACATCTCCGCGGTAATATTTGACAACATACCTGGCGAGTTGGCCTCTACGTCTCCGTCGGCCCTTCATATACATCAATAACGAAATATAACCTAACCTAAATCAACCTAACATCTCGGCGGTAATATTTGACAACATTCCTGCCGAGTTGGCTTCTCCATCCCCGTGGGACCTTTATATACATCAATAACGTAATATAACCTAACCTAACCCAATCTAATATCTCGGCGGTAATATTTGACGACATTCCTGGCGAGTTGGCCTCTACGTTTCCGTGGGACCTTTATATACTTCAATAACGTAATATAACCTAACCTAAATCAACCTATCATCTCGGCGATAGTATTTGACAAGATTCCTGGCGAGTTGGCCTCTACGTCTCCGTGGGACCTTCACATACATCAATAACGTAACATAACCTAACCTAACCCAATCTAGCATCTCGGCGGTAATATTTGACCACATTCCTGGCTTGTTGGCCTCTACGTCTCCGTGGGACCTTTATATACATCAATAACATAATATAAGCTAGCCTAACCCAATCTAACATCTCGGTGGTAATATTTGACCACATTCCTGGCTTGTTGGCCTCTACGTCTCCGTGGGACCTTTATATACATCAATAACGTAATATAACGTAACCTCACCCAACCTATCATCTCGGCGGTAATATTTGACGACATTCCTGGCGAGTTGGCCTCTACGTTTCCGTGGGACCTTTATATACTTCAATAACGTAATATAACCTAACCTAACCCAACCTAACATCTCGGCGGTAATATTTGACCACATTCCTGGCGAGTTGGCCTCTACGTCTTCGTGGGACCTTTGTATACATCAATAACGTAATATAACTTAACCTAACCCAACCTGACATCTCCGCGGTAATATTTGACGACATTCCTGGCGAGTTGGCCTCTACGTTTCCGTGGGACCTTTATATACTTCAATAACGTAATATAACCTAACCTAACCCAACCTAACATCTCGGCGGTAATATTTGACGACATTCCTGGCGAGTTGGCCTCTACGTTTCCGTGGGATATTTATATACATCAATAACATAATATAAGCTAAGCTAACCCAATCTAACATCTCCGCGGTAATATCTGACAACATACCTGGCGAGTAGGCCTCTACGTCTCCGTGGGCCCTTCATATACATCAATAACGAAAATATAACATAACCTAAATCAACCTATCATCGCGGCGATAATATTTGACAAGATTCCTGGCGAGTTGGCCTCTACGTTTCCGTGGGATATTTATATACTTCAATAACGTAATATAACCTAACCTAACCCAATCTAACATCTCCGCGGTAATATTTGACAACATTCCTCGCGAGTTGGCCTCTACGTCTCCGTTTGACCTTCATATACATCAATAACGTAATCTAACCTAACATAACCCAACCTAACATCTCGGCGGTAATGTTTGACAACATTCCTGGCGAGTTGGCTTCTCCATCCCCGTGGGACCTTTATATACATCTATAACGTAATATAACCTAACCTAACCCAAGCTAACTTCTCGGCGGTAATATTTGAAAACATACCTGGCGAGGTGGCCTCTACGTCTCCGTGGGATATTTATATACATTAATAACATAATATAAGCTAGCCTAACCCAACCTAACATCTCCGCGGTAATATTTGACAACATACCTGGCGAGTTGGCCTCTACCTCTCCGTGGGACCTTTATATACTTCAATAACGTAATATAACCTAACCTAACCCAATGTAACATCTCCGCGGTATTATTTGACAACACACCTGGCGAGTTGGCCTTCACGTCTCCGTGGGACCTTTATATACATCAATAACATAATATAAGCTAGCCTAAACTAATCTAACATCTCGGCGGTAATGTTTGAACACATTCCTGGCGAGTTGGCCTCTACGTCCCCGTGGGACCTTTATATACATCAATAACGTAATATAACCTAACCTAACCCAACCTAACATCTCGGCGGTAATATTTGAGAACATTCCTGGCGAGTTGGCCTCTACGTCTCCGTGGGATCTTTATATACATCAATAACGTAATATAACATAACCTAACCCAATCTAGCATCTCGGCGGTAATATTTGACCACATTCCTGGCTTGTTGGCCTCTACGTCTCCGTGAGACCTTTATATACATCTATAACGTAATATAACCTAACCTAACCCAACCTAACTTCTCGGCGGTAATATTTGAAAACATACCTGGCGAAGTGGCCTCTACCTCTCCGTGGGATATTTATATACATCAATAACGTAATATAACCTAACCTAACCCAACCTAACATCTCGGCGGTAATATTTGACCACATTCCTGGCGAGTTGGCCTCTACGTCTTCGTGGGACCTTTGTATACATCAATAACATAATATAAGCTAAGCTAATCCAATCTAACATCTCCGCGGTAATATCTGACAACATACCTGGCGAGTAGGCCTCTACGTCTCCGTGGGCCCTTCATATACATCAATAACAAAAATATAACCTAACCTAAATCAACCTATCATCTCGGCGATAATATTTGACAAGATTCCTGGCGAGTTGGCCTCTACGTTTCCGTGGGATATTTATATACTTCAATAACGTAATATAACCTAACCTAACCCAATCTAACATCTCCGCGGTAATATTTGACAACATTCCTCGCGAGTTGGCCTCTACGTCTCCGTTTGACCTTCATATACATCAATAACGTAATCTAACCTAACATAATCCAACCTAACATCTCGGCGGTAATGTTTGACAACATTCCTGGCGAGTTGGCTTCTCCATCCCCGTGGGACCTTTATATACATCTATAACGTAATATAACCTAACCTAACCCAAGCTAACTTCTCGGCGGTAATATTTGAAAACATACCTGGCGAGGTGGCCTCTACGTCTCCGTGGGATATTTATATACATCAATAACATAATATAAGCTAACCTAACCCAACCTAACATCTCGGCGGTAATATTTGAGAACATACCAGGCGAGTTGGCCTCTACGTCTCCGTGGGACCTTTATATACTTCAATAACGTAATATAACCTAACCTAACCCAATCTAACATCTCCGCGGTATTATTTGACAACATACCAGGCGAGTTGGCCTTCACGTCTCCGTGGGACCTTTATATACATCAATAACATAATATAAGCTAGCCTAACCTAATCTAACATCTCGGCGGTAATGTTTGACCACATTCCTGGCGAGTTGGCCCCTACGTCCCCGTGGGACCTTTATATACATCAATAACGTAATATAACCTAACCTAACCCAACCTAACATCTCGGCGGTAATATTTGACAACATTCCTGGCGAGTTGGCTTCTCCGTCCCCGTGGGACCTTTATATACATCAATGACGTAATATAACCTAACCTAACCAAACTTAACATCTCGGCGGTAATATTTGACAAGATTCCTGGCGAGTTGGCCTCTACGTTTCCGTGGGACATTTATATACTTCAATAACGTAATATAACCTAACCTAAACCAATCTAACATCTCCGCGATAATATTTGACAACATTCCTGGCGAGTTGGCTGCTCCGTCCCGGTGGGACCTTTATATACATCAATAACGTAATATAACCTAACCTAACCCAACCTAACATCTCGGCGGTAATATTTGAGAACATTCCTGGCGAGTTGGCCTCTAGGTCTCCGTGGGATCTTTATATACATCAATAACGTAATATAACATAACCTAACCCAATCTAGCATCTCGGCGGTAATATTTGACCACATTCCTGGCTTGTTGGCCTCTACGTCTCCGTGAGACCTTTATGTACATCTATAACGTAATATAACCTAACCTAACCCAACCTAACTTCTCGGCGGTAATATTTGAAAACATACCTGGCGAAGTGGCCTCTACCTCTCCGTGGGATATTTATATACATCAATAACATAATATAAGCTAGCCTAACCCAATCTAACATCTCGGCGGTAATATTTGACAGCATTCCTGCCGAGTTGGCTTCTCCATCCCCGTGGGACCTTTATATACATCAATAACGTAATATAACCTAACCTAACCCAATCTAATATCTCGGCGGTAATATTTGACGACATTCCTGGCGAGTTGGCCTCTACGTTTCCGTGGGACCTTTATATACTTCAATAACGTATTATAACCTAACCTAAATCAACCTATCATCTCGGCGATAGTATTTGACAAGATTCCTGGCGAGTTGGCCTCTACGTCTCCGTGGGATCTTTATATACATCAATAACGTAATATAACATAACCTAACCCAATCTAGCATCTCGGCGGTAATATTTGACCACATTCCTGGCTTGTTGGCCTCTACGTCTCCGTGAGAACTATATATACATCTATAACGTAATATAACCTAACCTAACCCAACCTAACTTCTCGGCGGTAATATTTGACCACATTCCTGGCGAGTTGGCCTCTACGTCTTCGTGGGACCTTTGTATACATCAATAACGTAATATAACTTAACCTAACCCAACCTAACATCTCCGCGGTAATATTTGACGACATTCCTGGCGAGTTGGCCTCTACGTTTCCGTGGGACCTTTATATACTTCAATAACGTAATATAACCTAACCTAACCCAACCTAACATCTCGGCGGTAATATTTGACCACATTCCTGGCGAGTTGGCCTCTACGTCTTCGTGGGACCTTTGTATACATCAATAACGTAATATAACTTAACCTAACCCAACCTAACATCTCCGCGGTAATATTTGACGACATTCCTGGCGAGTTGGCCTCTACGTTTCCGTGGGACCTTTATATACTTCAATAACGTAATATAACCTAACCTAACCCAACCTAACATCTCGGCGGTAATATTTGACGACATTCCTGGCGAGTTGGCCTCTACGTTTCCGTGGGACCTTTATATACTTCAATAACGTAATATAACCTAACCTAATCTAACCTAACATCTCGGCGGTAATATTTGACCACATTCCTGGCGAGTTGGCCTCTACGTCTTCGTGGGACCTTTGTATACATCAATAACGTAATATAACCTAACCTAACCCAACCTAACATCTCGGCGGTAATATTTGAGAACATTCCTGGCGAGTTGGCCTCTACGTCTCCGTGGGATCTTTATATACATCAATAACGTAATATAACATAACCTAACCCAATCTAGCATCTCGGCGGTAATATTTGACCACATTCCTGGCTTGTTGGCCTCTACGTCTCCGTGAGACCTTTATATACATCTATAACGTAATATAACCTAACCTAACCCAACCTAACTTCTCGGCGGTAATATTTGACCACATTCCTGGCGAGTTGGCCTCTACGTCTTCGTGGGACCTTTGTATACATCAATAACGTAATATAACTTAACCTAACCCAACCTAACATCTCCGCGGTAAGATTTGACGACATTCCTGGCGAGTTGGCCTCTACGTTTCCGTGGGATATTTATATACATCAATAACATAATATAAGCTAAGCTAACCCAATCTAACATCTCCGCGGTAATATCTGACAACATACCTGGCGAGTAGGCCTCTACGTCTCCGTGGGCCCTTCATATACATCAATAACAAAAATATAACCTAACCTAAATCAACCTATCATCTCGGCGATAATATTTGACAAGATTCCTGGCGAGTTGGCCTCTACGTTTCCGTGGGATATTTATATACTTCAATAACGTAATATAACCTAACCTAACCCAATCTAACATCTCCGCGGTAATATTTGACAACATTCCTCGCGAGTTGGCCTCTACGTCTCCGTTTGACCTTCATATACATCAATAACGTAATCTAACCTAACATAACCCAACCTAACATCTCGGCGGTAATGTTTGACAACATTCCTGGCGAGTTAGCTTCTCCATCCCCGTGGGACCTTTATATACATCTATAACGTAATATAACCTAACCTAAGCCAAGCTAACTTCTCGGCGGTAATATTTGAAAACATACCTGGCGAGGTGGCCTCTACGTCTCCGTGGGATATTGATATACATCAATAACATAATATAAGCTAGCCTAACCCAACCTAACATCTCCGCGGTAATATTTGACAACATACCTGGCGAGTTGGCCTCTACGTCTCCGTGGGACCTTTATATACTTCAATAACGTAATATAACCTAACCTAACCCAATCTAACATCTCCGCGGTATTATTTGACAACATACCAGGCGAGTTGGCCTTCACGTCTCCGTGGGACATTTATATACATCAATAACATAATATAAGCTAGCCTAACCTAATCTAACATCTCGGCGGTAATGTTTGACCACATTCCTGGCGAGTTGGCCTCTACGTCCCCGTGGGACCTTTATATACATCAATAACGTAATATAACCTAACCTAACCCAACCTAACATCTCGGCGGTAATATTTGACAACATTCCTGGCGAGTTGGCTTCTCCGTCCCCGTGGGACCTTTATATACATCAATGACGTAATATAACCTAACCTAACCAAACTTAACATCTCGGCGGTAATATTTGACAAGATTCCTGGCGAGTTGGCCTCTACGTTTCCGTGGGACCTTTATATACTTCAATAACGTAATATAACCTAACCTAACCCAATCTAACATCTCCGCGATAATATTTGACAACATTCCTGGCGAGTTGGCCTCTACGTTTCCGTTTGACCTTCATATACATCAATAACGAAATCTAACCTAACATAACAGAACCTAACATCTCGGCGGTAATATTTGACAACATTCCTGGAGAGTTGGCTGCTCCGTCCCGGTGGGACCTTTATATACATCAATAACGTAATATAACCTAACCTAACCCAACCTAACATCTCGGCGGTAATATTTGAGAACATTCCTGGCGAGTTGGCCTCTAGGTCTCCGTGGGATCTTTATATACATCAATAACGTAATATAACCTAACCTAACCCAACCTAACTTCTCGGCGGTAATATTTGAAAACATACCTGGCGACGTGGCCTCTACCTCTCCGTGGGATATTTATATACATCAATAACATAATATAAGCTAGCCTAACCCAATCTAACATCTCGGCGGTAATATTTGACCACATTCCTGGCTAGTTGGCCTCTACGTCTTCGTGGGACCTTTATATACATCAATAACGTAATATAACTTAACCTAACCCAACCTAACATCTCCGCGGTAATATTTGACAACATACCTGGCGAGTTGGCCTCTACGTCTCCGTCGGCCCTTCATATACATCAATAACGAAATATAACCTAACCTAAATCAACCTAACATCTCGGCGGTAATATTTGACAACATTCCTGCCGAGTTGGCTTCTCCATCCCCGTGGGACCTTTATATACATCAATAACGTAATATAACCTAACCTAACCCAATCTAATATCTCGGCGGTAATATTTGACGACATTCCTGGCGAGTTGGCCTCTACGTTTCCGTGGGACCTTTATATACTTCAATAACGTAATATAACCTACCCTAAATCAACCTATCATCTCGGCGATAGTATTTGACAAGATTCCTGGCGAGTTGGCCTCTACGTCTCCGTGGGACCTTCACATACATCAATAACGTAACATAACCTAACCTAACCCAATCTAGCATCTCGGCGGTAATATTTGACCACATTCCTGGCTTGTTGGCCTCTACGTCTCCGTGGGACCTTTATATACATCAATAACATAATATAAGCTAGCCTAACCCAATCTAACATCTCGGTGGTAATATTTGACCACATTCCTGGCTTGATGGCCTCTACGTCTCCGTGGGACCTTTATATACATCAATAACGTAATATAACGTAACCTCACCCAACCTATCATCTCGGCGGTAATATTTGACGACATTCCTGGCGAGTTGGCCTCTACGTTTCCGTGGGACCTTTATATACTTCAATAACGTAATATAACCTAACCTAACCCAACCTAACATCTCGGCGGTAATATTTGACCACATTCCTGGCGAGTTGGCCTCTACGTCTTCGTGGGACCTTTGTATACATCAATAACGTAATATAACTTAACCTAACCCAACCTGACATCTCCGCGGTAATATTTGACGACATTCCTGGCGAGTTGGCCTCTACGTTTCCGTGGGACCTTTATATACTTCAATAACGTAATATAACCTAACCTAACCCAACCTAACATCTCGGCGGTAATATTTGACGACATTCCTGGCGAGTTGGCCTCTACGTTTCCGTGGGATATTTATATACATCAATAACATAATATAAGCTAAGCTAACCCAATCTAACATCTCCGCGGTAATATCTGACAACATACCTGGCGAGTAGGCCTCTACGTCTCCGTGGGCCCTTCATATACATCAATAACGAAAATATAACATAACCTAAATCAACCTATCATCGCGGCGATAATATTTGACAAGATTCCTGGCGAGTTGGCCTCTACGTTTCCGTGGGATATTTATATACTTCAATAACGTAATATAACCTAACCTAACCCAATCTAACATCTCCGCGGTAATATTTGACAACATTCCTCGCGAGTTGGCCTCTACGTCTCCGTTTGACCTTCATATACATCAATAACGTAATCTAACCTAACATAACCCAACCTAACATCTCGGCGGTAATGTTTGACAACATTCCTGGCGAGTTGGCTTCTCCATCCCCGTGGGACCTTTATATACATCTATAACGTAATATAACCTAACCTAACCCAAGCTAACTTCTCGGCGGTAATATTTGAAAACATACCTGGCGAGGTGGCCTCTACGTCTCCGTGGGATATTTATATACATTAATAACATAATATAAGCTAGCCTAACCCAACCTAACATCTCCGCGGTAATATTTGACAACATACCTGGCGAGTTGGCCTCTACCTCTCCGTGGGACCTTTATATACTTCAATAACGTAATATAACCTAACCTAACCCAATGTAACATCTCCGCGGTATTATTTGACAACACACCTGGCGAGTTGGCCTTCACGTCTCCGTGGGACCTTTATATACATCAATAACATAATATAAGCTAGCCTAAACTAATCTAACATCATGGCGGTAATGTTTGAACACATTCCTGGCGAGTTGGCCTCTACGTCCCCGTGGGACCTTTATATACATCAATAACGTAATATAACCTAACCTAACCCAACCTAACATCTCGGCGGTAATATTTGAGAACATTCCTGGCGAGTTGGCCTCTACGTCTCCGTGGGATCTTTATATACATCAATAACGTAATATAACATAACCTAACCCAATCTAGCATCTCGGCGGTAATATTTGACCACATTCCTGGCTTGTTGGCCTCTACGTCTCCGTGAGACCTTTATATACATCTATAACGTAATATAACCTAACCTAACCCAACCTAACTTCTCGGCGGTAATATTTGAAAACATACCTGGCGAAGTGGCCTCTACCTCTCCGTGGGATATTTATATACATCAATAACGTAATATAACCTAACCTAACCCAACCTAACATCTCGGCGGTAATATTTGACCACATTCCTGGCGAGTTGGCCTCTACGTCTTCGTGGGACCTTTGTATACATCAATAACATAATATAAGCTAAGCTAATCCAATCTAACATCTCCGCGGTAATATCTGACAACATACCTGGCGAGTAGGCCTCTACGTCTCCGTGGGCCCTTCATATACATCAATAACAAAAATATAACCTAACCTAAATCAACCTATCATCTCGGCGATAATATTTGACAAGATTCCTGGCGAGTTGGCCTCTACGTTTCCGTGGGATATTTATATACTTCAATAACGTAATATAACCTAACCTAACCCAATCTAACATCTCCGCGGTAATATTTGACAACATTCCTCGCGAGTTGGCCTCTACGTCTCCGTTTGACCTTCATATACATCAATAACGTAATCTAACCTAACATAACCCAACCTAACATCTCGGCGGTAATGTTTGACAACATTCCTGGCGAGTTGGCTTCTCCATCCCCGTGGGACCTTTATATACATCTATAACGTAATATAACCTAACCTAACCCAAGCTAACTTCTCGGCGGTAATATTTGAAAACATACCTGGCGAGGTGGCCTCTACGTCTCCGTGGGATATTTATATACATCAATAACATAATATAAGCTAGCCTAACCCAACCTAACATCTCCGCGGTAATATTTGACAACATACCTGGCGAGTTGGCCTCTACGTCTCCGTGGGACCTTTATATACTTCAATAACGTAATATAACCTAACCTAACCCAATCTAACATCTCCGCGGTATTATTTGACAACATACCAGGCGAGTTGGCCTTCACGTCTCCGTGGGACCTTTATATACATCAATAACATAATATAAGCTAGCCTAACCTAATCTAACATCTCGGCGGTAATGTTTGACCACATTCCTGGCGAGTTGGCCCCTACGTCCCCGTGGGACCTTTATATACATCAATAACGTAATATAACCTAACCTAACCCAACCTAACATCTCGGCGGTAATATTTGACAACATTCCTGGCGAGTTGGCTTCTCCGTCCCCGTGGGACCTTTATATACATCAATGACGTAATATAACCTAACCTAACCAAACTTAACATCTCGGCGGTAATATTTGACAAGATTCCTGGCGAGTTGGCCTCTACGTTTCCGTGGGACATTTATATACTTCAATAACGTAATATAACCTAACCTAAACCAATCTAACATCTCCGCGATAATATTTGACAACATTCCTGGCGAGTTGGCTGCTCCGTCCCGGTGGGACCTTTATATACATCAATAACGTAATATAACCTAACCTAACCCAACCTAACATCTCGGCGGTAATATTTGAGAACATTCCTGGCGAGTTGGCCTCTAGGTCTCCGTGGGATCTTTATATACATCAATAACGTAATATAACATAACCTAACCCAATCTAGCATCTCGGCGGTAATATTTGACCACATTCCTGGCTTGTTGGCCTCTACGTCTCCGTGAGACCTTTATGTACATCTATAACGTAATATAACCTAACCTAACCCAACCTAACTTCTCGGCGGTAATATTTGAAAACATACCTGGCGAAGTGGCCTCTACCTCTCCGTGGGATATTTATATACATCAATAACATAATATAAGCTAGCCTAACCCAATCTAACATCTCGGCGGTAATATTTGACAACATTCCTGCCGAGTTGGCTTCTCCATCCCCGTGGGACCTTTATATACATCAATAACGTAATATAACCTAACCTAACCCAATCTAATATCTCGGCGGTAATATTTGACGACATTCCTGGCGAGTTGGCCTCTACGTTTCCGTGGGACCTTTATATACTTCAATAACGTAATATAACCTAACCTAAATCAACCTATCATCTCGGCGATAGTATTTGACAAGATTCCTGGCGAGTTGGCCTCTACGTCTCCGTGGGATCTTTATATACATCAATAACGTAATATAACATAACCTAACCCAATCTAGCATCTCGGCGGTAATATTTGACCACATTCCTGGCTTGTTGGCCTCTACGTCTCCGTGAGAACTATATATACATCTATAACGTAATATAACCTAACCTAACCCAACCTAACTTCTCGGCGGTAATATTTGACCACATTCCTGGCGAGTTGGCCTCTACGTCTTCGTGGGACCTTTGTATACATCAATAACGTAATATAACTTAACCTAACCCAACCTAACATCTCCGCGGTAATATTTGACGACATTCCTGGCGAGTTGGCCTCTACGTTTCCGTGGGACCTTTATATACTTCAATAACGTAATATAACCTAACCTAACCCAACCTAACATCTCGGCGGTAATATTTGACCACATTCCTGGCGAGTTGGCCTCTACGTCTTCGTGGGACCTTTGTATACATCAATAACGTAATATAACTTAACCTAACCCAACCTAACATCTCCGCGGTAATATTTGACGACATTCCTGGCGAGTTGGCCTCTACGTTTCCGTGGGACCTTTATATACTTCAATAACGTAATATAACGTAACCTAACCCAACCTAACATCTCGGCGGTAATATTTGACGACATTCCTGGCGAGTTGGCCTCTACGTTTCCGTGGGACCTTTATATACTTCAATAACGTAATATAACCTAACCTAATCTAACCTAACATCTCGGCGGTAATATTTGACCACATTCCTGGCGAGTTGGCCTCTACGTCTTCGTGGGACCTTTGTATACATCAATAACGTAATATAACCTAACCTAACCCAACCTAACATCTCGGCGGTAATATTTGAGAACATTCCTGGCGAGTTGGCCTCTACGTCTCCGTGGGATCTTTATATACATCAATAACGTAATATAACATAACCTAACCCAATCTAGCATCTCGGCGGTAATATTTGACCACATTCCTGGCTTGTTGGCCTCTACGTCTCCGTGAGACCTTTATATACATCTATAACGTAATATAACCTAACCTAACCCAACCTAACTTCTCGGCGGTAATATTTGACCACATTCCTGGCGAGTTGGCCTCTACGTCTTCGTGGGACCTTTGTATACATCAATAACGTAATATAACTTAACCTAACCCAACCTAACATCTCCGCGGTAAGATTTGACGACATTCCTGGCGAGTTGGCCTCTACGTTTCCGTGGGATATTTATATACATCAATAACATAATATAAGCTAAGCTAACCCAATCTAACATCTCCGCGGTAATATCTGACAACATACCTGGCGAGTAGGCCTCTACGTCTCCGTGGGCCCTTCATATACATCAATAACAAAAATATAACCTAACCTAAATCAACCTATCATCTCGGCGATAATATTTGACAAGATTCCTGGCGAGTTGGCCTCTACGTTTCCGTGGGATATTTATATACTTCAATAACGTAATATAACCTAACCTAACCCAATCTAACATCTCCTCGGTAATATTTGACAACATTCCTCGCGAGTTGGCCTCTACGTCTCCGTTTGACCTTCATATACATCAATAACGTAATCTAACCTAACATAACCCAACCTAACATCTCGGCGGTAATGTTTGACAACATTCCTGGCGAGTTGGCTTCTCCATCCCCGTGGGACCTTTATATACATCTATAACGTAATATAACCTAACCTAAGCCAAGCTAACTTCTCGGCGGTAATATTTGAAAACATACCTGGCGAGGTGGCCTCTACGTCTCCGTGGGATATTGATATACATCAATAACATAATATAAGCTAGCCTAACCCAACCTAACATCTCCGCGGTAATATTTGACAACATACCTGGCGAGTTGGCCTCTACGTCTCCGTGGGACCTTTATATACTTCAATAACGTAATATAACCTAACCTAACCCAATCTAACATCTCCGCGGTATTATTTGACAACATACCAGGCGAGTTGGCCTTCACGTCTCCGTGGGACATTTATATACATCAATAACATAATATAAGCTAGCCTAACCTAATCTAACATCTCGGCGGTAATGTTTGACCACATTCCTGGCGAGTTGGCCTCTACGTCCCCGTGGGACCTTTATATACATCAATAACGTAATATAACCTAACCTAACCCAACCTAACATCTCGGCGGTAATATTTGACAACATTCCTGGCGAGTTGGCTTCTCCGTCCCCGTGGGACCTTTATATACATCAATGACGTAATATAACCTAACCTAACCAAACTTAACATCTCGGCGGTAATATTTGACAAGATTCCTGACGAGTTGGCCTCTACGTTTCCGTGGGACCTTTATATACTTCAATAACGTAATATAACCTAACCTAACCCAATCTAACATCTCCGCGATAATATTTGACAACATTCCTGGCGAGTTGGCCTCTACGTTTCCGTTTGACCTTCATATACATCAATAACGAAATCTAACCTAACATAACAGAACCTAACATCTCGGCGGTAATATTTGACAACATTCCTGGCGAGTTGGCTGCTCCGTCCCGGTGGGACCTTTATATACATCAATAACGTAATATAACCTAACCTAACCCAACCTAACATCTCGGCGGTAATATTTGAGAACATTCCTGGCGAGTTGGCCTCTAGGTCTCCGTGGGATCTTTATATACATCAATAACGTAATATAACATAACCTAACCCAATCTAGCATCTCGGCGGTAATATTTGACCACATTCCTGGCTTGTTGGCCTCTACGTCTCCGTGAGACCTTTATATACATCTATAACGTAATATAACCTAACCTAACCCAACCTAACTTCTCGGCGGTAATATTTGAAAACATACCTGGCGAAGTGGCCTCTACCTCTCCGTGGGATATTTATATACATCAATAACATAATATAAGCTAGCCTAACCCAATCTAACATCTCGGCGGTAATATTTGACCACATTCCTGGCTAGTTGGCCTCTACGTCTTCGTGGAACCTTTATATACATCAATAACGTAATATAACTTAACCTAACCCAACCTAACATCTCCGCGGTAATATTTGACAACATACCTGGCGAGTTGGCCTCTACGTCTCCGTCGGCCCTTCATATACATCAATAACGAAATATAACCTAACCTAAATCAACCTAACATCTCGGCGGTAATATTTGACAACATTCCTGCCGAGTTGGCTTCTCCATCCCCGTGGGACCTTTATATACATCAATAACGTAATATAACCTAACCTAACCCAATCTAATATCTCGGCGGTAATATTTGACGACATTCCTGGCGAGTTGGCCTCTACGTTTCCGTGGGACCTTTATATACTTCAATAACGTAATATAACCTAACCTAAATCAACCTATCATCTCGGCGATAGTATTTGACAAGATTCCTGGCGAGTTGGCCTCTACGTCTCCGTGGGATCTTTATATACATCAATAACGTAATATAACATAACCTAACCCAATCTAGCATCTCGGCGGTAATATTTGACCACATTCCTGGCTTGTTGGCCTCTACGTCTCCGTGAGAACTATATATACATCTATAACGTAATATAACCTAACCTAACCCAACCTAACTTCTCGGCGGTAATATTTGACCACATTCCTGGCGAGTTGGCCTCTACGTCTTCGTGGGACCTTTGTATACATCAATAACGTAATATAACTTAACCTAACCCAACCTAACATCTCCGCGGTAATATTTGACGACATTCCTGGCGAGTTGGCCTCAACGTTTCCGTGGGACCTTTATATACTTCAATAACGTAATATAACCTAACCTAACCCAACCTAACATCTCGGCGGTAATATTTGACCACATTCCTGGCGAGTTGGCCTCTACGTCTTCGTGGGACCTTTGTATACATCAATAACGTAATATAACTTAACCTAATCCAACCTAACATCTCCGCGGTAATATTTGACGACATTCCTGGCGAGTTGGCCTCTACGTTTCCGTGGGACCTTTATATACTTCAATAACGTAATATAACCTAACCTAACCCAACCTAACATCTCGGCGGTAATGTTTGACCACATTCCTGGCGAGTTGGCCTCTACGTCCCCGTGGGACCTTTATATACATCAATAACGTAATATAACCTAACCTAACCCAACCTAACATCTCGGCGGTAATATTTGACGACATTCCTGGCGAGTTGGCCTCTACGTTTCCGTGGGACCTTTATATACTTCAATAACGTAATATAACCTAACCTAAATCAACCTATCATCTCGGCGATAATATTTGACAAGATTCCTGGCGAGTTGGCCTCTACGTCTCCGTGGGATCTTTATATACATCAATAACGTAATATAACCTAACCTAATCTAACCTAACATCTCGGCGGTAATATTTGACCACATTCCTGGCGAGTTGGCCTCTACGTCTTCGTGGGACCTTTGTATACATCAATAACGTAATATAACTTAACCTAACCCAACCTAACATCTCCGCGGTAATATTTGACGACATTCCTGGCGAGTTGGCCTCTACGTTTCCGTGGGACCTTTATATACTTCAATAACGTAATATAACCTAACCTAACCCAACCTAACATCTCGGCGGTAATATTTGACGACATTCCTGGCGAGTTGGCCTCTACGTTTCCGTGGGATATTCATATACATCAATAACATAATATAAGCTAAGCTAACCCAATCTAACATCTCCGCGGTAATATCTGACAACATACCTGGCGAGTAGGCCTCTACGTCTCCGTGGGCCCTTCATATACATCAATAACGTAATATAACCTAACCTAACCCAATCTAACATCTCCGCGGTATTATTTGACAACATACCAGGCGAGTTGGCCTTCACGTCTCCGTGGGACATTTATATACATCAATAACATAATATAAGCTAGCCTAACCTAATCTAACATCTCGGCGGTAATGTTTGACCACATTCCTGGCGAGTTGGCCTCTACGTCCCCGTGGGACCTTTATATACATCAATAACGTAATATAACCTAACCTAACCCAACCTAACATCTCGGCGGTAATATTTGACAACATTCCTGGCGAGTTGGCTTCTCCGTCCCCGTGGGACCTTTATATACATCAATGACGTAATATAACCTAACCTAACCAAACTTAACATCTCGGCGGTAATATTTGACAAGATTCCTGACGAGTTGGCCTCTACGTTTCCGTGGGACCTTTATATACTTCAATAACGTAATATAACCTAACCTAACCCAATCTAACATCTCCGCGATAATATTTGACAACATTCCTGGCGAGTTGGCCTCTACGTTTCCGTTTGACCTTCATATACATCAATAACGAAATCTAACCTAACATAACAGAACCTAACATCTCGGCGGTAATATTTGACAACATTCCTGGCGAGTTGGCTGCTCCGTCCCGGTGGGACCTTTATATACATCAATAACGTAATATAACCTAACCTAACCCAACCTAACATCTCGGCGGTAATATTTGAGAACATTCCTGGCGAGTTGGCCTCTAGGTCTCCGTGGGATCTTTATATACATCAATAACGTAATATAACATAACCTAACCCAATCTAGCATCTCGGCGGTAATATTTGACCACATTCCTGGCTTGTTGGCCTCTACGTCTCCGTGAGACCTTTATATACATCTATAACGTAATATAACCTAACCTAACCCAACCTAACTTCTCGGCGGTAATATTTGAAAACATACCTGGCGAAGTGGCCTCTACCTCTCCGTGGGATATTTATATACATCAATAACATAATATAAGCTAGCCTAACCCAATCTAACATCTCGGCGGTAATATTTGACCACATTCCTGGCTAGTTGGCCTCTACGTCTTCGTGGGACCTTTATATACATCAATAACGTAATATAACTTAACCTAACCCAACCTAACATCTCCGCGGTAATATTTGACAACATACCTGGCGAGTTGGCCTCTACGTCTCCGTCGGCCCTTCATATACATCAATAACGAAATATAACCTAACCTAAATCAACCTAACATCTCGGCGGTAATATTTGACAACATTCCTGCCGAGTTGGCTTCTCCATCCCCGTGGGACCTTTATATACATCAATAACGTAATATAACCTAACCTAACCCAATCTAATATCTCGGCGGTAATATTTGACGACATTCCTGGCGAGTTGGCCTCTACGTTTCCGTGGGACCTTTATATACTTCAATAACGTAATATAACCTAACCTAAATCAACCTATCATCTCGGCGATAGTATTTGACAAGATTCCTGGCGAGTTGGCCTCTACGTCTCCGTGGGATCTTTATATACATCAATAACGTAATATAACATAACCTAACCCAATCTAGCATCTCGGCGGTAATATTTGACCACATTCCTGGCTTGTTGGCCTCTACGTCTCCGTGAGAACTATATATACATCTATAACGTAATATAACCTAACCTAACCCAACCTAACTTCTCGGCGGTAATATTTGACCACATTCCTGGCGAGTTGGCCTCTACGTCTTCGTGGGACCTTTGTATACATCAATAACGTAATATAACTTAACCTAACCCAACCTAACATCTCCGCGGTAATATTTGACGACATTCCTGGCGAGTTGGCCTCAACGTTTCCGTGGGACCTTTATATACTTCAATAACGTAATATAACCTAACCTAACCCAACCTAACATCTCGGCGGTAATATTTGACCACATTCCTGGCGAGTTGGCCTCTACGTCTTCGTGGGACCTTTGTATACATCAATAACGTAATATAACTTAACCTAATCCAACCTAACATCTCCGCGGTAATATTTGACGACATTCCTGGCGAGTTGGCCTCTACGTTTCCGTGGGACCTTTATATACTTCAATAACGTAATATAACCTAACCTAACCCAACCTAACATCTCGGCGGTAATGTTTGACCACATTCCTGGCGAGTTGGCCTCTACGTCCCCGTGGGACCTTTATATACATCAATAACGTAATATAACCTAACCTAACCCAACCTAACATCTCGGCGGTAATATTTGACGACATTCCTGGCGAGTTGGCCTCTACGTTTCCGTGGGACCTTTATATACTTCAATAACGTAATATAACCTAACCTAAATCAACCTATCATCTCGGCGATAATATTTGACAAGATTCCTGGCGAGTTGGCCTCTACGTCTCCGTGGGATCTTTATATACATCAATAACGTAATATAACCTAACCTAATCTAACCTAACATCTCGGCGGTAATATTTGACCACATTCCTGGCGAGTTGGCCTCTACGTCTTCGTGGGACCTTTGTATACATCAATAACGTAATATAACTTAACCTAACCCAACCTAACATCTCTGCGGTAATATTTGACGACATTCCTGGCGAGTTGGCCTCTACGTTTCCGTGGGACCTTTATATACTTCAATAACGTAATATAACCTAACCTAACCCAACCTAACATCTCGGCGGTAATATTTGACGACATTCCTGGCGAGTTGGCCTCTACGTTTCCGTGGGATATTCATATACATCAATAACATAATATAAGCTAAGCTAACCCAATCTAACATCTCCGCGGTAATATCTGACAACATACCTGGCGAGTAGGCCTCTACGTCTCCGTGGGCCCTTCATATACATCAATAACAAAAATATAACCTAACCTAAATCAACCTATCATCTCGGCGATAATATTTGACAAGATTCCTGGCGAGTTGGCCTCTACGTTTCCGTGGGATATTTATATACTTCAATAACGTAATATAACCTAACCTAACCCAATCTAACATCTCCGCGGTAATATTTGACAACTTTCATCGCGAGTTGGCCTCTACGTCTCCGTTTGACCTTCATATACATCAATAACGTAATCTAACCTAACATAACCCAACCTAACATCTCGGCGGTAATGTTTGACAACATTCCTGGCGAGTTGGCTTCTCCATCCCCGTGGGACCTTTATATACATCTATAACGTAATATAACCTAACCTAACCCAAGCTAACTTCTCGGCGGTAATATTTGAAAACATACCTGGCGAGGTGGCCTCTACGTCTCCGTGGGATATTTATATACATCAATAACATAATATAAGCTAGCCTAACCCAATCTAACATCTCGGCGGTAATATTTGACCACATTCCTGGCTAGTTGGCCTCTACGTCTTCGTGGGACCTTTATATACATCAATAACGTAATATAACTTAACCTAACCCAACCTAACATCTCCGCGGTAATATTCCACAACATACCTGGCGAGTTGGCCTCTACGTCTCCGTCGGCCCTTCATATACATCAATAACGAAATATAACCTAACCTAAATCAACCTAACATCTCGGCGGTAATATTTGACAACATTCCTGCCGAGTTGGCTTCTCCATCCCCGTGGGACCTTTATATACATCAATAACGTAATATAACCTAACCTAACCCAATCTAATATCTCGGCGGTAATATTTGACGACATTCCTGGCGAGTTGGCCTCTACGTTTCCGTGGGACCTTTATATACTTCAATAACGTAATATAACCTAACCTAACCCAATCTAACATCTCCGCGGTATTATTTGACAACATACCAGGCGAGTTGGCCTCCACGTCTCCGTGGGACCTTTATATACATCAATAACATAATATAAGCTAGCCTAACCTAATCTAACATCTCGGCGGTAATGTTTGACCACATTCCTGGCGAGTTGGCCTCTACGTCCCCGTGGGACCTTTATATACATCAATAACGTAATATAACCTAACCTAACCCAACCTAACATCTCGGCGGTAATATTTGACAACATTCCTGGCGAGTTGGCTTCTCCGTCCCCGTGGGACCTTTATATACATCAATGACGTAATATAACCTAACCTAACCAAACTTAACATCTCGGCGGTAATATTTGACAAGATTCCTGGCGAGTTGGCCTCTACGTTTCCGTGGGACCTTTATATACTTCAATAACGTAATATAACCTAACCTAACCCAATCTAACATCTCCGCGATAATATTTGACAACATTCCTGGCGAGTTGGCCTCTACGTTTCCGTTTGACCTTCATATACATCAATAACGCAATCTAACCTAACATAACAGAACCTAACATCTCGGCGGTAATATTTGACAACATTCCTGGCGAGTTGGCTGCTCCGTCCCGGTGGGACCTTTATATACATCAATAACGTAATATAACCTAACCTAACCCAACCTAACATCTCGGCGGTAATATTTGAGAACATTCCTGGCGAGTTGGCCTCTAGGTCTCCGTGGGATCTTTATATACATCAATAACGTAATATAACATAACCTAACCCAATCTAGCATCTCGGCGGTAATATTTGACCACATTCCTGGCTTGTTGGCCTCTACGTCTCCGTGAGACCTTTATATACATCTATAACGTAATATAACCTAACCTAACCCAACCTAACTTCTCGGCGGTAATATTTGAAAACATACCTGGCGAAGTGGCCTCTACCTCTCCGTGGGATATTTATATACATCAATAACATAATATAAGCTAGCCTAACCCAATCTAACATCTCGGCGGTAATATTTGACCACATTCCTGGCTAGTTGGCCTCTACGTCTTCGTGGGACCTTTATATACATCAATAACAAAAATATAACCTAACCTAAATCAACCTATCATCTCGGCGATAATATTTGACAAGATTCCTGGCGAGTTGGCCTCTACGTTTCCGTGGGATATTTATATACTTCAATAACGTAATATAACCTAACCTAACCCAATCTAACATCTCCGCGGTAATATTTGACAACATTCATCGCGAGTTGGCCTCTACGTCTCCGTTTGACCTTCATATACATCAATAACGTAATCTAACCTAACATAACCCAACCTAACATCTCGGCGGTAATGTTTGACAACATTCCTGGCGAGTTGGCTTCTCCATCCCCGTGGGACCTTTATATACATCTATAACGTAATATAACCTAACCTAACCCAAGCTAACTTCTCGGCGGTAATATTTGAAAACATACCTGGCGAGGTGGCCTCTACGTCTCCGTGGGATATTTATATACATCAATAACATAATATAAGCTAGCCTAACCCAACCTAACATCTCCGCGGTAATATTTGACAACATACCTGGCGAGTTGGCCTCTACGTCTCCGTGGGACCTTTATATACTTCAATAACGTAATATAACCTAACCTAACCCAATCTAACATCTCCGCGGTATTATTTGACAACATACCAGGCGAGTTGGCCTCCACGTCTCCGTGGGACCTTTATATACATCAATAACATAATATAAGCTAGCCTAACCTAATCTAACATCTCGGCGGTAATGTTTGACCACATTCCTGGCGAGTTGGCCTCTACGTCCCCGTGGGACCTTTATATACATCAATAACGTAATATAACCTAACCTAACCCAACCTAACATCTCGGCGGTAATATTTGACAACATTCCTGGCGAGTTGGCTTCTCCGTCCCCGTGGGACCTTTATATACATCAATGACGTAATATAACCTAACCTAACCAAACTTAACATCTCGGCGGTAATATTTGACAAGATTCCTGGCGAGTTGGCCTCTACGTTTCCGTGGGACCTTTATATACTTCAATAACGTAATATAACCTAACCTAACCCAATCTAACATCTCCGCGATAATATTTGACAACATTCCTGGCGAGTTGGCCTCTACGTTTCCGTTTGACCTTCATATACATCAATAACGCAATCTAACCTAACATAACAGAACCTAACATCTCGGCGGTAATATTTGACAACATTCCTGGCGAGTTGGCTGCTCCGTCCCGGTGGGACCTTTATATACATCAATAACGTAATATAACCTAACCTAACCCAACCTAACATCTCGGCGGTAATATTTGAGAACATTCCTGGCGAGTTGGCCTCTAGGTCTCCGTGGGATCTTTATATACATCAATAACGTAATATAACATAACCTAACCCAATCTAGCATCTCGGCGGTAATATTTGACCACATTCCTGGCTTGTTGGCCTCTACGTCTCCGTGAGACCTTTATATACATCTATAACGTAATATAACCTAACCTAACCCAACCTAACTTCTCGGCGGTAATATTTGAAAACATACCTGGCGAAGTGGCCTCTACCTCTCCGTGGGATATTTATATACATCAATAACATAATATAAGCTAGCCTAACCCAATCTAACATCTCGGCGGTAATATTTGACCACATTCCTGGCTAGTTGGCCTCTACGTCTTCGTGGGACCTTTATATACATCAATAACGTAATATAACTTAACCTAACCCAACCTAACATCTCCGCGGTAATATTCCACAACATACCTGGCGAGTTGGCCTCTACGTCTCCGTCGGCCCTTCATATACATCAATAACGAAATATAACCTAACCTAAATCAACCTAACATCTCGGCGGTAATATTTGACAACATTCCTGCCGAGTTGGCTTCTCCATCCCCGTGGGACCTTTATATACATCAATAACGTAATATAACCTAACCTAACCCAATCTAATATCTCGGCGGTAATATTTGACGACATTCCTGGCGAGTTGGCCTCTACGTTTCCGTGGGACCTTTATATACTTCAATAACGTAATATAACCTAACCTAAATCAACCTATCATCTCGGCGATAGTATTTGACAAGATTCCTGGCGAGTTGGCCTCTACGTCTCCGTGGGATCTTTATATACATCAATAACGTAATATAACCTAACCTAACCCTACCTAACATCTCGGCGGTAATGTTTGACCACATTCCTGGCGAGTTGGCCTCTACGTCCCCGTGGGACCTTTATATACATCAATAACGTAATATAACCTAACATAACCCAACCTAACATCTCGGCGGTAATGTTTGACAACATTCCTGGCGAGTTGGCTTCTCCATCCCCGTGGGACCTTTATATACATCTATAACGTAATATAACCTAACCTATACCAAGCTAACTTCTCGGCGGTAATATTTGAAAACATACCTGGCGAGGTGGCCTCTACGTCTCCGTGGGATATTTATATACATCAATAACATAATATAAGCTAGCCTAACCCAACCTAACATCTCCGCGGTAATATTTGACAACATACCTGGCGAGTTGGCCTCTACGTCTCCGTGGGACCTTTATATACTTCAATAACGTAATATAACCTAACCTGACCCAATCTAGCATCTCGGCGGTAATATTTGACCACATTCCTGGCTTGCTGACCTCTACGTCTCCGTGAGACCTTTATATACATCTATAACGTAATATAACCTAACC
Organism: Xylocopa violacea; assembly: GCA_963969225.1. Lineage (NCBI taxonomy): Eukaryota > Metazoa > Arthropoda > Insecta > Hymenoptera > Apidae > Xylocopa > Xylocopa violacea. The sequence continues at coordinate 1,597,286 of CAXAJV010000078.1, forward strand.
TAACCCAACCTAACATCTCGGCGGTAGTATTTGAAAACATTCCTAGCGAGTTGGCCTCTACGTCTCCGTGGGACCCTTATATACATCAATAACGTAATATAACCTAACCTAACCCAATCTAACATCTCGGCGGTAATATTTGACATCATTCCTGGCGAGTTGGCCTCTACGTCTCCGTTGACCTTCATATACATTAATAACGTAATATAACGTAACCTAACCAACCTATCATCTCGGCGGTTATATTTGACAACATTCCTGGCGAGTTGGCTTCTCCGTCTCCGTGGGACCTTTATATACATCAATAACGTAATATAACCTAACCTAACCCAACCTAACATCTCCGCGGTATTATTTGACAACATACCTGGCGAGTTGGCCTTCACGTCTCCGTGGGACCTTTATATACATCAATAACATAATATAAGCTAGCCTAACCTAATCTAACATCTCGGCGGTAATGTTTGACCACATTCCTGGCGAGTTGGCCTCTACGTCCCCGTGGGACCTTTATATACATCAATAACGTAATATAACCTAACCTAACCCAACCTAACATCTCGGCGGTAATATTTGACGACATTCCTGGCGAGTTGGCCTCTACGTTTCCGTGGGACCTTTATATACTTCAATAACGTAATATAACCTAACCTAACCCAACCTAACATCTTCGCGGTAATATTTGACGACATTCCTGGCGAGTTGGCCTCTACGTTTCCGTGGGACCTTTATATACTTCAATAACGTAATATAACCTAACCTCAATCAACCTATCATCTCGGCGATAATATTTGACATGATTCCTGGCGAGTTGGCCTCTACGTCTCCGTGGGATCTTTATATACATCAATAACGTAATATAACCTAACCTAATCTAACCTAACATCTCGGCGGTAATATTTGACCACATTCCTGGCGAGTTGGCCTCTACGTCTTCGTGGGACCTTTGTATACATCAATAACGTAATATAACTTAACCTAACCCAACCTAACATCTCCGCGGTAATATTTGACGACATTCCTGGCGAGTTGGCCTCTACGTTTCCGTGGGACCTTTATATACTTCAATAACGTAATATAACCTAACCTAACCCAACCTAACATCTCGGCGGTAATATTTGACGACATTCCTGGCGAGTTGGCCTCTACGTTTCCGTGGGATATTTATATACATCAATAACATAATATAAGCTAAGCTAACCCAATCTAACATCTCCGCGGTAATATCTGACAACATACCTGGCGAGTAGGCCTCTACGTCTCCGTGGGCCCTTCATATACATCAATAACAAAAATATAACCTAACCTAAATCAACCTATCATCTCGGCGATAATATTTGACAAGATTCCTGGCGAGTTGGCCTCTACGTTTCCGTGGGATATTTATATACTTCAATAACGTAATATAACCTAACCTAACCCAATCTAACATCTCCGCGGTAATATTTGACAACATTCCTCGCGAGTTGGCCTCTACGTCTCCGTTTGACCTTCATATACATCAATAACGTAATCTAACCTAACATAACCCAACCTAACATCTCGGCGGTAATGTTTGACAACATTCCTGGCGAGTTGGCTTCTCCATCCCCGTGGGACCTTTATATACATCTATAACGTAATATAACCTAACCTAACCCAAGCTAACTTCTCGGCGGTAATATTTGAAAACATACCTGGCGAGGTGGCCTCTACGTCTCCGTGGGATATTTATATACATCAATATCATAATATAAGCTAGCCTAACCCAACCTAACATCTCCGCGGTAATATTTGACAACATACCTGGCGAGTTGGCCTCTACGTCTCCGTGGGACCTTTATATACTTCAATAACGTAATATAACCTAACCTAACCCAATCTAACATCTCCGCGGTATTATTTGACAACATACCAGGCGAGTTGGCCTTCACGTCTCCGTGGGACCTTTATATACATCAATAACATAATATAAGCTAGCCTAACCTAATCTAACATCTCGGCGGTAATGTTTGACCACATTCCTGGCGAGTTGGCCTCTACGTCCCCGTGGGACCTTTATATACATCAATAACGTAATATAACCTAACCTAACCCAACCTAACATCTCGGCGGTAATATTTGACAACATTCCTGGCGAGTTGGCTTCTCCGTCCCCGTGGGACCTTTATATACATCAATGACGTAATATAACCTAACCTAACCAAACTTAACATCTCGGCGGTAATATTTGACAAGATTCCTGGCGAGTTGGCCTCTACGTTTCCGTGGGACCTTTATATACTTCAATAACGTAATATAACCTAACCTAACCCAATCTAACATCTCCGCGATAATATTTGACAACATTCCTGGCGAGTTGGCCTCTACGTTTCCGTTTGACCTTCATATACATCAATAACGCAATCTAACCTAACATAACAGAACCTAACATCTCGGCGGTAATATTTGACAACATTCCTGGCGAGTTGGCTGCTCCGTCCCGGTGGGACCTTTATATACATCAATAACGTAATATAACCTAACCTAACCCAACCTAACATCTCGGCGGTAACATTTGAGAACATTCCTGGCGAGTTGGCCTCTAGGTCTCCGTGGGATCTTTATATACATCAATAACGTAATATAACATAACCTAACCCAATCTAGCATCTCGGCGGTAATATTTGACCACATTCCTGGCTTGTTGGCCTCTACGTCTCCGTGAGACCTTTATATACATCTATAACGTAATATAACCTAACCTAACCCAACCTAACTTCTCGGCGGTAATATTTGAAAACATACCTGGCGAAGTGGCCTCTACCTCTCCGTGGGATATTTATATACATCAATAACATAATATAAGCTAGCCTAACCCAATCTAACATCTCGGCGGTAATATTTGACCACATTCCTGGCTAGTTGGCCTCTACGTCTTCGTGGGACCTTTATATACATCAATAACGTAATATAACTTAACCTAACCCAACCTAACATCTCCGCGGTAATATTTGACAACATACCTGGCGAGTTGGCCTCTACGTCTCCGTCGGCCCTTCATATACATCAATAACGAAATATAACCTAACCTAAATCAACCTAACATCTCGGCGGTAATATTTGACAACATTCCTGCCGAGTTGGCTTCTCCATCCCCGTGGGACCTTTATATACATCAATAACGTAATATAACCTAACCTAACCCAATCTAATATCTCGGCGGTAATATTTGACGACATTCCTGGCGAGTTGGCCTCTACGTTTCCGTGGGACCTTTATATACTTCAATAACGTAATATAACCTAACCTAAATCAACCTATCATCTCGGCGATAGTATTTGACAAGATTCCTGGCGAGTTGGCCTCTACGTCTCCGTGGGATCTTTATATACATCAATAACGTAATATAACCTAACCTAACCCTACCTAACATCTCGGCGGTAATGTTTGACCACATTCCTGGCGAGTTGGCCTCTACGTCCCCGTGGGACCTTTATATACATCAATAACGTAATATAACCTAACATAACCCAACCTAACATCTCGGCGGTAATGTTTGACAACATTCCTGGCGAGTTGGCTTCTCCATCCCCGTGGGACCTTTATATACATCTATAACGTAATATAACCTAACCTAACCCAAGCTATCTTCTCGGCGGTAATATTTGAAAACATACCTGGCGAGGTGGCCTCTACGTCTCCGTGGGATATTTATATACATCAATAACATAATATAAGCTAGCCTAACCCAACCTAACATCTCCGCGGTAATATTTGACAACATACCTGGCGAGTTGGCCTCTACGTCTCCGTGGGACCTTTATATACTTCAATAACGTAATATAACCTAACCTAACCCAATCTAACATCTCCGCGGTATTATTTGACAACATACCAGGCGAGTTGGCCTTCACGTCTCCGTGGGACCTTTATATACATCAATAACATAATATAAGCTAGCCTAACCTAATCTAACATCTCGGCGGTAATGTTTGACCACATTCCTGGCGAGTTGGCCTCTACGTCCCCGTGGGACCTTTATATACATCAATAACGTAATATAACCTAACCTAACCCAACCTAACATCTCGGCGGTAATATTTGACAACATTCCTGGCGAGTTGGCTTCTCCGTCCCCGTGGGACCTTTATATACATCAATGACGTAATATAACCTAACCTAACCAAACTTAACATCTCGGCGGTAATATTTGACAAGATTCCTGGCGAGTTGGCCTCTACGTTTCCGTGGGACCTTTATATACTTCAATAACGTAATATAACCTAACCTAACCCAATCTAACATCTCCGCGATAATATTTGACAACATTCCTGGCGAGTTGGCCTCTACGTTTCCGTTTGACCTTCTTATACATCAATAACGCAATCTAACCTAACATAACAGAACCTAACATCTCGGCGGTAATATTTGACAACATTCCTGGCGAGTTGGCTGCTCCGTCCCGGTGGGACCTTTATATACATCAATAACGTAACATAACCTAACCTAACCCAACCTAACATCTCGGCGGTAATATTTGAGAACATTCCTGGCGAGTTGGCCTCTAGGTCTCCGTGGGATCTTTATATACATCAATAACGTAATATAACATAACCTAACCCAATCTAGCATCTCGGCGGTAATATTTGACCACATTCCTGGCTTGTTGGCCTCTACGTCTCCGTGAGACCTTTATATACATCTATAACGTAATATAACCTAACCTAACCCAACCTAACTTCTCGGCGGTAATATTTGAAAACATACCTGGCGAAGTGGCCTCTACCTCTCCGTGGGATATTTATATACATCAATAACATAATATAAGCTAGCCTAACCCAATCTAACATCTCGGCGGTAATATTTGACCACATTCCTGGCTAGTTGGCCTCTACGTCTTCGTGGGACCTTTATATACATCAATAACGTAATATAACTTAACCTAACACAACCTAACATCTCCGCGGTAATATTTGACAACATACCTGGCGAGTTGGCCTCTACGTCTCCGTCGGCCCTTCATATACATCAATAACGAAATATAACCTAACCTAAATCAACCTAACATCTCGGCGGTAATATTTGACAACATTCCTGCCGAGTTGGCTTCTCCATCCCCGTGGGACCTTTATATACATCAATAACGTTATATAACCTAACCTAACCCAATCTAATATCTCGGCGGTAATATTTGACGACATTCCTGGCGAGTTGGCCTCTACGTTTCCGTGGGACCTTTATATACTTCAATAACGTAATATAACCTAACCTAAATCATCCTATCATCTCGGCGATAGTATTTGACAAGATTCCTGGCGAGTTGGCCTCTACGTCTCCGTGGGATCTTTATATACATCAATAACGTAATATAACCTAACCTAACCCTACCTAACATCTCGGCGGTAATGTTTGTCCACATTCCTGGCGAGTTGGCCTCTACGTCCCCGTGGGACCTTTATATACATCAATAACGTAATATAACCTAACATAACCCAACCTAACATCTCGGCGGTAATGTTTGACAACATTCCTGGCGAGTTGGCTTCTCCATCCCCGTGGGACCTTTATATACATCTATAACGTAATATAACCTAACCTAACCCAAGCTATCTTCTCGGCGGTAATATTTGAAAACATACCTGGCGAGGTGGCCTCTACGTCTCCGTGGGATATTTATATACATCAATAACATAATATAAGCTAGCCTAACCCAACCTAACATCTCCGCGGTAATATTTGACAACATACCTGGCGAGTTGGCCTCTACGTCTCCGTGGGACCTTTATATACTTCAATAACGTAATATAACCTAACCTAACCCAATCTAACATCTCCGCGGTATTATTTGACAACATACCAGGCGAGTTGGCCTTCACGTCTCCGTGGGACCTTTATATACATCAATAACATAATATAAGCTAGCCTAACCTAATCTAACATCTCGGCGGTAATGTTTGACCACATTCCTGGCGAGTTGGCCTCTACGTCCCCGTGGGACCTTTATATACATCAATAACGTAATATAACCTAACCTAACCCAACCTAACATCTCGGCGGTAATATTTGACAACATTCCTGGCGAGTTGGCTTCTCCGTCCCCGTGGGACCTTTATATACATCAATGACGTAATATAACCTAACCTAACCAAACTTAACATCTCGGCGGTAATATTTGACAAGATTCCTGGCGAGTTGGCCTCTACGTTTCCGTGGGACCTTTATATACTTCAATAACGTAATATAACCTAACCTAACCCAATCTAACATCTCCGCGATAATATTTGACAACATTCCTGGCGAGTTGGCCTCTACGTTTCCGTTTGACCTTCTTATACATCAATAACGCAATCTAACCTAACATAACAGAAACTAACATCTCGGCGGTAATATTTGACAACATTCCTGGCGAGTTGGCTGCTCCGTCCCGGTGGGACCTTTATATACATCAATAACGTAATATAACCTAACCTAACCCAACCTAACATCTCGGCGGTAATATTTGAGAACATTCCTGGCGAGTTGGCCTCTAGGTCTCCGTGGGATCTTTATATACATCAATAACGTAATATAACATAACCTAACCCAATCTAGCATCTCGGCGGTAATATTTGACCACATTCCTGGCTTGTTGGCCTCTACGTCTCCGTGAGACCTTTATATACATCTATAACGTAATATAACCTAACCTAACCCAACCTAACTTCTCGGCGGTAATATTTGAAAACATACCTGGCGAAGTGGCCTCTACCTCTCCGTGGGATATTTATATACATCAATAACATAATATAAGCTAGCCTAACCCAATCTAACATCTCGGCGGTAATATTTGACCACATTCCTGGCTAGTTGGCCTCTACGTCTTCGTGGGACCTTTATATACATCAATAACGTAATATAACTTAACCTAACCCAACCTAACATCTCCGCGGTAATATTTGACAACATACCTGGCGAGTTGGCCTCTACGTCTCCGTCGGCCCTTCATATACATCAATAACGAAATATAACCTAACCTAAATCAACCTAACATCTCGGCGGTAATATTTGACAACATTCCTGCCGAGTTGGCTTCTCCATCCCCGTGGGACCTTTATATACATCAATAACGTAATATAACCTAACCTAACCCAATCTAATATCTCGGCGGTAATATTTGACGACATTCCTGGCGAGTTGGCCTCTACGTTTCCGTGGGACCGTTATATACTTCAATAACGTAATATAACCTAACCTAAATCAACCTATCATCTCGGCGATAGTATTTGACAAGATTCCTGGCGAGTTGGCCTCTACGTCTCCGTGGGACCTTTATATACATCAATAACGTAATATAACATAACCTAACCCAATCTAACATCTCGGCGGTAATATTTGACCACATTCCTAGCGAGTTGGCCTCTACGTCTCCGTGGGACCTTTATATACATCAATAACGTAATATAACCTAACATAACCCAATCTAACATCTCGGCGGTAATGTTTGACAACATTCCTGGCGAGTTGGCTTCTCCATCCCCGTGGGACCTTTATATACATCTATAACGTAATATAACCTAGCCTAACCCAAGCTAACTTCTCGGCGGTAATATTTGAAAACATACCTGGCGAGGTGGCCTCTACGTCTCCGTGGGATATTTATATACATCAATAACATAATATAAGCTAGCCTAACCCAACCTAACATCTCCGCGGTAATATTTGACAACATACCTGGCGAGTTGGCCTCTACGTCTCCGTGGGACCTTTATATACTTCAATAACGTAATATAACCTAACCTGACCCAATCTAGCATCTCGGCGGTAATATTTGACCACATTCCTGGCTTGCTGACCTCTACGTCTCCGTGAGACCTTTATATACATCTATAACGTAATATAACCTAACCTAACCCAACCTAACATCTCGGCGGTAGTATTTGAAAACATTCCTAGCGAGTTGGCCTCTACGTCTCCGTGGGACCCTTATATACATCAATAACGTAATATAACCTAACCTAACCCAATCTAACATCTCGGCGGTAATATTTGACATCATTCCTGGCGAGTTGGCCTCTACGTCTCCGTTGACCTTCATATACATTAATAACGTAATATAACGTAACCTAACCAACCTATCATCTCGGCGGTTATATTTGACAACATTCCTGGCGAGTTGGCTTCTCCGTCTCCGTGGGACCTTTATATACATCAATAACGTAATATAACCTAACCTAACCCAACCTAACATCTCCGCGGTATTATTTGACAACATACCAGGCGAGTTGGCCTTCACGTCTCCGTGGGACCTTTATATACATCAATAACATAATATAAGCTAGCCTAACCTAATCTAACATCTCGGCGGTAATGTTTGACCACATTCCTGGCGAGTTGGCCTCTACGTCTCCGTGGGACCTTTATATACATCAATAACATAATATAAGCTAGCCTAACCTAATCTAACATCTCGGCGGTAATGTTTGACCACATTCCTGGCGAGTTGGCCTCTACGTCCCCGTGGGACCTTTATATACATCAATAACGTAATATAACCTAACCTAACCCAACCTAACATCTCGGCGGTAATATTTGACGACATTCCTGGCGAGTTGGCCTCTACGTTTCCGTGGGACCTTTATATACTTCAATAACGTAATATAACCTAACCTAACCCAACCTAACATCTTCGCGGTAATATTTGACGACATTCCTGGCGAGTTGGCCTCTACGTTTCCGTGGGACCTTTATATACTTCAATAACGTAATATAACCTAACCTCAATCAACCTATCATCTCGGCGATAATATTTGGCATGATTCCTGGCGAGTTGGCCTCTACGTCTCCGTGGGATCTTTATATACATCAATAACGTAATATAACCTAACCTAATCTAACCTAACATCTCGGCGGTAATATTTGACCACATTCCTGGCGAGTTGGCCTCTACGTCTTCGTGGGACCTTTGTATACATCAATAACGTAATATAACTTAACCTAACCCAACCTAACATCTCCGTGGTAATATTTGACGACATTCCTGGCGAGTTGGCCTCTACGTTTCCGTGGGACCTTTATATACTTCAATAACGTAATATAACCTAACCTAACCCAACCTAACATCTCGGCGGTAATATTTGACGACATTCCTGGCGAGTTGGCCTCTACGTTTCCGTGGGATATTTATATACATCAATAACATAATATAAGCTAAGCTAACCCAATCTAACATCTCCGCGGTAATATCTGACAACATACCTGGCGAGTAGGCCTCTACGTCTCCGTGGGCCCTTCATATACATCAATAACAAAAATATAACCTAACCTAAATCAACCTATCATCTCGGCGATAATATTTGACAAGATTCCTGGCGAGTTGGCCTCTACGTTTCCGTGGGATATTTATATACTTCAATAACGTAATATAACCTAACCTAACCCAATCTAACATCTCCGCGGTAATATTTGACAACATTCCTCGCGAGTTGGCCTCTACGTCTCCGTTTGACCTTCATATACATCAATAACGTAATCTAACCTAACATAACCCAACCTAACATCTCGGCGGTAATGTTTGACAACATTCCTGGCGAGTTGGCTTCTCCATCCCCGTGGGACCTTTATATACATCTATAACGTAATATAACCTAACCTAACCCAAGCTAACTTCTCGGCGGTAATATTTGAAAACATACCTGGCGAGGTGGCCTCTACGTCTCCGTGGGATATTTATATACATCAATATCATAATATAAGCTAGCCTAACCCAACCTAACATCTCCGCGGTAATATTTGACAACATACCTGGCGAGTTGGCCTCTACGTCTCCGTGGGACCTTTATATACTTCAATAACGTAATATAACCTAACCTAACCCAATCTAACATCTCCGCGGTATTATTTGACAACATACCAGGCGAGTTGGCCTTCACGTCTCCGTGGGACCTTTATATACATCAATAACATAATATAAGCTAGCCTAACCTAATCTAACATCTCGGCGGTAATGTTTGACCACATTCCTGGCGAGTTGGCCTCTACGTCCCCGTGGGACCTTTATATACATCAATAACGTAATATAACCTAACCTAACCCAACCTAACATCTCGGCGGTAATATTTGACAACATTCCTGGCGAGTTGGCTTCTCCGTCCCCGTGGGACCTTTATATACATCAATGACGTAATATAACCTAACCTAACCAAACTTAACATCTCGGCGGTAATATTTGACAAGATTCCTGGCGAGTTGGCCTCTACGTTTCCGTGGGACCTTTATATACTTCAATAACGTAATATAACCTAACCTAACCCAATCTAACATCTCCGCGATAATATTTGACAACATTCCTGGCGAGTTGGCCTCTACGTTTCCGTTTGACCTTCATATACATCAATAACGCAATCTAACCTAACATAACAGAACCTAACATCTCGGCGGTAATATTTGACAACATTCCTGGCGAGTTGGCTGCTCCGTCCCGGTGGGACCTTTATATACATCAATAACGTAATATAACCTAACCTAACCCAACCTAACATCTCGGCGGTAACATTTGAGAACATTCCTGGCGAGTTGGCCTCTAGGTCTCCGTGGGATCTTTATATACATCAATAACGTAATATAACATAACCTAACCCAATCTAGCATCTCGGCGGTAATATTTGACCACATTCCTGGCTTGTTGGCCTCTACGTCTCCGTGAGACCTTTATATACATCTATAACGTAATATAACCTAACCTAACCCAACCTAACTTCTCGGCGGTAATATTTGAAAACATACCTGGCGAAGTGGCCTCTACCTCTCCGTGGGATATTTATATACATCAATAACATAATATAAGCTAGCCTAACCCAATCTAACATCTCGGCGGTAATATTTGACCACATTCCTGGCTAGTTGGCCTCTACGTCTTCGTGGGACCTTTATATACATCAATAACGTAATATAACTTAACCTAACCCAACCTAACATCTCCGCGGTAATATTTGACAACATACCTGGCGAGTTGGCCTCTACGTCTCCGTCGGCCCTTCATATACATCAATAACGAAATATAACCTAACCTAAATCAACCTAACATCTCGGCGGTAATATTTGACAACATTCCTGCCGAGTTGGCTTCTCCATCCCCGTGGGACCTTTATATACATCAATAACGTAATATAACCTAACCTAACCCAATCTAATATCTCGGCGGTAATATTTGACGACATTCCTGGCGAGTTGGCCTCTACGTTTCCGTGGGACCTTTATATACTTCAATAACGTAATATAACCTAACCTAAATCAACCTATCATCTCGGCGATAGTATTTGACAAGATTCCTGGCGAGTTGGCCTCTACGTCTCCGTGGGATCTTTATATACATCAATAACGTAATATAACCTAACCTAACCCTACCTAACATCTCGGCGGTAATGTTTGACCACATTCCTGGCGAGTTGGCCTCTACGTCCCCGTGGGACCTTTATATACATCAATAACGTAATATAACCTAACATAACCCAACCTAACATCTCGGCGGTAATGTTTGACAACATTCCTGGCGAGTTGGCTTCTCCATCCCCGTGGGACCTTTATATACATCTATAACGTAATATAACCTAACCTAACCCAAGCTATCTTCTCGGCGGTAATATTTGAAAACATACCTGGCGAGGTGGCCTCTACGTCTCCGTGGGATATTTATATACATCAATAACATAATATAAGCTAGCCTAACCCAACCTAACATCTCCGCGGTAATATTTGACAACATACCTGGCGAGTTGGCCTCTACGTCTCCGTGGGACCTTTATATACTTCAATAACGTAATATAACCTAACCTAACCCAATCTAACATCTCCGCGGTATTATTTGACAACATACCAGGCGAGTTGGCCTTCACGTCTCCGTGGGACCTTTATATACATCAATAACATAATATAAGCTAGCCTAACCTAATCTAACATCTCGGCGGTAATGTTTGACCACATTCCTGGCGAGTTGGCCTCTACGTCCCCGTGGGATCTTTATATACATCAATAACGTAATATAACCTAACCTAACCCAACCTAACATCTCGGCGGTAATATTTGACAACATTCCTGGCGAGTTGGCTTCTCCGTCCCCGTGGGACCTTTATATACATCAATGACGTAATATAACCTAACCTAACCAAACTTAACATCTCGGCGGTAATATTTGACAAGATTCCTGGCGAGTTGGCCTCTACGTTTCCGTGGGACCTTTATATACTTCAATAACGTAATATAACCTAACCTAACCCAATCTAACATCTCCGCGATAATATTTGACAACATTCCTGGCGAGTTGGCCTCTACGTTTCCGTTTGACCTTCTTATACATCAATAACGCAATCTAACCTAACATAACAGAACCTAACATCTCGGCGGTAATATTTGACAACATTCCTGGCGAGTTGGCTGCTCCGTCCCGGTGGGACCTTTATATACATCAATAACGTAACATAACCTAACCTAACCCAACCTAACATCTCGGCGGTAATATTTGAGAACATTCCTGGCGAGTTGGCCTCTAGGTCTCCGTGGGATCTTTATATACATCAATAACGTAATATAACATAACCTAACCCAATCTAGCATCTCGGCGGTAATATTTGACCACATTCCTGGCTTGTTGGCCTCTACGTCTCCGTGAGACCTTTATATACATCTATAACGTAATATAACCTAACCTAACCCAACCTAACTTCTCGGCGGTAATATTTGAAAACATACCTGGCGAAGTGGCCTCTACCTCTCCGTGGGATATTTATATACATCAATAACATAATATAAGCTAGCCTAACCCAATCTAACATCTCGGCGGTAATATTTGACCACATTCCTGGCTAGTTGGCCTCTACGTCTTCGTGGGACCTTTATATACATCAATAACGTAATATAACTTAACCTAACACAACCTAACATCTCCGCGGTAATATTTGACAACATACCTGGCGAGTTGGCCTCTACGTCTCCGTCGGCCCTTCATATACATCAATAACGAAATATAACCTAACCTAAATCAACCTAACATCTCGGCGGTAATATTTGACAACATTCCTGCAGAGTTGGCTTCTCCATCCCCGTGGGACCTTTATATACATCAATAACGTAATATAACCTAACCTAACCCAATCTAATATCTCGGCGGTAATATTTGACGACATTCCTGGCGAGTTGGCCTCTACGTTTCCGTGGGACCTTTATATACTTCAATAACGTAATATAACCTAACCTAAATCAACCTATCATCTCGGCGATAGTATTTGACAAGATTCCTGGCGAGTTGGCCTCTACGTCTCCGTGGGATCTTTATATACATCAATAACGTAATATAACCTAACCTAACCCTACCTAACATCTCGGCGGTAATGTTTGACCACATTCCTGGCGAGTTGGCCTCTACGTCCCCGTGGGACCTTTATATACATCAATAACGTAATATAACCTAACATAACCCAACCTAACATCTCGGCGGTAATGTTTGACAACATTCCTGGCGAGTTGGCTTCTCCATCCCCGTGGGACCTTTATATACATCTATAACGTAATATAACCTAACCTAACCCAAGCTATCTTCTCGGCGGTAATATTTGAAAACATACCTGGCGAGGTGGCCTCTACGTCTCCGTGGGATATTTATATACATCAATAACATAATATAAGCTAGCCTAACCCAACCTAACATCTCCGCGGTAATATTTGACAACATACCTGGCGAGTTGGCCTCTACGTCTCCGTGGGACCTTTATATACTTCAATAACGTAATATAACCTAACCTAACCCAATCTAACATCTCCGCGGTATTATTTGACAACATACCAGGCGAGTTGGCCTTCACGTCTCCGTGGGACCTTTATATACATCAATAACATAATATAAGCTAGCCTAACCTAATCTAACATCTCGGCGGTAATGTTTGACCACATTCCTGGCGAGTTGGCCTCTACGTCCCCGTGGGACCTTTATATACATCAATAACGTAATATAACCTAACCTAACCCAACCTAACATCTCGGCGGTAATATTTGACAACATTCCTGGCGAGTTGGCTTCTCCGTCCCCGTGGGACCTTTATATACATCAATGACGTAATATAACCTAACCTAACCAAACTTAACATCTCGGCGGTAATATTTGACAAGATTCCTGGCGAGTTGGCCTCTACGTTTCCGTGGGACCTTTATATACTTCAATAACGTAATATAACCTAACCTAACCCAATCTAACATCTCCGCGATAATATTTGACAACATTCCTGGCGAGTTGGCCTCTACGTTTCCGTTTGACCTTCTTATACATCAATAACGCAATCTAACCTAACATAACAGAAACTAACATCTCGGCGGTAATATTTGACAACATTCCTGGCGAGTTGGCTGCTCCGTCCCGGTGGGACCTTTATATACATCAATAACGTAATATAACCTAACCTAACCCAACCTAACATCTCGGCGGTAATATTTGAGAACATTCCTGGCGAGTTGGCCTCTAGGTCTCCGTGGGATCTTTATATACATCAATAACGTAATATAACATAACCTAACCCAATCTAGCATCTCGGCGGTAATATTTGACGACATTCCTGGCGAGTTGGCCTCTACGTTTCCGTGGGACCGTTATATACTTCAATAACGTAATATAACCTAACCTAAATCAACCTATCATCTCGGCGATAGTATTTGACAAGATTCCTGGCGAGTTGGCCTCTACGTCTCCGTGGGACCTTTATATACATCAATAACGTAATATAACATAACCTAACCCAATCTAACATCTCGGCGGTAATATTTGACCACATTCCTAGCGAGTTGGCCTCTACGTCTCCGTGGGACCTTTATATACATCAATAACGTAATATAACCTAACATAACCCAACCTAACATCTCGGCGGTAATGTTTGACAACATTCCTGGCGAGTTGGCTTCTCCATCCCCGTGGGACCTTTATATACATCTATAACGTAATATAACCTAACCTAACCCAAGCTAACTTCTCGGCGGTAATATTTGAAAACATACCTGGCGAGGTGGCCTCTACGTCTCCGTGGGATATTTATATACATCAATAACATAATATAAGCTAGCCTAACCCAACCTAACATCTCCGCGGTAATATTTGACAACATACCTGGCGAGTTGGCCTCTACGTCTCCGTGGGACCTTTATATACTTCAATAACGTAATATAACCTAACCTGACCCAATCTAGCATCTCGGCGCTAATATTTGACCACATTCCTGGCTTGCTGACCTCTACGTCTCCGTGAGACCTTTATATACATCTATAACGTAATATAACCTAACCTAACCCAACCTAACATCTCGGCGGTAGTATTTGAAAACATTCCTAGCGAGTTGGCCTCTACGTCTCCGTGGGACCCTTATATACATCAATAACGTAATATAACCTAACCTAACCCAATCTAACATCTCGGCGGTAATATTTGACATCATTCCTGGCGAGTTGGCCTCTACGTCTCCGTTGACCTTCATATACATTAATAACGTAATATAACGTAACCTAACCAACCTATCATCTCGGCGGTTATATTTGACAACATTCCTGGCGAGTTGGCTTCTCCGTCTCCGTGGGACCTTTATATACATCAATAACGTAATATAACCTAACCTAACCCAACCTAACATCTCCGCGGTATTATTTGACAACATACCAGGCGAGTTGGCCTTCACGTCTCCGTGGGACCTTTATATACATCAATAACATAATATAAGCTAGCCTAACCTAATCTAACATCTCGGCGGTAATGTTTGACCACATTCCTGGCGAGTTGGCCTCTACGTCTCCGTTGGACCTTTATATACATCAATAACATAATATAAGCTAGCCTAACCTAATCTAACATCTCGGCGGTAATGTTTGACCACATTCCTGGCGAGTTGGCCTCTACGTCCCCGTGGGACCTTTATATACATCAATAACGTAATATAACCTAACCTAACCCAACCTAACATCTCGGCGGTAATATTTGACGACATTCCTGGCGAGTTGGCCTCTACGTTTCCGTGGGACCTTTATATACTTCAATAACGTAATATAACCTAACCTAACCCAACCTAACATCTTCGCGGTAATATTTGACGACATTCCTGGCGAGTTGGCCTCTACGTTTCCGTGGGACCTTTATATACTTCAATAACGTAATATAACCTAACCTCAATCAACCTATCATCTCGGCGATAATATTTGACATGATTCCTGGCGAGTTGGCCTCTACGTCTCCGTGGGATCTTTATATACATCAATAACGTAATATAACCTAACCTAATCTAACCTAACATCTCGGCGGTAATATTTGACCACATTCCTGGCGAGTTGGCCTCTACGTCTTCGTGGGACCTTTGTATACATCAATAACGTAATATAACTTAACCTAACCCAACCTAACATCTCCGCGGTAATATTTGACGACATTCCTGGCGAGTTGGCCTCTACGTTTCCGTGGGACCTTTATATACTTCAATAACGTAATATAACCTAACCTAACCCAACCTAACATCTCGGCGGTAATATTTGACGACATTCCTGGCGAGTTGGCCTCTACGTTTCCGTGGGATATTTATATACATCAATAACATAATATAAGCTAAGCTAACCCAATCTAACATCTCCGCGGTAATATCTGACAACATACCTGGCGAGTAGGCCTCTACGTCTCCGTGGGCCCTTCATATACATCAATAACAAAAATATAACCTAACCTAAATCAACCTATCATCTCGGCGATAATATTTGACAAGATTCCTGGCGAGTTGGCCTCTACGTTTCCGTGGGATATTTATATACTTCAATAACGTAATATAACCTAACCTAACCCAATCTAACATCTCCGCGGTAATATTTGACAACATTCCTCGCGAGTTGGCCTCTACGTCTCCGTTTGACCTTCATATACATCAATAACGTAATCTAACCTAACATAACCCAACCTAACATCTCGGCGGTAATGTTTGACAACATTCCTGGCGAGTTGGCTTCTCCATCCCCGTGGGACCTTTATATACATCTATAACGTAATATAACCTAACCTAACCCAAGCTATCTTCTCGGCGGTAATATTTGAAAACATACCTGGCGAGGTGGCCTCTACGTCTCCGTGGGATATTTATATACATCAATAACATAATATAAGCTAGCCTAACCCAACCTAACATCTCCGCGGTAATATTTGACAACATACCTGGCGAGTTGGCCTCTACGTCTCCGTGGGACCTTTATATACTTCAATAACGTAATATAACCTAACCTAACCCAATCTAACATCTCCGCGGTATTATTTGACAACATACCAGGCGAGTTGGCCTTCACGTCTCCGTGGGACCTTTATATACATCAATAACATAATATAAGCTAGCCTAACCTAATCTAACATCTCGGCGGTAATGTTTGACCACATTCCTGGCGAGTTGGCCTCTACGTCCCCGTGGGACCTTTATATACATCAATAACGTAATATAACCTAACCTAACCCAACCTAACATCTCGGCGGTAATATTTGACAACATTCCTGGCGAGTTGGCTTCTCCGTCCCCGTGGGACCTTTATATACATCAATGACGTAATATAACCTAACCTAACCAAACTTAACATCTCGGCGGTAATATTTGACAAGATTCCTGGCGAGTTGGCCTCTACGTTTCCGTGGGACCTTTATATACTTCAATAACGTAATATAACCTAACCTAACCCAATCTAACATCTCCGCGATAATATTTGACAACATTCCTGGCGAGTTGGCCTCTACGTTTCCGTTTGACCTTCTTATACATCAATAACGCAATCTAACCTAACATAACAGAACCTAACATCTCGGCGGTAATATTTGACAACATTCCTGGCGAGTTGGCTGCTCCGTCCCGGTGGGACCTTTATATACATCAATAACGTAACATAACCTAACCTAACCCAACCTAACATCTCGGCGGTAATATTTGAGAACATTCCTGGCGAGTTGGCCTCTAGGTCTCCGTGGGATCTTTATATACATCAATAACGTAATATAACATAACCTAACCCAATCTAGCATCTCGGCGGTAATATTTGACCACATTCCTGGCTTGTTGGCCTCTACGTCTCCGTGAGACCTTTATATACATCTATAACGTAATATAACCTAACCTAACCCAACCTAACTTCTCGGCGGTAATATTTGAAAACATACCTGGCGAAGTGGCCTCTACCTCTCCGTGGGATATTTATATACATCAATAACATAATATAAGCTAGCCTAACCCAATCTAACATCTCGGCGGTAATATTTGACCACATTCCTGGCTAGTTGGCCTCTACGTCTTCGTGGGACCTTTATATACATCAATAACGTAATATAACTTAACCTAACCCAACCTAACATCTCCGCGGTAATATTTGACAACATACCTGGCGAGTTGGCCTCTACGTCTCCGTCGGCCCTTCATATACATCAATAACGAAATATAACCTAACCTAAATCAACCTAACATCTCGGCGGTAATATTTGACAACATTCCTGCCGAGTTGGCTTCTCCATCCCCGTGGGACCTTTATATACATCAATAACGTAATATAACCTAACCTAACCCAATCTAATATCTCGGCGGTAATATTTGACGACATTCCTGGCGAGTTGGCCTCTACGTTTCCGTGGGACCTTTATATACTTCAATAACGTAATATAACCTAACCTAAATCAACCTATCATCTCGGCGATAGTATTTGACAAGATTCCTGGCGAGTTGGCCTCTACGTCTCCGTGGGATCTTTATATACATCAATAACGTAATATAACCTAACCTAACCCTACCTAACATCTCGGCGGTAATGTTTGACCACATTCCTGGCGATTTGGCCTCTACGTCCCCGTGGGACCTTTATATACATCAATAACGTAATATAACCTAACATAACCCAACCTAACATCTCGGCGGTAATGTTTGACAACATTCCTGGCGAGTTGGCTTCTCCATCCCCGTGGGACCTTTATATACATCTATAACGTAATATAACCTAACCTAACCCAAGCTATCTTCTCGGCGGTAATATTTGAAAACATACCTGGCGAGGTGGCCTCTACGTCTCCGTGGGATATTTATATACATCAATAACATAATATAAGCTAGCCTAACCCAACCTAACATCTCCGCGGTAATATTTGACAACATACCTGGCGAGTTGGCCTCTACGTCTCCGTGGGACCTTTATATACTTCAATAACGTAATATAACCTAACCTAACCCAATCTAACATCTCCGCGGTATTATTTGACAACATACCAGGCGAGTTGGCCTTCACGTCTCCGTGGGACCTTTATATACATCAATAACATAATATAAGCTAGCCTAACCTAATCTAACATCTCGGCGGTAATGTTTGACCACATTCCTGGCGAGTTGGCCTCTACGTCCCCGTGGGACCTTTATATACATCAATAACGTAATATAACCTAACCTAACCCAACCTAACATCTCGGCGGTAACATTTGACAACATTCCTGGCGAGTTGGCTTCTCCGTCCCCGTGGGACCTTTATATACATCTATAACGTAATATAACCTAACCTAACCCAAGCTATCTTCTCGGCGGTAATATTTGAAAACATACCTGGCGAGGTGGCCTCTACGTCTCCGTGGGATATTTATATACATCAATAACATAATATAAGCTAGCCTAACCCAACCTAACATCTCCGCGGTAATATTTGACAACATACCTGGCGAGTTGGCCTCTACGTCTCCGTGGGACCTTTATATACTTCAATAACGTAATATAACCTAACCTAACCCAATCTAACATCTCCGCGGTATTATTTGACAACATACCAGGCGAGTTGGCCTTCACGTCTCCGTGGGACCTTTATATACATCAATAACATAATATAAGCTAGCCTAACCTAATCTAACATCTCGGCGGTAATGTTTGACCACATTCCTGGCGAGTTGGCCTCTACGTCCCCGTGGGACCTTTATATACATCAATAACGTAATATAACCTAACCTAACCCAACCTAACATCTCGGCGGTAATATTTGACAACATTCCTGGCGAGTTGGCTTCTCCGTCCCCGTGGGACCTTTATATACATCAATGACGTAATATAACCTAACCTAACCAAACTTAACATCTCGGCGGTAATATTTGACAAGATTCCTGGCGAGTTGGCCTCTACGTTTCCGTGGGACCTTTATATACTTCAATAACGTAATATAACCTAACCTAACCCAATCTAACATCTCCGCGATAATATTTGACAACATTCCTGGCGAGTTGGCCTCTACGTTTCCGTTTGACCTTCTTATACATCAATAACGCAATCTAACCTAACATAACAGAACCTAACATCTCGGCGGTAATATTTGACAACATTCCTGGCGAGTTGGCTGCTCCGTCCCGGTGGGACCTTTATATACATCAATAACGTAACATAACCTAACCTAACCCAACCTAACATCTCGGCGGTAATATTTGAGAACATTCCTGGCGAGTTGGCCTCTAGGTCTCCGTGGGATCTTTATATACATCAATAACGTAATATAACATAACCTAACCCAATCTAGCATCTCGGCGGTAATATTTGACCACATTCCTGGCTTGTTGGCCTCTACGTCTCCGTGAGACCTTTATATACATCTATAACGTAATATAACCTAACCTAACCCAACCTAACTTCTCGGCGGTAATATTTGAAAACATACCTGGCGAAGTGGCCTCTACCTCTCCGTGGGATATTTATATACATCAATAACATAATATAAGCTAGCCTAACCCAATCTAACATCTCGGCGGTAATATTTGACCACATTCCTGGCTAGTTGGCCTCTACGTCTTCGTGGGACCTTTATATACATCAATAACGTAATATAACTTAACCTAACCCAACCTAACATCTCCGCGGTAATATTTGACAACATACCTGGCGAGTTGGCCTCTACGTCTCCGTCGGCCCTTCATATACATCAATAACGAAATATAACCTAACCTAAATCAACCTAACATCTCGGCGGTAATATTTGACAACATTCCTGCCGAGTTGGCTTCTCCATCCCCGTGGGACCTTTATATACATCAATAACGTAATATAACCTAACCTAACCCAATCTAATATCTCGGCGGTAATATTTGACGACATTCCTGGCGAGTTGGCCTCTACGTTTCCGTGGGACCTTTATATACTTCAATAACGTAATATAACCTAACCTAAATCAACCTATCATCTCGGCGATAGTATTTGACAAGATTCCTGGCGAGTTGGCCTCTACGTCTCCGTGGGATCTTTATATACATCAATAACGTAATATAACCTAACCTAACCCTACCTAACATCTCGGCGGTAATGTTTGACCACATTCCTGGCGAGTTGGCCTCTACGTCCCCGTGGGACCTTTATATACATCAATAACGTAATATAACCTAACATAACCCAACCTAACATCTCGGCGGTAATGTTTGACAACATTCCTGGCGAGTTGGCTTCTCCATCCCCGTGGGACCTTTATATACATCTATAACGTAATATAACCTTACCTAACCCAAGCTATCTTCTCGGCGGTAATATTTGAAAACATACCTGGCGAGGTGGCCTCTACGTCTCCGTGGGATATTTATATACATCAATAACATAATATAAGCTAGCCTAACCCAACCTAACATCTCCGCGGTAATATTTGACAACATACCTGGCGAGTTGGCCTCTACGTCTCCGTGGGACCTTTATATACTTCAATAACGTAATATAACCTAACCTAACCCAATCTAACATCTCCGCGGTATTATTTGACAACATACCAGGCGAGTTGGCCTTCACGTCTCCGTGGGACCTTTATATACATCAATAACATAATATAAGCTAGCCTAACCTAATCTAACATCTCGGCGGTAATGTTTGACCACATTCCTGGCGAGTTGGCCTCTACGTCCCCGTGGGACCTTTATATACATCAATAACGTAATATAACCTAACCTAACCCAACCTAACATCTCGGCGGTAATATTTGACAACATTCCTGGCGAGTTGGCTTCTCCGTCCCCGTGGGACCTTTATATACATCAATGACGTAATATAACCTAACCTAACCAAACTTAACATCTCGGCGGTAATATTTGACAAGATTCCTGGCGAGTTGGCCTCTACGTTTCCGTGGGACCTTTATATACTTCAATAACGTAATATAACCTAACCTAACCCAATCTAACATCTCCGCGATAATATTTGACAACATTCCTGGCGAGTTGGCCTCTACGTTTCCGTTTGACCTTCTTATACATCAATAACGCAATCTAACCTAACATAACAGAACCTAACATCTCGGCGGTAATATTTGACAACATTCCTGGCGAGTTGGCTGCTCCGTCCCGGTGGGACCTTTATATACATCAATAACGTAACATAACCTAACCTAACCCAACCTAACATCTCGGCGGTAATATTTGAGAACATTCCTGGCGAGTTGGCCTCTAGGTCTCCGTGGGATCTTTATATACATCAATAACGTAATATAACATAACCTAACCCAATCTAGCATCTCGGCGGTAATATTTGACCACATTCCTGGCTTGTTGGCCTCTACGTCTCCGTGAGACCTTTATATACATCTATAACGTAATATAACCTAACCTAACCCAACCTAACTTCTCGGCGGTAATATTTGAAAACATACCTGGCGAAGTGGCCTCTACCTCTCCGTGGGATATTTATATACATCAATAACATAATATAAGCTAGCCTAACCCAATCTAACATCTCGGCGGTAATATTTGACCACATTCCTGGCTAGTTGGCCTCTACGTCTTCGTGGGACCTTTATATACATCAATAACATAATATAACTTAACCTAACCCAACCTAACATCTCCGCGGTAATATTTGACAACATACCTGGCGAGTTGGCCTCTACGTCTCCGTCGGCCCTTCATATACATCAATAACGAAATATAACCTAACCTAAATCAACCTAACATCTCGGCGGTAATATTTGACAACATTCCTGCCGAGTTGGCTTCTCCATCCCCGTGGGACCCTTATATACATCAATAACGTAATATAACCTAACCTAACCCAATCTAATATCTCGGCGGTAATATTTGACGACATTCCTGGCGAGTTGGCCTCTACGTTTCCGTGGGACCTTTATATACTTCAATAACGTAATATAACCTAACCTAAATCAACCTATCATCTCGGCGATAGTATTTGACAAGATTCCTGGCGAGTTGGCCTCTACGTCTCCGTGGGATCTTTATATACATCAATAACGTAATATAACCTAACCTAACCCTACCTAACATCTCGGCGGTAATGTTTGACCACATTCCTGGCGAGTTGGCCTCTACGTCCCCGTGGGACCTTTATATACATCAATAACGTAATATAACCTAACATAACCCAACCTAACATCTCGGCGGTAATGTTTGACAACATTCCTGGCGAGTTGGCTTCTCCATCCCCGTGGGACCTTTATATACATCTATAACGTAATATAACCTAACCTAACCCAAGCTATCTTCTCGGCGGTAATATTTGAAAACATACCTGGCGAGGTGGCCTCTACGTCTCCGTGGGATATTTATATACATCAATAACATAATATAAGCTAGCCTAACCCAACCTAACATCTCCGCGGTAATATTTGACAACATACCTGGCGAGTTGGCCTCTACGTCTCCGTGGGACCTTTATATACTTCAATAACGTAATATAACCTAACCTAACCCAATCTAACATCTCCGCGGTATTATTTGACAACATACCAGGCGAGTTGGCCTTCACGTCTCCGTGGGACCTTTATATACATCAATAACATAATATAAGCTAGCCTAACCTAATCTAACATCTCGGCGGTAATGTTTGACCACATTCCTGGCGAGTTGGCCTCTACGTCCCCGTGGGACCTTTATATACATCAATAACGTAATATAACCTAACCTAACCCAACCTAACATCTCGGCGGTAATATTTGACAACATTCCTGGCGAGTTGGCTTCTCCGTCCCCGTGGGACCTTTATATACATCAATGACGTAATATAACCTAACCTAACCAAACTTAACATCTCGGCGGTAATATTTGACAAGATTCCTGGCGAGTTGGCCTCTACGTTTCCGTGGGACCTTTATATACTTCAATAACGTAATATAACCTAACCTAACCCAATCTAACATCTCCGCGATAATATTTGACAACATTCCTGGCGAGTTGGCCTCTACGTTTCCGTTTGACCTTCTTATACATCAATAACGCAATCTAACCTAACATAACAGAAACTAACATCTCGGCGGTAATATTTGACAACATTCCTGGCGAGTTGGCTGCTCCGTCCCGGTGGGACCTTTATATACATCAATAACGTAATATAACCTAACCTAACCCAACCTAACATCTCGGCGGTAATATTTGAGAACATTCCTGGCGAGTTGGCCTCTAGGTCTCCGTGGGACCTTTATATACATCAATAACGTAATATAACATAACCTAACCCAATCTAGCATCTCGGCGGTAATATTTGACCACATTCCTGGCTTGTTGGCCTCTACGTCTCCGTGAGACCTTTATATACATCTATAACGTAATATAACCTAACCTAACCCAACCTAACTTCTCGGCGGTAATATTTGAAAACATACCTGGCGAAGTGGCCTCTACCTCTCCGTGGGATATTTATATACATCAATAACATAATATAAGCTAGCCTAACCCAATCTAACATCTCGGCGGTAATATTTGACCACATTCCTGGCTAGTTGGCCTCTACGTCTTCGTGGGACCTTTATATACATCAATAACGTAATATAACTTAACCTAACCCAACCTAACATCTCCGCGGTAATATTTGACAACATACCTGGCGAGTTGGCCTCTACGTCTCCGTCGGCCCTTCATATACATCAATAACGAAATATAACCTAACCTAAATCAACCTAACATCTCGGCGGTAATATTTGACAACATTCCTGCCGAGTTGGCTTCTCCATCCCCGTGGGACCTTTATATACATCAATAACGTAATATAACCTAACCTAACCCAATCTAATATCTCGGCGGTAATATTTGACGACATTCCTGGCGAGTTGGCCTCTACGTTTCCGTGGGACCGTTATATACTTCAATAACGTAATATAACCTAACCTAAATCAACCTATCATCTCGGCGATAGTATTTGACAAGATTCCTGGCGAGTTGGCCTCTACGTCTCCGTGGGACCTTTATATACATCAATAACATAATATAAGCTAGCCTAACCTAATCTAACATCTCGGCGGTAATGTTTGACCACATTCCTGGCGAGTTGGCCTCTACGTCCCCGTGGGACCTTTATATACATCAATAACGTAATATAACCTAACCTAACCCAACCTAACATCTCGGCGGTAATATTTGACAACATTCCTGGCGAGTTGGCTTCTCCGTCCCCGTGGGACCTTTATATACATCAATGACGTAATATAACCTAACCTAACCAAACTTAACATCTCGGCGGTAATATTTGACAAGATTCCTGGCGAGTTGGCCTCTACGTTTCCGTGGGACCTTTATATACTTCAATAACGTAATATAACCTAACCTAACCCAATCTAACATCTCCGCGATAATATTTGACAACATTCCTGGCGAGTTGGCCTCTACGTTTCCGTTTGACCTTCTTATACATCAATAACGCAATCTAACCTAACATAACAGAACCTAACATCTCGGCGGTAATATTTGACAACATTCCTGGCGAGTTGGCTGCTCCGTCCCGGTGGGACCTTTATATACATCAATAACGTAACATAACCTAACCTAACCCAACCTAACATCTCGGCGGTAATATTTGAGAACATTCCTGGCGAGTTGGCCTCTAGGTCTCCGTGGGATCTTTATATACATCAATAACGTAATATAACATAACCTAACCCAATCTAGCATCTCGGCGGTAATATTTGACCACATTCCTGGCTTGTTGGCCTCTACGTCTCCGTGAGAACTTTATATACATCTATAACGTAATATAACCTAACCTAACCCAACCTAACTTCTCGGCGGTAATATTTGAAAACATACCTGGCGAAGTGGCCTCTACCTCTCCGTGGGATATTTATATACATCAATAACATAATATAAGCTAGCCTAACCCAATCTAACATCTCGGCGGTAATATTTGACCACATTCCTGGCTAGTTGGCCTCTACGTCTTCGTGGGACCTTTATATACATCAATAACGTAATATAACTTAACCTAACCCAACCTAACATCTCCGCGGTAATATTTGACAACATACCTGGCGAGTTGGCCTCTACGTCTCCGTCGGCCCTTCATATACATCAATAACGAAATATAACCTAACCTAAATCAACCTAACATCTCGGCGGTAATATTTGACAACATTCCTGCAGAGTTGGCTTCTCCATCCCCGTGGGACCTTTATATACATCAATAACGTAATATAACCTAACCTAACCCAATCTAATATCTCGGCGGTAATATTTGACGACATTCCTGGCGAGTTGGCCTCTACGTTTCCGTGGGACCTTTATATACTTCAATAACGTAATATAACCTAACCTAAATCAACCTATCATCTCGGCGATAGTATTTGACAAGATTCCTGGCGAGTTGGCCTCTACGTCTCCGTGGGATCTTTATATACATCAATAACGTAATATAACCTAACCTAACCCTACCTAACATCTCGGCGGTAATGTTTGACCACATTCCTGGCGAGTTGGCCTCTACGTCCCCGTGGGACCTTTATATACATCAATAACGTAATATAACCTAACATAACCCAACCTAACATCTCGGCGGTAATGTTTGACAACATTCCTGGCGAGTTGGCTTCTCCATCCCCGTGGGACCTTTATATACATCTATAACGTAATATAACCTAACCTAACCCAAGCTATCTTCTCGGCGGTAATATTTGAAAACATACCTGGCGAGGTGGCCTCTACGTCTCCGTGGGATATTTATATACATCAATAACATAATATAAGCTAGCCTAACCCAACCTAACATCTCCGCGGTAATATTTGACAACATACCTGGCGAGTTGGCCTCTACGTCTCCGTGGGACCTTTATATACTTCAATAACGTAATATAACCTAACCTAACCCAATCTAACATCTCCGCGGTATTATTTGACAACATACCAGGCGAGTTGGCCTTCACGTCTCCGTGGGACCTTTATATACATCAATAACATAATATAAGCTAGCCTAACCTAATCTAACATCTCGGCGGTAATGTTTGACCACATTCCTGGCGAGTTGGCCTCTACGTCCCCGTGGGACCTTTATATACATCAATAACGTAATATAACCTAACCTAACCCAACCTAACATCTCGGCGGTAATATTTGACAACATTCCTGGCGAGTTGGCTTCTCCGTCCCCGTGGGACCTTTATATACATCAATGACGTAATATAACCTAACCTAACCAAACTTAACATCTCGGCGGTAATATTTGACAAGATTCCTGGCGAGTTGGCCTCTACGTTTCCGTGGGACCTTTATATACTTCAATAACGTAATATAACCTAACCTAACCCAATCTAACATCTCCGCGATAATATTTGACAACATTCCTGGCGAGTTGGCCTCTACGTTTCCGTTTGACCTTCTTATACATCAATAACGCAATCTAACCTAACATAACAGAAACTAACATCTCGGCGGTAATATTTGACAACATTCCTGGCGAGTTGGCTGCTCCGTCCCGGTGGGACCTTTATATACATCAATAACGTAATATAACCTAACCTAACCCAACCTAACATCTCGGCGGTAATATTTGAGAACATTCCTGGCGAGTTGGCCTCTAGGTCTCCGTGGGATCTTTATATACATCAATAACGTAATATAACATAACCTAACCCAATCTAGCATCTCGGCGGTAATATTTGACCACATTCCTGGCTTGTTGGCCTCTACGTCTCCGTGAGACCTTTATATACATCTATAACGTAATATAACCTAACCTAACCCAACCTAACTTCTCGGCGGTAATATTTGAAAACATACCTGGCGAAGTGGCCTCTACCTCTCCGTGGGATATTTATATACATCAATAACATAATATAAGCTAGCCTAACCCAATCTAACATCTCGGCGGTAATATTTGACCACATTCCTGGCTAGTTGGCCTCTACGTCTTCGTGGGACCTTTATATACATCAATAACGTAATATAACTTAACCTAACCCAACCTAACATCTCCGCGGTAATATTTGACAACATACCTGGCGAGTTGGCCTCTACGTCTCCGTCGGCCCTTCATATACATCAATAACGAAATATAACCTAACCTAAATCAACCTAACATCTCGGCGGTAATATTTGACAACATTCCTGCCGAGTTGGCTTCTCCATCCCCGTGGGACCTTTATATACATCAATAACGTAATATAACCTAACCTAACCCAATCTAATATCTCGGCGGTAATATTTGACGACATTCCTGGCGAGTTGGCCTCTACGTTTCCGTGGGACCGTTATATACTTCAATAACGTAATATAACCTAACCTAAATCAACCTATCATCTCGGCGATAGTATTTGACAAGATTCCTGGCGAGTTGGCCTCTACGTCTCCGTGGGACCTTTATATACATCAATAACGTAATATAACATAACCTAACCCAATCTAACATCTCGGCGGTAATATTTGACCACATTCCTAGCGAGTTGGCCTCTACGTCTCCGTGGGACCTTTATATACATCAATAACGTAATATAACCTAACATAACCCAACCTAACATCTCGGCGGTAATGTTTGACAACATTCCTGGCGAGTTGGCTTCTCCATCCCCGTGGGACCTTTATATACATCTATAACGTAATATAACCTAACCTAACCCAAGCTAACTTCTCGGCGGTAATATTTGAAAACATACCTGGCGAGGTGGCCTCTACGTCTCCGTGGGATATTTATATACATCAATAACATAATATAAGCTAGCCTAACCCAACCTAACATCTCCGCGGTAATATTTGACAACATACCTGGCGAGTTGGCCTCTACGTCTCCGTGGGACCTTTATATACTTCAATAACGTAATATAACCTAACCTGACCCAATCTAGCATCTCGGCGGTAATATTTGACCACATTCCTGGCTTGCTGACCTCTACGTCTCCGTGAGACCTTTATATACATCTATAACGTAATATAACCTAACCTAACCCAACCTAACATCTCGGCGGTAGTATTTGAAAACATTCCTAGCGAGTTGGCCTCTACGTCTCCGTGGGACCCTTATATACATCAATAACGTAATATAACCTAACCTAACCCAATCTAACATCTCGGCGGTAATATTTGACATCATTCCTGGCGAGTTGGCCTCTACGTCTCCGTTGACCTTCATATACATTAATAACGTAATATAACGTAACCTAACCAACCTATCATCTCGGCGGTTATATTTGACAACATTCCTGGCGAGTTGGCTTCTCCGTCTCCGTGGGACCTTTATATACATCAATAACGTAATATAACCTAACCTAACCCAACCTAACATCTCCGCGGTATTATTTGACAACATACCAGGCGAGTTGGCCTTCACGTCTCCGTGGGACCTTTATATACATCAATAACATAATATAAGCTAGCCTAACCTAATCTAACATCTCGGCGGTAATGTTTGACCACATTCCTGGCGAGTTGGCCTCTACGTCCCCGTGGGACCTTTATATACATCAATAACGTAATATAACCTAACCTAACCCAACCTAACATCTCGGCGGTAATATTTGACAACATTCCTGGCGAGTTGGCTTCTCCGTCCCCGTGGGACCTTTATATACATCAATGACGTAATATAACCTAACCTAACCAAACTTAACATCTCGGCGGTAATATTTGACAAGATTCCTGGCGAGTTGGCCTCTACGTTTCCGTGGGACCTTTATATACTTCAATAACGTAATATAACCTAACCTAACCCAATCTACCATCTCCGCGATAATATTTGACAACATTCCTGGCGAGTTGGCCTCTACGTTTCCGTTTGACCTTCTTATACATCAATAACGCAATCTAACCTAACATAACAGAACCTAACATCTCGGCGGTAATATTTGACAACATTCCTGGCGAGTTGGCTGCTCCGTCCCGGTGGGACCTTTATATACATCAATAACGTAATATAACCTAACCTAACCCAACCTAACATCTCGGCGGTAATATTTGAGAACATTCCTGGCGAGTTGGCCTCTAGGTCTCCGTGGGATCTTTATATACATCAATAACGTAATATAACATAACCTAACCCAATCTAGCATCTCGGCGGTAATATTTGACCACATTCCTGGCTTGTTGGCCTCTACGTCTCCGTGAGACCTTTATATACATCTATAACGTAATATAACCTAACCTAACCCAACCTAACTTCTCGGCGGTAATATTTGAAAACATACCTGGCGAAGTGGCCTCTACCTCTCCGTGGGATATTTATATACATCAATAACATAATATAAGCTAGCCTAACCCAATCTAACATCTCGGCGGTAATATTTGACCACATTCCTGGCTAGTTGGCCTCTACGTCTTCGTGGGACCTTTATATACATCAATAACGTAATATAACTTAACCTAACCCAACCTAACATCTCCGCGGTAATATTTGACAACATACCTGGCGAGTTGGCCTCTACGTCTCCGTCGGCCCTTCATATACATCAATAACGAAATATAACCTAACCTAAATCAACCTAACATCTCGGCGGTAATATTTGACAACATTCCTGCCGAGTTGGCTTCTCCATCCCCGTGGGACCTTTATATACATCAATAACGTAATATAACCTAACCTAACCCAATCTAATATCTCGGCGGTAATATTTGACGACATTCCTGGCGAGTTGGCCTCTACGTTTCCGTGGGACCTTTATATACTTCAATAACGTAATATAACCTAACCTAAATCAACCTATCATCTCGGCGATAGTATTTGACAAGATTCCTGGCGAGTTGGCCTCTACGTCTCCGTGGGATCTTTATATACATCAATAACGTAATATAACCTAACCTAACCCTACCTAACATCTCGGCGGTAATGTTTGACCACATTCCTGGCGAGTTGGCCTCTACGTCCCCGTGGGACCTTTATATACATCAATAACGTAATATAACCTAACATAACCCAACCTAACATCTCGGCGGTAATGTTTGACAACATTCCTGGCGAGTTGGCTTCTCCATCCCCGTGGGACCTTTATATACATCTATAACGTAATATAACCTAACCTAACCCAAGCTATCTTCTCGGCGGTAATATTTGAAAACATACCTGGCGAGGTGGCCTCTACGTCTCCGTGGGATATTTATATACATCAATAACATAATATAAGCTAGCCTAACCCAACCTAACATCTCCGCGGTAATATTTGACAACATACCTGGCGAGTTGGCCTCTACGTCTCCGTGGGACCTTTATATACTTCAATAACGTAATATAACCTAACCTAACCCAATCTAACATCTCCGCGGTATTATTTGACAACATACCAGGCGAGTTGGCCTTCACGTCTCCGTGGGACCTTTATATACATCAATAACATAATATAAGCTAGCCTAACCTAATCTAACATCTCGGCGGTAATGTTTGACCACATTCCTGGCGAGTTGGCCTCTACGTCCCCGTGGGACCTTTATATACATCAATAACGTAATATAACCTAACCTAACCCAACCTAACATCTCGGCGGTAATATTTGACAACATTCCTGGCGAGTTGGCTTCTCCGTCCCCGTGGGACCTTTATATACATCAATGACGTAATATAACCTAACCTAACCAAACTTAACATCTCGGCGGTAATATTTGACAAGATTCCTGGCGAGTTGGCCTCTACGTTTCCGTGGGACCTTTATATACTTCAATAACGTAATATAACCTAACCTAACCCAATCTAACATCTCCGCGATAATATTTGACAACATTCCTGGCGAGTTGGCCTCTACGTTTCCGTTTGACCTTCTTATACATCAATAACGCAATCTAACCTAACATAACAGAAACTAACATCTCGGCGGTAATATTTGACAACATTCCTGGCGAGTTGGCTGCTCCGTCCCGGTGGGACCTTTATATACATCAATAACGTAATATAACCTAACCTAACCCAACCTAACATCTCGGCGGTAATATTTGAGAACATTCCTGGCGAGTTGGCCTCTAGGTCTCCGTGGGATCTTTATATACATCAATAACGTAATATAACATAACCTAACCCAATCTAGCATCTCGGCTGTAATATTTGACCACATTCCTGGCTTGTTGGCCTCTACGTCTCCGTGAGACCTTTATATACATCTATAACGTAATATAACCTAACCTAACCCAACCTAACTTCTCGGCGGTAATATTTGAAAACATACCTGGCGAAGTGGCCTCTACCTCTCCGTGGGATATTTATATACATCAATAACATAATATAAGCTAGCCTAACCCAATCTAACATCTCGGCGGTAATATTTGACCACATTCCTGGCTAGTTGGCCTCTACGTCTTCGTGGGACCTTTATATACATCAATAACGTAATATAACTTAACCTAACCCAACCTAACATCTCCGCGGTAATATTTGACAACATACCTGGCGAGTTGGCCTCTACGTCTCCGTCGGCCCTTCATATACATCAATAACGAAATATAACCTAACCTAAATCAACCTAACATCTCGGCGGTAATATTTGACAACATTCCTGCCGAGTTGGCTTCTCCATCCCCGTGGGACCTTTATATACATCAATAACGTAATATAACCTAACCTAACCCAATCTAATATCTCGGCGGTAATATTTGACGACATTCCTGGCGAGTTGGCCTCTACGTTTCCGTGGGACCGTTATATACTTCAATAACGTAATATAACCTAACCTAAATCAACCTATCATCTCGGCGATAGTATTTGACAAGATTCCTGGCGAGTTGGCCTCTACGTCTCCGTGGGATCTTTATATACATCAATAACGTAATATAACATAACCTAACCCAATCTAACATCTCGGCGGTAATATTTGACCACATTCCTAGCGAGTTGGCCTCTACGTCTCCGTGGGACCTTTATATACATCAATAACGTAATATAACCTAACATAACCCAACCTAACATCTCGGCGGTAATGTTTGACAACATTCCTGGCGAGTTGGCTTCTCCATCCCCGTGGGACCTTTATATACATCTATAACGTAATATAACCTAACCTAACCCAAGCTAACTTCTCGGCGGTAATATTTGAAAACATACCTGGCGAGGTGGCCTCTACGTCTCCGTGGGATATTTATATACATCAATAACATAATATAAGCTAGCCTAACCCAACCTAACATCTCCGCGGTAATATTTGACAACATACCTGGCGAGTTGGCCTCTACGTCTCCGTGGGACCTTTATATACTTCAATAACGTAATATAACCTAACCTGACCCAATCTAGCATCTCGGCGGTAATATTTGACCACATTCCTGGCTTGCTGACCTCTACGTCTCCGTGAGACCTTTATATACATCTATAACGTAATATAACCTAACCTAACCCAACCTAACATCTCGGCGGTAGTATTTGAAAACATTCCTAGCGAGTTGGCCTCTACGTCTCCGTGGGACCCTTATATACATCAATAACGTAATATAACCTAACCTAACCCAATCTAACATCTCGGCGGTAATATTTGACATCATTCCTGGCGAGTTGGCCTCTACGTCTCCGTTGACCTTCATATACATTAATAACGTAATATAACGTAACCTAACCAACCTATCATCTCGGCGGTTATATTTGACAACATTCCTGGCGAGTTGGCTTCTCCGTCTCCGTGGGACCTTTATATACATCAATAACGTAATATAACCTAACCTAACCCAACCTAACATCTCCGCGGTATTATTTGACAACATACCTGGCGAGTTGGCCTTCACGTCTCCGTGGGACCTTTATATACATCAATAACATAATATAAGCTAGCCTAACCTAATCTAACATCTCGGCGGTAATGTTTGACCACATTCCTGGCGAGTTGGCCTCTACGTCCCCGTGGGACCTTTATATACATCAATAACGTAATATAACCTAACCTAACCCAACCTAACATCTCGGCGGTAATATTTGACGACATTCCTGGCGAGTTGGCCTCTACGTTTCCGTGGGACCTTTATATACTTCAATAACGTAATATAACCTAACTTAACCCAACCTAACATCTCGGCGGTAATATTTGACGACATTCCTGGCGAGTTGGCCTCTATGTTTCCGTGGGATATTTATATACATCAATAACATAATATAAGCTAAGCTAACCCAATCTAACATCTCCGCGGTAATATTTGACAACATACCTGGCGAGTAGGCCTCTACGTCTCCGTGGGCCCTTCATATACATCAATAACAAAAATATAACCTAACCCAAATCAACCTATCATCTCGGCGATAATATTTGACAAGATTCCTGGCGAGTTGGCCTCTACGTTTCCGTGGGATATTTATATACTTCAATAACGTAATATAACCTAACATAACCCAACCTAACATCTCGGCGGTAATGTTTGACAACATTCCTGGCGAGTTGGCTTCTCCATCCCCGTGGGACCTTTATATACATCTATAACGTAATATAACCTAACCTAACCCAAGCTAACTTCTCGGCGGTAATATTTGAAAACATACCTGGCGAGGTGGCCTCTACGTCTCCGTGTGATATTTATATACATCAATAACATAATATAAGCTAGCCTATCCCAACCTAACATCTCCGCGGTAATATTTGACAACATACCTGGCGAGTTGGCCTCTACGTCTCCGTGGGCCCTACATATACATCAATAACGTAATATAACCTAACCTAACCCAATCTAGCATCTCGGCGGTAATGTTTGACCACATTCCTGGCTTGTTGGCCTCTTCGTCTCCGTGGGACCTTTATATACTTCAATAACGTAATATAACCTAACCTGACCCAATCTAGCATCTCGGCGGTAATATTTGACCACATTCCTGGCTTGCTGACCTCTACGTCTCCGTGAGACCTTTATATACATCTATAACGTAATATAACCTAACCTAACCCAACCTAACATCTCGGCGGTAATATTTGACAACATTCCTGGCGAGTTGGCTTCTCCGTCCCCGTGGGACCTTTATATACATCAATGACGTAATATAACCCAGCTTAACCAAACTTAACATCTCGGCGGTAATATTTGACAAGATTCCTGGCGAGTTGGCCTCTACGTTTCCGTGGGACCTTTATATACTTCAATAACGTAATATAACCTAACCTAACCCAATCTAACATCTCCGCGATAATATTTGACAACATTCCTGGCGAGTTGGCCTCTACGTTTCCGTTTGACCTTCATATACATCAATAACGCAATCTAACCTAACATAACAGAACCTAACATCTCGGCGGTAATATTTGACAACATTCCTGGCGAGTTGGCTGCTCCGTCCCGGTGGGACCTTTATATACATCAATAACGTAATATAACCTAACCTAACCCAACCTAACATCTCGGCGGTAATATTTGAGAACATTCCTGGCGAGTTGGCCTCTAGGTCTCCGTGGGATCTTTATATACATCAATAACGTAATATAACCTAACATAACCCAACCTAACATCTCGGCGGTAATGTTTGACAACATTCCTGGCGAGTTGGCTTCTCCATCCCCGTGGGACCTTTATATACATCTATAACGTAATATAACCTAACCTAACCCAAGCTAACTTCTCGGCGGTAATATTTGAAAACATACCTGGCGAGGTGGCCTCTACGTCTCCGTGTGATATTTATATACATCAATAACATAATATAAGCTAGCCTATCCCAACCTAACATCTCCGCGGTAATATTTGACAACATACCTGGCGAGTTGGCCTCTACGTCTCCGTGGGCCCTACATATACATCAATAACGTAATATAACCTAACCTAACCCAATCTAGCATCTCGGCGGTAATGTTTGACCACATTCCTGGCTTGTTGGCCTCTACGTCTCCGTGGGACCTTTATATACATCAATAACATAATATAAGCTAGCCTAGCCCAATCTAACATCTCGGCGGTAATATTTGACCACATTCCTGGCTTGTTGGCCTCTTCGTCTCCGTGGGACCTTTATATACTTCAATAACGTAATATAACCTAACCTGACCCAATCTAGCATCTCGGCGGTAATATTTGACCACATTCCTGGCTTGCTGACCTCTACGTCTCCGTGAGACCTTTATATACATCTATAACGTAATATAACCTAACCTAACCCAACCTAACATCTCGGCGGTAGTATTTGAAAACATTCCTAGCGAGTTGGCCTCTACGTCTCCGTGGGACCCTTATATACATCAATAACGTAATATAACCTAACCTAACCCAACCTAACATCTCGGCGGTAATATTTGACGACATTCCTGGCGAGTTGGCCTCTACGTTTCCGTGGGACCTTTATATACTTCAATAACGTAATATAACCTAACTTAACCCAACCTAACATCTCGGCGGTAATATTTGACGACATTCCTGGCGAGTTGGCCTCTACGTTTCCGTGGGATATTTATATACATCAATAACATAATATAAGCTAAGCTAACCCAATCTAACATCTCCGCGGTAATATTTGACAACATACCTGGCGAGTAGGCCTCTACGTCTCCGTGGGCCCTTCATATACATCAATAACAAAAATATAACCTAACCCAAATCAACCTATCATCTCGGCGATAATATTTGACAAGATTCCTGGCGAGTTGGCCTCTACGTTTCCGTGGGATATTTATATACTTCAATAACGTAATATAACCTAACATAACCCAACCTAACATCTCGGCGGTAATGTTTGACAACATTCCTGGCGAGTTGGCTTCTCCATCCCCGTGGGACCTTTATATACATCTATAACGTAATATAACCTAACATAACCCAACCTAACATCTCGGCGGTAATGTTTGACAACATTCCTGGCGAGTCGGCTTCTCCATCCCCGTGGGACCTTTATATACATCTATAACGTAATATAACCTAACCTAACCCAAGCTAACTTCTCGGCGGTAATATTTGAAAACATACCTGGCGAGGTGGCCTCTACGTCTCCGTGGGATATTTATATACATCAATAACATAATATAAGCTAGCCTAACCCAACCTAACATCTCCGCGGTAATATTTGACAACATACCTGGCGAGTTGGCCTCTACGTCTCCGTGGGACCTTTATATACTTCAATAACGTAATATAACCTAACCTGACCCAATCTAGCATCTCGGCGGTAATATTTGACCACATTCCTGGCTTGCTGACCTCTACGTCTCCGTGAGACCTTTATATACATCAATAACGTAATATAACCTAACCTAACCCAACCTAACATCTCGGCGGTAATGTTTGACAACATTCCTGGCGAGTTGGCTTCTCCATCCCCGTGGGACCTTTATATACATCTATAACGTAATATAACCTAACATAACCCAACCTAACATCTCGGCGGTAATGTTTGACAACATTCCTGGCGAGTTGGCTTCTCCATCCCCGTGGGACCTTTATATACATCTATAACGTAATATAACCTAACATAACCCAACCTAACATCTCGGCGGTAATGTTTGACAACATTCCTGGCGAGTTGGCTTCTCCATCCCCGTGGGACCTTTATATACATCTATAACGTAATATAACCTAACCTAACCCAAGCTAACTTCTCGGCGGTAATATTTGAAAACATACCTGGCGAGTTGGCTTCTCCGTCTCCGTGGGACCTTTATATACATCAATAACGTAATATAACCTAACCTAACCCAACCTAACATCTCCGCGGTATTATTTGACAACATACCTGGCGAGTTGGCCTTCACGTCTCCGTGGGACCTTTATATACATCAATAACATAATATAAGCTAGCCTAACCTAATCTAACATCTCGGCGGTAATGTTTGACCACATTCCTGGCGAGTTGGCCTCTACGTCCCCGTGGGACCTTTATATACATCAATAACGTAATATAACCTAACCTAACCCAACCTAACATCTCGGCGGTAATATTTGACGACATTCCTGGCGAGTTGGCCTCTACGTTTCCGTGGGACCTTTATATACTTCAATAACGTAATATAACCTAACTTAACCCAACCTAACATCTCGGCGGTAATATTTGACGACATTCCTGGCGAGTTGGCCTCTATGTTTCCGTGGGATATTTATATACATCAATAACATAATATAAGCTAAGCTAACCCAATCTAACATCTCCGCGGTAATATTTGACAACATACCTGGCGAGTAGGCCTCTACGTCTCCGTGGGCCCTTCATATACATCAATAACAAAAATATAACCTAACCCAAATCAACCTATCATCTCGGCGATAATATTTGACAAGATTCCTGGCGAGTTGGCCTCTACGTTTCCGTGGGATATTTATATACTTCAATAACGTAATATAACCTAACATAACCCAACCTAACATCTCGGCGGTAATGTTTGACAACATTCCTGGCGAGTTGGCTTCTCCATCCCCGTGGGACCTTTATATACATCTATAACGTAATATAACCTAACCTAACCCAAGCTAACTTCTCGGCGGTAATATTTGAAAACATACCTGGCGAGGTGGCCTCTACGTCTCCGTGGGCCCTACATATACATCAATAACGTAATATAACCTAACCTAACCCAATCTAGCATCTCGGCGGTAATATTTGACCACATTCCTGGCTTGTTGGCCTCTACGTCTCCGTGGGACCTTTATATACATCAATAACATAATATAAGCTAGCCTAGCCCAATCTAACATCTCGGCGGTAATATTTGACCACATTCCTGGCTTGTTGGCCTCTACGTCTCCGTGGGACCTTTATATACTTCAATAACGTAATATAACCTAACCTGACCCAATCTAGCATCTCGGCGGTAATATTTGACCACATTCCTGGCTTGCTGACCTCTACGTCTCCGTGAGACCTTTATATACATCTATAACGTAATATAACCTAACCTAACCCAACCTAACATCTCGGCGGTAATATTTGACAACATTCCTGGCGAGTTGGCTTCTCCGTCCCCGTGGGACCTTTATATACATCAATGACGTAATATAACCTAACCTAACCAAACTTAACATCTCGGCGGTAATATTTGACAAGATTCCTGGCGAGTTGGCCTCTACGTTTCCGTGGGACCTTTATATACTTCAATAACGTAATATAACCTAACCTAACCCAATCTAACATCTCCGCGATAATATTTGACAACATTCCTGGCGAGTTGGCCTCTACGTTTCCGTTTGACCTTCATATACATCAATAACGCAATCTAACCTAACATAACAGAACCTAACATCTCGGCGGTAATATTTGACAACATTCCTGGCGAGTTGGCTGCTCCGTCCCGGTGGGACCTTTATATACATCAATAACGTAATATAACCTAACCTAACCCAACCTAACATCTCGGCGG
Organism: Xylocopa violacea; assembly: GCA_963969225.1. NCBI lineage: Eukaryota > Metazoa > Arthropoda > Insecta > Hymenoptera > Apidae > Xylocopa > Xylocopa violacea. The sequence continues at coordinate 1,636,655 of CAXAJV010000078.1, forward strand.
TAATATTTGAGAACATTCCTGGCGAGTTGGCCTCTAGGTCTCCGTGGGATCTTTATATACATCAATAACGTAATATAACATAACCTAACCCAATCTAGCATCTCGGCGGTAATATTTGACCACATTCCTGGCTTGTTGGCCTCTACGTCTCCGTGAGACCTTTATATACATCTATAACGTAATATAACCTAACCTAACCCAACCTAACTTCTCGGCGGTAATATTTGAAAACATACCTGGCGAAGTGGCCTCTACCTCTCCGTGGGATATTTATATACATCAATAACATAATATAAGCTAGCCTAACCCAATCTAACATCTCGGCGGTAATATTTGACCACATTCCTGGCTAGTTGGCCTCTACGTCTTCGTGGGACCTTTATATACATCAATAACGTAATATAACTTAACCTAACCCAACCTAACATCTCCGCGGTAATATTTGACAACATACCTGGCGAGTTGGCCTCTACGTCTCCGTCGGCCCTTCATATACATCAATAACGAAATATAACCTAACCTAAATCAACCTAACATCTCGGCGGTAATATTTGACAACATTCCTGCCGAGTTGGCTTCTCCATCCCCGTGGGACCTTTATATACATCAATAACGTAATATAACCTAACCTAACCCAATCTAATATCTCGGCGGTAATATTTGACGACATTCCTGGCGATTTGGCCTCTACGTTTCCGTGGGACCTTTATATACTTCAATAACGTAATATAACCTAACCTAAATCAACCTATCATCTCGGCGATAGTATTTGACAAGATTCCTGGCGAGTTGGCCTCTACGTCTCCGTGGGATCTTTATATACATCAATAACGTAATATAACATAACCTAACCCAATCTAACATCTCGGCGGTAATATTTGACCACATTCCTAGCGAGTTGGCCTCTACGTCTCCGTGGGACCTTTATATACATCAATAACGTAATATAACCTAACATAACCCAACCTAACATCTCGGCGGTAATGTTTGACAACATTCCTGGCGAGTTGGCTTCTCCATCCCCGTGGGACCTTTATATACATCTATAACGTAATATAACCTAACCTAACCCAAGCTAACTTCTCGGCGGTAATATTTGAAAACATACCTGGCGAGGTGGCCTCTACGTCTCCGTGGGATATTTATATACATCAATAACATAATATAAGCTAGCCTAACCCAACCTAACATCTCCGCGGTAATATTTGACAACATACCTGGCGAGTTGGCCTCTACGTCTCCGTGGGACCTTTATATACTTCAATAACGTAATATAACCTAACCTGACCCAATCTAGCATCTCGGCGGTAATATTTGACCACATTCCTGGCTTGCTGACCTCTACGTCTCCGTGGGACCTTTATATACTTCAATAACGTAATATAACCTAACCTAACCCAACCTAACATCTCGGCGGTAGTATTTGAAAACATTCCTAGCGAGTTGGCCTCTACGTCTCCGTGGGACCCTTATATACATCAATAACGTAATATAACCTAACCTAACCCAACCTAACATCTCGGAGGTAATATTTGACGACATTCCTGGCGAGTTGGCCTCTACGTCTCCGTGGGCCCTTCATATACATCAATAACAAAAATATAACCTAACCCAAATCAACCTATCATCTCGGCGATAATATTTGACAAGATTCCTGGCGAGTTGGCCTCTACGTTTCCGTGGGATATTTATATACTTCAATAACGTAATATAACCTAACATAACCCAACCTAACATCTCGGCGGTAATGTTTGACAACATTCCTGGCGAGTTGGCTTCTCCATCCCCGTGGGACCTTTATATACATCTATAACGTAATATAACCTAACCTAACCCAAGCTAACTTCTCGGCGGTAATATTTGAAAACATACCTGGCGAGGTGGCCTCTACGTCTCCGTGTGATATTTATATACATCAATAACATAATATAAGCTAGCCTATCCCAACCTAACATCTCCGCGGTAATATTTGACAACATACCTGGCGAGTTGGCCTCTACGTCTCCGTGGGCCCTACATATACATCAATAACGTAATATAACCTAACCTAACCCAATCTAGCATCTCGGCGGTAATGTTTGACCACATTCCTGGCTTGTTGGCCTCTACGTCTCCGTGGGACCTTTATATACATCAATAACATAATATAAGCTAGCCTAGCCCAATCTAACATCTCGGCGGTAATATTTGACCACATTCCTGGCTTGTTGGCCTCTACGTCTCCGTGGGACCTTTATATACTTCAATAACGTAATATAACCTAACCTGACCCAATCTAGCATCTCGGCGGTAATATTTGACCACATTCCTGGCTTGCTGACATCTTCGTCTCCGTGAGACCTTTATATACATCAATAACGTAATATAACCTAACCTAACCCAACCTAACATCTCGGCGGTAATGTTTGACAACATTCCTGGCGAGTTGGCTTCTCCATCCCCGTGGGACCTTTATATACATCTATAACGTAATATAACCTAACATAACCCAACCTAACATCTCGGCGGTAATGTTTGACAACATTCCTGGCGAGTTGGCTTCTCCATCCCCGTGGGACCTTTATATACATCTATAACGTAATATAACCTAACATAACCCAACCTAACATCTCGGCGGTAATGTTTGACAACATTCCTGGCGAGTTGGCTTCTCCATCCCCGTGGGACCTTTATATACATCTATAACGTAATATAACCTAACCTAACCCAAGCTAACTTCTCGGCGGTAATATTTGAAAACATACCTGGCGAGTTGGCTTCTCCGTCTCCGTGGGACCTTTATATACATCAATAACGTAATATAACCTAACCTAACCCAACCTAACATCTCCGCGGTATTATTTGACAACATACCTGGCGAGTTGGCCTTCACGTCTCCGTGGGACCTTTATATACATCAATAACATAATATAAGCTAGCCTAACCTAATCTAACATCTCGGCGGTAATGTTTGACCACATTCCTGGCGAGTTGGCCTCTACGTCCCCGTGGGACCTTTATATACATCAATAACGTAATATAACCTAACCTAACCCAACCTAACATCTCGGCGGTAATATTTGACGACATTCCTGGCGAGTTGGCCTCTACGTTTCCGTGGGACCTTTATATACTTCAATAACGTAATATAACCTAACTTAACCCAACCTAACATCTCGGCGGTAATATTTGACGACATTCCTGGCGAGTTGGCCTCTATGTTTCCGTGGGATATTTATATACATCAATAACATAATATAAGCTAAGCTAACCCAATCTAACATCTCCGCGGTAATATTTGACAACATACCTGGCGAGTAGGCCTCTACGTCTCCGTGGGCCCTTCATATACATCAATAACAAAAATATAACCTAACCCAAATCAACCTATCATCTCGGCGATAATATTTGACAAGATTCCTGGCGAGTTGGCCTCTACGTTTCCGTGGGATATTTATATACTTCAATAACGTAATATAACCTAACATAACCCAACCTAACATCTCGGCGGTAATGTTTGACAACATTCCTGGCGAGTTGGCTTCTCCATCCCCGTGGGACCTTTATATACATCTATAACGTAATATAACCTAACCTAACCCAAGCTAACTTCTCGGCGGTAATATTTGAAAACATACCTGGCGAGGTGGCCTCTACGTCTCCGTGGGCCCTACATATACATCAATAACGTAATATAACCTAACCTAACCCAATCTAGCATCTCGGCGGTAATGTTTGACCACATTCCTGGCTTGTTGGCCTCTACGTCTCCGTGGGACCTTTATATACATCAATAACATAATATAAGCTAGCCTAGCCCAATCTAACATCTCGGCGGTAATATTTGACCACATTCCTGGCTTGTTGGCCTCTACGTCTCCGTGGGACCTTTATATACTTCAATAACGTAATATAACCTAACCTGACCCAATCTAGCATCTCGGCGGTAATATTTGACCACATTCCTGGCTTGCTGACCTCTACGTCTCCGTGAGACCTTTATATACATCTATAACGTAATATAACCTAACCTAACCCAACCTAACATCTCGGCGGTAATATTTGACAACATTCCTGGCGAGTTGGCTTCTCCGTCCCCGTGGGACCTTTATATACATCAATGACGTAATATAACCTAACCTAACCAAACTTAACATCTCGGCGGTAATATTTGACAAGATTCCTGGCGAGTTGGCCTCTACGTTTCCGTGGGACCTTTATATACTTCAATAACGTAATATAACCTAACCTAACCCAATCTAACATCTCCGCGATAATATTTGACAACATTCCTGGCGAGTTGGCCTCTACGTTTCCGTTTGACCTTCATATACATCAATAACGCAATCTAACCTAACATAACAGAACCTAACATCTCGGCGGTAATATTTGACAACATTCCTGGCGAGTTGGCTTCTCCATCCCCGTGGGACCTTTATATACATCTATAACGTAATATAACCTAACCTAACCCAAGCTAACTTCTCGGCGGTAATATTTGAAAACATACCTGGCGAGGTGGCCTCTACGTCTCCGTGGGATATTTATATACATCAATAACATAATATAAGCTAGCCTAACCCAACCTAACATCTCCGCGGTAATATTTGACAACATACCTGGCGAGTTGGCCTCTACGTCTCCGTGGGACCTTTATATACTTCAATAACGTAATATAACCTAACCTGACCCAATCTAGCATCTCGGCGGTAATATTTGACCACATTCCTGGCTTGCTGACCTCTACGTCTCCGTGGGACCTTTATATACTTCAATAACGTAATATAACCTAACCTAACCCAACCTAACATCTCGGCGGTAGTATTTGAAAACATTCCTAGCGAGTTGGCCTCTACGTCTCCGTGGGACCCTTATATACATCAATAACGTAATATAACCTAACCTAACCCAACCTAACATCTCGGCGGTAATATTTGACGACATTCCTGGCGAGTTGGCCTCTACGTCTCCGTGGGCCCTTCATATACATCAATAACAAAAATATAACCTAACCCAAATCAACCTATCATCTCGGCGATAATATTTGACAAGATTCCTGGCGAGTTGGCCTCTACGTTTCCGTGGGATATTTATATACTTCAATAACGTAATATAACCTAACATAACCCAACCTAACATCTCGGCGGTAATGTTTGACAACATTCCTGGCGAGTTGGCTTCTCCATCCCCGTGGGACCTTTATATACATCTATAACGTAATATAACCTAACATAACCCAACCTAACATCTCGGCGGTAATGTTTGACAACATTCCTGGCGAGTTGGCTTCTCCATCCCCGTGGGACCTTTATATACATCTATAACGTAATATAACCTAACCTAACCCAAGCTAACTTCTCGGCGGTAATATTTGAAAACATACCTGGCGAGGTGGCCTCTACGTCTCCGTGGGATATTTATATACATCAATAACATAATATAAGCTAGCCTAACCCAACCTAACATCTCCGCGGTAATATTTGACAACATACCTGGCGAGTTGGCCTCTACGTCTCCGTGGGACCTTTATATACTTCAATAACGTAATATAACCTAACCTGACCCAATCTAGCATCTCGGCGGTAATATTTGACCACATTCCTGGCTTGCTGACCTCTACGTCTCCGTGAGACCTTTATATACATCTATAACGTAATATAACCTAACCTAACCCAACCTAACATCTCGGCGGTAGTATTTGAAAACATTCCTAGCGAGTTGGCCTCTACGTCTCCGTGGGACCCTTATATACATCAATAACGTAATATAACCTAACCTAACCCAACCTAACATCTCGGCGGTAATATTTGACGACATTCCTGGCGAGTTGGCCTCTACGTTTCCGTGGGACCTTTATATACTTCAATAACGTAATATAACCTAACTTAACCCAACCTAACATCTCGGCGGTAATATTTGACGACATTCCTGGCGAGTTGGCCTCTACGTTTCCGTGGGATATTTATATACATCAATAACATAATATAAGCTAAGCTAACCCAATCTAACATCTCCGCGGTAATATTTGACAACATACCTGGCGAGTAGGCCTCTACGTCTCCGTGGGCCCTTCATATACATCAATAACAAAAATATAACCTAACCCAAATCAACCTATCATCTCGGCGATAATATTTGACAAGATTCCTGGCGAGTTGGCCTCTACGTTTCCGTGGGATATTTATATACTTCAATAACGTAATATAACCTAACATAACCCAACCTAACATCTCGGCGGTAATGTTTGACAACATTCCTGGCGAGTTGGCTTCTCCATCCCCGTGGGACCTTTATATACATCTATAACGTAATATAACCTAACCTAACCCAAGCTAACTTCTCGGCGGTAATATTTGAAAACATACCTGGCGAGGTGGCCTCTACGTCTCCGTGTGATATTTATATACATCAATAACATAATATAAGCTAGCCTATCCCAACCTAACATCTCCGCGGTAATATTTGACAACATACCTGGCGAGTTGGCCTCTACGTCTCCGTGGGCCCTACATATACATCAATAACGTAATATAACCTAACCTAACCCAATCTAGCATCTCGGCGGTAATGTTTGACCACATTCCTGGCTTGTTGGCCTCTACGTCTCCGTGGGACCTTTATATACATCAATAACATAATATAAGCTAGCCTAGCCCAATCTAACATCTCGGCGGTAATATTTGACCACATTCCTGGCTTGTTGGCCTCTACGTCTCCGTGGGACCTTTATATACTTCAATAACGTAATATAACCTAACCTGACCCAATCTAGCATCTCGGCGGTAATATTTGACCACATTCCTGGCTTGCTGACATCTTCGTCTCCGTGAGACCTTTATATACATCTATAACGTAATATAACCTAACCTAACCCAACCTAACATCTCGGCGGTAGTATTTGAAAACATTCCTAGCGAGTTGGCCTCTACGTCTCCGTGGGACCTTTATATACATCAATAACGTAATATAACCTAACCTAACCCAATCTAACATCTCGGCGGTAATATTTGACATCATTCCTGGCGCGTCGGCCTCTACGTCTCCGTGGGATCTTTATATACATCAATAACGTAATATAACATAACCTAACCCAATCTAGCATCTCGGCTGTAATATTTGACCACATTCCTGGCTTGTTGGCCTCTACGTCTCCGTGAGACCTTTATATACATCTATAACGTAATATAACCTAACCTAACCCAACCTAACTTCTCGGCGGTAATATTTGAAAACATACCTGGCGAGGTGGCCTCTACGTCTCCGTGGGATATTTATATACATCAATAACATAATATAAGCTAGCCTAACCCAATCTAACATCTCGGCGGTAATATTTGACCACATTCCTGGCGAGTTGGCCTCTACGTCTTCGTGGGACCTTTATATACATCAATAACGTAATATAACTTAACCTAACCCAACCTAACATCTCCGCGGTAATATTTGACAACATACCTGGCGAGTTGGCCTCTACGTTTCCGTGGGCCCTTCATATACATCAATAACGAAATATAACCTAACCTAAATCAACCTAACATCTCGGCGGTAATATTTGACAACATTCCTGGCGAGTTGGCTTCTCCATCCCCGTGGGACCTTTATATACATCAATAACGTAATATAACCTAACCTAACCCAACCTAACGTCTCGGCGGTAATATTTGACGACATTCCTGGCGAGTTGGCCTCTACGTTTCCGTGGGACCTTTATATACTTCAATAACGTAATATAACCTAACCTAAATCAACCTATCATCTCGGCGATAATATTTGACAAGATTCCTGGCGAGTTGGCCTCTACGTCTCCGTGGGATCTTTATATACATCAATAACGTAATATAACATAACATAACCCAATCTAGCATCTCGGCGGTAATATTTGACCATATTCCTGGCTTGTTGGCCTCTACGTCTCCGTGAGAACTATATATACATCTATAACGTAATATAACCTAACCTAACCCAACCTAACTTCTCGGCGGTAATATTTGAAAACATACCTGGCGAGGTGGCCTCTACCTCTCCGTGGGATATTTATATACATCAATAACATAATATAAGCTAGCCTAACCTAATCTAACATCTCGGCGGTAATGTTTGACCACATTCCTGGCGAGTTGGCCTCTACGTCCCCGTGGGACCTTTATATACATCAATAACGTAATATAACCTAACCTAACCCAACCTAACATCTCGGCGGTAATATTTGACGACATTCCTGGCGAGTTGGCCTCTACGTTTCCGTGGGACCTTTATATACTTCAATAACGTAATATAACCTAACCTAAATCAACCTATCTTCTCGGCGATAATATTTGACAAGATTCCTGGCGAGTTGGCCTCTACGTCTCCGTGGGATCTTTATATACATCAATAACGTAATATAACATAACCTAACCCAATCTAGCATCTCGGCGGCAATATTTGACCACATTCCTGGCTTGTTGGCCTCTACGTCTCCGTGAGACCTTTATATACATCTATAACGTAATATAACCTAACGTAACCCAACCTAACTTCTCGGCGGTAATATTTGACCACATTCCTGGCGAGTTGGCCTCTACGTCTTCGTGGGACCTTTGTATACATCAATAACGTAATATAACTTAACCTAACCCAACCTAACATCTCCGCGGTAATATTTGACGACATTCCTGGCGAGTTGGCCTCAACGTTTCCGTGGGACCTTTATATACTTCAATAACGTAATATAACCTAACCTAACCCAACCTAACATCTCGGCGGTAATATTTGACCACATTCCTGGGGAGTTGGCCTCTACGTCTTCGTGGGACCTTTGTATACATCAATAACGTAATATAACTTAACCTAACCCAACCTAACATCTCCGCGGTAATATTTGACGACATTCCTGGCGAGTTGGCCTCTACGTTTCCGTGGGACCTTTATATACTTCAATAACGTAATATAACCTAACCTAACCCAACCTAACATCTCGGCGGTAATGTTTGACCACATTCCTGGCGAGTTGGCCTCTACGTCCCCGTGGGACCTTTATATACATCAATAACGTAATATAACCTAACCTAACCCAACCTAACATCTCGGCGGTAATATTTGACAACATTCCTGGCGAGTTGGCTTCTCCGTCCCCGTGGGACCTTTATATACATCAATGACGTAATATAACCTAACCTAACCAAACTTAACATCTCGGCGGTAATATTTGACAAGATTCCTGGCGAGTTGGCCTCTACGTTTCCGTGGGACCTTTATATACTTCAATAACGTAATATAACCTAACCTAACCCAATCTAACATCTCCGCGATAATATTTGACAACATTCCTGGCGAGTTGGCCTCTACGTTTCCGTTTGACCTTCATATACATCAATAACGCAATCTAACCTAACATAACAGAACCTAACATCTCGGCGGTAATATTTGACAACATTCCTGGCGAGTTGGCTGCTCCGTCCCGGTGGGACCTTTATATACATCAATAACGTAATATAACCTAACCTAACCCAACCTAACATCTCGGCGGTAATATTTGAGAACATTCCTGGCGAGTTGGCCTCTAGGTCTCCGTGGGATCTTTATATACATCAATAACATAATATAAGCTAGCCTAACCCAATCTAACATCTCGGCGGTAATATTTGACCACATTCCTGGCTAGTTGGCCTCTACGTCTTCGTGGGACCTTTATATACATCAATAACGTAATATAACTTAACCTAACCCAACCTAACATCTCCGCGGTAATATTTGACAACATACCTGGCGAGTTGGCCTCTACGTCTCCGTCGGCCCTTCATATACATCAATAACGAAATATAACCGAACCTAAATCAACCTAACATCTCGGCGGTAATATTTGACAACATTCCTGCCGAGTTGGCTTCTCCATCCCCGTGGGACCTTTATATACATCAATAACATAATATAAGCTAGCCTAACCTAATCTAACATCTCGGCGGTAATGTTTGACCACATTCCTGGCGAGTTGGCCTCTACGTCCCCGTGGGACCTTTATATACATCAATAACGTAATATAACCTAACCTAACCCAACCTAACATCTCGGCGGTAATATTTGACGACATTCCTGGCGAGTTGGCCTCTACGTTTCCGTGGGACCTTTATATACTTCAATAACGTAATATAACCTAACCTAAATCAACCTATCTTCTCGGCGATAATATTTGATAAGATTCCTGGCGAGTTGGCCTCTACGTCTCCGTGGGATCTTTATATACATCAATAACGTAATATAACATAACCTAACCCAATCTAGCATCTCGGCGGCAATATTTGACCACATTCCTGGCTTGTTGGCCTCTACGTCTCCGTGAGACCTTTATATACATCTATAACGTAATATAACCTAACGTAACCCAACCTAACTTCTCGGCGGTAATATTTGAGAACATACCTGGCGAGGTGGCCTCTACGTCTCCGTGGGTTATTTATATACATCAATAACATAATATAAGCTAGCCTAACCCAATCTAACATCTCGGCGGTAATATTTGACCACATTCCTGGCGAGTTGGCCTCTACGTCTCCGTGGGATATTTATATACATCAATAACATAATATAAGCTAGCCTAACCTAATCTAACATCTCGGCGGTAATGTTTGACCCCATTCCTGGCGAGTTGGCCGCTGCGTCCCCGTGGGACCTTTATATACATCAATAACGTAGTATAACCAAACCTAACCCAACCTAACATCTCGGCGGTAATATTTGACAACATTCCTGGCGAGTTCGCTTCTCCGTCCCCGTGGGACCTTTATATACATCAATGACGTAATATAACCTAACCTAACCCAACTTAACATCTCGGCGGTAATATTTGACAAGATTCCTGGCGAGTTGGCCTCTACGTTTCCGTGGGACCTTTATATACTTCAATAACGTAATATAACCTAACCTAACCCAACCTAACATCTCGGCGGTAATATTTGACGACATTCCTGGCGAGTTGGCCTCTACGTTTCCGTGGGACCTTTATATACTTCAATAACGTAATATAACCTAACCTAAATCAACCTATCATCTCGGCGATAATATTTGACAAGATTCCTGGCGAGTTGGCCTCTACGTCTCCGTGGGATCTTTATATACATCAATAACGTAATATAACATAACCTAACCCAATCTAGCATCTCGGCGGCAATATTTGACCACATTCCTGGCTTGTTGGCCTCTACGTCTCCGTGAGAACTATATATACATCTAAAACGTAATATAACCTAACCTAACCCAACCTAACTTCTCGGCGGTAATATTTGACCACATTCCTGGCGAGTTGGCCTCTACGTCTTCGTGGGACCTTTGTATACATCAATAACGTAATATAACTTAACCTAACCCAACCTAACATCTCCGCGGTAATATTTGACGACATTCCTGGCGAGTTGGCCTCAACGTTTCCGTGGGACCTTTATATACTTCAATAACGTAATATAACCTAACCTAACCCAACCTAACATCTCGGCGGTAATATTTGACCACATTCCTGGCGAGTTGGCCTCTACGTCTTCGTGGGACCTTTGTATACATCAATAACGTAATATAACTTAACCTAACCCAACCTAACATCTCCGCGGTAATATTTGACGACATTCCTGGCGAGTTGGCCTCTACGTCTCCGTGGGACCTTTATATACTTCAATAACGTAATATAACCTAACCTAACCCAACCTAACATCTCGGCGGTAATGTTTGACCACATTCCTGGCGAGTTGGCCTCTACGTCCGCGTGGGACCTTTATATACATCAATAACGTAATATAACCTAACCTAACCCAACCTAACATCTCGGCGGTAATATTTGACGACATTCCTGGCGAGTTGGCCTCTACGTTTCCGTGGGACCTTTATATACTTCAATAACGTAATATAACCTAACCTAAATCAACCTATCATCTCGGCGATAATATTTGACAAGATTCCTGGCGAGTTGGCCTCTACGTCTCCGTGGGATCTTTATATACATCAATAACGTAATATAACCTAACCTAATCTAACCTAACATCTCGGCGGTAATATTTGACCACATTCCTGGCGAGTTGGCCTCTACGTCTTCGTGGGACCTTTGTATACATCAATAACGTAATATAACTTAACCTAACCCAACCTAACATCTCCGCGGTAATATTTGACGACATTCATCGCGAGTTGGCCTCTACGTCTCCGTTTGACCTTCATATACATCAATAACGTAATCTAACCTAACATAACCCAACCTAACATCTCGGCGGTAATGTTTGACAACATTCCTGGCGAGTTGGCTTCTCCATCCCCGTGGGACCTTTATATACATCTATAACGTAATATAACCTAACCTAACCCAAGCTAACTTCTCGGCGGTAATATTTGAAAACATACCTGGCGAGGTGGCCTCTACGTCTCCGTGGGATATTTATATACATCAATAACATAATATAAGCTAGCCTAACCAAACCTAACATCTCCGCGGTAATATTTGACAACATACCTGGCGAGTTGGCCTCTACGTCTCCGTGGGACCTTTATATACTTCAATAACGTAATATAACCTAACCTAACCCAACTTAACATCTCCGCGGTATTATTTGACAACATACCAGGCGAGTTGGCCTTCACGTCTCCGTGGGACCTTTATATACATCAATAACATAATATAAGCTAGCCTAACCTAATCTAACATCTCGGCGGTAATGTTTGACCACATTCCTGGCGAGTTGGCCTCTACGTCCCCGTGGGACCTTTATATACATCAATAACGTAATATAACCTAACCTAACCCAACCTAACATCTCGGCGGTAATATTTGACAACATTCCTGGCGAGTTGGCTTCTCCGTCCCCGTGGGACCTTTATATACATCAATGACGTAATATAACCTAACCTAACCAAACTTAACATCTCGGCGGTAATATTTGACAAGATTCCTGGCGAGTTGGCCTCTACGTTTCCGTTTGACCTTCATATACATCAATAACGCAATCTAACCTAACATAACAGAACCTAACATCTCGGCGGTAATATTTGACAACATTCCTGGCGAGTTGGCTGCTCCGTCCCGGTGGGACCTTTATATACATCAATAACGTAATATAACCTAACCTAACCCAACCTAACATCTCGGCGGTAATATTTGAGAACATTCCTGGCGAGTTGGACTCTAGGTCTCCGTGGGATCTTTATATACATCAATAACGTAATATAACATAACCTAACCCAATCTAGCATCTCGGCGGTAATATTTGACCACATTCCTGGCTTGTTGGCCTCTACGTCTCCGTGAGACCTTTATATACATCTATAACGTAATATAACCTAACCTAACTCAACCTAACTTCTCGGCGGTAATATTTGAAAACATACCTGGCGAAGTGGCCTCTACCTCTCCGTGGGATATTTATATACATCAATAACATAATATAAGCTAGCCTAACCCAATCTAACATCTCGGCGGTAATATTTGACCACATTCCTGGCTAGTTGGCCTCTACGTCTTCGTGGGACCTTTATATACATCAATAACGTAATATAACTTAACCTAACCCAACCTAACATCTCCGCGGTAATATTTGACAACATACCTGGCGAGTTGGCCTCTACGTCTCCGTCGGCCCTTCATATACATCAATAACGAAATATAACCTAACCTAAATCAACCTAACATCTCGGCGGTAATATTTGACAACATTCCTGCCGAGTTGGCTTCTCCATCCCCGTGGGACCTTTATATACATCAATAACGTAATATAACCTAACCTAACCCAATCTAATATCTCGGCGGTAATATTTGACGACATTCCTGGCGAGTTGGCCTCTACGTTTCCGTGGGACCTTTATATACTTCAATAACGTAATATAATCTAACCTAAATCAACCTATCATCTCGGCGATAGTATTTGACAAGATTCCTGGCGAGTTGGCCTCTACGTCTCCGTGGGATCTTTATATACATCAATAACGTAATATAACATAACCTAACCCAATCTAACATCTCGGCGGTAATATTTGACCACATTCCTAGCGAGTTGGCCTCTACGTCTCCGTGGGACCTTTATATACATCAATAACGTAATATAACCTAACATAACCCAACCTAACATCTCGGCGGTAATGTTTGACAACATTCCTGGCGAGTTGGCTTCTCCATCCCCGTGGGACCTTTATATACATCTATAACGTAATATAACCTAACCTAACCCAAGCTAACTTCTCGGCGGTAATATTTGAAAACATACCTGGCGAGGTGGCCTCTACGTCTCCGTGTGATATTTATATACATCAATAATATAATATAAGCTAGCCTATCCCAACCTGACATCTCCGCGGTAATATTTGACAACATACCTGGCGAGTTGGCCTCTACGTCTCCGTGGGCCCTTCATATACATCAATAACGTAATATAACCTAACCTAACCCAATCTAGCATCTCGGCGGTAATGTTTGACCACATTCCTGGCTTGTTGGCCTCTAAGTCTCCGTGGGACCTTTATATACATCAATAACATAATATAAGCTAGCCTAGCCCAATCTAACATCTCGGCGGTAATATTTGACCACATTCCTGGCTTGTTGGCCTCTACGTCTCCGTGGGACCTTTATATACTTCAATAACGTAATATAACCTAACCTGACCCAATCTAGCATCTCGGCGGTAATATTTGACCACATTCCTGGCTTGCTGACCTCTACGTCTCCGTGAGACCTTTATATACATCTATAACGTAATATAACCTAACCTAACCCAACCTAACATCTCGGCGGTAGTATTTGAAAACATTCCTAGCGAGTTGGCCTCTACGTCTCCGTGGGACCTTTATATACATCAATAACGTAATATAACCTAACCTAACCCAATCTAACATCTCGGCGGTAATATTTGACATCATTCCTGGCGAGTTGGCCTCTACGTCTCCGTTGACCTTCATATACATCAATAACGCAATCTAACCTAACATAACAGAACCTAACATCTCGGCGGTAATATTTGACAACATTCCTGGCGAGATGGCTTCTCCGTCCCCGTGGGACCTTTATATACATCAATAACGTCATATAACCTAACCTAACCCAACCTAACATCTCGGCGGTAATATTTGACAAGATTCCTGGCGTGTTGGCCTCTACGTCTCCGTGGGATCTTCATATACATCAATAACGTAATATAACATAACCTAACCCAATCTAGCATCTCGGCTGTAATATTTGACCACATTCCTGGCTTGTTGGCCTCTACGTCTCCGTGAGACCTTTATATACATCTATAACGTAATATAACCTAACCTAACCCAACCTAACTTCTCGGCGGTAATATTTGAAAACATACCTGGCGAGGTGGCCTCTACGTCTCCGTGGGATATTTATATACATCAATAACATAATATAAGCTAGCCTAACCCAATCTAACATCTCGGCGGTAATATTTGACCACATTCCTGGCGAGTTGGCCTCTACGTCTTCGTGGGACCTTTATATACATCAATAACGTAATATAACTTAACCTAACCCAACCTAACATCTCCGCGGTAATATTTGACAACATACCTGGCGAGTTGGCCTCTACGTTTCCGTGGGCCCTTCATATACATCAATAACGAAATATAACCTAACCTAAATCAACCTAACATCTCGGCGGTAATATTTGACAACATTCCTGGCGAGTTGGCTTCTCCATCCCCGTGGGACCTTTATATACATCAATAACGTAATATAACCTAACCTAACCCAACCTAACGTCTCGGCGGTAATATTTGACGACATTCCTGGCGAGTAGGCCTCTACGTTTCCGTGGGACCTTTATATACTTCAATAACGTAATATAACCTAACCTAAATCAACCTATCATCTCGGCGATAATATTTGACAAGATTCCTGGCGAGTTGGCCTCTACGTCTCCGTGGGATCTTTATATACATCAATAACGTAATATAACATAACATAACCCAATCTAGCATCTTGGCGGTAATATTTGACCATATTCCTGGCTTGTTGGCCTCTACGTCTCCGTGAGAACTATATATACATCTATAACGTAATATAACCTAACCTAACCCAACCTAACTTCTCGGCGGTAATATTTGAAAACATACCTGGCGAGGTGGCCTCTACCTCTCCGTGGGATATTTATATACATCAATAACATAATATAAGCTAGCCTAACCTAATCTAACATCTCGGCGGTAATGTTTGACCACATTCCTGGCGAGTTGGCCTCTACGTCCCCGTGGGACCTTTATATACATCAATAACGTAATATAACCTAACCTAACCCAACCTAACATCTCGGCGGTAATATTTGACGACATTCCTGGCGAGTTGGCCTCTACGTTTCCGTGGGACCTTTATATACTTCAATAACGTAATATAACCTAACCTAAATCAACCTATCATCTCGGCGATAATATTTGACAAGATTCCTGGCGAGTTGGCCTCTACGTCTCCGTGGGATCTTTATATACATCAATAACGTAATATAACATAACCTAACCCAATCTAGCATCTCGGCGGCAATATTTGACCACATTCCTGGCTTGTTGGCCTCTACGTCTCCGTGAGACCTTTATATACATCTATAACGTAATATAACCTAACGTAACCCAACCTAACTTCTCGGCGGTAATATTTGAGAACATACCTGGCGAGGTGGCCTCTACGTCTCCGTGGGTTATTTATATACATCAATAACATAATATAAGCTAGCCTAACCCAATCTAACATCTCGGCGGTAATATTTGACCACATTCCTGGCGAGTTGGCCTCTACGTCTCCGTGGGATATTTATATACATCAATAACATAATATAAGCTAGCCTAACCTAATCTAACATCTCGGCGGTAATGTTTGACCCCATTCCTGGCGAGTTGGCCGCTACGTCCCCGTGGGACCTTTATATACATCAATAACGTAGTATAACCAAACCTAACCCAACCTAACATCTCGGCGGTAATATTTGACAACATTCCTGGCGAGTTGGCTTCTCCGTCCCCGTGGGACCTTTATATACATCAATGACGTAATATAACCTAACCTAACCCAACTTAACATCTCGGCGGTAATATTTGACAAGATTCCTGGCGAGTTGGCCTCTACGTTTCCGTGGGACCTTTATATACTTCAATAACGTAATATAACCTAACCTAACCCAATCTAACATCTCCGCGGTAATATTTGACGACATTCCTGGCGAGTTGGCCTCTACGTTTCCGTGGGACCTTTATATACTTCAATAACGTAATATAACCTAACCTAAATCAACCTATCATCTCGGCGATAATATTTGACAAGATTCCTGGCGAGTTGGCCTCTACGTCTCCGTGGGATCTTTATATACATCAATAACGTAATATCACATAACCTAACCCAATCTAGCATCTCGGCTGTAATATTTGACCACATTCCCGGCGAGTTGGCCTCTACGTCTTCGTGGGACCTTTGTATACATCAATAACGTAATATAACTTAACCTAACCCAACCTAACATCTCCGCGGTAATATTTGACGACATTCCTGGCGAGTTGGCCTCTACGTTTCCGTGGGACCTTTATATACTTCAATAACGTAATATAACCTAACCTAACCCAACCTAACATCTCGGCGGTAATATTTGACGACATTCCTGGCGAGTTGGCCTCTACGTTTCCGTGGGATATTTATATACATCAATAACATAATATAAGCTAACCTAACCCAACCTAACATCTCCGCGGTATTATTTGACAACATACCTGGCGATTTGGCCTTCACGTCTCCGTGGGACCTTTATATACATCAATAACATAATATAAGCTAGCCTAACCTAATCTAACATCTCGGCGGTAATGTTTGACCACATTCCTGGCGAGTTGGCCTCTACGTCCCCGTGGGACCTTTATATACATCAATAACGTAATATAACCTAACCTAACCCAACCTAACATCTCGGCGGTAATATTTGACAACATTCCTGGCGAGTTGGCTTCTCCGTCCCCGTGGGACCTTTATATACATCAATGACGTAATATAACCTAACCTAACCCAACCTAACTTCTCGGCGGTAATATTTGAAAACATACCTGGCGAAGTGGCCTCTACCTCTCCGTGGGATATTTATATACATCAATAACATAATATAAGCTAGCCTAACCTAATCTAACATCTCGGCGGTAATGTTTGACCACATTCCTGGCGAGTTGGCGTCTACGTCCCCGTGGGACCTTTATATACATCAATAACGTAATATAACCTAACCTAACCCAACCTAACATCTCGGCGGTAATATTTGACGACATTCCTGGCGAGTTGGCCTCTACGTTTCCGTGGGACCTTTATATACTTCAATAACGTAATATAACCTAACCTAAATCAACCTATCATCTCGGCGATAATATTTGACAAGATTCCTGGCGAGTTGGCCTCTACGTCTCCGTGGGATCTTTATATACATCAATAACGTAATATAACATAACCTAACCCAATCTAGCATCTCGGCGGTAATATTTGACAACATACCTGGCGAGTTGGCCTCTACGTCTCCGTGGGCCCTTCATATACATCAATAACGAAATATAACGTAACATATATCAACCTAACATCTCGGCGGTGATATTTGACAACATTCCTGGCGAGTTGGCTTCTCCATCTCCGTGGGACATTTATATGCATCAATAACGTAATATAACCTAACCTAACCCAATCTAACATCTCGGCGGTAATATTTGACGACATTCCTGGCGAGTTGGCCTCTACGTTTCCGTGGGATATTTATATACATCAATAACATAATATAAGCTAACCTAACCCAACCTAACATCTCCGCGGTATTATTTGACAACATACCTGGCGAGTTGGCCTTCACGTCTCCGTGGGACCTTTATATACATCAATAACATAATATAAGCTAGCCTAACCTAATCTAACATCTCGGCGGTAATGTTTGAACACATTCCTGGCGAGTTGGCCTCTACGTTTCCGTGGGACCTTTATATACTTCAATAACGTAATATAACCTAACCTAACACAACCTAACATCTCGGCGGTAATATTTGACGACATTCCTGGCGAGTTGGCCTCTACGTTTCCGTGGGACCTTTATATACTTCAATAACGTAATATAACCTAACCTAACCCAACGTAACATCTCGGCGGTAATATTTGAAAACATTCCTGGCGAGTTGGCCTTTACGTCTCCGTGGGACCTTCACATACATCAATAACGTAACATAACCTAACCTAACCCAATCTAGCATCTCGGCGGTAATATTTGACCACATTCCTGGCTTGTTGGCCTCTACGTATCCGTGGGACCTTTATATACATCAATAACATAATATAAGCTAGCCTAACCCAATCTAACATCTCGGCGGTAATATTTGACCACATTCCTGGCTTGTTGGCCTCTACGTCTCCGTGGGACCTTTATATACATCAATAACGTAATATAACGTAACCTAACCCAACCTATCATCTCGGCGGTTATATTTGACAACATTCCTGTCGAGTTGGCTTCTCCGTCTCCGTGGGACCTTTATATACATCAATAACGTAATATAACCTAACCTAACCCAACCTAACATTTCCGCGGTATTATTTGACAACATACCTGGGGAGTTGGCCTCCACGTCTCCGTGGGACCTTTATATACATCAATAACATAATATAAGCTAGCCTAACCTAATCTAACATCTCCGCGGTATTATTTAACAACATACCTGGCGAGTTGGCCTTCACGTCTCCGTGGGACCTTTATATACATCAGTAACGTAATATAACCTAACCTAACCCAACCTAACATCTCGGCGGTAATATTTGACAACATTCCTGGCGAGTTGGCTTCTCCATCCCCGTGGGACCTTTATATACATCAATAACGTAATATAACATAACCTAACCCAACCTAACATCTCGGCGGTAATACTTGGCGACATTCCTGGCGAGTTGGCCTCTACGTTTCCGTGGGACCTTTATATACTTCAATAACTTAATATAACCTAACCTAAATTAACCTACCATCTCGGCGATAATATTTGACAAGATTCCTGGCGAGTTGGCCTCTACGTCTCCGGGGGATCTTTATATACATCAATAACGTAATATAACATAACCTAACCCAATCTAGCATCTCGGCGGTAATATTTGACCACATTCCTGGCTTGCTGACCTCTACGTCTCCGTGAGACCTTTATATACATCTATAACGTAATATAACCTAACCTAACCCAACCTAACATCTCGGCGGTAGTATTTGAAAACATTCCTAGCGAGTTGGCCTCTACGTCTCCGTGGGACATTTATATGCATCAATAACGTAATATAACCTAACCTAACCCAATCTAACAACTCGGAGGTAATATTTGACATCATTCCTGGCGAGTTGGCCTCTACGTCTCCGTTGACCTTCATATACATCAATAACGTAATATAACGTAACCTAACCCAACCTATCATCTCGGCGGTTATATTTGACAACATTCCTGGTGAGTTGGCTTCTCCGTCTCCGTGGGACCTTTATATACATCAATAACGTAATATAACCTAACTAACCCAACCTAACATCTCCGCGGTATTATTTGACAGCATACCTGGCGAGTTGGCCTCCACGTCTCCGTGGGACCTTTATATACATCAATAACATAATATAATCTAGCCTAACCTAATCTAACATCTCGGCGGTAATATTTGACGACATTCCTGGCGAGTTGGCCTCTACGTTTCCGTGGGATATTTATATACATCAATAACATAATATAAGCTAACCTAACCCAACCTAACATCTCCGCGGTATTATTTGACAACATACCTGGCGATTTGGCCTTCACGTCTCCGTGGGACCTTTATATACATCAATAACATAATATAAGCTAGCCTAACCTAATCTAACATCTCGGCGGTAATGTTTGACCACATTCCTGGCGAGTTGGCCTCTACGTCCCCGTGGGACCTTTATATACATCAATAACGTAATATAACCTAACCTAACCCAACCTAACATCTCGGCGGTAATATTTGACAACATTCCTGGCGAGTTGGCTTCTCCGTCCCCGTGGGACCTTTATATACATCAATGACGTAATATAACCTAACCTAACCCAACCTAACTTCTCGGCGGTAATATTTGAAAACATACCTGGCGAAGTGGCCTCTACCTCTCCGTGGGATATTTATATACATCAATAACATAATATAAGCTAGCCTAACCTAATCTAACATCTCGGCGGTAATGTTTGACCACATTCCTGGCGAGTTGGCGTCTACGTCCCCGTGGGACCTTTATATACATCAATAACGTAATATAACCTAACCTAACCCAACCTAACATCTCGGCGGTAATATTTGACGACATTCCTGGCGAGTTGGCCTCTACGTTTCCGTGGGACCTTTATATACTTCAATAACGTAATATAACCTAACCTAAATCAACCTATCATCTCGGCGATAATATTTGACAAGATTCCTGGCGAGTTGGCCTCTACGTCTCCGTGGGATCTTTATATACATCAATAACGTAATATAACATAACCTAACCCAATCTAGCATCTCGGCGGTAATATTTGACAACATACCTGGCGAGTTGGCCTCTACGTCTCCGTGGGCCCTTCATATACATCAATAACGAAATATAACGTAACATATATCAACCTAACATCTCGGCGGTGATATTTGACAACATTCCTGGCGAGTTGGCTTCTCCATCTCCGTGGGACATTTATATGCATCAATAACGTAATATAACCTAACCTAACCCAATCTAACATCTCGGCGGTAATATTTGACGACATTCCTGGCGAGTTGGCCTCTACGTTTCCGTGGGATATTTATATACATCAATAACATAATATAAGCTAACCTAACCCAACCTAACATCTCCGCGGTATTATTTGACAACATACCTGGCGAGTTGGCCTTCACGTCTCCGTGGGACCTTTATATACATCAATAACATAATATAAGCTAGCCTAACCTAATCTAACATCTCGGCGGTAATGTTTGAACACATTCCTGGCGAGTTGGCCTCTACGTTTCCGTGGGACCTTTATATACTTCAATAACGTAATATAACCTAACCTAACACAACCTAACATCTCGGCGGTAATATTTGACGACATTCCTGGCGAGTTGGCCTCTACGTTTCCGTGGGACCTTTATATACTTCAATAACGTAATATAACCTAACCTAACCCAACGTAACATCTCGGCGGTAATATTTGAAAACATTCCTGGCGAGTTGGCCTTTACGTCTCCGTGGGACCTTCACATACATCAATAACGTAACATAACCTAACCTAACCCAATCTAGCATCTCGGCGGTAATATTTGACCACATTCCTGGCTTGTTGGCCTCTACGTATCCGTGGGACCTTTATATACATCAATAACATAATATAAGCTAGCCTAACCCAATCTAACATCTCGGCGGTAATATTTGACCACATTCCTGGCTTGTTGGCCTCTACGTCTCCGTGGGACCTTTATATACATCAATAACGTAATATAACGTAACCTAACCCAACCTATCATCTCGGCGGTTATATTTGACAACATTCCTGTCGAGTTGGCTTCTCCGTCTCCGTGGGACCTTTATATACATCAATAACGTAATATAACCTAACCTAACCCAACCTAACATTTCCGCGGTATTATTTGACAACATACCTGGGGAGTTGGCCTCCACGTCTCCGTGGGACCTTTATATACATCAATAACATAATATAAGCTAGCCTAACCTAATCTAACATCTCCGCGGTATTATTTAACAACATACCTGGCGAGTTGGCCTTCACGTCTCCGTGGGACCTTTATATACATCAGTAACGTAATATAACCTAACCTAACCCAACCTAACATCTCGGCGGTAATATTTGACAACATTCCTGGCGAGTTGGCTTCTCCATCCCCGTGGGACCTTTATATACATCAATAACGTAATATAACATAACCTAACCCAACCTAACATCTCGGCGGTAATACTTGGCGACATTCCTGGCGAGTTGGCCTCTACGTTTCCGTGGGACCTTTATATACTTCAATAACTTAATATAACCTAACCTAAATTAACCTACCATCTCGGCGATAATATTTGACAAGATTCCTGGCGAGTTGGCCTCTACGTCTCCGGGGGATCTTTATATACATCAATAACGTAATATAACATAACCTAACCCAATCTAGCATCTCGGCGGTAATATTTGACCACATTCCTGGCTTGCTGACCTCTACGTCTCCGTGAGACCTTTATATACATCTATAACGTAATATAACCTAACCTAACCCAACCTAACATCTCGGCGGTAGTATTTGAAAACATTCCTAGCGAGTTGGCCTCTACGTCTCCGTGGGACATTTATATGCATCAATAACGTAATATAACCTAACCTAACCCAATCTAACAACTCGGAGGTAATATTTGACATCATTCCTGGCGAGTTGGCCTCTACGTCTCCGTTGACCTTCATATACATCAATAACGTAATATAACGTAACCTAACCCAACCTATCATCTCGGCGGTTATATTTGACAACATTCCTGGTGAGTTGGCTTCTCCGTCTCCGTGGGACCTTTATATACATCAATAACGTAATATAACCTAACTAACCCAACCTAACATCTCCGCGGTATTATTTGACAGCATACCTGGCGAGTTGGCCTCCACGTCTCCGTGGGACCTTTATATACATCAATAACATAATATAATCTAGCCTAACCTAATCTAACATCTCGGCGGTAATGTTTGACCACATTCCTGGCGAGTTGGCCTCTACGTCCCCGTGGGACCTTTATATACATCAATAACGTAATATAACCTAACCTAACCCAACCTAACATCTCGGCGGTAATATTTGACAACATTCCTGGCGAGTTGGCTTCTCCGTCCCCGTGGGACCTTTATATACATCAATGACGTAATATAACCTAACCTAACCCAACCTAACATCTCGGCGGTAATATTTGACGACATTCCTGGCGAGTTGGCCTCTACGTTTCCGTGGGACCTTTATATACTTCAATAACGTAATATAACCTAACCTAAATCAACCTATCATCCCGGCGATAATATTTGACAAGATTACTGGCGAGTTGGCCTCTACGTCTCCGTGGGATCTTTATATACATCAATAACGTAATATAACATAACCTAACCCAATCTAACATCTCGGCGGTAATATTTGACGACATTCCTGGCGAGTTGGCCTCTACGTTTCCGTGGGACCTTTATATACTTCAATAACGTTATATAACCTAACCTATCACAACCTAACATCTCGGCGGTAATATTTGAAAACATACCTGGCGAGGTGGCCTCTACGTCTCCGTGGGATATTTATATACATCAATAACATAATATAAGCTAGCCTAACCTAATCTAACATCTCGGCGGTAATGTTTGACCACATTCCTGGCGAGTTGGCCTCTACGTCCCCGTGGGACCGTTATATACATCAATAACGTAATATAACCTAACCTAACCCAACCTAACATCTCGGCGGTAATATTTGACGACATTCCTGGCGAGTTGGCCTTTACGTCTCCGTGGGACCTTCACATACATCAATAACGTAACATAACCTAACCTAACCCAATCTAACATCTCCGCGGTAATATTTGACAACATTCCTGGCGAGTTGGCCTCTACGTTTCCGTTTGACCTTCATATACATCAATAACGCAATCTAACCTAACATAACCCAACCTAACATCTCGGCGGTAATATTTGACCACATTCCTGGCGAGTTGGCTTCTCCGTCCCCGTGGTACCTTTATATACATCAATAACATAATATAAGCTAAGCTAACCCAATCTAACATCTCCGCGGTAATATCTGACAACATACCTGGCGAGTAGGCCTCTACGTCTCCGTGGGCCCTTCATATACATCAATAACAAAAATATAACGTAACCTAAATCAACCTATCATCTCGGCGATAATATTTGACAAGATTCCTGGCGAGTTGGCCTCTACGTTTCCGTGGGATATTTATATACTTCAATAACGTAATATAACCTAACCTAACCCAATCTAACATCTCCGCGGTAATATTTGACAACATTCCTCGCGAGTTGGCCTCTACGTCTCCGTTTGACCTTTATATACTTCAATAACGTAATATAACCTAACCTAACCCAATCTAACATCTCCGCGGTATTATTTGACAACATACCTGGCGAGTTGGCCTTCACGTCTCCGTGGGACCTTTATATACATCAATAACATAATATAAGCTAGCCTAACCTAATCTAACATCTCGGCGGTAATGTTTGACCACATTCCTGGCGAGTTGGCCTCTACGTGCCCGTGGGACCTTTATATACATCAATAACGTAATATAACCTAACCTAACCCAACCTAACATCTCGGCGGTAATATTTGACAACATTCCTGGCGAGTTGGCTACTCCGTCCGCGTGGGACCTTTATATACATCAATGACGTAATATAACCTAACCTAACCCAACCTAACTTCTCGGCGGTAATATTTGACCACATTCCTGGCGAGTTGGTCTCTACGTCTTCGTGGGACCTTTGTATACATCAATAACGTAATATAACTTAACCTAACCCAACCTAACATCTCCGCGGTAATATTTGACGACATTCCTGGCGAGTTGGCCTCTACGTTTCCGTGGGACCTTTATATACTTCAATAACGTAATATAACCTAACCTAACCCAACCTAACATCTCGGCGGTAATATTTGACGACATTCCTGGCGAGTTGGCCTCTACGTTTCCGTGGGATATTTATATACATCAATAACATAATATAAGCTAAGCTAACCCAATCTAACATCTCCGCGGTAATATTTGACAACATACCTGGCGAGTAGGCCTCTACGTCCCCGTGGGCCCTTCATATACATCAATAACAAAAATATAACCTAACCTAAATCAACCTATCATCTCGGCGATAATATTTGACAAGATTCCTGGCGAGTTGGCCTCTACGTTTCCGTGGGATATTTATATACTTCAATAACGTAATATAACCTAACCTAACCCAAGCTAACTTCTCGGCGGTAATATTTGAAAACATACCTGGCGAGGTGGCCTCTACGTCTCCGTGGGATATTTATATACATCAATAACATAATATAAGCTAGCCTAACCCAACCTAACATCTCCGCGGTAATATTTGACAACATACCTGGCGAGTTGGCCTCTACGTCTCCGTGGGACCTTTATATACTTCAATAACGTAATATAACCTAACCTGACCCAATCTAGCATCTCGGCGGTAATATTTGACCACATTCCTGGCTTGCTGACCTCTACGTCTCCGTGAGACCTTTATATACATCTATAACGTAATATAACCTAACCTAACCCAAACTAACATCTCGGCGGTAGTATTTGAAAACATTCCTAGCGAGTTGGCCTCTACGTCTCCGTGGGACCCTTATATACATCAATAACGTAATATAACCTAACCTAACCCAATCTAGCATCTCGGCGGTAATATTTGACATCATTCCTGGCGAGTTGGCCTCTACGTCTCCGTTGACCTTCATATACATTAATAACGTAATATAACGTAACCTAACCAACCTATCATCTCGGCGGTTATATTTGACAACATTCCTGGCGAGTTGGCTTCTCCGTCTCCGTGGGACCTTTATATACATCAATAACGTAATATAACCTAACCTAACCCAACCTAACATCTCCGCGGTATTATTTGACAACATACCTGGCGAGTTGGCCTTCACGTCTCCGTGGGACCTTTATATACATCAATAACATAATATAAGCTAGCCTAACCTAATCTAACATCTCGGCGGAAATGTTTGACCACATTCCTGGCGAGTTGGCCTCTACGTCCCCGTGGGACCTTTATATACATCAATAACGTAATATAACCTAACCTAACCCAACCTAACACCTCGGCGGTAATATTTGACAACATTCCTGGCGAGGTGGCTGCTCCGTCCCGGTGGGACATTTATATACATCAATAACGTAATATAACCTAACCTAACCCAACCTAACATCTCGGCGGTAATATTTGACAACATTCCTGGCGAGTTGGCCTCTACGTCTCCGTGGGTTCTTTATATACATCAATAACGTAATATAACATAACCTAACCCAATCTAGCATCTCGGCGGTAATATTTGACCACATTCCTGGCTTGTTGGCCTCTACGTCTCCGTGAGACCTTTATATACATCTATAACGTAATATAACCTAACCTAACCCAACCTAACTTCTCGGCGGTAATATTTGAAAACATACCTGGCGAAGTGGCCTCTACCTCTCCGTGGGATATTTATATACATCAATAACATAATATAAGCTAGCCTAACCCAATCTAACATCTCGGCGGTAATATTTGACCACATTCCTGGCTTGTTGGCCTCTACGTCTCCGTGGGACCTTTATATACATCAATAACGTAATATAACGTAACCTCACCCAACCTATCATCTCGGCGGTAATATTTGACGACATTCCTGGCGAGTTGGCCTCTACGTTTCCGTGGGACCTTTATATACTTCAATAACGTAATATAACCTAACCTAACCCAACCTAACATCTCGGCGGTAATATTTGACCACATTCCTGGCGAGTTGGCCTCTACGTCTTCGTGGGACCTTTGTATACATCAATAACGTAATATAACTTAACCTAACCCAACCTAACATCTCCGCGGTAGTATTTGACGACATTCCTGGCGAGTTGGCCTCTACGTTTCCGTGGGACCTTTATATACTTCAATAACGTAATATAACCTAACCTAACCCAACCTAACATCTCGGCGGTAATATTTGACGACATTCCTGGCGAGTTGGCCTCTACGTTTCCGTGGGACCTTTATATACTTCAAGAACGTAATATAACCTAACCTAACCTAACCTAACATCTCGGCGGTAATATTTGACCACATTCCTGGCGAGTTGGCCTCTACGTCTTCGTGGGACCTTTGTATGCATCAATAACGTAATATAACTTAACCTAACCCAATCTAACATCTCCGCGGTAATATCTGACAACATACCTGGCGAGTAGGCCTCTACGTCTCCGTGGGCCCTTCATATACATCAATAACAAAAATATAACGTAACCTAAATCAACCTATCATCTCGGCGATAATATTTGACAAGATTCCTGGCGAGTTGGCCTCTACGTTTCCGTGGGATATTTATATACTTCAATAACGTAATATAACCTAACCTAACCCAATCTAACATCTCCGCGGTAATATTTGACAACATTCCTCGCGAGTTGGCCTCTACGTCTCCGTTTGACCTTTATATACTTCAATAACGTAATATAACCTAACCTAACCCAATCTAACATCTCCGCGGTATTATTTGACAAGATTCCTGGCGAGTTGGCCTCTACGTTTCCGTGGGATATTTATATACTTCAAGAACGTAATATAACCTAACCTAACCCAATCTAACATCTCCGCGGTAATATTTGACAACATTCCTCGCGAGTTGGCCTCTACGTCTCCGTTTGACCTTCATATACATCAATAACGTAATCTATACTTACATAACCCAACCTAACATCTCGGCGGTAATGTTTGACAACATTCCTGGCGAGTTGGCTTCTCCATCCCGGTGGGACCTTTATATACATCAATAACGTAATATAACCTAACCTAACCCAAGCTAACTTCTCGGCGGTAATATTTGAAAACATACCTGGCGAGGTGGCCTCTACGTCTCCGTGGGATATTTATATACATCAATAACATAATATAAGCTAGCCTAACCCAACCTAACATCTCCGCGGTAATATTTGCCAACATACCTGGCGAGTTGGCCTCTACCTCTCCGTGGGACCTTTATATACTTCAATAACGTAATATAACCTAACCTAACCCAATCTAACATCTCCGCGGTATTATTTGACAACATACCTGGCGAGTTGGCCTTCACGTCTCCGTGGGACCTTTATATACATCAATAACATAATATAAGCTAGCCTAACCTAATCTAACATCTCGGCGGTAATGTTTGAACACATTCCTGGCGAGTTGGCCTCTACGTCCCCGTGGGACCTTTATATACATCAATAACGTAATATAACCTAACCTAACCCAACCTAACATCTCGGCGGTAATATTTGACAACATTCCTGGCGAGTTGGCTTCTCCGTCCCCGTGGGACCTTTATATACATCAATGACGTAATATAACCTAACCTAACCAAACTTAACATCTCGGCGGTAATATTTGACAAGATTCCTGGCGAGTTGGCTTCTCCGTCCACGTGGGACCTTTATATACATCAATGACGTAATATAACCTAATCTAACCAAACTTAACATCTCGGCGGTAATATTTGACAAGATTCCTGGCGAGTTGGCCTCTACGTTTCCGTGGGACCTTTATATACATCAATAACGTAATATAACCTAACCTAACCCAATCTAACATCTCCGCGATAATATTTGACAACATTCCTGGCGAGTTGGCCTCTACGTTTCCGTTTGACCTTCATATACATCAATAACGCAATCTAACCTAACATAACAGAACCCAACATCTCGGCGGTAATATTTGACAACATTCCTGGCGAGTTGGCTGCTCCGTCCCGGTGGGACCTTTATATACATCAATAACGTAATATAACCTAACCTAACCCAACCTAACATCTCGGCGGTAATATATGAGAACATTCCTGGCGAGTTGGCCTCTACGTCTCCGTGGGATCTTTATATACATCAATAACGTAATATAACATAACCTAACCCAATCTAGCATCTCGGCGGTAATATTTGACCACATTCCGGGGTTGTTGGCCTCTACGTCTCCGTGAGACCTTTATATACATCTATAACGTAATATAACCTAACCTAACCCAACCTAACTTCTCGGCGGTAATATTTGAAAACATACCTGGCGAAGTGGCCTCTACCTCTCCGTGGGATATTTATATACATCAATAACATAATATAAGCTAGCCTAACCCAATCTAACATCTCGGCTGTAATATTTGACCACATTCCTGGCTAGTTGGCCTCTACGTCTTCGTGGGACCTTTATATACATCAATAACGTAATATAACTTAACCTAACCCAACCTAACATCTCCGCGGTAATATTTGACAACATACCTGGCGAGTTGGCCTCTACGTCTCCGTCGGCCCTTCATATACATCAATAACGAAATATAACCTAACCTAAATCAACCTAACATCTCGGCGGTAATATTTGACAACATTCCTGCCGAGTTGGCTTCTCCATCCCCGTGGGACCTTTATATACATCAATAACGTAATATAACCTAACCTAACCCAATCTAATATCTCGGCGGTAATATTTGACGACATTCCTGGCGAGTTGGCCTCTACGTTTCCGTGGGACCTTTATATACTTCAATAACGCAATATAACCTAACCTAAATCAACCTATCATCTCGGCGATAGTATTTGACAAGATTCCTGGCGAGTTGGCCTCTACGTCTCCGTGGGATCTTTATATACATCAATAACGTAATATAACATAACCTAACCCAATCTAGCATCTCGGCGGTAATATTTGACCACATTCCTGGCTTGTTGGCCTCTACGTCTCCGTGCGAACTATATATACATCTATAACGTAATATAACCTAACCTAACCCAACCTAACTTCTCGGCGGTAATATTTGACCACATTCCTGGCGAGTTGGTCTCTACGTCTTCGTGGGACCTTTGTATACATCAATAACGTAATATAACTTAACCTAACCCAACCTAACATCTCCGCGGTAATATTTGACGACATTCCTGGCGAGTTGGCCTCTACGTTTCCGTGGGACCTTTATATACTTCAATAACGTAATATAACCTAACCTAACC
Organism: Xylocopa violacea; assembly: GCA_963969225.1. NCBI lineage: Eukaryota > Metazoa > Arthropoda > Insecta > Hymenoptera > Apidae > Xylocopa > Xylocopa violacea. The sequence goes on from CAXAJV010000078.1 coordinate 1,667,374, forward strand.
CAACCTAACATCTCGGCGGTAATATTTGACGACATTCCTGGCGAGTTGGCCTCTACGTTTCCGTGGGATATTTATATACATCAATAACATAATATAAGCTAACCTAACCCAATCTAACATCTCCGCGATAATATTTGACAACATTCCTGGCGAGTTGGCCTCTACGTTTCCGTTTGACCTTCATATACATCAATAACGCAATCTAACCTAACATAACAGAACCTAACATCTCGGCGGTAATATTTGACAACATTGCTGGCGAGTTGGCTGCTCCGTCCCGGTGGGACCTTTATATACATCAATAACGTAATATAACCTAACCTAACCCAACCTAACATCTCGGCGGTAATATTTGAGAACATTCCTGGCGAGTTGGCCTCTACGTCTCCGTGGGTTCTTTATATACATCAATAACGTAATATAACATAACCTAACCCAATCTAGCATCTCGGCGGTAATATTTGACCACATTCCTGGCTTGTTGGCCTCTACGTCTCCGTGAGACCTTTATATACATCTATAACGTAATATAACCTAACCTAACCCAACCTAACTTCTCGGCGGTAATATTTGAAAACATACCTGGCGAAGTGGCCTCTACCTCTCCGTGGGATATTTATATACATCAATAACGTAATATAAGCTACCCTAACCCAATCTAACATCTCGGCGGTAATATTTGACCACATTCCTGGCTTGTTGGCCTCTACGTCTCCGTGGGACCTTTATATACATCAATAACGTAATATAACGTAACCTCACCCAACCTATCATCTCGGCGGTAATATTTGACGACATTCCTGGCGAGTTGGCCTCTACGTTTCCGTGGGACCTTTATATACTTCAATAACGTAATATAACCTAACCTAACCCAACCTAACATCTCGGCGGTAATATTTGACCACATTCCTGGCGAGTTGGCCTCTACGTCTTCGTGGGACCTTTGTATACATCAATAACGTAATATAACTTAACCTAACCCAACCTAACATCTCCGCGGTAATATTTGACAACATACCTGGCGAGTTGGCCTCTACGTCTCCGTCGGCCCTTCATATACATCAATAACGAAATATAACCTAACCTAAATCAACCTAACATCTCGGCGGTAATATTTGACAACATTCCTGCCGAGTTGGCTTCTCCATCCCCGTGGGACCTTTATATACATCAATAACGTAATATAACCTAACCTAACCCAATCTAATATCTCGGCGGTAATATTTGACGACATTCCTGGCGAGTTGGCCTCTACGTTTCCGTGGGACCTTTATATACTTCAATAACGCAATATAACCTAACCTAAATCAACCTATCATCTCGGCGATAGTATTTGACAAGATTCCTGGCGAGTTGGCCTCTACGTCTCCGTGGGATCTTTATATACATCAATAACGTAATATAACATAACCTAACCCAATCTAGCATCTCGGCGGTAATATTTGACCACATTCCTGGCTTGTTGGCCTCTACGTCTCCGTGCGAACTATATATACATCTATAACGTAATATAACCTAACCTAACCCAACCTAACTTCTCGGCGGTAATATTTGACCACATTCCTGGCGAGTTGGTCTCTACGTCTTCGTGGGACCTTTGTATACATCAATAACGTAATATAACTTAACCTAACCCAACCTAACATCTCCGCGGTAATATTTGACGACATTCCTGGCGAGTTGGCCTCTACGTTTCCGTGGGACCTTTATATACTTCAATAACGTAATATAACCTAACCTAACCCAACCTAACATCTCGGCGGTAATATTTGACGACATTCCTGGCGAGTTGGCCTCTACGTTTCCGTGGGATATTTATATACATCAATAACATAATATAAGCTAACCTAACCCAATCTAACATCTCCGCGATAATATTTGACAACATTCCTGGCGAGTTGGCCTCTACGTTTCCGTTTGACCTTCATATACATCAATAACGCAATCTAACCTAACATAACAGAACCTAACATCTCGGCGGTAATATTTGACAACATTCCTGGCGAGTTGGCTGCTCCGTCCCGGTGGGACCTTTATATACATCAATAACGTAATATAACCTAACCTAACCCAACCTAACATCTCGGCGGTAATATTTGAGAACATTCCTGGCGAGTTGGCCTCTACGTCTCCGTGGGTTCTTTATATACATCAATAACGTAATATAACATAACCTAACCCAATCTAGCATCTCGGCGGTAATATTTGACCACATTCCTGGCTTGTTGGCCTCTACGTCTCCGTGAGACCTTTATATACATCTATAACGTAATATAACCTAACCTAACCCAACCTAACTTCTCGGCGGTAATATTTGAAAACATACCCGGCGAAGTGGCCTCTACCTCTCCGTGGGATATTTATATACATCAATAACATAATATAAGCTAGCCTAACCCAATCTAACATCTCGGCGGTAATATTTGACCACATTCCTGGCTTGTTGGCCTCTACGTCTCCGTGGGACCTTTATATACATCAATAACGTAATATAACGTAACCTCACCCAACCTATCATCTCGGCGGTAATATTTGACGACATTCCTGGCGAGTTGGCCTCTACGTTTCCGTGGGACCTTTATATACTTCAATAACGTAATATAACCTAACCTAACCCAACCTAACATCTCGGCGGTAATATTTGACCACATTCCTGGCGAGTTGGCCTCTACGTCTTCGTGGGACCTTTGTATACATCAATAACGTAATATAACTTAACCTAACCCAACCTAACTTCTCGGCGGTAATATTTGACCACATTCCTGGCGAGTTGGTCTCTACGTCTTCGTGGGACCTTTGTATACATCAATAACGTAATATAACTTAACCTAACCCAACCTAACATCTCCGCGGTAATATTTGACGACATTCCTGGCGAGTTGGCCTCTACGTTTCCGTGGGACCTTTATATACTTCAATAACGTAATATAACCTAACCTAACCCAACCTAACATCTCGGCGGTAATATTTGACGACATTCCTGGCGAGTTGGCCTCTACGTTTCCGTGGGATATTTATATACATCAATAACATAATATAAGCTAACCTAACCCAATCTAACATCTCCGCGATAATATTTGACAACATTCCTGGCGAGTTGGCCTCTACGTTTCCGTTTGACCTTCATATACATCAATAACGCAATCTAACCTAACATAACAGAACCTAACATCTCGGCGGTAATATTTGACAACATTCCTGGCGAGTTGGCTGCTCCGTCCCGGTGGGACCTTTATATACATCAATAACGTAATATAACCTAACCTAACCCAACCTAACATCTCGGCGGTAATATTTGAGAACATTCCTGGCGAGTTGGCCTCTACGTCTCCGTGGGTTCTTTATATGCATCAATAACGTAATATAACATAACCTAACCCAATCTAGCATCTCGGCGGTAATATTTGACCACATTCCTGGCTTGTTGGCCTCTACGTCTCCGTGAGACCTTTATATACATCTATAACGTAATATAACCTAACCTAACCCAACCTAACTTCTCGGCGGTAATATTTGAAAACATACCCGGCGAAGTGGCCTCTACCTCTCCGTGGGATATTTATATACATCAATAACATAATATAAGCTAGCCTAACCCAATCTAACATCTCGGCGGTAATATTTGACCACATTCCTGGCTTGTTGGCCTCTACGTCTCCGTGGGACCTTTATATACATCAATAACGTAATATAACGTAACCTCACCCAACCTATCATCTCGGCGGTAATATTTGACGACATTCCTGGCGAGTTGGCCTCTACGTTTCCGTGGGACCTTTATATACTTCAATAACGTAATATAACCTAACCTAACCCAACCTAACATCTCGGCGGTAATATTTGACCACATTCCTGGCGAGTTGGCCTCTACGTCTTCGTGGGACCTTTGTATACATCAATAACGTAATATAACTTAACCTAACCCAACCTAACATCTCCGCGGTAATATTTGACGACATTCCTGGCGAGTTGGCCTCTACGTTTCCGTGGGACCTTTATATACTTCAATAACGTAATATAACCTAACCTAACCCAACCTAACATCTCGGCGGTAATATTTGACGACATTCCTGGCGAGTTGGCCTCTACGTTTCCGTGGGACCTTTATATACTTCAATAACGTAATATAACCTAACCTAACCTAACCTAACATCTCGGCGGTAATATTTGACCACATTCCTGGCGAGTTGGCCTCTACGTCTTCGTGGGACCTTTGTATGCATCAATAACGTAATATAACTTAACCTAACCCAACCTAACATCTCCGCGGTAATATTTGACGACATTCCTGGCGAGTTGGCCTCTACGTTTCCGTGGGACCTTTATATACTTCAATAACGTAATATAACCTAACCTAACCCAACCTAACATCTCGGCGGTAATATTTGACGACATTCCTGGCGAGTTGGCCTCTACGTTTCCGTGGGATATTTATATACATCAATGACGTAATATAACCTAACCTAACCAAACTTAACATCTCGGCGGTAATATTTGACAAGATTCCTGGCGAGTTGGCCTCTACGTTTCCGTGGGACCTTTATATACATCAATAACGTAATATAACCTAACCTAACCCAATCTAACATCTCCGCGATAATATTTGACAACATTCCTGGCGAGTTGGCCTCTACGTTTCCGTTTGACCTTCATATACATCAATAACGCAATCTAACCTAACATAACAGAACCCAACATCTCGGCGGTAATATTTGACAACATTCCTGGCGAGTTGGCTGCTCCGTCCCGGTGGGACCTTTATATACATCAATAACGTAATATAACCTAACCTAACCCAACCTAACATCTCGGCGGTAATATATGAGAACATTCCTGGCGAGTTGGCCTCTACGTCTCCGTGGGATCTTTATATACATCAATAACGTAATATAACATAACCTAACCCAATCTAGCATCTCGGCGGTAATATTTGACCACATTCCGGGGTTGTTGGCCTCTACGTCTCCGTGAGACCTTTATATACATCTATAACGTAATATAACATAACCTAACCCAATCTAGCATCTCGGCGGTAATATTTGACCACATTCCTGGCTTGTTGGCCTCTACGTCTCCGTGAGACCTTTATATACATCTATAACGTAATATAACCTAACCTAACCCAACCTAACTTCTCGGCGGTAATATTTGAAAACATACCCGGCGAAGTGGCCTCTACCTCTCCGTGGGATATTTATATACATCAATAACATAATATAAGCTAGCCTAACCCAATCTAACATCTCGGCGGTAATATTTGACCACATTCCTGGCTTGTTGGCCTCTACGTCTCCGTGGGACCTTTATATACATCAATAACGTAATATAACGTAACCTCACCCAACCTATCATCTCGGCGGTAATATTTGACGACATTCCTGGCGAGTTGGCCTCTACGTTTCCGTGGGACCTTTATATACTTCAATAACGTAATATAACCTAACCTAACCCAACCTAACATCTCGGCGGTAATATTTGACCACATTCCTGGCGAGTTGGCCTCTACGTCTTCGTGGGACCTTTGTATACATCAATAACGTAATATAACTTAACCTAACCCAACCTAACATCTCCGCGGTAATATTTGACGACATTCCTGGCGAGTTGGCCTCTACGTTTCCGTGGGACCTTTATATACTTCAATAACGTAATATAACCTAACCTAACCCAACCTAACATCTCGGCGGTAATATTTGACGACATTCCTGGCGAGTTGGCCTCTACGTTTCCGTGGGACCTTTATATACTTCAATAACGTAATATAACCTAACCTAACCTAACCTAACATCTCGGCGGTAATATTTGACCACATTCCTGGCGAGTTGGCCTCTACGTCTTCGTGGGACCTTTGTATGCATCAATAACGTAATATAACTTAACCTAACCCAACCTAACATCTCCGCGGTAATATTTGACGACATTCCTGGCGAGTTGGCCTCTACGTTTCCGTGGGACCTTTATATACTTCAATAACGTAATATAACCTAACCTAACCCAACCTAACATCTCGGCGGTAATATTTGACGACATTCCTGGCGAGTTGGCCTCTACGTTTCCGTGGGATATTTATATACATCAATGACGTAATATAACCTAACCTAACCAAACTTAACATCTCGGCGGTAATATTTGACAAGATTCCTGGCGAGTTGGCCTCTACGTTTCCGTGGGACCTTTATATACATCAATAACGTAATATAACCTAACCTAACCCAATCTAACATCTCCGCGATAATATTTGACAACATTCCTGGCGAGTTGGCCTCTACGTTTCCGTTTGACCTTCATATACATCAATAACGCAATCTAACCTAACATAACAGAACCCAACATCTCGGCGGTAATATTTGACAACATTCCTGGCGAGTTGGCTGCTCCGTCCCGGTGGGACCTTTATATACATCAATAACGTAATATAACCTAACCTAACCCAACCTAACATCTCGGCGGTAATATATGAGAACATTCCTGGCGAGTTGGCCTCTACGTCTCCGTGGGATCTTTATATACATCAATAACGTAATATAACATAACCTAACCCAATCTAGCATCTCGGCGGTAATATTTGACCACATTCCGGGGTTGTTGGCCTCTACGTCTCCGTGAGACCTTTATATACATCTATAACGTAATATAACCTAACCTAACCCAACCTAACTTCTCGGCGGTAATATTTGAAAACATACCTGGCGAAGTGGCCTCTACCTCTCCGTGGGATATTTATATACATCAATAACATAATATAAGCTAGCCTAACCCAATCTAACATCTCGGCTGTAATATTTGACCACATTCCTGGCTAGTTGGCCTCTACGTCTTCGTGGGACCTTTATATACATCAATAACGTAATATAACTTAACCTAACCCAACCTAACATCTCCGCGGTAATATTTGACAACATACCTGGCGAGTTGGCCTCTACGTCTCCGTCGGCCCTTCATATACATCAATAACGAAATATAACCTAACCTAAATCAACCTAACATCTCGGCGGTAATATTTGACAACATTCCTGCCGAGTTGGCTTCTCCATCCCCGTGGGACCTTTATATACATCAATAACGTAATATAACCTAACCTAACCCAATCTAATATCTCGGCGGTAATATTTGACGACATTCCTGGCGAGTTGGCCTCTACGTTTCCGTGGGACCTTTATATACTTCAATAACGCAATATAACCTAACCTAAATCAACCTATCATCTCGGCGATAGTATTTGACAAGATTCCTGGCGAGTTGGCCTCTACGTCTCCGTGGGATCTTTATATACATCAATAACGTAATATAACATAACCTAACCCAATCTAGCATCTCGGCGGTAATATTTGACCACATTCCTGGCTTGTTGGCCTCTACGTCTCCGTGCGAACTATATATACATCTATAACGTAATATAACCTAACCTAACCCAACCTAACTTCTCGGCGGTAATATTTGACCACATTCCTGGCGAGTTGGTCTCTACGTCTTCGTGGGACCTTTGTATACATCAATAACGTAATATAACTTAACCTAACCCAACCTAACATCTCCGCGGTAATATTTGACGACATTCCTGGCGAGTTGGCCTCTACGTTTCCGTGGGACCTTTATATACTTCAATAACGTAATATAACCTAACCTAACCCAACCTAACATCTCGGCGGTAATATTTGACGACATTCCTGGCGAGTTGGCCTCTACGTTTCCGTGGGATATTTATATACATCAATAACATAATATAAGCTAACCTAACCCAATCTAACATCTCCGCGATAATATTTGACAACATTCCTGGCGAGTTGGCCTCTACGTTTCCGTGAGACCTTTATATACATCTATAACGTAATATAACCTAACCTAACCCAACCTAACTTCTCGGCGGTAATATTTGAAAACATACCTGGCGAAGTGGCCTCTACCTCTCCGTGGGATATTTATATACATCAATAACATAATATAAGCTACCCTAACCCAATCTAACATCTCGGCGGTAATATTTGACCACATTCCTGGCTTGTTGGCCTCTACGTCTCCGTGGGACCTTTATATACATCAATAACGTAATATAACGTAACCTCACCCAACCTATCATCTCGGCGGTAATATTTGACGACATTCCTGGCGAGTTGGCCTCTACGTTTCCGTGGGACCTTTATATACTTCAATAACGTAATATAACCTAACCTAACCCAACCTAACATCTCGGCGGTAATATTTGACCACATTCCTGGCGAGTTGGCCTCTACGTCTTCGTGGGACCTTTGTATACATCAATAACGTAATATAACTTAACCTAACCCAACCTAACATCTCCGCGGTAATATTTGACAACATACCTGGCGAGTTGGCCTCTACGTCTCCGTCGGCCCTTCATATACATCAATAACGAAATATAACCTAACCTAAATCAACCTAACATCTCGGCGGTAATATTTGACAACATTCCTGCCGAGTTGGCTTCTCCATCCCCGTGGGACCTTTATATACATCAATAACGTAATATAACCTAACCTAACCCAATCTAATATCTCGGCGGTAATATTTGACGACATTCCTGGCGAGTTGGCCTCTACGTTTCCGTGGGACCTTTATATACTTCAATAACGCAATATAACCTAACCTAAATCAACCTATCATCTCGGCGATAGTATTTGACAAGATTCCTGGCGAGTTGGCCTCTACGTCTCCGTGGGATCTTTATATACATCAATAACGTAATATAACATAACCTAACCCAATCTAGCATCTCGGCGGTAATATTTGACCACATTCCTGGCTTGTTGGCCTCTACGTCTCCGTGCGAACTATATATACATCTATAACGTAATATAACCTAACCTAACCCAACCTAACTTCTCGGCGGTAATATTTGACCACATTCCTGGCGAGTTGGTCTCTACGTCTTCGTGGGACCTTTGTATACATCAATAACGTAATATAACTTAACCTAACCCAACCTAACATCTCCGCGGTAATATTTGACGACATTCCTGGCGAGTTGGCCTCTACGTTTCCGTGGGACCTTTATATACTTCAATAACGTAATATAACCTAACCTAACCCAACCTAACATCTCGGCGGTAATATTTGACGACATTCCTGGCGAGTTGGCCTCTACGTTTCCGTGGGATATTTATATACATCAATAACATAATATAAGCTAACCTAACCCAATCTAACATCTCCGCGATAATATTTGACAACATTCCTGGCGAGTTGGCCTCTACGTTTCCGTTTGACCTTCATATACATCAATAACGCAATCTAACCTAACATAACAGAACCTAACATCTCGGCGGTAATATTTGACAACATTCCTGGCGAGTTGGCTGCTCCGTCCCGGTGGGACCTTTATATACATCAATAACGTAATATAACCTAACCTAACCCAACCTAACATCTCGGCGGTAATATTTGAGAACATTCCTGGCGAGTTGGCCTCTACGTCTCCGTGGGTTCTTTATATACATCAATAACGTAATATAACATAACCTAACCCAATCTAGCATCTCGGCGGTAATATTTGACCACATTCCTGGCTTGTTGGCCTCTACGTCTCCGTGAGACCTTTATATACATCTATAACGTAATATAACCTAACCTAACCCAACCTAACTTCTCGGCGGTAATATTTGAAAACATACCCGGCGAAGTGGCCTCTACCTCTCCGTGGGATATTTATATACATCAATAACATAATATAAGCTAGCCTAACCCAATCTAACATCTCGGCGGTAATATTTGACCACATTCCTGGCTTGTTGGCCTCTACGTCTCCGTGGGACCTTTATATACATCAATAACGTAATATAACGTAACCTCACCCAACCTATCATCTCGGCGGTAATATTTGACGACATTCCTGGTGAGTTGGCCTCTACGTTTCCGTGGGACCTTTATATACTTCAATAACGTAATATAACCTAACCTAACCCAACCTAACATCTCGGCGGTAATATTTGACCACATTCCTGGCGAGTTGGCCTCTACGTCTTCGTGGGACCTTTGTATACATCAATAACGTAATATAACTTAACCTAACCCAACCTAACATCTCCGCGGTAATATTTGACGACATTCCTGGCGAGTTGGCCTCTACGTTTCCGTGGGACCTTTATATACTTCAATAACGTAATATAACCTAACCTAACCCAACCTAACATCTCGGCGGTAATATTTGACGACATTCCTGGCGAGTTGGCCTCTACGTTTCCGTGGGACCTTTATATACTTCAATAACGTAATATAACCTAACCTAACCTAACCTAACATCTCGGCGGTAATATTTGACCACATTCCTGGCGAGTTGGCCTCTACGTCTTCGTGGGACCTTTGTATGCATCAATAACGTAATATAACTTAACCTAACCCAACCTAACATCTCCGCGGTAATATTTGACGACATTCCTGGCGAGTTGGCCTCTACGTTTCCGTGGGACCTTTATATACTTCAATAACGTAATATAACCTAACCTAACCCAACCTAACATCTCGGCGGTAATATTTGACGACATTCCTGGCGAGTTGGCCTCTACGTTTCCGTGGGATATTTATATACATCAATAACATAATATAAGCTAAGCTAACCCAATCTAACATCTCCGCGGTAATATCTGACAACATACCTGGCGAGTAGGCCTCTACGTCTCCGTGGGCCCTTCATATACATCAATAACAAAAATATAACCTAACCTAAATCAACCTATCATCTCGGCGATAATATTTGACAAGATTCCTGGCGAGTTGGCCTCTACGTTTCCGTGGGATATTTATATACTTCAAGAACGTAATATAACCTAACCTAACCCAATCTAACATCTCCGCGGTAATATTTGACAACATTCCTCGCGAGTTGGACTCTACATCTCCGTTTGACCTTCATATACATCAATAACGTAATCTAACCTAACATAACCCAACCTAACATCTCGGCGGTAATGTTTGACAACATTCCTGGCGAGTTGGCTTCTCCATCCCCGTGGGACCTTTATATACATCTATAACGTAATATAACCTAACCTAACCCAAGCTAACTTCTCGGCGGTAATATTTGAAAACATACCTGGCGAGGTGGCCTCTACGTCTCCGTGGGATATTTATATACATCAATAACATAATATAAGCTAGCCTAACCCAACCTAACATCTCCGCGGTAATATTTGACAACATACCTGGCGAGTTGGCCTCTACCTCTCCGTGGGACCTTTATATACTTCAATAACGTAATATAACCTAACCTAAACCAATCTAACATCTCCGCGGTATTATTTGACAACATACCTGGCGAGTTGGCCTTCACGTCTCCGTGGGACCTTTATATACATCAATAACATAATATAAGCTAGCCTAACCTAATCTAACATCTCGGCAGTAATGTTTGAACACATTCCTGGCGAGTTGGCCTCTACGTCCCCGTGGGACCTTTATATACATCAATAACGTAATATAACCTAACCTAACCCAACCTAACATCTCGGCGGTAATATTTGACAACATTCCTGGCGAGTTGGCTTCTCCGTCCCCGTGGGACCTTTATATACATCAATGACGTAATATAACCTAACCTAACCAAACTTAACATCTCGGCGGTAATATTTGACAACATACCTGGCGAGTTGGCCTTCACGTCTCCGTGGGACCTTTATATACATCAATAACATAATATAAGCTAGCCTAACCTAATCTAACATCTCGGGGGTAATATTTGACCACATTCCTGGCTTGTTGGCCTCTACGTCTTCGTGGGACCTTTGTATACATCAATAACGTAATATAACTTAACCTAACCCAACGTAACATCTCCGCGGTAATATTTGACGACATTCCTGGCGAGTTGGCCTCTACGTTTCAGTGGGACCTTTATATACTTCAATAACGTAATATAACCTAACCTAACCCAACCTAACATCTCGGCGGTAATATTTGACGACATTCCTGGCGAGTTGGCCTCTACGTTTCCGTGGGATATTTATATACATCAATAACATAATATAAGCTAAGCTAACCCAATCTAACATCTCCGCGGTAATATCTGACAACATACCTGGCGAGTAGGCCTCTACGTCTCCGTGGGCCCTTCATATACATCAATAACAAAAATATAACGTAACCTAAATCAACCTATCATCTCGGCGATAATATTTGACAAGATTCCTGGCGAGTTGGCCTCTACGTTTCCGTGGGATATTTATATACTTCAATAACGTAATATAACCTAACCTAACCCAATCTAACATCTCCGCGGTAATATTTGACAACATTCCTCGCGAGTTGGCCTCTACGTCTCCGTTTGACCTTTATATACTTCAATAACGTAATATAACCTAACCTAACCCAATCTAACATCTCCGCGGTATTATTTGACAACATACCCGGCGAGTTGGCCTTCACGTCTCCGTGGGACCTTTATATACATCAATAGCATAATATAAGCTAGCCTAACCTAATCTAACATCTCGGCGGTAATGTTTGACCACATTCCTGGCGAGTTGGCCTCTACGTCCCCGTGGGACCTTTATATACATCAATAACGTAATATAACCTAACCTAACCCAACCTAACATCTCGGCGGTAATATTTGACAACTTTCCTGGCGAGTTGGCTACTCCGTCCCCGTGGGACCTTTATATACATCAATGACGTAATATAACCTAACCTAACCAAACTTAACATCTCGGCGGTAATATTTGACAAGATTCCTGGCGAGTTGGCCTCTACGTTTCCGTGGGACCTTTATATACTTCAATAACGTAATATAACCTAACCTAACCCAATCTAACATCTCCGCGATAATATTTGACAACATTCCTGGCGAGTTGGCCTCTACGTTTCCGTTTGACCTTCATATACATCAATAACGCAATCTAACCTAACATAACAGAACCTAACATCTCGGCGGTAATATTTGACAACATTCCTGGCGAGTTGGCTGCTCCGTCCCGGTGGGACCTTTATATACATCAATAACGTAATATAACCTAACCTAACCCAACCTAACATCTCGGCGGTAATATTTGAGAACATTCCTGGCGAGTTGGCCTCTACGTCTCCGTGGGTTCTTTATATACATCAATAACGTAATATAACATAACCTAACCCAATCTAGCATCTCGGCGGTAATATTTGACCACATTCCTGGCTTGTTGGCCTCTACGTCTCCGTGAGAGCTTTATATACATCTATAACGTAATATAACCTAACCTAACCCAACCTAACTTCTCGGCGGTAATATTTGAAAACATACCTGGCGAAGTGGCCTCTACCTCTCCGTGGGATATTTATATACATCAATAACATAATATAAGCTAGCCTAACCCAATCTAACATCTCGGCGGTAATATTTGACCACATTCCTGGCTTGTTGGCCTCTACGTCTCCGTGGGACCTTTATATACATCAATAACGTAATATAACGTAACCTCACCCAACCTATCATCTCGGCGGTAATATTTGACGACATTCCTGGCGAGTTGGCCTCTACGTTTCCGTGGGACCTTTATATACTTCAATAACGTAATATAACCTAACCTAACCCAACCTAACATCTCGGCGGTAATATTTGACCACATTCCTGGCGAGTTGGCCTCTACGTTTCCGTGGGACCTTTATATACTTCAATAACGTAATATAACCTAACCTAACCCAACCTAACATCTCGGCGGTAATATTTGACGACATTCCTGGCGAGTTGGCCTCTACGTTTCCGTGGGACCTTTATATACTTCAATAACGTAATATAACCTAACCTAACCTAACCTAACATCTCGGCGGTAATATTTGACCACATTCCTGGCGAGTTGGCCTCTACGTCTTCGTGGGACCTTTGTATGCACCAATAACGTAATATAACTTAACCTAACCCAACCTAACATCTCCGCGGTAATATTTGACGACATTCCTGGCGAGTTGGCCTCTACGTTTCCGTGGGACCTTTATATACTTCAATAACGTAATATAACCTAACCTAACCCAACCTAACATCTCGGCGGTAATATTTGACGACATTCCTGGCGAGTTGGCCTCTACGTTCCCGTGGGATATTTATATACATCAATAACATAATATAAGCTAAGCTAACCCAATCTAACATCTCCGCGGTAATATCTGACAACATACCTGGCGAGTAGGCCTCTACGTCTCCGTGGGCCCTTCATATACATCAATAACAAAAATATAACCTAACCTAAATCAACCTATCATCTCGGCGATAATATTTGACAAGATTCCTGGCGAGTTGGCCTCTACGTTTCCGTGGGATATTTATATACTTCAAGAACGTAATATAACCTAACCTAACCCAATCTAACATCTCCGCGGTAATATTTGACAACATTCCTCGCGAGTTGGCCTCTACGTCTCCGTTTGACCTTCATATACATCAATAACGTAATCTAACCTAACATAACCCAACCTAACATCTCGGCGGTAATGTTTGACAACATTCCTGGCGAGTTGGCTTCTCCATCCCCGTGGGACCTTTATATACATCTATAACGTAATATAACCTAACCTAACCCAAGCTAACTTCTCGGCGGTAATATTTGAAAACATACCTGGCGAGGTGGCCTCTACGTCTCCGTGGGATATTTATATACATCAATAACATAATATAAGCTAGCCTAACCCAACCTAACATCTCCGCGGTAATATTTGACAACATACCTGGCGAGTTGGCCTCTACCTCTCCGTGGGACCTTTATATACTTCAATAACGTAATATAACCTAACCTAACCCAATCTAACATCTCCGCGGTATTATTTGACAACATACCTGGCGAGTTGGCCTTCACGTCTCCGTGGGACCTTTATATACATCAATAACATAATATAAGCTAGCCTAACCTAATCTAACATCTCGGCGGTAATGTTTGAACACATTCCTGTCGAGTTGGCCTCTACGTCCCCGTGGGACCTTTATATACATCAATAACGTAATATAACCTAACCTAACCCAACCTAACATCTCGGCGGTAATATTTGACAACATTCCTGGCGAGTTGGCTTCTCCGTCCCCGTGGGACCTTTATATACATCAATGACGTAATATAACCTAACCTAACCAAACTTAACATCTCGGCGGTAATATTTGACAAGATTCCTGGCGAGTTGGCTTCTCCGTCCCCGTGGGACCTTTATATACATCAATGACGTAATATAACCTAACCTAACCAAACTTAACATCTCGGCGGTAATATTTGACAAGATTCCTGGCGAGTTGGCCTCTACGTTTCCGTGGGACCTTTATATACATCAATAACGTAATATAACCTAACCTAACCCAATCTAACATCTCCGCGATAATATTTGACAACATTCCTGGCGAGTTGGCCTCTACGTTTCCGTTTGACCTTCATATACATCAATAACGCAATCTAACCTAACATAACAGAACCCAACATCTCGGCGGTAATATTTGACAACATTCCTGGCGAGTTGGCTGCTCCGTCCCGGTGGGACCTTTATATACATCAATGACGTAATATAACCTAACCTAACCCAACCTAACATCTCGGCGGTAATATATGAGAACATTCCTGGCGAGTTGGCCTCTACGTCTCCGTGGGATCTTTATATACATCAATAACGTAATATAACATAACCTAACCCAATCTAGCATCTCGGCGGTAATATTTGACCACATTCCTGGCTTGTTGGCCTCTACGTCTCCGTGAGACCTTTATATACATCTATAACGTAATATAACCTAACCTAACCCAACCTAACTTCTCGGCGGTAATATTTGAAAACATACCTGGCGAAGTGGCCTCTACCTCTCCGTGGGATATTTATATACATCAATAACATAATATAAGCTAGCCTAACCCAATCTAACATCTCGGCGGTAATATTTGACCACATTCCTGGCTAGTTGGCCTCTACGTCTTCGTGGGACCTTTATATACATCAATAACGTAATATAACTTAACCTAACCCAACCTAACATCTCCGCGGTAATATTTGACAACATACCTGGCGAGTTGGCCTCTACGTCTCCGTCGGCCCTTCATATACATCAATAACGAAATATAACCTAACCTAAATCAACCTAATATCTCGGCGGTAATATTTGACAACATTCCTGCCGAGTTGGCTTCTCCATCCCCGTGGGACCTTTATATACATCAATAACGTAATATAACCTAACCTAACCCAATCTAATATCTCGGCGGTAATATTTGACGACATTCCTGGCGAGTTGGCCTCTACGTTTCCGTGGGACCTTTATATACTTCAATAACGTAATATAACCTAACCTAAATCAACCTATCATCTCGGCGATAGTATTTGACAAGATTCCTGGCGAGTTGGCCTCTACGTCTCCGTGGGATCTTTATATACATCAATAACGTAATATAACATAACCTAACCCAATCTAGCATCTCGGCGGTAATATTTGACCACATTCCTGGCTTGTTGGCCTCTACGTCTCCGTGAGAGCTATATATACATCTATAACGTAATATAACCTAACCTAACCCAACCTAACTTCTCGGCGGTAATATTTGACCACATTCCTGGCGAGTTGGTCTCTACGTCTTCGTGGGACCTTTGTATACATCAATAACGTAATATAACTTAACCTAACCCAACCTAACATCTCCGCGGTAATATTTGACGACATTCCTGGCGAGTTGGCCTCTACGTTTCCGTGGGACCTTTATATACTTCAATAACGTAATATAACCTAACCTAACCCAACCTAACATCTCGGCGGTAATATTTGACGACATTCCTGGCGAGTTGGCCTCTACGTTTCCGTGGGATATTTATATACATCAATAACATAATATAAGCTAAGCTAACCCAATCTAACATC
The DNA here is from genome assembly GCA_963969225.1 of Xylocopa violacea. Classification (NCBI taxonomy): domain Eukaryota; kingdom Metazoa; phylum Arthropoda; class Insecta; order Hymenoptera; family Apidae; genus Xylocopa; species Xylocopa violacea. Next base: position 1,684,175 of record CAXAJV010000078.1, read on the forward strand.
TCCGCGGTAATATCTGACAACATACCTGGCGAGTAGGCCTCTACGTCTCCGTGGGCCCTTCATATACATCAATAACAAAAATATAACGTAACCTAAATCAACCTATCATCTCGGCGATAATATTTGACAAGATTCCTGGCGAGTTGGCCTCTACGTTTCCGTGGGATATTTATATACTTCAATAACGTAATATAACCTAACCTAACCCAATCTAACATCTCCGCGGTAATATTTGACAACATTCCTCGCGAGTTGGCCTCTACGTCTCCGTTTGACCTTTATATACTTCAATAACGTAATATAACCTAACCTAACCCAATCTAACATCTCCGCGGTATTATTTGACAACATACCTGGCGAGTTGGCCTTCACGTCTCCGTGGGACCTTTATATACATCAATAGCATAATATAAGCTAGTCTAACCTAATCTAACATCTCGGCGGTAATGTTTGACCACATTCCTGGCGAGTTGGCCTCTACGTCCCCGTAGGACCTTTATATACATCAATAACGTAATATAACCTAACCTAACCCAACCTAACATCTCGGCGGTAATATTTGACAACATTCCTGGCGAGTTGGCTACTCCGTCCCCGTGGGACCTTTATATACATCAATGACGTAATATAACCTAACCTAACCAAACTTAACATCTCGGCGGTAATATTTGACAAGATTCCTGGCGAGTTGGCCTCTACGTTTCCGTGGGACCTTTATATACTTCAATAACGTAATATAACCTAACCTAACCCAATCTAACATCTCCGCGATAATATTTGACAACATTCCTGGCGAGTTGGCCTCTACGTTTCCGTTTGACCTTCATATACATCAATAACGCAATCTAACCTAACATAACAGAACCTAACATCTCGGCGGTAATATTTGACAACATTCCTGGCGAGTTGGCTGCTCCGTCCCGGTGGGACCTTTATATACATCAATAACGTAATATAACCTAACCTAACCCAACCTAACATCTCGGCGGTAATATTTGAGAACATTCCTGGCGAGTTGGCCTCTACGTCTCCGTGGGTTCTTTATATACATCAATAACGTAATATAACATAACCTAACCCAATCTAGCATCTCGGCGGTAATATTTGACCACATTCCTGGCTTGTTGGCCTCTACGTCTCCGTGAGACCTTTATATACATCTATAACGTAATATAACCTAACCTAACCCAACCTAACTTCTCGGCGGTAATATTTGAAAACATACCTGGCGAAGTGGCCTCTACCTCTCCGTGGGATATTTATATACATCAATAACATAATATAAGCTAGCCTAACCCAATCTAACATCTCGGCGGTAATATTTGACCACATTCCTGGCTTGTTGGCCTCTACGTCTCCGTGGGACCTTTATATACATCAATAACGTAATATAACGTAACCTCACCCAACCTATCATCTCGGCGGTAATATTTGACGACATTCCTGGCGAGTTGGCCTCTACGTTTCCGTGGGACCTTTATATACTTCAATAACGTAATATAACCTAACCTAACCCAACCTAACATCTCGGCGGTAATATTTGACCACATTCCTGGCGAGTTGGCCTCTACGTTTCCGTGGGACCTTTATATACTTCAATAACGTAATATAACCTAACCTAACCCAACCTAACATCTCGGCGGTAATATTCGACGACATTCCTGGCGAGTTGGCCTCTACGTTTCCGTGGGACCTTTATATACTTCAATAACGTAATATAACCTAACCTAACCTAACCTAACATCTCGGCGGTAATATTTGACCACATTCCTGGCGAGTTGGCCTCTACGTCTTCGTGGGACCTTTGTATGCATCAATAACGTAATATAACTTAACCTAACCCAACCTAACATCTCCGCGGTAATATTTGACGACATTCCTGGCGAGTTGGCCTCTACGTTTCCGTGGGACCTTTATATACTTCAATAACGTAATATAACCTAACCTAACCCAACCTAACATCTCGGCGGTAATATTTGACGACATTCCTGGCGAGTTGGCCTCTACGTTTCCGTGGGATATTTATATACATCAATAACATAATATAAGCTAAGCTAACCCATTCTAACATCTCCGCGGTAATATCTGACAACATACCTGGCGAGTCGGCCTCTACGTCTCCGTGGGCCCTTCATATACATCAATAACAAAAATATAACCTAACCTAAATCAACCTATCATCTCGGCGATAATATTTGACAAGATTCCTGGCGAGTTGGCCTCTACGTTTCCGTGGGATATTTATATACTTCAAGAACGTAATATAACCTAACCTAACCCAATCTAACATCTCCGCGGTAATATTTGACAACATTCCTCGCGAGTTGGCCTCTACGTCTCCGTTTGACCTTCATATACATCAATAACGTAATCTAACCTAACATAACCCAACCTAACATCTCGGCGGTAATGTTTGACAACATTCCTGGCGAGTTGGCTTCTCCATCCCCGTGGGACCTTTATATACATCTATAACGTAATATAACCTAACCTAACCCAAGCTAACTTCTCGGCGGTAATATTTGAAAACATACCTGGCGAGGTGGCCTCTACGTCTCCGTGGGATATTTATATACATCAATAACATAATATAAGCTAGCCTAACCCAACCTAACATCTCCGCGGTAATATTTGACAACATACCTGGCGAGTTGGCCTCTACCTCTCCGTGGGACCTTTATATACTTCAATAACGTAATATAACCTAACCTAACCCAATCTAACATCTCCGCGGTATTATTTGACAACATACCTGGCGAGTTGGCCTTCACGTCTCCGTGGGACCTTTATATACATCAATAACATAATATAAGCTAGCCTAACCTAATCTAACATCTCGGCGGTAATGTTTGAACACATTCCTGGCGAGTTGGCCTCTACGTCCCCGTGGGACCTTTATATACATCAATAACGTAATATAACCTAACCTAACCCAACCTAACATCTCGGCGGTAATATTTGACAACATTCCTGGCGAGTTGGCTTCTCCGTCCCCGTGGGACCTTTATATACATCAATGACGTAATATAACCTAACCTAACCAAACTTAACATCTCGGCGGTAATATTTGACAAGATTCCTGGCGAGTTGGCTTCTCCGTCCCCGTGGGACCTTTATATACATCAATGACGTAATATAACCTAACCTAACCAAACTTAACATCTCGGCGGTAATATTTGACAAGATTCCTGGCGAGTTGGCCTCTACGTTTCCGTGGGACCTTTATATACATCAATAACGTAATATAACCTAACCTAACCCAATCTAACATCTCCGCGATAATATTTGACAACATTCCTGGCGAGTTGGCCTCTACGTTTCCGTTTGACCTTCATATACATCAATAACGCAATCTAACCTAACATAACAGAACCCAACATCTCGGCGGTAATATTTGACAACATTCCTGGCGAGTTGGCTGCTCCGTCCCGGTGGGACCTTTATATACATCAATGACGTAATATAACCTAACCTAACCCAACCTAACATCTCGGCGGTAATATATGAGAACATTCCTGGCGAGTTGGCCTCTACGTCTCCGTGGGATCTTTATATACATCAATAACGTAATATAACATAACCTAACCCAATCTAGCATCTCGGCGGTAATATTTGACCACATTCCTGGCTTGTTGGCCTCTACGTCTCCGTGAGACCTTTATATACATCTATAACGTAATATAACCTAACCTAACCCAACCTAACTTCTCGGCGGTAATATTTGAAAACATACCTGGCGAAGTGGCCTCTACCTCTCCGTGGGATATTTATATACATCAATAACATAATATAAGCTAGCCTAACCCAATCTAACATCTCGGCGGTAATATTTGACCACATTCCTGGCTAGTTGGCCTCTACGTCTTCGTGGGACCTTTATATACATCAATAACGTAATATAACTTAACCTAACCCAACCTAACATCTCCGCGGTAATATTTGACAACATACCTGGCGAGTTGGCCTCTACGTCTCCGTCGGCCCTTCATATACATCAATAACGAAATATAACCTAACCTAAATCAACCTAACATCTCGGCGGTAATATTTGACCACATTCCTGGCGAGTTGGTCTCTACGTCTTCGTGGGACCTTTGTATACATCAATAACGTAATATAACTTAACCTAACCCAACCTAACATCTCCGCGGTAATATTTGACGACATTCCTGGCGAGTTGGCCTCTACGTTTCCGTGGGACCTTTATATACTTCAATAACGTAATATAACCTAACCTAACCCAACCTAACATCTCGGCGGTAATATTTGACGACATTCCTGGCGAGTTGGCCTCTACGTTTCCGTGGGATATTTATATACATCAATAACATAATATAAGCTAAGCTAACCCAATCTAACATCTCCGCGGTAATATTTGACAACATACCTGGCGAGTAGGCCTCTACGTCCCCGTGGGCCCTTCATATACATCAATAACAAAAATATAACCTAACCTAAATCAACCTATCATCTCGGCGATAATATTTGACAAGATTCCTGGCGAGTTGGCCTCTACGTTTCCGTGGGATATTTATATACTTCAATAACGTAATATAACCTAACCTAACCCAATCTAACATCTCCGCGGTAATATTTGACAACATTCCTGGCGAGTTGGCCTCTACGTCTCCGTTTGACCTTCATATACATCAATAACGTAATCTAACCTAACATAACCCAACCTAACATCTCGGCGGTAATGTTTGACAACATTCCTGGCGAGTTGGCTTCTCCATCCCCGTGGGACCTTTATATACATCTATAACGTAATATAACCTAACCTAACCCATGCTAACTTCTCGGCGGTAATATTTGAAAACATACCTGGCGAGGTGGCCTCTACGTCTCCGTGGGATATTTATATACATCAATAACATAATATAAGCTAGCCTAACCCAACCTAACATCTCCGCGGTAATATTTGACAACATACCTGGCGAGTTGGCCTCTACGTCTCCGTGGGACCTTTATATACTTCAATAACGTAATATAACCTAACCTGACCCAATCTAGCATCTCGGCGGTAATATTTGACCACATTCCTGGCTTGCTGACCTCTACGTCTCCGTGAGACCTTTATATACATCTATAACGTAATATAACCTAACCTAACCCAACCTAACATCTCGGCGGTAGTATTTGAAAACATTCCTAGCGAGTTGGCCTCTACGTCTCCGTGGGACCCTTATATACATCAATAACGTAATATAACCTAACCTAACCCAATCTAACATCTCGGCGGTAATATTTGACATCATTCCTGGCGAGTTGGCCTCTACGTCTCCGTTGACCTTCATATACATTAATAACGTAATATAACGTAACCTAACCAACCTATCATCTCGGCGGTTATATTTGACAACATTCCTGGCGAGTTGGCTTCTCCGTCTCCGTGGGACCTTTATATACATCAATAACGTAATATAACCTAACCTAACCCAACCTAACATCTCCGCGGTATTATTTGACAACATACCTGGCGAGTTGGCCTTCACGTCTCCGTGGGACCTTTATATACATCAATAACATAATATAAGCTAGCCTAACCTAATCTAACATCTCGGCGGAAATGTTTGAACACATTCCTGGCGAGTTGGCCTCTACGTCCCCGTGGGACCTTTATATACATCAATAACGTAATATAACCTAACCTAACCCAACCTAACACCTCGGCGGTAATATTTGACGACATTCCTGGCGAGTTGGCCTCTACGTTTCCGTGGGACCTTTATATACTTCAATAACGTAATATAACCTAACCTAACCCAACCTAACATCTCGGCGGTAATATTTGACGACATTCCTGGCGAGTTGGCCTCTACGTTTCCGTGGGATGTTTATATACATCAATAACATAATATAAGCTAAGCTAACCCAATCTAACATCTCCGCGGTAATATTTGACAACATACCTGGCGAGTAGGCCTCTACGTCTCCGTGGGCCCTTCATATACATCAATAACAAAAATATAACCTAACCCAAATCAACCTATCATCTCGGCGATAATATTTGACAAGATTCCTGGCGAGGTGGCCTCTACGTTTCCGTGGGATATTTATATACTTCAATAACGTAATATAACCTAACATAACCCAACCTAACATCTCGGCGGTAATGTTTGACAACATTCCTGGCGAGTTGGCTTCTCCATCCCCGTGGGACCTTTATATACATCTATAACGTAATATAACCTAACCTAACCCAAGCTAACTTCTCGGTGGTAATATTTGAAAACATACCTGGCGAGGTGGCCTCTACGTCTCCGTGTGATATTTATATACATCAATAACATAATATAAGCTAGCCTATCCCAACCTAACATCTCCGCGGTAATATTTGACAACATACCTGGCGAGTTGGCCTCTACGTCTCCGTGGGCCCTTCATATACATCAATAACGTAATATAACCTAACCTAACCCAATCTAGCATCTCGGTGGTAATGTTTGACCACATTCCTGGCTTGTTGGCCTCTACGTCTCCGTCTGACCTTTATATACATCAATAACATAATATAAGCTAGCCTAACCCAATCTAACATCTCGGCGGTAATATTTGACCACATTCCTGGCTTGTTGGCCTCTACGTCTCCGTGGGACCTTTATATACTTCAATAACGTAATATAACCTAACCTGACCCAATCTAGCATCTCGGCGGTAATATTTGACCACATTCCTGGCTTGCTGACCTCTACGTCTCCGTGAGACCTTTATATACATCTATAACGTAATATAACCTAACCTAACCCAACCTAACATCTTGGCGGTAGTATTTGAAAACATTCCTAGCGAGTTGGCCTCTACGTCTCCGTGGGACCTTTATATACATCAATAACGTAATATAACTTAACCTAACCCAACCTAACATCTCCGCGGTAATATTTGACAACATACCTGGCGAGTTGGCCTCTACGTTTCCGTGAGACCTTTATATACATCTATAACGTAATATAACCTAACCTAACCCAACCTAACTTCTCGGCGGTAATATTTGAAAACATACCTGGCGAGGTGGCCTCTACGTCTCCGTGGGATATTTATATACATCAATAACATAATATAAGCTAGCCTAACCCAATCTAACATCTCGGCGGTAATATTTGACCACATTCCTGGCGAGTTGGCCTCTACGTCTTCGTGGGACCTTTATATACATCAATAACGTAATATAACTTAACCTAACCCAACCTAACATCTCCGCGGTAATATTTGACAACATACCTGGCGAGTTGGCCTCTACGTTTCCGTGGGCCCTTCATATACATCAATAACGAAATATAACCTAACCTAAATCAACCTAACATCTCGGCGGTAATATTTGACAACATTCCTGGCGAGTTGGCTTCTCCATCCCCGTGGGACCTTTATATACATCAATAACGTAATATAACCTAACCTAACCCAATCTAGCATCTCGGCGGTAATATTTGACCATATTCCTGGCTTGTTGGCCTCTACGTCTCCGTGAGAACTATATATACATCTATAACGTAATATAACCTAACCTAACCCAACCTAACTTCTCGGCGGTAATATTTGAAAACATACCTGGCGAGGTGGCCTCTACCTCGCCGTGGGATATTTATATACATCAATAACATAATATAACATAACCTAACCCAATCTAGCATCTCGGCGGTAATATTTGACCACATTCCTGGCTTGTTGGCCTCCACGTCTCCGTGAGACCTTTATATACATCTATAACGTAACATAACCTAACCTAACCCAACCTAACTTCTCGGCGGTAATATTTGAGAACATACCTGGCGAGGTGGCCTCTACGTCTCCGTGGGTTATTTATATACATCAATAACATAATATAAGCTAGCCTAACCCAATCTAACATCTCGGCGGTAATATTTGACCACATTCCTGGCGAGTTGGCCTCTACGTCTCCGTGGGATATTTATATACATCAATAACATAATATAAGCTAGCCTAACCTAATCTAACATCTCGGCGGTAATGTTTGACCACATTCCTGGCGAGTTGGCCTCTACGTCCCCGTGGGACCTTTATATACATCAATAACGTAATATAACCAAACCTAACCCAACCTAACATCTCGGCGGTAATATTTGACAACATTCCTGGCGAGTTGGCTTCTCCGTCCCCGTGGGACCTTTATATACATCAATGACGTAATATAACCTAACCTAACCCAACTTAACATCTCGGCGGTAATATTTGACAAGATTCCTGGCGAGTTGGCCTCTACGTTTCCGTGGGACCTTTATATACTTCAATAACGTAATATAACCTAACCTAACCCAATCTAACATCTCCGCGGTAATATTTGACGACATTCCTGGCGAGTTGGCCTCTTCGTTTCCGTGGGACCTTTATATACTTCAATAACGTAATATAACCTAACCTAAATCAACCTATCATCTCGGCGATAATATTTGACAAGATTCCTGGCGAGTTGGCCTCTACGTCTCCGTGGGATCTTTATATACATCAATAACATAATATAAGCTAACCTAACCCAATCTAACATCTCCGCGATAATATTTGACAACATTCCTGGCGAGTTGGCCTCTACGTTTCCGTTTGACCTTCATATACATCAATAACGCAATCTAACCTAACATAACAGAACCTAACATCTCGGCGGTAATATTTGACAACATTCCTGGGGAGTTGGCTGCTCCGTCCCGGTGGGACCTTTATATACATCAATAACGTAATATAACCTAACCTAACCCATCCTAACATCTCGGCGGTAATATTTGAGAACATTCCTGGCGAGTTGGCCTCTTCGTCTCCGTGGGTTCTTTATATACATCAATAACGTAATATAACATAACCTAACCCAATCTAGCATCTCGGCGGTAATATTTGACCACATTCCTGGATTGTTGGCCTCTACGTCTCCGTGAGACCTTTATATACATCTATAACGTAATATAACCTAACCTAACCCAACCTAACTTCTCGGCGGTAATATTTGAAAACATACCTGGCGAAGTGGCCTCTACCTCTCCGTGGGATATTTATATACATCAATAACATAATATAAGCTAGCCTAACCCAATCTAACATCTCGGCGGTAATATTTGACCACATTCCTGGCGAGTTGGCCTCTACGTCTCCGTGGGATATTTATATACATCAATAACATAATATAAGCTAGCCTAACCTAATCTAACATCTCGGCGGTAATGTTTGACCACATTCCTGGCGAGTTGGCCTGTACGTCCCCGTGGGACCTTTATATACATCAATAACGTAATATAACCAAACCTAACCCAACCTAACATCTCGGCGGTAATATTTGACAACATTCCTGGCGAGTTGGCTTCTCCGTCCCCGTGGGACCTTTATATACATCAATGACGTAATATAACCTAACCTAACCCAACTTAACATCTCGGCGGTAATATTTGACAAGATTCCTGGCGAGTTGGCCTCTACGTTTCCGTGGGACCTTTATATACTTCAATAACGTAATATAACCTAACCTAACCCAATCTAACATCTCCGCGGTAATATTTGACGACATTCCTGGCGAGTTGGCCTCTTCGTTTCCGTGGGACCTTTATATACTTCAATAACGTAATATAACCTAACCTAAATCAACCTATCATCTCGGCGATAATATTTGACAAGATTCCTGGCGAGTTGGCCTCTACGTCTCCGTGGGATCTTTATATACATCAATAACATAATATAAGCTAACCTAACCCAATCTAACATCTCCGCGATAATATTTGACAACATTCCTGGCGAGTTGGCCTCTACGTTTCCGTTTGACCTTCATATACATCAATAACGCAATCTAACCTAACATAACAGAACCTAACATCTCGGCGGTAATATTTGACAACATTCCTGGGGAGTTGGCTGCTCCGTCCCGGTGGGACCTTTATATACATCAATAACGTAATATAACCTAACCTAACCCATCCTAACATCTCGGCGGTAATATTTGAGAACATTCCTGGCGAGTTGGCCTCTTCGTCTCCGTGGGTTCTTTATATACATCAATAACGTAATATAACATAACCTAACCCAATCTAGCATCTCGGCGGTAATATTTGACCACATTCCTGGATTGTTGGCCTCTACGTCTCCGTGAGACCTTTATATACATCTATAACGTAATATAACCTAACCTAACCCAACCTAACTTCTCGGCGGTAATATTTGAAAACATACCTGGCGAAGTGGCCTCTACCTCTCCGTGGGATATTTATATACATCAATAACATAATATAAGCTAGCCTAACCCAATCTAACATCTCGGCGGTAATATTTGACCACATTCCTGGCTTGTTGGCCTCTACGTCTCCGTGGGACCTTTATATACATCAATAACGTAATATAACGTAACCTCACCCAACCTATCATCTCGGCGGTAATATTTGACGACATTCCTGGCGAGTTGGCCTCTACGTTTCCGTGGGACCTTTATATACTTCAATAACGTAATATAACCTAACCTAACCCAACCTAACATCTCGGCGGTAATATTTGACCACATTCCTGGCGAGTTGGCCTCTACGTCTTCGTGGGACCTTTGTATACATCAATAACGTAATATAACTTAACCTAACCCAACCTAACATCTCCGCGGTAATATTTGACGACATTCCTGGCGAGTTGGCCTCTACGTTTCCGTGGGACCTTTATATACTTCAATAACGTAATATAACCTAACCTAACCCAACCTAACATCTCGGCGGTAATATTTGACGACATTCCTGGCGAGTTGGCCTCTACGTTTCCGTGGGATATTTATATACATCAATAACATAATATAAGCTAAGCTAACCCAATCTAACATCTCCGCGGTAATATCTGACAACATACCTGGCGAGTAGGCCTCTACGTCTCCGTGGGCCCTTCATATACATCAATAACAAAAATATAACCTAACCTAAATCAACCTATCATCTCGGCGATAATATTTGACAAGATTCCTGGCGAGTTGGCCTCTACGTTTCCGTGGGATATTTATATACTTCAAGAACGTAATATAACCTAACCTAACCCAATCTAACCTCTCCGCGGTAATATTTGACAACATTCCTCGCGAGTTGGCCTCTACGTCTCCGTTTGACCTTCATATACATCAATAACGTAATCTAACCTAACATAACCCAACCTAACATCTCGGCGGTAATGTTTGACAACATTCCTGGCGAGTTGGCTTCTCCATCCCCGTGGGACCTTTATATACATCTATAACGTAATATAACCTAACCTAACCCAAGCTAACTTCTCGGCGGTAATATTTGAAAACATACCTGGCGAGGTGGCCTCTACGTCTCCGTGGGATATTTATATACATCAATAACATAATATAAGCTAGCCTAACCCAACCTAACATATCCGCGGTAATATTTGACAACATACCTGGCGAGTTGGCCTCTACCTCTCCGTGGGACCTTTATATACTTCAATAACGTAATATAACCTAACCTAAACCAATCTAACATCTCCGCGGTATTATTTGACAACATACCTGGCGAGTTGGCCTTCACGTCTCCGTGGGACCTTTATATACATCAATAACATAATATAAGCTAGCCTAACCTAATCTAACATCTCGGCAGTAATGTTTGAACACATTCCTGGCGAGTTGGCCTCTACGTCCCCGTGGGACCTTTATATACATCAATAACGTAATATAACCTAACCTAACCCAACCTAACATCTCGGCGGTAATATTTGACAACATACCTGGCGAGTTGGCCTTCACGTCTCCGTGGGACCTTTATATACATCAATAACATAATATAAGCTAGCCTAACCTAATCTAACATCTCGGGGGTAATATTTGACCACATTCCTGGCTTGTTGGCCTCTACGTCTTCGTGGGACCTTTGTATACATCAATAACGTAATATAACTTAACCTAACCCAACCTAACATCTCCGCGGTAATATTTGACGACATTCCTGGCGAGTTGGCCTCTACGTTTCAGTGGGACCTTTATATACTTCAATAACGTAATATAACCTAACCTAACCCAACCTAACATCTCGGCGGTAATATTTGACGACATTCCTGGCGAGTTGGCCTCTACGTTTCCGTGGGATATTTATATACATCAATAACATAATATAAGCTAAGCTAACCCAATCTAACATCTCCGCGGTAATATCTGACAACATACCTGGCGAGTAGCCCTCTACGTCTCCGTGGGCCCTTCATATACATCAATAACAAAAATATAACGTAACCTAAATCAACCTATCATCTCGGCGATAATATTTGACAAGATTCCTGGCGAGTTGGCCTCTACGTTTCCGTGGGATATTTATATACTTCAATAACGTAATATAACCTAACCTAACCCAATCTAACATCTCCGCGGTAATATTTGACAACATTCCTCGCGAGTTGGCCTCTACGTCTCCGTTTGACCTTTATATACTTCAATAACGTAATATAACCTAACCTAACGCAATCTAACATCTCCGCGGTATTATTTGACAACATGCCTGGCGAGTTGGCCTTCACGTCTCCGTGGGACCTTTATATACATCAATAGCATAATATAAGCTAGCCTAACCTAATCTAACATCTCGGCGGTAATGTTTGACCACATTCCTGGCGAGTTGGCCTCTAAGTCCCCGTGGGACCTTTATATACATCAATAACGTAATATAACCTAACCTAACCCAACCTAACATCTCGGCGGTAATATTTGACAACACTCCTGGCGAGTTGGCTACTCCGTCCCCGTGGGACCTTTATATACATCAATGACGTAATATAACCTAACCTAACCAAACTTAACATCTCGGCGGTAATATTTGACAAGATTCCTGGCGAGTTGGCCTCTACGTTTCCGTGGGACCTTTATATACTTCAATAACGTAATATAACCTAACCTAACCCAATCTAACATCTCCGCGATAATATTTGACAACATTCCTGGCGAGTTGGCCTCTACGTTTCCGTTTGACCTTCATATACATCAATAACGCAATCTAACCTAACATAACAGAACCTAACATCTCGGCGGTAATATTTGAGAACATTCCTGGCGAGTTGGCTGCTCCGTCCCGGTGGGACCTTTATATACATCAATAACGTAATATAACCTAACCTAACCCAACCTAACATCTCGGCGGTAATATTTGAGAACATTCCTGGCGAGTTGGCCTCTACGTCTCCGTGGGTTCTTTATATACATCAATAACGTAATATAACATAACCTAACCCAATCTAGCATCTCGGCGGTAATATTTGACCACATTCCTGGCGAGTTGGCCTCTACGTCTTCGTGGGACCTTTGTATACATCAATAACGTAATATAACTTAACCTAACCCAACCTAACATCTCCGCGGTAATATTTGACGACATTCCTGGCGAGTTGGCCTCTACGTTTCCGTGGGACCTTTATATACTTCAATAACGTAATATAACCTAACCTAACCCAACCTAACATCTCGGCGGTAATATTTGACCACATTCCTGGCGAGTTGGCCTCTACGTCTTCGTGGGACCTTTGTATACATCAATAACGTAATATAACTTAACCTAACCCAACCTAACATCTCCGCGGTAATATTTGACGACATTCCTGGCGAGTTGGCCTCTACGTTTCCGTGGGACCTTTATATACTTCAATAACGTAATATAACCTAACCTAACCCAACCTAACATCTCGGCGGTAATATTTGACGACATTCCTGGCGAGTTGGCCTCTACGTCTTCGTGGGACCTTTGTATGCATCAATAACGTAATATAACTTAACCTAACCCAACCTAACATCTCCGCGGTAATATTTGACGACATTCCTGGCGAGTTGGCCTCTACGTTTCCGTGGGACCTTTATATACTTCAATAACGTAATATAACCTAACCTAACCCAACCTAACATCTCGGCGGTAATATTTGACGACATTCCTGGTGAGTTGGCCTCTACGTTTCCGTGGGATATTTATATACATCAATAACATAATATAAGCTAAGCTAACCCAATCTAACATCTCCGCGGTAATATCTGACAACATACCTGGCGAGTAGGCCTCTACGTCTCCGTGGGCCCTTCATATACATCAATAACAAAAATATAACCTAACCTAAATCAACCTATCATCTCGGCGATAATATTTGACAAGATTCCTGGCGAGTTGGCCTCTACGTTTCCGTGGGATATTTATATACTTCAAGAACGTAATATAACCTAACCTAACCCAATCTAACCTCTCCGCGGTAATATTTGACAACATTCCTCGCGAGTTGGCCTCTACGTCTCCGTTTGACCTTCATATACATCAATAACGTAATCTAACCTAACATAACCCAACCTAACATCTCGGCGGTAATGTTTGACAACATTCCTGGCGAGTTGGCTTCTCCATCCCCGTGGGACCTTTATATACATCTATAACGTAATATAACCTAACCTAACCCAAGCTAACTTCTCGGCGGTAATATTTGAAAACATACCTGGCGAGGTGGCCTCTACGTCTCCGTGGGATATTTATATACATCAATAACATAATATAAGCTAGCCTAACCCAACCTAACATATCCGCGGTAATATTTGACAACATACCTGGCGAGTTGGCCTCTACCTCTCCGTGGGACCTTTATATACTTCAATAACGTAATATAACCTAACCTAAACCAATCTAACATCTCCGCGGTATTATTTGACAACATACCTGGCGAGTTGGCCTTCACGTCTCCGTGGGACCTTTATATACATCAATAACATAATATAAGCTAGCCTAACCTAATCTAACATCTCGGCAGTAATGTTTGAACACATTCCTGGCGAGTTGGCCTCTACGTCCCCGTGGGACCTTTATATACATCAATAACGTAATATAACCTAACCTAACCCAACCTAACATCTCGGCGGTAATATTTGACAACATACCTGGCGAGTTGGCCTTCACGTCTCCGTGGGACCTTTATATACATCAATAACATAATATAAGCTAGCCTAACCTAATCTAACATCTCGGGGGTAATATTTGACCACATTCCTGGCTTGTTGGCCTCTACGTCTTCGTGGGACCTTTGTATACATCAATAACGTAATATAACTTAACCTAACCCAACCTAACATCTCCGCGGTAATATTTGACGACATTCCTGGCGAGTTGGCCTCTACGTTTCAGTGGGACCTTTATATACTTCAATAACGTAATATAACCTAACCTAACCCAACCTAACATCTCGGCGGTAATATTTGACGACATTCCTGGCGAGTTGGCCTCTACGTTTCCGTGGGATATTTATATACATCAATAACATAATATAAGCTAAGCTAACCCAATCTAACATCTCCGCGGTAATATCTGACAACATACCTGGCGAGTAGGCCTCTACGTCTCCGTGGGCCCTTCATATACATCAATAACAAAAATATAACGTAACCTAAATCAACCTATCATCTCGGCGATAATATTTGACAAGATTCCTGGCGAGTTGGCCTCTACGTTTCCGTGGGATATTTATATACTTCAATAACGTAATATAACCTAACCTAACCCAATCTAACATCTCCGCGGTAATATTTGACAACATTCCTCGCGAGTTGGCCTCTACGTCTCCGTTTGACCTTTATATACTTCAATAACGTAATATAACCTAACCTAACGCAATCTAACATCTCCGCGGTATTATTTGACAACATGCCTGGCGAGTTGGCCTTCACGTCTCCGTGGGACCTTTATATACATCAATAGCATAATATAAGCTAGCCTAACCTAATCTAACATCTCGGCGGTAATGTTTGACCACATTCCTGGCGAGTTGGCCTCTAAGTCCCCGTGGGACCTTTATATACATCAATAACGTAATATAACCTAACCTAACCCAACCTAACATCTCGGCGGTAATATTTGACAACACTCCTGGCGAGTTGGCTACTCCGTCCCCGTGGGACCTTTATATACATCAATGACGTAATATAACCTAACCTAACCAAACTTAACATCTCGGCGGTAATATTTGACAAGATTCCTGGCGAGTTGGCCTCTACGTTTCCGTGGGACCTTTATATACTTCAAAAACGTAATATAACCTAACCTAACCCAATCTAACATCTTCGCGATAATATTTGACAACATTCCTGGCGAGTTGGCCTCTACGTTTCCGTTTGACCTTCATATACATCAATAACGCAATCTAACCTAACATAACAGAACCTAACATCTCGGCGGTAATATTTGAGAACATTCCTGGCGAGTTGGCTGCTCCGTCCCGGTGGGACCTTTATATACATCAATAACGTAATATAACCTAACCTAACCCAACCTAACATCTCGGCGGTAATATTTGAGAACATTCCTGGCGAGTTGGCCTCTACGTCTCCGTGGGTTCTTTATATACATCAATAACGTAATATAACATAACCTAACCCAATCTAGCATCTCGGCGGTAATATTTGACCACATTCCTGGCTTGTTGGCCTCTACGTCTCCGTGAGAGCTTTATATACATCTATAACGTAATATAACCTAACCTAACCCAACCTAACTTCTCGGCGGTAATATTTGAAAACATACCTGGCGAAGTGGCCTCTACCTCTCCGTGGGATATTTATATACATCAATAACATAATATAAGCTAGCCTAACCCAATCTAACATCTCGGCGGTAATATTTGACCACATTCCTGGCTTGTTGGCCTCTACGTCTCCGTTTGACCTTTATATACTTCAATAACGTAATATAACCTAACCTAACGCAATCTAACATCTCCGCGGTATTATTTGACAACATGCCTGGCGAGTTGGCCTTCACGTCTCCGTGGGACCTTTATATACATCAATAGCATAATATAAGCTAGCCTAACCTAATCTAACATCTCGGCGGTAATGTTTGACCACATTCCTGGCGAGTTGGCCTCTAAGTCCCCGTGGGACCTTTATATACATCAATAACGTAATATAACCTAACCTAACCCAACCTAACATCTCGGCGGTAATATTTGACAACATTCCTGGCGAGTTGGCTACTCCGTCCCCGTGGGACCTTTATATACATCAATGACGTAATATAACCTAACCTAACCAAACTTAACATCTCGGCGGTAATATTTGACAAGATTCCTCGCGAGTTGGCCTCTACGTTTCCGTGGGACCTTTATATACTTCAATAACGTAATATAACCTAACCTAACCCAATCTAACATCTCCGCGATAATATTTGACAACATTCCTGGCGAGTTGGCCTCTACGTTTCCGTTTGACCTTCATATACATCAATAACGCAATCTAACCTAACATAACAGAACCTAACATCTCGGCGGTAATATTTGACAACATTCCTGGCGAGTTGGCTGCTCCGTCCCGGTGGGACCTTTATATACATCAATAACGTAATATAACCTAACCTAACCCAACCTAACATCTCGGCGGTAATATTTGAGAACATTCCTGGCGAGTTGGCCTCTACGTCTCCGTGGGTTCTTTATATACATCAATAACGTAATATAACATAACCTAACCCAATCTAGCATCTCGGCGGTAATATTTGACCACATTCCTGGCTTGTTGGCCTCTACGTCTCCGTGAGACCTTTATATACATCTATAACGTAATATAACCTAACCTAACCCAACCTAACATCTCGGCGGTAATATTTGAGAACATTCCTGGCGAGTTGGCCTCTACGTCTCCGTGGGTTCTTTATATACATCAATAACGTAATATAACATAACCTAACCCAATCTAGCATCTCGGCGGTAATATTTGACCACATTCCTGGCTTGTTGGCCTCTACGTCTCCGTGAGAGCTTTATATACATCTATAACGTAATATAACCTAACCTAACCCAACCTAACTTCTCGGCGGTAATATTTGAAAACATACCTGGCGAAGTGGCCTCTACCTCTCCGTGGGATATTTATATACATCAATAACATAATATAAGCTAGCCTAACCCAATCTAACATCTCGGCGGTAATATTTGACCACATTCCTGGCTTGTTGGCCTCTACGTCTCCGTGGGACCTTTATATACATCAATAACGTAATATAACGTAACCTCACCCAACCTATCATCTCGGCGGTAATATTTGACGACATTCCTGGCGAGTTGGCCTCTACGTTTCCGTGGGACCTTTATATACTTCAATAACGTAATATAACCTAACCTAACCCAACCTAACATCTCGGCGGTAATATTTGACCACATTCCTGGCGAGTTGGCCTCTACGTTTCCGTGGGACCTTTATATACTTCAATAACGTAATATAACCTAACCTAACCCAACCTAACATCTCGGCGGTAATATTTGACGACATTCCTGGCGAGTTGGCCTCTACGTTTCCGTGGGACCTTTATATACTTCAATAACGTAATATAACCTAACCTAACCTAACCTAACATCTCGGCGGTAATATTTGAGAACATTCCTGGCGAGTTGGCCTCTACGTCTCCGTGGGTTCTTTATATACATCAATAACGTAATATAACATAACCTAACCCAATCTAGCATCTCGGCGGTAATATTTGACCACATGCCTGGCTTGTTGGCCTGTAAGTCTCCGTGAGAGCTTTATATACATCTATAACGTAATATAACCTAACCTAACCCAACCTAACTTCTCGGCGGTAATATTTGAAAACATACCTGGCGAAGTGGCCTCTACCTCTCCGTGGGATATTTATATACATCAATAACATAATATAAGCTAGCCTAACCCAATCTAACATCTCGGCGGTAATATTTGACCACATTCCTGGCTTGTTGGCCTCTACGTCTCCGTGGGACCTTTATATACATCAATAACGTAATATAACGTAACCTCACCCAACCTATCATCTCGGCGGTAATATTTGACGACATTCCTGGCGAGTTGGCCTCTACGTTTCCGTGGGACCTTTATATACTTCAATAACGTAATATAACCTAACCTAACCCAATCTAACATCTCCGCGGTAATATTTGACAACATTCCTCGCGAGTTGGCCTCTACGTCTCCGTTTGACCTTCATATACATCAATAACGTAATCTAACCTAACATAACCCAACCTAACATCTCGGCGGTAATGTTTGACAACATTCCTGGCGAGTTGGCTTTTCCATCCCCGTGGGACCTTTATATACATCTATAACGTAATATAACCTAACCTAACCCAAGCTAACTTCTCGGCGATAATATTTGACAAGATTCCTGGCGAGTTGGCCTCTACGTTTCCGTGGGATATTTATATACTTCAATAACGTAATATAACCTAACCTAACCCAATCTAACATCTCCGCGGTAATATTTGACAACATTCCTCGCGAGTTGGCCTCTACGTCTCCGTTTGACCTTTATATACTTCAATAACGTAATATAACCTAACCTAACGCAATCTAACATCTCCGCGGTATTATTTGACAACATGCCTGGCGAGTTGGCCTTCACGTCTCCGTGGGACCTTTATATACATCAATAGCATAATATAAGCTAGCCTAACCTAATCTAACATCTCGGCGGTAATGTTTGACCACATTCCTGGCGAGTTGGCCTCTAAGTCCCCGTGGGACCTTTATATACATCAATAACGTAATATAACCTAACCTAACCCAACCTAACATCTCGGCGGTAATATTTGACAACATTCCTGGCGAGTTGGCTACTCCGTCCCCGTGGGACCTTTATATACATCAATGACGTAATATAACCTAACCTAACCAAACTTAACATCTCGGCGGTAATATTTGACAAGATTCCTGGCGAGTTGGCCTCTACGTTTCCGTGGGACCTTTATATACTTCAATAACGTAATATAACCTAACCTAACCCAATCTAACATCTCCGCGATAATATTTGACAACATTCCTGGCGAGTTGGCCTCTACGTTTCCGTTTGACCTTCATATACATCAATAACGCAATCTAACCTAACATAACAGAACCTAACATCTCGGCGGTAATATTTGACAACATTCCTGGCGAGTTGGCTGCTCCGTCCCGGTGGGACCTTTATATACATCAATAACGTAATATAACCTAACCTAACCCAACCTAACATCTCGGCGGTAATATTTGAGAACATTCCTGGCGAGTTGGCCTCTACGTCTCCGTGGGTTCTTTATATACATCAATAACGTAATATAACATAACCTAACCCAATCTAGCATCTCGGCGGTAATATTTGACCACATTCCTGGCTTGTTGGCCTCTACGTCTCCGTGAGACCTTTATATACATCTATAACGTAATATAACCTAACCTAACCCAACCTAACATCTCGGCGGTAATATTTGAGAACATTCCTGGCGAGTTGGCCTCTACGTCTCCGTGGGTTCTTTATATACATCAATAACGTAATATAACATAACCTAACCCAATCTAGCATCTCGGCGGTAATATTTGACCACATTCCTGGCTTGTTGGCCTCTACGTCTCCGTGAGAGCTTTATATACATCTATAACGTAATATAACCTAACCTAACCCAACCTAACTTCTCGGCGGTAATATTTGAAAACATACCTGGCGAAGTGGCCTCTACCTCTCCGTGGGATATTTATATACATCAATAACATAATATAAGCTAGCCTAACCCAATCTAACATCTCGGCGGTAATATTTGACCACATTCCTGGCTTGTTGGCCTCTACGTCTCCGTGGGACCTTTATATACATCAATAACGTAATATAACGTAACCTCACCCAACCTATCATCTCGGCGGTAATATTTGACGACATTCCTGGCGAGTTGGCCTCTACGTTTCCGTGGGACCTTTATATACTTCAATAACGTAATATAACCTAACCTAACCCAACCTAACATCTCGGCGGTAATATTTGACCACATTCCTGGCGAGTTGGCCTCTACGTTTCCGTGGGACCTTTATATACTTCAATAACGTAATATAACCTAACCTAACCCAACCTAACATCTCGGCGGTAATATTTGACGACATTCCTGGCGAGTTGGCCTCTACGTTTCCGTGGGACCTTTATATACTTCAATAACGTAATATAACCTAACCTAACCTAACCTAACATCTCGGCGGTAATATTTGAGAACATTCCTGGCGAGTTGGCCTCTACGTCTCCGTGGGTTCTTTATATACATCAATAACGTAATATAACATAACCTAACCCAATCTAGCATCTCGGCGGTAATATTTGACCACATGCCTGGCTTGTTGGCCTGTAAGTCTCCGTGAGAGCTTTATATACATCTATAACGTAATATAACCTAACCTAACCCAACCTAACTTCTCGGCGGTAATATTTGAAAACATACCTGGCGAAGTGGCCTCTACCTCTCCGTGGGATATTTATATACATCAATAACATAATATAAGCTAGCCTAACCCAATCTAACATCTCGGCGGTAATATTTGACCACATTCCTGGCTTGTTGGCCTCTACGTCTCCGTGGGACCTTTATATACATCAATAACGTAATATAACGTAACCTCACCCAACCTATCATCTCGGCGGTAATATTTGACGACATTCCTGGCGAGTTGGCCTCTACGTTTCCGTGGGACCTTTATATACTTCAATAACGTAATATAACCTAACCTAACCCAATCTAACATCTCCGC
Organism: Xylocopa violacea; assembly: GCA_963969225.1. NCBI lineage: Eukaryota > Metazoa > Arthropoda > Insecta > Hymenoptera > Apidae > Xylocopa > Xylocopa violacea. Next base: position 1,705,659 of record CAXAJV010000078.1, read on the forward strand.
GGTAATATTTGACAACATTCCTCGCGAGTTGGCCTCTACGTCTCCGTTTGACCTTCATATACATCAATAACGTAATCTAACCTAACATAACCCAACCTAACATCTCGGCGGTAATGTTTGACAACATTCCTGGCGAGTTGGCTTTTCCATCCCCGTGGGACCTTTATATACATCTGTAACGTAATATAACCTAACCTAACCCAAGCTAACTTCTCGGCGGTAATATTTGAAAACATACCTGGCGAGGTGGCCTCTACGTCTCCGTGGGATATTTATATACATCAATAACATAATATAAGCTAGCCTAACCCAACCTAACATCTCCGCGGTAATATTTGACAACATACCTGGCGAGTTGGCCTCTACCTCTCCGTGGGACCTTTATATACTTCAATAACGTAATATAACCTAACCTAACCCAATCTAACATTCTCGCGGTATTATTTGACAACATACCTGGCGAGTTGGCCTTCACGTCTCCGTGGGACCTTTATATACATCAATAACATAATATAAGCTAGCCTAACCTAATCTAACATCTCGGCGGTAATGTTTGAACACATTCCTGTCGAGTTGGCCTCTACGTCCCCGTGGGACCTTTATATACATCAATAACGTAATATAACCTAACCTAACCCAACCTAACATCTCGGCGGTAATATTTGACAACATTCCTGGCGAGTTGGCTTCTCCGTCCCCGTGGGACCTTTATATACATCAATGACGTAATATAACCTAACCTAACCAAAGTTAACATCTCGGCGGTAATATTTGACAAGATTCCTGGCGAGTTGGCTTCTCCGTCCCCGTGGGACCTTTATATACATCAATGACGTAATATAACCTAACCTAACCAAACTTAACATCTCGGCGGTAATATTTGACAAGATTCCTGGCGAGTTGGCCTCTACGTTTCCGTGGGACCTTTATATACATCAATAACGTAATATAACCTAACCTAACCCAATCTAACATCTCCGCGATAATATTTGACAACATTCCTGGCGAGTTGGCCTCTACGTTTCCTTTTGACCTTCATATACATCAATAACGCAATTTAACCTAACATAACAGAACCCAACATCTCGGCGGTAATATTTGACAACATTCCTGGCGAGTTGGCTGCTCCGTCCCGGTGGGACCTTTATATACATCAATGACGTAATATAACCTAACCTAACCCAACCTAACATCTCGGCGGTAATATATGAGAACATTCCTGGCGAGTTGGCCTCTACGTCTCCGTGGGATCTTTATATACATCAATAACGTAATATAACATAACCTAACCCAATCTAGCATCTCGGCGGTAATATTTGACCACATTCCTGGCTTGTTGGCCTCTACGTCTCCGTGACACCTTTATATACATCTATAACGTAATATAACCTAACCTAACCCAACCTAACTTCTCGGCGGTAATATTTGAAAACATACCTGGCGAAGTGGCCTCTACCTCTCCGTGGGATATTTATATACATCAATAACATAATATAAGCTAGCCTAACCCAATCTAACATCTCGGCGGTAATATTTGACCACATTCCTGGCTAGTTGGCCTCTACGTCTTCGTGGGACCTTTATATACATCAATAACGTAATATAACTTAACCTAACCCAACCTAACATCTCCGCGGTAATATTTGACAACATACCTGGCGAGTTGGCCTCTACGTCTCCGTCGGCCCTTCATATACATCAATAACGAAATATAACCTAACCTAAATCAACCTAATATCTCGGCGGTAATATTTGACAACATTCCTGCCGAGTTGGCTTCTCCATCCCCGTGGGACCTTTATATACATCAATAACGTAATATAACCTAACCTAACCCAATCTAATATCTCGGCGGTAATATTTGACGACATTCCTGGCGAGTTGGCCTCTACGTTTCCGTGGGACCTTTATATACTTCAATAACGTAATATAACCTAACCTAAATCAACCTATCATCTCGGCGATAGTATTTGACAAGATTCCTGGCGAGTTGGCCTCTACGTCTCCGTGGGATCTTTATATACATCAATAACGTAATATAACATAACCTAACCCAATCTAGCATCTCGGCGGTAATATTTGACCACATTCCTGGCTTGTTGGCCTCTACGTCTCCGTGAGAGCTATATATACATCTATAACGTAATATAACCTAACCTAACCCAACCTAACTTCTCGGCGGTAATATTTGACCACATTCCTGGCGAGTTGGTCTCTACGTCTTCGTGGGACCTTTGTATACATCAATAACGTAATATAACTTAACCTAACCCAACCTAACATCTCCGCGGTAATATTTGACGACATTCCTGGCGAGTTGGCCTCTACGTTTCCGTGGGACCTTTATATACTTCAATAACGTAATATAACCTAACCTAACCCAACCTAACATCTCGGCGGTAATATTTGACGACATTCCTGGCGAGTTGGCCTCTACGTTTCCGTGGGATATTTATATACATCAATAACATAATATAAGCTAAGCTAACCCAATCTAACATCTCCGCGGTAATATCTGACAACATACCTGGCGAGTAGGCCTCTACGTCTCCGTGGGCCCTTCATATACATCAATAACAAAAATATAACGTAACCTAAATCAACCTATCATCTCGGCGATAATATTTGACCAGATTCCTGGCGAGTTGGCCTCTACGTTTCCGTGGGATATTTATATACTTCAATAACGTAATATAACCTAACCTAACCCAATCTAACATCTCCGCGGTAATATTTGACAACATTCCTCGCGAGTTGGTCTCTACGTCTCCGTTTGACCTTTATATACTTCAATAACGTAATATAACCTAACCTAACGCAATCTAACATCTCCGCGGTATTATTTGACAACATGCCTGGCGAGTTGGCCTTCACGTCTCCGTGGGACCTTTATATACATCAATAGCATAATATAAGCTAGCCTAACCTAATCTAACATCTCGGCGGTAATGTTTGACCACATTCCTGGCGAGTTGGCCTCTAAGTCCCCGTGGGACCTTTATATACATCAATAACGTAATATAACCTAACCTAACCCAACCTAACATCTCGGCGGTAATATTTGACAACATTCCTGGCGAGTTGGCTACTCCGTCCCCGTGGGACCTTTATATACATCAATGACGTAATATAACCTAACCTAACCAAACTTAACATCTCGGCGGTAATATTTGACAAGATTCCTGGCGAGTTGGCCTCTACGTTTCCGTGGGACCTTTATATACTTCAATAACGTAATATAACCTAACCTAACCCAATCTAACATCTCCGCGATAATATTTGACAACATTCCTGGCGAGTTGGCCTCTACGTTTCCGTTTGACCTTCATATACATCAATAACGCAATCTAACCTAACATAACAGAACCTAACATCTCGGCGGTAATATTTGACAACATTCCTGGCGAGTTGGCTGCTCCGTCCCGGTGGGACCTTTATATACATCAATAACGTAATATAACCTAACCTAACCCAACCTAACATCTCGGCGGTAATATTTGAGAACATTCCTGGCGAGTTGGCCTCTACGTCTCCGTGGGTTCTTTATATACATCAATAACGTAATATAACATAACCTAACCCAATCTAGCATCTCGGCGGTAATATTTGACCACATTCCTGGCTTGTTGGCCTCTACGTCTCCGTGAGACCTTTATATACATCTATAACGTAATATAACCTAACCTAACCCAACCTAACTTCTCGGCGGTAATATTTGAAAACATACCTGGCGAAGTGGCCTCTACCTCTCCGTGGGATATTTATATACATCAATAACATAATATAAGCTAGCCTAACCCAATCTAACATCTCGGCGGTAATATTTGACCACATTCCTGGCTTGTTGGCCTCTACGTCTCCGTGGGACCTTTATATACATCAATAACGTAATATAACGTAACCTCACCCAACCTATCATCTCGGCGGTAATATTTGACGACATTCCTGGCGAGTTGGCCTCTACGTTTCCGTGGGACCTTTATATACTTCAATAACGTAATATAACCTAACCTAACCCAACCTAACATCTCGGCGGTAATATTTGACCACATTCCTGGCGAGTTGGCCTCTACGTTTCCGTGGGACCTTTATATACTTCAATAACGTAATATAACCTAACCTAACCCAACCTAACATCTCGGCGGTAATATTTGACGACATTCCTGGCGAGTTGGCCTCTACGTTTCCGTGGGACCTTTATATACTTCAATAACGTAATATAACCTAACCTAACCTAACCTAACATCTCGGCGGTAATATTTGACCACATTCCTGGCGAGTTGGCCTCTACGTCTTCGTGGGACCTTTGTATGCATCAATAACGTAATATAACTTAACCTAACCCAACCTAACATCTCCGCGGTAATATTTGACGACATTCCTGGCGAGTTGGCCTCTACGTTTCCGTGGGACCTTTATATACTTCAATAACGTAATATAACCTAACCTAACCCAACCTAACATCTCGGCGGTAATATTTGACGACATTCCTGGCGAGTTGGCCTCTACGTTTCCGTGGGATATTTATATACATCAATAACATAATATAAGCTAAGCTAACCCAATCTAACATCTCCGCGGTAATATCTGACAACATACCTGGCGAGTAGGCCTCTACGTCTCCGTGGGCCCTTCATATACATCAATAACAAAAATATAACCTAACCTAAATCAACCTATCATCTCGGCGATAATATTTGACAAGATTCCTGGCGAGTTGGCCTCTACGTTTCCGTGGGATATTTATATACTTCAAGAACGTAATATAACCTAACCTAACCCAATCTAACATCTCCGCGGTAATATTTGACAACATTCCTCGCGAGTTGGCCTCTACGTCTCCGTTTGACCTTCATATACATCAATAACGTAATCTAACCTAACATAACCCAACCTAACATCTCGGCGGTAATGTTTGACAACATTCCTGGCGAGTTGGCTTCTCCATCCCCGTGGGACCTTTATATACATCTATAACGTAATATAACCTAACCTAACCCAAGCTAACTTCTCGGCGGTAATATTTGAAAACATACCTGGCGAGGTGGCCTCTACGTCTCCGTGGGATATTTATATACATCAATAACATAATATAAGCTAGCCTAACCCAACCTAACATCTCCGCGGTAATATTTGACAACATACCTGGCGAGTTGGCCTCTACCTCTCCGTGGGACCTTTATATACTTCAATAACGTAATATAACCTAACCTAACCCAATCTAACATCTCCGCGGTATTATTTGACAACATACCTGGCGAGTTGGCCTTCACGCCTCCGTGGGACCTTTATATACATCAATAACATAATATAAGCTAGCCTAACCTAATCTAACATCTCGGCGGTAATGTTTGAACACATTCCTGGCGAGTTGGCCTCTACGTCCCCGTGGGACCTTTATATACATCAATAACGTAATATAACCTAACCTAACCCAACCTAACATCTCGGCGGTAATATTTGACAACATTCCTGGCGAGTTGGCTTCTCCGTCCCCGTGGGACCTTTATATACATCAATGACGTAATATAACCTAACCTAACCAAACTTAACATCTCGGCGGTAATATTTGACAAGATTCCTGGCGAGTTGGCTTCTCCGTCCCCGTGGGACCTTTATATACATCAATGACGTAATATAACCTAACCTAACCAAACTTAACATCTCGGCGGTAATATTTGACAAGATTCCTGGCGAGTTGGCCTCTACGTTTCCGTGGGACCTTTATATACATCAATAACGTAATATAACCTAACCTAACCCAATCTAACATCTCCGCGATAATATTTGACAACATTCCTGGCGAGTTGGCCTCTACGTTTCCGTTTGACCTTCATATACATCAATAACGCAATCTAACCTAACATAACAGAACCCAACATCTCGGCGGTAATATTTGACAACATTCCTGGCGAGTTGGCTGCTCCGTCCCGGTGGGACCTTTATATACATCAATGACGTAATATAACCTAACCTAACCCAACCTAACATCTCGGCGGTAATATATGAGAACATTCCTGGCGAGTTGGCCTCTACGTCTCCGTGGGATCTTTATATACATCAATAACGTAATATAACATAACCTAACCCAATCTAGCATCTCGGCGGTAATATTTGACCACATTCCTGGCTTGTTGGCCTCTACGTCTCCGTGAGACCTTTATATACATCTATAACGTAATATAACCTAACCTAACCCAACCTAACTTCTCGGCGGTAATATTTGAAAACATACCTGGCGAAGTGGCCTCTACCTCTCCGTGGGATATTTATATACATCAATAACATAATATAAGCTAGCCTAACCCAATCTAACATCTCGGCGGTAATATTTGACCACATTCCTGGCTAGTTGGCCTCTACGTCTTCGTGGGACCTTTATATACATCAATAACGTAATATAACTTAACCTAACCCAACCTAACATCTCCGCGGTAATATTTGACAACATACCTGGCGAGTTGGCCTCTACGTCTCCGTCGGCCCTTCATATACATCAATAACGAAATATAACCTAACCTAAATCAACCTAACATCTCGGCGGTAATATTTGACAACATTCCTGCCGAGTTGGCTTCTCCATCCCCGTGGGACCTTTATATACATCAATAACGTAATATAACCTAACCTAACCCAATCTAATATCTCGGCGGTAATATTTGACGACATTCCTGGCGAGTTGGCCTCTACGTTTCCGTGGGACCTTTATATACTTCAATAACGTAATATAACCTAACCTAAATCAACCTATCATCTCGGCGATAGTATTTGACAAGATTCCTGGCGAGTTGGCCTCTACGTCTCCGTGGGATCTTTATATACATCAATAACGTAATATAACATAACCTAATCCAATCTAGCATCTCGGCGGTAATATTTGACCACATTCCTGGCTTGTTGGCCTCTACGTCTCCGTGAGAGCTATATATACATCTATAACGTAATATAACCTAACCTAACCCAACCTAACTTCTCGGCGGTAATATTTGACCACATTCCTGGCGAGTTGGTCTCTACGTCTTCGTGGGACCTTTGTATACATCAATAACGTAATATAACTTAACCTAACCCAACCTAACATCTCCGCGGTAATATTTGACGACATTCCTGGCGAGTTGGCCTCTACGTTTCCGTGGGACCTTTATATACTTCAATAACGTAATATAACCTAACCTAACCCAACCTAACATCTCGGCGGTAATATTTGACGACATTCCTGGCGAGTTGGCCTCTACGTTTCCGTGGGATATTTATATACATCAATAACATAATATAAGCTAAGCTAACCCAATCTAACATCTCCGCGGTAATATTTGACAACATACCTGGCGAGTAGGCCTCTACGTCCCCGTGGGCCCTTCATATACATCAATAACAAAAATATAACCTAACCTAAATCAACCTATCATCTCGGCGATAATATTTGACAAGATTCCTGGCGAGTTGGCCTCTACGTTTCCGTGGGATATTTATATACTTCAATAACGTAATATAACCTAACCTAACCCAATCTAACATCTCCGCGGTAATATTTGACAACATTCCTGGCGAGTTGGCCTCTACGTCTCCGTTTGACCTTCATATACATCAATAACGTAATCTAACCTAACATAACCCAACCTAACATCTCGGCGGTAATGTTTGACAACATTCCTGGCGAGTTGGCTTCTCCATCCCCGTGGGACCTTTATATACATCTATAACGTAATATAACCTAACCTAACCCATGCTAACTTCTCGGCGGTAATATTTGAAAACATACCTGGCGAGGTGGCCTCTACGTCTCCGTGGGATATTTATATACATCAATAACATAATATAAGCTAGCCTAACCCAACCTAACATCTCCGCGGTAATATTTGACAACATACCTGGCGAGTTGGCCTCTACGTCTCCGTGAGACCTTTATATACATCTATAACGTAATATAACCTAACCTAACCCAACCTAACATCTCGGCGGTAGTATTTGAAAACATTCCTAGCGAGTTGGCCTCTACGTCTCCGTGGGACCCTTATATACATCAATAACGTAATATAACCTAACCTAACCCAATCTAACATCTCGGCGGTAATATTTGACATCATTCCTGGCGAGTTGGCCTCTACGTCTCCGTTGACCTTCATATACATTAATAACGTAATATAACGTAACCTAACCAACCTATCATCTCGGCGGTTATATTTGACAACATTCCTGGCGAGTTGGCTTTTCCGTCTCCGTGGGACCTTTATATACATCAATAACGTAATATAACCTAACCTAACCCAACCTAACATCTCCGCGGTATTATTTGACAACATACCTGGCGAGTTGGCCTTCACGTCTCCGTGGGACCTTTATATACATCAATAACATAATATAAGCTAGCCTAACCTAATCTAACATCTCGGCGGAAATGTTTGAACACATTCCTGGCGAGTTGGCCTCTACGTCCCCGTGGGACCTTTATATACATCAATAACGTAATGTAACCTAACCTAACCCAACCTAACACCTCGGCGGTAATATTTGACGACATTCCTGGCGAGTTGGCCTCTACGTTTCCGTGGGACCGTTATATACTTCAATAACGTAATATAACCTAACCTAACCCAACCTAACATCTCGGCGATAATATTTGACAAGATTCCTGGCGAGGTGGCCTCTACGTCTCCGTGGGACCTTTATATACTTCAATAACGTAATATAACCTAACCTGACCCAATCTAGCATCTCGGCGGTAATATTTGACCACATTCCTGGCTTGCTGACCTCTACGTCTCCGTGAGACCTTTATATACATCTATAACGTAATATAACCTAACCTAACCCAACCTAACATCTTGGCGGTAGTATTTGAAAACATTCCTAGCGAGTTGGCCTCTACGTCTCCGTGGGACCTTTATATACATCAATAACGTAATATAACTTAACCTAACCCAACCTAACATCTCCGCGGTAATATTTGACAATATACCTGGCGAGTTGGCCTCTACGTTTCCGTGAGACCTTTATATACATCTATAACGTAATATAACCTAACCTAACCCAACCTAACTTCTCGGCGGTAATATTTGAAAACATACCTGGCGAGGTGGCCTCTACGTCTCCGTGGGATATTTATATACATCAATAACATAATATAAGCTAGCCTAACCCAATCTAACATCTCGGCGGTAATATTTGACCACATTCCTGGCGAGTTGGCCTCTACGTCTTCGTGGGACCTTTATATACATCAATAACGTAATATAACTTAACCTAACCCAACCTAACATCTCCGCGGTAATATTTGACAACATACCTGGCGAGTTGGCCTCTACGTTTCCGTGGGCCCTTCATATACATCAATAACGAAATATAACCTAACCTAAATCAACCTAACATCTCGGCGGTAATATTTGACAACATTCCTGGCGAGTTGGCTTCTCCATCCCCGTGGGACCTTTATATACATCAATAACGTAATATAACCTAACCTAACCCAATCTAGCATCTCGGCGGTAATATTTGACCATATTCCTGGCTTGTTGGCCTCTACGTCTCCGTGAGAACTATATATACATCTATAACGTAATATAACCTAACCTAACCCAACCTAACTTCTCGGCGGTAATATTTGAAAACATACCTGGCGAGGTGGCCTCTACCTCGCCGTGGGATATTTATATACATCAATAACATAATATAACATAACCTAACCCAATCTAGCATCTCGGCGGTAATATTTGACCACATTCCTGGCTTGTTGGCCTCAACGTCTCCGTGAGACCTTTATATACATCTATAACGTAATATAACCTAACCTAACCCAACCTAACTTCTCGGCGGTAATATTTGAGAACATACCTGGCGAGGTGGCCTCTACGTCTCCGTGGGACCTTTATATACATCTATAACGTAATATAACCTAACCTAACCCAAGCTAACTTCTCGGCGGTAATATTTGAAAACATACCTGGCGAGGTGGCCTCTACGTCTCCGTGGGATATTTATGTACATCAATAACATAATATCAGCTAGCCTAACCCAACCTAACATCTCCGCGGTAATATTTGAAAACATACCTGGCGAGTTGGCCTCTACGTCTCCGTGGGACCTTTATATACTTCAATAACGTAATATAACCTAACCTGACCCAATCTAGCATCTCGGCGGTAATATTTGACCACATTCCTGGCTTGCTGACCTCTACGTCTCCGTGAGACCTTTATATACATCTATAACGTAATATAACCTAACCTAACCCAACCTAACATCTCGGCGGTAGTATTTGAAAACATTCCTAGCGAGTTGGCCTCTACGTCTCCGTGGGACCCTTATATACATCAATAACGTAATATAACCTAACCTAACCCAATCTAACATCTCGGCGGTAATATTTGACTTCATTCCTGGCGAGTTGGCCTCTACGTCTCCGTTGACCTTCATATACATTAATAACGTAATATAACGTAACCTAACCAACCTATCATCTCGGCGGTTATATTTGACAACATTCCTGGCGAGTTGGCTTCTCCGTCTCCGTGGGACCTTTATATACATCAATAACGTAATATAACCTAACCTAACCCAACCTAACATCTCCGCGGTATTATTTGACAACATACCTAGCGAGTTGGCCTTCACGTCTCCGTGGGACCTTTATATACATCAATAACATAATATAAGCTAGCCTAACCTAATCTAACATCTCGGCGGAAATGTTTGACCACATTCCTGGCGAGTTGGCCTCTACGTCCCCGTGGGACCTTTATATACATCAATAACGTAATATAACCTAACCTAACCCAACCTAACACCTCGGCGGTAATATTTGACGACATTCCTGGCGAGTTGGCCTCTACGTTTCCGTGGGACCTTTATATACTTCAATAACGTAATATAACCTAACCTAACCCAACCTAACATCTCGGCGGTAATATTTGACGACATTCCTGGCGAGTTGGCCTCTACGTTTCCGTGGGACCTTTATATACATCAATAACGTAATATAACCTAACCTAACCCAATCTAGCATCTCGGCGGTAATATTTGACCATATTCCTGGCTTGTTGGCCTCTACGTCTCCGTGAGAACTATATATACATCTATAACGTAATATAACCTAACCTAACCCAACCTAACTTCTCGGCGGTAATATTTGAAAACATACCTGGCGAGGTGGCCTCTACCTCGCCGTGGGATATTTATATACATCAATAACATAATATAAGCTAAGCTAACCCAATCTAACATCTCCGCGGTAATATTTGACAACATACCTGGCGAGTAGGCCTCTACGTATCCGTGGGCCCTTCATATACATCAATAACAAAAATATAACCTAACCCAAATCAACCTATCATCTCGGCGATAATATTTGACAAGATTCCTGGCGAGGTGGCCTCTACGTTTCCGTGGGATATTTATATACTTCAATAACGTAATATAACCTAACATAACCCAACCTAACATCTCGGCGGTAATGTTTGACAGCATTCCTGGCGAGTTGGCTTCTCCATCCCCGCGGGACCTTTATATACATCTATAACGTAATATAACCTAACCTAACCCACGCTAACTTCTCGGCGGTAATATTTGAAAACATACCTGGCGAGGTGGCCTCTACGTCTCCGTGCGATATTTATATACATCAATAACATAATATAAGCTAATCTAACCCAACCTAACATCTCCGCGGTAATATTTGACAACATACCCGGCGAGTTGGCCTCTACGTCTCCGTTGGCCCTTAATATACATCAATAACGTCATATAACCTAACCTAACCCAATCTAACATCTCCGCGGTAATATTTGACGACATTCCTGGCGAGTTGGCCTCTACGTTTCCGTGGGACCTTTATATACTTCAATAACGTAACATAACCTAACCTAACGCAATCTAGCATCTCGGCGGTAATATTTGACCACATTCCTGGCTTGTTGGCCTCTACGTCTCCGTGGGACCTTTATATACATCAATAACATAATATAAGCTAGCCTAACCCAATCTAACATCTCGGCGGTAATATTTGACCACATTCCTGGCTTGTTGGCCTCTACGTCTCCGTGGGACCTTTATATACATCAATAACGTAATATAACGTAACCTAACCCAACCTATCATCTCGGCGGTTATATTTGACAACATTCCTGGCGAGTTGGCTTCTCCGTCTCCGTGGGACATTTATATACATCAATAACGTAATATAACCTAACCTAACCCAACCTATCATCTCCGCGGTATTATTTGACAACATACCTGGAGAGTTGGCCTTCACGTCTCCGTGGGACCTTTATATACATCAATAACATAATATAAGCTAGCCTAACCTAATCTACTATCTCGGCGGTAATGTTTGACCACATTCCTGGCGAGTTGGCCTCTACGTCCCCGTGGGACCTTTATATACATCAATAACGTACTATAACCTAACCTAACCCAACCTAACATCTCGGCGGTAATATTTGACAACATTCCTGGCGAGTTGGCTTCTCCGTCCCCGGGGGACCTTTATATACATCAATGACGTAATATAACCTAACCTAACCCAACTTAACATCTCGGCGGTAATATTTGACAAGATTCCTGGCGAGTTGGCCTCTACGTTTCCGTGGGACCTTTATATACTTCAATAACGTAATATAACCTAACCTAACCCAATCTAACATCTCCGCGGTAATATTTGACGACATTCCTGGCGAGTTGGCCTCTACGTTTCAGTGGGACCTTTATATACTTCAATAACGTAATATAACCTAACCTAAATCAACCTATCATCTCGGCGATAATATTTGACAAGATTCCTGGCGAGTTGGCCTCTACGTCTCCGTGGGATCTTTATATACATCAATAACGTAATATAACATAACCTAACCCAATCTAGCATCTCGGCTGTAATATTTGACCACATTCCTGGCGAGTTGGCCTCTACGTCTTCGTGGGACCTTTGTATACATCAATAACGTAATATAACTTAACCTAACCCAACCTAACATCTCCGCGGTAATATTTGACCACATTCCTGGCTTGTTGGCCTCTACGTCCCCGTGGGACCTTTATATACATCTATAACGTAATATAACCTAACCTAACACAACCTAACTTCTCGGCAGTAATATTTGACGACATTCCTGGCGAGTTGGCCTCTACGTTTCCGTGGGACCTTTATATACTTCAATAACGTAATATAACCTAACCTATTCTAACCTATCATCTCGGCGGTAACATTTGACAACATTCCCGGCGAGTTGGCCTCTACGTCTCCGTGGGACCTTTATATACATCAATAACGTAATATAACGTAACCTAACCCAACCTATCATCTCGGCGGTTATATTTGACAACATTCCTGGCGAGTTGGCTTCTCCGTCTCCGTGGGACATTTATATACATCAATAACGTAATATAACCTAACCTAACCCAACCTAACTTCTCGGCGGTAATATTTGAAAACATACCTGGCGAGGTGGCCTCTACGTCTCCGTGGGATATTTATATACATCAATAACATAATATAAGCTAGCCTAACCTAATCTAACATCTCGGCGGTAATGTTTGACCACATTCCTGGCGAGTTGGCCTCTACGTCCCCGTGGGACCTTTATATACATCAATAACGTAATATAACCTAACCTAACCCAACCTAACATCTCGGCGGTAATATTTGACGACATTCCTGGCGAGTTGGCCTCTACGTTTCCGTGGGACCTTTATATACTTCAATAACGTAATATAACCTAACCTAAATCAACCTATCATCTCGGCGATAATATTTGACAAGATTCCTGGCGAGTTGGCCTCTACGTCTCCGTGGGATCTTTATAAACATCAATAACGTAATATAACATAACCTAACCCAACCTATCATCTCGGCGGTTATATTTGACAACATTCCTGGCGAGTTGGCTTCTCCGTCTCCGTGGGACATTTATATACATCAATAACGTAATATAACCTAACCTAACCCAATCTAACATCTCCGCGGTAATATTTGACAACATTCCTGGCGAGTTGGCCTCTACGTTTCCGTTTGACCTTCATATACATCAATAACGCAATCTAACCTAACATAACAGAACCTAACATCTCGGCGGTAATATTTGACAACATTCCTGGCGAGTTGGCTTCTCCGTCCCCGTGGGACCTTTATATACATCAATAACGTAATATAACCTAACCTAACCCAACCTAACATCTCGGCGGTAATATTTGACAACATTCCTGGCGAGTTGGCCTCTACGTCTCCGTGGGATCTTTATATACATCAATAACGTAATATAACATAACCTAACCCAATCTAACATCTCGGCGGTAATATTTGACGACATTCCTGGCGAGTTCGCCTCTACGTTTCCGTGGGACCTTTATATACTTCAATAACGTAATATAACCTAACCTAACACAACCTAACTTCTCGGCGGTAATATTTGAAAACATACCTGGCGAGGTGGCCTCTACCCCTCCGTGGGATATTTATATACATCAATAACATAATATAAGCTAGCCTAACCCAATCTAACATCTCGGCGGTAATATTTGACCACATTCCTGGCGAGTTGGCCTCTACGTCTTCGTGGGACCTTTATATACATCAATAACGTAATATAACTTAACCTAACCCAACCTAACATCTCCGCGGTAATATTTGACAACATACCTGGCGAGTTCGCCTCTACGTCTCCGTCGGCCCTTCATATACATCAATAACGAAATATAACCTAACCTAACCCAACCTAACATCTCGGCGGTAATATTTGACAACATTCCTGGCGAGTTGGCTTCTCCGTCCCCGGGGGACCTTTATATACATCAATGACGTAATATAACCTAACCTAACCCAACTTAACATCTCGGCGGTAATATTTGACAAGATTCCTGGCGAGTTGGCCTCTACGTTTCAGTGGGACCTTTATATACTTCAATAACGTAATATAACCTAACCTAAATCAACCTATCATCTCGGCGATAATATTTGACAAGATTCCTGGCGAGTTGGCCTCTACGTCTCCGTGGGATCTTTATATACATCAATAACGTAATATAACATAACCTAACCCAATCTAGCATCTCGGCTGTAATATTTGACCACATTCCTGGCGAGTTGGCCTCTACGTCTTCGTGGGACCTTTGTATACATCAATAACGTAATATAACTTAACCTAACCCAACCTAACATCTCCGCGGTAATATTTGACCACATTCCTGGCTTGTTGGCCTCTACGTCCCCGTGGGACCTTTATATACATCTATAACGTAATATAACCTAACCTAACACAACCTAACTTCTCGGCAGTAATATTTGACGACATTCCTGGCGAGTTGGCCTCTACGTTTCCGTGGGACCTTTATATACTTCAATAACGTAATATAACCTAACCTATTCTAACCTATCATCTCGGCGGTAACATTTGACAACATTCCCGGCGAGTTGGCCTCTACGTCTCCGTGGGACCTTTATATACATCAATAACGTAATATAACGTAACCTAACCCAACCTATCATCTCGGCGGTTATATTTGACAACATTCCTGGCGAGTTGGCTTCTCCGTCTCCGTGGGACATTTATATACATCAATAACGTAATATAACCTAACCTAACCCAACCTAACTTCTCGGCGGTAATATTTGAAAACATACCTGGCGAGGTGGCCTCTACGTCTCCGTGGGATATTTAGATACATCAATAACATAATATAAGCTAGCCTAACCTAATCTAACATCTCGGCGGTAATGTTTGACCACATTCCTGGCGAGTTGGCCTCTACGTCCCCGTGGGACCTTTATATACATCAATAACGTAATATAACCTAACCTAACCCAACCTAACATCTCGGCGGTAATATTTGACGACATTCCTGGCGAGTTGGCCTCTACGTTTCCGTGGGACCTTTATATACTTCAATAACGTAATATAACCTAACCTAAATCAACCTATCATCTCGGCGATAATATTTGACAAGATTCCTGGCGAGTTGGCCTCTACGTCTCCGTGGGATCTTTATAAACATCAATAACGTAATATAACATAACCTAACCCAACCTATCATCTCGGCGGTTATATTTGACAACATTCCTGGCGAGTTGGCTTCTCCGTCTCCGTGGGACATTTATATACATCAATAACGTAATATAACCTAACCTAACCCAATCTAACATCTCTGCGGTAATATTTGACAACATTCCTGGCGAGTTGGCCTCTACGTTTCCGTTTGACCTTCATATACATCAATAACGCAATCTAACCTAACATAACAGAACCTAACATCTCGGCGGTAATATTTGACAACATTCCTGGCGAGTTGGCTTCTCCGTCCCCGTGGGACCTTTATATACATCAATAACGTAATATAACCTAACCTAACCCAACCTAACATCTCGGCGGTAATATTTGACAACATTCCTGGCGAGTTGGCCTCTACGTCTCCGTGGGATCTTTATATACATCAATAACGTAATATAACATAACCTAACCCAATCTAGCATCTCGGCGGTAATATTTGACCACATTCCTGGCTTGTTGGCCTCTACGTCTCCGTGAGACCTTTATATACATCTATAACATAATATAACCTAACCTAACCCAACCTAACTTCTCGGCGGTAATATTTGAAGACATACCTGGCGAGGTGGCCTCTACCCCTCCGTGGGATATTTATATACATCAATAACATAATATAAGCTAGCCTAACCCAATCTAACATCTCGGCGGTAATATTTGACCACATTCCTGGCGAGTTGGCCTCTACGTCTTCGTGGGACCTTTATATACATCAATAACGTAATATAACTTAACCTAACCCAACCTAACATCTCCGCGGTAATATTTGACAACATACCTGGCGAGTTCGCCTCTACGTCTCCGTCGGCCCTTCATATACATCAATAACGAAATATAACCTAACCTAAATCAACCTAACTTCTCGGCGGTAATATTTGAAAACATACCTGGCGAGTTGGCCTTCACGTCTCCGTGGGACCTTTATATACATCAATAACATAATATAAGCTAGCCTAACCTAATCTAACATCTCGGCGGTAATGTTTGACCACATTCCTGGCGAGTTGGCCTCTACGTCCCCGTGGGACCTTTATATACATCAATAACGTAATATAACCTAACCTAACCCAACCTAACATCTCGGCGGTAATATTTGACAACATTCCTGGCGAGTTGGCTTCTCCGTCCCCGTGGGACCTTTATATACATCAATGACGTAATATAACCTAACCTAACCCAACTTAACATCTCGGCGGTAATATATGACAAGATTCCTGGCGAGTTGGCCTCTACGTTTCCGTGGGACCTTTATATACTTCAATAACGTAATATAACCTAACCTAACCCAATCTAACATCTCCGCGGTAATATTTGACGACATTCCTGGCGAGTTGGCCTCTACGTTTCCGTGGGACCTTTATATACTTCAATAACGTAATATAACCTAACCTAAATCAACCTATCATCTCGGCGATAATATTTGACAAGATTCCTGGCGAGTTGGCCTCTACGTCTCCGTGGGATCTTTATATACATCAATAACGTAATATAACATAACCTAACCCAATCTAGCATCTCGGCTGTAATATTTGACCACATTCCTGGCGAGTTGGCCTCTACGTCTTCGTGGGACCTTTGTATACATCAATAACGTAATATAACTTAACCTAACCCAACCTAACATCTCCGCGGTAATATTTGACCACATTCCTGGCTTGTTGGCCTCTACGTCTCCGTGAGACCTTTATATACATCTATAACATAATATAACCTAACCTAACCCAACCTAACTTCTCGGCGGTAATATTTGAAAACATACCTGGCGAGGTGGCCTC
Organism: Xylocopa violacea; assembly: GCA_963969225.1. NCBI lineage: Eukaryota > Metazoa > Arthropoda > Insecta > Hymenoptera > Apidae > Xylocopa > Xylocopa violacea. The sequence continues at coordinate 1,723,462 of CAXAJV010000078.1, forward strand.
TACCTCTCCGTGGGATATTTATATACATCAATAACATAATATAAGCTAGCCTAACCCAATCTAACATCTCGGCGGTAATATTTGACCACATTCCTGGCGAGTTGGCCTCTACGTCTTCGTGGGACCTTTATATACATCAATAACGTAATATAACTTAACCTAACCCAACCTAACATCTCCGCGGTAATATTTGACAACATACCTGGCGAGTTGGCCTCTACGTCTCCGTGGGCCCTTCATATACATCAATAACGAAATATAACCTAACCTAAATCAACCTAACATCTCGGCGGTAATATTTGACAACATTCCTGGCGAGTTGGCTTCTCCATCCCCGTGGGACCTTTATATACATCAATAACGTAATATAACCTAACCTAACACAACCTAACGTCTCGGCGGTAATATTTGACGACATTCCTGGCGAGTTGGCCTCTACGTTTCCGTGGGACCTTTATATACTTCAATAACGTAATATAACCTAACCTAAATCAACCTGTCATCTCGGCGATAATATTTGACCACATTCCTGGCTTGTTGGCCTCTACGTCTCCGTGGGACCTTTATATACATCAATAACGTAATATAACGTAACCTAACCCAACCTATCATCTCGGCGGTTATATTTGACAACATTCCTGGCGAGTTGGCTTCTCCGTCTCCGTGGGACCTTTATATACATCAATAACGTAATATAACCTAACCTAACCCAACCTAACATCTCCGCGGTATTATTTGACAACATACCTGGCGAGTTGGCCTTCACGTCTCCGTGGGACCTTTATATACATCAATAACATAATATAAGCTAGCCTAACCTAATCTACTATCTCGGCGGTAATGTTTGACCACATTCCTGGCGAGTTGGCCTCTACGTCCCCGTGGGACCTTTATATACATCAATAACGTAATATAACCTAACCTAACCCAACCTAACATCTCGGCGGTAATATTTGACAACATTCCTGGCGAGTTGGCTTCTCCGTCCCCGTGGGACCTTTATATACATCAATGACGTAATATAACCTAACCTAACCCAACTTAACATCTCGGCGGTAATATTTGACAAGATTCCTGGCGAGTTGGCCTCTACGTTTCCGTGGGACCTTTATATACTTCAATAACGTAATATAACCTAACCTAACCCAATCTAACATCTCCGCGGTAATATTTGACAACATTCCTGGCGAGTTGGCCTCTACGTTTCCGTTTGACCTTCATATACATCAATAACGCAATCTAACCTAACATAACAGAACCTAACATCTCGGCGGTAATATTTGACAACATTCCTGGCGAGTTGGCTTCTCCGTCCCCGTGGGACCTTTATATACATCAATAACGTAATATAACCTAACCTAACCCAACCTAACATCTCGGCGGTAATATTTGACAACATTCCTGGCGAGTTGGCCTCTACGTCTCCGTGGGATGTTTATATACATCAATAACGTAATATAACATAACCTAACCCAATCTAGCATCTCGGCGGTAATATTTGACCACATTCCTGGCTTGTTGGCCTCTACGTCTCCGTGAGACCTTTATATACATCTATAACATAATATAACCTAACCTAACCCAACCTAACTTCTCGGCGGTAATATTTGAAAACATACCTGGCGAGGTGGCCTCTACCTCTCCGTGGGATATTTATATACATCAATAACATAATATAAGCTAGCCTAACCCAATCTAACATCTCGGCGGTAATATTTGACCACATTCCTGGCGAGTTGGCCTCTACGTCTTCGTGGGACGTTTATATACATCAATAACGTAATATAACTTAACCTAACCCAACCTAACATCTCCGCGGTAATATTTGACAACATACCTGGCGAGTTGGCCTCTACGTCTCCGTCGGCCCTTCATATACATCAATAACGAAATATAACCTAACCTAAATCAACCTAACATCTCGGCGGTAATATTTGACAACATTCCTGGCGAGTTGGCTTCTCCATCCCCGTGGGACCTTTATATACATCAATAACGTAATATAACCTAACCTAACCCAACCTAATATCTCGGCGGTAATATTTGACGACATTCCTGGCGAGTTGGCCTCTACGTTTCCGTGGGACCTTTATATACTTCAATAACGTAATATAACCTAACCTAAATCAACCTATCATCTCGGCGATAATATTTGACAAGATTCCTGGCGAGTTGGCCTCTACGTCTCCGTGGGATCTTTATATACATCAATAACGTAATATAACATAACCTAACCCAATCTAGCATCTCGGCGGTAATATTTGACCACATTCCTGGCTTGTTGGCCTCTACGTCTCCGTGAGAACTATATATACATCTATAACGTAATATAACCTAACCTAACTCAACCTAACTTCTCGGCGGTAATATTTGAAAACATACCTGGCGAGGTGGCCTCTACGTCTCCGTGGGATATTTATATACATCAATAACATAATATAAGCTAGCCTAACCTAATCTAACATCTCGGCGGTAATGTTTGACCACATTCCTGGCGAGTTGGCCTCTACGTCCCCGTGGGACCTTTATATACATCAATAACGTAATATAACCTAACCTAACCCAACCTAACATCTCGGCGGTAATATTTGACAACATTCCTGGCGAGTTGGCTTCTCCGTCCCCGTGGGACCTTTATATACATCAATGACGTAATATAACCTAACCTAACCCAACTTAACATCTCGGCGGTAATATTTGACAAGATTCCTGGCGAGTTGGCCTCTACGTTTCCGTGGGACCTTTATGTACTTCAATAACGTAATATAACCTAACCTAACCCAATCTAACATCTCCGCGGTAATGTTTGACCACATTCCTTGCGAGTTGGCCTCTACGTCCCCGTGGGACCTTTATATACATCAATAACGTAATATAACCTAACCTAAATCAACCTATCATCTCGGCGATAATATTTGACAAGATTACTGGCGAGTTGGCCTCTACGTCTCCGTGGGACATTTATATACATCAATAACGTAATATAACCTAACCTAACCCAATCTAACATCTCCGCGGTAATATTTGACAACATTCCTGGCGAGTTGGCCTCTACGTTTCCGTTTGACCTTCATATACATCAATAACGCAATCTAACCTAACATAACAGAACCTAACATCTCGGCGGTAATATTTGACAACATTCCTGGCGAGTTGGCTTCTCCGTCCCCGTGGGACCTTTATATACATCAATAACGTAATATAACCTAACCTAACCCAACCTAACATCTCGGCGGTAATATTTGACAACATTCCTGGCGAGTTGGCCTCTACGTCTCCGTGGGATCTTTATATACATCAATAACGTAATATAACATAACCTAACCCAATCTAGCATCTCGGCGGTAATATTTGACCACATTCCTGGCTTGTTGGCCTCTACGTCTCCGTGAGACCTTTATATACATCTATAACATAATATAACCTAACCTAACCCAACCTAACTTCTCGGCGGTAATATTTGAAAACATACCTGGCGAGGTGGCCTCTACCCCTCCGTGGGATATTTATATACATCAATAACATAATATAAGCTAGCCTAACCCAATCTAACATCTCGGCGGTAATATTTGACCACATTCCTGGCGAGTTGGCCTCTACGTCTTCGTGGGACCTTTATATACATCAATAACGTAATATAATTTAACCTAACCCAACCTAACATCTCCGCGGTAATATTTGACAACATACCTGGCGAGTTGGCCTCTACGTCTCCGTGGGCCCTTCATATACATCAATAACGAAATATAACCTAACCTAAATCAACCTAACATCTCGGCGGTAATATTTGACAACATTCCTGGCGAGTTGGCTTCTCCATCCCCGTGGGACCTTTATATACATCAATAACGTAATATAACCTAACCTAACACAACCTAACGTCTCGGCGGTAATATTTGACGACATTCCTGGCGAGTTGGCCTCTACGTTTCCGTGGGACCTTTATATACTTCAATAACGTAATATAACCTAACCTAAATCAACCTGTCATCTCGGCGATAATATTTGACAAGATTCCTGGCGAGTTGGCCTCTACGTCTCCGTGGGATCTTTATATACATCAATAACGTAATATAACATAACCTAACCCAATCTAGCATCTCGGCGGTAATATTTGACCACATTCCTGGCTTGTTGGCCTCTACGTCTCCGTGAGAACTATATATACATCTATAACGTAATATAACCTAACCTAACCCAACCTAACTTCTCGGCGGTAATATTTGAAAACATACCTGGCGAGGTGGCCTCTACGTCTCCGTGGGATATTTATATACATCAATAACATAATATAAGCTAGCCTAACCTAATCTAACATCTCGGCGGTAATGTTTGACCACATTTCTGGCGAGTTGGCCTCTACGTCTTCGTGGGACCTTTGTATACATCAATAACATAATATAACCTAACCTAACCCAACCTAACTTCTCGGCGGTAATATTTGAAAACATACCTGGCGAGGTGGCCTCTACCTCTCCGTGGGATATTTATATACATCAATAACATAATATAAGCTAGCCTAACCCAATCTAACATCTCGGCGGTAATATTTGACCACATTCCTGGCGAGTTGGCCTCTACGTCTTCGTGGGACCTTTATATACATCAATAACGTAATATAACTTAACCTAACCCAACCTAACATCTCCGCGGTAATATTTGACAACATACCTGGCGAGTTGGCCTCTACGTCTCCGTGGGCCCTTCATATACATCAATAACGAAATATAACCTAACCTAAATCAACCTAACATCTCGGCGGTAATATTTGACAACATTCCTGGCGAGTTGGCTTCTCCATCCCCGTGGGACCTTTATATACATCAATAACGTAATATAACCTAACCTAACACAACCTAACGTCTCGGCGGTAATATTTGACGACATTCCTGGCGAGTTGGCCTCTACGTTTCCGTGGGACCTTTATATACTTCAATAACGTAATATAACCTAACCTAAATCAACCTGTCATCTCGGCGATAATATTTGACAAGATTCCTGGCGAGTTGGCCTCTACGTCTCCGTGGGATCTTTATATACATCAATAACGTAATATAACATAACCTAACCCAATCTAGCATCTCGGCGGTAATATTTGACCACATTCCTGGCTTGTTGGCCTCTACGTCTCCGTGAGAACTATATATACATCTATAACGTAATATAACCTAACCTAACCCAACCTAACTTCTCGGCGGTAATATTTGAAAACATACCTGGCGAGGTGGCCTCTACGTCTCCGTGGGATATTTATATACATCAATAACATAATATAAGCTAGCCTAACCTAATCTAACATCTCGGCGGTAATGTTTGACCACATTTCTGGCGAGTTGGCCTCTACGTCCCCGTGGGACCTTTATATACATCAATAACGTAATATAACCTAACCTAACCCAACCTAACATCTCGGCGGTAATATTTGACGACATTCCTGGCGAGTTGGCCTCTACGTTTCCGTGGGACCTTTATATACTTCAATAACGTAATATAACCTAATCTAAATCAACCTATCATCTCGGCGGTAATATTTGACAAGATTCCTGGCGAGTTGGCCTCTACGTCTCCGTGGGATCTTTATATACATCAATAACGTAATATAACATAACCTAACCCAATCTAGCATCTCGGCGGTAATATTTGACAACATACCTGGCGAGTTGGCCTCTACGTCTCCGTGGGCCCTTCATATACATCAATAAGGAAATATAACGTAACATATATCAACCTAACATCTCGGCGGTGATATTTGACAACATTCCTGGCGAGTTGGCTTCTCCATCCCCGTGGGACATTTATATGCATCAATAACGTAATATAACCTAACCTAACCCAATCTAACATCTCGGCGGTAATATTTGACGACATTCCTGGCGAGATGGCCTCTACGTTTCCGTGGGATATTTATATACATCAATAACATAATATAAGCTAACCTAACCCAACCTAACATCTCCGCGGTAATATTTGACAACATTCCTGGCGAGTTGGCCTCTACGTCTCCGTGGGATCTTTATATACATCAATAACGTAATATAACATAACCTAACCCAATCTAGCATCTCGGCGGTAATATTTGACCACATTCCTGGCTTGTTGGCCTCTACGTCTCCGTGAGACCTTTATATACATCTATAACATAATATAACCTAACCTAACCGAACCTAACTTCTCGGCGGTAATATTTGAAAACATACCTGGCGAGGTGGCCTCTACCTCTCCGTGGGATGTTTATATACATCAATAACGTAATATAACATAACCTAACCCAATCTAGCATCTCGGCGGTAATATTTGACCACATTCCTGGCTTGTTGGCCTCTACGTCTCCGTGAGACCTTTATATACATCTATAACATAATATAACCTAACCTAACCCAACCTAACTTCTCGGCGGTAATATTTGAAAACATACCTGGCGAGGTGGCCTCTACCTCTCCGTGGGATATTTATATACATCAATAACATAATATAAGCTAGCCTAACCCAATCTAACATCTCGGCGGTAATATTTGACCACATTCCTGGCGAGTTGGCCTCTACGTCTTCGTGGGACGTTTATATACATCAATAACGTAATATAACTTAACCTAACCCAACCTAACATCTCCGCGGTAATATTTGACAACATACCTGGCGAGTTGGCCTCTACGTCTCCGTCGGCCCTTCATATACATCAATAACGAAATATAACCTAACCTAAATCAACCTAACATCTCGGCGGTAATATTTGACAACATTCCTGGCGAGTTGGCTTCTCCATCCCCGTGGGACCTTTATATACATCAATAACGTAATATAACCTAACCTAACCCAACCTAATATCTCGGCGGTAATATTTGACGACATTCCTGGCGAGTTGGCCTCTACGTTTCCGTGGGACCTTTATATACTTCAATAACGTAATATAACCTAACCTAAATCAACCTATCATCTCGGCGATAATATTTGACAAGATTCCTGGCGAGTTGGCCTCTACGTCTCCGTGGGATCTTTATATACATCAATAACGTAATATAACATAACCTAACCCAATCTAGCATCTCGGCGGTAATATTTGACCACATTCCTGGCTTGTTGGCCTCTACGTCTCCGTGAGAACTATATATACATCTATAACGTAATATAACCTAACCTAACTCAACCTAACTTCTCGGCGGTAATATTTGAAAACATACCTGGCGAGGTGGCCTCTACGTCTCCGTGGGATATTTATATACATCAATAACATAATATAAGCTAGCCTAACCTAATCTAACATCTCGGCGGTAATGTTTGACCACATTCCTGGCGAGTTGGCCTCTACGTCCCCGTGGGACCTTTATATACATCAATAACGTAATATAACCTAACCTAACCCAACCTAACATCTCGGCGGTAATATTTGACAACATTCCTGGCGAGTTGGCTTCTCCGTCCCCGTGGGACCTTTATATACATCAATGACGTAATATAACCTAACCTAACCCAACTTAACATCTCGGCGGTAATATTTGACAAGATTCCTGGCGAGTTGGCCTCTACGTTTCCGTGGGACCTTTATGTACTTCAATAACGTAATATAACCTAACCTAACCCAATCTAACATCTCCGCGGTAATGTTTGACCACATTCCTTGCGAGTTGGCCTCTACGTCCCCGTGGGACCTTTATATACATCAATAACGTAATATAACCTAACCTAAATCAACCTATCATCTCGGCGATAATATTTGACAAGATTACTGGCGAGTTGGCCTCTACGTCTCCGTGGGACATTTATATACATCAATAACGTAATATAACCTAACCTAACCCAATCTAACATCTCCGCGGTAATATTTGACAACATTCCTGGCGAGTTGGCCTCTACGTTTCCGTTTGACCTTCATATACATCAATAACGCAATCTAACCTAACATAACAGAACCTAACATCTCGGCGGTAATATTTGACAACATTCCTGGCGAGTTGGCTTCTCCGTCCCCGTGGGACCTTTATATACATCAATAACGTAATATAACCTAACCTAACCCAACCTAACATCTCGGCGGTAATATTTGACAACATTCCTGGCGAGTTGGCCTCTACGTCTCCGTGGGATCTTTATATACATCAATAACGTAATATAACATAACCTAACCCAATCTAGCATCTCGGCGGTAATATTTGACCACATTCCTGGCTTGTTGGCCTCTACGTCTCCGTGAGACCTTTATATACATCTATAACATAATATAACCTAACCTAACCCAACCTAACTTCTCGGCGGTAATATTTGAAAACATACCTGGCGAGGTGGCCTCTACCCCTCCGTGGGATATTTATATACATCAATAACATAATATAAGCTAGCCTAACCCAATCTAACATCTCGGCGGTAATATTTGACCACATTCCTGGCGAGTTGGCCTCTACGTCTTCGTGGGACCTTTATATACATCAATAACGTAATATAATTTAACCTAACCCAACCTAACATCTCCGCGGTAATATTTGACAACATACCTGGCGAGTTGGCCTCTACGTCTCCGTGGGCCCTTCATATACATCAATAACGAAATATAACCTAACCTAAATCAACCTAACATCTCGGCGGTAATATTTGACAACATTCCTGGCGAGTTGGCTTCTCCATCCCCGTGGGACCTTTATATACATCAATAACGTAATATAACCTAACCTAACACAACCTAACGTCTCGGCGGTAATATTTGACGACATTCCTGGCGAGTTGGCCTCTACGTTTCCGTGGGACCTTTATATACTTCAATAACGTAATATAACCTAACCTAAATCAACCTGTCATCTCGGCGATAATATTTGACAAGATTCCTGGCGAGTTGGCCTCTACGTCTCCGTGGGATCTTTATATACATCAATAACGTAATATAACATAACCTAACCCAATCTAGCATCTCGGCGGTAATATTTGACCACATTCCTGGCTTGTTGGCCTCTACGTCTCCGTGAGAACTATATATACATCTATAACGTAATATAACCTAACCTAACCCAACCTAACTTCTCGGCGGTAATATTTGAAAACATACCTGGCGAGGTGGCCTCTACGTCTCCGTGGGATATTTATATACATCAATAACATAATATAAGCTAGCCTAACCTAATCTAACATCTCGGCGGTAATGTTTGACCACATTTCTGGCGAGTTGGCCTCTACGTCTTCGTGGGACCTTTGTATACATCAATAACATAATATAACCTAACCTAACCCAACCTAACTTCTCGGCGGTAATATTTGAAAACATACCTGGCGAGGTGGCCTCTACCTCTCCGTGGGATATTTATATACATCAATAACATAATATAAGCTAGCCTAACCCAATCTAACATCTCGGCGGTAATATTTGACCACATTCCTGGCGAGTTGGCCTCTACGTCTTCGTGGGACCTTTATATACATCAATAACGTAATATAACTTAACCTAACCCAACCTAACATCTCCGCGGTAATATTTGACAACATACCTGGCGAGTTGGCCTCTACGTCTCCGTGGGCCCTTCATATACATCAATAACGAAATATAACCTAACCTAAATCAACCTAACATCTCGGCGGTAATATTTGACAACATTCCTGGCGAGTTGGCTTCTCCATCCCCGTGGGACCTTTATATACATCAATAACGTAATATAACCTAACCTAACACAACCTAACGTCTCGGCGGTAATATTTGACGACATTCCTGGCGAGTTGGCCTCTACGTTTCCGTGGGACCTTTATATACTTCAATAACGTAATATAACCTAACCTAAATCAACCTGTCATCTCGGCGATAATATTTGACAAGATTCCTGGCGAGTTGGCCTCTACGTCTCCGTGGGATCTTTATATACATCAATAACGTAATATAACATAACCTAACCCAATCTAGCATCTCGGCGGTAATATTTGACCACATTCCTGGCTTGTTGGCCTCTACGTCTCCGTGAGAACTATATATACATCTATAACGTAATATAACCTAACCTAACCCAACCTAACTTCTCGGCGGTAATATTTGAAAACATACCTGGCGAGGTGGCCTCTACGTCTCCGTGGGATATTTATATACATCAATAACATAATATAAGCTAGCCTAACCTAATCTAACATCTCGGCGGTAATGTTTGACCACATTTCTGGCGAGTTGGCCTCTACGTCCCCGTGGGACCTTTATATACATCAATAACGTAATATAACCTAACCTAACCCAACCTAACATCTCGGCGGTAATATTTGACGACATTCCTGGCGAGTTGGCCTCTACGTTTCCGTGGGACCTTTATATACTTCAATAACGTAATATAACCTAATCTAAATCAACCTATCATCTCGGCGGTAATATTTGACAAGATTCCTGGCGAGTTGGCCTCTACGTCTCCGTGGGATCTTTATATACATCAATAACGTAATATAACATAACCTAACCCAATCTAGCATCTCGGCGGTAATATTTGACAACATACCTGGCGAGTTGGCCTCTACGTCTCCGTGGGCCCTTCATATACATCAATAAGGAAATATAACGTAACATATATCAACCTAACATCTCGGCGGTGATATTTGACAACATTCCTGGCGAGTTGGCTTCTCCATCCCCGTGGGACATTTATATGCATCAATAACGTAATATAACCTAACCTAACCCAATCTAACATCTCGGCGGTAATATTTGACGACATTCCTGGCGAGATGGCCTCTACGTTTCCGTGGGATATTTATATACATCAATAACATAATATAAGCTAACCTAACCCAACCTAACATCTCCGCGGTAATATTTGACAACATTCCTGGCGAGTTGGCCTCTACGTCTCCGTGGGATCTTTATATACATCAATAACGTAATATAACATAACCTAACCCAATCTAGCATCTCGGCGGTAATATTTGACCACATTCCTGGCTTGTTGGCCTCTACGTCTCCGTGAGACCTTTATATACATCTATAACATAATATAACCTAACCTAACCGAACCTAACTTCTCGGCGGTAATATTTGAAAACATACCTGGCGAGGTGGCCTCTACCTCTCCGTGGGATATTTATGTACATCAATAACGTAATATAACATAACCTAACCCAATCTAGCATCTCGGCGGTAATATTTGACCACATTCCTGGCTTGTTGGCCTCTACGTCTCCGTGAGAACTATATATACATCTATAACGTAATATAACCTAACCTAACTCAACCTAACTTCTCGGCGGTAATATTTGAAAACATACCTGGCGAGGTGGCCCTTACGTCTCCGTGGGATCTTTATATACATCAATAACGTAATATAACATAACCTAACCCAATCTAGCATCTCGGCGGTAATATTTGACAACATACCTGGCGAGTTGGCCTCTACGTCTCCGTGGGCCCTTCATATACATCAATAACGAAATATAACGTAACATAAATCAACCTAACATCTCGGCGGTGATATTTGACAACATTCCTGGCGAGTTGGCTTCTCCATCCCCGTGGGACATTTATATGCATCAATAACGTAATATAACCTAACCTAACCCAATCTAACATCTCGGCGGTAATATTTGACATCATTCCTGGCGAGTTGGCCTCTACGTCTCCGTTGACCTTCACATACATCAATAACGTAATATAACGTAACCTAACCCAACCTATCATCTCGGCGGTTATATTTGACAACATTCCTGGCGAGTTGGCTTCTCCGTCCCCGTGGGACCTTTATATACATCAATGACGTAATATAACCTAACCTAACCCAACCTAACATCTCGGCGGTAATATTTGACGACATTCCTGGCGAGTTGGCCTCTACGTTTCCGTGGGACCTTTATATACTTCAATAACGTAATATAACCTAACCTAAATCAACCTATCATCTCGGCGATAATATTTGACAAGATTACTGGCGAGTTGGCCTCTACGTCTCTGTGGGATCTTTATATACATCAATAACGTAATATAACATAACCTAACCCAATCTAACATCTCGGCGGTAATATTTGACGACATTCCTGGCGAGTTGGCCTCTACGTTTCCGGGGGACCTTTATATACTTCAATAACGTAATATAACCTAACCTACTCTAACCTATCATCTCGGCGGTAACATTTGACAACATTCCCGGCGAGTTGGCCTCTACGTCTCCGTGGGACCTTTATATACATCAGTAACGTAATATAACCTAACCTAACCCAACGTAACATCTCGGCGGTAATATTTGAAAACATTCCTGGCGAGTTGGCCTTTACGTCTCCGTGGGACCTTCACATACATCAATAACGTAACATAACCTAACCTAACGCAATCTAGCATCTCGGCGGTAATATTTGACCACATTCCTGGCTTGTTGGCCTCTACGTCTCCGTGGGACCTTTATATACATCAATAACATAATATAAGCTAGCCTAACCCAATCTAACATCTCGGCGGTAATATTTGACCACATTCCTGGCTTGTTGGCCTCTACGTCTCCGTGGGACCTTTATATACATCAATAACGTAATATAACGTAACCTAACCCAACCTATCATCTCGGCGGTTATATTTGACAACATTCCTGGCGAGTTGGCTTCTCCGTCTCCGTGGGACCTTTATATACATCAATAACGTAATATAACCTAACCTAACCCAACCTAACATCTCCGCGGTATTATTTGACAACATACCTGGCGAGTTGGCCTTCACGTCTCCGTGGGACCTTTATATACATCAATAACATAATATAAGCTAGCCTAACCTAATCTACTATCTCGGCGGTAATGTTTGACCACATTCCTGGCGAGTTGGCCTCTACGTCCCCGTGGGACCTTTATATACATCAATAACGTAATATAACCTAACCTAACCCAACCTAACATCTCGGCGGTAATATTTGACAACATTCCTGGCGAGTTGGCTTCTCCGTCCCCGTGGGACCTTTATATACATCAATGACGTAATATAACCTAACCTAACCCAACTTAACATCTCGGCGGTAATATTTGACAAGATTCCTGGCGAGTTGGCCTCTACGTTTCCGTGGGACCTTTATGTACTTCAATAACGTAATATAACCTAACCTAACCCAATCTAACATCTCCGCGGTAATATTTGACAACATTCCTGGCGAGTTGGCCTCTACGTTTCCGTTTGACCTTCATATACATCAATAACGCAATCTAACCTAACATAACAGAACCTAACATCTCGGCGGTAATATTTGACAACATTCCTGGCGAGTTGGCTTCTCCGTCCCCGTGGGACCTTTATATACATCAACAACGTAATATAACCTAACCTAACCCAACCTAACATCTCGGCGGTAATATTTGACAACATTCCTGGCGAGTTGGCCTCTACGTCTCCGTGGGATCTTTATATACATCAATAACGTAATATAACATAACCTAACCCAATCTAGCATCTCGGCGGTAATATTTGACCACATTCCTGGCTTGTTGGCCTCTACGTCTCCGTGAGACCTTTATATACATCTATAACATAATATAACCTAACCTAACCCAAACTAACTTCTCGGCGGTAATATTTGAAAACATACCTGGCGAGGTGGCCTCTACCTCTCCGTGGGATATTTATATACATCAATAACATAATATAAGCTAGCCTAACCCAATCTAACATCTCGGCGGTAATATTTGACCACATTCCTGGCGAGTTGGCCTCTACGTCTTCGTGGGACGTTTATATACATCAATAACGTAATATAACTTAACCTAACCCAACCTAACATCTCCGCGGTAATATTTGACAACATACCTGGCGAGTTGGTCTCTACGTCTCCGTCGGCCCTTCATATACATCAATAACGAAATATAACTAACCTAAATCAACCTAACATCTCGGCGGTAATATTTGACAACATTCCTGGCGAGTTGGCTTCTCCATCCCCGTGGGACCTTTATATACATCAATAACGTAATATAACCTAACCTAACCCAACCTAATATCTCGGCGGTAATATTTGACGACATTCCTGGCGAGTTGGCCTCTACGTTTCCGTGGGACCTTTATATACTTCAATAACGTAATATAACCTAACCTAAATCAACCTATCATCTCGGCGATAATATTTGACAAGATTCCTGGCGAGTTGGCCTCTACGTCTCCGTGGGATCTTTATATACATCAATAACGTAATATAACATAACCTAACCCAATCTAGCATCTCGGCGGTAATATTTGACCACATTCCTGGCTTGTTGGCCTCTACGTCTCCGTGAGAACTATATATACATCTATAACGTAATATAACCTAACCTAACTCAACCTTACTTCTCGGCGGTAATATTTGAAAACATACCTGGCGAGGTGGCCTCTACGTCTCCGTGGGATCTTTATATACATCAATAACGTAATATGACATAACCTAACCCAATCTAGCATCTCGGCGGTAATATTTGACAACATACCTGGCGAGTTGGCCTCTACGTCTCCGTGGGCCCTTCATATACATCAATAACGAAATATAACGTAACATAAATCAACCTAACATCTCGGCGGTGATATTTGACAACATTCCTGGCGAGTTGGCTTCTCCATCCCCGTGGGACATTTATATGCATCAATAACGTAATATAACCTAACCTAACCCAATCTAACATCTCGGCGGTAATATTTGACATCATTCCTGGCGAGTTGGCCTCTACGTCTCCGTTGACCTTCACATACATCAATAACGTAATATAACGTAACCTAACCCAACCTATCATCTCGGCGGTTATATTTGACAACATTCCTGGCGAGTTGGCTTCTCCGTCCCCGTGGGACCTTTATATACATCAATAACGTAATATAACCTAACCTAACCCAACCTAATATCTCGGCGGTAATATTTGACGACATTCCTGGCGAGTTGGCCTCTACGTTTCCGTGGAACCTTTATATACTTCAATAACGTAATATAACCTAACCTAAATCAACCTATCATCTCGGCGATAATATTTGACAAGATTCCTGGCGAGTTGGCCTCTACGTCTCCGTGGGATCTTTATATACATCAATAACGTAATATAACATAACCTAACCCAATCTAGCATCTCGGCGGTAATATTTGACCACATTCCTGGCTTGTTGGCCTCTACGTCTCCGTGAGAACTATATATACATCTATAACGTAATATAACCTAACCTAACTCAACCTAACTTCTCGGCGGTAATATTTGAAAACATACCTGGCGAGGTGGCCTCTACGTCTCCGTGGGATATTTATATACATCAATAACATAATATAAGCTAGCCTAACCTAATCTAACATCTCGGCGGTAATGTTTGACCACATTCCTGGCGAGTTGGCCTCTACGTCCCCGTGGGACCTTTATATACATCAATAACGTAATATAACGTAACCTAACCCAACCTATCATCTCGGCGGTTATATTTGACAACATTCCTGGCGAGTTGGCTTCTCCGTCTCCGTGGGACCTTTATATACATCAATAACGTAATATAACCTAACCTAACCCAACCTAACATCTCCGCGGTATTATTTGACAACATACCTGGCGAGTTGGCCTTCACGTCTCCGTGGGACCTTTATATACATCAATAACATAATATAAGCTAGCCTCACCTAATCTACTATCTCGGCGGTAATGTTTGACCACATTCCTGGCGAGTTGGCCTCTACGTCCCCGTGGGACCTTTATATACATCAATAACGTAATATAACCTAACCTAACCCAACCTAACATCTCGGCGGTAATATTTGACAACATTCCTGGCGAGTTGGCTTCTCCGTCCCCGTGGGACCTTTATATACATCAATGACGTAATATAACCTAACCTAACCCAACTTAACATCTCGGCGGTAATATTTGACAAGATTCCTGGCGAGTTGGCCTCTACGTTTCCGTGGGACCTTTATATACTTCAATAACGTAATATAACCTAACCTAAACCAATCTAACATCTCCGCGGTAATATTTGACAACATTCCTGGCGAGTTGGCCTCTACGTTTCCGTTTGACCTTCATATACATCAATAACGCAATCTAACCTAACATAACAGAACCTAACATCTCGGCGGTAATATTTGACAACATTCCTGGCGAGTTGGCTTCTCCGTCCCCGTGGAACCTTTATATACATCAATAACGTAATATAACCTAACCTAACCCAACCTAACATCTCGGCGGTAATATTTGACAACATTCCTGGCTTGTTGGCCTCTACGTCTCCGTGGGATCTTTATATACATCAATAACGTAATATAACATAACCTAACCCAATCTAGCATCTCGGCGGTAATATTTGACCACATTCCTGGCTTGTTGGCCTCTACGTCTCCGTGAGACCTTTATATACATCTATAACATAATATAACCTAACCTAACCCAACCTAACTTCTCGGCGGTAATATTTGAAAACATACCTGGCGAGGTGGCCTCTACCTCTCCGTGGGATATTTATATACATCAATAACATAATATCAGCTAGCCTAACCCAATCTAACATCTCGGCGGTAATATTTGACCACATTCCTGGCGAGTTGGCCTCTACGTCTTCGTGGGACGTTTATATACATCAATAACGTAATATAACTTAACCTAACCCAACCTAACATCTCCGCGGTAATATTTGACAACATACCTGGCGAGTTGGCCTCTACGTCTCCGTCGGCCCTTCATATACATCAATAACGAAATATAACCTAACCTAAATCAACCTAACATCTCGGCGGTAATATTTGACAACATTCCTGGCGAGTTGGCTTCTCCATCCCCGTGGGACCTTTATATACATCAATAACGTAATATAACCTAACCTAACCCAACCTAATATCTCGGCGGTAATATTTGACGACATTCCTGGCGAGTTGGCCTCTACGTCCCCGTGGGACCTTTATATACATCAATAACGTAATATAACGTAACCTAACCCAACCTATCATCTCGGCGGTTATATTTGACAACATTCCTGGCGAGTTGGCTTCTCCGTCTCCGTGGGACCTTTATATACATCAATAACGTAATATAACCTAACCTAACCCAACCTAACATCTCCGCGGTATTATTTGACAACATACCTGGCGAGTTGGCCTTCACGTCTCCGTGGGACCTTTATATACATCAATAACATAATATAAGCTAGCCTAACCTAATCTACTATCTCGGCGGTAATGTTTGACCACATTCCTGGCGAGTTGGCCTCTACGTCCCCGTGGGACCTTTATATACATCAATAACGTAATATAACCTAACCTAACCCAACCTAACATCTCGGCGGTAATATTTGACAACATTCCTGGCGAGTTGGCTTCTCCGTCCCCGTGGGACCTTTATATACATCAATGACGTAATATAACCTAACCTAACCCAACTTAACATCTCGGCGGTAATATTTGACAAGATTCCTGGCGAGTTGGCCTCTACGTTTCCGTGGGACCTTTATATACTTCAATAACGTAATATAACCTAACCTAACCCAATCTAACATCTCCGCGGTAATATTTGACAACATTCCTGGCGAGTTGGCCTCTACGTTTCCGTTTGACCTTCATATACATCAATAACGCAATCTAACCTAACATAACAGAACCTAACATCTCGGCGGTAATATTTGACAACATTCCTGGCGAGTTGGCTTCTCCGTCCCCGTGGGACCTTTATATACATCAATAACGTAATATAACCTAACCTAACCCAACCTAACATCTCGGCGGTAATATTTGACAACATTCCTGGCGAGTTGGCCTCTACGTCTCCGTGGGATCTTTATATACATCAATAACGTAATATAACATAACCTAACCCAATCTAGCATCTCGGCGGTAATATTTGACCACATTCCTGGCTTGTTGGCCTCTACGTCTCCGTGAGACCTTTATATACATCTATAACATAATATAACCTAACCTAACCCAACCTAACTTCTCGGCGGTAATATTTGAAAACATACCTGGCGAGGTGGCCTCTACCTCTCCGTGGGATATTTATATACATCAATAACATAATATAAGCTAGCCTAACCCAATCTAACATCTCGGCGGTAATATTTGACCACATTCCTGGCGAGTTGGCCTCTACGTCTTCGTGGGACGTTTATATACATCAATAACGTAATATAACTTAACCTAACCCAACCTAACATCTCCGCGGTAATATTTGACAACATACCTGGCGAGTTGGCCTCTACGTCTCCGTCGGCCCTTCATATACATCAATAACGAAATATAACCTAACCTAAATCAACCTAACATCTCGGCGGTAATATTTGACAACATTCCTGGCGAGTTGGCTTCTCCATCCCCGTGGGACCTTTATATACATCAATAACGTAATATAACCTAACCTAACCCAACCTAATATCTCGGCGGTAATATTTGACGACATTCCTGGCGAGTTGGCCTCTACGTTTCCGTGGGACCTTTATATACTTCAATAACGTAATATAACCTAACCTAAATCAACCTATCATCTCGGCGATAATATTTGACAAGATTCCTGGCGAGTTGGCCTCTACGTCTCCGTGGGATCTTTATATACATCAATAACGTAATATAACATAACCTAACCCAATCTAGCATCTCGGCGGTAATATTTGACCACATTCCTGGCTTGTTGGCCTCTACGTCTCCGTGAGAACTATATATACATCTATAACGTAATATAACCTAACCTAACTCAACCTAACTTCTCGGCGGTAATATTTGAAAACATACCTGGCGAGGTGGCCTCTACGTCTCCGTGGGATATTTATATACATCAATAACATAATATAAGCTAGCCTAACCTAATCTAACATCTCGGCGGTAATGTTTGACCACATTCCTGGCGAGTTGGCCTCTACGTCCCCGTGGGACCTTTATATACATCAATAACGTAATATAACCTAACCTAACCCAACCTAACATCTCGGCGGTAATATTTGACAACATTCCTGGCGAGTTGGCTTCTCCGTCCCCGTGGGACCTTTATATACATCAATGACGTAATATAACCTAACCTAACCCAACTTAACATCTCGGCGGTAATATTTGACAAGATTCCTGGCGAGTTGGCCTCTACGTTTCCGTGGGACCTTTATGTACTTCAATAACGTAATATAACCTAACCTAACCCAATCTAACATCTCCGCGGTAATATTTGACAACATTCCTGGCGAGTTGGCCTCTACGTTTCCGTTTGACCTTCATATACATCAATAACGCAATCTAACCTAACATAACAGAACCTAACATCTCGGCGGTAATATTTGACAACATTCCTGGCGAGTTGGCTTCTCCGTCCCCGTGGGACCTTTATATACATCAACAACGTAATATAACCTAACCTAACCCAACCTAACATCTCGGCGGTAATATTTGACAACATTCCTGGCGAGTTGGCCTCTACGTCTCCGTGGGATCTTTATATACATCAATAACGTAATATAACATAACCTAACCCAATCTAGCATCTCGGCGGTAATATTTGACCACATTCCTGGCTTGTTGGCCTCTACGTCTCCGTGAGACCTTTATATACATCTATAACATAATATAACCTAACCTAACCCAACCTAACTTCTCGGCGGTAATATTTGAAAACATACCTGGCGAGGTGGCCTCTACCTCTCCGTGGGATATTTATATACATCAATAACATAATATAAGCTAGCCTAACCCAATCTAACATCTCGGCGGTAATATTTGACCACATTCCTGGCGAGTTGGCCTCTACGTCTTCGTGGGACGTTTATATACATCAATAACGTAATATAACTTAACCTAACCCAACCTAACATCTCCGCGGTAATATTTGACAACATACCTGGCGAGTTGGTCTCTACGTCTCCGTCGGCCCTTCATATACATCAATAACGAAATATAACTAACCTAAATCAACCTAACATCTCGGCGGTAATATTTGACAACATTCCTGGCGAGTTGGCTTCTCCATCCCCGTGGGACCTTTATATACATCAATAACGTAATATAACCTAACCTAACCCAACCTAATATCTCGGCGGTAATATTTGACGACATTCCTGGCGAGCTGGCCTCTACGTTTCCGTGGGACCTTTATATACTTCAATAACGTAATATAACCTAACCTAAATCAACCTATCATCTCGGCGATAATATTTGACAAGATTCCTGGCGAGTTGGCCTCTACGTCTCCGTGGGATCTTTATATACATCAATAACGTAATATAACATAACCTAACCCAATCTAGCATCTCGGCGGTAATATTTGACCACATTCCTGGCTTGTTGGCCTCTACGTCTCCGTGAGAACTATATATACATCTATAACGTAATATAACCTAACCTAACTCAACCTTACTTCTCGGCGGTAATATTTGAAAACATACCTGGCGAGGTGGCCTCTACGTCTCCGTGGGATCTTTATATACATCAATAACGTAATATGACATAACCTAACCCAATCTAGCATCTCGGCGGTAATATTTGACAACATACCTGGCGAGTTGGCCTCTACGTCTCCGTGGGCCCTTCATATACATCAATAACGAAATATAACGTAACATAAATCAACCTAACATCTCGGCGGTGATATTTGACAACATTCCTGGCGAGTTGGCTTCTCCATCCCCGTGGGACATTTATATGCATCAATAACGTAATATAACCTAACCTAACCCAATCTAACATCTCGGCGGTAATATTTGACATCATTCCTGGCGAGTTGGCCTCTACGTCTCCGTTGACCTTCACATACATCAATAACGTAATATAACGTAACCTAACCCAACCTATCATCTCGGCGGTTATATTTGACAACATTCCTGGCGAGTTGGCTTCTCCGTCCCCGTGGGACCTTTATATACATCAATAACGTAATATAACCTAACCTAACCCAACCTAATATCTCGGCGGTAATATTTGACGACATTCCTGGCGAGTTGGCCTCTACGTTTCCGTGGAACCTTTATATACTTCAATAACGTAATATAACCTAACCTAAATCAACCTATCATCTCGGCGATAATATTTGACAAGATTCCTGGCGAGTTGGCCTCTACGTCTCCGTGGGATCTTTATATACATCAATAACGTAATATAACATAACCTAACCCAATCTAGCATCTCGGCGGTAATATTTGACCACATTCCTGGCTTGTTGGCCTCTACGTCTCCGTGAGAACTATATATACATCTATAACGTAATATAACCTAACCTAACTCAACCTAACTTCTCGGCGGTAATATTTGAAAACATACCTGGCGAGGTGGCCTCTACGTCTCCGTGGGATATTTATATACATCAATAACATAATATAAGCTAGCCTAACCTAATCTAACATCTCGGCGGTAATGTTTGACCACATTCCTGGCGAGTTGGCCTCTACGTCCCCGTGGGACCTTTATATACATCAATAACGTAATATAACCTAACCTAACCCAACCTAACATCTCGGCGGTAATATTTGACAACATTCCTGGCGAGTTGGCTTCTCCGTCCCCGTGGGACCTTTATATACATCAATGACGTAATATAACCTAACCTAACCCAACTTAACATCTCGGCGGTAATATTTGACAAGATTCCTGGCGAGTTGGCCTCTACGTTTCCG
Organism: Xylocopa violacea; assembly: GCA_963969225.1. NCBI lineage: Eukaryota > Metazoa > Arthropoda > Insecta > Hymenoptera > Apidae > Xylocopa > Xylocopa violacea. The sequence continues at coordinate 1,744,940 of CAXAJV010000078.1, forward strand.
TGGGACCTTTATATACTTCAATAACGTAATATAACCTAACCTAACCCAATCTAACATCTCCGCGGTAATATTTGACAACATTCCTGGCGAGTTGGCCTCTACGTTTCCGTTTGACCTTCATATACATCAATAACGCAATCTAACCTAACATAACAGAACCTAACATCTCGGCGGTAATATTTGACAACATTCCTGGCGAGTTGGCTTCTCCGTCCCCGTGGGACCTTTATATACATCAATAACGTAATATAACCTAACCTAACCCAACCTAACATCTCGGCGGTAATATTTGACAACATTCCTGGCGAGTTGGCCTCTACGTCTCCGTGGGATCTTTATATACATCAATAACGTAATATAACATAACCTAACCCAATCTAGCATCTCGGCGGTAATATTTGACCACATTCCTGGCTTGTTGGCCTCTACGTCTCCGTGAGAACTATATATACATCTATAACGTAATATAACCTAACCTAACTCAACCTTACTTCTCGGCGGTAATATTTGAAAACATACCTGGCGAGGTGGCCTCTACGTCTCCGTGGGATCTTTATATACATCAATAACGTAATATGACATAACCTAACCCAATCTAGCATCTCGGCGGTAATATTTGACAACATACCTGGCGAGTTGGCCTCTACGTCTCCGTGGGCCCTTCATATACATCAATAACGAAATATAACGTAACATAAATCAACCTAACATCTCGGCGGTGATATTTGACAACATTCCTGGCGAGTTGGCTTCTCCATCCCCGTGGGACATTTATATGCATCAATAACGTAATATAACCTAACCTAACCCAATCTAACATCTCGGCGGTAATATTTGACATCATTCCTGGCGAGTTGGCCTCTACGTCTCCGTTGACCTTCACATACATCAATAACGTAATATAACGTAACCTAACCCAACCTATCATCTCGGCGGTTATATTTGACAACATTCCTGGCGAGTTGGCTTCTCCGTCCCCGTGGGACCTTTATATACATCAATAACGTAATATAACCTAACCTAACCCAACCTAATATCTCGGCGGTAATATTTGACGACATTCCTGGCGAGTTGGCCTCTACGTTTCCGTGGAACCTTTATATACTTCAATAACGTAATATAACCTAACCTAAATCAACCTATCATCTCGGCGATAATATTTGACAAGATTCCTGGCGAGTTGGCCTCTACGTCTCCGTGGGATCTTTATATACATCAATAACGTAATATAACATAACCTTACCCAATCTAGCATCTCGGCGGTAATATTTGACCACATTCCTGGCTTGTTGGCCTCTACGTCTCCGTGAGAACTATATATACATCTATAACGTAATATAACCTAACCTAACTCAACCTAACTTCTCGGCGGTAATATTTGAAAACATACCTGGCGAGGTGGCCTCTACGTCTCCGTGGGATATTTATATACATCAATAACATAATATAAGCTAGCCTAACCTAATCTAACATCTCGGCGGTAATGTTTGACCACATTCCTGGCGAGTTGGCCTCTACGTCCCCGTGGGACCTTTATATACATCAATAACGTAATATAACCTAACCTAACCCAACCTAACATCTCGGCGGTAATATTTGACAACATTCCTGGCGAGTTGGCTTCTCCGTCCCCGTGGGACCTTTATATACATCAATGACGTAATATAACCTAACCTAACCCAACTTAACATCTCGGCGGTAATATTTGACAAGATTCCTGGCGAGTTGGCCTCTACGTTTCCGTGGGACCTTTATATACTTCAATAACGTAATATAACCTAACCTAACCCAATCTAACATCTCCGCGGTAATATTTGACAACATTCCTGGCGAGTTGGCCTCTACGTTTCCGTTTGACCTTCATATACATCAATAACGCAATCTAACCTAACATAACAGAACCTAACATCTCGGCGGTAATATTTGACAACATTCCTGGCGAGTTGGCTTCTCCGTCCCCGTGGGACCTTTATATACATCAACAACGTAATATAACCTAACCTAACCCAACCTAACATCTCGGCGGTAATATTTGACAACATTCCTGGCGAGTTGGCCTCTACGTCTCCGTGGGATCTTTATATACATCAATAACATAATATAACCTAACCTAACCCAACCTAACTTCTCGGCGGTAATATTTGAAAACATACCTGGCGAGGTGGCCTCTACCTCTCCGTGGGATATTTATATACATCAATAACATAATATAAGCTAGCCTAACCCAATCTAACATCTCGGCGGTAATATTTGACCACATTCCTGGCGAGTTGGCCTCTACGTCTTCGTGGGACGTTTATATACATCAATAACGTAATATAACTTAACCTAACCCAACCTAACATCTCCGCGGTAATATTTGACAACATACCTGGCGAGTTGGTCTCTACGTCTCCGTCGGCCCTTCATATACATCTATAACGTAATATAACCTAACCTAACTCAACCTAACTTCTCGGCGGTAATATTTGAAAACATACCTGGCGAGGTGGCCTCTACGTCTCCGTGGGATCTTTATATACATCAATAACGTAATATGACATAACCTAACCCAATCTAGCATCTCGGCGGTAATATTTGACAACATACCTGGCGAGTTGGCCTCTACGTCTCCGTGGGCCCTTCATATACATCAATAACGAAATATAACGTAACCTAACCCAACCTATCATCTCGGCGGTTATATTTGACAACATTCCTGGCGAGTTGGCTTCTCCGTCCCCGTGGGACCTTTATATACATCAATAACGTAATATAACCTAACCTAACCCAACCTAATATCTCGGCGGTAATATTTGACGACATTCCTGGCGAGTTGGCCTCTACGTTTCCGTGGAACCTTTATATACTTCAATAACGTAATATAACCTAACCTAAATCAACCTATCATCTCGGCGATAATATTTGACAAGATTCCTGGCGAGTTGGCCTCTACGTCTCCGTGGGATCTTTATATACATCAATAACGTAATATAACATAACCTAACCCAATCAAGCATCTCGGCGGTAATATTTGACCACATTCCTGGCTTGTTGGCCTCTACGTCTCCGTGAGAACTATATATACATCTATAACGTAATATAACCTAACCTAACTCAACCTAACTTCTCGGCGGTAATATTTGAAAACATACCTGGCGAGGTGGCCTCTACGTCTCCGTGGGATATTTATATACATCAATAACATAATATAAGCTAGCCTAACCTAATCTAACATCTCGGCGGTAATGTTTGACCACATTCCTGGCGAGTAGGCCTCTACGTCCCCGTGGGACCTTTATATACATCAATAACGTAATATAACCTAACCTAACCCAACGTAACATCGCGGCGGTAATATTTGAAAACATTCCTGGCGAGTTGGCCTTTACGTCTCCGTGGGACCTTCACATACATCAATAACGTAACATAACCTAACCTAACGCAATCTAGCATCTCGGCGGTAATATTTGACCACATTCCTGGCTTGTTGGCCTCTACGTCTCCGTGGGACCTTTATATACATCAATAACATAATATAAGCTAGCCTAACCCAATCTAACATCTCGGCGGTAATGTTTGACCACATTCCTGGCGAGTTGGCCTCTACGTCCCCGTGGGACCTTTATATACATCAATAACGTAATATAACCTAACCTAACCCAACCTAACATCTCGGCGGTAATATTTGACGACATTCCTGGCGAGTTGGCCTCTACGTTTCCGTGGGACCTTTATATACTTCAATAACGTAATATAACCTAACCCAAATCAACCTATCATCTCGGCGATAATATTTGACAAGATTCCTGGCGAGTTGGCCTCTACGTCTCCGTGGGATCTTTATATACATCAATAACGTAATATAACATAACCTAACCCAATCTAGCATCTCGGCGGTAATATTTGACAACATACCTGGCGAGTTGGCCTCTACGTCTCCGTGGGGCCTTCATATACATCAATAACGAAATATAACGTAACATAAATCAACCTAACATCTCGGCGGTGATATTTGACAACATTCCTGGCGAGTTGGCTTCTCCATCCCCGTGGGACATTTATATGCATCAATAACGTAATATAACCTAACCTAACACAATCTAACATATCGGCGGTAATATTTGACAACATTCCTGGCGAGTTGGCCTCTACGTTTCCGTTTGACCTTCATATACATCAATAACGCAATCTAACCTAACATAACAGAACCTAACATCTCGGCGGTAATATTTGACCACATTCCTGGCTAGTTGGCCTCTACGTCTCCGAGGGACCTTCATATACACCAATAACGAAATATAACCTAACCTATTCTAACCTATCATCTCGGCGGTAACATTTGACAACTTTCCCGTCGAGTTGGCCTCTACGTCTCCGTGGGACCTTTATATACATCAGTAACGTAATATAACCTAACTTAACCCAACGTAACATCTCGGCGGTAATATTTGAAAACATTCCTGGCGAGTTGGCCTTTACGTCTCCGTGGGACCTTCACATACATCAATAACGTAACATAACCTAACCTAACCCAATCTAGCATCTAGGCGGTAATATTTGACCACATTCCTGCCTTGTTGGCCTCTACGTCTCCGTGGGACCTTTATATACATCAATAACATAATATAAGCTAGCCTAACCCAATCTACCATCTCGGCGGTAATATTTGACCACATTCCTGGCTTGTTGGCCTCTACGTCTCCGTGGGACCTTTATATACATCAATAACGTAATATAACGTAACCTAACCCAACCTATCATCTCGGCGGTTATATTTGACAACATTCCTGGCGAGTTGGCTTCTCCGTCTCCGTGGGACCTTTATATACATCAATAACGTAATATAACCTAACCTAACCCAACCTATCATCTCCGCGGTATTATTTGACAACATACCTGGCGAGTTGGCCTTCCCGTCTCCGTGGGACCTTTATATACATCAATAACATAATATAAGCTAGCCTAACCTAATCTAACATCTCGGCGGTATTGTTTGACCACATTCCTGGCGAGTTGGCCTCTACGTCCCCGTGGGACCTTTATATACATCAATAATGTAATATAACCTAACCTAACCCAACCTAACATCTCGGCGGTAATATTTGACGACATTCCTGGCGAGTTGGCCTCTACGTTTCCGTGGGACCTTTATATACTTCAATAACGTAATATAACCTAACCTAAATCAAACTATCATCTCGGCGATAATATTTGACAAGATTCCTGGCGAGTTGGCCTCTACGTCTCCGTGGGACCTTTATATACATCAATAACGTAATATAACCTAACCTAACCCAACCTATCATCTCCGCGGTATTATTTGACAAAATACCTGGCGAGTTGGCCTTCACGTCTCCGTGGGACCTTTATATACATCAATAACATAATATAAGCTAGCCTAACCTAATCTAACATCTCGGCGGTAATGTTTGACCACATTCCTGGCGAGTTGGCCTCTACGTCCCCGTGGGACCTTTATATACATCAATAACGTAATATAACCTAACCTAACCCAACCTAACATCTCGGCGGTAATATTTGACAACATTCCTGGCGAGTTGGCTTCTCCGTCCCCGTGGGACCTTTATATACATCAATGACGTAATATAACCTAACCTAACCCAACTTAACATCTCGGCGGTAATATTTGACAAGATTCCTGGCGAGTTGGCCTCTACGTTTCCGTGGGACCTTTATATACTTCAATAACGTAATATAACCTAACCTAACCCAATCTAACATCTCCGCGGTAATATTTGACAACATTCCTGGCGAGTTGGCCTCTACGTTTCCGTTTGACCTTCATATACATCAATAACGCAATCTAACCTAACATAACAGAACCTAACATCTCGGCGGTAATATTTGACAACATTCCTGGCGAGTTGGCTTCTCCGTCCCCGTGGGACCTTTATATACATCAATAACGTAATATAACCTAACCTAACCCAACCTAACATCTCGGCGGTAATATTTGACAACATTCCTGGCGAGTTGGCCTCTACGTCTCCGTGGGATCTTTATATACATCAATAACGTAATATGACATAACCTAACCCAATCTAGCATCTCGGCGGTAATATTTGACCACATTCCTGGCTTGTTGGCCTCTACGTCTCCGTGAGACCTTTATATACATCTATAACATAATATAACCTAACCTAACCCAACCTAACTTCTCGGCGGTAATATTTGAAAACATACCTGGCGAGGTGGCCTCTACCTCTCCGTGGGATATTTATATACATCAATAACATAATATAAGCTAGCCTAAATCAACCTAACATCTCGGCGGTATTATTTGACAACATTCCTGGCGAGTTGGCTTCTCCATCCCCGTGGGACCTTTATATACATCAATAACGTAATATAACCTAACCTAACCCAACCTAATATCTCGGAGGTAATATTTGACGACATTCCTGGCGAGATGGCCTCTACGTTTCCGTGGGACCTTTATATACTTCAATAACGTAATATAACCTAACCTAAATCAACCTATCATCTCGGCGATAATATTTGACAAGATTCCTGGCGAGTTGGCCTCTACGTCTCCGTGGGATCTTTATATACATCAATAACGTAATATAACATAACCTAACCCAATCTAGCATCTCGGCGGTAATATTTGACAACATTCCTGGCTTGTTGACCTCTACGTCTCCGTGAGAACTATATATACATCTATAACGTAATATAACCTAACCTAACTCAACCTAACTTCTCGGCGGTAATATTTGAAAACATACCTGGCGAGGTGGCCTCTACGTCTCCGTGGGATATTTATATACATCAATAACATAATATAAGCTAGCCTAACCTAATCTAACATCTCGGCGGTAATGTTTGACCACATTCCTGGCGAGTTGGCCTCTACGTCCCCGTGGGACCTTTATATACATCAATAACGTAATATAACCTAACCTAACCCAACCTAACATCTCGGCGGTAATATTTGACAACATTCCTGGCGAGTTGGCTTCTCCGTCCCCGTGGGACCTTTATATACATCAATGACGTAATATAACCTAACCTAACCCAACTTAACATCTCGGCGGTAATATTTGACAAGATTCCTGGCGAGTTGGCCTCTACGTTTCCGTGGGACCTTTATATACTTCAATAACGTAATATAACCTAACCTAACCCAATCTAACATCTCCGCGGTAATATTTGACAACATTCCTGGCGAGTTGGCCTCTACGTTTCCGTTTGACCTTCATATACATCAATAACGCAATCTAACCTAACATAACAGAACCTAACATCTCGGCGGTAATATTTGACAACATTCCTGGCGAGTTGGCTTCTCCGTCCCCGTGGGACCTTTATATACATCAATAACGTAATATAACCTAACCTAACCCAACCTAACATATCGGCGGTAATATTTGACGACATTCCCTGCGAGTTGGCCTCTACGTTTCCGTGGGACCTTTATATACTTCAATAACGTAATATAACCTAACCTAAATCAACCTATCATCTCGGCGATAATATTTGACAAGATTCCTGGCGAGTTGGCCTCTACGTCTCCGTGGGATCTTTATATACATCAATAACGTAATATAACATAACCTAACCCAATCTAACATCTCGGCGGTAATATTTGACCACATTCCTGGCTAGTTGGCCTCTACGTCTCCGAGGGACCTTCATATACACCAATAACGAAATATAACCTAACCTGTTCTAACCTATCATCTCGGCGGTAACATTTGACAACATTCCCGTCGAGTTGGCCTCTACGTCTCCGTGGGACCTTTATACACATCAGTAACGTAATATAACCTAACTTAACCCAACGTAACATCTCGGCGGTAATATTTGAAAACATTCCTGGCGAGTTGGCCTTTACGTCTCCGTGGGACCTTCACATACATCAATAACGTAACATAACCTAACCTAACCCAATCTAGCATCTAGGCGGTAATATTTGACCACATTCCTGCCTTGTTGGCCTCTACGTCTCCGTGGGACCTTTATATACATCAATAACATAATATAAGCTAGCCTAACCCAATCTACCATCTCGGCGGTAATATTTGACCACATTCCTGGCTTGTTGGCCTCTACGTCTCCGTGGGACCTTTATATACATCAATAACGTAATATAACGTAACCTAACCCAACCTATCATCTCGGCGGTTATATTTGACAACATTCCTGGCGAGTTGGCTTCTCCGTCTCCGTGGGACCTTTATATACATCAATAACGTAATATAACCTAACCTAACCCAACCTATCATCTCCGCGGTATTATTTGACAACATACCTGGCGAGTTGGCCTTCACGTCTCCGTGGGACCTTTATATACATCAATAACATAATATAAGCTAGCCTAACCTAATCTAACATCTCGGCGGTAATGTTTGACCACATTCCTGGCGAGTTGGCCTCTACGTCCCCGTGGGACCTTTATATACATCAATAACGTAATATAACCTAACCTAACCCAACCTAACATCTCGGCGGTAATATTTGACAACATTCCTGGCGAGTTGGCTTCTCCGTCCCCGTGGGACCTTTATATACATCAATGACGTAATATAACCTAACCTAACCCAACTTAACATCTCGGCGGTAATATTTGACAAGATTCCTGGCGAGTTGGCCCCTACGTTTCCGTGGGACCTTTATATACTTCAATAACGTAATATAACCTAACCTAACCCAATCTAACATCTCCGCGGTAATATTTGACAACATTCCTGGCGAGTTGGCCTCTACGTCTCCGTGAGAACTATATATACATCTATAACGTAATATAACCTAACCTAACTCAACCTAACTTCTCGGCGGTAATATTTGAAAACATACCTGGCGAGGTGGCCTCTACGTCTCCGTGGGATATTTATATACATCAATAACATAATATAAGCTAGCCTAACCTAATCTAACATCTCGGCGGTAATGTTTGACCACATTCCTGGCGAGTTGGCCTCTACGTCCCCGTGGGACCTTTATATACATCAATAACGTAATATAACCTAACCTAACCCAACCTAACATCTCGGCGGTAATATTTGACAACATTCCTGGCGAGTTGGCTTCTCCGTCCCCGTGGGACCTTTATATACATCAATGACGTAATATAACCTAACCTAACCCAACTTAACATCTCGGCGGTAATATTTGACAAGATTCCTGGCGAGTTGACCTCTACGTTTCCGTGGGACCTTTATATACTTCAATAACGTAATATAACCTAACCTAACCCAATCTAACATCTCCGCGGTAATATTTGACAACATTCCTGGCGAGTTGGCCTCTACGTTTCCGTTTGACCTTCATATACATCAATAACGCAATCTAACCTAACATAACAGAACCTAACATCTCGGCGGTAATATTTGACAACATCCCTGGCGAGTTGGCTTCTCCGTCCCCGTGGGACCTTTATATACATCAATAACGTAATATAACCTAACCTAACCCAACCTAACATCTCGGCAGTAATATTTGACCACATTCCTGGCTTGTTGGCCTCTACGTCTCCGTGAGAACTATATATGCATCTATAACGTAATATAACCTAACCTAACCCAACCTAACTTCTCGGCGGTAATATTTGAAAACATACCTGGCGAGGTGGCCTCTACCTCTCCGTGGGATATTTATATACATCAATAACATAATATAAGCTAGCCTAACCCAATCTAACATCTCGGCGGTAATATTTGACCACATTCCTGGCGAGTTGGCCTCTACGTCTTCGTGGGACCTTTATATACATCAATAACGTAATATAACTTAACCTAACCCAACCTAACATCTCCGCGGTAATATTTGACAACATACCTGGCGAGTTGGCCTCTACGTCTCCGTCGGCCCTTCATATACATCAATAACGAAATATAACCTAACCTAAATCAACCTAACATCTCGGCGGTATTATTTGACAACATTCCTGGCGAGTTGGCTTCTCCATCCCCGTGGGACCTTTATATACATCAATAACGTAATATAACCTAACCTAACCCAACCTAATATCTCGGCGGTAATATTTGACGACATTCCTGGCGAGTTGGCCTCTACGTTTCCGTGGGACCTTTATATACTTCAATAACGTAATATAACCTAACCTAAATCAACCTATCATCTCGGCGATAATATTTGACAAGATTCCTGGCGAGTTGGCCTCTACGTCTCCGTGGGATCTTTATATACATCAATAACGTAATATAACATAACCTAACCCAATCTAGCATCTCGGCGGTAATATTTGACCACATTCCTGGCTTGTTGACCTCTACGTCTCCGTGAGAACTATATATACATCTATAACGTAATATAACCTAACCTAACTCAACCTAACTTCTCGGCGGTAATATTTGAAAACATACCTGGCGAGGTGGCCTCTACGTCTCCGTGGGATATTTATATACATCAATAAAATAATATAAGCTAGCCTAACCTAATCTAACATCTCGGCGGTAATATTTGACAACATTCCTGGCGAGTTGGCTTCTCCGTCCCCGTGGGACCTTTATATACATCAATGACGTAATATAACCTAACCTAACCCAACTTAACATCTCGGCGGTAATATTTGACAAGATTCCTGGCGAGTTGGCCTCTACGTTTCCGTGGGACCTTTATATACTTCAATAACGTAATATAACCTAACCTAACCCAATCTAACATCTCCGCGGTAATATTTGACAACATTCCTGGCGAGTTGGCCTCTACGTTTCCGTTTGACCTTCATATACATCAATAACGCAATCTAACCTAACATAACAGAACCTAACATCTCGGCGGTAATATTTGACAACATTCCTGGCGAGTTGGCTTCTCCGTCCCCGTGGGACCTTTATATACATCAATAACGTAATATAACCTAACCTAACCCAACCTAACATCTCGGCAGTAATATTTGACCACATTCCTGGCTTGTTGGCCTCTACGTCTTCGTGGGACCTTTATATACATCAATAACGTAATATAACTTAACCTAACCCAACCTAACATCTCCGCGGTAATATTTGACAACATACCTGGCGAGTTGGCCTCTACGTCTCCGTCGGCCCTTCATATACATCAATAACGAAATATAACCTAACCTAAATCAACCTAACATCTCGGCGGTATTATTTGACAACATTCCTGGCGAGTTGGCTTCTCCATCCCCGTGGGACATTTATATACATCAATAACGTAATATAACCTAACCTAACCCAACCTAATATCTCGGCGGTAATATTTGACGACATTCCTGGCGAGTTGGCCTCTACGTTTCCGTGGGACCTTTATATACTTCAATAACGTAATATAACCTAACCTAAATCAACCTATCATCTCGGCGATAATATTTGACAAGATTCCTGGCGATTTGGCCTCTACGTCTCCGTGGGATCTTTATATACATCAATAACGTAATATAACATAACCTAACCCAATCTAGCATCTCGGCGGTAATATTTGACCACATTCCTGGCTTGTTGACCTCTACGTCTCCGTGAGAACTATATATACATCTATAACGTAATATAACCTAACCTAACTCAACCTAACTTCTCGGCGGTAATATTTGAAGACATACCTGGCGAGGTGGCCTCTACGTCTCCGTGGGATATTTATATACATCAATAACATAATATAAGCTAGCCTAACCTAATCTAACATCTCGGCGGTAATATTTGACAACATTCCTGGCGAGTTGGCTTCTCCGTCCCCGTGGGACCTTTATATACATCAATGACGTAATATAACCTAACCTAACCCAACTTAACATCTCGGCGGTAATATTTGACAAGATTCCTGGCGAGTTGGCCTCTACGTTTCCGTGGGACCTTTATATACTTCAATAACGTAATATAACCTAACCTAACCCAATCTAACATCTCCGCGGTAATATTTGACAACATTCCTGGCGAGTTGGCCTCTACGTTTCCGTTTGACCTTCATATACATCAATAACGCAATCTAACCTAACATAACAGAACCTAACATCTCGGCGGTAATATTTGACAACATTCCTGGCGAGTTGGCTTCTCCGTCCCCGTGGGACCTTTATATACATCAATAACGTAATATAACCTAACCTAACCCAACCTATCATCTCCGCGGTATTATTTGACAAAATACCTGGCGAGTTGGCCTTCACGTCTCCGTGGGACCTTTATATACATCAATAACATAATATAAGCTAGCCTAACCTAATCTAACATCTCGGCGGTAATGTTTGACCACATTCCTGGCGAGTTGGCCTCTGCGTCCCCGTGGGACCTTTATATACATCAATAACGTAATATAACCTAACCTAACCCAACCTAACATCTCGGCGGTAATATTTGACAACATTCCTGGCGAGTTGGCTTCTCCGTCCCCGTGGGACCTTTATATACATCAATGACGTAATATAACCTAACCTAACCCAACTTAACATCTCGGCGGTAATATTTGACAAGATTCCTGGCGAGTTGGCCTCTACGTTTCCGTGGGACCTTTATATACTTCAATAACGTAATATAACCTAACCTAACCCAATCTAACATCTCCGCGGTAATATTTGACAACATTCCTGGCGAGTTGGCCTCTACGTTTCCGTTTGACCTTCATATACATCAATAACGCAATCTAACCTAACATAACAGAACCTAACATCTCGGCGGTAATATTTGACAACATTCCTGGCGAGTTGGCTTCTCCGTCCCCGTGGGACCTTTATATACATCAATAACGTAATATAACCTAACCTAACCCAACCTAACATCTCGGCGGTAATATTTGACAACATTCCTGGCGAGTTGGCTTCTCCGTCCCCGTGGGACCTTTATATACATCAATAACGTAATATAACCTAACCTAACCCAACCTAACATCTCGGCGGTAATATTTGACCACATTCCTGGCTTGTTGGCCTCTACGTCTCCGTGAGACCTTTATATACATCTATAACATAATATAACCTAACCTAACCCAACCTAACTTCTCGGCGGTAATATTTGAAAACATACCTGGCGAGGTGGCCTCTACCTCTCCGTGGGATATTTATATACATCAATAACATAATATAAGCTAGCCTAACCCAATCTAACATCTCCGCGGTAATATTTGACAACATTCCTGGCGAGTTGGCCTCCACGTTTCCATTTGACCTTCATATACATCAATAACGCAATCTAACCTAACATAACAGAACCTAACATCTCGGCGGTAATATTTGACAACATTCCTGGCGAGTTGGCTTCTCCGTCCCCGTGGGACCTTTATATACATCAATAACGTAATATAACCTAACCTAACCCAACCTAACATCTCGGCGGTAATATTTGACAACATTCCTGGCGAGTTGGCCTCTACGTCTCCGTGGGATCTTTATATACATCAATAACATAATATAAGCTAGCCTAACCTAATCTAACATCTCGGCGGTAATATTTGACCACATTCCTGGCTTGTTGGCCTCTACGTCTCCGTGAGACCTTTATATACATCTATAACGTAATATAACCTAACCTAACCCAACCTAACTTCTCGGCGGTAATATTTGAAAACATACCTGGCGAGGTGGCCTCTACGTCTCCGTGGGATATTTATATACATCAATAACATAATATAAGCTAGCCTAACCCAATCTAACATCTCGGCAGTAATATTTGACCACATTCCTGGCTTGTTGGCCTCTACGTCTCCGTGAGAACTATATATGCATCTATAACGTAATATAACCTAACCTAACCCAACCTAACTTCTCGGCGGTAATATTTGAAAACATACCTGGCGAGGTGGCCTCTACCTCTCCGTGGGATATTTATATACATCAATAACATAATATAAGCTAGCCTAACCCAATCTAACATCTCGGCGGTAATATTTGACCACATTCCTGGCGAGTTGGCCTCTACGTCTTCGTGGGACCTTTATATACATCAATAACGTAATATAACTTAACCTCACCCAACCTAACATCTCCGCGGTAATATTTGACAACATACCTGGCGAGTTGGCCTCTACGTCTCCGTCGGCCCTTCATATACATCAATAACGAAATATAACCTAACCTAAATCAACCTAACATCTCGGCGGTATTATTTGACAACATTCCTGGCGAGTTGGCTTCTCCATCCCCGTGGGACCTTTATATACATCAATAACGTAATATAACCTAACCTAACCCAACCTAATATCTCGGCGGTAATATTTGACGACATTCCTGGCGAGTTGGCCTCTACGTTTCCGTGGGACCTTTATATACTTCAATAACGTAATATAACCTAACCTAAATCAACCTATCATCTCGGCGATAATATTTGACAAGATTCCTGGCGAGTTGGCCTCTACGTCTCCGTGGGATCTTTATATACATCAATAACGTAATATAACATAACCTAACCCAATCTAGCATCTCGGCGGTAATATTTGACCACATTCCTGGCTTGTTGACCTCTACGTCTCCGTGAGAACTATATATACATCTATAACGTAATATAACCTAACCTAACTCAACCTAACTTCTCGGCGGTAATATTTGAAAACATACCTGGCGAGGTGGCCTCTACGTCTCCGTGGGATATTTATATACATCAATAACATAATATAAGCTAGCCTAACCTAATCTAACATCTCGGCGGTAATATTTGACAACATTCCTGGCGAGTTGGCTTCTCCGTCCCCGTGGGACCTTTATATACATCAATGACGTAATATAACCTAACCTAACCCAACTTAACATCTCGGCGGTAATATTTGACAAGATTCCTGGCGAGTTGGCCTCTACGTTTCCGTGGGACCTTTATATACTTCAATAACGTAATATAACCTAACCTAACCCAATCTAACATCTCCGCGGTAATATTTGACAACATTCCAGGCGAGTTGGCCTCTACGTTTCCGTTTGACCTTCATATACATCAATAACGCAATCTAACCTAACATAACAGAACCTAACATCTCGGCGGTAATATTTGACAACATTCCTGGCGAGTTGGCTTCTCCGTCCCCGTGGGACCTTTATATACATCAATAACGTAATATAACCTAACCTAACCCAACCTAACATCTCGGCAGTAATATTTGACCACATTCCTGGCTTGTTGGCCTCTACGTCTTCGTGGGACCTTTATATACATCAATAACGTAATATAACTTAACCTAACCCAACCTAACATCTCCGCGGTAATATTTGACAACATACCTGGCGAGTTGGCCTCTACGTCTCCGTCGGCCCTTCATATACATCAATAACGAAATATAACCTAACCTAAATCAACCTAATATCTCGGCGGTATTATTTGACAACATTCCTGGCGAGTTGGCTTCTCCATCCCCGTGGGACATTTATATACATCAATAACGTAATATAACCTAACCTAACCCAACCTAATATCTCGGCGGTAATATTTGACGACATTCCTGGCGAGTTGGCCTCTACGTTTCCGTGGGACCTTTATATACTTCAATAACGTAATATAACCTAACCTAAATCAACCTATCATCTCGGCGATAATATTTGACAAGATTCCTGGCGAGTTGGCCTCTACGTCTCCGTGGGATCTTTATATACATCAATAACGTAATATAACATAACCTAACCCAATCTAGCATCTCGGCGGTAATATTTGACCACATTCCTGGCTTGTTGACCTCTACGTCTCCGTGAGAACTATATATACGTCTATAACGTAATATAACCTAACCTAACTCAACCTAACTTCTCGGCGGTAATATTTGAAGACATACCTGGCGAGGTGGCCTCTACGTCTCCGTGGGATATTTATATACATCAATAACATAATATAAGCTAGCCTAACCTAATCTAACATCTCGGCGGTAATATTTGACAACATTCCTGGCGAGTTGGCTTCTCCGTCCCCGTGGGACCTTTATATACATCAATGACGTAATATAACCTAACCTAACCCAACTTAACATCTCGGCGGTAATATTTCACAAGATTCCTGGCGAGTTGGCCTCTACGTTTCCGTGGGACCTTTATATACTTCAATAACGTAATATAACCTAACCTAACCCAATCTAACATCTCCGCGGTAATATTTGACAACATTCCTGGCGAGTTGGCCTCTACGTTTCCGTTTGACCTTCATATACATCAATAACGCAATCTAACCTAACATAACAGAACCTAACATCTCGGCGGTAATATTTGACAACATTCCTGGCGAGTTGGCTTCTCCGTCCCCGTGGGACCTTTATATACATCAATAACGTAATATAACCTAACCTAACCCAACCTAACATCTCGGCAGTAATATTTGACCACATTCCTGGCTTGTTGGCCTCTACGTCTCCGTGAGAACTATATATGCATCTATAACGTAATATAACCTAACCTAACCCAACCTAACTTCTCGGCGGTAATATTTGAAAACATACCTGGCGAGGTGGCCTCTACCTCTCCGTGGGATATTTATATACATCAATAACATAATATAAGCTAGCCTAACCCAATCTAACATCTCGGCGGTAATATTTGACCACATTCCTGGCGAGTTGGCCTCTACGTCTTCGTGGGACCTTTATATACATCAATAACGTAATATAACTTAACCTAACCCAACCTAACATCTCCGCGGTAATATTTGACAACATACCTGGCGAGTTGGCCTCTACGTCTCCGTCGGCCCTTCATATACATCAATAACGAAATATAACCTAACCTAAATCAACCTAACATCTCGGCGGTATTATTTGACAACATTCCTGGCGAGTTGGCTTCTCCATCCCCGTGGGACCTTTATATACATCAATAACGTAATATAACCTAACCTAACCCAACCTAATATCTCGGCGGTAATATTTGACGACATTCCTGGCGAGTTGGCCTCTACGTTTCCGTGGGACCTTTATATACTTCAATAACGTAATATAACCTAACCTAAATCAACCTATCATCTCGGCGATAATATTTGACAAGATTCCTGGCGAGTTGGCCTCTACGTCTCCGTGGGATCTTTATATACATCAATAACGTAATATAACATAACCTAACCCAATCTAGCATCTCGGCGGTAATATTTGACCACATTCCTGGCTTGTTGACCTCTACGTCTCCGTGAGAACTATATATACATCTATAACG
Organism: Xylocopa violacea; assembly: GCA_963969225.1. NCBI lineage: Eukaryota > Metazoa > Arthropoda > Insecta > Hymenoptera > Apidae > Xylocopa > Xylocopa violacea. Next base: position 1,761,969 of record CAXAJV010000078.1, read on the forward strand.
TAATATAACCTAACCTAACTCAACCTAACTTCTCGGCGGTAATATTTGAAAACATACCTGGCGAGGTGGTCTCTACGTCTCCGTGGGATATTTATATACATCAATAACATAATATAAGCTAGCCTAACCTAATCTAACATCTCGGCGGTAATATTTGACAACATTCCTGGCGAGTTGGCTTCTCCGTCCCCGTGGGACCTTTATATACATCAATGACGTAATATAACCTAACCTAACCCAACTTAACATCTCGGCGGTAATATTTGACAAGATTCCTGGCGAGTTGGCCTCTACGTTTCCGTGGGACCTTTATATACTTCAATAACGTAATATAACCTAACCTAAATCAACCTAACATCTCGGCGGTATTATTTGACAACATTCCTGGCGAGTTGGCTTCTCCGTCCCCGTGGGACCTTTATATACATCAATAACGTAATATAACCTAACCTAACCCAACCTAATATCTCGGCGGTAATATTTGACGACATTCCTGGCGAGTTGGCCTCTACGTTTCCGTGGGACCTTTATATACTTCAATAACGTAATATAACCTAACCTAAATCAACCTATCATCTCGGCGATAATATTTGACAAGATTCCTGGCGAGTTGGCCTCTACGTCTCCGTGGGATCTTTATATACATCAATAACGTAATATAACATAACCTAACCCAATCTAGCATCTCGGCGGTAATATTTGACCACATTCCTGGCTTGTTGACCTCTACGTCTCCGTGAGAACTATATATACATCTATAACGTAATATAACCTAACCTAACTCAACCTAACTTCTCGGCGGTAATATTTGAAAACATACCTGGCGAGGTGGCCTCTACGTCTCCATGGGATATTTATATACATCAATAACATAATATAAGCTAGCCTAACCTAATCTAACATCTCGGCGGTAATGTTTGACCACATTCCTGGCGAGTTGGCCTCTACGTCCCCGTGGGACCTTTATATACATCAATAACGTAATATAACCTAACCTAACCCAACCTAATATCTCGGCGGTAATATTTGACAACATTCCTGGCGAGTTGGCTTCTCCGTCCCCGTGGGACCTTTATATACATCAATGACGTAATATAACCTAACCTAACCCAACTTAACATCTCGGCGGTAATATTTGACAAGATTCCTGGCGAGTTGGCCTCTACGTTTCCGTGGGACCTTTATATACTTCAATAACGTAATATAACCTAACCTAACCCAATCTAACATCTCCGCGGTAATATTTGACAACATTCCTGGCGAGTTGGCCTCTACGTTTCCGTTTGACCTTCATATACATCAATAACGCAATCTAACCTTACATAACAGAACCTAACATCTCGGCGGTAATATTTGACAACATTCCTGGCGAGTTGGCTTCTCCGTCCCCGTGGGACCTTTATATACATCAATAACGTAATATAACCTAACCTAACCCAACCTAACATCTCGGCAGTAATATTTGACCACATTCCTGGCTTGTTGGCCTCTACGTCTCCGTGAGAACTATATATGCATCTATAACGTAATATAACCTAACCTAACTCAACCTGACTTCTCGGCGGTAATATTTGAAAACATACCTGGCGAGGTGGCCTCTACGTCTCCGTGGGATATTTATATACATCAATAACATAATATAAGCTAGCCTAACCTAATCTAACATCTCGGCGGTAATGTTTGACCACATTCCTGGCGAGTTGGCCTCTACGTCCCCGTGGGACCTTTATATACATCAATAACGTAATATAACCTAACCTAACCCAACCTAACATCTCGGCGGTAATATTTGACGACATTACTGGCGAGTTGGCCTCTACGTTTCCGTGGGACCTTTATATACTTCAATAACGTAATATAACCTAACCTAAATCAACCTATCATCTCGGCGATAATATTTGACAAGATTCCTGGCGAGTTGGCCTCTACGTCTCCGTGGGATCTTTATATACATCAATAACGTAATATAACATAACCTAACCCAACCTAACATCTCGGCGGTAATATTTGACGACATTCCTGGCGAGTTGGCCTCTACGTTTCCGTGGGACCTTTATATACATCAATAACGTAATATAACCTAACCTAACCCAACCTAACATCTCGGCGGTAATATTTGACGACATTCCTGGCGAGTTGGCTTCTCCGTCCCCGTGGGACCTTTATATACATCAATGACGTAATATAACCTAACCTAACCCAACTTAACATCTCGGCGGTAATATTTGACAAGATTCCTGGCGAGTTGGCCTCTACGTTTCCGTGGGACCTTTATATACTTCAATAACGTAATATAACCTAACCTAACCCAATCTAACATCTCCGCGGTAATATTTGACAACATTCCTGGCGAGTTGGCCTCTACGTTTCCGTTTGACCTTCATATACATCAATAACGCAATCTAACCTAACATAACAGAACCTAACATCTCGGCGGTAATATTTGACAACATTCCTGGCGAGTTGGCTTCTCCGTCCCCGTGGGACCTTTATATACATCAATAACGTAATATAACCTAACCTAACCCAACCTAACATCTCGGCAGTAATATTTGACCACATTCCTGGCTTGTTGGCCTCTACGTCTCCGTGAGAACTATATATGCATCTATAACGTAATATAACCTAACCTAACTCAACCTGACTTCTCGGCGGTAATATTTGAAAACATACCTGGCGAGGTGGCCTCTACGTCTCCGTGGGATATTTATATACATCAATAACATAATATAAGCTAGCCTAACCTAATCTAACATCTCGGCGGTAATGTTTGACCACATTCCTGGCGAGTTGGCCTCTACGTCCCCGTGGGACCTTTATATACATCAATAACGTAATATAACCTAACCTAACCCAACCTAACATCTCGGCGGTAATATTTGACGACATTACTGGCGAGTTGGCCTCTACGTTTCCGTGGGACCTTTATATACTTCAATAACGTAATATAACCTAACCTAAATCAACCTATCATCTCGGCGATAATATTTGACAAGATTCCTGGCGAGTTGGCCTCTACGTCTCCGTGGGATCTTTATATACATCAATAACGTAATATAACATAACCTAACCCAACCTAACATCTCGGCGGTAATATTTGACGACATTCCTGGCGAGTTGGCCTCTACGTTTCCGTGGGACCTTTATATACATCAATAACGTAATATAACCTAACCTAACCCAACCTAACATCTCGGCGGTAATATTTGACGACATTCCTGGCGAGTTGGCCTCTACGTTTCCGTGGGACCTTTATATACTTCAATAACGTAATATAACCTAACCTAAATCAACCTATCATCTCGGCGATAATATTTGACAAGATTCCTGGCGAGTTGGCCTCTACGTCTCCGTGGGATCTTTATATACATCAATAACGTAATATAACATAACCTAACCCAACCTAACATCTCGGCGGTAATATTTGACGACATTCCTGGCGAGTTGGCCTCTACGTTTCCGTGGGACCTTTATGTACTTCAATAACGTAATATAACCTAACCTAAATCAACCTATCATCTCGGCGATAATATTTGACAAGATTCCTGGCGAGTGGGCCTCTACGTCTCCGTGGGATCTTTATATACATCAATAACGTAATATAACATAACCTAACCCAATCTAGCATCTCGGCGGTAATATTTGACAACATACCTGGCGAGTTGGCCTCTACGTCTCCGTGGGCCCTTCATATACATCAATAACGAAATATAACGTAACATAAATCAACCTAACATCTCGGCGGTGATATTTGACAACATTCCTGGCGAGTTGGCTTCTCCATCAACGTGGGTCATTTATATGCATCAATAACGTAATATAACCTAACCTAACCCAATCTAACATCTCGGCGGTAATATTTGACATCATTCCTGGCGAGTTGGCCTCTACGTCTCCGTTGACCTTCACATACATCAATAACGTAATATAACGTAACCTAACCCAACCTATCATCTCGGCGGTTATATTTGACAACATTCCTGGCGAGTTGGCTTCTCCGTCCCCGTGGGACCTTTATATACATCAATGACGTAATATAACCTAACCTAACCCAACCTAACATCTCGGCGGTAATATTTGACGACATTCCTGGCGAGTTGGCCTCTACGTTTCCGTGGGACCTTTATATACTTCAATAACGTAATATAACCTAACCTAAATCAACCTATCATCTCGGCGATAATATTTGACAAGATTACTGGCGAGTTGGCCTCTACGTCTCTGTGGGATCTTTATATACATCAATAACGTAATATAACATAACCTAACCCAATCTAACATCTCGGCGGTAATATTTGACGACATTCCTGGCGAGTTCGCCTCTACGTTTCCGTGGGACCTTTATATACTTCAATAACGTAATATAACCTAACCTAACACAACCTAACATCTCGGCGGTAATATTTGACGACATTCCTGGCGAGTTGGCCTCTACGTTTCCGTGGGACCTTTATATACTTCAATAACGTAATATAACCTAACCTAACCCAATTTAACATCACCGCGGTAATATTTGACAACATACCTGGCGAGTTGGCCTCTACGTTTCCGTTTGACCTTCATATACATCAATAACGCAATCTAATCTAACATAACCCAACCTAACATCTCGGCGGTAATATTTGACAACATTCCTGGCGAGTTGGCTTCTCCGTCCCCGTGGGACCTTTATATACATCAATAACGTAATATAACCTAACCTAACCCAACCTAACATCTCGGCGGTAATATTTGACAACATTCCTGGCGAGTTGGCTTCTCCGTCCCCGTGGGACCTTTATATACATCAATAACGTAATATAACCTAACCTAACCCAACCTAACATCTCGGCGGTAATATTTGACAACATTCCTGGCGAGTTGGCCTCTACGTCTCCGTGGGACCTTTATATACATCAATAACGTAATATAACTTAACCTAATCCAACCTAACGTCTCGGCGGTAATATTTGACGACATTCCTGGCGAGTTGGCCTCTACGTTTCCGAAGGACCTTTATATACTTCAATAACGTAATATAACCTAACCTAACCCAACCTAACTTCTCGGCGGTAATATTTGAAAACATACCTGGCGAGGTGGCCTCTACGTCTCCGTGGGATATTTATATACATCAATAACATAATATAAGCTAGCCTAACCCAATCTATCATCTCGGCGATAATATTTGACGAGATTCCTGGCGAGTTGGCCTCTACGTCTCCGTGGGATCTTTATATACATCAATAACGTAATATAACATAACCTAACCCAATCTAGCATCTCGGCGGTAATATTTGACCACATTCCTGGCTTGTTGGCCTCTACGTCTCCGTGAGAACTATATATACATCTATAACGTAATATAACCTAACCTAACCCAACCTAACTTCTCGGCGGTAATATTTGAAAACATACCTGGCGAGGTGGCCTCTACGTCTCCGTGGGATATTTATATACATCAATAACATAATATAAGCTAGCCTAACCTAATCTAACATCTCGGCGGTAATGTTTGACCACATTCCTGGCGAGTTGGCCTCTACGTCCCCGTGGGACCTTTATATACATCAATAACGTAATATAACCTAACCTAACCCAACCTAACATCTCGGCGGTAATATTTGACGACATTCCTGGCGAGTTGGCCTCTACGTTTCCGTGGGACCTTTATATACTTCAATAACGTAATATAACCTAACCTAAATCAACCTGACTTCTCGGCGGTAATATTTGAAAACATACCTGGCGAGGTGGCCTCTACGTCTCCGTGGGATATTTATATACATCAATAACATAATATAAGCTAGCCTAACCTAATCTAACATCTCGGCGGTAATGTTTGACCACATTCCTGGCGAGTTGGCCTCTACGTCCCCGTGGGACCTTTATATACATCAATAACGTAATATAACCTAACCTAACCCAACCTAACATCTCGGCGGTAATATTTGACGACATTCCTGGCGAGTTGGCCTCTACGTTTCCGTGGGACCTTTATATACTTCAATAACGTAATATAACCTAACCTAAATCAACCTATCATCTCGGCGATAATATTTGACAAGATTCCTGGCGAGTTGGCCTCTACGTCTCCGTGGGATCTTTATATACATCAATAACGTAATATAACATAACCTAACCCAACCTAACATCTCGGCGGTAATATTTGACGACATTCCTGGCGAGTTGGCCTCTACGTTTCCGTGGGACCTTTATATACTTCAATAACGTAATATAACCTAACCTAAATCAACCTATCATCTCGGCGATAATATTTGACAAGATTCCTGGCGAGTTGGCCTCTACGTCTCCGTGGGATCTTTATATGCATCAATAACGTAATATAACATAACCTAACCCAATCTAGCATCTCGGCGGTAATATTTGACAACATACCTGGCGAGTTGGCCTCTACGTCTCCGTGGGCCCTTCATATACATCAATATCGAAATATAACGTAACATAAATCAACCTAACATCTCGGCGGTGATATTTGACAACATTCCTGGCGAGTTGGCTTCTCCATCAACGTGGGTCATTTATATGCATCAATAACGTAATATAACCTAACCTAACCCAATCTAACATCTCGGCGGTAATATTTGACAACATTCCTGGCGAGTTGGCCTCTACGTTTCCGTTTGACCTTCATATACATCAATAACGCAATCTAACCTAACATAACAGAACCTAACATCTCGGCGGTAATATTTGACAACATTCCTGGCGAGTTGGCTTCTCCGTCCCCGTGGGACCTTTATATACATCAATAACGTAATATAACCTAACCTAACCCAACCTAACATCTCGGCAGTAATATTTGACCACATTCCTGGCTTGTTGGCCTCTACGTCTCCGTGAGAACTATATATGCATCTATAACGTAATATAACCTAACCTAACCCAACCTAACTTCTCGGCGGTAATATTTGAAAACATACCTGGCGAGGTGGCCTCTACCTCTCCGTGGGATATTTATATACATCAATAACATAATATAAGCTAGCCTAACCCAATCTAACATCTCGGCGGTAATATTTGACCACATTCCTGGCGAGTTGGCCTCTACGTCTTCGTGGGACCTTTATATACATCAATAACGTAATATAACTTAACCTAACCCAACCTAACATCTCCGCGGTAATATTTGACAACATACCTGGCGAGTTGGCCTCTACGTCTCCGTCGGCCCTTCATATACATCAATAACGAAATATAACCTAACCTAAATCAACCTAACATCTCGGCGGTATTATTTGACAACATTCCTGGCGAGTTGGCTTCTCCATCCCCGTGGGACCTTTATATACATCAATAACGTAATATAACCTAACCTAACCCAACCTAATATCTCGGCGGTAATATTTGACGACATTCCTGGCGAGTTGGCCTCTACGTTTCCGTGGGACCTTTATATACTTCAATAACGTAATATAACCTAACCTAAATCAACCTATCATCTCGGCGATAATATTTGACAAGATTCCTGGCGAGTTGGCCTCTACGTCTCCGTGGGATCTTTATATACATCAATAACGTAATATAACATAACCTAACCCAATCTAGCATCTCGGCGGTAATATTTGACCACATTCCTGGCTTGTTGACCTCTACGTCTCCGTGAGAACTATATATACATCTATAACGTAATATAACCTAACCTAACTCAACCTAACTTCTCGGCGGTAATATTTGAAAACATACCTGGCGAGGTGGTCTCTACGTCTCCGTGGGATATTTATATACATCAATAACATAATATAAGCTAGCCTAACCTAATCTAACATCTCGGCGGTAATATTTGACAACATTCCTGGCGAGTTGGCTTCTCCGTCCCCGTGGGACCTTTATATACATCAATGACGTAATATAACCTAACCTAACCCAACTTAACATCTCGGCGGTAATATTTGACAAGATTCCTGGCGAGTTGGCCTCTACGTTTCCGTGGGACCTTTATATACTTCAATAACGTAATATAACCTAACCTAAATCAACCTAACATCTCGGCGGTATTATTTGACAACATTCCTGGCGAGTTGGCTTCTCCGTCCCCGTGGGACCTTTATATACATCAATAACGTAATATAACCTAACCTAACCCAACCTAATATCTCGGCGGTAATATTTGACGACATTCCTGGCGAGTTGGCCTCTACGTTTCCGTGGGACCTTTATATACTTCAATAACGTAATATAACCTAACCTAAATCAACCTATCATCTCGGCGATAATATTTGACAAGATTCCTGGCGAGTTGGCCTCTACGTCTCCGTGGGATCTTTATATACATCAATAACGTAATATAACATAACCTAACCCAATCTAGCATCTCGGCGGTAATATTTGACCACATTCCTGGCTTGTTGACCTCTACGTCTCCGTGAGAACTATATATACATCTATAACGTAATATAACCTAACCTAACTCAACCTAACTTCTCGGCGGTAATATTTGAAAACATACCTGGCGAGGTGGCCTCTACGTCTCCATGGGATATTTATATACATCAATAACATAATATAAGCTAGCCTAACCTAATCTAACATCTCGGCGGTAATGTTTGACCACATTCCTGGCGAGTTGGCCTCTACGTCCCCGTGGGACCTTTATATACATCAATAACGTAATATAACCTAACCTAACCCAACCTAATATCTCGGCGGTAATATTTGACAACATTCCTGGCGAGTTGGCTTCTCCGTCCCCGTGGGACCTTTATATACATCAATGACGTAATATAACCTAACCTAACCCAACTTAACATCTCGGCGGTAATATTTGACAAGATTCCTGGCGAGTTGGCCTCTACGTTTCCGTGGGACCTTTATATACTTCAATAACGTAATATAACCTAACCTAACCCAATCTAACATCTCCGCGGTAATATTTGACAACATTCCTGGCGAGTTGGCCTCTACGTTTCCGTTTGACCTTCATATACATCAATAACGCAATCTAACCTAACATAACAGAACCTAACATCTCGGCGGTAATATTTGACAACATTCCTGGCGAGTTGGCTTCTCCGTCCCCGTGGGACCTTTATATACATCAATAACGTAATATAACCTAACCTAACCCAACCTAACATCTCGGCAGTAATATTTGACCACATTCCTGGCTTGTTGGCCTCTACGTCTCCGTGAGAACTATATATGCATCTATAACGTAATATAACCTAACCTAACTCAACCTGACTTCTCGGCGGTAATATTTGAAAACATACCTGGCGAGGTGGCCTCTACGTCTCCGTGGGATATTTATATACATCAATAACATAATATAAGCTAGCCTAACCTAATCTAACATCTCGGCGGTAATGTTTGACCACATTCCTGGCGAGTTGGCCTCTACGTCCCCGTGGGACCTTTATATACATCAATAACGTAATATAACCTAACCTAACCCAACCTAACATCTCGGCGGTAATATTTGACGACATTACTGGCGAGTTGGCCTCTACGTTTCCGTGGGACCTTTATATACTTCAATAACGTAATATAACCTAACCTAAATCAACCTATCATCTCGGCGATAATATTTGACAAGATTCCTGGCGAGTTGGCCTCTACGTCTCCGTGGGATCTTTATATACATCAATAACGTAATATAACATAACCTAACCCAACCTAACATCTCGGCGGTAATATTTGACGACATTCCTGGCGAGTTGGCCTCTACGTTTCCGTGGGACCTTTATATACATCAATAACGTAATATAACCTAACCTAACCCAACCTAACATCTCGGCGGTAATATTTGACGACATTCCTGGCGAGTTGGCTTCTCCGTCCCCGTGGGACCTTTATATACATCAATGACGTAATATAACCTAACCTAACCCAACTTAACATCTCGGCGGTAATATTTGACAAGATTCCTGGCGAGTTGGCCTCTACGTTTCCGTGGGACCTTTATATACTTCAATAACGTAATATAACCTAACCTAACCCAATCTAACATCTCCGCGGTAATATTTGACAACATTCCTGGCGAGTTGGCCTCTACGTTTCCGTTTGACCTTCATATACATCAATAACGCAATCTAACCTAACATAACAGAACCTAACATCTCGGCGGTAATATTTGACAACATTCCTGGCGAGTTGGCTTCTCCGTCCCCGTGGGACCTTTATATACATCAATAACGTAATATAACCTAACCTAACCCAACCTAACATCTCGGCAGTAATATTTGACCACATTCCTGGCTTGTTGGCCTCTACGTCTCCGTGAGAACTATATATGCATCTATAACGTAATATAACCTAACCTAACTCAACCTGACTTCTCGGCGGTAATATTTGAAAACATACCTGGCGAGGTGGCCTCTACGTCTCCGTGGGATATTTATATACATCAATAACATAATATAAGCTAGCCTAACCTAATCTAACATCTCGGCGGTAATGTTTGACCACATTCCTGGCGAGTTGGCCTCTACGTCCCCGTGGGACCTTTATATACATCAATAACGTAATATAACCTAACCTAACCCAACCTAACATCTCGGCGGTAATATTTGACGACATTACTGGCGAGTTGGCCTCTACGTTTCCGTGGGACCTTTATATACTTCAATAACGTAATATAACCTAACCTAAATCAACCTATCATCTCGGCGATAATATTTGACAAGATTCCTGGCGAGTTGGCCTCTACGTCTCCGTGGGATCTTTATATACATCAATAACGTAATATAACATAACCTAACCCAACCTAACATCTCGGCGGTAATATTTGACGACATTCCTGGCGAGTTGGCCTCTACGTTTCCGTGGGACCTTTATATACATCAATAACGTAATATAACCTAACCTAACCCAACCTAACATCTCGGCGGTAATATTTGACGACATTCCTGGCGAGTTGGCCTCTACGTTTCCGTGGGACCTTTATATACTTCAATAACGTAATATAACCTAACCTAAATCAACCTATCATCTCGGCGATAATATTTGACAAGATTCCTGGCGAGTTGGCCTCTACGTCTCCGTGGGATCTTTATATACATCAATAACGTAATATAACATAACCTAACCCAACCTAACATCTCGGCGGTAATATTTGACGACATTCCTGGCGAGTTGGCCTCTACGTTTCCGTGGGACCTTTATGTACTTCAATAACGTAATATAACCTAACCTAAATCAACCTATCATCTCGGCGATAATATTTGACAAGATTCCTGGCGAGTGGGCCTCTACGTCTCCGTGGGATCTTTATATACATCAATAACGTAATATAACATAACCTAACCCAATCTAGCATCTCGGCGGTAATATTTGACAACATACCTGGCGAGTTGGCCTCTACGTCTCCGTGGGCCCTTCATATACATCAATAACGAAATATAACGTAACATAAATCAACCTAACATCTCGGCGGTGATATTTGACAACATTCCTGGCGAGTTGGCTTCTCCATCAACGTGGGTCATTTATATGCATCAATAACGTAATATAACCTAACCTAACCCAATCTAACATCTCGGCGGTAATATTTGACATCATTCCTGGCGAGTTGGCCTCTACGTCTCCGTTGACCTTCACATACATCAATAACGTAATATAACGTAACCTAACCCAACCTATCATCTCGGCGGTTATATTTGACAACATTCCTGGCGAGTTGGCTTCTCCGTCCCCGTGGGACCTTTATATACATCAATGACGTAATATAACCTAACCTAACCCAACCTAACATCTCGGCGGTAATATTTGACGACATTCCTGGCGAGTTGGCCTCTACGTTTCCGTGGGACCTTTATATACTTCAATAACGTAATATAACCTAACCTAAATCAACCTATCATCTCGGCGATAATATTTGACAAGATTACTGGCGAGTTGGCCTCTACGTCTCTGTGGGATCTTTATATACATCAATAACGTAATATAACATAACCTAACCCAATCTAACATCTCGGCGGTAATATTTGACGACATTCCTGGCGAGTTCGCCTCTACGTTTCCGTGGGACCTTTATATACTTCAATAACGTAATATAACCTAACCTAACACAACCTAACATCTCGGCGGTAATATTTGACGACATTCCTGGCGAGTTGGCCTCTACGTTTCCGTGGGACCTTTATATACTTCAATAACGTAATATAACCTAACCTAACCCAATTTAACATCACCGCGGTAATATTTGACAACATACCTGGCGAGTTGGCCTCTACGTTTCCGTTTGACCTTCATATACATCAATAACGCAATCTAATCTAACATAACCCAACCTAACATCTCGGCGGTAATATTTGACAACATTCCTGGCGAGTTGGCTTCTCCGTCCCCGTGGGACCTTTATATACATCAATAACGTAATATAACCTAACCTAACCCAACCTAACATCTCGGCGGTAATATTTGACAACATTCCTGGCGAGTTGGCTTCTCCGTCCCCGTGGGACCTTTATATACATCAATAACGTAATATAACCTAACCTAACCCAACCTAACATCTCGGCGGTAATATTTGACAACATTCCTGGCGAGTTGGCCTCTACGTCTCCGTGGGACCTTTATATACATCAATAACGTAATATAACTTAACCTAATCCAACCTAACGTCTCGGCGGTAATATTTGACGACATTCCTGGCGAGTTGGCCTCTACGTTTCCGAAGGACCTTTATATACTTCAATAACGTAATATAACCTAACCTAACCCAACCTAACTTCTCGGCGGTAATATTTGAAAACATACCTGGCGAGGTGGCCTCTACGTCTCCGTGGGATATTTATATACATCAATAACATAATATAAGCTAGCCTAACCCAATCTATCATCTCGGCGATAATATTTGACGAGATTCCTGGCGAGTTGGCCTCTACGTCTCCGTGGGATCTTTATATACATCAATAACGTAATATAACATAACCTAACCCAATCTAGCATCTCGGCGGTAATATTTGACCACATTCCTGGCTTGTTGGCCTCTACGTCTCCGTGAGAACTATATATACATCTATAACGTAATATAACCTAACCTAACCCAACCTAACTTCTCGGCGGTAATATTTGAAAACATACCTGGCGAGGTGGCCTCTACGTCTCCGTGGGATATTTATATACATCAATAACATAATATAAGCTAGCCTAACCTAATCTAACATCTCGGCGGTAATGTTTGACCACATTCCTGGCGAGTTGGCCTCTACGTCCCCGTGGGACCTTTATATACATCAATAACGTAATATAACCTAACCTAACCCAACCTAACATCTCGGCGGTAATATTTGACGACATTCCTGGCGAGTTGGCCTCTACGTTTCCGTGGGACCTTTATATACTTCAATAACGTAATATAACCTAACCTAAATCAACCTGACTTCTCGGCGGTAATATTTGAAAACATACCTGGCGAGGTGGCCTCTACGTCTCCGTGGGATATTTATATACATCAATAACATAATATAAGCTAGCCTAACCTAATCTAACATCTCGGCGGTAATGTTTGACCACATTCCTGGCGAGTTGGCCTCTACGTCCCCGTGGGACCTTTATATACATCAATAACGTAATATAACCTAACCTAACCCAACCTAACATCTCGGCGGTAATATTTGACGACATTCCTGGCGAGTTGGCCTCTACGTTTCCGTGGGACCTTTATATACTTCAATAACGTAATATAACCTAACCTAAATCAACCTATCATCTCGGCGATAATATTTGACAAGATTCCTGGCGAGTTGGCCTCTACGTCTCCGTGGGATCTTTATATACATCAATAACGTAATATAACATAACCTAACCCAACCTAACATCTCGGCGGTAATATTTGACGACATTCCTGGCGAGTTGGCCTCTACGTTTCCGTGGGACCTTTATATACTTCAATAACGTAATATAACCTAACCTAAATCAACCTATCATCTCGGCGATAATATTTGACAAGATTCCTGGCGAGTTGGCCTCTACGTCTCCGTGGGATCTTTATATGCATCAATAACGTAATATAACATAACCTAACCCAATCTAGCATCTCGGCGGTAATATTTGACAACATACCTGGCGAGTTGGCCTCTACGTCTCCGTGGGCCCTTCATATACATCAATATCGAAATATAACGTAACATAAATCAACCTAACATCTCGGCGGTGATATTTGACAACATTCCTGGCGAGTTGGCTTCTCCATCAACGTGGGTCATTTATATGCATCAATAACGTAATATAACCTAACCTAACCCAATCTAACATCTCGGCGGTAATATTTGACAACATTCCTGGCGAGTTGGCCTCTACGTTTCCGTTTGACCTTCATATACATCAATAACGCAATCTAACCTAACATAACAGAACCTAACATCTCGGCGGTAATATTTGACAACATTCCTGGCGGGTTGGCCTCTACGTTTCCGTGGGACCTTTATATACTTCAATAACGTAATATCACCTAACCTAAATCAACCTATCATCTCGGCGATAATATTTGACAAGATTCCTGGCGAGTTGGCCTCTACATCTCCGTGGGACCTTTATATACATCAATAACGTAATATAACATAACCTAACCCAATCTAGCATCTCGGCGGTAATATTTGACCACATTCCTGGCTTGTTGGCCTCTACGTCTCCGTGAGAACTATATATACATCTATAACGTAATATAACCTAACCTAACCCAACCTAACTTCTCGGCGGTAATATTTGAAAACATACCTGGCGAGGTGGCCTCTACGTCTCCGTGGGATATTTATATACATCAATAACATAATATAAGCTAGCCTAACCTAATCTAACATCTCGGCGGTAATGTTTGACCACATTCCTGGCGAGTTGGCCTCTACGTCCCCGTGCGACCTTTATATACATCAATAACGTAATATAACCTAACCTAACCCAACCTAACATCTCGGCGGTAATATTTGACGACATTCCTGGCGAGTTGGCCTCTACGTTTCCGTGGGACCTTTATATACTTCAATAACGTAATATAACCTAACCTAAATCAACCTATCATCTCGGCGATAATATTTGACAAGATTCCTGGCGAGTTGGCCTCTACGTCTCCGTGGGATCTTTATATACATCAATAACGTAATATAACATAACCTAACCCAACCTAACATCTCGGCGGTAATATTTGACGACATTCCTGGCGAGTTGGCCTCTACGTTTCCGTGGGACCTTTATGTACTTCAATAACGTAATATAACCTAACCTAAATCAACCTATCATCTCGGCGATAATATTTGACAAGATTCCTGGCGAGTTGGCCTCTACGTCTCCGTGGGATCTTTATATACATCAATAACGTAATATAACATAACCTAACCCAACCTAACATCTCGGCGGTAATATTTGACGACATTCCTGGCGAGTTGGCCTCTACGTTTCCGTGGGACCTTTATGTACTTCAATAACGTAATATAACCTAACCTAAATCAACCTATCATCTCGGCGATAATATTTGACAAGATTCCTGGCGAGTTGGCCTCTACGTTTCCGTGGGACCTTTATATACTTCAATAACGTAATATAACCTAACCTAAATCAACCTATCATCTCGGCGATAATATTTGACATGATTCCTGGCGAGTTGGCCTCTACGTCTCCGTGGGATCTTTATATACATCAATAACGTAATATAACATAACCTAACCCAACCTAACATCTCGGCGGTAATATTTGACGACATTCCTGGCGAGTTGGCCTCTACGTTTCCGTGGGACCTTTATGTACTTCAATAACGTAATATAACCTAACCTAAATCAACCTATCATCTCGGCGATAATATTTGACAAGATTCCTGGCGAGTTGGCCTCTACGTCTCCGTGGGATCTTTATATACATCAATAACGTAATATAACATAACCTAACCCAATCTAGCATCTCGGCGGTAATATTTGACAACATACCTGGCGAGTTGGCCTCTACGTCTCCGTGGGCCCTTCATATACATCAATAACGAAATATAACGTAACATAAATCAACCTAACATCTCGGCGGTGATATTTGACAACATTCCTGGCGAGTTGGCTTCTCCATCAACGTGGGTCATTTATATGCATCAATAACGTAATATAACCTAACCTAACCCAATCTAACATCTCGGCGGTAATATTTGACATCATTCCTGGCGAGTTGGCCTCTACGTCTCCGTTGACCTTCACATACATCAATAACGTAATATAACGTAACCTAACCCAACCTATCATCTCGGCGGTTATATTTGACAACATTCCTGGCGAGTTGGCTTCTCCGTCCCCGTGGGACCTTTATATACATCAATGACGTAATATAACCTAACCTAACCCAACCTAACATCTCGGCGGTAATATTTGACGACATTCCTGGCGAGTTGGCCTCTACGTTTCCGTGGGACCTTTATATACTTCAATAACGTAATATAACCTAACCTAAATCAACCTATCATCTCGGCGATAATATTTGACAAGATTACTGGCGAGTTGGCCTCTACGTCTCTGTGGGATCTTTGTATACATCAATAACGTAATATAACATAACCTAACCCAATCTAACATCTCGGCGGTAATATTTGACGACATTCCTGGCGAGTTCGCCTCTACGTTTCCGTGGGACCTCTATATACTTCAATAACGTAATATAACCTAACCTAACACAACCTAACATCTCGGCGGTAATATTTGACGACATTCCTGGCGAGTTGGCCTCTACGTTTCCGTGGGACCTTTATATACTTCAATAACGTAATATAACCTAACCTAACCCAATTTAACATCACCGCGGTAATATTTGACAACATACCTGGCGAGTTGGCCTCTACGTTTCCGTTTGACCTTCATATACATCAATAACGCAATCTAACCTAACATAACCCAACCTAACATCTCGGCGGTAATATTTGACAACATTCCTGGCGAGTTGGCTTCTCCGTCCCCGTGGGACCTTTATATACATCAATAACGTAATATAACCTAACCTAACCCAACCTAACATCTCGGCGGTAATATTTGACAACATTCCTGGCGAGTTGGCTTCTCCATCCCCGTGGGACATTTATATGCATCAATAACGTAATATAACCTAACCTAACCCAATCTAACACCTCGGCGGTAATATTTGACCACATTCCTGGCGAGTTGGCCTCTACGTCTCCGTGGGATATTTATATACATCAATAACATAATATAAGCTAGCCTAACCCAACCTAACATCTCGGCGGTAATATTTGACAACATTCCTGGCGAGTTGGCTTCTCCGTCCCCGTGGGACCTTTATATACATCAATAACGTAATATAACCTAACCTAACCCAACCTAACATCTCGGCGGTAATATTTGACAACATTCCTGGCGAGTTGGCCTCTACGTCTCCGTGGGACCTTTATATACATCAATAACGTAATATAACTTAACCTAATCCAACCTAACGTCTCGGCGGTAATATTTGACGACATTCCTGGCGAGTTGGCCTCTACGTTTCCGTGGGACCTTTATATACTTCAATAACGTAATATAACCTAACCTAACCCAACCTAACTTCTCGGCGGTAATATTTGAAAACATACCTGGCGAGGTGGCCTCTACGTCTCCGTGGGATATTTATATACATCAATAACATAATATAAGCTAGCCTAACCCAATCTATCATCTCGGCGATAATATTTGACGAGATTCCTGGCGAGTTGGCCTCTACGTCTCCGTGGGATCTTTATATACATCAATAACGTAATATAACATAACCTAACCCAATCTAGCATCTCGGCGGTAATATTTGACCACATTCCTGGCTTGTTGGCCTCTACGTCTCCGTGAGAACTATATATACATCTATAACGTAATATAACCTAACCTAACCCAACCTAACTTCTCGGCGGTAATATTTGAAAACATACCTGGCGAGGTGGCCTCTACGTCTCCGTGGGATATTTATATACATCAATAACATAATATAAGCTAGCCTAACCTAATCTAACATCTCGGCGGTAATGTTTGACCACATTCCTGGCGAGTTGGCCTCTACGTCCCCGTGGGACCTTTATATACATCAATAACGTAATATAACCTAACCTAACCCAACCTAACATCTCGGCGGTAATATTTGACGACATTCCTGGCGAGTTGGCCTCTACGTTTCCGTGGGACCTTTATATACTTCAATAACGTAATATAACCTAACCTAAATCAACCTATCATCTCGGCGATAATATTTGACAAGATTCCTGGCGAGTTGGCCTCTACGTCTCCGTGGGATCTTTATATACATCAATAACGTAATATAACATAACCTAACCCAATCTAGCATCTCGGCGGTAATATTTGACCACATTCCTGGCTTGCTGGCCTCTACGTCTCCGTGAGAACTATATATACATCTATAACGTAATATAACCTAACCTAACCCAACCTAACTTCTCGGCGGTAATATTTGAAAACATACCTGGCGAGGTGGCGTCTACGTCTCCGTGGGATATTTATATACATCAATAACATAATATAAGCTAGCCTAACCTAATCTAACATCTCGGCGGTAATGTTTGACCACATTCCTGGCGAGTTGGCCTCTACGTCCCCGTGGGACCTTTATATACATCAATAACGTAATATAACCTAACCTAACCCAACCTAACATCTCGGCGGTAAAATTTGACGACATTCCTGGCGAGTTGGCCTCTACGTTTCCGTGGGACCTTTATATACTTCAATAACGTAATATAACCTAACCTAAAACAACCTATCATCTCGGCGATAATATTTGACAAGATTCCTGGCGAGTTGGCCTCTACGTCTCCGTGGGATCTTTATATACATCAATAACGTAATATAACATAACCTAACCCAATCTAGCATCTCGGCGGTAATATTTGACAACATACCTGGCGAGTTGGCCTCTACGTCTCCGTGGGCCCTTCAGATACATCAATAACGAAATATAACGTAACCTAAATCAACCTAACATCTCGGCGGTGATATTTGACAACATTCCTGGCGAGTTGGCTTCTCCATCCCCGTGGGACATTTATATGCATCAATAACGTAATATAACCTAACCTAACCCAATCTAACATCTCGGCGGTAATATTTGACCACATTCCTGGCGAGTTGGCCTCTACGTCTCCGTGGGATATTTATATACATCAATAACATAATATAAGCTAGCCTAACCCAACCTAACATCTCGGCGGTAATATTTGACGACATTCCTGGCGAGTTGGCCTTTACGTTTCCGTGGGACCTTTATATACTTCAATAACGTAATATAACCTAACCTAAATCAACCTATCATCTCGGCGATAATATTTGACAAGATTCCTGGCGAGTTGGCCTCTACGTCTCCGTGGGATCTTTATATACATCAATAACGTAATATAACATAACCTAACCCAATCTAACATCTCGGCGGTAATATTTGACCACATTCCTGATTAGTTGGCATCTACGTCTCCGAGGGACCTTCATATACACCAATAACGAAATATAACCTAACCTATTCTAACCTATCATCTCGGCGGTAACATTTGACAACATTCCCGGCGAGTTGGCCTCTACGTCTCCGTGGGACCTTTATATACATCAGTAACGTAATATAACCTAACCTAACCCAACGTAACATCTCGGCGGTAATATTTGAAAACATTCCTGGCGAGTTGGCCTTTACGTCTCCGTGGGACCTTCACATACATCAATAACGTGACATAACCTAACCTAACCCAATCTAGCATCTCGGCGGTAATATTTGACCACATTCCTGGCTTGTTGGCCTCTACGTCTCCGTGGGACCTTTATATACTTCAATAACGTAATATAACCTAACCTAAATCAACCTATCATCTCGGCGATAATATTTGACAAGATTCCTGGCGAGTTGGCCTCTACGTCTCCGTGGGATCTTTATATACATCAATAACGTAATATAACATAACCTAACACAACCCAACCTAACATCTCGGCGGTAATATTTGACAACATTCCTGGCGAGTTGGCTTCTCCGTCCCCGTGGGACCTTTATATACATCAATAACGTAATATAACCTAACCTAACCCAACCTAACATCTCGGCGGTAATATTTGACGACATTCCTGGCGAGTTGGCCTCTACGTTTCCGTGGGACCTTTATATACTTCAATAACGTAATATAACCTAACCTAAATCAACCTATCATCTCGGCGATAATATTTGACGACATTCCTGGCGAGTTGGCCTCTACGTTTCCGTGGGACCTTTATATACTTCAATAACGTAATATAACCTAACCTAACCCAACCTAACATCTCGGCGGTAATATTTGACCACATTCCTGGCGAGTTGGCCTCTACGTCTTCGTGGGACCTTTGTATACATCAATAACGTAATATAACCTAACCTAAATCAACCTATCATCTCGGCGATAATATTTGACAAGATTCCTGGCGAGTTGGCCTCTACGTTTCCGTGGGACCTTTATATACTTCAATAACGTAATATAACCTAACCTAACCCAATCTAACATCACCGCGATAATATTTGATAACATTCCTGGCGAGTTGGCCTCTACGTTTCCGTTTGACCTTCATATACATCAATAACGCAATCTAACCTAACACAACCCAACCTAACATCTCGGCGGTAATATTTGACAAGATTCCTGGCGAGTTGGCCTCTACGTCTCCGTGGGATCTTTATATACATCAATAACGTAATATAACATAACCTAACCCAATCTAACATCTCGGCGGTAATATTTGACGACATTCCTGGCGAGTTGGCCTCTACGTTTCCGTGGGACCTTTATATACTTCAATAACGTAATATAACCTAACCTAACCCAACCTAACATCTCGGCGGTAATATTTGACCACATTCCTGGCGAGTTGGCCTCTACGTCTTCGTGGGACCTTTGGATACATCAATAACGTAATATAACTTAACCTAACCCAACCTAACATCTCCGCGGTAATATTTGACGACATTCCTGGCGAGTTGGCCTCTACGCTTCCGTGGGACCTTTATATACTTCAATAACGTAATATAACCTAACCTAACACAACCTAACATCTCGGCGGTAATATTTGACGACATTCCTGGCGAGTTGGCCTCTACGTTTCCGTGGGACCTTTATATAATTCAATAACGTAATATAACCTAACCTAACCCAATCTAACATCACCGCGGTAATATTTGATAACATTCCTGGCGAGTTGGCCTTTACGTCTCCGTGGGACCTTCACATACATCAATAACGTAACATAACCTAACCTAACCCAATCTAGCATCTCGGCGGTAATATTTGACCACATTCCTGGCTTGTTGGCCTCTACGTCTCCGTGGGACCTTTATATACATCAATAACATAATATAAGCTAGCCTAACCCAATCTAACATCTCGGCGGTAATATTTGACCACATTCCTGGCTTGTTGGCCTCTACGTCTCCGTGGGAACTTTATATACATCAATAACGTAATATAACGTAACCTAACCCAACCTATCATCTCGGCGGTTATATTTGACAACATTCCTGGCGAGTTGGCTTCTCCGTCTCCGTGGGACCTTTATATACATCAATAACGTAATATAACCTAACCTAACCCAACCTAACATCTCCGCGGTATTATTTGACAAGATTCCTGGCGAGTTGGCCTCCACGTCTCCGTGGGACCTTTATATACATCAATAACATAATATAAGCTAGCCTAACCTAATCTAACATCTCGGCGGTAATATTTGACCACATTCCTGGCGAGTTGGCCTCTACGTCTCCGTGGGACCTTTATATACATCAATAACGTAATATAACCTAACCTAACCCAACCTAACTTCTCGGCGGTAATATTTGAAAACATACCTGGCGAGGTGGCCTCTACGTCTCCGTGGGATATTTATATACATCAATAACATAATATAAGCTAGCCTAACCTAATCTAACATCTCGGCGGTAATGTTTGACCACATTCCTGGCGAGTTGGCCTCTACGTCCTCGTGGGAACTTTATATACATCAATAACGTAATATAACCTAACCTAACCCAACCTAACATCTCGGCGGTAATATTTGACGACATTCCTGGCGAGTTGGCCTCTACGTTTCCGTGGGACCTTTATATACTTCAATAACGTAATATAACCTAACCTAAATCAACCTATCATCTCGGCGATAATATTTGACAAGATTCCTGGCGAGTTGGCCTCTACGTCTCCGTGGGATCTTTATATACATCAATAACGTAATATAACATAACCTAACCCAATCTAGCATCTCGGCGGTAATATTTGACAACATACCTGGCGAGTTGGCCTCTACGTCTCCGTGGGCCCTTCATATACATCAATAACGAAATATAACGTAACCTAAATCAACCTAACATCTCGGCGGTGATATTTGACAACATTCCTGGCGAGTTGGCTTCTCCATCCCCGTGGGACATTTATATGCATCAATAACGTAATATAACCTAACCTAACCCAATCTAACATCTCGGCGGTAATATTTGACCACATTCCTGGCGAGTTGGCCTCTACGTCTCCGTGCGATATTTATATACATCAATAACATAATATAAGCTAGCCTAACCCAACCTAACATCTCCGCGGTAATATTTGACAACATACCTGGCGAGTTGGCCTCTACGTCTCCGTGGGCCCTTCATATACATCAATAACGTAATATAACCTAACCTAACCCAATCTAGCATCTCGGCGGTAATATTTGACCACATTCCTGGCTTGTTGGCCTCTACGTCTCCGTGGGACCTTTATATACATCAATAACATAATATAAGCTAGCCTAACCCAATCTAACATCTCGGCGGTAATGTTTGACCACATTCCTGGCGAGTTGGCCTCTACGTTTCCGTGGGACCTTTATATACTTCAATAACGTAATATAACCTAACCTAAATCAACCTATCATCTCGGCGATAATATTTGACAAGATTACTGGCGAGTTGGCCTCTACGTCTCCGTGGGATCTTTATATACATCAATAACGTAATATAACATAACCTAACCCAATCTAACATCTCGGCGGTAATATTTGACGACATTCCTGGCGAGTTGGCCTCTACGTTTCCGTGGGACCTTTATATACTTCAATAACGTAATATAACCTAACCTAACACAACCTAACATCTCGGCGGTAATATTCGACGACATTCTTGGCGAGTTGGCCTCTACGTTTCCGTGGGACCTTTATGTACTTCAATAACGTAATATAAACTAACCTAACCCAATCTAACATCACCGCGGTAATATTTGATAACATTCCTGGCGAGTTGGCCTCTACGTTTCCGTTTGACCTTCATATACATCAATAACGCAATCTAACCTAACACAACCCAACCTAACATCTCGGCGGTAATATTTGACAACATTCCAGGCGAGTTGGCTTCTCCGTCCCCGTGGGACCTTTATATACATCAATAACGTAATATAACCTAACCTAACCCAACCTAACATCTCGGCGGTAATATTTGACGACATTCCTGGCGAGTTGGCCTCTACGTTTCCGTGGGACCTTTATATACTTCAATAACGTAATATAACCTAACCTAAATCAACCTATCATCTCGGCGATAATATTTGACAAGATTCCTGGCGAGTTAGCCTCTACGTCTCCGTGGGATCTTTATATACATCAATAACGTAATATAACATAACCTAACACAACCCAACCTAACATCTCGGCGGTAATATTTGACCACATTCCTGGCTTGTTGGCCTCTACGTCTCCGTGGGACCTTTATATACATCAATAACGTAATATAACCTAACCTAAATCAACCTATCATCTCGGCGATAATATTTGACAAGATTCCTGGCGAGTTGGCCTCTACGTTTCCGTGGGACCTTTATATACTTCAATAACGTAATATAACCTAACCTAACCCAATCTAACATCACCGCGATAATATTTGATAACATTCCTGGCGAGTTGGCCTCTACGTTTCCGTTTGACCTTCATATACATCAATAACGCAATCTAACCTAACACAACCCAACCTAACATCTCGGCGGTAATATTTGACAAGATTCCTGGCGAGTTGGCCTCTACGTCTTCGTGGGACCTTTGGATACATCAATAACGTAATATAACTTAACCTAACCCAACCTAACATCTCCGCGGTAATATTTGACGACATTCCTGGCGAGTTGGCCTCTACGTTTCCGTGGGACCTTTATATACTTCAATAACGTAATATAACCTAACCTAACACAACCTAACATCTCGGCGGTAATATTTGACGACATTCCTGGCGAGTTGGCCTCTACGTTTCCGTGGGACCTTTATATACTTCAATAACGTAATATAACCTAACCTAACCCAATCTAACATCACCGCGGTAATATTTGATAACATTCCTGGCGAGTTGGCCTTTACGTCTCCGTGGGACCTTCACATACATCAATAACGTAACATAACCTAACCTAACCCAATCTAGCATCTCGGCGGTAATATGTGACCACATTCCTGGCTTGTTGGCCTCTACGTCTCCGTGGGACCTTTATATACATCAATAACATAATATAAGCTAGCCTAACCCAATCTAACATCTCGGCGGTAATATTTGACCACATTCCTGGCTTGTTGGCCTCTACGTCTCCGTGGGACCTTTATATACATCAATAACGTAATATAACGTAACCTAACCCAACCTATCATCTCGGCGGTTATATTTGACAACATTCCTGGCGAGTTGGCTTCTCCGTCTCCGTGGGACCTTTATATACATCAATAACGTAATATAACCTAACCTAACCCAACCTAACATCTCCGCGGTATTATTTGACAAGATTCCTGGCGAGTTGGCCTCCACGTCTCCGTGGGACCTTTATATACATCAATAACATAATATAAGCTAGCCTAACCTAATCTAACATCTCGGCGGTAATATTTGACCACATTCCTGGCGAGTTGGCCTCTACGTCTCCGTGGGACCTTTATATACATCAATAACGTAATATAACCTAACCTAACCCAACCTAACATCTCCGCGGTAATATTTGACGACATTCCTGGCGAGTTGGCCTCTACGTCTCCGTTTGACCTTCATATACGTCAATAACGTAATCTAACCTAACATAACCCAACCTAACATCTCGGCGGTAATGTTTGACAACATTCCTGGCGAGTTGGCTTCTCCATCCCCGTGGGACCTTTATATACATCTATAACGTAATATAACCTAACCTAACCCAAGCTAACTTCTCGGCGGTAATATTTGAAAACATATCTGGCGAGGTGGCCTCTACGTCTCCGTGCGATATTTATATACATCAATAACATAATATAAGCTAGCCTAACCCAACCTAACATCTCCGCGGTAATATTTGACAACATACCCGGCGAGTTGGCCTCTACGTCTCCGTTGGCCCTTCATATACATCAATAACGTAATATAACCTAACCTAACCCAATCTAGCATCTCGGCGGTAATATTTGACCACATTCCTGGCTTGTTGGCCTCTACGTTTCCGTGGGACCTTTATATACTTCAATAACGTAATATAACCTAACCTAAATCAACCTATCATCTCGGCGATAATATTTGACAAGATTCCTGGCGAGTTGGCCTCTACGTCTCCGTGGGATCTTTATATACATCAATAACGTAATATAACATAACCTAACCCAATCTAACATCTCGGCGGTAATATTTGACCACATTCCTGGCTAGTTGGCCTCTACGTCTCCGAGGGACCTTCATATACACCAATAACGAAATATAAACTAGCCTAACCCAATCTAACATCTCGGCGGTAATATTTGACCACATTCCTGGCGAGTTGGCCTCTACGTTTCCGTGGGACCTTTATATACTTCAATAACGTAATATAACCTAACCAAATCAACCTATCATCTCAGCGATATTATTTGACAAGATTACTGGCGAGTTGGCCTCTACGTCTCCGTGGGATCTTTATATACATCAGTAACGTAATATAACATAACCTAACCCAATCCAACATCTCGGTGGTAATATTTGACCACATTCCTGGCTAGTTGGCCTCTACGTTTCCGAGGGACCTTCATATACACCAATAACGAAATATAACCTAACCTATCCTAACCTATCATCTCGGCGGTAACATTTGACAACATTCCCGGCGAGTTGGCCTCTACGTCTCCGTGGGACCTTTATATACATCAGTAACGTAATATAACCTAACCTAACCCAACGTAACATCTCGGCGGTAATATTTGAAAACATTCCTGGCGAGTTGGCCTTTACGTCTCCGTGGGACCTTCACATACATCAATAACGTAACATAACCTAACCTAACCCAATCTAGCATCTCGGCGGTAATATTTGACCACATTCCTGGCTTGTTGGCCTCTACGTCTCCGTGGGACCTTTATATACATCAATAACATAATATAAGCTAGCCTAACCCAATCTAACATCTCGGCGGTAATATTTGACCACATTCCTGGCTTGTTGGCCTCTACGTCTCCGTGGGACCTTTATATACATCAATAACGTAATATAACCTAACCTAAATCAACCTATCATCTCGGCGATAATATTTGACAAGATTCCTGGCGAGTTGGCCTCTACGTTTCCGTGGGACCTTTATATACTTCAATAACGTAATATAACCTAACCTAACCCAATCTAACATCACCGCGATAATATTTGATAACATTCCTGGCGAGTTGGCCTCTACGTTTCCGTTTGACCTTCATATACATCAATAACGCAATCTAACCTAACATAACCCAACCTAACATCTCGGCGGTAATGTTTGACAACATTCCTGGCGAGTTGGCTTCTCCATCCCCGTGGGACCTTTATATACATCTATAACGTAATATAACCTAACCTAACCCAAGCTAACTTCTCGGCGGTAATATTTGAAAACATATCTGGCGAGGTGGCCTCTACGTCTCCGTGCGATATTTATATACATCAATAACATAATATAAGCTAGCCTAACCCAACCTAACATCTCCGCGGTAATATTTGACAACATACCCGGCGAGTTGGCCTCTACGTCTCCGTTGGCCCTTCATATACATCAATAACGTAATATAACCTAACCTAACCCAATCTAGCATCTCGGCGGTAATATTTGACCACATTCCTGGCTTGTTGGCCTCTACGTTTCCGTGGGACCTTTATATACTTCAATAACGTAATATAACCTAACCTAAATCAACCTATCATCTCGGCGATAATATTTGACAAGATTCCTGGCGAGTTGGCCTCTACGTCTCCGTGGGATCTTTATATACATCAATAACGTAATATAACATAACCTAACCCAATCTAACATCTCGGCGGTAATATTTGACCACATTCCTGGCTAGTTGGCCTCTACGTCTCCGAGGGACCTTCATATACACCAATAACGAAATATAAACTAGCCTAACCCAATCTAACATCTCGGCGGTAATATTTGACCACATTCCTGGCGAGTTGGCCTCTACGTTTCCGTGGGACCTTTATATACTTCAATAACGTAATACAACCTAACCAAATCAACCTATCATCTCAGCGATATTATTTGACAAGATTACTGGCGAGTTGGCCTCTACGTCTCCGTGGGATCTTTATATACATCAATAACGTAATATAACATAACCTAACCCAATCCAACATCTCGGCGGTAATATTTGACCACATTCCTGGCTAGTTGGCCTCTACGTCTCCGAGGGACCTTCATATACACCAATAACGAAATATAACCTAACCTATCCTAACCTATCATCTCGGCGGTAACATTTGACAACATTCCCGGCGAGTTGGCCTCTACGTCTCCGTAGGACCTTTATATACATCAGTAACGTAATATAACCTAACCTAACCCAACGTAACATCTCGGCGGTAATATTTGAAAACATTCCTGGCGAGTTGGCCTTTACGTCTCCGTGGGACCTTCACATACATCAATAACGTAACATAACCTAACCTAACCCAATCTAGCATCTCGGCGGTAATATTTGACCACATTCCTGGCTTGATGGCCTCTACGTCTCCGTGGGACCTTTATATACATCAATAACATAATATAAGCTAGCCTAACCCAATCTAACATCTCGGCGGTAATATTTGACATCATACCTGGCGAGTTGGCCTCCACGTCTCCGTGGGACCTTTATATACATCAATAACATAATATAAGCTAGCCTAACCTAATCTAACATCTCGGCGGTAATATTTGACCACATTCCTGGCGAGTTGGCCTCTACGTCTCCGTGGGACCTTTATATACATCAATAACGTAATATAACCTAACCTAACCCAACCTAACATCTCTGCGGTAATATTTGACGACATTCCTGGCGAGTTGGCCTCTACGTTTCCGTGGGACCTTTATATACTTCAATAACGTAATATAACCTTACCTAACCCAACCTAACATCTCGGCGGTAATATTTGACCACATTCCTGGCGAGTTGGCCTCTACGTCTTCGTGGGACCTTTGTATACATCAATAACGTAATATAACTTAACCTAACCCAACCTAACATCTCCGCGGTAATATTTGACGACATTCCTGGCGAGTTGGCCTCTTCGTCTCCGTTTGACCTTCATATACGTCAATAACGTAATCTAACCTAACATAACCCAACCTAACATCTCGGCGGTAATGTTTGACAACATTCCTGGCGAGTTGGCTTCTCCATCCCCGTGGGACCTTTATATACATCTATAACGTAATATAACCTAACCTAACCCAAGCTAACTTCTCGGCGGTAATATTTGAAAACATACCTGGCGAGGTGGCCTCTACGTCTCCGTGCGATATTTATATACATCAATAACATAATATAAGCTAGCCTAACCCAACCTAACATCTCCGCGGTAATATTTGACAACATACCCGGCGAGTTGGCCTCTACGTCTCCGTTGGCCCTTCATATACATCAATAACGTAATATAACCTAACCTAACCCAATCTAGCATCTCGGCGGTAATATTTGACCACATTCCTGGCTTGTTGGCATCTACGTTTCCGTGGGACCTTTATATACTTCAATAACGTAATATAACCTAACCTAAATCAACCTATCATCTCGGCGATAATATTTGACAAGATTCCTGGCGAGTTGGCCTCTACGTCTCCGTGGGATCTTTATATACATCAATAACGTAATATAACATAACCTAACCCAATCTAACATCTCGGCGGTAATATTTGACCACATTCCTGGCTAGTTGGCCTCTACGTCTCCGAGGGACCTTCATATACACCAATAACGAAATATAACCTAACCTATCCTAACCTATCATCTCGGCGGTAACATTTGACAACATTCCCGGCGAGTTGGCCTCTACGTCTCCGTGGGACCTTTATATACATCAGTAACGTAATATAACCTAACCTAACCCAACGTAACATCTCGGCGGTAATATTTGAAAACATTCCTGGCGAGTTGGCCTTTACGTCTCCGTGGGACCTTCACATACATCAATAACGTAACATAACCTAACCTAACCCAATCTAGCATCTGGGCGGTAATATTTGACCACATTCCTGGCTTGTTGGCCTCTACGTCTCCGTGGGACCTTTATATACATCAATAACATAATATAAGCTAGCCTAACCCAATCTAACATCTCGGCGGTAATATTTGACCACATTCCTGGCTTGTTGGCCTCTACGTCTCCGTGGGACCTTTATATACATCAATAACGTAATATAACGTAACCTAACCCAACCTATCATCTCGGCGGTTATATTTGACAACATTCCTGGCGAGTTGGCTTCTCCGTCTCCGTGGGACCTTTATATACATCAATAACGTAATATAACCTAACCTAACCCAACCTAACATCTCCGCGGTATTATTTGACATCATACCTGGCGAGTTGGCCTCCACGTCTCCGTGGGACCTTTATATACATCAACAACATAGTATAAGCTAGCCTAACCTAATCTAACATCTCGGCGGTAATATTTGACCACATTCCTGGCGAGTTGGCCTCTACGTCTCCGTGGGACCTTTATATACATCAATAACGTAATATAACCTAACCTAACCCAACCTAACATCTCGGCGGTAATATTTGACAAGATTCCTGGCGAGTTGGCCTCTACGTCTCCGTGGGACCTTTATATACATCAATAACGTAATATAACGTAACCTAACCCAACCTATCATCTCGGCGGTTATATTTGACAACATTCCTGGCGAGTTGGCTTCTCCGTCTCCGTGGGAACTTTATATACATCAACAACGTAATATAACATAACCTAACCCAATCTAACATCTCCGCGGTAATATTTGACGACATTCCTGGCGAGTTGGCCTCTACGTCTCCGTTTGACCTTCATATACGTCAATAACGTAATCTAACCTAACATAACCCAACCTAACATCTCGGCGGTAATGTTTGACAACATTCCTGGCGAGTTGGCTTCTCCACCCCCGTGGGACCTTTATATACATCTATAACGTAATATAACCTAACCTAACCCAAGCTAACTTCTCGGCGGTAATATTTG
This sequence comes from Xylocopa violacea, assembly GCA_963969225.1. Classification (NCBI taxonomy): domain Eukaryota; kingdom Metazoa; phylum Arthropoda; class Insecta; order Hymenoptera; family Apidae; genus Xylocopa; species Xylocopa violacea. The sequence goes on from CAXAJV010000078.1 coordinate 1,792,324, forward strand.
AAAACATACCTGGCGAGGTGGCCTCTACGTCTCCGTGCGATATTTATATACATCAATAACATAATATAAGCTAGCCTAACCCAACCTAACATCTCCGCGGTAATATTTGACAACATACCCGGCGAGTTGGCCTCTACGTCTCCGTTGGCCCTTCATATACATCAATAACGTAATATAACCTAACCTAACCCAATCTAGCATCTCGGCGGTAATATTTGACCACATTCCTGGCTTGTTGGCTTCTACGTTTCCGTGGGACCTTTATATACTTCAATAACGTAATATAACCTAACCTAAATCAACCTATCATCTCGGCGATAATATTTGACAACATTCCTGGCGAGTTGGCTTCTCCGTCTCCGTGGGACCTTTATATACATCAATAACGTAATATAACCTAACCTAACCCAACCTAACATCTCCGCGGTATTATTTGACATCATACCTGGCGAGTTGGCCTCCACGTCTCCGTGGGACCTTTATATACATCAACAACATAATATAAGCTAGCCTAACCTAATCTAACATCTCGGCGGTCATATTTGACCACATTCCTGGCGAGTTGGCCTCTACGTCTCCGTGGGACCTTTATATACATCAATAACGTAATATAACCTAACCTAACCCAACCTAACATCTCGGCGGTAATATTTGACCACATTCCTGGCGAGTTGGCCTCTACGTCTTCGTGGGACCTTTGTATACATCAATAACGTAATATAACTTAACCTAACCCAACCTAACATCTCCGCGGTAATATTTGACGACATTCCTGGCTAGTTGGCCTCTACGTCTCCGAGGGACCTTCATATACACCAATAACGAAATATAACCTAACCTATCCTAACCTATCATCTCGGCGGTAACGTTTGACAACATTCCCGGCGAGTTGGCCTCTACGTCTCCGTGGGACCTTTATATACATCAGTAACGTAATATAACCTAACCTAACCCAACGTAACATCTCGGCGGTAATATTTGAAAACATTCCTGGCGAGTTGGCCTTTACGTCTCCGTGGGACCTTCACATACATCAATAACGTAACATAACCTAACCTAACCCAATCTAGCATCTCGGCGGTAATATTTGACCACATTCCTGGCTTGTTGGCCTCTACGTCTCCGTGGGACCTTTATATACATCAATAACATAATATAAGCTAGCCTAACCCAATCTAACATCTCGGCGGTAATATTTGACCACATTCCTGGCTTGTTGGCCTCTACGTCTCCGTGGGACCTTTATATACATCAATAACGTAATATAACGTAACCTAACCCAACCTATCATCTCGGCGGTTATATTTGACAACATTCCTGGCGAGTTGGCTTCTCCGTCTCCGTGGGACCTTTATATACATCAATAACGTAATATAACCTAACCTAACCCAACCTAACATCTCCGCGGTATTATTTGACATCATACCTGGCGAGTTGGCCTCCACGTCTCCGTGGGACCTTTATATACATCAATAACATAATATAAGCTAGCCTAACCTAATCTAACATCTCGGCGGTAATATTTGACCACATTCCTGGCGAGTTGGCCTCTACGTCTCCGTGGGACCTTTATATACACCAATAACGAAATATAAGCTAGCCTAACCCAATCTAACATCTCGGCGGTAATATTTGACCACATTCCTGGCTTGTTGGCCTCTACGTCTCCGTGGGACCTTTATATACATCAATAACGTAATATAACGTAACCTAACCCAACCTATCATCTCGGCGGTTATATTTGACAACATTCCTGGCGAGTTGGCTTCTCCGTCTCCGTGGGACCTTTATATACATCAATAACGTAATATAACCTAACCTAACCCAACCTAACATCTCCGCGGTATTATTTGACATCATACCTGGCGAGTTGGCCTCCACGTCTCCGTGGGACCTTTATATACATCAACAACATAATATAAGCTAGCCCAACCTAATCTAACATCTCGGCGGTCATATTTGACCACATTCCTGGCGAGTTGGCCTCTACGTCTCCGTGGGACCTTTATATACATCAATAACGTAATATAACCTAACCTAACCCAACCTAACATCTCGGCGGTAATATTTGACAAGATTCCTGGCGAGTTGGCCTCTACGTCTCCGTGGGATCTTTATATACATCAATAACGTAATATAACATAACCTAACCCAATCTAACATCTCGGCGGTAATATTTGACGACATTCCTGGCGAGCTGGCCTCTACGTTTCCGTGGGACCTTTATATACTTCAATAACGTAATATAACCTAACCTAACCCAACCTAACATCTCGGCGGTAATATTTGACCACATTCCTGGCGAGTTGGCCTCTACGTCTTCGTGGGACCTTTGTATACATCAATAACGTAATATAACTTAACCTAACCCAACCTAACATCTCCGCGGTAATATTTGACGACATTCCTGGCTAGTTGGCCTCTACGTCTCCGAGGGACCTTCATATACACCAATAACGAAATATAACCTAACCTATCCTAACCTATCATCTCGGCGGTAACATTTGACAACATTCCCGGCGAGTTGGCCTCAACGTCTCCGTGGGACCTTTATATACATCAGTAACGTAATATAACCTAACCTAACCCAACGTAACATCTCGGCGGTAATATTTGAAAACATTCCTGGCGAGTTGGCCTTTACGTCTCCGTGGGACCTTCACATACATCAATAACGTAACATAACCTAACCTAACCCAATCTAGCATCTCGGCGGTAATATTTGACCACATTCCTGGCTTGTTGGCCTCTACGTCTCCGTGGGACCTTTATATACATCAATAACATAATATAAGCTAGCCTAACCCAATCTAACATCTCGGCGGTAATATTTGACCACATTCCTGGCTTGTTGGCCTCTACGTCTCCGTGGGACCTTTATATACATCAATAACGTAATATAACGTAACCTAACCCAAACTAACATCTCCGCGGTAATATTTGACGACATTCCTGGCGAGTTGGCTTCTACGTTTCCGTGGGACCTTTATATACTTCAATAACGTAATATAACCTAACCTAACCCAACCTAACATCTCGGCGGTAATATTTGACGACATTCCTGGCGAGTTGGCCTCTACGTTTCCGTGGGACCTTTATATACTTCAATAACGTAATATAACCTTACCTAACCCAACCTAACATCTCGGCGGTAATATTTGACCACATTCCTGGCGAGTTGGCCGCTACGTCTTCGTGGGACCTTTGTATACATCAATAACGTAATATAACTTAACCTAACCCAACCTAACATCTCCGCGGTAATATTTGACGACATTCCTGGCGAGTTGGCCTCTTCGTCTCCGTTTGACCTTCATATACGTCAATAACGTAATCTAACCTAACATAACCCAACCTAACATCTCGGCGGTAATGTTTGACAACATTCCTGGCGAGTTGGCTTCTCCATCCCCGTGGGACCTTTATATACATCTATAACGTAATATAACCTAACCTAACCCAAGCTAACTTCTCGGCGGTAATATTTGAAAACATACCTGGCGAGGTGGCCTCTACGTCTCCGTGCGATATTTATATACATCAATAACATAATATAAGCTAGCCTAACCCAACCTAACATCTCCGCGGTAATATTTGACAACATACCCGGCGAGTTGGCCTCTACGTCTCCGTTGGCCCTTCATATACATCAATAACGTAATATAACCTAACCTAACCCAATCTAGCATCTCGGCGGTAATATTTGACCACATTCCTGGCTTGTTGGCCTCTACGTTTCCGTGGGACCTTTATATACTTCAATAACGTAATATAACCTAACCTAAATCAACCTATCATCTCGGCGATAATATTTGACAAGATTCCTGGCGAGTTGGCCTCTACGTCTCCGTGGGATCTTTATATACATCAATAACGTAATATAACCTAACCTAACCCAACCTAACATCTCCGCGGTATTATTTGACATCATACCTGGCGAGTTGGCCTCCACGTCTCCGTGGGACCTTTATATACATCAACAACATAGTATAAGCTAGCCTAACCTAATCTAACATCTCGGCGGTAATATTTGACCACATTCCTGGCGAGTTGGCCTCTACGTCTCCGTGGGACCTTTATATACATCAATAACGTAATATAACCTAACCTAACCCAACCTAACATCTGGGCGGTAATATTTGACAAGATTCCTGGCGAGTTGGCCTCTACGTCTCCGTGGGACCTTTATATACATCAATAACGTAATATAACGTAACCTAACCCAACCTATCATCTCGGCGGTTATATTTGACAACATTCCTGGCGAGTTGGCTTCTCCGTCTCCGTGGGAACTTTATATACATCAACAACGTAATATAACATAACCTAACCCAATCTAACATCTCCGCGGTAATATTTGACGACATTCCTGGCGAGTTGGCCTCTACGTCTCCGTTTGACCTTCATATACGTCAATAACGTAATCTAACCTAACATAACCCAACCTAACATCTCGGCGGTAATGTTTGACAACATTCCTGGCGAGTTGGCTTCTCCACCCCCGTGGGACCTTTATATACATCTATAACGTAATATAACCTCACCTAACCCAAGCTAACTTCTCGGCGGTAATATTTGAAAACATACCTGGCGAGGTGGCCTCTACGTCTCCGTGCGATATTTATATACATCAATAACATAATATAAGCTAGCCTAACCCAACCTAACATCTCCGCGGTAATATTTGACAACATACCCGGCGAGTTGGCCTCTACGTCTCCGTTGGCCCTTCATATACATCAATAACGTAATATAACCTAACCTAACCCAATCTAGCATCTCGGCGGTAATATTTGACCACATTCCTGGCTTGTTGGCCTCTACGTTTCCGTGGGACCTTTATATACTTCAATAACGTAATATAACCTAACCTAAATCAACCTATCATCTCGGCGATAATATTTGACAACATTCCTGGCGAGTTGGCCTCTACGTTTCCGTGGGACCTTTATATACTTCAATAACGTAATATAACCTTACCTAACCCAACCTAACATCTCGGCGGTAATATTTGACCACATTCCTGGCGAGTTGGCCGCTACGTCTTCGTGGGACCTTTGTATACATCAATAACGTAATATAACTTAACCTAACCCAACCTAACATCTCCGCGGTAATATTTGACGACATTCCTGGCTTGTTGGCCTCTACGTCTCCGTGGGACCTTTATATACATCAATAACATAATATAAGCTAGCCTAACCCAATCTAACATCTCGGCGGTAATATTTGACCACATTCCTGGCTTGTTGGCCTCTACGTCTCCGTGGGACCTTTATATACATCAATAACGTAATATAACGTAACCTAACCCAACCTATCATCTCGGCGGTTATATTTGACAACATTCCTGGCGAGTTGGCTTCTCCGTCTCCGTGGGACCTTTATATACATCAATAACGTAATATAACTTAACCTAACCCAAACTAACATCTCCGCGGTAATATTTGACGACATTCCTGGCGAGTTGGCTTCTACGTTTCCGTGGGACCTTTATATACTTCAATAACGTAATATAACCTAACCTAACCCAACCTAACATCTCGGCGGTAATATTTGACGACATTCCTGGCGAGTTGGCCTCTACGTTTCCGTGGGATATTTATATACATCAATAACATAATATAAGCTAAGCTCACCCAATCTAACATCTCCGCGGTAATATTTGACGACATACCTGGCGAGTAGGCCTCTACGTCTCCGTGGGCCCTTCATATACATCAATAACAAAAATATAACCTAACCTAAATCAACCTATCATCTCGGCGATAATATTTGACAAGATTCCTGGCGAGTTGGCCTCTACGTTTCCGTGGGATATTTATATACTTCAATAACGTAATATAACCTAACCTAACCTAATCTAACATCTCCGCGGTAATATTTGACAACATTCCTGGCGAGTTGGCCTCTACGTCTCCGTTTGACCTTCATATACATCAATAATGTAATCTAACCTAACATAACCCAACCTAACATCTCGGCGGTAATGTTTGACAACATTCCTGGCGAGTTGGCTTCTCCATCCCCGTGGGACCTTTATATACATCTATAACGTAATATAACGTAACCTAACCCAAGCTAACTTCTCGGCGGTAATATTTGAAAACATACCTGGCGAGGTGGCCTCTACGTCTCCGTGCGATATTTATATACATCAATAACATAATATAAGCTAGCCTAACCCAACCTAACATCTCCGCGGTAATATTTGACAACATACCTGGCGAGTTGGCCTCTACGTCTCCGTGGGCCCTTCATATACATCAATAACGTAATATAACCTAACCTAACCCAATCTAGCATCTCGGCGGTAATATTTGACCACATTCCTGGCTTGTTGGCCTCTACGTCTCCGTGGGACCTTTATATACATCAATAACATAATATAAGCTAGCCTAACCCAATCTAACATCTCGGCGGTAATATTTGACCACATTCCTGGCTTGTTGGCCTCTACGTCTCCGTGGGACCTTTATATACATCAATAACGTAATATAACGTAACCTAACCCAACCTATCATCTCGGCGGTTATATTTGACAACATTCCTGGCGAGTTGGCTTCTCCGTCTTCGTGGGACCTTTGTATACATCAATAACGTAATATAACTTAACCTAACCCAACCTAACATCTCCGCGGTAATATTTGACGACATTCCTGGCTAGTTGGCCTCTACGTCTCCGAGGGACCTTCATATACACCAATAACGAAATATAACCTAACCTATCCTAACCTATCATCTCGGCGGTAACATTTGACAACATTCCCGGCGAGTTGGCCTCTACGTCTCCGTGGGACCTTTATATACATCAGTAACGTAATATAACCTAACCTAACCCAACGTAACATCTCGGCGGTAATATTTGACAACATTCCTGGCGAGTTGGCCTTTACGTCTCCGTGGGACCTTCACATACATCAATAACGTAACATAACCTAACCTAACCCAATCTAGCATCTCGGCGGTAATATTTGACCACATTCCTGGCTTGTTGGCCTCTACGTCTCCGTGGGACCTTTATATACATCAATAACATAATATAAGCTAGCCTAACCCAATCTAACATCTCGGCGGTAATATTTGACCACATTCCTGGCTTGTTGGCCTCTACGTCTCCGTGGGACCTTTATATACATCAATAACGTAATATAACGTAACCTAACCCAACCTATCATCTCGGCGGTTATATTTGACAACATTCCTGGCGAGTTGGCTTCTCCGTCTCCGTGGGACCTTTATATACATCAATAACGTAATATAACCTAACCTAACCCAACCTAACATCTCCGCGGTATTATTTGACATCATACCTGGCGAGTTGGCCTCCACGTCTCCGTGGGACCTTTATATACATCAATAACATAATATAAGCTAGCCTAACCTAATCTAACATCTCGGCGGTAATATTTGACCACATTCCTGGCGAGTTGGCCTCTACGTCTCCGTGGGACCTTTATATACATCAATAACGTAATATAACTTAACCTAACCCAACCTAACATCTCCGCGGTAATATTTGACGACATTCCTGGCGAGTTGGCTTCTACGTTTCCGTGGGACCTTTATATACTTCAATAACGTAATATAACCTAACCTAACCCAACCTAACATCTCGGCGGTAATATTTGACGACATTCCTGGCGAGTTGGCCTCTACGTTTCCGTGGGATATTTATATACATCAATAACATAATATAAGCTAAGCTCACCCAATCTAACATCTCCGCGGTAATATTTGACGACATACCTGGCGAGTAGGCCTCTACGTCTCCGTGGGCCCTTCATATACATCAATAACAAAAATATAACCTAACCTAAATCAACCTATCATCTCGGCGATAATATTTGACAAGATTCCTGGCGAGTTGGCCTCTACGTTTCCGTGGGATATTTATATACTTCAATAACGTAATATAACCTAACCTAACCTAATCTAACATCTCCGCGGTAATATTTGACAACATTCCTGGCGAGTTGGCCTCTACGTCTCCGTTTGACCTTCATATACATCAATAACGTAATCTAACCTAACATAACCCAACCTAACATCTCGGCGGTAATGTTTGACAACATTCCTGGCGAGTTGGCTTCTCCATCCCCGTGGGACCTTTATATACATCTATAACGTAATATAACCTAACCTAACCCAAGCTAACTTCTCGGCGGTAATATTTGAAAACATACCTGGCGAGGTGGCCTCTACGTCTCCGTGCGATATTTATATACATCAATAACATAATATAAGCTAGCCTAACCCAACCTAACATCTCCGCGGTAATATTTGACAACATACCTGGCGAGTTGGCCTCTACGTCTCCGTGGGCCCTTCATATACATCAATAACGTAATATAACCTAACCTAACCCAATCTAGCATCTCGGCGGTAATATTTGACCACATTCCTGGCTTGTTGGCCTCTACGTCTCCGTGGGACCTTTATATACATCAATAACATAATATAAGCTAGCCTAACCCAATCTAACATCTCGGCGGTAATATTTGACCACATTCCTGGCGAGTTGGCCTCTACGTCTTCGTGGGACCTTTGTATACATCAATAACGTAATATAACTTAACCTAACCCAACCTAACATCTCCGCGGTAATATTTGACGACATTCCTGGCGAGTTGGCCTCTACGTCTCCGTTTGACCTTCATATACGTCAATAACGTAATCTAACCTAACATAACCCAACCTAACATCTCGGCGGTAATGTTTGACAACATTCCTGGCGAGTTGGCTTCTCCATCCCCGTGGGACCTTTATATACATCTATAACGTAATATAACCTAACCTAACCCAAGCTAACTTCTCGGCGGTAATATTTGAAAACATACCTGGCGAGGTGGCCTCTACGTCTCCGTGCGATATTTATATACATCAATAACGTAATATAACCTAACCTAACCCAACCTAACATCTCGGGGGTAATATTTGACAAGATTCCTGGCGAGTTGGCCTCTACGTCTCCGTGGGACCTTTATATACATCAATAACATAATATAAGCTAGCCTAACCCAATCTAACATCTCGGCGGTAATATTTGACCACATTCCTGGCTTGTTGGCCTCTACGTCTCCGTGGGACCTTTATATACATCAATAACGTAATATAACGTAACCTAACCCAACCTATCATCTCGGCGGTTATATTTGACAACATTCCTGGCGAGTTGGCTTCTCCGTCTCCGTGGGACCTTTATATACATCAATAACGTAATATAACCTAACCTAACCCAACCTAACATCTCCGCGGTATTATTTGACATCATACCTGGCGAGTTGGCCTCCACGTCTCCGTGGGACCTTTATATACATCAATAACATAATATAAGCTAGCCTAACCTAATCTAACATCTCGGCGGTAATATTTGACCACATTCCTGGCGAGTTGGCCTCTACGTCTCCGTGGGACCTTTATATACATCAATAACGTAATATAACTTAACCTAACCCAACCTAACATCTCCGCGGTAATATTTGACGACATTCCTGGCGAGTTGGCTTCTACGTTTCCGTGGGACCTTTATATACTTCAATAACGTAATATAACCTAACCTAACCCAACCTAACATCTCGGCGGTAATATTTGACGACATTCCTGGCGAGTTGGCCTCTACGTTTCCGTGGGATATTTATATACATCAATAACATAATATAAGCTAAGCTCACCCAATCTAACATCTCCGCGGTAATATTTGACGACATACCTGGCGAGTAGGCCTCTACGTCTCCGTGGGCCCTTCATATACATCAATAACAAAAATATAACCTAACCTAAATCAACCTATCATCTCGGCGATAATATTTGACAAGATTCCTGGCGAGTTGGCCTCTACGTTTCCGTGGGATATTTATATACTTCAATAACGTAATATAACCTAACCTAACCTAATCTAACATCTCCGCGGTAATATTTGACAACATTCCTGGCGAGTTGGCCTCTACGTCTCCGTTTGACCTTCATATACATCAATAACGTAATCTAACCTAACATAACCCAACCTAACATCTCGGCGGTAATGTTTGACAACATTCCTGGCGAGTTGGCTTCTCCATCCCCGTGGGACCTTTATATACATCTATAACGTAATATAACCTAACCTAACCCAAGCTAACTTCTCGGCGGTAATATTTGAAAACATACCTGGCGAGGTGGCCTCTACGTCTCCGTGCGATATTTATATACATCAATAACATAATATAAGCTAGCCTAACCCAACCTAACATCTCCGCGGTAATATTTGACAACATACCTGGCGAGTTGGCCTCTACGTCTCCGTGGGCCCTTCATATACATCAATAACGTAATATAACCTAACCTAACCCAATCTAGCATCTCGGCGGTAATATTTGACCACATTCCTGGCTTGTTGGCCTCTACGTCTCCGTGGGACCTTTATATACATCAATAACATAATATAAGCTAGCCTAACCCAATCTAACATCTCGGCGGTAATATTTGACCACATTCCTGGCGAGTTGGCCTCTACGTCTTCGTGGGACCTTTGTATACATCAATAACGTAATATAACTTAACCTAACCCAACCTAACATCTCCGCGGTAATATTTGACGACATTCCTGGCGAGTTGGCCTCTACGTCTCCGTTTGACCTTCATATACGTCAATAACGTAATCTAACCTAACATAACCCAACCTAACATCTCGGCGGTAATGTTTGACAACATTCCTGGCGAGTTGGCTTCTCCATCCCCGTGGGACCTTTATATACATCTATAACGTAATATAACCTAACCTAACCCAAGCTAACTTCTCGGCGGTAATATTTGAAAACATACCTGGCGAGGTGGCCTCTACGTCTCCGTGCGATATTTATATACATCAATAACGTAATATAACCTAACCTAACCCAACCTAACATCTCGGGGGTAATATTTGACAAGATTCCTGGCGAGTTGGCCTCTACGTCTCCGTGGGACCTTTATATACATCAATAACATAATATAAGCTAGCCTAACCCAATCTAACATCTCGGCGGTAATATTTGACCACATTCCTGGCTTGTTGGCCTCTACGTCTCCGTGGGACCTTTATATACATCAATAACGTAATATAACGTAACCTAACCCAACCTATCATCTCGGCGGTTATATTTGACAACATTCCTGGCGAGTTGGCTTCTCCGTCTCCGTGGGACCTTTATATACATCAATAACGTAATATAACCTAACCTAACCCAACCTAACATCTCCGCGGTATTATTTGACATCATACCTGGCGAGTTGGCCTCCACGTCTCCGTGGGACCTTTATATACATCAATAACATAATATAAGCTAGCCTAACCTAATCTAACATCTCGGCGGTAATATTTGACCACATTCCTGGCGAGTTGGCCTCTACGTCTCCGTGGGACCTTTATATACATCAATAACGTAATATAACTTAACCTAACCCAACCTAACATCTCCGCGGTAATATTTGACGACATTCCTGGCGAGTTGGCTTCTACGTTTCCGTGGGACCTTTATATACTTCAATAACGTAATATAACCTAACCTAACCCAACCTAACATCTCGGCGGTAATATTTGACGACATTCCTGGCGAGTTGGCCTCTACGTTTCCGTGGGATATTTATATACATCAATAACATAATATAAGCTAAGCTCACCCAATCTAACATCTCCGCGGTAATATTTGACGACATACCTGGCGAGTAGGCCTCTACGTCTCCGTGGGCCCTTCATATACATCAATAACAAAAATATAACCTAACCTAAATCAACCTATCATCTCGGCGATAATATTTGACAAGATTCCTGGCGAGTTGGCCTCTACGTTTCCGTGGGATATTTATATACTTCAATAACGTAATATAACCTAACCTAACCTAATCTAACATCTCCGCGGTAATATTTGACAACATTCCTGGCGAGTTGGCCTCTACGTCTCCGTTTGACCTTCATATACATCAATAACGTAATCTAACCTAACATAACCCAACCTAACATCTCGGCGGTAATGTTTGACAACATTCCTGGCGAGTTGGCTTCTCCATCCCCGTGGGACCTTTATATACATCTATAACGTAATATAACCTAACCTAACCCAAGCTAACTTCTCGGCGGTAATATTTGAAAACATACCTGGCGAGGTGGCCTCTACGTCTCCGTGCGATATTTATATACATCAATAACATAATATAAGCTAGCCTAACCCAACCTAACATCTCCGCGGTAATATTTGACAACATACCTGGCGAGTTGGCCTCTACGTCTCCGTGGGCCCTTCATATACATCAATAACGTAATATAACCTAACCTAACCCAATCTAGCATCTCGGCGGTAATATTTGACCACATTCCTGGCTTGTTGGCCTCTACGTCTCCGTGGGACCTTTATATACATCAATAACATAATATAAGCTAGCCTAACCCAATCTAACATCTCGGCGGTAATATTTGACCACATTCCTGGCTTGTTGGCCTCTACGTCTCCGTGGGACCTTTATATACATCAATGACGTAATATAACGTAACCTAACCCAACGTATCATCTCGGCGGTTATATTTGACAACATTCCTGGCGAGTTGGCTTCTCCGTCTCCGTGGGACCTTTATATACATCAATAACGTAATATAACCTAACCTAACCCAACCTAACATCTCCGCGGTATTATTTGACATCATACCTGGCGAGTTGGCCTCCACGTCTCCGTGGGACCTTTATATACATCAATAACATAATATAAGCTAGCCTAACCTAATCTAACATCTCGGCGGTAATATTTGACCACATTCCTGGCGAGTTGGCCTCTACGTCTCCGTGGGACCTTTATATACATCAATAACGTAATATAACCTAACCTAACCCAACCTAACATCTCGGGGGTAATATTTGACAAGATTCCTGGCGAGTTGGCCTCTACGTCTCCGTGGGATCTTTATATACATCAATAACGTAATATAACATAACCTAACCCAATCTAACATCTCGGCGGTAATATTTGACGACATTCCTGGCGAGTTGGCCTCTACGTTTCCGTGGGACCTTTATATACTTCAATAACGTAATATAACCTAACCTAACCCAACCTAACATCTCGGCGGTAATATTTGACCACATTCCTGGCGAGTTGGCCTCTACGTCTTCGTGGGACCTTTGTATACATCAATAACGTAATATAACTTAACCTAACCCAACCTAACATCTCCGCGGTAATATTTGACGACATTCCTGGCGAGTTGGCCTCTACGTCTCCGTTTGACCTTCATATACGTCAATAACGTAATCTAACCTAACATAACCCAACCTAACATCTCGGCGGTAATGTTTGACAACATTCCTGGCGAGTTGGCTTCTCCATCCCCGTGGGACCTTTATATACATCTATAACGTAATATAACCTAACCTAACCCAAGCTAACTTCTCGGCGGTAATATTTGAAAACATACCTGGCGAGGTGGCCTCTACGTCTCCGTGCGATATTTATATACATCAATAACATAATATAAGCTAGCCTAACCCAACCTAACATCTCCGCGGTAATATTTGACAACATACCTGGCGAGTTGGCCTCTACGTCTCCGTGGGCCCTTCATATACATCAATAACGTAATATAACCTAACCTAACCCAATCTAGCATCTCGGCGGTAATATTTGACCACATTCCTGGCTTGTTGGCCTCTACGTCTCCGTGGGACCTTTATATACATCAATAACATAATATAAGCTAGCCTAACCCAATCTAACATCTCGGCGGTAATATTTGACCACATTCCTGGCTTGTTGGCCTCTACGTCTCCGTGGGACCTTTATATACATCAATGACGTAATATAACGTAACCTAACCCAACGTATCATCTCGGCGGTTATATTTGACAACATTCCTGGCGAGTTGGCTTCTCCGTCTCCGTGGGACCTTTATATACATCAATAACGTAATATAACCTAACCTAACCCAACCTAACATCTACGCGGTATTATTTGACATCATACCTGGCGAGTTGGCCTCCACGTCTCCGTGGGACCTTTATATACATCAATAACATAATATAAGCTAGCCTAACCTAATCTAACATCTCGGCGGTAATATTTGACCACATTCCTGGCGAGTTGGCCTCTACGTCTCCGTGGGACCTTTATATACATCAATAACGTAATATAACCTAACCTAACCCAACCTAACATCTCGGGGGTAATATTTGACAAGATTCCTGGCGAGTTGGCCTCTACGTCTCCGTGGGATCTTTATATACATCAATAACGTAATATAACATAACCTAACCCAATCTAACATCTCGGCGGTAATATTTGACGACATTCCTGGCGAGTTGGCCTCTACGTTTCCGTGGGACCTTTATATACTTCAATAACGTAATATAACCTAACCTAACCCAACCTAACATCTCGGCGGTAATATTTGACCACATTCCTGGCGAGTTGGCCTCTACGTCTTCGTGGGACCTTTGTATACATCAATAACGTAATATAACTTAACCTAACCCAACCTAACATCTCCGCGGTAATATTTGACGACATTCCTGGCGAGTTGGCCTCTACGTCTCCGTTTGACCTTCATATACGTCAATAACGTAATCTAACCTAACATAACCCAACCTAACATCTCGGCGGTAATGTTTGACAACATTCCTGGCGAGTTGGCTTCTCCATCCCCGTGGGACCTTTATATACATCTATAACGTAATATAACCTAACCTAACCCAAGCTAACTTCTCGGCGGTAATATTTGAAAACATACCTGGCGAGGTGGCCTCTACGTCTCCGTGCGATATTTATATACATCAATAACATAATATAAGCTAGCCTAACCCAACCTAACATCTCCGCGGTAATATTTGACAACATACCCGGCGAGTTGGCCTCTACGTCTCCGTTGGCCCTTCATATACATCAATAACGTAATATAACCTAACCTAACCCAATCTAGCATCTCGGCGGTAATATTTGACCACATTCCTGGCTTGTTGGCCTCTACGTTTCCGTGGGACCTTTATATACTTCAATAACGTAATATAACCTAACCTAAATCAACCTATCATCTCGGCGATAATATTTGACAAGATTCCTGGCGAGTTGGCCTCTACGTCTCCGTGGGACCTTTATATACATCAATAACGTAATATAACCTAACCTAACCCAATATAGCATCTCGGCGGTAATATTTGACCACATTCCTGGCTTGTTGGCCTCTACGTCTCCGTGGGACCTTTATATACTTCAATAACGTAATATAACCTAACCTGACCCAATCTAGCATCTCGGCGGTAATATTTGACCACATTCCTGGCTTGTTGGCCTCTACGTCTCCGTGGGACCTTTATATACATCAATAACATAATATAAGCTAGCCTTACCCAATCTAACATCTCGGCGGTAATATTTGACCACATTCCTGGCTTGTTGGCCTTCACGTCTCCGTGGGACCTTTATATACATCAATAACATAATATCAGCTAGCCTAACCTAATCTAACATCTCGGCGGTAATGTTTGACCACATTCCTGGCGAGTTAGCCTCTACGTCCCCGTGGGACCTTTATATACATCAATAACGTAATATAACCTAACCTAACCCAACCTAACATCTCGGCGGTAATATTTGACGACATTCCTGGCGAGTTGGCCTCTACGTTTCCGTGGGATATTTATATACATCAATAACATAATATAAGCTAGCCTAACCTAATCTAACATCTCGGCGGTAATATTTGACCACA
The DNA here is from genome assembly GCA_963969225.1 of Xylocopa violacea. NCBI lineage: Eukaryota > Metazoa > Arthropoda > Insecta > Hymenoptera > Apidae > Xylocopa > Xylocopa violacea. Next base: position 1,808,030 of record CAXAJV010000078.1, read on the forward strand.
TTCCTGGCTTGTTGGCCTCTACGTCTCCGTGAGACCTTTATATACATCTATAACGTAATATAACCTAACCTAACCCAACCTAACTTCTCGGCGGTAATGTTTGACAACATTCCTGGCGAGTTGGCTTCTCCATCCCCGTGGGACCTTTATATACATCTATAACGTAATATAACCTAACCTAACCCAAGCTAACTTCTCGGCGGTAATATTTGAAAACATACCTGGCGAGGTGGCCTCTACGTTTCCGTGGGACCTTTATATACTTCAATAACGTAATATAACCTAACCTAACCCAATCTAACATCTCCGCGGTAATATTTGACAACATTCCTGGCGAGTTGGCCTCCACGTTTCCATTTGACCTTCATATACATCAATAACGCAATCTAACCTAACATAACCCAACCTAACATCTCGGCGGTAATGTTTGACAACATTCCTGGCGAGTTGGCTTCTCCATCCCCGTGGGACCTTTATATACATCTATAACGTAATATAACCTAACCTAACCCAAGCTAACTTCTCGGCGGTAATATTTGAAAACATACCTGGCGAGGTGGCCTCTACGTCTCCGTGCGATATTTATATACATCAATAACATAATATAAGCTAGCCTAACCCAACCTAACATCTCCGCGGTAATATTTGACAACATACCCGGCGAGTTGGCCTCTACGTCTCCGTTGGCCCTTCATATACATCAATAACGTAATATAACCTAACCTAACCCAATCTAGCATCTCGGCGGTAATATTTGACCACATTCCTGGCTTGTTGGCCTCTACGTTTCCGTGGGACCTTTATATACTTCAATAACGTAATATAACCTAACCTAAATCAACCTATCATCTCGGCGATAATATTTGACAAGATTCCTGGCGAGTTGGCCTCTACGTCTCCGTGGGACCTTTATATACATCAATAACGTAATATAACCTAACCTAACCCAATATAGCATCTCGGCGGTAATATTTGACCACATTCCTGGCTTGTTGGCCTCTACGTCTCCGTGGGACCTTTATATACTTCAATAACGTAATATAACCTAACCTGACCCAATCTAGCATCTCGGCGGTAATATTTGACCACATTCCTGGCTTGTTGGCCTCTACGTCTCCGTGGGACCTTTATATACATCAATAACATAATATAAGCTAGCCTTACCCAATCTAACATCTCGGCGGTAATATTTGACCACATTCCTGGCTTGTTGGCCTTCACGTCTCCGTGGGACCTTTATATACATCAATAACATAATATCAGCTAGCCTAACCTAATCTAACATCTCGGCGGTAATGTTTGACCACATTCCTGGCGAGTTAGCCTCTACGTCCCCGTGGGACCTTTATATACATCAATAACGTAATATAACCTAACCTAACCCAACCTAACATCTCGGCGGTAATATTTGACGACATTCCTGGCGAGTTGGCCTCTACGTTTCCGTGGGATATTTATATACATCAATAACATAATATAAGCTAGCCTAACCTAATCTAACATCTCGGCGGTAATATTTGACCACATTCCTGGCTTGTTGGCCTCTACGTCTCCGTGAGACCTTTATATACATCTATAACGTAATATAACCTAACCTAACCCAACCTAACTTCTCGGCGGTAATGTTTGACAACATTCCTGGCGAGTTGGCTTCTCCATCCCCGTGGGACCTTTATATACATCTATAACGTAATATAACCTAACCTAACCCAAGCTAACTTCTCGGCGGTAATATTTGAAAACATACCTGGCGAGGTGGCCTCTACGTTTCCGTGGGACCTTTATATACTTCAATAACGTAATATAACCTAACCTAACCCAATCTAACATCTCCGCGGTAATATTTGACAACATTCCTGGCGAGTTGGCCTCCACGTTTCCATTTGACCTTCATATACATCAATAACGCAATCTAACCTAACATAACAGAACCTAACATCTCGGCGGTAATATTTGACAACATTCCTGGCGAGTTGGCTTCTCCGTCCCCGTGGGACCTTTATATACATCAATAACGTAATATAACCTAACCTAACCCAACCTAACATCTCGGCGGTAATATTTGACAACATTCCTGGCGAGTTGGCCTCTACGTCTCCGTGGGATCTTTATATACATCAATAACATAATATAAGCTAGCCTAACCTAATCTAACATCTCGGCGGTAATATTTGACCACATTCCTGGCTTGTTGGCCTCTAAGTCTCCGTGAGACCTTTATATACATCTATAACGTAATATAACCTAACCTAACCCAACCTAACTTCTCGGCGGTAATATTTGAAAACATACATGGCGAGGTGGCCTCTACGTCTCCGTGGGATATTTATATACATCAATAACATAATATAAGCTAGCCTAACCCAATCTAACATCTCGGCGGTAATATTTGACCACATTCCTGGCGAGTTGGCCTCTACGTCTTCGTGGGACCTTTATATACATCAATAACGTAATATAACTTAACCTAACCCAACCTAACATCTCCGCGGTAATATTTGACAACATACCTGGCGAGTTGGCCTCTACGTCTCCGTGGGCCCTTCATATACATCAATAACGAAATATAACCTAACCTAAATCAACCTAACATCTCGGCGGTAATATTTGACAACATTCCTGGCGAGTTGGCTTCTCCGTCCCCGTGGGACCTTTATATACTTCAATAACTTAATATACCCTAACCTGACCCAGTCTAGCACCTCGGCGGTAATATTTGACCACACTCCTGGCTTGCTGACCTCTACGTCTCCGTGAGTCCTTTATATACATCTATAACGTAATATAACCTAACCTAACCCAACCTAACATCTCCGCGGTATTATTTGACAACATACCTGGCGAGTTGGCCTCCACGTCTCCGGGGGACCTTTATATACATCAGTAACATAATATAAGCTAGCCTAACCTAATCTAACATCTCGGCGGTAATGTTTGACCACATTCCTGGCGAGTTGGCCTCTACGTCCCCGTGGGACCTTTATATACATCAATAACGTAATATAACCTAACCTAACCCAACCTAACATCTCGGCGGTAATATTTGACAACATTCCTGGCGAGTTGGCTTCTCCGTCCCCGTGGGACCTTTATATACATCAATGACGTAATATAACCTAACCTAACCCAACCTAACATCTCCGCGGTATTATTCGACATCATACCTGGCGAGTTGGCCTCCACGTCTCCGTGGGGCCTTTATATACATCAATAACATAATATAAGCTAGCCTAACCTAATCTAACATCTCGGCGGTAATATTTGACCACATTCCTGGCGAGTTGGCCTCTACGTCTCCGTGGGACCTTTATATACATCAATAACGTAATATAACCTAACCTAACCCAACCTAACATCTCGGCGGTAATATTTGACAAGATTCCTGGCGAGTTGGCCTCTACGTCTCCGTGGGATCTTTATATACATCAATAACGTAATATAACATAGCCTAAGCCAATCTAACATCTCGGCGGTAATATTTGACGACATTCCTGGCGAGTTGGCCTCTACGTTTCCGTGGGACCTTTATATACTTCAATAACGTAATATAACCTAACCTAACCCAACCTAACATCTCGGCGGTAATATTTGAAAACATTCCTGGCGAGTTGGCCTTTACGTCTCCGTGGGACCTTCACATACATCAATAACGTAACATAACCTAACCTAACCCAATCTAGCATCTCGGCGGTAATATTTGACCACATTCCTGGCTTGTTGGCCTCTACGTCTCCGTGGGACCTTTATATACATCAATAACATAATATAAGCTAGCCTAACCCAATCTAACATCTCGGCGGTAATATTTGAACACATTCCTGGCTTGTTGGCCTCTACGTCTCCGTGGGACCTTTATATACATCAGTAACGTAATATAACCTAACCTAACCCAACCTAACATCTCGGCGGTAATATTTGACAACATTCCTGGCGAGTTGGCTTCTCCGTCCCCGTGGGACCTTTATATACATCAATGACGTAATATAACCTAACCTAACCCAACCTAACATCTCGGCGGTAATATTTGACGACATTCCTGGCGAGTTGGCCTCTACGTTTCCGTGGGATATTTATATACATCAATAACATAATATAAGCTAAGCTCACCCAATCTAACATCTCCGCGGTAATATTTGACGACATACCTGGCGAGTAGGCCTCTACGTCTCCGTGGGCCCTTCATATACATCAATAACAAAAATATAACCTAACCTAAATCAACCTATCATCTCGGCGATAATATTTGACAAGATTCCTGGCGAGTTGGCCTCTACGTTTCCGTGGGATATTTATATACTTCAATAACGTAATATAACCTAACCTAACCTAATCTAACATCACCGCGGTAATATTTGACAACATTCCTGGCGAGTTGGCCTCTACGTCTCCGTTTGACCTTCATATACATCAATAACGTAATCTAACCTAACATAACCCAACCTAACATCTCGGCGGTAATGTTTGACAACATTCCTGGCGAGTTGGCTTCTCCGTCCCCGTGGGACCTTTATATACTTCAATAACTTAATATACCCTAACCTGACCCAGTCTAGCACCTCGGCGGTAATATTTGACCACACTCCTGGCTTGCTGACCTCTACGTCTCCGTGAGTCCTTTATATACATCTATAACGTAATATAACCTAACCTAACCCAACCTAACATCTCGGCGGTAGTATTTGAAAACATTTCTAGCGAGTTGGCCTCTACGTCTCCGTGGGACCTTTATATACATCAATAACGTAATATAACCTAACCTAACCCAATCTAACATCTCGGTGGTAATATTTGACATCATTCCTGGCGAGTTGGCCTCTACGTCTCCGTTGACCTTCATATACATCAATAACGTAATATAACGTAACCTAACCAACCTATCATCTCGGCGGTTATATTTGACCACATTCCTGGCGAGTTAGCCTCTACGTCCCCGTGGGACCTTTATATACATCAATAACGTAATATAACCTAACCTAACCCAACCTAACATCTCGGCGGTAATATTTGACGACATTCCTGGCGAGTTGGCCTCTACGTTTCCGTGGGATATTTATATACATCAATAACATAATATAAGCTAGCCTAACCTAATCTAACATCTCGGCGGTAATATTTGACCACATTCCTGGCTTGTTGGCCTCTACGTCTCCGTGAGACCTTTATATACATCTATAACGTAATATAACCTAACCTAACCCAACCTAACTTCTCGGCGGTAATGTTTGACAACATTCCTGGCGAGTTGGCTTCTCCATCCCCGTGGGACCTTTATATACATCTATAACGTAATATAACCTAACCTAACCCAAGCTAACTTCTCGGCGGTAATATTTGAAAACATACCTGGCGAGGTGGCCTCTACGTTTCCGTGGGACCTTTATATACTTCAATAACATAATATAACCTAACCTAACCCAATCTAACATCTCCGCGGTAATATTTGACAACATTCCTGGCGAGTTGGCCTCCACGTTTCCATTTGACCTTCATATACATCAATAACGCAATCTAACCTAACATAACAGAACCTAACATCTCGGCGGTAATATTTGACAACATTCCTGGCGAGTTGGCTTCTCCGTCCCCGTGGGACCTTTATATACATCAATAACGTAATATAACCTAACCTAACCCAACCTAACATCTCGGCGGTAATATTTGACAACATTCCTGGCGAGTTGGCCTCTACGTCTCCGTGGGATCTTTATATACATCAATAACATAATATAAGCTAGCCTAACCTAATCTAACATCTCGGCGGTAATATTTGACCACATTCCTGGCTTGTTGGCCTCTACGTCTCCGTGAGACCTTTATATACATCTATAACGTAATATAACCTAACCTAACCCAACCTAACTTCTCGGCGGTAATATTTGAAAACATACCTGGCGAGGTGGCCTCTACGTCTCCGTGGGATATTTATATACATCAATAACATAATATAAGCTAGCCTAACCCAATCTAACATCTCGGCGGTAATATTTGACCACATTCCTGGCGAGTTGGCCTCTACGTCTTCGTGGGACCTTTATATACATCAATAACGTAATATAACTTAACCTAACCCAACCTAACATCTCCGCGGTAATATTTGACAACATACCTGGCGAGTTGGCCTCTACGTCTCCGTGGGCCCTTCATATACATCAATAACGAAATATAACCTAACCTAAATCAACCTAACATCTCGGCGGTAATATTTGACAACATTCCTGGCGAGTTGGCTTCTCCGTCCCCGTGGGACCTTTATATACTTCAATAACTTAATATACCCTAACCTGACCCAGTCTAGCACCTCGGCGGTAATATTTGACCACACTCCTGGCTTGCTGACCTCTACGTCTCCGTGAGTCCTTTATATACATCTATAACGTAATATAACCTAACCTAACCCAACCTAACATCTCCGCGGTATTATTTGACAACATACCTGGCGAGTTGGCCTCCACGTCTCCGGGGGACCTTTATATACATCAGTAACATAATATAAGCTAGCCTAACCTAATCTAACATCTCGGCGGTAATGTTTGACCACATTCCTGGCGAGTTGGCCTCTACGTCCCCGTGGGACCTTTATATACATCAATAACGTAATATAACCTAACCTAACCCAACCTAACATCTCGGCGGTAATATTTGACAACATTCCTGGCGAGTTGGCTTCTCCGTCCCCGTGGGACCTTTATATACATCAATGACGTAATATAACCTAACCTAACCCAACCTAACATCTCGGCGGTAATATTTGACGACATTCCTGGCGAGTTGGCCTCTACGTTTCCGTGGGATATTTATATACATCAATAACATAATATAAGCTAAGCTCACCCAATCTAACATCTCCGCGGTAATATTTGACGACATACCTGGCGAGTAGGCCTCTACGTCTCCGTGGGCCCTTCATATACATCAATAACAAAAATATAACCTAACCTAAATCAACCTATCATCTCGGCGATAATATTTGACAAGATTCCTGGCGAGTTGGCCTCTACGTTTCCGTGGGATATTTATATACTTCAATAACGTAATATAACCTAACCTAACCTAATCTAACATCACCGCGGTAATATTTGACAACATTCCTGGCGAGTTGGCCTCTACGTCTCCGTTTGACCTTCATATACATCAATAACGTAATCTAACCTAACATAACCCAACCTAACATCTCGGCGGTAATGTTTGACAACATTCCTGGCGAGTTGGCTTCTCCGTCCCCGTGGGACCTTTATATACTTCAATAACTTAATATACCCTAACCTGACCCAGTCTAGCACCTCGGCGGTAATATTTGACCACACTCCTGGCTTGCTGACGTCTACGTCTCCGTGAGTCCTTTATATACATCTATAACGTAATATAACCTAACCTAACCCAACCTAACATCTCGGCGGTAGTATTTGAAAACATTTCTAGCGAGTTGGCCTCTACGTCTCCGTGGGACCTTTATATACATCAATAACGTAATATAACCTAACCTAACCCAATCTAACATCTCGGTGGTAATATTTGACATCATTCCTGGCGAGTTGGCCTCTACGTCTCCGTTGACCTTCATATACATCAATAACGTAATATAACGTAACCTAACCAACCTATCATCTCGGCGGTTATATTTGACAACATTCCTGGCGAGTTGGCTTCTCCGTCTCCGTGGGACCTTTATATACATCAATAACGTAACATAACCTAACCTAACACAACCTAACATCTCCGCGGTATTATTTGACAACATACCTGGCGAGTTGGCCTCCACGTCTCCGGGGGACCTTTATATACATCAGTAACATAATATAAGCTAGCCTAACCTAATCTAACATCTCGGCGGTAATGTTTGACCACATTCCTGGCGAGTTGGCCTCTACGTCCCCGTGGGACCTTTATATACATCAATAACGTAATATAACCTAACCTAACCCAACCTAACATCTCGGCGGTAATATTTGACAACATTCCTGGCGAGTTGGCTTCTCCGTCCCCGTGGGACCTTTATATACATCAATGACGTAATATAACCTAACCTAACCCAACCTAACATCTCCGCGGTATTATTTGACATCATACCTGGCGAGTTGGCCTCCACGTCTCCGTGGGGCCTTTATATACATCAATAACATAATATAAGCTAGCCTAACCTAATCTAACATCTCGGCGGTAATATTTGACCACATTCCTGGCGAGTTGGCCTCTACGTCTCCGTGGGACCTTTATATACATCAATAACGTAATATAACCTAACCTAACCCAACCTAACATCTCGGCGGTAATATTTGACAAGATTCCTGGCGAGTTGGCCTCTACGTCTCCGTGGGATCTTTATATACATCAATAACGTAATATAACATAGCCTAAGCCAATCTAACATCTCGGCGGTAATATTTGACGACATTCCTGGCGAGTTGGCCTCTACGTTTCCGTGGGACCTTTATATACTTCAATAACGTAATATAACCTAACCTAACCCAACCTAACATCTCGGCGGTAATATTTGAAAACATTCCTGGCGAGTTGGCCTTTACGTCTCCGTGGGACCTTCACATACATCAATAACGTAACATAACCTAACCTAACCCAATCTAGCATCTCGGCGGTAATATTTGACCACATTCCTGGCTTGTTGGCCTCTACGTCTCCGTGGGACCTTTATATACATCAATAACATAATATAAGCTAGCCTAACCCAATCTAACATCTCGGCGGTAATATTTGACCACATTCCTGGCTTGTTGGCCTCTACGTCTCCGTGGGACCTTTATATACATCAATAACGTAATATAGCCTAACCTAACCCAACCTAACATCTCGGCGGTAATATTTGACAACATTCCTGGCGAGTTGGCTTCTCCGTCCCCGTGGGACCTTTATATACATCAATGACGTAATATAACCTAACCTAACCCAACCTAACATCTCGGCGGTAATATTTGACAAGATCCCTGGCGAGTTGGCCTCTACGTTTCCGTGGGACCTTTATATACTTCAATAACGTAATATAACCTAACCTAACCCAATCTAACATCTCCGCGGTAATATTTGACAACATTCCTGGCGAGTTGGCCTCCACGTTTCCATTTGACCTTCATATACGTCAATAACGCAATCTAACCTAACATAACAGAACCTAACATCTCGGCGGTAATATTTGACAACATTCCTGGCGAGTTGGCTTCTCCGTCCCCGTGGGACCTTTATATACATCAATAACGTAATATAACCTAACCTAACCCAACCTTACATCTCGGCGGTATTATTCGACATCATACCTGGCGAGTTGGCCTCCACGTCTCCGTGGGGCCTTTATATACATCAATAACATAATATAAGCTAGCCTAACCTAATCTAACATCTCGGCGGTAATATTTGACCACATTCCTGGCGAGTTGGCCTCTACGTCTCCGTGGGACCTTTATATACATCAATAACGTAATATAACCTAACCTAACCCAACCCAACATCTCGGCGGTAATATTTGACAAGATTCCTGGCGAGTTGGCCTCTACGTCTCCGTGGGATCTTTATATACATCAATAACGTAATATAACATAGCCTAAGCCAATCTAACATCTCGGCGGTAATATTTGACGACATTCCTGGCGAGTTGGCCTCTACGTTTCCGTGGGACCTTTATATACTTCAATAACGTAATATAACCTAACCTAACCCAACCTAACATCTCGGCGGTTATATTTGACAACATTCCTGGCGAGTTGGCTTCTCCGTCTCCGTGGGACCTTTATATACATCAATAACGTAACATAACCTAACCTAACCCAACCTAACATCTCCGCGGTATTATTTGACAACATACCTGGCGAGTTGGCCTCCACGTCTCCGGGGGACCTTTATATACATCAGTAACATAATATAAGCTAGCCTAACCTAATCTAACATCTCGGCGGTAATGTTTGACCACATTCCTGGCGAGTTGGCCTCTACGTCCCCGTGGGACCTTTATATACATCAATAACGTAATATAACCTAACCTAACCCAACCTAACATCTCGGCGGTAATATTTGACAACATTCCTGGCGAGTTGGCTTCTCCGTCCCCGTGGGACCTTTATATACATCAATGACGTAATATAACCTAACCTAACCCAACCTAACATCTCCGCGGTATTATTCGACATCATACCTGGCGAGTTGGCCTCCACGTCTCCGTGGGGCCTTTATATACATCAATAACATAATATAAGCTAGCCTAACCTAATCTAACATCTCGGCGGTAATATTTGACCACATTCCTGGCGAGTTGGCCTCTACGTCTCCGTGGGACCTTTATATACATCAATAACGTAATATAACCTAACCTAACCCAACCTAACATCTCGGCGGTAATATTTGACAAGATTCCTGGCGAGTTGGCCTCTACGTCTCCGTGGGATCTTTATATACATCAATAACGTAATATAACATAGCCTAAGCCAATCTAATATCTCGGCGGTAATATTTGACGACATTCCTGGCGAGTTGGCCTCTACGTTTCCGTGGGACCTTTATATACTTCAATAACGTAATATAACCTAACCTAACCCAACCTAACATCTCGGCGGTAATATTTGAAAACATTCCTGGCGAGTTGCCCTTTACGTCTCCGTGGGACCTTCACATACATCAATAACGTAACATAACCTAACCTAACCCAATCTAGCATCTCGGCGGTAATATTTGACCACATTCCTGGCTTGTTGGCCTCTACGTCTCCGTGGGACCTTTATATACATCAATAACATAATATAAGCTAGCCTAACCCAATCTAACATCTCGGCGGTAATATTTGACCACATTCCTGGCTTGTTGGCCTCTACGTCTCCGTGGGACCTTTATATACATCAATAACGTAATATAACCTAACCTAACCCAACCTAACATCTCGGCGGTAATATTTGACAACATTCCTGGCGAGTTGGCTTCTCCGTCCCCGTGGGACCTTTATATACATCAATGACGTAATATAACCTAACCTAACCCAACCTAACATCTCGGCGGTAATATTTGACGACATTCCTGGCGAGTTGGCCTCTACGTTTCCGTGGGATATTTATATACATCAATAACATAATATAAGCTAAGCTCACCCAATCTAACATCTCCGCGGTAATATTTGACGACATACCTGGCGAGTAGGCCTCTACGTCTCCGTGGGCCCTTCATATACATCAATAACAAAAATATAACCTAACCTAAATCAACCTATCATCTCGGCGATAATATTTGACAAGATTCCTGGCGAGTTGGCCTCTACGTTTCCGTGGGATATTTATATACTTCAATAACGTAATATAACCTAACCTAACCTAATCTAACATCACCGCGGTAATATTTGACAACATTCCTGGCGAGTTGGCCTCTACGTCTCCGTTTGACCTTCATATACATCAATAACGTAATCTAACCTAACATAACCCAACCTAACATCTCGGCGGTAATGTTTGACAACATTCCTGGCGAGTTGGCTTCTCCGTCCCCGTGGGACCTTTATATACTTCAATAACTTAATATACCCTAACCTGACCCAGTCTAGCACCTCGGCGGTAATATTTGACCACACTCCTGGCTTGCTGACCTCTACGTCTCCGTGAGTCCTTTATATACATCTATAACGTAATATAACCTAACCTAACCCAACCTAACATCTCGGCGGTAGTATTTGAAAACATTTCTAGCGAGTTGGCCTCTACGTCTCCGTGGGACCTTTATATACATCAATAACGTAATATAACCTAACCTAACCCAATCTAACATCTCGGTGGTAATATTTGACATCATTCCTGGCGAGTTGGCCTCTACGTCTCCGTTGACCTTCATATACATCAATAACGTAATATAACGTAACCTAACCAACCTATCATCTCGGCGGTTATATTTGACAACATTCCTGGCGAGTTGGCTTCTCCGTCTCCGTGGGACCTTTATATACATCAATAACGTAACATAACCTAACCTAACACAACCTAACATCTCCGCGGTATTATTTGACAACATACCTGGCGAGTTGGCCTCCACGTCTCCGGGGGACCTTTATATACATCAGTAACATAATATAAGCTAGCCTAACCTAATCTAACATCTCGGCGGTAATGTTTGACCACATTCCTGGCGAGTTGGCCTCTACGTCCCCGTGGGACCTTTATATACATCAATAACGTAATATAACCTAACCTAACCCAACCTAACATCTCGGCGGTAATATTTGACAACATTCCTGGCGAGTTGGCTTCTCCGTCCCCGTGGGACCTTTATATACATCAATGACGTAATATAACCTAACCTAACCCAACCTAACATCTCCGCGGTATTATTTGACATCATACCTGGCGAGTTGGCCTCCACGTCTCCGTGGGGCCTTTATATACATCAATAACATAATATAAGCTAGCCTAACCTAATCTAACATCTCGGCGGTAATATTTGACCACATTCCTGGCGAGTTGGCCTCTACGTCTCCGTGGGACCTTTATATACATCAATAACGTAATATAACCTAACCTAACCCAACCTAACATCTCGGCGGTAATATTTGACAAGATTCCTGGCGAGTTGGCCTCTACGTCTCCGTGGGATCTTTATATACATCAATAACGTAATATAACATAGCCTAAGCCAATCTAACATCTCGGCGGTAATATTTGACGACATTCCTGGCGAGTTGGCCTCTACGTTTCCGTGGGACCTTTATATACTTCAATAACGTAATATAACCTAACCTAACCCAACCTAACATCTCGGCGGTAATATTTGAAAACATTCCTGGCGAGTTGGCCTTTACGTCTCCGTGGGACCTTCACATACATCAATAACGTAACATAACCTAACCTAACCCAATCTAGCATCTCGGCGGTAATATTTGACCACATTCCTGGCTTGTTGGCCTCTACGTCTCCGTGGGACCTTTATATACATCAATAACATAATATAAGCTAGCCTAAACCAATCTAACATCTCGGCGGTAATATTTGACCACATTCCTGGCTTGTTGGCCTCTACGTCTCCGTGGGACCTTTATATACATCAATAACGTAATATAGCCTAACCTAACCCAACCTAACATCTCGGCGGTAATATTTGACAACATTCCTGGCGAGTTGGCTTCTCCGTCCCCGTGGGACCTTTATATACATCAATGACGTAATATAACCTAACCTAACCCAACCTAACATCTCGGCGGTAATATTTGACAAGATCCCTGGCGAGTTGGCCTCTACGTTTCCGTGGGACCTTTATATACTTCAATAACGTAATATAACCTAACCTAACCCAATCTAACATCTCCGCGGTAATATTTGACAACATTCCTGGCGAGTTGGCCTCCACGTTTCCATTTGACCTTCATATACGTCAATAACGCAATCTAACCTAACATAACAGAACCTAACATCTCGGCGGTAATATTTGACAACATTCCTGGCGAGTTGGCTTCTCCGTCCCCGTGGGACCTTTATATACATCAATAACGTAATATAACCTAACCTAACCCAACCTTACATCTCGGCGGTAATATTTGACAACATTCCTGGCGAGTTGGCCTCTACGTCTCCGTGGGATCTTTATATACATCAATAACATAATATAAGCTAGCCTAACCTAATCTAACATCTCGGCGGTAATATTTGACCACATTCCTGGCTTGTTGGCCTCTACGTCTCCGTGAGACCTTTATATACATCTATAACGTAATATAACCTAACCTAACCCAACCTAACTTCTCGGCGGTAATATTTGAAAACATACCTGGCGAGGTGGCCTCTACGTCTCCGTGGGATATTTATATACATCAATAACATAATATAAGCTAGCCTAACCCAATCTAACATCTCGGCGGTAATATTTGACCACATTCCTGGCGAGTTGGCCTCTACGTCTTCGTGGGACCTTTATATACATCAATAACGTAATATAACTTAACCTAACCCAACCTAACATCTCCGCGGTAATATTTGACAACATACCTGGCGAGTTGGCCTCTACGTCTCCGTGGGCCCTTCATATACATCAATAACGAAATATAACCTAACCTAAATCAACCTAACATCTCGGCGGTAATATTTGACAACATTCCTGGCGAGTTGGCTTCTCCGTCCCCGTGGGACCTTTATATACTTCAATAACTTAATATGCCCTAACCTGACCCAGTCTAGCACCTCGGCGGTAATATTTGACCACACTCCTGGCTTGCTGACCTCTACGTCTCCGTGAGTGCTTTATATACATCTATAACGTAATATAACCTAACCTAACCCAACCTAACATCTCGCCGGTAGTATTTGAAAACATTTCTAGCGAGTTGGCCTCTACGTCTCCGTGGGACCTTTATATACATCAATAACGTAATATAACCTAACCTAACCCAATCTAACATCTCGGCGGTAATATTTGACATCATTCCTGGCGAGTTGGCCTCTACGTCTCCGTTGACCTTCATATACATCAATAACGTAATATAACGTAACCTAACCAACCTATCATCTCGGCGGTTATATTTGACAACATTCCTGGCGAGTTGGCTTCTCCGTCTCCGTGGGACCTTTATATACATCAATAACGTAACATAACCTAACATAACCCAACCTAACATCTCCGCGGTATTATTTGACAACATACCTGGCGAGTTGGCCTCCACGTCTCCGGGGGACCTTTATATACATCAGTAACATAATATAAGCTAGCCTAACCTAATCTAACATCTCGGCGGTAATGTTTTACCACATTCCTGGCGAGTTGGCCTCTACGTCCCCGTGGGACCTTTATATACATCAATAACGTAATATAACCTAACCTAACCCAACCTAACATCTCGGCGGTAATATTTGACAACATACCTGGCGAGTTGGCTTCTCCGTCCCCGTGGGACCTTTATATACATCAATGACGTAATATAACCTAACCTAACCCAACCTAACATCTCCGCGGTATTATTTGACATCATACCTGGCGAGTTGGCCTCCACGTCTCCGTGGGGCCTTTATATACATCAATAACATAATATAAGCTAGCCTAACCTAATCTAACATCTCGGCGGTAATATTTGAAAACATTCCTGGCGAGTTGGCCTCTACGTCTCCGTGGGACCTTTATATACATCAATAACGTAATATAACCTAACCTAACCCAACCTAACATCTCGGCGGTAATATTTGACAAGATTCCTGGCGAGTTGGCCTCTACGTCTCCGTGGGATCTTTATATACATCAATAACGTAATATAACATAGCCTAAGCCAATCTAACATCTCGGCGGTAATATTTGACGACATTCCTGGCGAGTTGGCCTCTACGTTTCCGTGGGACCTTTATATACTTCAATAACGTAATATAACCTAACCTAACCCAACCTAACATCTCGGCGGTAATATTTGAAAACATTCCTGGCGAGTTGGCCTTTACGTCTCCGTGGGACCTTCACATACATCAATAACGTAACATAACCTAACCTAACCCAATCTAGCATCTCGGCGGTAATATTTGACCACATTCCTGGCTTGTTGGCCTCTACGTCTCCGTGGGACCTTTATATACATCAATAACATAATATAAGCTAGCCTAACCCAATCTAACATCTCGGCGGTAATATTTGACCACATTCCTGGCTTGTTGGCCTCTACGTCTCCGTGGGACCTTTATATACATCAATAACGTAATATAACGTAACCTAACCCAACCTATCATCTCGGCGGTTATATTTGACCACATTCCTGGCGAGTTGGCTTCTCCGTCTCCGTGGGACCTTTATATACATCAATAACGTAATATAACCTAACCTAACCAAACCTAACATCTCCGCGGTATTATTTGACATCATACCTGGCGAGTTGGCCTCCACGTCTCCGTGGGACCTTTATATACATCAATAACATAATATAAGCTAGCCTAACCTAATCTAACATCTCGGCGGTAATATTTGAACACATTCCTGGCGAGTTGGCCTCTACGTCTCCGTGGGACCTTTATATACATCAATAACGTAATATAACTTAACCTAACCCAACCTAACATCTCCGCGGTAATATTTGACGACATTCCTGGCGAGTTCGCTTCTACGTTTCCGTGGGACCTTTATATACTTCAATAACGTAATATAACCTAACCTAACCCAACCTAACATCTCCGCGGTATTATTTGACATCATACCTGGCGAGTTGGCCTCCACGTCTCCGTGGGGCCTTTATATACATCAATAACATAATATAAGCTAGCCTAACCTAATCTAACATCTCGGCGGTAATATTTGACCACATTCCTGGCGAGTTGGCCTCTACGTCTCCGTGGGACCTTTATATACATCAATAACGTAATATAACCTAACCTAACCCAACTTAACATCTCGGCGGTAATATTTGACAAGATTCCTGGCGAGTTGGCCTCTACGTCTCCGTGGGATCTTTATATACATCAATAACGTAATATAACATAACCTAAGCCAATCTAACATCTCGGCGGTAATATTTGACGACATTCCTGGCGAGTTGGCCTCTACGTTTCCGTGGGACCTTTATATACTTCAATAACGTAATATAACCTAACCTAACCCAACCTAACATCTCGGCGGTAATATTTGACGACATTCCTGGCGAGTTGGCCTCTACGTTTCCGTGGGATATTTATATACATCAATAACATAATATAAGCTAAGCTAACCCAATCTAACATCTCCGCGGTAATATTTGACAACATACCTGGCGAGTAGGCCTCTACGTCTCCGTGGGCCCTACATATACATCAATAACAAAAATATAACCTAACCTAAATCAACCTAACATCTCGGCGGTAATATTTGACGACATTCCTGGCGATTTGGCCTCTACGTTTCCGTGGGACCTTTATATACTTCAATAACCTAATATAACCTAACCTAAATCAACCTATCATCTCGGCGATAATATTTGACAAGATTCCTGGCGAGTTGGCCTCTACGTCTCCGTGGGATCTTTATATACATCAATAACGTAATATAACATAACCTAACCAATCGAACATCTCGGCGGTAATATTTGACCACATTCCTGGCTAGTTGGCCTCTACGTCTCCGAGGGACCTTCATATACACCAATAACGAAATATAACCTAACCTATCCTAACCTATCATCTCGGCGGTAACATTTGACAACATTCCCGGCGAGTTGGCCTCTACGTTTCCGTGGACCTTTATATACATCAGTAACGTAATATAACCTAACCTAACCCAACGTAACATCTCGGCGGTAATATTTGAAAACATTCCTGGCGAGTTGGCCTTTACGTCTCCGTTGGCCCTTCATATACATCAATAACGTAATATAACCTAACCTAACCCAATCTAGCATCTCGGCGGTAATATTTGACCACATTCCTGGCTTGTTGGCCTCTACGTTTCCGTGGGACCTTTATATACTTCAATAACGTAATATAACCTAACCTAAATCAACCTATCATCTCGGCGATAATATTTGGCAAGATTCCTGGCGAGTTGGCCTCTACGTCTCCGTGGGATCTTTATATACATCAATAACGTAATATAACATAACCTAACCCAATCTAACATCTCGGCGGTAATATTTGACCACATTCCTGGTTAGTTGGCCTCTACGTCTCCGAGGGACCTTCATATACACCAATAACGAAATATAACCTAACCTATCCTAACCTATCATCTCGGCGGTAACATTTGACAACATTCCCGGCGAGTTGGCCTCTACGTCTCCGTGGGACCTTTATATACATCAGTAACGTAATATAACCTAACCTAACCCAACGCAACATCTCGGCGGTAATATTTGAAAACATTCCTGGCGAGTTGGCCTTTACGTCTCCGTGGGACCTTCACATACATCAATAACGTAACATAACCTAACCTAACCCAATCTAGCATCTCGGCGGTAATATTTGACCACATTCCTGGCTTGTTGGCCTCTACGTCTCCGTGGGACCTTTATATACATCAATAACATAATATAAGCTAGCCTAACCCAACCTATCATCTCGGCGGTTATATTTGACAACATTCCTGGCGAGTTGGCTTCTCCGTCTCCGTGGGACCTTTATATACATCAATAACGTAATATAACCTAACCTAACCCAACCTAACATCTCCGCGGTATTATTTGACATCATACCTGGCGAGTTGGCCTCCACGTCTCCGTGGGACCTTTATATACATCAATAACATAATATAAGCTAGCCTAACCCAATCTAACATCTCCGCGGTATTATTTGACATCATACCTGGCGAGTTGGCCTCCACGTCTCCGTGGGGCCTTTATATACATCAATAACATAATATAAGCTAGCCTAACCTAATCTAACATCTCGGCGGTAATATTTGACCACATTCCTGGCGAGTTGGCCTCTACGTCTCCGTGGGACCTTTATATACATCAATAACGTAATATAACCTAACCTAACCCAACCTAACATCTCGGCGGTAATATTTGACAAGATTCCTGGCGAGTTGGCCTCTACGTCTCCGTGGGATCTTTATATACATCAATAACGTAATATAACATAGCCTAAGCCAATCTAACATCTCGGCGGTAATATTTGACGACATTCCTGGCGAGTTGGCCTCTACGTTTCCGTGGGACCTTTATATACTTCAATAACGTAATATAACCTAACCTAACCCAACCTAACATCTCGGCGGTAATATTTGAAAACATTCCTGGCGAGTTGGCCTTTACGTCTCCGTGGGACCTTCACATACATCAATAACGTAACATAACCTAACCTAACCCAATCTAGCATCTCGGCGGTAATATTTGACCACATTCCTGGCTTGTTGGCCTCTACGTCTCCGTGGGACCTTTATATACATCAATAACATAATATAAGCTAGCCTAACCCAATCTAACATCTCGGCGGTAATATTTGACCACATTCCTGGCTTGTTGGCCTCTACGTCTCCGTGGGACCTTTATATACATCAATAACGTAATATAGCCTAACCTAACCCAACCTAACATCTCGGCGGTAATATTTGACAACATTCCTGGCGAGTTGGCTTCTCCGTCCCCGTGGGACCTTTATATACATCAATGACGTAATATAACCTAACCTAACCCAACCTAACATCTCGGCGGTAATATTTGACAAGATCCCTGGCGAGTTGGCCTCTACGTTTCCGTGGGACCTTTATATACTTCAATAACGTAATATAACCTAACCTAACCCAATCTAACATCTCCGCGGTAATATTTGACAACATTCCTGGCGAGTTGGCCTCCACGTTTCCATTTGACCTTCATATACGTCAATAACGCAATCTAACCTAACATAACAGAACCTAACATCTCGGCGGTAATATTTGACAACATTCCTGGCGAGTTGGCTTCTCCGTCCCCGTGGGACCTTTATATACATCAATAACGTAATATAACCTAACCTAACCCAACCTTACATCTCGGCGGTAATATTTGACAACATTCCTGGCGAGTTGGCCTCTACGTCTCCGTGGGATCTTTATATACATCAATAACATAATATAAGCTAGCCTAACCTAATCTAACATCTCGGCGGTAATATTTGACCACATTCCTGGCTTGTTGGCCTCTACGTCTCCGTGAGACCTTTATATACATCTATAACGTAATATAACCTAACCTAACCCAACCTAACTTCTCGGCGGTAATATTTGAAAACATACCTGGCGAGGTGGCCTCTACGTCTCCGTGGGATATTTATATACATCAATAACATAATATAAGCTAGCCTAACCCAATCTAACATCTCGGCGGTAATATTTGACCACATTCCTGGCGAGTTGGCCTCTACGTCTTCGTGGGACCTTTATATACATCAATAACGTAATATAACTTAACCTAACCCAACCTAACATCTCGGCGGTAATATTTGACAACATTCCTGGCGAGTTGGCTTCTCCGTCCCCGTGGGACCTTTATATACTTCAATAACTTAATATGCCCTAACCTGACCCAGTCTAGCACCTCGGCGGTAATATTTGACCACACTCCTGGCTTGCTGACCTCTACGTCTCCGTGAGTGCTTTATATACATCTATAACGTAATATAACCTAACCTAACCCAACCTAACATCTCGCCGGTAGTATTTGAAAACATTTCTAGCGAGTTGGCCTCTACGTCTCCGTGGGACCTTTATATACATCAATAACGTAATATAACCTAACCTAACCCAATCTAACATCTCGGCGGTAATATTTGACATCATTCCTGGCGAGTTGGCCTCTACGTCTCCGTTGACCTTCATATACATCAATAACGTAATATAACGTAACCTAACCAACCTATCATCTCGGCGGTTATATTTGACAACATTCCTGGCGAGTTGGCTTCTCCGTCTCCGTGGGACCTTTATATACATCAATAACGTAACATAACCTAACATAACCCAACCTAACATCTCCGCGGTATTATTTGACAACATACCTGGCGAGTTGGCCTCCACGTCTCCGGGGGACCTTTATATACATCAGTAACATAATATAAGCTAGCCTAACCTAATCTAACATCTCGGCGGTAATGTTTTACCACATTCCTGGCGAGTTGGCCTCTACGTCCCCGTGGGACCTTTATATACATCAATAACGTAATATAACCTAACCTAACCCAACCTAACATCTCGGCGGTAATATTTGACAACATACCTGGCGAGTTGGCTTCTCCGTCCCCGTGGGACCTTTATATACATCAATGACGTAATATAACCTAACCTAACCCAACCTAACATCTCCGCGGTATTATTTGACATCATACCTGGCGAGTTGGCCTCCACGTCTCCGTGGGGCCTTTATATACATCAATAACATAATATAAGCTAGCCTAACCTAATCTAACATCTCGGCGGTAATATTTGAAAACATTCCTGGCGAGTTGGCCTCTACGTCTCCGTGGGACCTTTATATACATCAATAACGTAATATAACCTAACCTAACCCAACCTAACATCTCGGCGGTGATATTTGACAAGATTCCTGGCGAGTTGGCCTCTACGTCTCCGTGGGATCTTTATATACATCAATAACGTAATATAACATAGCCTAAGCCAATCTAACATCTCGGCGGTAATATTTGACGACATTCCTGGCGAGTTGGCCTCTACGTTTCCGTGGGACCTTTATATACTTCAATAACGTAATATAACCTAACCTAACCCAACCTAACATCTCGGCGGTAATATTTGAAAACATTCCTGGCGAGTTGGCCTTTACGTCTCCGTGGGACCTTCACATACATCAATAACGTAACATAACCTAACCTAACCCAATCTAGCATCTCGGCGGTAATATTTGACCACATTCCTGGCTTGTTGGCCTCTACGTCTCCGTGGGACCTTTATATACATCAATAACATAATATAAGCTAGCCTAACCCAATCTAACATCTCGGCGGTAATATTTGACCACATTCCTGGCTTGTTGGCCTCTACGTCTCCGTGGGACCTTTATATACATCAATAACGTAATATAACGTAACCTAACCCAACCTATCATCTCGGCGGTTATATTTGACCACATTCCTGGCGAGTTGGCTTCTCCGTCTCCGTGGGACCTTTATATACATCAATAACGTAATATAACCTAACCTTACCAAACCTAACATCTCCGCGGTATTATTTGACATCATACCTGGCGAGTTGGCCTCCACGTCTCCGTGGGACCTTTATATACATCAATAACATAATATAAGCTAGCCTAACCTAATCTAACATCTCGGCGGTAATATTTGAACACATTCCTGGCGAGTTGGCCTCTACGTCTCCGTGGGACCTTTATATACATCAATAACGTAATATAACTTAACCTAACCCAACCTAACATCTCCGCGGTAATATTTGACGACATTCCTGGCGAGTTCGCTTCTACGTTTCCGTGGGACCTTTATATACTTCAATAACGTAATATAACCTAACCTAACCCAACCTAACATCTCCGCGGTATTATTTGACATCATACCTGGCGAGTTGGCCTCCACGTCTCCGTGGGGCCTTTATATACATCAATAACATAATATAAGCTAGCCTAACCTAATCTAACATCTCGGCGGTAATATTTGACCACATTCCTGGCGAGTTGGCCTCTACGTCTCCGTGGGACCTTTATATACATCAATAACGTAATATAACCTAACCTAACCCAACTTAACATCTCGGCGGTAATATTTGACAAGATTCCTGGCGAGTTGGCCTCTACGTCTCCGTGGGATCTTTATATACATCAATAACGTAATATAACATAACCTAAGCCAATCTAACATCTCGGCGGTAATATTTGACGACATTCCTGGCGAGTTGGCCTCTACGTTTCCGTGGGACCTTTATATACTTCAATAACGTAATATAACCTAACCTAACCCAACCTAACATCTCGGCGGTAATATTTGACGACATTCCTGGCGAGTTGGCCTCTACGTTTCCGTGGGATATTTATATACATCAATAACATAATATAAGCTAAGCTAACCCAATCTAACATCTCCGCGGTAATATTTGACAACATACCTGGCGAGTAGGCCTCTACGTCTCCGTGGGCCCTACATATACATCAATAACAAAAATATAACCTAACCTAAATCAACCTAACATCTCGGCGGTAATATTTGACGACATTCCTGGCGATTTGGCCTCTACGTTTCCGTGGGACCTTTATATACTTCAATAACCTAATATAACCTAACCTAAATCAACCTATCATCTCGGCGATAATATTTGACAAGATTCCTGGCGAGTTGGCCTCTACGTCTCCGTGGGATCTTTATATACATCAATAACGTAATATAACATAACCTAACCAATCGAACATCTCGGCGGTAGTATTTGACCACATTCCTGGCTAGTTGGCCTCTACGTCTCCGAGGGACCTTCATATACACCAATAACGAAATATAACCTAACCTATCCTAACCTATCATCTCGGCGGTAACATTTGACAACATTCCCGGCGAGTTGGCCTCTACGTTTCCGTGGACCTTTATATACATCAGTAACGTAATATAACCTAACCTAACCCAACGTAACATCTCGGCGGTAATATTTGAAAACATTCCTGGCGAGTTGGCCTTTACGTCTCCGTGGGACCTTCACATACATCAATAACGTAACATAACCTAACCTAACCCGATCTAGCATCTCGGCGGTAATATTTGACCACATTCCTGGCTTGTTGGCCTCTACGTCTCCGTGGGACCTTTATATACATCAATAACATAATATAAGCTAGCCTATCCCAATCTAACATCTCGGCGGTAATATTTGACCACATTCCTGGCTTGTTGGCCTCTACGTCTCCGTGGGACCTTTATATACATCAATAACGTAATATAACGTAACCTAACCCAACGTATCATCTCGGCGGTTATATTTGACAACATTCCTGGCGAGTTGGCTTCTCCGTCTCCGTGGGACCTTTATATACATCAATAACGTAATATAACCTAACCTAACCCAACCTAACATCTCCGCGGTATTATTTGACATCATACCTGGCGAGTTGGCCTCCACGTCTCCGTGGGACCTTTATATACATCAATAACATAATATAAGCTAGCCTAACCTAATCTAACATCTCGGCGGTAATATTTGACCACATTCCTGGCGAGTTGGCCTCTACGTCTCCGTGGGACCTTTATATACATCAATAACGTAATATAACCTAACCTAACCCAACCTAACATCTCGGCGGTAATATTTGACATGATTCCTGGCGAGTTGGCCTCTACGTCTCCGTGGGATCTTTATATACATCAATAACGTAATATAACATAACCTAACCCAATCTAACATCTCGGCGGTAATATTTGACGACATTGCTGGCGAGTTGGCCTCTACGTTTCCGTGGGACATTTATATACTTCAATAACGTAATATAACCTAACCTAACCCAACCTAACATCTCGGCGGTAATATTTGACCACATTCCTGGCGAGTTGGCCTCTACGTCTTCGTGGGACCTTTGTATACATCAATAACGTAATATAACTTAACCTAACCCAACCTAACATCTCCGCGGTAATATTTGACGACATTCCTGGCGAGTTGGCCTCTACGTCTCCGTTTGACCTTCATATACGTCAATAACGTAATCTAACCTAACATAACCCAACCTAACATCTCGGCGGTAATGTTTGACAACATTCCTGGCGAGTTGGCTTCTCCATCCCCGTGGGACCTTTATATACATCTATAACGTAATATAACCTAACCTAACCCAAGCTAACTTCTCGGCGGTAATATTTGAAAACATACCTGGCGAGGTGGCCTCTACGTCTCCGTGCGATATTTATATACATCAATAACATAATATAAGCTAGCCTAACCCAACCTAACATCTCCGCGGTAATATTTGACAACATACCCGGCGAGTTGGCCTCTACGTCTCCGTTGGCCCTTCATATACATCAATAACGTAATATAACCTAACCTAACCCAATCTAGCATCTCGGCGGTAATATTTGACCACATTCCTGGCTTGTTGGCCTCTACGTTTCCGTGGGACCTTTATATACTTCAATAACGTAATATAACCTAACCTAAATCAACCTATCATCTCGGCGATAATATTTGGCAAGATTCCTGGCGAGTTGGCCTCTACGTCTCCGTGGGATCTTTATATACATCAATAACGTAATATAACATAACCTAACCCAATCTAACATCTCGGCGGTAATATTTGACCACATTCCTGGTTAGTTGGCCTCTACGTCTCCGAGGGACCTTCATATACACCAATAACGAAATATAACCTAACCTATCCTAACCTATCATCTCGGCGGTAACATTTGACAACATTCCCGGCGAGTTGGCCTCTACGTCTCCGTGGGACCTTTATATACATCAGTAACGTAATATAACCTAACCTAACCCAACGCAACATCTCGGCGGTAATATTTGAAAACATTCCTGGCGAGTTGGCCTTTACGTCTCCGTGGGACCTTCACATACATCAATAACGTAACATAACCTAACCTAACCCAATCTAGCATCTCGGCGGTAATATTTGACCACATTCCTGGCTTGTTGGCCTCTACGTCTCCGTGGGACCTTTATATACATCAATAACATAATATAAGCTAGCCTAACCCAACCTATCATCTCGGCGGTTATATTTGACAACATTCCTGGCGAGTTGGCTTCTCCGTCTCCGTGGGACCTTTATATACATCAATAACGTAATATAACCTAACCTAACCCAACCTAACATCTCCGCGGTATTATTTGACATCATACCTGGCGAGTTGGCCTCCACGTCTCCGTGGGACCTTTATATACATCAATAACATAATATAAGCTAGCCTAACCCAATCTAACATCTCGGCGTTAATATTTGACCACATTCCTGGCTTGTTGGCCTCTACGTCTCCGAGGGACCTTCATATGCACCAATAACGAAATATAACCTAACCTATCCTAACCTATCACCTCGGCGGTAATATTTGACATGATTCCTGGCGAGTTGGCCTCTACGTCTCCGTGGGATCTTTATATACATCAATAACGTAATATAACATAACCTAACCCAATCTAACATCTCGGCGGTAATATTTGACGACATTGCTGGCGAGTTGGCCTCTACGTTTCCGTGGGACCTTTATATACTTCAATAACGTAATATAACCTAACCTAAATCAACCTATCATCTCGGCGGTAATATTTGAAAACATTCCTGGCGAGTTGGCCTTTACGTCTCCGTGGGACCTTCACATACATCAATAACGTAACATAACCTAACCTAACCCAATCTAGCATCTCGGCGGTAATATTTGACCACATTCCTGGCTTGTTGGCCTCTACGTCTCCGTGGGACCTTTATATACATCAATAACATAATATAAGCTAGCCTAACCCAATCTAACATCTCGGCGGTAATATTTGACCACATTCCTGGCTTGTTGGCCTCTACGACTCCGTGGGACCTTTATATACATCAATAACGTAATATAACGTAACCTAACCCAACCTATCATCTCGGCGGTTATATTTGACAACATTCCTGGCGAGTTGGCTTCTCCGTCTCCGTGGGACCTTTATATACATCAATAACGTAATATAACCTAACCTAACCCAACCTAACATCTCCGCGGTATTATTTGACATCATACCTGGCGAGTTGGCCTCCACGTCTCCGTGGGACCTTTATATACATCAATAACATAATATAAGCTAGCCTAACCTAATCTAACATCTCGGCGGTAATATTTGACCACATTCCTGGCGAGTTGGCCTCTACGTCTCCGTGGGACCTTTATATACATCAATAACGTAATATAACTTAACCTAACCCAACCTAACATCTCCGCGGTAATATTTGACGACATTCCTGGCGAGTTGGCTTCTACGTTTCCGTGGGACCTTTATATACTTCAATAACGTAATATAACCTAACCTAACCCAACCTAACATCTCGGCGGTAATATTTGACGACATTCCTGGCGAGTTGGCCTCTACGTTTCCGTGGGATATTTATATACATCAATAACATAATATAAGCTAAGCTCGCCCAATCTAACATCTCCGCGGTAATATTTGACAACATACCTGGCGAGTAGGCCTCTACGTCTCCGTGGGCCCTTCATATACATCAATAACAAAAATATAACCTAACCTAAATCAACCTATCATCTCGGCGATAATATTTGACAAGATTCCTGGCGAGTTGGCCTCTACGTTTCCGTGGGATATTTATATACTTCAATAACGTAATATAACCTAACCTAACCCAATCTAACATCTCCGCGGTAATATTTGACAACATTCCTGGCGAGTTGGCCTCTACGTCTCCGTTTGACCTTCATATACATCAATAACGTAATCTAACCTAACATAACCCAACCTAACATCTCGACGGTAATGTTTGACAACATTCCTGGCGAGTTGGCTTCTCCATCCCCGTGGGACCTTTATATACATCTATAACGTAATATAACCTAACCTAACCCAAGCTAACTTCTCGGCGGTAATATTTGAAAACATACCTGGCGAGGTGGCCTCTACGTCTCCGTGCGATATTTATATACATCAATAACATAATATAAGCTAGCCTAACCCAACATAACATCTCCGCGGTAATATTTGACAACATACCTGGCGAGTTGGCCTCTACGTCTCCGTGGGCCCTTCATATACATCAATAACGTAATATAACCTAACCTAACCCAATCTAGCATCTCGGCGGTAATATTTGACCACATTCCTGGCTTGTTGGCCTCTACGTCTCCGTGGGACCTTTATATACATCAATAACATAATATAAGCTAGCCTAACCCAATATAACATCTCGGCGGTGATATTTGACCACATTCCTGGCGAGTTGGCCTCTACGTCTCCGTGGGATCTTTATATACATCAATAACGTAATATAACATAACCTAAGCCAATCTAACATCTCGGCGGTAATATTTGACGACATTCCTGGCGAGTTGGCCTCTACGTTTCCGTGGGACCTTTATATACTTCAATAACGTAATATAACCTAACCTAACCCAACCTAACATCTCGGCGGTAATATTTGAAAACATTCCTGGCGAGTTGGCCTTTACGTCTCCGTGGGACCTTCACATACATCAATAACGTAACATAACCTAACCTAACCCAATCTAGCATCTCGGCGGTAATATTTGACCACATTCCTGGCTTGTTGGCCTCTACGTCTCCGTGGGACCTTTATATACATCAATAACATAATATAAGCTAGCCTAACCCAATCTAACATCTCGGCGGTAATATTTGACCACATTCCTGGCTTGTTGGCCTCTACGTCTCCGTGGGACCTTTATATACATCAATAACGTAATATAACGTAACCTAACCCAACCTATCATCTCGGCGGTTATATTTGACCACATTCCTGGCGAGTTGGCTTCTCCGTCTCCGAGGGACCTTCATATACACCAATAACGAAATATAACCTAACCTATCCTAACCTATCATCTCGGCGGTAATATTTGACATGATTCCTGGCGAGTTGGCCTCTACGTCTCCGTGGGATCTTTATATACATCAATAACGTAATATAACATAACCTAACCCAATCTAATACCTCGGCGGTAATATTTGACGACATTCCTGGCGAGTTGGCCTCTACGTTTCCGTGGGACATTTATATACTTCAATAACGTAATATAACCTAACCTAACCCAACCTAACATCTCGGCGGTAATATTTGACCACATTCCTGGCGAGTTGGCCTCTACGTCTCCGTTTGACCTTCATATACGTCAATAACGTAATCTAACCTAACATAACCCAACCTAACATCTCGGCGGTAATGTTTGACAACATTCCTGGCGAGTTGGCTTCTCCATCCCCGTGGGACCTTTATATACAGCTATAACGTAAGATAACCTAACCTAACCCAAGCTAACTTCTCGGCGGTAATATTTGAAAACATACCTGGCGAGGTGGCCTCTACGTCTCCGTGCGATATTTATATACATCAATAACATAATATAAGCTAGCCTAACCCAACCTAACATCTCCGCGGTAATATTTGACAACATACCCGGCGAGTTGCCCTCTACGTCTCCGTTGGCCCTTCATATACATCAATAACGTAATATAACCTAACCTAACCCAATCTAGCATCTCGGCGGTAATATTTGACCACATTCCTGGCTTGTTGGCCTCTACGTTTCCGTGGGACCTTTATATACTTCAATAACGTAATATAACCTAACCTAAATCAACCTATCATCTCGGCGGTAATATTTGAAAACATTCCTGGCGAGTTGGCCTTTACGTCTCCGTGGGACCTTCACATACATCAATAACGTAACATAACCTAACCTAACCCAATCGAGCATCTCGGCGGTAATATTTGACCACATTCCTGGCTTGTTGGCCTCTACGTCTCCGTGGGACCTTTATATACATCAATGACATAATATAAGCTAGCCTAACCCAATCTAACATCTCGGCGGTAATATTTGACCACATTCCTGGCTTGTTGGCCTCTACGTCTCCGCGGGACCCTTATATACATCAATAACGTAATATAACGTAACCTAACCCAACCTATCATCTCGGCGGTTATATTTGACAACATTCCTGGCGAGTTGGCTTCTCCGTCTCCGTGGGACCTTTATATACATCAATAACGTAATATAACCTAACCTAACCCAACCTAACATCTCCGCGGTATTATTTGACATCATACCTGGCGAGTTGGCCTCCACGTCTCCGTGGGACCTTTATATACATCAATAACATAATATAAGCTACCCTAACCTAATCTAACATCTCGGCGGTAATATTTGACCACATTCCTGGCGAGTTGGCCTCTACGTCTCCGTGGGACCTTTATATACATCAATAACGTAATATAACTTAACCTAACCCAACCTAACATCTCCGCGGTAATATTTGACGACATTCCTGGCGAGTTGGCTTCT
Source organism: Xylocopa violacea (assembly GCA_963969225.1). Classification (NCBI taxonomy): domain Eukaryota; kingdom Metazoa; phylum Arthropoda; class Insecta; order Hymenoptera; family Apidae; genus Xylocopa; species Xylocopa violacea. The sequence continues at coordinate 1,837,363 of CAXAJV010000078.1, forward strand.
ACGTTTCCGTGGGACCTTTATATACTTCAATAACGTAATATAACCTAACCTAACCCAACCTAACATCTCGGCGGTAATATTTGACGACATTCCTGGCGAGTTGGCCTCTACGTTTCCGTGGGATATTTATATACATCAATAACATAATATAAGCTAAGCTCACCCAATCTAACATCTCCGCGGTAATATTTGACAACATACCTGGCGAGTAGGCCTCTACGTCTCCGTGGGCCCTTCATATACATCAATAACAAAAATATAACCTAACCTAAATCAACCTATCATCTCGGCGATAATATTTGACAAGATTCCTGGCGAGTTGGCCTCTACGTTTCCGTGGGATATTTATATACTTCAATAACGTAATATAACCTAACCTAACCCAATCTAACATCTCCGCGGTAATATTTGACAACATTCCTGGCGAGTTGGCCTCTACGTCTCCGTTTGACCTTCATATACATCAATAACGTAATCTAACCTAACATAACCCAACCTAACATCTCGGCGGTAATGTTTGACAACATTCCTGGCGAGTTGGCTTCTCCATCCCCGTGGGACCTTTATATACATCTATAACGTAATATAACCTAACCTAACCCAAGCTAACTTCTCGGCGGTAATATTTGAAAACATACCTGGCGAGGTGGCCTCTACGTCTCCGTGCGATATTTATATACATCAATAACATAATATAAGCTAGCCTAACCCAACCTAACATCTCCGCGGTAATATTTGACAACATACCTGGCGAGTTGGCCTCTACGTCTCCGTGGGCCCTTCATATAAATCAATAACGTAATATAACCTAACCTAACCCAATCTAGCATCTCGGCGGTAATATTTGACCACATTCCTGGCTTGTTGGCCTCTACGTCTCCGTGGGACCTTTATATACATCAATAACATAATATAAGCTAGCCTAACCCAATATAACATCTCGGCGGTAATATTTGACCACATTCCTGGCGAGTTGGCCTCTACGTCTCCGTGGGACCTTTATATACATCAATAACATAATATAAGCTAGCCTAACCCAATCTAACATCTCGGCGGTAATATTTGACCACATTCCTGGCTTGTTGGCCTCTACGTCTCCGTGGGACCTTTATATACATCAATAACGTAATATAACGTAACCTAACCCAACCTATCATCTCGGCGGTTATATTTGACAACATTCCTGGCGAGTTGGCTTCTCCGTCTCCGTGGGACCTTTATATACATCAATAACGTAATATAACCTAACCTAACCCAACCTAACATCTCCGCGGTATTATTTGACATCATACCTGGCGAGTTGGCCTCCACGTCTCCGTGGGACCTTTATATACATCAATAACATAATATAAGCTAGCCTAACCTAATCTAACATCTCGGCGGTAATATTTGACCACATTCCTGGCGAGTTGGCCTCTACGTCTCCGTGGGACCTTTATATACATCAATAACGTAATATAACCTAACCTAACCCAACCTAACATCTCGGCGGTAATATTTGACATGATTCCTGGCGAGTTGGCCTCTATGTCTCCGTGGGATCTTTATATACATCAATAACGTAATATAACATAACCTAACCCAATCTAATATCTCGGCGGTAATATTTGACGACATTCCTGGCGAGTTGGCCTCTACGTTTCCGTGGGACATTTATATACTTCAATAACGTAATATAACCTAACCTAACCCAACCTAACATCTCGGCGGTAATATTTGACCACATTCCTGGCGAGTTGGCCTCTACGTCTTCGTGGGACCTTTGTATACATCAATAACGTAATATAACTTAACCTAACCCAACCTAACATCTCCGCGGTAATATTTGACGACATTCCTGGCGAGTTGGCCTCTACGTCTCCGTTTGACCTTCATATACGCCAATAACGTAACCTAACCTAACATAACCCAACCTAACATCTCGGCGGTAATGTTTGACAACATTCCTGGCGAGTTGGCTTCTCCATCCCCGTGGGACCTTTATATACAGCTATAACGTAAGATAACCTAACCTAACCCAAGCTAACTTCTCGGCGGTAATATTTGAAAACATACCTGGCGAGGTGGCCTCTACGTCTCCGTGCGATATTTATATACATCAATAACATAATATAAGCTAGCCTAACCCAACCTAACATCTCCGCGGTAATATTTGACAACATACCCGGCGAGTTGGCCTCTACGTCTCCGTTGGCCCTTCATATACATCAATAACGTAATATAACCTAACCTAACCCAATCTAGCATCTCGGCGGTAATGTTTGACAACATTCCTGGCGAGTTGGCTTCTCCATCCCCGTGGGACCTTTATCTACATCTATAACGTAATATAACCTAACCTAACCCAAGCTAACTTCTCGGCGGTAATATTTGAAAACATACCTGGCGAGGTGGCCTCTACGTCTCCGTGCGATATTTATATACATCAATAACATAATATAAGCTAGCCTAACCCAACCTAACATCTCCGCGGTAATATTGGACAACATACCTGGCGAGTTGGCTCTACGTCTCCGTGGGCCCTTCATATACATCAATAACGTAATATAACCTAACCTAACCCAATCTAGCATCTCGGCGGTAATGTTTGACCACATTCCTGGCGAGTTGGCCTCTACGTCCCCGTGGGACCTTTATATACATCAATAACGTAATATAACCTAACCTAACCCAACCTAACATCTCGGCGGTAATATTTGACAACATTCCTGGCGAGTTGGCTTCTCCGTCCCCGTGGGACCTTTATATACATCAATAACGTAATATAACCTAACCTAACCCAATCTAACATCTCCGCGGTAATATTTGACAACATTCCTGGCGAGTTGGCCTCCACGTTTCCATTTGACCTTCATATACATCAATAACGCAATCTAACCTAACATAACAGAACCTAACATCTCGGCGGTAATATTTGACAACATTCCTGGCGAGTTGGCTTCTCCGTCCCCGTGGGAACTTTATATACATCAATAACGTAATATAACCTAACCTAACCCAACCTAACATCTCGGCGGTAATATTTGACAACATTCCTGTCGAGTTGGCTTCTCCGTCCCTGTGGGACCTTTATATACATCAATGACGTAATATAACCTAACCTAACCCAACCTAACATCTCCGCGGTATTATTTGACATCATACCTGGCGAGTTGGCCTCCACGTCTCCGTGGGGCCTTTATATACATCAATAACATAATATAAGCTAGCCTAACCTAATCTAACATCTCGGCGGTAATATTTGACCACATTCCTGGCGAGTTGGCCTCTACGTCTCCGTAGGACCTTTATATACATGAATAACGTAATATAACCTAACCTAACCCAACCTAACGTCTCGGCGGTAATATTTGACAAGATTCCTGGCGAGTTGGCCTCTACGTCTCCGTGGGATCTTTATATACATCAATAACGTAATATAACATAACCTAACCCAATCTAACATCTCGGCGGTAATATTTGACGACATTCCTGGCGAGTTGGCCTCTACGTTTCCGTGGGACCTTTATATACTTCAATAACGTAATATAACCTAACCTAACCCAACCTAACATCTCGGCGGTAATATTTGAAAACATTCCTGGCGAGTTGGCCTTTACGTCTCCGTGGGACCTTCACATACATCAATAACGTAACATAACCTAACCTAACCCAATCTAGCATCTCGGCGGTAATATTTGACCACATTCCTGGCTTGTTGGCCTCTACGTCTCCGTGGGACCTTTATATACATCAATAACATAATATAAGCTAGCCTAACCCAATCTAACATCTCGGCGGTAATATTTGACCACATTCCTGGCTTGTTGGCCTCTACGTCTCCGTGGGACCTTTATATACATCAATAACGTAATATAACGTAACCTAACCCAACCTATCATCTCGGCGGTTATATTTGACCACATTCCTGGCGAGTTGGCTTCTCCGTCTCCGAGGGACCTTCATATACACCAATAACGAAATATAACCTAACCTATCCTAACCTATCATCTCGGCGGTAATATTTGACATGATTCCTGGCGAGTTGGCCTCTACGTCTCCGTGGGATCTTTATATACATCAATAACGTAATATAACATAACCTAACCCAATCTAATACCTCGGCGGTAATATTTGACGACATTCCTGGCGAGTTGGCCTCTACGTTTCCGTGGGACATTTATATACTTCAATAACGTAATATAACCTAACCTAACCCAACCTAACATCTCGGCGGTAATATTTGACCACATTCCTGGCGAGTTGGCCTCTACGTCTCCGTTTGACCTTCATATACGTCAATAACGTAATCTAACCTAACATAACCCAACCTAACATCTCGGCGGTAATGTTTGACAACATTCCTGGCGAGTTGGCTTCTCCATCCCCGTGGGACCTTTATATACAGCTATAACGTAAGATAACCTAACCTAACCCAAGCTAACTTCTCGGCGGTAATATTTGAAAACATACCTGGCGAGGTGGCCTCTACGTCTCCGTGCGATATTTATATACATCAATAACATAATATAAGCTAGCCTAACCCAACCTAACATCTCCGCGGTAATATTTGACAACATACCCGGCGAGTTGCCCTCTACGTCTCCGTTGGCCCTTCATATACATCAATAACGTAATATAACCTAACCTAACCCAATCTAGCATCTCGGCGGTAATATTTGACCACATTCCTGGCTTGTTGGCCTCTACGTTTCCGTGGGACCTTTATATACTTCAATAACGTAATATAACCTAACCTAAATCAACCTATCATCTCGGCGGTAATATTTGAAAACATTCCTGGCGAGTTGGCCTTTACGTCTCCGTGGGACCTTCACATACATCAATAACGTAACATAACCTAACCTAACCCAATCGAGCATCTCGGCGGTAATATTTGACCACATTCCTGGCTTGTTGGCCTCTACGTCTCCGTGGGACCTTTATATACATCAATAACATAATATAAGCTAGCCTAACCCAATCTAACATCTCGGCGGTAATATTTGACCACATTCCTGGCTTGTTGGCCTCTACGTCTCCGCGGGACCCTTATATACATCAATAACGTAATATAACGTAACCTAACCCAACCTATCATCTCGGCGGTTATATTTGACAACATTCCTGGCGAGTTGGCTTCTCCGTCTCCGTGGGACCTTTATATACATCAATAACGTAATATAACCTAACCTAACCCAACCTAACATCTCCGCGGTATTATTTGACATCATACCTGGCGAGTTGGCCTCCACGTCTCCGTGGGACCTTTATATACATCAATAACATAATATAAGCTACCCTAACCCAATCTAACATCTCCGCGGTAATATTTGACAACATTCCTGGCGAGTTGGCCTCCACGTTTCCATTTGACCTTCATATACATCAATAACGCAATCTAACCTAACATAACAGAACCTAACATCTCGGCGGTAATATTTGACAACATTCCTGGCGAGTTGGCTTCTCCGTCCCCGTGGGAACTTTATATACATCAATAACGTAATATAACCTAACCTAACCCAACCTAACATCTCGGCGGTAATATTTGACAACATTCCTGTCGAGTTGGCTTCTCCGTCCCTGTGGGACCTTTATATACATCAATGACGTAATATAACCTAACCTAACCCAACCTAACATCTCCGCGGTATTATTTGACATCATACCTGGCGAGTTGGCCTCCACGTCTCCGTGGGGCCTTTATATACATCAATAACATAATATAAGCTAGCCTAACCTAATCTAACATCTCGGCGGTAATATTTGACCACATTCCTGGCGAGTTGGCCTCTACGTCTCCGTAGGACCTTTATATACATGAATAACGTAATATAACCTAACCTAACCCAACCTAACGTCTCGGCGGTAATATTTGACAAGATTCCTGGCGAGTTGGCCTCTACGTCTCCGTGGGATCTTTATATACATCAATAACGTAATATAACATAACCTAACCCAATCTAACATCTCGGCGGTAATATTTGACGACATTCCTGGCGAGTTGGCCTCTACGTTTCCGTGGGACCTTTATATACTTCAATAACGTAATATAACCTAACCTAACCCAACCTAACATCTCGGCGGTAATATTTGAAAACATTCCTGGCGAGTTGGCCTTTACGTCTCCGTGGGACCTTCACATACATCAATAACGTAACATAACCTAACCTAACCCAATCTAGCATCTCGGCGGTAATATTTGACCACATTCCTGGCTTGTTGGCCTCTACGTCTCCGTGGGACCTTTATATACATCAATAACATAATATAAGCTAGCCTAACCCAATCTAACATCTCGGCGGTAATATTTGACCACATTCCTGGCTTGTTGGCCTCTACGTCTCCGTGGGACCTTTATATACATCAATAACGTAATATAACGTAACCTAACCCAACCTATCATCTCGGCGGTTATATTTGACCACATTCCTGGCGAGTTGGCTTCTCCGTCTCCGAGGGACCTTCATATACACCAATAACGAAATATAACCTAACCTATCCTAACCTATCATCTCGGCGGTAATATTTGACATGATTCCTGGCGAGTTGGCCTCTACGTCTCCGTGGGATCTTTATATACATCAATAACGTAATATAACATAACCTAACCCAATCTAATACCTCGGCGGTAATATTTGACGACATTCCTGGCGAGTTGGCCTCTACGTTTCCGTGGGACATTTATATACTTCAATAACGTAATATAACCTAACCTAACCCAACCTAACATCTCGGCGGTAATATTTGACCACATTCCTGGCGAGTTGGCCTCTACGTCTCCGTTTGACCTTCATATACGTCAATAACGTAATCTAACCTAACATAACCCAACCTAACATCTCGGCGGTAATGTTTGACAACATTCCTGGCGAGTTGGCTTCTCCATCCCCGTGGGACCTTTATATACAGCTATAACGTAAGATAACCTAACCTAACCCAAGCTAACTTCTCGGCGGTAATATTTGAAAACATACCTGGCGAGGTGGCCTCTACGTCTCCGTGCGATATTTATATACATCAATAACATAATATAAGCTAGCCTAACCCAACCTAACATCTCCGCGGTAATATTTGACAACATACCCGGCGAGTTGCCCTCTACGTCTCCGTTGGCCCTTCATATACATCAATAACGTAATATAACCTAACCTAACCCAATCTAGCATCTCGGCGGTAATATTTGACCACATTCCTGGCTTGTTGGCCTCTACGTTTCCGTGGGACCTTTATATACTTCAATAACGTAATATAACCTAACCTAAATCAACCTATCATCTCGGCGGTAATATTTGAAAACATTCCTGGCGAGTTGGCCTTTACGTCTCCGTGGGACCTTCACATACATCAATAACGTAACATAACCTAACCTAACCCAATCGAGCATCTCGGCGGTAATATTTGACCACATTCCTGGCTTGTTGGCCTCTACGTCTCCGTGGGACCTTTATATACATCAATAACATAATATAAGCTAGCCTAACCCAATCTAACATCTCGGCGGTAATATTTGACCACATTCCTGGCTTGTTGGCCTCTACGTCTCCGCGGGACCCTTATATACATCAATAACGTAATATAACGTAACCTAACCCAACCTATCATCTCGGCGGTTATATTTGACAACATTCCTGGCGAGTTGGCTTCTCCGTCTCCGTGGGACCTTTATATACATCAATAACGTAATATAACCTAACCTAACCCAACCTAACATCTCCGCGGTATTATTTGACATCATACCTGGCGAGTTGGCCTCCACGTCTCCGTGGGACCTTTATATACATCAATAACATAATATAAGCTACCCTAACCTAATCTAACATCTCGGCGGTAATATTTGACCACATTCCTGGCGAGTTGGCCTCTACGTCTCCGTGGGACCTTTATATACATCAATAACGTAATATAACTTAACCTAACCCAACCTAACATCTCCGCGGTAATATTTGACGACATTCCTGGCGAGTTGGCTTCTACGTTTCCGTGGGACCTTTATATACTTCAATAACGTAATATAACCTAACCTAACCCAACCTAACATCTCGGCGGTAATATTTGACGACATTCCTGGCGAGTTGGCCTCTACGTTTCCGTGGGATATTTATATACATCAATAACATAATATAAGCTAAGCTCACCCAATCTAACATCTCCGCGGTAATATTTGACAACATACCTGGCGAGTAGGCCTCTACGTCTCCGTGGGCCCTTCATATACATCAATAACAAAAATATAACCTAACCTAAATCAACCTATCATCTCGGCGATAATATTTGACAAGATTCCTGGCGAGTTGGCCTCTACGTTTCCGTGGGATATTTATATACTTCAATAACGTAATATAACCTAACCTAACCCAATCTAACATCTCCGCGGTAATATTTGACAACATTCCTGGCGAGTTGGCCTCTACGTCTCCGTTTGACCTTCATATACATCAATAACGTAATCTAACCTAACATAACCCAACCTAACATCTCGGCGGTAATGTTTGACAACATTCCTGGCGAGTTGGCTTCTCCATCCCCGTGGGACCTTTATATACATCTATAACGTAATATAACCTAACCTAACCCAAGCTAACTTCTCGGCGGTAATATTTGAAAACATACCTGGCGAGGTGGCCTCTACGTCTCCGTGCGATATTTATATACATCAATAACATAATATAAGCTAGCCTAACCCAACCTAACATCTCCGCGGTAATATTTGACAACATACCTGGCGAGTTGGCCTCTACGTCTCCGTGGGCCCTTCATATAAATCAATAACGTAATATAACCTAACCTAACCCAATCTAGCATCTCGGCGGTAATATTTGACCACATTCCTGGCTTGTTGGCCTCTACGTCTCCGTGGGACCTTTATATACATCAATAACATAATATAAGCTAGCCTAACCCAATATAACATCTCGGCGGTAATATTTGACCACATTCCTGGCGAGTTGGCCTCTACGTCTCCGTGGGACCTTTATATACATCAATAACATAATATAAGCTAGCCTAACCCAATCTAACATCTCGGCGGTAATATTTGACCACATTCCTGGCTTGTTGGCCTCTACGTCTCCGAGGGACCTTCATATACACCAATAACGAAATATAACCTAACCTATCCTAACCTATCATCTCGGCGGTAACATTTGACAACATTCCCGGCGAGTTGGCCTCTACGTTTCCGTGGACCTTTATATACATCAGTAACGTAATATAACCTAACCTAACCCAACGTAACATCTCGGCGGTAATATTTGAAAACATTCCTGGCGAGTTGGCCTTTACGTCTACGTGGGACCTTCACATACATCAATAACGTAACATAACCTAACCTAACCCAATCTAGCATCTCGGCGGTAATATTTGACCACATTCCTGGCTTGTTGGCCTCTACGTCTCCGTGGGACCTTTATATACATCAATAACATAATATAAGCTAGCCTAACCCAATCTAACATCTCGGCGGTAATATTTGACCACATTCCTGGCTTGTTGGCCTCTACGTCTCCGTGGGACCTTTATATACATCAATAACGTAATATAACGTAACCTAACCCAACCTATCATCTCGGCGGTTATATTTGACAACATTCCTGGCGAGTTGGCTTCTCCGTCTCCGTGGGACCTTTATATACATCAATAACGTAATATAACCTAACCTAACCCAACCTAACATCTCCGCGGTATTATTTGACATCATACCTGGCGAGTTGGCCTCCACGTCTCCGTGGGACCTTTATATACATCAATAACATAATATAAGCTAGCCTAACCTAATCTAACATCTCGGCGGTAATATTTGACCACATTCCTGGCGAGTTGGCCTCTACGTCTCCGTGGGACCTTTATATACATCAATAACGTAATATAACCTAACCTAACTCAACCTAACATCTCGGCGGTAATATTTGACATGATTCCTGGCGAGTTGGCCTCTATGTCTCCGTGGGATCTTTATATACATCAATAACGTAATATAACATAACCTAACCCAATCTAATATCTCGGCGGTAATATTTGACGACATTCCTGGCGAGTTGGCCTCTACGTTTCCGTGGGACATTTATATACTTCAATAACGTAATATAACCTAACCTAACCCAACCTAACATCTCGGCGGTAATATTTGACCACATTCCTGGCGAGTTGGCCTCTACGTCTTCGTGGGACCTTTGTATACATCAATAACGTAATATAACTTAACCTAACCCAACCTAACATCTCCGCGGTAATATTTGACGACATTCCTGGCGAGTTGGCCTCTACGTCTCCGATTGACCTTCATATACGCCAATAACGTAACCTAACCTAACATAACCCAACCTAACATCTCGGCGGTAATGTTTGACAACATTCCTGGCGAGTTGGCTTCTCCATCCCCGTGGGACCTTTATATACAGCTATAACGTAAGATAACCTAACCTAACCCAAGCTAACTTCTCGGCGGTAATATTTGAAAACATACCTGGCGAGGTGGCCTCTACGTCTCCGTGCGATATTTATATACATCAATAACATAATATAAGCTAGCCTAACCCAACCTAATATCTCCGCGGTAATATTGGACAACATACCTGGCGAGTTGGCTCTACGTCTCCGTGGGCCCTTCATATACATCAATAACGTAATATAACCTAACCTAACCCAATCTAGCATCTCGGCGGTAATGTTTGACCACATTCCTGGCGAGTTGGCCTCTACGTCCCCGTGGGACCTTTATATACATCAATAACGTAATATAACCTAACCTAACCCAACCTAACATCTCGGCGGTAATATTTGACAACATTCCTGGCGAGTTGGCTTCTCCGTCCCCGTGGGACCTTTATATACATCAATAACGTAATATAACCTAACCTAACCCAATCTAACATCTCCGCGGTAATATTTGACAACATTCCTGGCGAGTTGGCCTCCACGTTTCCATTTGACCTTCATATACATCAATAACGCAATCTAACCTAACATAACAGAACCTAACATCTCGGCGGTAATATTTGACAACATTCCTGGCGAGTTGGCTTCTCCGTCCCCGTGGGAACTTTATATACATCAATAACGTAATATAACCTAACCTAACCCAACCTAACATCTCGGCGGTAATATTTGACAACATTCCTGTCGAGTTGGCTTCTCCGTCCCTGTGGGACCTTTATATACATCAATGACGTAATATAACCTAACCTAACCCAACCTAACATCTCCGCGGTATTATTTGACATCATACCTGGCGAGTTGGCCTCCACGTCTCCGTGGGGCCTTTATATACATCAATAACATAATATAAGCTAGCCTAACCTAATCTAACATCTCGGCGGTAATATTTGACCACATTCCTGGCGAGTTGGCCTCTACGTCTCCGTAGGACCTTTATATACATGAATAACGTAATATAACCTAACCTAACCCAACCTAACGTCTCGGCGGTAATATTTGACAAGATTCCTGGCGAGTTGGCCTCTACGTCTCCGTGGGATCTTTATATACATCAATAACGTAATATAACATAACCTAACCCAATCTAACATCTCGGCGGTAATATTTGACGACATTCCTGGCGAGTTGGCCTCTACGTTTCCGTGGGACCTTTATATACTTCAATAACGTAATATAACCTAACCTAACCCAACCTAACATCTCGGCGGTAATATTTGACCACATTCCTGGCGAGATGGCCTCTACGTCTTCGTGGGACCTTTGTATACATCAATAACGTAATATAACCTAACCTAACCCAATCTAGCATCTCGGCGGTAATATTTGACCACATTCCTGGCTTGTTGGCCTCTACGTCTCCGCGGGACCTTTATATACATCAATAACATAATATAAGCTAGCCCAACCCAATCTATCATCTCGGCGGTAATATTTGACCACATTCCTGGCTTGTTGGCCTCTACGTCTCCGTGGGACCTTTATATACATCAATAACGTAATATAACCTAACCTAACCCAATCTAACATCTCGGCGGTAATATTTGACAAGATTCCTGGCGAATTGGCCTCTACGTCTCCGTGGGATCTTTATATACATCAATAACGTAATATAACATAACCTAACCCAATCTAACATCTCGGCGGTAATATTTGACGACATTCCTGGCGAGTTGGCCTCTACGTTTCCGTGGGACCTTTATATACTTCAATAACGTAATATAACCTAACCTAACCCAACCTAACATCTCGGCGGTAATATTTGACCACATTCCTGGCGAGATGGCCTCTACGTCTTCGTGGGACCTTTGTATACATCAATAACGTAATATAACTTAACCTAACCCAACCTAACATCTCCGCAGTAATATTTGACGACATTCCTGGCGAGTTGGCCTCTACGTCTCCGTTTGACCTTCATATACGTCAATAACGTAATCTAACCTAACATAACCCAACCTAACATCTCGGCGGTAATGTTTGACAACATTCCTGGCGAGTTGGCTTCTCCATCCCCGTGGGACCTTTATATACATCTATAACGTAATATAACCTAACCTAACCCAAGCTAACTTCTCGGCGGTAATATTTGAAAACATACCTGGCGAGGTGGCCTCTACGTCTCCGTGCGATATTTATATACATCAATAACATAATATAAGCTAATCTAACCCAACCTAACATCTCCGCGGTAATATTTGATAACATACCCGGCGAGTTGGCCTCTACGTCTCCGTTGGCCCTTCATATACATCAATAACGTAATATAACCTAACCTAACCCAATCTAGCATCTCGGCGGTAATATTTGACCACATTCCTGGCTTGTTGGCCTCTACGTTTCCGTGGGACCTTTATATACTTCAATAACGTAATATAACCTAACCTAAATCAACCTATCATCTCGGCGATAATATTTGACAAGATTCTTGGCGAGTTGGCCTCTACGTCTCCGTGGGATCTTTATATACATCAGTAACGTAATATAACAGAACCTAACCCAATCTAACATCTCGGCGGTAATATTTGACCACATTCCTGGCTAGTTGGCCTCTACGTCTCCGAGGGACCTTCATATACACCAATAACGAAATATAACCTAACCTATCCTAACCTATCATCTCGGCGGTAACATTTGACAACATTCCCGGCGAGTTGGCCTCTACGTCTCCGTGGGACCTTTATATACATCAGTAACGTAATATAACCTAACCTAACCCAACGTAACATCTCGGCGGTAATATTTGAAAACATTCCTGGCGAGTTGGCCTTTACGTCTCCGTGGGACCTTCACATACATCAATAACGTAACATAACCTAACCTAACCCAATGTAACATCTCGGCGGTAATATTTGACCACATTCCTGGCTAGTTGGCCTCTACGTCTCCGAGGGACCTTCATATACACCAATAACGAAATATAACCTAACCTATCCTAACCTATCATCTCGGCGGTAACATTTGACAACATTCCCGGCGAGTTGGCCTCTACGTCTCCGTGGGACCTTTATATACATCAGTAACGTAATATAACCTAACCTAACCCAACGTAACATCTCGGCGGTAATATTTGAAAACATTCCTGGCGAGTTGGCCTCTACGTCTCCGCGGGACCTTTATATACATCAATAACATAATATAAGCTAGCCCAACCCAATCTAACATCTCGGCGGTAATATTTGACCACATTCCTGGCTTGTTGGCCTCTACGTCTCCGTGGGACCTTTATATACTTCAATAACGTAATATAACCTAACCTAACCCAATCTAGTATCTCGGCGGTAATATTTGACCACATTCCTGGCTTGTTGGCCTCTACGTCTCCGCGGAACCTTTATATACATCAATAACATAATATAAGCTAGCCCAACCCAACCTAACATCTCGGCGGTAATGTTTGACAACATTCCTGGCGAGTTGGCTTCTCCATCCCCGTGGGACCTTTATATACATCTATAACGTAATATAACCTAACCTAACCCAAGCTAACTTCTCGGCGGTAATATTTGAAAACATACCTGGCGAGGTGGCCTCTACGTCTCCGTGCGATATTTATATACATCAATAACATAATATAAGCTAGCCTAACCCAACCTAACATCTCCGCGGTAATATTTGACAACATACCTGGCGAGTTGGCCTCTACGTCTCCGTGGGCCCTTCATATACATCAATAACGTAATATAACCTAACCTAACCCAATCTAGCATCTCGGCGGTAATATTTGACCACATTCCTGGCTTGTTGGCCTCTACGTCTCCGTGGGACCTTTATATACATCAATAACATAATATAAGCTAGCCTAACCCAATATAACATCTCGGCGGTAATATTTGACCACATTCCTGGCGAGTTGGCCTCTACGTCTCCGTGGGACCTTTATATACATCAATAACATAATATAAGCTAGCCTAACCCAATCTAACATCTCGGCGGTAATATTTGACCACATTCCTGGCTTGTTGGCCTCTACGTCTCCGAGGGACCTTCATATACACCAATAACGAAATATAACCTAACCTATCCTAACCTATCATCTCGGCGGTAACATTTGACAACATTCCCGGCGAGTTGGCCTCTACGTTTCCGTGGACCTTTATATACATCAGTAACGTAATATAACCTAACCTAACCCAACGTAACATCTCGGCGGTAATATTTGAAAACATTCCTGGCGAGTTGGCCTTTACGTCTCCGTGGGACCTTCACATACATCAATAACGTAACATAACCTAACCTAACCCAATCTAGCATCTCGGCGGTAATATTTGACCACATTCCTGGCTTGTTGGCCTCTACGTCTCCGTGGGACCTTTATATACATCAATAACATAATATAAGCTAGCCTAACCCAATCTAACATCTCGGCGGTAATATTTGACCACATTCCTGGCTTGTTGGCCTCTACGTCTCCGTGGGACCTTTATATACATCAATAACGTAATATAACGTAACCTAACCCAACCTATCATCTCGGCGGTTATATTTGACAACATTCCTGGCGAGTTGGCTTCTCCGTCTCCGTGGGACCTTTATATACATCAATAACGTAATATAACCTAACCTAACCCAACCTAACATCTCCGCGGTATTATTTGACATCATACCTGGCGAGTTGGCCTCCACGTCTCCGTGGGACCTTTATATACATCAATAACATAATATAAGCTAGCCTAACCTAATCTAACATCTCGGCGGTAATATTTGACCACATTCCTGGCGAGTTGGCCTCTACGTCTCCGTGGGACCTTTATATACATCAATAACGTAATATAACCTAACCTAACCCAACCTAACATCTCGGCGGTAATATTTGACATGATTCCTGGCCAGTTGGCCTCTATGTGTCCGTGGGATCTTTATATACATCAATAACGTAGTATAACATAACCTAACCCAATCTAATATCTCGGCGGTAATATTTGAAAACATACCTGGCGAGGTGGCCTCTACGTCTCCGTGCGATATTTATATACATCAATAACATAATATAAGCTAGCCTAACCCAACCTAACATCTCCGCGGTAATATTTGACAACATACCCGGCGAGTTGGCCTCTACGTCTCCGTTGGCCCTTCATATACATCAATAACGTAATATAACCTAACCTAACCCAATCTAGCATCTCGGCGGTAATGTTTGACAACATTCCTGGCGAGTTGGCTTCTCCATCCCCGTGGGACCTTTATATACATCTATAACGTAATATAACCTAACCTAACCCAAGCTAACTTCTCGGCGGTAATATTTGAAAACATACCTGGCGAGGTGGCCTCTACGTCTCCGTGCGATATTTATATACATCAATAACATAATATAAGCTAGCCTAACCCAACCTAACATCTCCGCGGTAATATTGGACAACATACCTGGCGAGTTGGCTCTACGTCTCCGTGGGCCCTTCATATACATCAATAACGTAATATAACCTAACCTAACCCAATCTAGCATCTCGGCGGTAATGTTTGACCACATTCCTGGCGAGTTGGCCTCTACGTCCCCGTGGGACCTTTATATACATCAATAACGTAATATAACCTAACCTAACCCAACCTAACATCTCGGCGGTAATATTTGACAACATTCCTGGCGAGTTGGCTTCTCCGTCCCCGTGGGACCTTTATATACATCAATAACGTAATATAACCTAACCTAACCCAATCTAACATCTCCGCGGTAATATTTGACAACATTCCTGGCGAGTTGGCCTCCACGTTTCCATTTGACCTTCATATACATCAATAACGCAATCTAACCTAACATAACAGAACCTAACATCTCGGCGGTAATATTTGACAACATTCCTGGCGAGTTGGCTTCTCCGTCCCCGTGGGAACTTTATATACATCAATAACGTAATATAACCTAACCTAACCCAACCTAACATCTCGGCGGTAATATTTGACAACATTGCTGGCGAGTTGGCCTCTACGTCTCCGTGGGATATTTATATACATCAATAACATAATATAAGCTAGCCTAACCCAATCTAACATCTCGGCGGTAGTATTTGACCACATTCCTGGCGAGTTGGCCTCTACGTCTTCGTGGGACCTTTATATACATCAGTAACATAATATAAGCTAGCCTAACCTAATCTAACATCTCGGCGGTAATGTTTGACCACATTCCTGGCGAGTTGGCCTCTACGTCCCCGTGGGACCTTTATATACATCAATAACGTAATATAACCTAACCTAACCCAACCTAACATCTCGGCGGTAATATTTGACAACATTCCTGTCGAGTTGGCTTCTCCGTCCCCGTGGGACCTTTATATACATCAATGACGTAATATAACCTAACCTAACCCAACCTAACATCTCCGCGGTATTATTTGACATCATACCTGGCGAGTTGGCCTCCACGTCTCCGTGGGGCCTTTATATACATCAATAACATAATATAAGCTAGCCTAACCTAATCTAACATCTCGGCGGTAATATTTGACCACATTCCTGGCGAGTTGGCCTCTACGTCTCCGTAGGACCTTTATATACATGAATAACGTAATATAACCTAACCTAACCCAACCTAACGTCTCGGCGGTAATATTTGACAAGATTCCTGGCGAGTTGGCCTCTACGTGTCCGTGGGATCTTTATATACATCAATAACGTAAAATAACATAACCTAACCCAATCTAACATCTCGGCGGTAATATTTGACGACATTCCTGGCGAGTTGGCCTCTACGTTTCCGTGGGAGCTTTATATACTTCAATAACGTAATATAACCTAACCTAACCCAACCTAACATCTCGGCGGTAATATTTGACCACATTCCTGGCGAGATGGCCTCTACGTCTTCGTGGGACCTTTGTATACATCAATAACGTAATATAACCTAACCTAACCCAATCTAGCATCTCGGCGGTAATATTTGACCACATTCCTGGCTTGTTGGCCTCTACGTCTCCGCGGGACCTTTATATACATCAATAACATAATATAAGCTAGCCCAACCCAATCTATCATCTCGGCGGTAATATTTGACCACATTCCTGGCTTGTTGGCCTCTACGTCTCCGTGGGACCTTTATATACTTCAATAACGTAATATAACCTAACCTAACCCAATCTAGCATCTCGGCGGTAATATTTGACCACATTCCTGGCTTGCTGACCTCTACGTCTCCGTGAGACTTTTATATACATCTATAACGTAATATAACCTAACCTAACCCAACCTAACATCTCGGCGGTAGTATTTGAAAGCATTCCTAGCGAGTTGGCCTCTACGTCTCCGTGGGACCTTTACATACATCAATAACGTAATATAACCTAACCTAACCCAATCTAGCATCTCGGCGGTAATATTTGACCACATTCCTGGCTTGCTGACCTCTACGTCTCCGTGAGACCTTTATATACATCTATAACGTAATATAACCTAACCTAACCCAACCTAACATCTCGGAGGTAGTATTTGAAAACATTCCTAGCGAGTTGGCCTCTACGTCTCCGTGGGACCTTTATATACATCAATAACGTAATATAACCTAACCTAACCCAATCTAACATCTCGGCGGTAATATTTGACAAGATTCCTGGCGAATTGGCCTCTACGTCTCCGTGGGATCTTTATATACTTCAATAACGTAATATAACATAACCTAACCCAATCTAACATCTCGGCGGTAATATTTGACGACATTCCTGGCGAGTTGGCCTCTACGTTTCCGTGGGACCTTTATATACTTCAATAACGTAATATAACCTAACCTAACCCAACCTAACATCTCGGCGGTAATATTTGACCACATTCCTGGCGAGATGGCCTCTACGTCTTCGTGGGACCTTTGTATACATCAATAACGTAATATAACTTAACCTAACCCAACCTAACATCTCCGCGGTAATATTTGACGACATTCCTGGCGAGTTGGCCTCTACGTCACCGTTTGACCTTCATATACGTCAATAACGTAATCTAACCTAACATAACCCAACCTAACATCTCGGCGGTAATGTTTGACAACATTCCTGGCGAGTTGGCTTCTCCATCCCCGTGGGACCTTTATATACATCTATAACGTAATA
This sequence comes from Xylocopa violacea, assembly GCA_963969225.1. Classification (NCBI taxonomy): domain Eukaryota; kingdom Metazoa; phylum Arthropoda; class Insecta; order Hymenoptera; family Apidae; genus Xylocopa; species Xylocopa violacea. Next base: position 1,855,821 of record CAXAJV010000078.1, read on the forward strand.
TAACCTAACCTAACCCAAGCTAACTTCTCGGCGGTAATATTTGAAAACATACCTGGCGAGGTGGCCTCTACGTCTCCGTGCGATATTTATATACATCAATAACATAATATAAGCTAATCTAACCCAACCTAACATCTCCGCGGTAATATTTGATAACATACCCGGCGAGTTGGCCTCTACGTCTCCGTTGGCCCTTCATATACATCAATAACGTAATATAACCTAACCTAACCCAATCTAGCATCTCGGCGGTAATATTTGACCACATTCCTGGCTTGTTGGCCTCTACGTTTCCGTGGGACCTTTATATACTTCAATAACGTAATATAACCTAACCTAAATCAACCTATCATCTCGGCGATAATATTTGACAAGATTCTTGGCGAGTTGGCCTCTACGTCTCCGTGGGATCTTTATATACATCAATAACGTAATATAACATAACCTAACCCAATCTAACATCTCGGCGGTAATATTTGACCACATTCCTGGCTAGTTGGCCTCTACGTCTCCGAGGGACCTTCATATACACCAATAACGAAATATAACCTAACCTATCCTAACCTATCATCTCGGCGGTAACATTTGACAACATTCCCGGCGAGTTGGCCTCTACGTCTCCGTGGGACCTTTATATACATCAGTAACGTAATATAACCTAACCTAACCCAACGTAACATCTCGGCGGTAATATTTGAAAACATTCCTGGCGAGTTGGCCTTTACGTCTCCGTGGGACCTTCACATACATCAATAACGTAACATAACCTAACCTAACCCAATGTAACATCTCGGCGGTAATATTTGACCACATTCCTGGCTAGTTGGCCTCTACGTCTCCGAGGGACCTTCATATACACCAATAACGAAATATAACCTAACCTATCCTAACCTATCATCTCGGCGGTAACATTTGACAACATTCCCGGCGAGTTGGCCTCTACGTCTCCGTGGGACCTTTATATACATCAGTAACGTAATATAACCTAACCTAACCCAACGTAACATCTCGGCGGTAATATTTGAAAACATTCCTGGCGAGTTGGCCTCTACGTCTCCGCGGGACCTTTATATACATCAATAACATAATATAAGCTAGCCCAACCCAATCTAACATCTCGGCGGTAATATTTGACCACATTCCTGGCTTGTTGGCCTCTACGTCTCCGTGGGACCTTTATATACTTCAATAACGTAATATAACCTAACCTAACCCAATCTAGTATCTCGGCGGTAATATTTGACCACATTCCTGGCTTGTTGGCCTCTACGTCTCCGCGGGACCTTTATATACATCAATAACATAATATAAGCTAGCCCAACCCAATCTAACATCTCGGCGGTAATATTTGACCACATTCCTGGCTTGTTGGCCTCTACGTCTCCGTGGGACCTTTATATACTTCAATAACGTAATATAACCTAACCTAACCCAATCTAGTATCTCGGCGGTAATATTTGACCACATTCCTGGCTTGTTGGCCTCTACGTCTCCGCGGAACCTTTATATACATCAATAACATAATATAAGCTAGCCCAACCCAACCTAACATCTCGGCGGTAATGTTTGACAACATTCCTGGCGAGTTGGCTTCTCCATCCCCGTGGGACCTTTATATACATCTATAACGTAATATAACCTAACCTAACCCAAGCTAACTTCTCGGCGGTAATATTTGAAAACATACCTGGCGAGGTGGCCTCTACGTCTCCGTGCGATATTTATATACATCAATAACATAATATAAGCTAATCTAACCCAACCTAACATCTCCGCGGTAATATTTGATAACATACCCGGCGAGTTGGCCTCTACGTCTCCGTTGGCCCTTCATATACATCAATAACGTAATATAACCTAACCTAACCCAATCTAGCATCTCGGCGGTAATATTTGACCACATTCCTGGCTTGTTGGCCTCTACGTTTCCGTGGGACCTTTATATACTTCAATAACGTAATATAACCTAACCTAAATCAACCTATCATCTCGGCGATAATATTTGACAAGATTCTTGGCGAGTTGGCCTCTACGTCTCCGTGGGATCTTTATATACATCAATAACGTAATATAACAGAACCTAACCCAATCTAACATCTCGGCGGTAATATTTGACCACATTCCTGGCTTGTTGGCCTCTACGTCTCCGTGGGACCTTTATATACATCAATAACATAATATAAGCTAGCCTAACCCAATATAACATCTCGGCGGTAATATTTGACCACATTCCTGGCGAGTTGGCCTCTACGTCTCCGTGGGACCTTTATATACATCAATAACATAATATAAGCTAGCCTAACCCAATCTAACATCTCGGCGGTAATATTTGACCACATTCCTGGCTTGTTGGCCTCTACGTCTCCGAGGGACCTTCATATACACCAATAACGAAATATAACCTAACCTATCCTAACCTATCATCTCGGCGGTAACATTTGACAACATTCCCGGCGAGTTGGCCTCTACGTTTCCGTGGACCTTTATATACATCAGTAACGTAATATAACCTAACCTAACCCAACGTAACATCTCGGCGGTAATATTTGAAAACATTCCTGGCGAGTTGGCCTTTACGTCTCCGTGGGACCTTCACATACATCAATAACGTAACATAACCTAACCTAACCCAATCTAGCATCTCGGCGGTAATATTTGACCACATTCCTGGCTTGTTGGCCTCTACGTCTCCGTGGGACCTTTATATACATCAATAACATAATATAAGCTAGCCTAACCCAATCTAACATCTCGGCGGTAATATTTGACCACATTCCTGGCTTGTTGGCCTCTACGTCTCCGTGGGACCTTTATATACATCAATAACGTAATATAACGTAACCTAACCCAACCTATCATCTCGGCGGTTATATTTGACAACATTCCTGGCGAGTTGGCTTCTCCGTCTCCGTGGGACCTTTATATACATCAATAACGTAATATAACCTAACCTAACCCAACCTAACATCTCCGCGGTATTATTTGACATCATACCTGGCGAGTTGGCCTCCACGTCTCCGTGGGACCTTTATATACATCAATAACATAATATAAGCTAGCCTAACCTAATCTAACATCTCGGCGGTAATATTTGACCACATTCCTGGCGAGTTGGCCTCTACGTCTCCGTGGGACCTTTATATACATCAATAACGTAATATAACCTAACCTAACCCAACCTAACATCTCGGCGGTAATATTTGACATGATTCCTGGCCAGTTGTCCTCTATGTCTCCGTGGGATCTTTATATACATCAATAACGTAATATAACATAACCTAACCCAATCTAATATCTCGGCGGTAATATTTGAAAACATACCTGGCGAGGTGGCCTCTACGTCTCCGTGCGATATTTATATACATCAATAACATAATATAAGCTAGCCTAACCCAACCTAATATCTCCGCGGTAATATTGGACAACATACCCGGCGAGTTGGCCTCTACGTCTCCGTTGGCCCTTCATATACATCAATAACGTAATATAACCTAACCTAACCCAATCTAGCATCTCGGCGGTAATGTTTGACAACATTCCTGGCGAGTTGGCTTCTCCATCCCCGTGGGACCTTTATATACATCTATAACGTAATATAACCTAACCTAACCCAAGCTAACTTCTCGGCGGTAATATTTGAAAACATACCTGGCGAGGTGGCCTCTACGTCTCCGTGCGATATTTATATACATCAATAACATAATATAAGCTAGCCTAACCCAACCTAACATCTCCGCGGTAATATTGGACAACATACCTGGCGAGTTGGCTCTACGTCTCCGTGGGCCCTTCATATACATCAATAACGTAATATAACCTAACCTAACCCAATCTAGCATCTCGGCGGTAATGTTTGACCACATTCCTGGCGAGTTGGCCTCTACGTCCCCGTGGGACCTTTATATACATCAATAACGTAATATAACCTAACCTAACCCAACCTAACATCTCGGCGGTAATATTTGACAACATTCCTGGCGAGTTGGCTTCTCCGTCCCCGTGGGACCTTTATATACATCAATAACGTAATATAACCTAACCTAACCCAATCTAACATCTCCGCGGTAATATTTGACAACATTCCTGGCGAGTTGGCCTCCACGTTTCCATTTGACCTTCATATACATCAATAACGCAATCTAACCTAACATAACAGAACCTAACATCTCGGCGGTAATATTTGACAACATTCCTGGCGAGTTGGCTTCTCCGTCCCCGTGGGAACTTTATATACATCAATAACGTAATATAACCTAACCTAACCCAACCTAACATCTCGGCGGTAATATTTGACAACATTGCTGGCGAGTTGGCCTCTACGTCTCCGTGGGATATTTATATACATCAATAACATAATATAAGCTAGCCTAACCCAATCTAACATCTCGGCGGTAGTATTTGACCACATTCCTGGCGAGTTGGCCTCTACGTCTTCGTGGGACCTTTATATACATCAGTAACATAATATAAGCTAGCCTAACCTAATCTAACATCTCGGCGGTAATGTTTGACCACATTCCTGGCGAGTTGGCCTCTACGTCCCCGTGGGACCTTTATATACATCAATAACGTAATATAACCTAACCTAACCCAACCTAACATCTCGGCGGTAATATTTGACAACATTCCTGTCGAGTTGGCTTCTCCGTCCCCGTGGGACCTTTATATACATCAATGACGTAATATAACCTAACCTAACCCAACCTAACATCTCCGCGGTATTATTTGACATCATACCTGGCGAGTTGGCCTCCACGTCTCCGTGGGGCCTTTATATACATCAATAACATAATATAAGCTAGCCTAACCTAATCTAACATCTCGGCGGTAATATTTGACCACATTCCTGGCGAGTTGGCCTCTACGTCTCCGTAGGACCTTTATATACATGAATAACGTAATATAACCTAACCTAACCCAACCTAACGTCTCGGCGGTAATATTTGACAAGATTCCTGGCGAGTTGGCCTCTACGTCTCCGTGGGATCTTTATATACATCAATAACGTAAAATAACATAACCTAACCCAATCTAACATCTCGGCGGTAATATTTGACGACATTCCTGGCGAGTTGGCCTCTACGTTTCCGTGGGAGCTTTATATACTTCAATAACGTAATATAACCTAACCTAACCCAACCTAACATCTCGGCGGTAATATTTGACCACATTCCTGGCGAGATGGCCTCTACGTCTTCGTGGGACCTTTGTATACATCAATAACGTAATATAACCTAACCTAACCCAATCTAGCATCTCGGCGGTAATATTTGACCACATTCCTGGCTTGTTGGCCTCTACGTCTCCGCGGGACCTTTATATACATCAATAACATAATATAAGCTAGCCCAACCCAATCTATCATCTCGGCGGTAATATTTGACCACATTCCTGGCTTGTTGGCCTCTACGTCTCCGTGGGACCTTTATATACTTCAATAACGTAATATAACCTAACCTAACCCAATCTAGCATCTCGGCGGTAATATTTGACCACATTCCTGGCTTGCTGACCTCTACGTCTCCGTGAGACTTTTATATACATCTATAACGTAATATAACCTAACCTAACCCAACCTAACATCTCGGCGGTAGTATTTGAAAGCATTCCTAGCGAGTTGGCCTCTACGTCTCCGTGGGACCTTTACATACATCAATAACGTAATATAACCTAACCTAACCCAATCTAGCATCTCGGCGGTAATATTTGACCACATTCCTGGCTTGCTGACCTCTACGTCTCCGTGAGACCTTTATATACATCTATAACGTAATATAACCTAACCTAACCCAACCTAACATCTCGGAGGTAGTATTTGAAAACATTCCTAGCGAGTTGGCCTCTACGTCTCCGTGGGACCTTTATATACATCAATAACGTAATATAACCTAACCTAACCCAATCTAACATCTCGGCGGTAATATTTGACAAGATTCCTGGCGAATTGGCCTCTACGTCTCCGTGGGATCTTTATATACATCAATAACGTAATATAACATAACCTAACCCAATCTAACATCTCGGCGGTAATATTTGACGACATTCCTGGCGAGTTGGCCTCTACGTTTCCGTGGGACCTTTATATACTTCAATAACGTAATATAACCTAACCTAACCCAACCTAACATCTCGGCGGTAATATTTGACCACATTCCTGGCGAGATGGCCTCTACGTCTTCGTGGGACCTTTGTATACATCAATAACGTAATATAACTTAACCTAACCCAACCTAACATCTCCGCGGTAATATTTGACGACATTCCTGGCGAGTTGGCCTCTACGTCACCGTTTGACCTTCATATACGTCAATAACGTAATCTAACCTAACATAACCCAACCTAACATCTCGGCGGTAATGTTTGACAACATTCCTGGCGAGTTGGCTTCTCCATCCCCGTGGGACCTTTATATACATCTATAACGTAATATAACCTAACCTAACCCAAGCTAACTTCTCGGCGGTAATATTTGAAAACATACCTGGCGAGGTGGCCTCTACGTCTCCGTGCGATATTTATATACATCAATAACATAATATAAGCTAATCTAACCCAACCTAACATCTCCGCGGTAATATTTGATAACATACCCGGCGAGTTGGCCTCTACGTCTCCGTTGGCCCTTCATATACATCAATAACGTAATATAACCTAACCTAACCCAATCTAGCATCTCGGCGGTAATATTTGACCACATTCCTGGCTTGTTGGCCTCTACGTTTCCGTGGGACCTTTATATACTTCAATAACGTAATATAACCTAACCTAAATCAACCTATCATCTCGGCGATAATATTTGACAAGATTCTTGGCGAGTTGGCCTCTACGTCTCCGTGGGATCTTTATATACATCAATAACGTAATATAACATAACCTAACCCAATCTAACATCTCGGCGGTAATATTTGACCACATTCCTGGCTAGTTGGCCTCTACGTCTCCGAGGGACCTTCATATATACCAATAACGAAATATAACCTAACCTATCCTAACCTATCATCTCGGCGGTAACATTTGACAACATTCCCGGCGAGTTGGCCTCTACGTCTCCGTGGGACCTTTATATACATCAGTAACGTAATATAACCTAACCTAACCCAACGTAACATCTCGGCGGTAATATTTGAAAACATTCCTGGCGAGTTGGCCTTTACGTCTCCGTGGGACCTTCACATACATCAATAACGTAACATAACCTAACCTAACCCAATGTAACATCTCGGCGGTAATATTTGACCACATTCCTGGCTAGTTGGCCTCTACGTCTCCGAGGGACCTTCATATACACCAATAACGAAATATAACCTAACCTATCCTAACCTATCATCTCGGCGGTAACATTTGACAACATTCCCGGCGAGTTGGCCTCTACGTCTCCGTGGGACCTTTATATACATCAGTAACGTAATATAACCTAACCTAACCCAACGTAACATCTCGGCGGTAATATTTGAAAACATTCCTGGCGAGTTGGCCTCTACGTCTCCGCGGGACCTTTATATACATCAATAACATAATATAAGCTAGCCCAACCCAATCTAACATCTCGGCGGTAATATTTGACCACATTCCTGGCTTGTTGGCCTCTACGTCTCCGTGGGACCTTTATATACTTCAATAACGTAATATAACCTAACCTAACCCAATCTAGTATCTCGGCGGTAATATTTGACCACATTCCTGGCTTGTTGGCCTCTACGTCTCCGCGGGACCTTTATATACATCAATAACATAATATAAGCTAGCCCAACCCAATCTAACATCTCGGCGGTAATATTTGACCACATTCCTGGCTTGTTGGCCTCTACGTCTCCGTGGGACCTTTATATACTTCAATAACGTAATATAACCTAACCTAACCCAATCTAGCATCTCGGCGGTAATATTTGACCACATTCCTGGCTTGTTGGCCTCTACGTCTCCGCGGGACCTTTATATACATCAATAACATAATATAAGCTAGCCCAACCCAATCTATCATCGCGGCGGTAATATTTGACCACATTCCTGGCTTGTTGGCCTCTACGTCTCCGTGGGACCTTTATATACTTCAATAACGTAATATAACCTAACCTAACCCAATCTAGCATCTCGTCGGTAATATTTGACCACATTCCTGGCTTGCTGACCTCTACGTCTCCGTGAGACTTTTATATACATCTATAACGTAATATAACCTAACCTAACCCAACCTAACATCTCGGCGGTAGTATTTGAAAACATTCCTAGCGAGTTGGCCTCTACGTCTCCGTGGGACCTTTACATACATCAATAACGTAATATAACCTAACCTAACCCAATCTAGCATCTCGGCGGTAATATTTGACCACATTCCTGGCTTGCTGACCTCTACGTCTCCGTGAGACCTTTATATACATCTATAACGTAATATAACCTAACCTAACCCAACCTAACATCTCGGAGGTAGTATTTGAAAACATTCCTAGCGAGTTGGCCTCTACGTCTCCGTGGGACCTTTATATACATCAATAACGTAATATAACCTAACCTAACCCAATCTAACATCTCGGCGGTAATATTTGACAAGATTCCTGGCGAATTGGCCTCTACGTCTCCGTGGGATCTTTATATACATCAATAACGTAATATAACATAACCTAACCCAATCTAACATCTCGGCGGTATAATTTGACGACATTCCTGGCGAGTTGGCCTCTACGTTTCCGTGGGACCTTTATATACTTCAATAACGTAATATAACCTAACCTAACCCAACCTAACATCTCGGCGGTAATATTTGACCACATTCCTGGCGAGATGGCCTCTACGTCTTCGTGGGACCTTTGTATACATCAATAACGTAATATAACTTAACCTAACCCAACCTAACATCTCCGCGGTAATATTTGACGACATTCCTGGCGAGTTGGCCTCTACGTCTCCGTTTGACCTTCATATACGTCAATAACGTAATCTAACCTAACATAACCCAACCTAACATCTCGGCGGTAATGTTTGACAACATTCCTGGCGAGTTGGCTTCTCCATCCCCGTGGGACCTTTATATACATCTATAACGTAATATAACCTAACCTAACCCAAGCTAACTTCTCGGCGGTAATATTTGAAAACATACCTGGCGAGGTGGCCTCTACGTCTCCGTGCGATATTTATATACATCAATAACATAATATAAGCTAATCTAACCCAACCTAACATCTCCGCGGTAATATTTGATAACATACCCGGCGAGTTGGCCTCTACGTCTCCGTTGGCCCTTCATATACATCAATAACGTAATATAACCTAACCTAACCCAATCTAGCATCTCGGCGGTAATATTTGACCACATTCCTGGCTTGTTGGCCTCTACGTTTCCGTGGGACCTTTATATACTTCAATAACGTAATATAACCTAACCTAAATCAACCTATCATCTCGGCGATAATATTTGACAAGATTCCTGGCGAGTTGGCCTCTACGTCTCCGTGGGATCTTTATATACATCAATAACGTAATATAACATAACCTAACCCAATCTAACATCTCGGCGGTAATATTTGACCACATTCCTGGCTAGTTGGCCTCTACGTCTCCGAGGGACCTTCATATACACCAATAACGAAATATAACCTAACCTATCCTAACCTATCATCTCGGCGGTAACATTTGACAACATTCCCGGCGAGTTGGCCTCTACGTCTCCGTGGGACCTTTATATACATCAGTAACGTAATATAACCTAACCTAACCCAACGTAACATCTCGGCGGTAATATTTGACCACATTCCTGGCTTGCTGACCTCTACGTCTCCGTGAGACTTTTATATACATCTATAACGTAATATAACCTAACCTAACCCAACCTAACATCTCGGCGGTAGTATTTGAAAACATTCCTAGCGAGTTGGCCTCTACGTCTCCGTGGGACCTTTACATACATCAATAACGTAATATAACCTAACCTAACCCAATCTAGCATCTCGGCGGTAATATTTGACCACATTCCTGGCTTGCTGACCTCTACGTCTCCGTGAGACCTTTATATACATCTATAACGTAATATAACCTAACCTAACCCAACCTAACATCTCGGAGGTAGTATTTGAAAACATTCCTAGCGAGTTGGCCTCTACGTCTCCGTGGGACCTTTATATACATCAATAACGTAATATAACCTAACCTAACCCAATCTAACATCTCGGCGGTAATATTTGACAAGATTCCTGGCGAATTGGCCTCTACGTCTCCGTGGGATCTTTATATACATCAATAACGTAATATAACATAACCTAACCCAATCTAACATCTCGGCGGTATAATTTGACGACATTCCTGGCGAGTTGGCCTCTACGTTTCCGTGGGACCTTTATATACTTCAATAACGTAATATAACCTAACCTAACCCAACCTAACATCTCGGCGGTAATATTTGACCACATTCCTGGCGAGATGGCCTCTACGTCTTCGTGGGACCTTTGTATACATCAATAACGTAATATAACTTAACCTAACCCAACCTAACATCTCCGCGGTAATATTTGACGACATTCCTGGCGAGTTGGCCTCTACGTCTCCGTTTGACCTTCATATACGTCAATAACGTAATCTAACCTAACATAACCCAACCTAACATCTCGGCGGTAATGTTTGACAACATTCCTGGCGAGTTGGCTTCTCCATCCCCGTGGGACCTTTATATACATCTATAACGTAATATAACCTAACCTAACCCAAGCTAACTTCTCGGCGGTAATATTTGAAAACATACCTGGCGAGGTGGCCTCTACGTCTCCGTGCGATATTTATATACATCAATAACATAATATAAGCTAATCTAACCCAACCTAACATCTCCGCGGTAATATTTGATAACATACCCGGCGAGTTGGCCTCTACGTCTCCGTTGGCCCTTCATATACATCAATAACGTAATATAACCTAACCTAACCCAATCTAGCATCTCGGCGGTAATATTTGACCACATTCCTGGCTTGTTGGCCTCTACGTTTCCGTGGGACCTTTATATACTTCAATAACGTAATATAACCTAACCTAAATCAACCTATCATCTCGGCGATAATATTTGACAAGATTCCTGGCGAGTTGGCCTCTACGTCTCCGTGGGATCTTTATATACATCAATAACGTAATATAACATAACCTAACCCAATCTAACATCTCGGCGGTAATATTTGACCACATTCCTGGCTAGTTGGCCTCTACGTCTCCGAGGGACCTTCATATACACCAATAACGAAATATAACCTAACCTATCCTAACCTATCATCTCGGCGGTAACATTTGACAACATTCCCGGCGAGTTGGCCTCTACGTCTCCGTGGGACCTTTATATACATCAGTAACGTAATATAACCTAACCTAACCCAACGTAACATCTCGGCGGTAATATTTGAAAACATTCCTGGCGAGTTGGCCTTTACGTCTCCGTGGGACCTTCACATACATCAATAACGTAACATAACCTAACCTAACCCAATGTAACATCTCGGCGGTAATATTTGACCACATTCCTGGCTAGTTGGCCTCTACGTCTCCGAGGGACCTTCATATACACCAATAACGAAATATAACCTAACCTATCCTAACCTATCATCTCGGCGGTAACATTTGACAACATTCCCGGCGAGTTGGCCTCTACGTCTCCGTGGGACCTTTATATACATCAGTAACGTAATATAACCTAACCTAACCCAACGTAACATCTCGGCGGTAATATTTGAAAACATTCCTGGCGAGTTGGCCTCTACGTCTCCGCGGGACCTTTATATACATCAATAACATAATACAAGCTAGCCCAACCCAATCTAACATCTCGGCGGTAATATTTGACCACATTCCTGGCTTGTTGGCCTCTACGTCTCCGTGGGACCTTTATATACTTCAATAACGTAATATAACCTAACCTAACCCAATCTAGTATCTCGGCGGTAATATTTGACCACATTCCTGGCTTGTTGGCCTCTACGTCTCCGCGGGACCTTTATATACATCAATAACATAATATAAGCTAGCCCAACCCAATCTATCATCTCGGCGGTAATATTTGACCACATTCCTGGCTTGTTGGCCTCTACGTCTCCGTGGGACCTTTATATACTTCAATAACGTAATATAACCTAACCTAACCCAATCTAGCATCTCGGCGGTAATATTTGACCACATTCCTGGCTTGCTGACCTCTACGTCTCCGTGAGACCTTTATATACATCTATAACGTAATATAACCTAACCTAACCCAACCTAACATCTCGGCGGTAGTATTTGAAAACATTCCTAGCGAGTTGGCCTCTACGTCTCCGTGGGACCTTTATATACATCAATAACGTAATATAACCTAACCTAACCCAATCTAACATCTCGGCGGTAATATTTGACAAGATTCCTGGCGAATTGGCCTCTACGTCTCCGTGGGATCTTTATATACATCAATAACGTAATATAACATAACCTAACCCAATCTAACATCTCGGCGGTAATATTTGACGACATTCCTGGCGAGTTGGCCTCTACGTTTCCGTGGGACCTTTATATACTTCAATAACGTAATATAACCTAACCTAACCCAACTTAATATCTCGGCGGTAATATTTGACGACATTCCTGGCGAGATGCCCTCTACGTTTCCGTGGGGCCTTTATATACTTCAATAACGTAATATAACCTAACCTAAATCAACCTATCATCTCGGCGATAATATTTGACAAGATTCCTGGCGAGTTGGCCTCTACGTTTCCGTGGGACCTTTATATACTTCAATAACGTAATATAACCGAACATAACCCAACCTAACATCTCGGCGGTAATATTTGACCACATTCCTGGCTTGTTGGCCTGTACGTCTCCGTGGGACCTTTATATACTTCAATAACGTAATATAACCTAACCTGACCCAATCTAGCATCTCGGCGGTAATATTTGACCACATTCCTGGCTTGCTGACCTCTACGTCTCCGTGAGACCTTTATATACATCTATAACGTAATATAACCTAACCTAACCCAACCTAACATCTCGGCGGTAGGATTTGAAAACATTCCTAGCGAGTTGGCCTCTACGTCTCCGTGGGACCTTTATATACATCAATAACGTAATATAACCTAACCTAACCCAATCTAACATCTCGGCGGTAATATTTGACATCATTCCTGGCGAGTTGGCCTCTACGTCTCCGTTGACCTTCATATACATCAATAACGTAATATAACGTAACCTAACCAAATTATCATCTCGGCGGTTATATTTGACAACATTCCTGGCGAGTTGGCTTCTCCGACTCCGTGGGACCTTTATATACATCAATAACGTAATATAACCTAACCTAACCCAACCTAACATCTCCGCGGTATTATTTGACAACATACCTGGCGAGTTGGCCTTCACGTCACCGTGGGACCTTTATATACATCAATAACATAATATAAGCTAGCCTAACCTAATCTAACATCTCGGCGGTAATGTTTGACCACATTCCTGGCGAGTTGGCCTCTACGTCCCCGTGGGACCTTTATATACATCAATAACGTAATATAACCTAACCTAACCCAACCTAACATCTCGGCGGTAATATTTGACAACATTCCTGGCGAGTTGGCTTCTCCGTCCCCGTGGGACCTTTATATACATCAATGACGTAATATAACCTAACCTAACCCAACCTAATATCTCGGCGGTAATATTTGACAAGATCCCTGGCGATTTGGCCTCTACGTTTCCGTGGTACCTTTATATACATCAATAACATAATATAAGCTAGCCCAACCCAATCTATCATCTCGGCGGTAATATTTGACCACATTCCTGGCTTGTTGGCCTCTACGTCTCCGTGGGACCTTTATATACTTCAATAACGTAATATAACCTAACCTAACCCAATCTAGCATCTCGGCGGTAATATTTGACCACATTCCTGGCTTGCTGACCTCTACGTCTCCGTGAGACCTTTATATACATCTATAACGTAATATAACCTAACCTAACCCAACCTAACATCTCGGCGGTAATATTTGACAAGATTCCTGGCGAATTGGCCTCTACGTCTCCGTGGGATCTTTATATACATCAATAACGTAATATAACATAACCTAACCCAATCTAACATCTCGGCGGTAATATTTGACGACATTCCTGGCGAGTTGGCCTCTACGTTTCCGTGGGACCTTTATATACTTCAATAACGTAATATAACCTAACCTAACCCAACTTAATATCTCGGCGGTAATATTTGACGACATTCCTGGCGAGATGCCCTCTACGTTTCCGTGGGGCCTTTATATACTTCAATAACGTAATATAACCTAACCTAAATCAACCTATCATCTCGGCGATAATATTTGACAAGATTCCTGGCGAGTTGGCCTCTACGTTTCCGTGGGACCTTTATATACTTCAATAACGTAATATAACCGAACATAACCCAACCTAACATCTCGGCGGTAATATTTGACCACATTCCTGGCTTGTTGGCCTGTACGTCTCCGTGGGACCTTTATATACTTCAATAACGTAATATAACCTAACCTGACCCAATCTAGCATCTCGGCGGTAATATTTGACCACATTCCTGGCTTGCTGACCTCTACGTCTCCGTGAGACCTTTATATACATCTATAACGTAATATAACCTAACCTAACCCAACCTAACATCTCGGCGGTAGGATTTGAAAACATTCCTAGCGAGTTGGCCTCTACGTCTCCGTGGGACCTTTATATACATCAATAACGTAATATAACCTAACCTAACCCAATCTAACATCTCGGCGGTAATATTTGACATCATTCCTGGCGAGTTGGCCTCTACGTCTCCGTTGACCTTCATATACATCAATAACGTAATATAACGTAACCTAACCAAATTATCATCTCGGCGGTTATATTTGACAACATTCCTGGCGAGTTGGCTTCTCCGACTCCGTGGGACCTTTATATACATCAATAACGTAATATAACCTAACCTAACCCAACCTAACATCTCCGCGGTATTATTTGACAACATACCTGGCGAGTTGGCCTTCACGTCACCGTGGGACCTTTATATACATCAATAACATAATATAAGCTAGCCTAACCTAATCTAACATCTCGGCGGTAATGTTTGACCACATTCCTGGCGAGTTGGCCTCTACGTCCCCGTGGGACCTTTATATACATCAATAACGTAATATAACCTAACCTAACCCAACCTAACATCTCGGCGGTAATATTTGACAACATTCCTGGCGAGTTGGCTTCTCCGTCCCCGTGGGACCTTTATATACATCAATGACGTAATATAACCTAACCTAACCCAACCTAATATCTCGGCGGTAATATTTGACAAGATCCCTGGCGATTTGGCCTCTACGTTTCCGTGGTACCTTTATATACTTCAATAACGTAGTATAACCTAACCTAACCCAATCTAACATCTCCGCGGTAATATTTGACAACATTCCTGGCGAGTTGGCCTCCACGTTTCCATTTGACCTTCATATACATCAATAACGCAATCTAACCTAACATAACAGAACCTAACATCTCGGCGGTAATATTTGACAACATTCCTGGCGAGTTGGCTTCTCCGTCCCCGTGGGATCTTTATATACATCAATAACGTAATATAACATAACCTAACCCAATCTAACATCTCGGCGGTAATATTTGACGACATTCCTGGCGAGTTGGCCTCTACGTTTCCGTGGGACCTTTATATACTTCAATAACGTAATATAACCTAACCTAACCCAACCTAACATCTCGGCGGTAATATTTGACGACATTCCTGGCGAGTTGGCCTCTACGTTTCCGTGGGATATTTATATACATCAATAACATAATATAAGCTAAGCTAACCCAATCTAACATCTCCGCGGTAATATTTGACAACATACCTGGCGAGTAGGCCTCTACGTCTCCGTGGGCCCTACATATACATCAATAACAAAAATATAACCTAACCTAAATCAACCTATCATCTCGGCGATAATATTTGACAAGATTCCTGGCGAGTTGGCCTCTACGTTTCCGTGGGATATTTATATACTTCAATAACGTAATATAACCTAATCTAACCCAATCTAACATATCCGCGGTAATATTTGACAACATTCCTGGCGAGTTGGCCTCTACGTCTCCGTTTGACCTTCATATACATCAATAACGTAATCTAACCTGACATAACCCAACCTAACATCTCGGCGGTAATGTTTGACAACATTCCTGGCGAGTTGGCTTCTCCATCCCCGTGGGACCTTTATATACATCTATAACGTAATATGACCTAACCTAACCCAAGCTAACTTCTCGGCGGTAATATTTGACAAGATTCCTGGCGAGTTGGCCTCTACGTCTCCGTGGGATCTTTATATACATCAATAACGTATTATAACATAACCTAACCCAATCTAACATCTCGGCGGTAATATTTGACCACATTCCTGGCTAGTTGGCCTCTACGTCTCCGAGGGACCTTCATATACACCAATAACGAAATATAACCTAACCTATCCTAACCTATCATCTCGGCGGTAACATTTGACAACATTCCCGGCGAGTTGGCCTCTACGTCTCCGTGGGACCTTTATATACATCAGTAACGTAATATAACCTAACCTAACCCAACGTAACATCTCGGCGGTAATATTTGACCACATTCCTGGCTAGTTGGCCTCTACGTCTCCGAGGGACCTTCATATACACCAATAACGAAATATAACCTAACCTATCCTAACCTATCATCTCGGCGGTAACATTTGACAACATTCCCGGCGAGTTGGCCTCTACGTCTCCGTGGGACCTTTATATACATCAGTAACGTAATATAACCTAACCTAACCCAACGTAACATCTCGGCGGTAATATTTGAAAACATTCCTGGCGAGTTGGCCTCTACGTCTCCGCGGGACCTTTATATACATCAATAACATAATATAAGCTAGCCCAACCCAATCTAACATCTCGGCGGTAATATTTGACCACATTCCTGGCTTGTTGGCCTCTACGTCTCCGTGGGACCTTTATATACTTCAATAACATAATATAAGCTAGCCCAACCCAATCTATCATCTCGGCGGTAATATTTGACCACATTCCTGGCTTGTTGGCCTCTACGTCTCCGTGGGACCTTTATATACTTCAATAACGTAATATAACCTAACCTAACCCAATCTAGCATCTCGGCGGTAATATTTGACCACATTCCTGGCTTGCTGACCTCTACGTCTCCGTGAGACCTTTATATACATCTATAACGTAATATAACCTAACCTAACCCAACCTAACATCTCGGCGGTAGTATTTGAAAACATTCCTAGCGAGTTGGCCTCTACGTCTCCGTGGGACCTTTATATACATCAATAACGTAATATAACCTAACCTAACCCAATCTAACATCTCGGCGGTAATATTTGACATCATTCCTGGCGAGTTGGCCTCTACGTCTCCGTTGACCTTCATATACATCAATAACGTAATATAACGTAACCTAACCAAATTATCATCTCGGCGGTTATATTTGACAACATTCCTGGCGAGTTGGCTTCTCCGACTCCGTGGGACCTTTATATACATCAATAACGTAATATAACCTAACCTAACCCAACCTAACATCTCCGCGGTATTATTTGACAACATACCTGGCGAGTTGGCCTTCACGTCACCGTGGGACTTTATATACATCAATAACATAATATAAGCTAGCCTAACCTAATCTAACATCTCGGCGGTAATGTTTGACCACATTCCTGGCGAGTTGGCCTCTACGTCCCCGTGGGACCTTTATATACATCAATAACGTAATATAACCTAACCTAACCCAACCTAACATCTCGGCGGTAATATTTGACAACATTCCTGGCGAGTTGGCTTCTCCGTCCCCGTGGGACCTTTATATACATCAATGACGTAATATAACCTAACCTAACCCAACCTAATATCTCGGCGGTAATATTTGACAAGATCCCTGGCGATTTGGCCTCTACGTTTCCGTGGGACCTTTATATACTTCAATAACGTAGTATAACCTAACCTAACCCAATCTAACATCTCCGCGGTAATATTTGACAACATTCCTGGCGAGTTGGCCTCCACGTTTCCATTTGACCTTCATATACATCAATAACGCAATCTAACCTAACATAACAGAACCTAACATCTCGGCGGTAATATTTGACAACATTCCTGGCGAGTTGGCTCCTCCGTCCCCGTGGGATCTTTATATACATCAATAACGTAATATAACATAACCTAACCCAATCTAACATCTCGGCGGTAATATTTGACGACATTCCTGGCGAGTTGGCCTCTACGTTTCCGTGGGACCTTTATATACTTCAATAACGTAATATAACCTAACCTAACCCAACCTAACATCTCGGCGGTAATATTTGACGACATTCCTGGCGAGTTGGCCTCTACGTTTCCGTGGGATATTTATATACATCAATAACATAATATAAGCTAAGCTAACCCAATCTAACATCTCCGCGGTAATATTTGACAACATACCTGGCGAGTAGGCCTCTACGTCTCCGTGGGCCCTACATATACATCAATAACAAAAATATAACCTAACCTAAATCAACCTATCATCTCGGCGATAATATTTGACAAGATTCCTGGCGAGTTGGCCTCTACGTTTCCGTGGGATATTTATATACTTCAATAACGTAATATAACCTAATCTAACCCAATCTAACATATCCGCGGTAATATTTGACAACATTCCTGGCGAGTTGGCCTCTACGTCTCCGTTTGACCTTCATATACATCAATAACGTAATCTAACCTGACATAACCCAACCTAACATCTCGGCGGTAATGTTTGACAACATTCCTGGCGAGTTGGCTTCTCCATCCCCGTGGGACCTTTATATACATCTATAACGTAATATGACCTAACCTAACCCAAGCTAACTTCTCGGCGGTAATATTTGAAAACATACCTGGCGAGGTGGCCTCTACGTCTCCGTGCGATATTTATATACATCAATAACATAATATAAGCTAATCTAACCCAACCTAACATCTCCGCGGTAATATTTGATAACATACCCGGCGAGTTGGCCTCTACGTCTCCGTTGGCCCTTCATATACATCAATAACGTAATATAACCTAACCTAACCCAATCTAGCATCTCGGCGGTAATATTTGACCACATTCCTGGCTTGTTGGCCTCTACGTTTCCGTGGGACCTTTATATACTTCAATAACGTAATATAACCTAACCTAAATCAACCTATCATCTCGGCGATAATATTTGACAAGATTCCTGGCGAGTTGGCCTCTACGTCTCCGTGGGATCTTTATATACATCAATAACGTAATATAACATAACCTAACCCAATCTAACATCTCGGCGGTAATATTTGACCACATTCCTGGCTTGTTGGCCTCTACGTCTCCGTGGGACCTTTATATACTTCAATAACGTAATATAACCTAACCTAACCCAATCTAGCATCTCGGCGGTAATATTTGACCACATTCCTGGCTTGCTGACCTCTACGTCTCCGTGAGACCTTTATATACATCTATAACGTAATATAACCTAACCTAACCCAACCTAACATCTCGGCGGTAGTATTTGAAAACATTCCTAGCGAGTTGGCCTCTACGTCTCCGTGGGACCTTTATATACATCAATAACGTAATATAACCTAACCTAACCCAATCTAACATCTCGGCGGTAATATTTGACAAGATTCCTGGCGAATTGGCCTCTACGTCTCCGTGGGATCTTTATATACATCAATAACGTAATATAACATAACCTAACCCAATCTAACATCTCGGCGGTAATATTTGACGACATTCCTGGCGAGTTGGCCTCTACGTTTCCGTGGGACCTTTATATACTTCAATAACGTAATATAACCTAACCTAACCCAACTTAATATCTCGGCGGTAATATTTGACGACATTCCTGGCGAGATGCCCTCTACGTTTCCGTGGGGCCTTTATATACTTCAATAACGTAATATAACCTAACCTAAATCAACCTATCATCTCGGCGATAATATTTGACAAGATTCCTGGCGAGTTGGCCTCTACGTTTCCGTGGGATTTTTATATACATCAATAACGTAATATAACATAACCTAACCCAATCTAACATCTCGGCGGTAATATTTGACGACATTCCTGGCGAGTTGGCCTCTACGTTTCCGTGGGACCTTTATATACTTCAATAACGTAATATAACCGAACATAACCCAACCTAACATCTCGGCGGTAATATTTGACCACATTCCTGGCTTGTTGGCCTGTACGTCTCCGTGGGACCTTTATATACTTCAATAACGTAATATAACCTAACCTGACCCAATCTAGCATCTCGGCGGTAATATTTGACCACATTCCTGGCTTGCTGACCTCTACGTCTCCGTGAGACCTTTATATACATCTATAACGTAATATAACCTAACCTAACCCAACCTAACATCTCGGCGGTAGGATTTGAAAACATTCCTAGCGAGTTGGCCTCTACGTCTCCGTGGGACCTTTATATACATCAATAACGTAATATAACCTAACCTAACCCAATCTAACATCTCGGCGGTAATATTTGACATCATTCCTGGCGAGTTGGCCTCTACGTCTCCGTTGACCTTCATATACATCAATAACGTAATATAACGTAACCTAACCAAATTATCATCTCGGCGGTTATATTTGACAACATTCCTGGCGAGTTGGCTTCTCCGACTCCGTGGGACCTTTATATACATCAATAACGTAATATAACCTAACCTAACCCAACCTAACATCTCCGCGGTATTATTTGACAACATACCTGGCGAGTTGGCCTTCACGTCACCGTGGGACCTTTATATACATCAATAACATAATATAAGCTAGCCTAACCTAATCTAACATCTCGGCGGTAATGTTTGACCACATTCCTGGCGAGTTGGCCTCTACGTCCCCGTGGGACCTTTATATACATCAATAACGTAATATAACCTAACCTAACCCAACCTAACATCTCGGCGGTAATATTTGACAACATTCCTGGCGAGTTGGCTTCTCCGTCCCCGTGGGACCTTTATATACATCAATGACGTAATATAACCTAACCTAACCCAACCTAATATCTCGGCGGTAATATTTGACAAGATCCCTGGCGATTTGGCCTCTACGTTTCCGTGGGACCTTTATATACTTCAATAACGTAGTATAACCTAACCTAACCCAATCTAACATCTCCGCGGTAATATTTGACAACATTCCTGGCGAGTTGGCCTCCACGTTTCCATTTGACCTTCATATACATCAATAACGCAATCTAGCCTAACATAACAGAACCTAACATCTCGGCGGTAATATTTGACAACATTCCTGGCGAGTTGGCTTCTCCGTCCCCGTGGGATCTTTATATACATCAATAACGTAATATAACATAACCTAACCCAATCTAACATCTCGGCGGTAATATTTGACGACATTCCTGGCGAGTTGGCCTCTACGTTTCCGTGGGACCTTTATATACTTCAATAACGTAATATAACCTAACCTAACCCAACCTAACATCTCGGCGGTAATATTTGACGACATTCCTGGCGAGTTGGCCTCTACGTTTCCGTGGGATATTTATATACATCAATAACATAATATAAGCTAAGCTAACCCAATCTAACATCTCCGCGGTAATATTTGACAACATACCTGGCGAGTAGGCCTCTACGTCTCCGTGGGCCCTACATATACATCAATAACAAAAATATAACCTAACCTAAATCAACCTATCATCTCGGCGATAATATTTGACAAGATTCCTGGCGAGTTGGCCTCTACGTTTCCGTGGGATATTTATATACTTCAATAACGTAATATAACCTAATCTAACCCAATCTAACATATCCGCGGTAATATTTGACAACATTCCTGGCGAGTTGGCCTCTACGTCTCCGTTTGACCTTCATATACATCAATAACGTAATCTAACCTGACATAACCCAACCTAACATCTCGGCGGTAATGTTTGACAACATTCCTGGCGAGTTGGCTTCTCCATCCCCGTGGGACCTTTATATACATCTATAACGTAATATGACCTAACCTAACCCAAGCTAACTTCTCGGCGGTAATATTTGAAAACATACCTGGCGAGGTGGCCTCTACGTCTCCGTGCGATATTTATATACATCAATAACATAATATAAGCTAATCTAACCCAACCTAACATCTCCGCGGTAATATTTGATAACATACCCGGCGAGTTGGCCTCTACGTCTCCGTTGGCCCTTCATATACATCAATAACGTAATATAACCTAACCTAACCCAATCTAGCATCTCGGCGGTAATATTTGACCACATTCCTGGCTTGTTGGCCTCTACGTTTCCGTGGGACCTTTATATACTTCAATAACGTAATATAACCTAACCTAAATCAACCTATCATCTCGGCGATAATATTTGACAAGATTCCTGGCGAGTTGGCCTCTACGTCTCCGTGGGATCTTTATATACATCAATAACGTAATATAACATAACCTAACCCAATCTAACATCTCGGCGGTAATATTTGACCACATTCCTGGCTTGTTGGCCTCTACGTCTCCGTGGGACCTTTATATACTTCAATAACGTAATATAACCTAACCTAACCCAATCTAGCATCTCGGCGGTAATATTTGACCACATTCCTGGCTTGCTGACCTCTACGTCTCCGTGAGACCTTTATATACATCTATAACGTAATATAACCTAACCTAACCCAACCTAACATCTCGGCGGTAGTATTTGAAAACATTCCTAGCGAGTTGGCCTCTACGTCTCCGTGGGACCTTTATATACATCAATAACGTAATATAACCTAACCTAACCCAATCTAACATCTCGGCGGTAATATTTGACAAGATTCCTGGCGAATTGGCCTCTACGTCTCCGTGGGATCTTTATATACATCAATAACGTAATATAACATAACCTAACCCAATCTAACATCTCGGCGGTAATATTTGACGACATTCCTGGCGAGTTGGCCTCTACGTTTCCGTGGGACCTTTATATACTTCAATAACGTAATATAACCTAACCTAACCCAACTTAATATCTCGGCGGTAATATTTGACGACATTCCTGGCGAGATGCCCTCTACGTTTCCGTGGGGCCTTTATATACTTCAATAACGTAATATAACCTAACCTAAATCAACCTATCATCTCGGCGATAATATTTGACAAGATTCCTGGCGAGTTGGCCTCTACGTTTCCGTGGGATTTTTATATACATCAATAACGTAATATAACATAACCTAACCCAATCTAACATCTCGGCGGTAATATTTGACGACATTCCTGGCGAGTTGGCCTCTACGTTTCCGTGGGACCTTTATATACTTCAATAACGTAATATAACCGAACATAACCCAACCTAACATCTCGGCGGTAATATTTGACCACATTCCTGGCTTGTTGGCCTGTACGTCTCCGTGGGACCTTTATATACTTCAATAACGTAATATAACCTAACCTGACCCAATCTAGCATCTCGGCGGTAATATTTGACCACATTCCTGGCTTGCTGACCTCTACGTCTCCGTGAGACCTTTATATACATCTATAACGTAATATAACCTAACCTAACCCAACCTAACATCTCGGCGGTAGGATTTGAAAACATTCCTAGCGAGTTGGCCTCTACGTCTCCGTGGGACCTTTATATACATCAATAACGTAATATAACCTAACCTAACCCAATCTAACATCTCGGCGGTAATATTTGACATCATTCCTGGCGAGTTGGCCTCTACGTCTCCGTTGACCTTCATATACATCAATAACGTAATATAACGTAACCTAACCAAATTATCATCTCGGCGGTTATATTTGACAACATTCCTGGCGAGTTGGCTTCTCCGACTCCGTGGGACCTTTATATACATCAATAACGTAATATAACCTAACCTAACCCAACCTAACATCTCCGCGGTATTATTTGACAACATACCTGGCGAGTTGGCCTTCACGTCACCGTGGGACCTTTATATACATCAATAACATAATATAAGCTAGCCTAACCTAATCTAACATCTCGGCGGTAATGTTTGACCACATTCCTGGCGAGTTGGCCTCTACGTCCCCGTGGGACCTTTATATACATCAATAACGTAATATAACCTAACCTAACCCAACCTAACATCTCGGCGGTAATATTTGACAACATTCCTGGCGAGTTGGCTTCTCCGTCCCCGTGGGACCTTTATATACATCAATGACGTAATATAACCTAACCTAACCCAACCTAATATCTCGGCGGTAATATTTGACAAGATCCCTGGCGATTTGGCCTCTACGTTTCCGTGGGACCTTTATATACTTCAATAACGTAGTATAACCTAACCTAACCCAATCTAACATCTCCGCGGTAATATTTGACAACATTCCTGGCGAGTTGGCCTCCACGTTTCCATTTGACCTTCATATACATCAATAACGCAATCTAGCCTAACATAACAGAACCTAACATCTCGGCGGTAATATTTGACAACATTCCTGGCGAGTTGGCTTCTCCGTCCCCGTGGGATCTTTATATACATCAATAACGTAATATAACATAACCTAACCCAATCTAACATCTCGGCGGTAATATTTGACGACATTCCTGGCGAGTTGGCCTCTACGTTTCCGTGGGACCTTTATATACTTCAATAACGTAATATAACCTAACCTAACCCAACCTAACATCTCGGCGGTAATATTTGACGACATTCCTGGCGAGTTGGCCTCTACGTTTCCGTGGGATATTTATATACATCAATAACATAATATAAGCTAAGCTAACCCAATCTAACATCTCCGCGGTAATATTTGACAACATACCTGGCGAGTAGGCCTCTACGTCTCCGTGGGCCCTACATATACATCAATAACAAAAATATAACCTAACCTAAATCAACCTATCATCTCGGCGATAATATTTGACAAGATTCCTGGCGAGTTGGCCTCTACGTTTCCGTGGGATATTTATATACTTCAATAACGTAATATAACCTAATCTAACCCAATCTAACATATCCGCGGTAATATTTGACAACATTCCTGGCGAGTTGGCCTCTACGTCTCCGTTTGACCTTCATATACATCAATAACGTAATCTAACCTAACATAACACAACCTAACATCTCGGCGGTAATGTTTGACAACATTCCTGGCGAGTTGGCTTCTCCATCCCCGTGGGACCTTTATATACATCTATAACGTAATATGACCTAACCTAACCCAAGCTAACTTCTCGGCGGTAATATTTGAAAACATACCTGGCGAGGTGGCCTCTACGTCTCCGTGCGATATTTATATACATCAATAACATAATATAAGCTAGCCTAACCCAACCTAACATCTCCGCGGTAATATTTGACAACATACCTGGCGAGTTGGCCTCTACGTCTCCGTGGGCCCTTCATATACATCAATAACGTAATATAACCTAACCTAACCCAATCTAGCATCTCGGCGGTAATATTTGACCACATTCCTGGCTTGTTGGCCTCTACGTCTCCGTGGGACCTTTATATACATCAATAACGTAATATAACGTAACCTAACCCAACCTATCATCTCGGCGGTTATATTTGACAACATTCCTGGCGATGGCTTCTCCGTCTCCGTGGGACCTTTATATACATCAATAACGTAATATAACCTAACCTAACCCAACCTAACATCTCCGCGGTATTATTTGACATCATACCTGGCGAGTTGGCCTCCACGTCTCCGTGGGACCTTTATATACATCAATAACATAATATAAGCAAGCCTAACCTAATCTGACATCTCGGCAGTAATATTTGACAACATTCCTGGCGAGTTGGCTTCTCCGTCCCCGTGGGACCTTTATATACATCAATGACGTAATATAACCTAACCTAACCCAACCTAACATCTCGGCGGTAATATTTGACGACATTCCTGGCGAGTTGGCCTCTACGTTTCCGTGGGACCTTTATATACTTCAATAACGTAATATAACCTAACCTAAATCAACCTATCATCTCGGCGATAATATTTGACAAGATTACTGGCGAGTTGGCCTCTACGTCTCCGTGGGATCTTTATATACATCAATAACGTAATATAACATAACCTAACCCAATCTAACATCTCGGCGGTAATATTTGACGACATTCCTGGCGAGTTGGCCTCTACGTTTCCGTGGGACCTTTATATACTTCAATAACGTAATATAACCTAACCTAACACAACCTAACATCTCGGCGGTAATATTTGACGACATTCCTGGCGAGTTGGCCTCTACGTTTCCGTGGGACCTTTACATACTTCAATAACGTAATATAACCTAACCTAACCCAATCTAACATCTCCGCGGTAATATTTGACAACATTCCTGGCGAGTTGGCCTCTACGTTTCCGTTTGACCTTCATATACATCAATAACGCAATCTAACCTAACATAACCCAACCTAACATCTCGGCGGTAATATTTGACAACATTCCTGGCGAGTTGGCTTCTCCGTCCCCGTGGTACCTTTATATACATCAATAACGTAATATAACCTAACCTAACCCAACCTAACATCTCGGCGGTAATATTTGACAACATTCCTGGCGAGTTGGCTTCTCCGTCCCCGTGGGACCTTTATATACATCAATGACGTAATATAACCTAACCTAACCCAACCTAACATCTCGGCGGTAATATTTGACAAGATCCCTGGCGAGTTGGCCTCTACGTTTCCGTGGGACCTTTATATACTTCAATAACGTAATATAACCTAACCTGACCCAATCTAACATCTCCGCGGTAATATTTGACTACATTCCTGGCGAGTTGGCCTCCACGTTTCCATTTGACCTTCATATACATCAATAACGCAATCTAACCTAACATAACAGAACCTAACATCTCGGCGGTAATATTTGACAACATTCCTGGCGAGTTGGCTTCTCCGTCCCCGTGGGATCTTTATATACATCAATAACGTAGTATAACATAACCTAACCCAATCTAACATCTCGGCGGTAATATTTGACGACATTCCTGGCGAGTTGGCCTCTACGTCTCCGTGCGATATTTATATACATCAATAACATAATATAAGCTAGCCTAACCCAACCTAACATCTCCGCGGTAATATTTGACAACATACCTGGCGAGTTGGCCTCTACGTCTCCGTGGGCCCTTCATATACATCAATAACGTAATATAACCTAACCTAACCCAATCTAGCATCTCGGCGGTAATATTTGACCACATTCCTGGCTTGTTGGCATCTACGTTTCCGTGGGACCTTTATATACTTCAATAACGTAATATAACCTAACCTAAATCAACCTATCATCTCGGCGATAATATTTGACAAGATTCCCGGCGAGTTGGCCTCTACGTCTCCGTGGGACCTTTATATACATCAGTAACGTAATATAACCTAACCTAACCCAACGTAACATCTCGGCGGTAATATTTGAAAACATTCCTGGCGAGTTGGCCTTTACGTCTCCGTGGGACCTTCACATACATCAATAACGTAACATAACCTAACCTAACCCAATCTAGCATCTCGGCGGTAATATTTGACCACATTCTTGGCTTGTTGGCCTCTACGTCTCCGTGGGACCTTTATATACATCAATAACGTAATACAACGTAACCTAACCCAACCTATCATCTCGGCGGTTATATTTGACAACATTCCTGGCGATGGCTTCTCCGTCTCCGTGGGACCTTTATATACATCAATAACGTAATATAACCTAACCTAACCCAACCTAACATCTCCGCGGTATTATTTGACATCATACCTGGCGAGTTGGCCTCCACGTCTCCGTGGGACCTTTATATACATCAATAACGTAATATAACCTAACCTAAATCAACCTATCATCTCGGCGATAATATTTGACAAGATTACTGGCGAGTTGGCCTCTACGTCTCCGTGGGATCTTTATATACATCAATAACGTAATATAACATAACCTAACCCAATCTAACATCTCGGCGGTAATATTTGACGACATTCCTGGCGAGTTGGCCTCTACGTTTCCGTGGGACCTTTATATACTTCAATAACGTAATATAACCTAACCTAACACAACCTAACATCTCGGCGGTAATATTTGACGACATTCCTGGCGAGTTGGCCTCTACGTTTCCGTGGGACCTTTACATACTTCAATAACGTAATATAACCTAACCTAACCCAACGTAACATCTCGGCGGTAATATTTGAAAACATTCCTGGCGAGTTGGCCTTTACGTCACCGTGGGACCTTCACATACATCAATAACGTAACATAACCTAAGCTAACCCAATCTAGCATCTCGGCGGTAATATTTGACCACATTCCTGGCTTGTTGGCCTCTACGTCTCCGTGGGACCTTTATATACATCAATAACATAATATAAGCTAGCCTAACCCAATCTAACATCTCGGCGGTAATATTTGACCACATTCCTGGCTTGTTGGCCTCTACGTCTCCGTGGGACCTTTATATACATCAATAACGTAATATAACGTAACCTAACCCAACCTATCATCTCGGCGGTTATATTTGACAACATTCCTGGCGATGGCTTCTCCGTCTCCGTGGGACCTTTATATACATCAATAACGTAATATAACCTAACCTAACCCAACCTAACATCTCCGCGGTATTATTTGACATCATACCTGGCGAGTTGGCCTCTACGTCTCCGTGGGATCTTTATATACATCAATAACGTAATATAACATAACCTAACCCAATCTAACATCTCGGCGGTAATATTTGACGACATTCCTGGCGAGTTGGCCTCTACGTTTCCGTGGGACCTTTATATACTTCAATAACGTAATATAACCTAACCTAACACAACCTAACATCTCGGCGGTAATATTTGACGACATTCCTGGCGAGTTGGCCTCTACGTTTCCGTGGGACCTTTACATACTTCAATAACGTAATATAACCTAACCTAACCCAATCTAACATCTCCGCGGTAATATTTGACAACATTCCTGGCGAGTTGGCCTCTACGTTTCCGTTTGACCTTCATATACATCAATAACGCAATCTAACCTAACATAACCCAACCTAACATCTCGGCGGTAATATTTGACAACATTCCTGGCGAGTTGGCTTCTCCGTCCCCGTGGTACCTTTATATACAGCAATAACGTAATATAACCTAACCTAACCCAACCTAACATCTCGGCGGTAATATTTGACAACATTCCTGGCGAGTTGGCTTCTCCGTCCCCGTGGGACCTTTATATACATCAATGACGTAATATAACCTAACCTAACCCAACCTAACATCTCGGCGGTAATATTTGACAAGATCCCTGGCGAGTTGGCCTCTACGTTTCCGTGGGACCTTTATATACTTCAATAACGTAATATAACCTAACCTGACCCAATCTAACATCTCCGCGGTAATATTTGACAACATTCCTGGCGAGTTGGCCTCCACGTTTCCATTTGACCTTCATATACATCAATAACGCAATCTAACCTAACATAACAGAACCTAACATCTCGGCGGTAATATTTGACAACATTCCTGGCGAGTTGGCTTCTCCGTCCCCGTGGGATCTTTATATACATCAATAACGTAGTATAACATAACCTAACCCAATCTAACATCTCGGCGGTAATATTTGACGACATTCCTGGCGAGTTGGCCTCTACGTCTCCGTGCGATATTTATATACATCAATAACATAATATAAGCTAGCCTAACCCAACCTAACATCTCCGCGGTAATATTTGACAACATACCTGGCGAGTTGGCCTCTACGTCTCCGTGGGCCCTTCATATACATCAATAACGTAATATAACCTAACCTAACCCAATCTAGCATCTCGGCGGTAATATTTGACCACATTCCTGGCTTGTTGGCATCTACGTTTCCGTGGGACCTTTATATACTTCAATAACGTAATATAACCTAACCTAAATCAACCTATCATCTCGGCGATAATATTTGACAAGATTCCCGGCGAGTTGGCCTCTACGTCTCCGTGGGACCTTTATATACATCAGTAACGTAATATAACCTAACCTAACCCAACGTAACATCTCGGCGGTAATATTTGAAAACATTCCTGGCGAGTTGGCCTTTACGTCTCCGTGGGACCTTCACATACATCAATAACGTAACATAACCTAACCTAACCCAATCTAGCATCTCGGCGGTAATATTTGACCACATTCTTGGCTTGTTGGCCTCTACGTCTCCGTGGGACCTTTATATACATCAATAACGTAATACAACGTAACCTAACCCAACCTAACATCTCGGCGGTTATATTTGACAACATTCCTGGCGATGGCTTCTCCGTCTCCGTGGGACCTTTATATACATCAATAACGTAATATAACCTAACCTAACCCAACCTAACATCTCCGCGGTATTATTTGACATCATACCTGGCGAGTTGGCCTCCACGTCTCCGTGGGACCTTTATATACATCAATAACGTAATATAACCTAACCTAAATCAACCTATCATCTCGGCGATAATATTTGACAAGATTACTGGCGAGTTGGCCTCTACGTCTCCGTGGGATCTTTATATACATCAATAACGTAATATAACATAACCTAACCCAATCTAACATCTCGGCGGTAATATTTGACGACATTCCTGGCGAGTTGGCCTCTACGTTTCCGTGGGACCTTTATATACTTCAATAACGTAATATAACCTAACCTAACACAACCTAACATCTCGGCGGTAATATTTGACGACATTCCTGGCGAGTTGGCCTCTACGTTTCCGTGGGACCTTTACATACTTCAATAACGTAATATAACCTAACCTAACCCAACGTAACATCTCGGCGGTAATATTTGAAAACATTCCTGGCGAGTTGGCCTTTACGTCTCCGTGGGACCTTCACATACATCAATAACGTAACATAACCTAAGCTAACCCAATCTAGCATCTCGGCGGTAATATTTGACCACATTCCTGGCTTGTTGGCCTCTACGTCTCCGTGGGACCTTTATATACATCAATAACATAATATAAGCTAGCCTAACCCAATCTAACATCTCGGCGGTAATATTTGACCACATTCCTGGCTTGTTGGCCTCTACGTCTCCGTGGGACCT
Organism: Xylocopa violacea; assembly: GCA_963969225.1. Classification (NCBI taxonomy): domain Eukaryota; kingdom Metazoa; phylum Arthropoda; class Insecta; order Hymenoptera; family Apidae; genus Xylocopa; species Xylocopa violacea. The sequence continues at coordinate 1,886,846 of CAXAJV010000078.1, forward strand.
TTATATACATCAATAACGTAATATAACGTAACCTAACCCAACCTATCATCTCGGCGGTTATATTTGACAACATTCCTGGCGATGGCTTCTCCGTCTCCGTGGGACCTTTATATACATCAATAACGTAATATAACCTAACCTAACCCAACCTAACATCTCCGCGGTATTATTTGACATCATACCTGGCGAGTTGGCCTCCACGTCTCCGTGGGACCTTTATATACATCAATAACATAATATAAGCAAGCCTAACCTAATCTGACATCTCGGCAGTAATATTTGACAACATTCCTGGCGAGTTGGCTTCTCCGTCCCCGTGGGACCTTTATATACATCAATGACGTAATATAACCTAACCTAACCCAACCTAACATCTCGGCGGTAATATTTGACGACATTCCTGGCGAGTTGGCCTCTACGTTTCCGTGGGACCTTTACATACTTCAATAACGTAATATAACCTAACCTAACCCAATCTAACATCTCCGCGGTAATATTTGACAACATTCCTGGCGAGTTGGCCTCTACGTTTCCGTTTGACCTTCATATACATCAATAACGCAATCTAACCTAACATAACCCAACCTAACATCTCGGCGGTAATATTTGACAACATTCCTGGCGAGTTGGCTTCTCCGTCCCCGTGGTACCTTTATATACATCAATAACGTAATATAACCTAACCTAACCCAACCTAACATCTCGGCGGTAATATTTGACAACATTCCTGGCGAGTTGGCTTCTCCGTCCCCGTGGGACCTTTATATACATCAATGACGTAATATAACCTAACCTAACCCAACCTAACATCTCGGCGGTAATATTTGACAAGATCCCTGGCGAGTTGGCCTCTACGTTTCCGTGGGACCTTTATATACTTCAATAACGTAATATAACCTAACCTGACCCAATCTAACATCTCCGCGGTAATATTTGACAACATTCCTGGCGAGTTGGCCTCCACGTTTCCATTTGACCTTCATATACATCAATAACGCAATCTAACCTAACATAACAGAACCTAACATCTCGGCGGTAATATTTGACAACATTCCTGGCGAGTTGGCTTCTCCGTCCCCGTGGGATCTTTATATACATCAATAACGTAGTATAACATAACCTAACCCAATCTAACATCTCGGCGGTAATATTTGACGACATTCCTGGCGAGTTGGCCTCTACGTCTCCGTGCGATATTTATATACATCAATAACATAATATAAGCTAGCCTAACCCAACCTAACATCTCCGCGGTAATATTTGACAACATACCTGGCGAGTTGGCCTCTACGTCTCCGTGGGCCCTTCATATACATCAATAACGTAATATAACCTAACCTAACCCAATCTAGCATCTCGGCGGTAATATTTGACCACATTCCTGGCTTGTTGGCATCTACGTTTCCGTGGGACCTTTATATACTTCAATAACGTAATATAACCTAACCTAAATCAACCTATCATCTCGGCGATAATATTTGACAAGATTCCCGGCGAGTTGGCCTCTACGTCTCCGTGGGACCTTTATATACATCAGTAACGTAATATAACCTAACCTAACCCAACGTAACATCTCGGCGGTAATATTTGAAAACATTCCTGGCGAGTTGACCTTTACGTCTCCGTGGGACCTTCACATACATCAATAACGTAACATAACCTAACCTAACCCAATCTAGCATCTCGGCGGTAATATTTGACCACATTCTTGGCTTGTTGGCCTCTACGTCTCCGTGGGACCTTTATATACATCAATAACGTAATACAACGCAACCTAACCCAACCTATCATCTCGGCGGTTATATTTGACAACATTCCTGGCGATGGCTTCTCCGTCTCCGTGGGACCTTTATATACATCAATAACGTAATATAACCTAACCTAACCCAACCTAACATCTCCGCGGTATTATTTGACATCATACCTGGCGAGTTGGCCTCCACGTCTCCGTGGGACCTTTATATACATCAATAACGTAATATAACCTAACCTAAATCAACCTATCATCTCGGCGATAATATTTGACAAGATTACTGGCGAGTTGGCCTCTACGTCTCCGTGGGATCTTTATATACATCAATAACGTAATATAACATAACCTAACCCAATCTAACATCTCGGCGGTAATATTTGACGACATTCCTGGCGAGTTGGCCTCTACGTTTCCGTGGGACCTTTATATACTTCAATAACGTAATATAACCTAACCTAACACAACCTAACATCTCGGCGGTAATATTTGACGACATTCCTGGCGAGTTGGCCTCTACGTTTCCGTGGGACCTTTACATACTTCAATAACGTAATATAACCTAACCTAACCCAATCTAACATCTCCGCGGTAATATTTGACAACATTCCTGGCGAGTTGGCCTCTACGTTTCCGTGGGATATTTATATACATCAATAACATAATATAAGCTAAGCTAACCCAATCTAACATCTCCGCGGTAATATTTGACAACATACCTGGCGAGTAGGCCTCTACGTCTCCGTGGGCCCTACATATACATCAATAACAAAAATATATCCTAACCTAAATCAACCTATCATCTCGGCGATAATATTTGACAAGATTCCTGGCGAGTTGGCCTCTACGTTTCCGTGGGATATTTATATACTTCAATAACGTAATATAACCTAACCTAACCCAATCTAACATATCCGCGGTAATATTTGACAACATTCCTGGCGAGTTGGCCTCTACGTCTCCGTTTGACCTTCATATACATCAATAACGTAATCTAACCTAACATAACCCAACCTAACATCTCGGCGGTAATGTTTGACAACATTCCTGGCGAGTTGGCTTCTCCATCCCCGTGGGACCTTTATATACATCTATAACGTAATATAACCTAACCTAACCCAAGCTAACTTCTCGGCGGTAATATTTGAAAACATACCTGGCGAGGTGGCCTCTACGTCTCCGTACGATATTTATATACATCAATAACATAATATAAGCTAGCCTAACCCAACCTAACATCTCCGCGGTAATATTTGACAACATACCTGGCGAGTTGGCCTCTACGTCTCCGTGGGCCCTTCATATACATCAATAACGTAATATAACCTAACCTAACCCAATCTAGCATCTCGGCGGTAATGTTTGACCACATTCCTGGCGAGTTGGCCTCTACGTCCCCGTGGGACCTTTATATACTTCAATAACGTAATATAACCTAACCTAAATCAACCTATCATCTCGGCGATAATATTTGACAAGATTCCCGGCGAGTTGGCCTCTACGTCTCCGTGGGACCTTTATATACATCAGTAACGTAATATAACCTAACCTAACCCAACGTAACATCTCGGCGGTAATATTTGAAAACATTCCTGGCGAGTTGGCCTTTACGTCTCCGTGGGACCTTCACATACATCAATAACGTAACATAACCTAACCTAACCCAATCTAGCATCTCGGCGGTAATATTTGACCACATTCCTGGCTTGTTGGCCTCTACGTCTCCGTGGGACCTTTATATACATCAATAACATAATATAAGCTAGCCTAACCCAACCTATCATCTCGGCGGTTATATTTGACAACATTCCTGGCGATGGCTTCTCCGTCTCCGTGGGACCTTTATATACATCAATAACGTAATATAACCTAACCTAACCCAACCTAACATCTCCGCGGTATTATTTGACATCATACCTGGCGAGTTGGCCTCCACGTCTCCGTGGGACCTTTATATACATCAATAACATAATATAAGCAAGCCTAACCTAATCTGACATCTCGGCAGTAATATTTGACAACATTCCTGGCGAGTTGGCTTCTCCGTCCCCGTGGGACCTTTATATACATCAATGACGTAATATAACCTAACCTAACCCAACCTAACATCTCGGCGGTAATATTTGACGACATTCCTGGCGAGTTGGCCTCTACGTTTCCGTGGGACCTTTATATACTTCAATAACGTAATATAACCTAACCTAAATCAACCTATCATCTCGGCGATAATATTTGACAAGATTACTGGCGAGTTGGCCTCTACGTCTCCGTGGGATCTTTATATACATCAATAACGTAATATAACATAACCTAACCCAATCTAACATCTCGGCGGTAATATTTGACGACATTCCTGGCGAGTTGGCCTCTACGTTTCCGTGGGACCTTTATATACTTCAATAACGTAATATAACCTAACCTAACACAACCTAACATCTCGGCGGTAATATTTGACGACATTCCTGGCGAGTTGGCCTCTACGTTTCCGTGGGACCTTTACATACTTCAATAACGTAATATAACCTAACCTAACCCAATCTAACATCTCCGCGGTAATATTTGACAACATTCCTGGCGAGTTGGCCTCTACGTTTCCGTTTGACCTTCATATACATCAATAACGCAATCTAACCTAACATAACCCAACCTAACATCTCGGCGGTAATATTTGACAACATTCCTGGCGAGTTGGCTTCTCCGTCCCCGTGGTACCTTTATATACATCAATAACGTAATATGACCTAACCTAACCCAACCTAACATCTCGGCGGTAATATTTGACAACATTCCTGGCGAGTTGGCTTCTCCGTCCCCGTGGGACCTTTATATACATCAATGACGTAATATAACCTAACCTAACCCAACCTAACATCTCGGCGGTAATATTTGACAAGATCCCTGGCGAGTTGGCCTCTACGTTTCCGTGGGACCTTTATATACTTCAATAACGTAATATAACCTAACCTAACCCAATCTAAGATCTCCGCGGTAATATTTGACAACATTCCTGGCGAGTTGGCCTCCACGTTTCCATTTGACCTTCATATACATCAATAACGCAATCTAACCTAACATAACAGAACCTAACATCTCGGCGGTAATATTTGACAACATTCCTGGCGAGTTGGCTTCTCCGTCCCCGTGGGATCTTTATATACATCAATAACGTAGTATAACATAACCTAACCCAATCTAACATCTCGGCGGTAATATTTGACGACATTCCTGGCGAGTTGGCCTCTACGTCTCCGTGCGATATTTATATACATCAATAACATAATATAAGCTAGCCTAACCCAACCTAACATCTCCGCGGTAATATTTGACAACATACCTGGCGAGTTGGCCTCTACGTCTCCGTGGGCCCTTCATATACATCAATAACGTAATATAACCTAACCTAACCCAATCTAGCATCTCGGCGGTAATATTTGACCACATTCCTGGCTTGTTGGCATCTACGTTTCCGTGGGACCTTTATATACTTCAATAACGTAATAAAACCTAACCTAAATCAACCTATCATCTCGGCGATAATATTTGACAAGATTCCCGGCGAGTTGGCCTCTACGTCTCCGTGGGACCTTTATATACATCAGTAACGTAATATAACCTAACCTAACCCAACGTAACATCTCGGCGGTAATATTTGAAAACATTCCTGGCGAGTTGGCAATTACGTCTCCGTGGGACCTTCACATACATCAATAACGTAACATAACCTAACCTAACCCAATCTAGCATCTCGGCGGTAATATTTGACCACATTCCTGGCTTGTTGGCCTCTACGTCTCCGTGGGACCTTTATATACATCAATAACATAATATAAGCTAGCCTAACCCAATCTAACATCTCGGCGGTAATATTTGACCACATTCCTGGCTTGTTGGCCTCTACGTCTCCGTGGGACCTTTATATACATCAATAACGTAATACAACGTAACCTAACCCAAACTATCATCTCGGCGGTTATATTTGACAACATTCCTGGCGAGTTGGCTTCTCCATCCCCGTGGGACCTTTATATACATCTATAACGTAATATAACCTAACCTAACCCAAGCTAACTTCTCGGCGGTAATATTTGAAAACATACCTGGCGAGGTGGCCTCTACGTCTCCGTACGATATTTATATACATCAATAACATAATATAAGCTAGCCTAACCCAACCTAACATCTCCGCGGTAATATTTGACAACATACCTGGCGAGTTGGCCTCTACGTCTCCGTGGGCCCTTCATATACATCAATAACGTAATATAACCTAACCTAACCCAATCTAGCATCTCGGCGGTAATATTTGACCACATTCCTGGCTTGTTGGCATCTACGTTTCCGTGGGACCTTTATATACTTCAATAACGTAATATAACCTAACCTAAATCAAACCAGCATCTCGGCGATAATATTTGACAAGATTACTGGCGAGTTGGCCTCTACGTCTCCGTGGGACCTTTATATACATCAGTAACGTAATATAACCTAACCTAACCCAACGTAACATCTCGGCGGTAATATTTGAAAACATTCCTGGCGAGTTGGCCTTTACGTCTCCGTGGGACCTTCACATACATCAATAACGTAACATAACCTAACCTAACCCAATCTAGCATCTCGGCGGTAATATTTGACCACATTCCTGGCTTGTTGGCCTCTACGTCTCCGTGGGACCTTTATATACATCAATAACATAATATAAGCTAGCCTAACCCAACCTATCATCTCGGCGGTTATATTTGACAACATTCCTGGCGATGGCTTCTCCGTCTCCGTGGGACCTTTATATACATCAATAACGTAATATAACCTAACCTAACCCAACCTAACATCTCCGCGGTATTATTTGACATCATACCTGGCGAGTTGGCCTCCACGTCTCCGTGGGACCTTTATATACATCAATAACATAATATAAGCAAGCCTAACCTAATCTGACATCTCGGCAGTAATATTTGACAACATTCCTGGCGAGTTGGCTTCTCCGTCCCCGTGGGACCTTTATATACATCAATGACGTAATATAACCTAACCTAACCCAACCTAACATCTCGGCGGTAATATTTGACGACATTCCTGGCGAGTTGGCCTCTACGTTTCCGTGGGACCTTTATATACTTCAATAACGTAATATAACCTAACCTAAATCAACCTATCATCTCGGCGATAATATTTGACAAGATTACTGGCGAGTTGGCCTCTACGTCTCCGTGGGATCTTTATATACATCAATAACGTAATATAACATAACCTAACCCAATCTAACATCTCGGCGGTAATATTTGACGACATTCCTGGCGAGTTGGCCTCTACGTTTCCGTGGGACCTTTATATACTTCAATAACGTAATATAACCTAACCTAACACAACCTAACATCTCGGCGGTAATATTTGACGACATTCCTGGCGAGTTGGCCTCTACGTTTCCGTGGGACCTTTACATACTTCAATAACGTAATATAACCTAACCTAACCCAATCTAACATCTCCGCGGTAATATTTGACAACATTCCTGGCGAGTTGGCCTCTACGTTTCCGTTTGACCTTCATATACATCAATAACGCAATCTAACCTAACATAACCCAACCTAACATCTCGGCGGTAATATTTGACAACATTCCTGGCGAGTTGGCTTCTCCGTCCCCGTGGTACCTTTATATACATCAATAACGTAATATGACCTAACCTAACCCAACCTAACATCTCGGCGGTAATATTTGACAACATTCCTGGCGAGTTGGCTTCTCCGTCCCCGTGGGACCTTTATATACATCAATGACGTAATATAACCTAACCTAACCCAACCTAACATCTCGGCGGTAATATTTGACAAGATCCCTGGCGAGTTGGCCTCTACGTTTCCGTGGGACCTTTATATACTTCAATAACGTAATATAACCTAACCTAACCCAATCTAAGATCTCCGCGGTAATATTTGACAACATTCCTGGCGAGTTGGCCTCCACGTTTCCATTTGACCTTCATATACATCAATAACGCAATCTAACCTAACATAACAGAACCTAACATCTCGGCGGTAATATTTGACAACATTCCTGGCGAGTTGGCTTCTCCGTCCCCGTGGGATCTTTATATACATCAATAACGTAGTATAACATAACCTAACCCAATCTAACATCTCGGCGGTAATATTTGACGACATTCCTGGCGAGTTGGCCTCTACGTCTCCGTGCGATATTTATATACATCAATAACATAATATAAGCTAGCCTAACCCAACCTAACATCTCCGCGGTAATATTTGACAACATACCTGGCGAGTTGGCCTCTACGTCTCCGTGGGCCCTTCATATACATCAATAACGTAATATAACCTAACCTAACCCAATCTAGCATCTCGGCGGTAATATTTGACCACATTCCTGGCTTGTTGGCATCTACGTTTCCGTGGGACCTTTATATACTTCAATAACGTAATAAAACCTAACCTAAATCAACCTATCATCTCGGCGATAATATTTGACAAGATTCCCGGCGAGTTGGCCTCTACGTCTCCGTGGGACCTTTATATACATCAGTAACGTAATATAACCTAACCTAACCCAACGTAACATCTCGGCGGTAATATTTGAAAACATTCCTGGCGAGTTGGCAATTACGTCTCCGTGGGACCTTCACATACATCAATAACGTAACATAACCTAACCTAACCCAATCTAGCATCTCGGCGGTAATATTTGACCACATTCCTGGCTTGTTGGCCTCTACGTCTCCGTGGGACCTTTATATACATCAATAACATAATATAAGCTAGCCTAACCCAATCTAACATCTCGGCGGTAATATTTGACCACATTCCTGGCTTGTTGGCCTCTACGTCTCCGTGGGACCTTTATATACATCAATAACGTAATACAACGTAACCTAACCCAAACTATCATCTCGGCGGTTATATTTGACAACATTCCTGGCGAGTTGGCTTCTCCATCCCCGTGGGACCTTTATATACATCTATAACGTAATATAACCTAACCTAACCCAAGCTAACTTCTCGGCGGTAATATTTGAAAACATACCTGGCGAGGTGGCCTCTACGTCTCCGTACGATATTTATATACATCAATAACATAATATAAGCTAGCCTAACCCAACCTAACATCTCCGCGGTAATATTTGACAACATACCTGGCGAGTTGGCCTCTACGTCTCCGTGGGCCCTTCATATACATCAATAACGTAATATAACCTAACCTAACCCAATCTAGCATCTCGGCGGTAATATTTGACCACATTCCTGGCTTGTTGGCATCTACGTTTCCGTGGGACCTTTATATACTTCAATAACGTAATATAACCTAACCTAAATCAAACCAGCATCTCGGCGATAATATTTGACAAGATTACTGGCGAGTTGGCCTCTACGTCTCCGTGGGATCTTTATATACATCAATAACGTAATATAACATAACCTAACCCAATCTAACATCTCGGCGGTAATATTTGACGACATTCCTGGCGAGTTGGCCTCTACGTTTCCGTGGGACCTTTATATACTTCAATAACGTAATATAACCTAACCTAACACAACCTAACATCTCCGCGGTAATATTTGACAACATTCCTGGCGAGTTGGCCTCTACGTTTCCGTTTGACCTTCATATACATCAATAACGCAATCTAACCTAACATAACCCAACCTAACATCTCGGCGGTAATATTTGACAACATTCCTGGCGAGTTGGCTTCTCCGTCCCCGTGGTACCTTTATATACATCAATAACGTAATATAACCTAACCTAACCCAACCTAACATCTCGGCGGTAATATTTGACGACATTCCTGGCGAGTTGGCCTCTACGTTTCCGTGGGACCTTTATATACTTCAATAACGTAATATAACCTAACCTAAATCAACCTATCATCTCGGCGATAATATTTGACAAGATTCCTGGCGAGTTGGCCTCTACGTCACCGTGGGATCTTTATATACATCAATAACGTAATATAACATAACCTAACCCAATCTAACATCTCGGCGCTAATATTTGACCACATTCCTGGCTAGTTGGCCTCTACGTCTCCGAGGGACCTTCATATACACCAATAACGAAATATAACCTAACCTATCCTAACCTATCATCTCGGCGGTAACATTTGACAACATTCCCGGCGAGTTGGCCTCTACGTCTCCGTGGGACCTTTATATACATCAGTAACGTAATATAACCTAACCTAACCCAACGTAACATCTCGGCGGTAATATTTGAAAACATTCCTGGCCAGTTGGCCTTTACGTCTCCGTGGGACCTTCACATACATCAATAACGTAACATAACCTAACCTAACCTAACCCAATCTAGCATCTCGGCGGTAATATTTGACCACATTCCTGGCTTGTTGGCCTCTACGTCTCCGTGGGACCTTTATATACATCAATAACATAATATAAGCTAGCCTAACCCAATCTAACATCTCGGCGGTAATGTTTGACGACATTCCTGGCGAGTTGGCCTCTACGTTTCCGTGGGACCTTTATATACTTCAATAACGTAATATAACCTAACCTAACCCAACCTAACATCTCGGCGGTAATATTTGACGACATTCCTGGCGAGTTGGCCTCTACGTTTCCGTGGGATATTTATATACATCAATAACATAATATAAGCTAAGCTAACCCAATCTAACATCTCCGCGGTAATATTTGACAACATACCTGGCGAGTAGGCCTCTACGTCTCCGTGGGCCCTTCATGTACATCAATAACAAAAATATAACCTAACCTAAATCAACCTATCATCTCGGCGATAATATTTGACAAGATTCCTGGCGAGTTGGCCTCTACGTTTCCGTGGGATATTTATATACTTCAATAACGTAATATAACCTAACCTAACCCAATCTAACATCTCCGCGGTAATATTTGACAACATTCCTGGCGAGTTGGCCTCTACGTCTCCGTTTGACCTTCATATACATCAATAACGTAATCTAACCTAACATAACCCAACCTAACATCTCGGCGGTAATGTTTGACAACATTCCTGGCGAGTTGGCTTCTCCATCCCCGTGGGACCTTTATATACATCTATAACGTAATATAACCTAACATAATCCAACCTAACATGTCGGCGGTAATATTTGACAACATTCCTGGCGAGTTGGTTTCTCCGTCCCCGTGGTACCTTTATATACATCAATAACGTAATATAACCTAACCTAACCCAACCTAACATCTCGGCGGTAATATTTGACGACATTCCTGGCGAGTTGGCCTCTACGTTTCCGTTTGACCTTCATATACATCAATAACGCAATCTAACCTAACATAACCCAACCCAACATCTCGGCGGTAATATTTGACAACATTCCTGGCGAGTTGGCTTCTCCGTCCCCGTGGGACCTTTATATACATCAATGACGTAATATAACCTAACCTAACCCAACCTAACATCTCCGCGGTATTATTTGACATCATACCTGGCGAGTTGGCCTCCACGTCTCCGTGGGGCCTTTATATACATCAATAACATAATATAAGCTAGCCTAACCTAATCTAACATCTCGGCGGTAATATTTGACCACATTCCTGGCGAGTTGGCCTCTACGTCTCCGTGGGACCTTTATATACATCAATAACGTAACATAACCTAACCTAACCCAATCTAGCATCTCGGCGGTAATATTTGACCACATTCCTGGCTTGTTGGCCTCTACGTCTCCGTGGGACCTTTATATACATCAATAACATAATATAAGCTAGCCTAACCCAATCTAACATCTCGGCGGTAATATTTGACCACATTGCTGGCTTGTTGGCCTCTACGTCTCCGTGGGACCTTTATATACATCAATAACGTAATATAACGTAACCTAACCCAACCTATCATCTCGGCGGTTATATTTGACAACATTCCTGGCGATGGCTTCTCCGTCTCCGTGGGACCTTTATATACATCAATAACGTAATATAACCTAACCTAACCCAACCTAACATCTCCGCGGTATTATTTGACATCATACCTGGCGAGTTGGCCTCCACGCCTCCGTGGGACCTTTATATACATCAATAACATAATATAAGCTAGCCTAACCCAATCTAACATCTCGGCGGTAATATTTGACCACATTCCTGGCTTGTTGGCCTCTACGTCTCCGTGGGACCTTTATATACATCAATAACGTAATACAACGTAACCTAACCCAACCTATCATCTCGGCGGTTATATTTGACAACATTCCTGGCGAGTTGGCTTCTCCATCCCCGTGGGACCTTTATATACATCTATAACGTAATATAACCTAACCTAACCCAAGCTAACTTCTCGGCGGTAATATTTGAAAACATACCTGGCGAGGTGGCCTCTACGTCTCCGTACGATATTTATATACATCAATAACATAATATAAGCTAGCCTAACCCAACCTAACATCTCCGCGGTAATATTTGACAACATACCTGGCGAGTTGGCCTCTACGTCTCCGTGGGCCCTTCATATACATCAATAACGTAATATAACCTAACCTAACCCAATCTAGCATCTCGGCGGTAATATTTGACCACATTCCTGGCTTGTTGGCATCTACGTTTCCGTGGGACCTTTATATACTTCAATAACGTAATATAACCTAACCTAAATCAAACCAGCATCTCGGCGATAATATTTGACAAGATTACTGGCGAGTTGGCCTCTACGTCTCCGTGGGATCTTTATATACATCAATAACGTAATATAACATAACCTAACCCAATCTAACATCTCGGCGGTAATATTTGACGACATTCCTGGCGAGTTGGCCTCTACGTTTCCGTGGGACCTTTATATACTTCAATAACGTAATATAACCTAACCTAACACAACCTAACATCTCCGCGGTAATATTTGACAACATTCCTGGCGAGTTGGCCTCTACGTTTCCGTTTGACCTTCATATACATCAATAACGCAATCTAACCTAACATAACCCAACCTAACATCTCGGCGGTAATATTTGACAACATTCCTGGCGAGTTGGCTTCTCCGTCCCCGTGGTACCTTTATATACATCAATAACGTAATATAACCTAACCTAACCCAACCTAACATCTCGGCGGTAATATTTGACGACATTCCTGGCGAGTTGGCCTCTACGTTTCCGTGGGACCTTTATATACTTCAATAACGTAATATAACCTAACCTAAATCAACCTATCATCTCGGCGATAATATTTGACAAGATTCCTGGCGAGTTGGCCTCTACGTCACCGTGGGATCTTTATATACATCAATAACGTAATATAACATAACCTAACCCAATCTAACATCTCGGCGCTAATATTTGACCACATTCCTGGCTAGTTGGCCTCTACGTCTCCGAGGGACCTTCATATACACCAATAACGAAATATAACCTAACCTATCCTAACCTATCATCTCGGCGGTAACATTTGACAACATTCCCGGCGAGTTGGCCTCTACGTCTCCGTGGGACCTTTATATACATCAGTAACGTAATATAACCTAACCTAACCCAACGTAACATCTCGGCGGTAATATTTGAAAACATTCCTGGCCAGTTGGCCTTTACGTCTCCGTGGGACCTTCACATACATCAATAACGTAACATAACCTAACCTAACCTAACCCAATCTAGCATCTCGGAGGTAATATTTGACCACATTCCTGGCTTGTTGGCCTCTACGTCTCCGTGGGACCTTTATATACATCAATAACATAATATAAGCTAGCCTAACCCAATCTAACATCTCGGCGGTAATGTTTGACGACATTCCTGGCGAGTTGGCCTCTACGTTTCCGTGGGACCTTTATATACTTCAATAACGTAATATAACCTAACTTAACCCAACCTAACATCTCGGCGGTAATATTTGACGACATTCCTGGCGAGTTGGCCTCTACGTTTCCGTGGGATATTTATATACATCAATAACATAATATAAGCTAAGCTAACCCAATCTAACATCTCCGCGGTAATATTTGACAACATACCTGGCGAGTAGGCCTCTACGTCTCCGTGGGCCCTTCATGTACATCAATAACAAAAATATAACCTAACCTAAATCAACCTATCATCTCGGCGATAATATTTGACAAGATTCCTGGCGAGTTGGCCTCTACGTTTCCGTGGGATATTTATATACTTCAATAACGTAATATAACCTAACCTAACCCAATCTAACATCTCCGCGGTAATATTTGACAACATTCCTGGCGAGTTGGCCTCTACGTCTCCGTTTGACCTTCATATACATCAATAACGTAATCTAACCTAACATAACCCAACCTAACATCTCGGCGGTAATGTTTGACAACATTCCTGGCGAGTTGGCTTCTCCATCCCCGTGGGACCTTTATATACATCTATAACGTAATATAACCTAACATAATCCAACCTAACATCTCGGCGGTAATATTTGACAACATTCCTGGCGAGTTGGTTTCTCCGTCCCCGTGGTACCTTTATATACATCAATAACGTAATATAACCTAACCTAACCCAACCTAACATCTCGGCGGTAATATTTGACGACATTCCTGGCGAGTTGGCCTCTACGTTTCCGTTTGACCTTCATATACATCAATAACGCAATCTAACCTAACATAACCCAACCCAACATCTCGGCGGTAATATTTGACAACATTCCTGGCTAGTTGGCCTCTATGTCTCCGAGGGACCTTCATATACACCAATAACGAAATATAACGTAACCTATCCTAACCTACCATCTCGGCGGTAACATTTGACAACATTCCCGGCGAGTTGGCCTCTACGTCTCCGTGGGACCTTTATATACATCAGTAACGTAATATAACCTAACCTAACCCAACGTAACATCTCGGCGGTAATATTTGAAAACATTCCTGGCGAGTTGGCCTTTACGTCTCCGTGGGACCTTCACATACATCAATAACGTAACATAACCTAACCTAACCCAATCTAGCATCTCGGCGGTAATATTTGACCACATTCCTGGCTTGTTGGCCTCTACGTCTCCGTGGGACCTTTATATACATCAATAACATAATATAAGCTAGCCTAACCCAATCTAACATCTCGGCGGTAATATTTGACCACATTGCTGGCTTGTTGGCCTCTACGTCTCCGTGGGACCTTTATATACATCAATAACGTAATATAACGTAACCTAACCCAACCTATCATCTCGGCGGTTATATTTGACAACATTCCTGGCGATGGCTTCTCCGTCTCCGTGGGACCTTTATATACATCAATAACGTAATATAACCTAACCTAACCCAACCTAACATCTCCGCGGTATTATTTGACATCATACCTGGCGAGTTGGCCTCCACGCCTCCGTGGGACCTTTATATACATCAATAACATAATATAAGCAAGTCTAACCTAATCTAACATCTCGGCGGTAATATTTGACAACATTCCTGGCGAGTTGGCTTCTCCGTCCCCGTGGGACCTTTATATACATCAATGACGTAATATAACCTAACCTAACCCAACCTAACATCTCGGCGGTAATATTTGACGACATTCCTGGCGAGTTGGCCTCTACGTTTCCGTGGGACCTTTATATACTTCAATAACGTAATATAACCTAACCTAAATCAACCCAGCATCTCGGCGATAATATTTGACAAGATTACTGGCGAGTTGGCCTCTACGTCTCCGTGGGATCTTTATATACATCAATAACGTAATATAACATAACCTAACCCAATCTAACATCTCGGCGGTAATATTTGACGACATTCCTGGCGAGTTGGCCTCTACGTTTCCGTGGGACCTTTATATACTTCAATAACGTAATATAACCTAACCTAACACAACCTAACATCTCCGCGGTAATATTTGACAACATTCCTGGCGAGTTGGCCTCTACGTTTCCGTTTGACCTTCATATACATCAATAACGCAATCTAACCTAACATAACCCAACCTAACATCTCGGCGGTAATATTTGACAACATTCCTGGCGAGTTGGCTTCTCCGTCCCCGTGGTACCTTTATATACATCAATAACGTAATATAACCTAACCTAACCCAACCTAACATCTCGGCGGTAATATTTGACGACATTCCTGGCGAGTTGGCCTCTACGTTTCCGTGGGACCTTTATATACTTCAATAACGTAATATAACCTAACCTAAATCAACCTATCATCTCGGCGATAATATTTGACAAGATTCCTGGCGAGTTGGCCTCTACGTCTCCGTGGGATCTTTATATACATCAATAACGTAATATAACATAACCTAACCCAATCTAACATCTCGGCGCTAATATTTGACCACATTCCTGGCTAGTTGGCCTCTACGTCTCCGAGGGACCTTCATATACACCAATAACGAAATATAACCTAACCTATCCTAACCTATCATCTCGGCGGTAACATTTGACAACATTCCCGGCGATTTGGCCTCTACGTCTCCGTGGGACCTTTATATACATCAGTAACGTAATATAACCTAACCTAACCCAACGTAACATCTCGGCGGTAATATTTGAAAACATTCCTGGCCAGTTGGCCTTTACGTCTCCGTGGGACCTTCACATACATCAATAACGTAACATAACCTAACCTAACCTAACCCAATCTAGCATCTCGGCGGTAATATTTGACCACATTCCTGGCTTGTTGGCCTCTACGTCTCCGTGGGACCTTTATATACATCAATAACATAATATAAGCTAGCCTAACCCAATCTAACATCTCGGCGGTAATATTTGACCACATTCCTGGCTTGTTGGCCTCTACGTCTCCGTGGGACCTTTATATACATCAATAACGTAATATAACGTAACCTAACCCAACCTATCATCTCGGCGGTTATATTTGACAACATTCCTGGCGAGTTGGCTTCTCCGTCTCCGTGGGACCTTTATATACAACAATAACGTAATATAACGTAACCTAACCCAACCTAACATCTCCGCGGTATTATTTGACATCATACCTGGCGAGTTGGCCTCCACGTCTCCGTGGGACCTTTATATACATCAATAACATAATATAAGCTAGCCTAACCTAATCTAACATCTCGGCGGTAATATTTGACCACATTCCTGGCGAGTTGGCCTCTACGTCTCCGTGGGACCTTTATATACATCAATAACGTAATATAACCTAACCTAACCCAACCTAACATCTCGGCGGTAATATTTGACAAGATTCCTGGCGAGTTGGCCTCTTCGTCTCCGTGGGATCTTTATATACATCAATAACGCAATATAACATAACCTAACCCAATCTAACATCTCGGCGGTAATATTTGACGATATTCCTGGCGAGTTGGCCTCTACGTTTCCGTGGGACCTTTATATACTTCAATAACGTAATATAACCTAACCTAACCCAACCTAACATCTCGGCGGTAATATTTGACCACATTCCTGGCGAGTTGACCTCTACGTCTTCGTGGGACCTTTGTATACATCAACAACGTAATATAACTTAACCTAACCCAACCTAACATCTCCGCGGTAATATTTGACGACATTCCTGGCGAGTTGGCCTCTACGTTTCCGTGGGACCTTTATATACTTCAATAACGTAATATAACCTAACCTAACCCAACCTAACATCTCGGCGGTAATATTTGACGACATTCCTGGCGAGTTGGCCTCTACGTTTCCGTGGGATATTTATATACATCAATAACATAATATAAGCTAAGCTAACCCAATCTAACATCTCCGCGGTAATATTTGACAACATACCTGGCGAGTAGGCCTCTACGTCTCCGTGGGCCCTTCATATACATCAATAACAAAAATATAACCTAACCTAAATCAACCTATCATCTCGGCGATAATATTTGACAAGATTCCTGGCGAGTTGGCCTCTACGTTTCCGTGGGATATTTATATACTTCAATAACGTAATATAACCTAACCTAACCCAATCTAACATCTCCGCGGTAATATTTGACAACATTCCTGGCGAGTTGGCCTCTACGTCTCCGTTTGACCTTCATATACATCAATAACGTAATCTCACCTAACATAACCCAACCTAACATCTCGGCGGTAATGTTTGACAACATTCCTGGCGAGTTGGCTTCTCCATCCCCGTGGGACCTTTATATACATCTATGACGTAATATAACCTAACATAACCCAACCTAACATCTCGGCGGTAATATTTGACAACATTCCTGGCGAGTTGGTTTCTCCGTCCCCGTGGTACCTTTGTATACATCAATAACGTAATATAACCTAACCTAACCCAACCTAACATCTCGGCGGTAATATTTGACGACATTCCTGGCGAGTTGGCCTCTACGTTTCCGTGGGACCTTTATATACTTCAATAACGTAATATAACCTAACCTAACCCAACGTAACATCTCGGCGGTAATATTTGACAACATTCCTGGCGAGTTGGCTTCTCCGTCCCCGTGGGACCTTTATATACATCAATGACGTAATATAACCTAACCTAACCCAACCTAACATCTCCGCGGTATTATTTGACATCATACCTGGCGAGTTGGCCTCCACGTCTCCGTGGGGCCTTTATATACATCAATAACATAATATAAGCTAGCCTAACCTAATCTAACACCTCGGCGGTAATATTTGACCACATTCCTGGCGAGTTGGCCTCTACGTCTCCGTGGGACCTTTATATACATCAATAACGTAATATAACCTAACCTAACCCAACCTAACATCTCGGCGGTAATATTTGACGACATTCCTGGCGATTTGGCCTCTACGTTTCCGTTTGACCTTCATATACATCAATAACGCAATCTAACCTAACATAACCCAACCTAACATCTCGGCGGTAATATTTGACAACATTCCTGGCTAGTTGGCCTCTACGTCTCCGAGGGACCTTCACATACACCAATAACGAAATATAACGTAACCTATCCTAACCTACCATCTCGGCGGTAACATTTGACAACATTCCCGGCGAGTTGGCCTCTACGTCTCCGTGGGACCTTTATATACATCAGTAACGTAATATAACCTAACCTAACCCAACGTAACATCTCGGCGGTTATATTTGAAAACATTCCTGGCGAGTTGGCCTTTACGTCTCCGTGGGACCTTCACATACATCAATAACGTAACATAACCTAACCTAACCCAATCTAGCATCTCGGCGGTAATATTTGACCACATTCCTGGCTTGTTGGCCTCTACGTCTCCGTGGGACCTTTATATACATCAATAACATAATATAAGCTAGCCTAACCCAATCTAACATCTCGGCGGTAATATTTGACCACATTGCTGGCTTGTTGGCCTCTACGTCTCCGTGGGACCTTTATATACATCAATAACGTAATATAAAGTAACCTAACCCAACCTATCATCTCGGCGGTTATATTTGACAACATTCCTGGCGATGGCTTCTCCGTCTCCGTGGGACCTTTATATACATCAATAACGTAATATAACCTAACCTAACCCAACCTAACATCTCCGCGGTATTATTTGACATCATACCTGGCGAGTTGGCCTCCACGTCTCCGTGGGACCTTTATATACATCAATAACATAATAGAAGCAAGCCTAACCTAATCTAACATCTCGGCGGTAATATTTGACAACATTCCTGGCGAGTTGGCTTCTCCGTCCCCGTGGGACCTTTATATACATCAATGACGTAATATAACCTAACCTAACCCAACCTAACATCTCGGCGGTAATATTTGACGACATTCCTGGCGAGTTGGCCTCTACGTTTCCGTGGGACCTTTATATACTTCAATAACGTAATATAACCTAACCTAAATCAACCCAGCATCTCGGCGATAATATTTGACAAGATTACTGGCGAGTTGGCCTCTACGTCTCCGTGGGATCTTTATATACATCAATAACGTAATATAACATAACCTAACCCAATCTAACATCTCGGCGGTAATATTTGACGACATTCCTGGCGAGTTGGCCTCTACGTTTCCGTGGGACCTTTATATACTTCAATAACGTAATATAACCTAACCTAACACAACCTAACATCTCCGCGGTAATATTTGACAACATTCCTGGCGAGTTGGCCTCTACGTTTCCGTTTGACCTTCATATACATCAATAACGCAATCTAACCTAACATAACCCAACCTAACATCTAGGCGGTAATATTTGACAACATTCCTGGCGAGTTGGCTTCTCCGTCCCCGTGGTACCTTTATATACATCAATAACGTAATATAACCTAACCTAACCCAACCTAACATCTCGGCGGTAATATTTGACGACATTCCTGGCGAGTTGGCCTCTACGTTTCCGTGGGACCTTTATATACTTCAATAACGTAATATAACCTAACCTAAATCAACCTATCATCTCGGCGATAATATTTGACAAGATTCCTGGCGAGTTGGCCTCTACGTCTCCGTGGGATCTTTATATACATCAATAACGTAATATAACATAACCTAACCCAATCTAACATCTCGGCGCTAATATTTGACCACATTCCTGGCTAGTTGGCCTCTGCGTCTCCGAGGGACCTTCATATACACCAATAACGAAATATAACCTAACCTATCCTAACCTATCATCTCGGCGGTAACATTTGACAACATTCCCGGCGAGTTGGCCTCTACGTCTCCGTGGGACCTTTATATACATCAGTAACGTAATATAACCTAACCTAACCCAACGTAACATCTCGGCGGTAATATTTGAAAACATTCCTGGCCAGTTGGCCTTTACGTCTCCGTGGGACCTTCACATACATCAATAACGTAACATAACCTAACCTAACCTAACCCAATCTAGCATCTCGGCGGTAATATTTGACCACATTCCTGGCTTGTTGGCCTCTACGTCTCCGTGGGACCTTTATATACATCAATAACATAATATAAGCTAGCCTAACCCAATCTAACATCTCGGCGGTAATATTTGACCACATTCCTGGCTTGTTGGCCTCTACGTCTCCGTGGGACCTTTATATACATCAATAACGTAATATAACGTAACCTAACCCAACCTATCATCTCGGCGGTTATATTTGACAACATTCCTGGCGAGTTGGCTTCTCCGTCTCCGTGGGACCTTTATATACAACAATAACGTAATATAACGTAACCTAACCCAACCTAACATCTCCGCGGTATTATTTGACATCATACCTGGCGAGTTGGCCTCCACGTCTCCGTGGGGCCTTTATATACATCAATAACATAATATAAGCTAGCCTAACCTAATCTAACACCTCGGCGGTAATATTTGACCACATTCCTGGCGAGTTGGCCTCTACGTCTCCGTGGGACCTTTATATACATCAATAACGTAATATAACCTAACCTAACCCAACCTAACATCTCGGCGGTAATATTTGACGACATTCCTGGCGATTTGGCCTCTACGTTTCCGTTTGACCTTCATATACATCAATAACGCAATCTAACCTAACATAACCCAACCTAACATCTCGGCGGTAATATTTGACAACATTCCTGGCTAGTTGGCCTCTACGTCTCCGAGGGACCTTCATATACACCAATAACGAAATATAACGTAACCTATCCTAACCTACCATCTCGGCGGTAACATTTGACAACATTCCCGGCGAGTTGGCCTCTACGTCTCCGTGGGACCTTTATATACATCAGTAACGTAATATAACCTAACCTAACCCAACGTAACATCTCGGCGGTTATATTTGAAAACATTCCTGGCGAGTTGGCCTTTACGTCTCCGTGGGACCTTCACATACATCAATAACGTAACATAACCTAACCTAACCCAATCTAGCATCTCGGCGGTAATATTTGACCACATTCCTGGCTTGTTGGCCTCTACGTCTCCGTGGGACCTTTATATACATCAATAACATAATATAAGCTAGCCTAACCCAATCTAACATCTCGGCGGTAATATTTGACCACATTGCTGGCTTGTTGGCCTCTACGTCTCCGTGGGACCTTTATATACATCAATAACGTAATATAACGTAACCTAACCCAACCTATCATCTCGGCGGTTATATTTGACAACATTCCTGGCGATGGCTTCTCCGTCTCCGTGGGACCTTTATATACATCAATAACGTAATATAACCTAACCTAACCCAACCTAACATCTCCGCGGTATTATTTGACATCATACCTGGCGAGTTGGCCTCCACGTCTCCGTGGGACCTTTATATACATCAATAACATAATAGAAGCAAGCCTAACCTAATCTAACATCTCGGCGGTAATATTTGACAACATTCCTGGCGAGTTGGCTTCTCCGTCCCCGTGGGACCTTTATATACATCAATGACGTAATATAACCTAACCTAACCCAACCTAACATCTCGGCGGTAATATTTGACGACATTCCTGGCGAGTTGGCCTCTACGTTTCCGTGGGACCTTTATATACTTCAATAACGTAATATAACCTAACCTAACACAACCTAACATCTCCGCGGTAATATTTGACAACATTCCTGGCGAGTTGGCCTCTACGTTTCCGTTTGACCTTCATATACATCAATAACGCAATCTAACCTAACATAACCCAACCTAACATCTAGGCGGTAATATTTGACAACATTCCTGGCGAGTTGGCTTCTCCGTCCCCGTGGTACCTTTATATACATCAATAACGTAATATAACCTAACCTAACCCAACCTAACATCTCGGCGGTAATATTTGACGACATTCCTGGCGAGTTGGCCTCTACGTTTCCGTGGGACCTTTATATACTTCAATAACGTAATATAACCTAACCTAAATCAACCTATCATCTCGGCGATAATATTTGACAAGATTCCTGGCGAGTTGGCCTCTACGTCTCCGTGGGATCTTTATATACATCAATAACGTAATATAACATAACCTAACCCAATCTAACATCTCGGCGCTAATATTTGACCACATTCCTGGCTAGTTGGCCTCTGCGTCTCCGAGGGACCTTCATATACACCAATAACGAAATATAACCTAACCTATCCTAACCTATCATCTCGGCGGTAACATTTGACAACATTCCCGGCGAGTTGGCCTCTACGTCTCCGTGGGACCTTTATATACATCAGTAACGTAATATAACCTAACCTAACCCAACGTAACATCTCGGCGGTAATATTTGAAAACATTCCTGGCCAGTTGGCCTTTACGTCTCCGTGGGACCTTCACATACATCAATAACGTAACATAACCTAACCTAACCTAACCCAATCTAGCATCTCGGCGGTAATATTTGACCACATTCCTGGCTTGTTGGCCTCTACGTCTCCGTGGGACCTTTATATACATCAATAACATAATATAAGCTAGCCTAACCCAATCTAACATCTCGGCGGTAATATTTGACCACATTCCTGGCTTGTTGGCCTCTACGTCTCCGTGGGACCTTTATATACATCAATAACGTAATATAACGTAACCTAACCCAACCTATCATCTCGGCGGTTATATTTGACAACATTCCTGGCGAGTTGGCTTCTCCGTCTCCGTGGGACCTTTATATACAACAATAACGTAATATAACGTAACCTAACCCAACCTAACATCTCCGCGGTATTATTTGACATCATACCTGGCGAGTTGGCCTCCACGTCTCCGTGGGACCTTTATATACATCAATAACATAATATAAGCTAGCCTAACCTAATCTAACATCTCGGCGGTAATATTTGACCACATTCCTGGCGAGTTGGCCTCTACGTCTCCGTGGGACCTTTATATACATCAATAACGTAATATAACCTAACCTAACCCAACCTAACATCTCGGCGGTAATATTTGACGACATTCCTGGCGAGTTGGCCTCTACGTTTCCGTTTGACCTTCATATACATCAATAACGCAATCTAACCTAACATAACCCAACCTAACATCTCGGCGGTAATATTTGACAACATTCCTGGCGAGTTGGCTTCTCCGTCCCCGTGGGACCTTTATATACATCAATGACGTAATATAACCTAACCTAACCCAACCTAACATCTCCGCGGTATTATTTGACATCTTACCTGGCGAGTTGGCCTCCACGTCTCCGTGGGGCCTTTATATACAT
The DNA here is from genome assembly GCA_963969225.1 of Xylocopa violacea. NCBI lineage: Eukaryota > Metazoa > Arthropoda > Insecta > Hymenoptera > Apidae > Xylocopa > Xylocopa violacea. The sequence continues at coordinate 1,910,522 of CAXAJV010000078.1, forward strand.
CAATAACATAATATAAGCTAGCCTAACCTATTCTAACATCTCGGCGGTAATATTTGACCACATTCCTGGCGAGTTGGCCTCTACGTCTCCGTGGGACCTTTATATACATCAATAACGTAATATAACCTAACCTAACCCAACCTAACATCTCGGCGGTAATATTTGACGACGTTCCTGGCGAGTTGGCCTCTACGTTTCCGTTTGACCTTCATATACATCAATAACGCAATCTAACCTAACATAACCCAACCCAACATCTCGGCGGTAATATTTGACAACATTCCTGGCTAGTTGGCCTCTACGTCTCCGAGGGACCTTCATATACACCAATAACGAAATATAACGTAACCTATCCTAACCTACCATCTCGGCGGTAACATTTGACAACATTCCCGGCGAGTTGGCCTCTACGTCTCCGTGGGACCTTTATATACATCAGTAACGTAATATAACCTAACCTAACCCAACGTAACATCTCGGCGGTAATATTTGAAAACATTCCTGGCGAGTTGGCCTTTACGTCTCCGTGGGACCTTCACATACATCAATAACGTAACATAACCTAACCTAACCCAATCTAGCATCTCGGCGGTAATATTTGACCACATTCCTGGCTTGTTGGCCTCTACGTCTCCGTGGGACCTTTATATACATCAATAACATAATATAAGCTAGCCTAACCCAATCTAACATCTCGGCGGTAATATTTGACCACATTCCTGGCTTGTTGGCCTCTACGTCTCCGTGGGACCTTTATATACATCAATAACGTAATATAACGTAACCTAACCCAACCTATCATCTCGGCGGTTATATTTGACAACATTCCTGGCGATGGCTTCTCCGTCTCCGTGGGACCTTTATATACATCAATAACGTAATATAACCTAACCTAACCCAACCTAACATCTCCGCGGTATTATTTGACATCATACCTGGCGAGTTGGCCTCCACGTCTCCGTGGGGCCTTTATATACATCAATAACATAATATAAGCTAGCCTAACCTAATCTAACATCTCGGCGGTAATATTTGACCACATTCCTGGCGAGTTGGCCTCTACGTCTCCGTGGGACCTTTATATACATCAATAACGTAATATAACCTAACCTAACCCAACCTAACATCTCGGCGGTAATATTTGACGACATTCCTGGCGAGTTGGCCTCTACGTTTCCGTTTGACCTTCATATACATCAATAACGCAATCTAACCTAACATAACCCAACCTAACATCTCGGCGGTAATATTTGACAACATTCCTGGCTAGTTGGCCTCTACGTCTCCGAGGGACCTTCATATACACCAATAACGAAATATAACGTAACCTAACCTAACCTACCATCTCGGCGGTAACATTTGACAACATTCCCGGCGAGTTGGCCTTTACGTCTCCGTGGGACCTTCACATACATCAATAACGTAACATAACCTAACCTAACCCAATCTAGCATCTCGGCGGTAATATTTGACCACATTCCTGGCTTGTTGGCCTCTACGTCTCCGTGGGACCTTTATATACATCAATAACATAATATAAGCTAGCCTAACCCAATCTAACATCTCGGCGGTAATATTTGACCACATTGCTGGCTTGTTGGCCTCTACGTCTCCGTGGGACCTTTATATACATCAATAACGTAATATAACGTAACCTAACCCAACCTATCATCTCGGCGGTTATATTTGACAACATTCCTGGCGAGTTGGCTTCTCCGTCTCCGTGGGACCTTTATATACAACAATAACGTAATATAACGTAACCTAACCCAACCTAACATCTCCGCGGTATTATTTGACATCATACCTGGCGAGTTGGCCTCCACGTCTCCGTGGGACCTTTATATACATCAATAACATAATATAAGCTAGCCTAACCTAATCTAACATCTCGGCGGTAATATTTGACCACATTCCTGGCGAGTTGGCCTCTACGTCTCCGTGGGACCTTTATATACATCAATAACGTAATATAACCTAACCTAACCCAACCTAACATCTCGGCGGTAATATTTGACGACATTCCTGGCGAGTTGGCCTCTACGTTTCCGTTTGACCTTCATATACATCAATAACGCAATCTAACCTAACATAACCCAACCTAACATCTCGGCGGTAATATTTGACAACATTCCTGGCGAGTTGGCTTCTCCGTCCCCGTGGGACCTTTATATACATCAATGACGTAATATAACCTAACCTAACCCAACCTAACATCTCCGCGGTATTATTTGACATCATACCTGGCGAGTTGGCCTCCACGTCTCCGTGGGGCCTTTATATACATCAATAACATAATATAAGCTAGCCTAACCTAATCTAACATCTCGGCGGTAATATTTGACCACATTCCTGGCGAGTTGGCCTCTACGTCTCCGTGGGACCTTTATATACATCAATAACGTAATATAACCTAACCTAACCCAACCTAACATCTCGGCGGTAATATTTGACGACATTCCTGGCGAGTTGGCCTCTACGTTTCCGTTTGACCTTCATATACATCAATAACGCAATCTAACCTAACATAACCCAACCCAACATCTCGGCGGTAATATTTGACAACATTCCTGGCTAGTTGGCCTCTACGTCTCCGAGGGACCTTCATATACACCAATAACGAAATATAACGTAACCTATCCTAACCTACCATCTCGGCGGTAACATTTGACAACATTCCCGGCGAGTTGGCCTCTACGTCTCCGCGGGACCTTTATATACATCAGTAACGTAATATAACCTAACCTAACCCAACGTAACATCTCGGCGGTAATATTTGAAAACATTCCTGGCGAGTTGGCCTTTACGTCTCCGTGGGACCTTCACATACATCAATAACGTAACATAACCTAACCTAACCCAATCTAGCATCTCGGCGGTAATATTTGACCACATTCCTGGCTTGTTGGCCTCTACGTCTCCGTGGGACCTTTATATACATCAATAACATAATATAAGCTAGCCTAACCCAATCTAACATCTCGGCGGTAATATTTGACCACATTCCTGGCTTGTTGGCCTCTACGTCTCCGTGGGACCTTTATATACATCAATAACGTAATATAACGTAACCTAACCCAACCTATCATCTCGGCGGTTATATTTGACAACATTCCTGGCGATGGCTTCTCCGTCTCCGTGGGACCTTTATATACATCAATAACGTAATATAACCTAACCTAACCCAACCTAACATCTCCGCGGTATTATTTGACCACATTCCTTGCTTGTTGGCCTCTACGTCTCCGTGGGACCTTTATATACATCAATAACATAATATAAGTTAGCCTAACCCAATCTAACATCTCGGCGGTAATATTTGACCACATTGCTGGCTTGTTGGCCTCTACGTCTCCGTGGGACCTTTATATACATCAATAACGTAATATAACGTAACCTAACCCAACCTATCATCTCGGCGGTTATATTTGACAACATTCCTGGCGATGGCTTCTCCGTCTCCGTGGGACCTTTATATACATCAATAACGTAATATAACCTAACCTAACCCAACCTAACATCTCCGCGGTATTATTTGACATCATACCTGGCGAGTTGGCCTCCACGTCTCCGTGGGACCTTTATATACATCAATAACATAATAGAAGCAAGCCTAACCTAATCTAACATCTCGGCGGTAATATTTGACAACATTCCTGGCGAGTTGGCTTCTCCGTCCCCGTGGGACCTTTATATACATCAATGACGTAATATAACCTAACCTAACCCAACCTAACATCTCGGCGGTAATATTTGACGACATTCCTGGCGAGTTGGCCTCTACGTTTCCGTGGGACCTTTATATACTTCAATAACGTAATATAACCTAACCTAAATCAACCCAGCATCTCGGCGATAATATTTGACAAGATTACTGGCGAGTTGGCCTCTACGTCTCCGTGGGATCTTTATATACATCAATAACGTAATATAACATAACCTAACCCAATCTAACATCTCGGCGGTAATATTTGACGACATTCCTGGCGAGTTGGCCTCTACGTTTCCGTGGGACCTTTATATACTTCAATAACGTAATATAACCTAACCTAACACAACCTAACATCTCCGCGGTAATATTTGACAACATTCCTGGCGAGTTGGCCTCTACGTTTCCGTTTGACCTTCATATACATCAATAACGCAATCTAACCTAACATAACCCAACCTAACATCTCGGCGGTAATATTTGACAACATTCCTGGCGAGTTGGCTTCTCCGTCCCCGTGGTACCTTTATATACATCAATAACGTAATATAACCTAACCTATCCTAACCTATCATCTCGGCGGTAACATTTGACAACATTCCCGGCGAGTTGGCCTCTACGTCTCCGTGGGACCTTTATATACATCAGTAACGTAATATAACCTAACCTAACCCAACGTAACATCTCGGCGGTAATATTTGAAAACATTCCTGGCCAGTTGGCCTTTACGTCTCCGTGGGACCTTCACATACATCAATAACGTAACATAACCTAACCTAACCTAACCCAATCTAGCATCTCGGCGGTAATATTTGACCACATTCCTGGCTTGTTGGCCTCTACGTCTCCGTGGGACCTTTATATACATCAATAACATAATATAAGCTAGCCTAACCCAATCTAACATCTCGGCGGTAATATTTGACCACATTCCTGGCTTGTTGGCCTCTACGTCTCCGTGGGACCTTTATATACATCAATAACGTAATATAACGTAACCTAACCCAACCTATCATCTCGGCGGTTATATTTGACAACATTCCTGGCGAGTTGGCTTCTCCGTCTCCGTGGGACCTTTATATACAACAATACCGTAATATAACGTAACCTAACCCAACCTAACATCTCCGCGGTATTATTTGACATCATACCTGGCGAGTTGGCCTCCACGTCTCCGTGGGACCTTTATATACATCAATAACATAATATAAGCTAGCCTAACCTAATCTAACATCTCGGCGGTAATATTTGACCACATTCCTGGCGAGTTGGCCTCTACGTCTCCGTGGGACCTTTATATACATCAATAACGTAATATAACCTAACCTAACCCAACCTAACATCTCGGCGGTAATATTTGACGACATTCCTGGCGAGTTGGCCTCTACGTTTCCGTTTGACCTTCATATACATCAATAACGCAATCTAACCTAACATAACCCAACCTAACATCTCGGCGGTAATATTTGACAACATTCCTGGCGAGTTGGCTTCTCCGTCCCCGTGGGACCTTTATATACATCAATGACGTAATATAACCTAACCTAACCCAACCTAACATCTCCGCGGTATTATTTGACATCATACCTGGCGAGTTGGCCTCCACGTCTCCGTGGGGCCTTTATATACATCAATAACATAATATAAGCTAGCCTAACCTAATCTAACATCTCGGCGGTAATATTTGACCACATTCCTGGCGAGTTGGCCTCTACGTCTCCGTGGGACCTTTATATTCATCAATAACGTAATATAACCTAACCTAACCCAACCTAACATCTCGGCGGTAATATTTGACGACATTCCTGGCGAGTTGGCCTCTACGTTTCCGTTTGACCTTCATATACATCAATAACGCAATCTAACCTAACATAACCCAACCCAACATCTCGGCGGTAATATTTGACAACATTCCTGGCTAGTTGGCCTCTACGTCTCCGAGGGACCTTCATATACACCAATAACGAAATATAACGTAACCTATCCTAACCTACCATCTCGGCGGTAACATTTGACAACATTCCCGGCGAGTTGGCCTCTACGTCTCCGTGGGACCTTTATATACATCAGTAACGTAATATAACCTAACCTAACCCAACGTAACATCTCGGCGGTAATATTTGAAAACATTCCTGGCGAGTTGGCCTTTACGTCTCCGTGGGACCTTCACATACATCAATAACGTAACATAACCTAACCTAACCCAATCTAGCATCTCGGCGGTAATATTTGACCACATTCCTGGCTTGTTGGCCTCTACGTCTCCGTGGGACCTTTATATACCTCAATAACATAATATAAGCTAGCCTAACCCAATCTAACATCTCGGCGGTACTATTTGACCACATTCCTGGCTTGTTGGCCTCTACGTCTCCGTGGGACCTTTATATACATCAATAACGTAATATAACGTAACCTAACCCAACCTATCATCTCGGCGGTTATATTTGACAACATTCCTGGCGATGGCTTCTCCGTCTCCGTGGGACCTTTATATACATCAATAACGTAATATAACCTAACCTAACCCAACCTAACATCTCCGCGGTATTATTTGACATCATACCTGGCGAGTTGGCCTCCACGCCTCCGTGGGACCTTTATATACATCAATAACATAATATAAGCAAGCCTAACCTAATCTAACATCTCGGCGGTAATATTTGACAACATTCCTGGCGAGTTGGATTCTCCGTCCCCGTGGGACCTTTATATACATCAATGACGTAATATAACCTAACCTAACCCAACCTAACATCTCGGCGGTAATATTTGACGACATTCCTGGCGAGTTGGCCTCTACGTTTCCGTGGGACCTTTATATACTTCAATAACGTAATATAACCTAACCTAAATCAACCCAGCATCTCGGCGATAATATTTGACAAGATTACTGGCGAGTTGGCCTCTACGTCTCCGTGGGATCTTTATATACATCAATAACGTAATATAACATAACCTAACCCAATCTAACATCTCGGCGGTAATATTTGACGACATTCCTGGCGAGTTGGCCTCTACGTTTCCGTGGGACCTTTATATACTTCAATAACGTAATATAACCTAACCTAACACAACCTAACATCTCCGCGGTAATATTTGACAACATTCCTGGCTAGTTGGCCTCCACGTCTCCGAGGGACCTTCATATACACCAATAACGAAATATAACCTAACCTATCCTAACCTATCATCTCGGCGGTAACATTTGACAACATTCCCGGCGATTTGGCCTCTACGTCTCCGTGGGACCTTTATATACATCAGTAACGTAATATAACCTAACCTAACCCAACGTAACATCTCGGCGGTAATATTTGAAAACATTCCTGGCCAGTTGGCCTTTACGTCTCCGTGGGACCTTCACATACATCAATAACGTAACATAACCTAACCTAACCTAACCCAATCTAGCATCTCGGCGGTAATATTTGACCACATTCCTGGCTTGTTGGCCTCTACGTCTCCGTGGGACCTTTATATACATCAATAACATAATATAAGCTAGCCTAACCCAATCTAACATCTCGGCGGTAATATTTGACCACATTCCTGGCTTGTTGGCCTCTACGTCTCCGTGGGACCTTTATATACATCAATAACGTAATATAACGTAACCTAACCCAACCTATCATCTCGGCGGTTATATTTGACAACATTCCTGGCGAGTTGGCTTCTCCGTCTCCGTGGGACCTTTATATACAACAATAACGTAATATAACGTAACCTAACCCAACCTAACATCTCCGCGGTATTATTTGACATCATACCTGGCGAGTTGGCCTCCACGTCTCCGTGGGACCTTTATATACATCAATAACATAATATAAGCTAGCCTAACCTAATCTAACATCTCGGCGGTAATATTTGACCACATTCCTGGCGAGTTGGCCTCTACGTCTCCGTGGGACCTTTATATACATCAATAACGTAATATAACCTAACCTAACCCAACCTAACATCTCGGCGGTAATATTTGACAAGATTCCTGGCGAGTTGGCCTCTTCGTCTCCGTGGGATCTTTATATATATCAATAACGCAATATAACATAACCTAACCCAATCTAACATCTCGGCGGTAATATTTGACGACATTCCTGGCGAGTTGGCCTCTACGTTTCCGTGGGACCTTTATATACTTCAATAACGTAATATAACCTAACCTAACCCAACCTAACATCTCGGCGGTAATATTTGACCACATTCCTGGCGAGTTGAACTCTACGTCTTCGTGGGACCTTTGTATACATCAATAACGTAATATAACTTAACCTAACCCAACCTAACATCTCCGCGGTAATATTTGACGTCATTCCTGGCGAGTTGGCCTCTACGTCTCCGTTTGACCTTCATATACATCAATAACGTAATCTAACCTAACATAACCCAACCTAACATCTCGGCGGTAATGTTTGACAACATTCCTGGCGAGTTGTCTTCTCCATCCCCGTGGGACCTTTATATACATCTATAACGTAATATAACCTAACATAACCCAACCTAACATCTCGGCGGTAATATTTGACAACATTCCTGGCGAGTTGGTTTCTCCGTCCCCGTGGTACCTTTATATACATCAATAACGTAATATAACCTAACCTAACCCAACCTAACATCTCGGCGGTAATATTTGACGACATTCCTGGCGAGTTGGCCTCTACGTTTCCGTGGGACCTTTATATACTTCAATAACGTAATATAACCTAACCTAACCCAACCTAACATCTCGGCGGTAATATTTGACAACATTCCTGGCGAGTTGGCTTCTCCGTCCCCGTGGGACCTTTATATACATCAATGACGTAATATAACCTAACCTAACCCAACCTAACATCTCCGCGGTATTATTTGACATCATACCTGGCGAGTTGGCCTCCACGTCTCCGTGGGGCCTTTATATACATCAATAACATAATATAAGCTAGCCTAACCTAATCTAACATCTCGGCGGTAATATTTGACCACATTCCTGGCGAGTTGGCCTCTACGTCTCCGTGGGACCTTTATATACATCAATAACGTAATATAACCTAACCTAACCCAACCTAACATCTCGGCGGTACTATTTGACGACATTCCTGGCGAGTTGGCCTCTACGTTTCCGTTTGACCTTCATATACATCAATAACGCAATCTAACCTAACATAACCCAACCTAACATCTCGGCGGTAATATTTGACAACATTCCTGGCTAGTTGGCCTCTACGTCTCCGAGGGACCTTCATATACACCAATAACGAAATATAACGTAACCTATCCTAACCTACCATCTCGGCGGTAACATTTGACAACATTCCCGGCGAGTTGGCCTCTACGTCTCCGTGGGACCTTTATATACATCAGTAACGTAATATAACCTAACCTAACCCAACGTAACATCTCGGCGGTAATATTTGAAAACATTCCTGGCGAGTTGGCCTTTACGTCTCCGTGGGACCTCCACATACATCAATAACGTAACATAACCTAACCTAACCCAATCTAGCATCTCGGCGGTAATATTTGACCACATTCCTGGCTTGTTGGCCTCTACGTCTCCGTGGGACCTTTATATACATCAATAACATAATATAAGCTAGCCTAGCCCAATCTAACATCTCGGCGGTAATATTTGACCACATTCCTGGCTTGTTGGCCTCTACGTCTCCGTGGGACCTTTATATACATCAATAACGTAATATAACGTAACCTAACCCAACCTATCATCTCGGCGGTTATATTTGACAACATTCCTGGCGATGGCTTCTCCGTCTCCGTGGGACCTTTATATACATCAATAACGTAATATAACCTAACCTAACCCAACCTAACATCTCCGCGGAATTATTTGACATCATACCTGGCGAGTTGGCCTCCACGTCTCCGTGGGACCTTTATATACATCAATAACATAATATAAGCAAGCCTAACCTAATCTAACATCTCGGCGGTAATATTTGACAACATTCCTGGCGAGTTGGCTTCTCCGTCCCCGTGGGACCTTTATATACATCAATGACGTAATATAACCTAACCTAACCCAACCTAACATCTCGGCGGTAATATTTGACGACAATCCTGGCGAGTTGGCCTCTACGTTTCCGTGGGACCTTTATATACTTCAATAACGTAATATAACCTAACCTAAATCAACCCAGCATCTCGGCGATAATATTTGACAAGATTACTGGCGAGTTGGCCTCTACGTCTCCGTGGGATCTTTATATACATCAATAACGTAATATAACATAACCTAACCCAATCTAACATCTCGGCGGTAATATTTGACGACATTCCTGGCGAGTTGGCCTCTACGTTTCCGTGGGACCTTTATATACTTCAATAACGTAATATAACCTAACCTAACACAACCTAACATCTCCGCGGTAATATTTGACAACATTCCTGGCTAGTTGGCCTCTACGTCTCCGAGGGACCTTCATATACACCAATAACGAAATATAACCTAACCTATCCTAACCTATCATCTCGGCGGTAACATTTGACAACATTCCCGGCGATTTGGCCTCTACGTCTCCGTGGGACCTTTATATACATCAGTAACGTAATATAACCTAACCTAACCCAACGTAACATCTCGGCGGTAATATTTGAAAACATTCCTGGCCAGTTGGCCTTTACGTCTCCGTGGGACCTTCACATACATCAATAACGTAACATAACCTAACCTAACCTAACCCAATCTAGCATCTCGGCGGTAATATTTGACCACATTCCTGGCTTGTTGGCCTCTACGTCTCCGTGGGACCTTTATATACATCAATAACATAATATAAGCTAGCCTAACCCAATCTAACATCTCGGCGGTAATATTTGACCACATTCCTGGCTTGTTGGCCTCTACGTCTCCGTGGGACCTTTATATACATCAATAACGTAATATAACGTAACCTAACCCAACCTATCATCTCGGCGGTTATATTTGACAACATTCCTGGCGAGTTGGCTTCTCCGTCTCCGTGGGACCTTTATATACAACAATAACGTAATATAACGTAACCTAACCCAACCTAACATCTCCGCGGTATTATTTGACATCATACCTGGCGAGTTGGCCTCCACGTCTCCGTGGGACCTTTATATACATCAATAACATAATATAAGCTAGCCTAACCTAATCTAACATCTCGGCGGTAATATTTGACCACATTCCTGGCGAGTTGGCCTCTACGTCTCCGTGGGACCTTTATATACATCAATAACGTAATATAACCTAACCTAACCCAACCTAACATCTCGGCGGTACTATTTGACGACATTCCTGGCGAGTTGGCCTCTACGTTTCCGTTTGACCTTCATATACATCAATAACGCAATCTAACCTAACATAACCCAACCTAACATCTCGGCGGTAATATTTGACAACATTCCTGGCTAGTTGGCCTCTACGTCTCCGAGGGACCTTCATATACACCAATAACGAAATATAACGTAACCTATCCTAACCTACCATCTCGGCGGTAACATTTGACAACATTCCCGGCGAGTTGGCCTCTACGTCTCCGTGGGACCTTTATATACATCAGTAACGTAATATAACCTAACCTAACCCAACGTAACATCTCGGCGGTAATATTTGAAAACATTCCTGGCGAGTTGGCCTTTACGTCTCCGTGGGACCTCCACATACATCAATAACGTAACATAACCTAACCTAACCCAATCTAGCATCTCGGCGGTAATATTTGACCACATTCCTGGCTTGTTGGCCTCTACGTCTCCGTGGGACCTTTATATACATCAATAACATAATATAAGCTAGCCTAGCCCAATCTAACATCTCGGCGGTAATATTTGACCACATTCCTGGCTTGTTGGCCTCTACGTCTCCGTGGGACCTTTATATACATCAATAACGTAATATAACGTAACCTAACCCAACCTATCATCTCGGCGGTTATATTTGACAACATTCCTGGCGATGGCTTCTCCGTCTCCGTGGGACCTTTATATACATCAATAACGTAATATAACCTAACCTAACCCAACCTAACATCTCCGCGGAATTATTTGACATCATACCTGGCGAGTTGGCCTCCACGTCTCCGTGGGACCTTTATATACATCAATAACATAATATAAGCAAGCCTAACCTAATCTAACATCTCGGCGGTAATATTTGACAACATTCCTGGCGAGTTGGCTTCTCCGTCCCCGTGGGACCTTTATATACATCAATGACGTAATATAACCTAACCTAACCCAACCTAACATCTCGGCGGTAATATTTGACGACAATCCTGGCGAGTTGGCCTCTACGTTTCCGTGGGACCTTTATATACTTCAATAACGTAATATAACCTAACCTAAATCAACCCAGCATCTCGGCGATAATATTTGACAAGATTACTGGCGAGTTGGCCTCTACGTCTCCGTGGGATCTTTATATACATCAATAACGTAATATAACATAACCTAACCCAATCTAACATCTCGGCGGTAATATTTGACGACATTCCTGGCGAGTTGGCCTCTACGTTTCCGTGGGACCTTTATATACTTCAATAACGTAATATAACCTAACCTAACACAACCTAACATCTCCGCGGTAATATTTGACAACATTCCTGGCTAGTTGGCCTCTACGTCTCCGAGGGACCTTCATATACACCAATAACGAAATATAACCTAACCTATCCTAACCTATCATCTCGGCGGTAACATTTGACAACATTCCCGGCGATTTGGCCTCTACGTCTCCGTGGGACCTTTATATACATCAGTAACGTAATATAACCTAACCTAACCCAACGTAACATCTCGGCGGTAATATTTGAAAACATTCCTGGCCAGTTGGCCTTTACGTCTCCGTGGGACCTTCACATACATCAATAACGTAACATAACCTAACCTAACCTAACCCAATCTAGCATCTCGGCGGTAATATTTGACCACATTCCTGGCTTGTTGGCCTCTACGTCTCCGTGGGACCTTTATATACATCAATAACATAATATAAGCTAGCCTAACCCAATCTAACATCTCGGCGGTAATATTTGACCACATTCCTGGCTTGTTGGCCTCTACGTCTCCGTGGGACCTTTATATACATCAATAACGTAATATAACGTAACCTAACCCAACCTATCATCTCGGCGGTTATATTTGACAACATTCCTGGCGAGTTGGCTTCTCCGTCTCCGTGGGACCTTTATATACAACAATAACGTAATATAACGTAACCTAACCCAACCTAACATCTCCGCGGTATTATTTGACATCATACCTGGCGAGTTGGCCTCCACGTCTCCGTGGGACCTTTATATACATCAATAACATAATATAAGCTAGCCTAACCTAATCTAACATCTCGGCGGTAATATTTGACCACATTCCTGGCGAGTTGGCCTCTACGTCTCCGTGGGACCTTTATATACATCAATAACGTAATATAACCTAACCTAACCCAACCTAACATCTCGGCGGTAATATTTGACAAGATTCCTGGCGAGTTGGCCTCTTCGTCTCCGTGGGATCTTTATATATATCAATAACGCAATATAACATAACCTAACCCAATCTAACATCTCGGCGGTAATATTTGACGACATTCCTGGCGAGTTGGCCTCTACGTTTCCGTGGGACCTTTATATACTTCAATAACGTAATATAACCTAACCTAACCCAACCTAACATCTCGGCGGTAATATTTGACCACATTCCTGGCGAGTTGAACTCTACGTCTTCGTGGGACCTTTGTATACATCAATAACGTAATATAACTTAACCTAACCCAACCTAACATCTCCGCGGTAATATTTGACGTCATTCCTGGCGAGTTGGCCTCTACGTCTCCGTTTGACCTTCATATACATCAATAACGTAATCTAACCTAACATAACCCAACCTAACATCTCGGCGGTAATGTTTGACAACATTCCTGGCGAGTTGTCTTCTCCATCCCCGTGGGACCTTTATATACATCTATAACGTAATATAACCTAACATAACCCAACCTAACATCTCGGCGGTAATATTTGACAACATTCCTGGCGAGTTGGTTTCTCCGTCCCCGTGGTACCTTTATATACATCAATAACGTAATATAACCTAACCTAACCCAACCTAACATCTCGGCGGTAATATTTGACGACATTCCTGGCGAGTTGGCCTCTACGTTTCCGCGGGACCTTTATATACTTCAATAACGTAATATAACCTAACCTAACCCAACCTAACATCTCGGCGGTAATATTTGACAACATTCCTGGCGAGTTGGCTTCTCCGTCCCCGTGGGACCTTTATATACATCAATGACGTAATATAACCTAACCTAACCCAACCTAACATCTCCGCGGTATTATTTGACATCATACCTGGCGAGTTGGCCACCACGTCTCCGTGGGGCCTTTATATACATCAATAACATAATATAAGCTAGCCTAACCTAATCTAACATCTCGGCGGTAATATTTGACCACATTCCTGGCGAGTTGGCCTCTACGTCTCCGTGGGACCTTTATATACATCAATAACGTAATATAACCTAACCTAACCCAACCTAACATCTCGGCGGTAATATTTGACGACATTCCTGGCGAGTTGGCCTCTACGTTTCCGTTTGACCTTCATATACATCAATAACGCAATCTAACCTAACATAACCCAACCTAACATCTCGGCGGTAATATTTGACAACATTCCTGGCTAGTTGGCCTCTACGTCTCCGAGGGACCTTCATATACACCAATAACGAAATATAACGTAACCTATCCTAACCTACCATCTCGGCGGTAACATTTGACAACATTCCCGGCGAGTTGGCCTCTACGTCTCCGTGGGACCTTTATATACATCAGTAACGTAATATAACCTAACCTAACCCAACGTAACATCTCGGCGGTAATATTTGAAGACATTCCTGGCGAGTTGGCCTTTACGTCTCCGTGGGACCTTCACATACATCAATAACGTAACATAACCTAACCTAACCCAATCTAGCATCTCGGCGGTAATATTTGACCACATTCCTGGCTTGTTGGCCTCTACGTCTCCGTGGGACCTTTATATACATCAATAACATAATATAAGCTAGCCTAACCCAATCTAACATCTCGGCGGTAATATTTGACCACATTGCTGGCTTGTTGGCCTCTACGTCTCCGTGGGACCTTTATATACATCAATAACGTAATATAACGTAACCTAACCCAACCTATCATCTCGGCGGTTATATTTGACAACATTCCTGGCGATGGCTTCTCCGTCTCCGTGGGACCTTTATATACATCAATAACGTAATATAACCTAACCTAACCCAACCTAACATCTCCGCGGTATTATTTGACATCATACATGGCGAGTTGGCCTCCACGTCTCCGTGGGACCTTTATATACATCAATAACATAATATAAGCAAGCCTAACCTAATCTAACATCTCGGCGGTAATATTTGACAACATTCCTGGCGAGTTGGCTTCTCCGTCCCCGTGGTACCTTTATATACATAAATAACGTAATATAACCTAACCTAACCCAACCTAACATCTCGGCGGTAATATTTGACGACATTCCTGGCGAGTTGGCCTCTACGTTTCCGTGGGACCTTTATATACTTCAATAACGTAATATAACCTAACCTAAATCAACCTATCATCTCGGCGATAATATTTGACAAGATTCCTGGCGAGTTGGCCTCTACGTCTCCGTGGGATCTTTATATACATCAATAACGTAATATAACATAACCTAACCCAATCTAACATCTCGGCGCTAATATTTGACCACATTCCTGGCTAGTTGGCCTCTACGTCTCCGAGGGACCTTCATATACACCAATAACGAAATATAACCTAACCTATCCTAACCTATCATCTCGGCGGTAACATTTGACAACATTCCTGGCGAGTTGGCTTCTCCGTCTCCGTGGGACCTTTATATACAACAATAACGTAATATAACGTAACCTAACCCAACCTAACATCTCCGCGGTATTATTTGACATCATACCTGGCGAGTTGGCCTCCACGTCTCCGTGGGACCTTTATATACATCAATAACATAATATAAGCTAGCCTAACCTAATCTAACATCTCGGCGGTAATATTTGACCACATTCCTGGCGAGTTGGCCTCTACGTCTCCGTGGGACCTTTATATACATCAATAACGTAATATAACCTAACCTAACCCAACCTAACATCTCGGCGGTACTATTTGACGACATTCCTGGCGAGTTGGCCTCTACGTTTCCGTTTGACCTTCATATACATCAATAACGCAATCTAACCTAACATAACCCAACCTAACATCTCGGCGGTAATATTTGACAACATTCCTGGCTAGTTGGCCTCTACGTCTCCGAGGGACCTTCATATACACCAATAACGAAATATAACGTAACCTATCCTAACCTACCATCTCGGCGGTAACATTTGACAACATTCCCGGCGAGTTGGCCTCTACGTCTCCGTGGGACCTTTATATACATCAGTAACGTAATATAACCTAACCTAACCCAACGTAACATCTCGGCGGTAATATTTGAAAACATTCCTGGCGAGTTGGCCTTTACGTCTCCGTGGGACCTCCACATACATCAATAACGTAACATAACCTAACCTAACCCAATCTAGCATCTCGGCGGTAATATTTGACCACATTCCTGGCTTGTTGGCCTCTACGTCTCCGTGGGACCTTTATATACATCAATAACGTAATATAACGTAACCTAACCCAACCTATCATCTCGGCGGTTATATTTGACAACATTCCTGGCGATGGCTTCTCCGTCTCCGTGGGACCTTTATATACATCAATAACGTAATATAACCTAACCTAACCCAACCTAACATCTCCGCGGAATTATTTGACATCATACCTGGCGAGTTGGCCTCCACGTCTCCGTGTGACCTTTATATACATCAATAACATAATATAAGCAAGCCTAACCTAATCTAACATCTCGGCGGTAATATTTGACAACATTCCTGGCGAGTTGGCTTCTCCGTCCCCGTGGGACCTTTATATACATCAATGACGTAATATAACCTAACCTAACCCAACCTAACATCTCGGCGGTAATATTTGACGACAATCCTGGCGAGTTGGCCTCTACGTTTCCGTGGGACCTTTATATACTTCAATAACGTAATATAACCTAACCTAAATCAACCCAGCATCTCGGCGATAATATTTGACAAGATTACTGGCGAGTTGGCCTCTACGTCTCCGTGGGATCTTTATATACATCAATAACGTAATATAACATAACCTAACCCAATCTAACATCTCGGCGGTAATATTTGACGACATTCCTGGCGAGTTGGCCTCTACGTTTCCGTGGGACCTTTATATACTTCAATAACGTAATATAACCTAACCTAACACAACCTAACATCTCCGCGGTAATATTTGACAACATTCCTGGCGAGTTGGCCTCTACGTTTCCGTTTGACCTTCATATACATCAATAACGCAATCTAACCTAACATAACCCAACCTAACATCTCGGCGGTAACATTTGACAACATTCCCGGCGATTTGGCCTCTACGTCTCCGTGGGACCTTTATATACATCAGTAACGTAATATAACCTAACCTAACCCAACGTAACATCTCGGCGGTAATATTTGAAAACATTCCTGGCCAGTTGGCCTTTACGTCTCCGTGGGACCTTCACATACATCAATAACGTAACATAACCTAACCTAACCTAACCCAATCTAGCATCTCGGCGGTAATATTTGACCACATTCCTGGCTTGTTGGCCTCTACGTCTCCGTGGGACCTTTATATACATCAATAACATAATATAAGCTAGCCTAACCCAATCTAACATCTCGGCGGTAATATTTGACCACATTCCTGGCTTGTTGGCCTCTACGTCTCCGTGGGACCTTTATATACATCAATAACGTAATATAACGTAACCTAACCCAACCTATCATCTCGGCGGTTATATTTGACAACATTCCTGGCGAGTTGGCTTCTCCGTCTCCGTGGGATCTTTATATACAACAATAACGTAATATAACGTAACCTAACCCAACCTAACATCTCCGCGGTATTATTTGACATCATACCTGGCGAGTTGGCCTCCACGTCTCCGTGGGACCTTTATATACATCAATAACATAATATAAGCTAGCCTAACCTAATCTAACATCTCGGCGGTAATATTTGACCACATTCCTGGCGAGTTGGCCTCTACGTCTCCGTGGGACCTTTATATACATCAATAACGTAATATAACCTAACCTAACCCAACCTAACATCTCGGCGGTAATATTTGACAAGATTCCTGGCGAGTTGGCCTCTTCGTCTCCGTGGGATCTTTATATACATCAATAACGCAATATAACATAACCTAACCCAATCTAACATCTCGGCGGTAATATTTGACGACATTCCTGGCGAGTTGGCCTCTACGTTTCCGTGGGACCTTTATATACTTCAATAACGTAATATAACCTAACCTAACCCAACCTAACATCTCGGCGGTAATATTTGACCACATTCCTGGCGAGTTGACCTCTACGTCTTCGTGGGACCTTTGTATACATCAATAACGTAATATAACTTAACCTAACCCAACCTAACATCTCCACGGTAATATTTGACGACATTCCTGGCGAGTTGGCCTCTACGTTTCCGTGGGACCTTTATATACTTCAATAACGTAATATAACCTAACCTAACCCAACCTAACATCTCGGCGGTAATATTTGACGACATTCCTGGCGAGTTGGCCTCTACGTTTCCGTGGGATATTTATATACATCAATAACATAATATAAGCTAAGCTAACCCAATCTAACATCTCCGCGGTAATATTTGACAACATACCTGGCGAGTAGGCCTCTACGTCTCCGTGGGCCCTTCATATACATCAATAACAAAAATATAACCTAACCTAAATCAACCTATCATCTCGGCGATAATATTTGACAAGATTCCTGGCGAGTTGGCCTCTACGTTTCCGTGGGATATTTATATACTTCAATAACGTAATATAACCTAACCTAACCCAATCTAACATCTCGGCGCTAATATTTGACCACATTCCTGGCTAGTTGGCCTCTACGTCTCCGAGGGACCTTCATATACACCAATAACGAAATATAACCTAACCTATCCTAACCTATCATCTCGGCGGTAACATTTGACAACATTCCTGGCGAGTTGGCTTCTCCGTCTCCGTGGGACCTTTATATACAACAATAACGTAATATAACGTAACCTAACCCAACCTAACATCTCCGCGGTATTATTTGACATCATACCTGGCGAGTTGGCCTCCACGTCTCCGTGGGACCTTTATATACATCAATAACATAATATAAGCTAGCCCAACCTAATCTAACATCTCGGCGGTAATATTTGACCACATTCCTGGCGAGTTGGCCTCTACGTCTCCGTGGGACCTTTATATACATCAATAACGTAATATAACCTAACCTAACCCAACCTAACATCTCGGCGGTACTATTTGACGACATTCCTGGCGAGTTGGCCTCTACGTTTCCGTTTGACCTTCATATACATCAATAACGCAATCTAACCTAACATAACCCAACCTAACATCTCGGCGGTAATATTTGACAACATTCCTGGCTAGTTGGCCTCTACGTCTCCGAGGGACCTTCATATACACCAATAACGAAATATAACGTAACCTATCCTAACCTACCATCTCGGCGGTAACATTTGACAACATTCCCGGCGAGTTGGCCTCTACGTCTCCGTGGGACCTTTATATACATCAGTAACGTAATATAACCTAACCTAACCCAACGTAACATCTCGGCGGTAATATTTGAAAACATTCCTGGCGAGTTGGCCTTTACGTCTCCGTGGGACCTCCACATACATCAATAACGTAACATAACCTAACCTAACCCAATCTAGCATCTCGGCGGTAATATTTGACCACATTCCTGGCTTGTTGGCCTCTACGTCTCCGTGGGACCTTTATATACATCAATAACATAATATAAGCTAGCCTAGCCCAATCTAACATCTCGGCGGTAATATTTGACCACATTCCTGGCTTGTTGGCCTCTACGTCTCCGTGGGACCTTTATATACATCAATAACGTAATATAACGTAACCTAACCCAACCTATCATCTCGGCGGTTATATTTGACAACATTCCTGGCGATGGCTTCTCCGTCTCCGTGGGACCTTTATATACATCAATAACGTAATATAACCTAACCTAACCCAACCTAACATCTCCGCGGAATTATTTGACATCATACCTGGCGAGTTGGCCTCCACGTCTCCGTGGGACCTTTATATACATCAATAACATAATATAAGCAAGCCTAACCTAATCTAACATCTCGGCGGTAATATTTGACAACATTCCTGGCGAGTTGGCTTCTCCGTCCCCGTGGGACCTTTATATACATCAATGACGTAATATAACCTAACCTAACCCAACCTAACATCTCGGCGGTAATATTTGACGACAATCCTGGCGAGTTGGCCTCTACGTTTCCGTGGGACCTTTATATACTTCAATAACGTAATATAACCTAACCTAAATCAACCCAGCATCTCGGCGATAATATTTGACAAGATTACTGGCGAGTTGGCCTCTACGTCTCCGTGGGATCTTTATATACATCAATAACGTAATATAACATAACCTAACCCAATCTAACATCTCGGCGGTAATATTTGACGACATTCCTGGCGAGTTGGCCTCTACGTTTCCGTGGGACCTTTATATACTTCAATAACGTAATATAACCTAACCTAACACAACCTAACATCTCCGCGGTAATATTTGACAACATTCCTGGCGAGTTGGCCTCTACGTTTCCGTTTGACCTTCATATACATCAATAACGCAATCTAACCTAACATAACCCAACCTAACATCTCGGCGGTAACATTTGACAACATTCCCGGCGATTTGGCCTCTACGTCTCCGTGGGACCTTTATATACATCAGTAACGTAATATAACCTAACCTAACCCAACGTAACATCTCGGCGGTAATATTTGAAAACATTCCTGGCCAGTTGGCCTTTACGTCTCCGTGGGACCTTCACATACATCAATAACGTAACATAACCTAACCTAACCTAACCCAATCTAGCATCTCGGCGGTAATATTTGACCACATTCCTGGCTTGTTGGCCTCTACGTCTCCGTGGGACCTTTATATACATCAATAACATAATATAAGCTAGCCTAACCCAATCTAACATCTCGGCGGTAATATTTGACCACATTCCTGGCTTGTTGGCCTCTACGTCTCCGTGGGACCTTTATATACATCAATAACGTAATATAACGTAACCTAACCCAACCTATCATCTCGGCGGTTATATTTGACAACATTCCTGGCGAGTTGGCTTCTCCGTCTCCGTGGGATCTTTATATACAACAATAACGTAATATAACGTAACCTAACCCAACCTAACATCTCCGCGGTATTATTTGACATCATACCTGGCGAGTTGGCCTCCACGTCTCCGTGGGACCTTTATATACATCAATAACATAATATAAGCTAGCCTAACCTAATCTAACATCTCGGCGGTAATATTTGACCACATTCCTGGCGAGTTGGCCTCTACGTCTCCGTGGGACCTTTATATACATCAATAACGTAATATAACCTAACCTAACCCAACCTAACATCTCGGCGGTAATATTTGACAAGATTCCTGGCGAGTTGGCCTCTTCGTCTCCGTGGGATCTTTATATACATCAATAACGCAATATAACATAACCTAACCCAATCTAACATCTCGGCGGTAATATTTGACGACATTCCTGGCGAGTTGGCCTCTACGTTTCCGTGGGACCTTTATATACTTCAATAACGTAATATAACCTAACCTAACCCAACCTAACATCTCGGCGGTAATATTTGACCACATTCCTGGCGAGTTGACCTCTACGTCTTCGTGGGACCTTTGTATACATCAATAACGTAATATAACTTAACCTAACCCAACCTAACATCTCCACGGTAATATTTGACGACATTCCTGGCGAGTTGGCCTCTACGTTTCCGTGGGACCTTTATATACTTCAATAACGTAATATAACCTAACCTAACCCAACCTAACATCTCGGCGGTAATATTTGACGACATTCCTGGCGAGTTGGCCTCTACGTTTCCGTGGGATATTTATATACATCAATAACATAATATAAGCTAAGCTAACCCAATCTAACATCTCCGCGGTAATATTTGACAACATACCTGGCGAGTAGGCCTCTACGTCTCCGTGGGCCCTTCATATACATCAATAACAAAAATATAACCTAACCTAAATCAACCTATCATCTCGGCGATAATATTTGACAAGATTCCTGGCGAGTTGGCCTCTACGTTTCCGTGGGATATTTATATACTTCAATAACGTAATATAACCTAACCTAACCCAATCTAACATCTCCGCGGTAATATTTGACAACATTCCTGGCGAGTTGGCCTCTACGTCTCCGTTTGACCTTCATATACATCAATAACGTAATCTAACCTAACATAACCCAACCTAACATCTCGGCGGTAATGTTTGACAACATTCCTGGCGAGTTGTCTTCTCCATCCCCGTGGGACCTTTATATACATCTATAACGTAATATAACCTAACATAACCCAACCTAACATCTCGGCGGTAATATTTGACAACATTCCTGGCGAGTTGGTTCCTCCGTCCCCGTGGTACCTTTATATACATCAATAACGTAATATAACCTAACCTAACCCAACCTAACATCTCGGCGGTAATATTTGACGACATTCCTGGCGAGTTGGCCTCTACGTTTCCGTGGGACCTTTATATACTTCAATAACGTAATATAACCTAACCTAACCCAACCTAACATCTCGGCGGTAATATTTGAAACATTCCTGGCGAGTTGGCTTCTCCGTCCCCGTGGGACCTTTATATACATCAATGACGTAATATAACCTAACCTAACCCAACCTAACATCTCCGCGGTATTATTTGACATCATACCTGGCGAGTTGGCCTCCACGTCTCCGTGGGGCCTTTATATACATCAATAACATAATATAAGCTAGCCTAACCTAATCTAACATCTCGGCGGTAATATTTGACAACATTCCTGGCTAGTTGGCCTCTACGTCTCCGAGGGACCTTCATATACACCAATAACGAAATATAACGTAACCTATCCTAACCTACCATCTCGGCGGTAACATTTGACAACATTCCCGGCGAGTTGGCCTCTACGGCTCCGTGGGACCTTTATATACATCAGTAACGTAATATAACCTAACCTAACCCAACGTAACATCTCGGCGGTAATATTTGAAAACATTCCTGGCGAGTTGGCCTTTACGTCTCCGTGGGACCTCCACATACATCAATAACGTAACATAACCTAACCTAACCCAATCTAGCATCTCGGCGGTAATATTTGACCACATTCCTGGCTTGTTGGCCTCTACGTCTCCGTGGGACCTTTATATACATCAATAACATAATATAAGCTAGCCTAACCCAATCTAACATCTCGGCGGTAATATTTGACCACATTCCTGGCTTGTTGGCCTCTACGTCTCCGTGGGACCTTTATATACATCAATAACGTAATATAACGTAACCTAACCCAACCTATCATCTCGGCGGTTATATTTGACAACATTCCTGGCGATGGCTTCTCCGTCTCCGTGGGACCTTTATATACATCAATAACGTAATATAACCTAACCTAACCCAACCTAACATCTCCGCGGTATTATTTGACATC
This sequence comes from Xylocopa violacea, assembly GCA_963969225.1. Classification (NCBI taxonomy): domain Eukaryota; kingdom Metazoa; phylum Arthropoda; class Insecta; order Hymenoptera; family Apidae; genus Xylocopa; species Xylocopa violacea. The sequence continues at coordinate 1,933,920 of CAXAJV010000078.1, forward strand.
ATACCTGGCGAGTTGGCCTCCACGTCTCCGTGGGACTTTTATATACATCAATAACATAATATAAGCAAGCCTAACCTAATCTAACATCTCGGCGGTAATATTTGACAACATTCCTGGCGAGTTGGCTTCTCCGTCCCCGTGGGACCTTTATATACATCAATGACGTAATATAACCTAACCTAACCCAACCTAACATCTCGGCGGTAATATTTGACGACATTCCTGGCGAGTTGGCCTCTACGTTTCCGTGGGACCTTTATATACTTCAATAACGTAATATAACCTAACCTAAATCAACCCAGCATCTCGGCGATAATATTTGACAAGATTACTGGCGAGTTGGCCTCTACGTCTCCGTGGGATCTTTATATACATCAATAACGTAATATAACATAACCTAACCCAATCTAACATCTCGGCGGTAATATTTGACGACATTCCTGGCGAGTTGGCCTCTACGTTTACGTGGGACCTTTATATACTTCAATAACGTAATATAACCTAACCTAACACAACCTAACATCTCGGCGGTAATATTTGACAAAATTCCTGGCGAGTTGGCCTCTTCGTCTCCGTGGGATCTTTATATACATCAATAACGCAATATAACATAACCTAACCCAATCTAACATCTCGGCGGTAATGTTTGACGACATTCCTGGCGAGTTGGCCTCTACGTTTCCGTGGGACCTTTATATACTTCAATAACGTAATATAACCTAACCTAACCCAACCTAACATCTCGGCGGTAATATTTGACCACATTCCTGGCGAGTTGACCTCTACGTCTTCGTGGGACCTTTGTATACATCAATAACGTAATATAACTTAACCTAACCCAACCTAACATCTCCGCGGTAATATTTGACGACATTCCTGGCGAGTTGGCCTCTACGTTTCCGTGGGACCTTTATATACTTCAATAACGTAATATAACCTAACCTAACCCAACCTAACATCTCGGCGGTAATATTTGACGACATTCCTGGCGAGTTGGCCTCTACGTTTCCGTGGGATATTTATATACATCCATAACATAATATAAGCTAAGCTAACCCAATCTAACATCTCCGCGGTAATATTTGACAACATACCTGGCGAGTAGGCCTCTACGTCTCCGTGGGCCCTTCATATACATCAATAACAAAAATATAACCTAACCTAAATCAACCTATCATCTCGGCGATAATATTTGACAAGATTCCTGGCGAGTTGGCCTCTACGTTTCCGTGGGATATTTATATACTTCAATAACGTAATATAACCTAACCTAACCCAATCTAACATCTCCGCGGTAATATTTGACAACATTCCTGGCGAGTTGGCCTCTACGTCTCCGTTTGACCTTCATATACATCAATAACGTAATCTAACCTAACATAACCCAACCTAACATCTCGGCGGTAATGTTTGACAACATTCCTGGCGAGTTGGCTTCTCCATCCCCGTGGGACCTTTATATACATCTATAACGTAATATAACCTAACATAACCCAACCTAACATCTCGGCGGTAATATTTGACAACATTCCTGGCGAGTTGGCTTCTCCGTCCCCGTGGTACCTTTATATACATCAATAACGTAATATAACCTAACCTAACCCAACCTAACATCTCGGCGGTAATATTTGACGACATTCCTGGCGAGTTGGCCTCTACGTTTCCGTGGGACCTTTATATACTTCAATAACGTAATATAATCTAACCTAACCCAACCTAACATCTCGGCCGTAATATTTGACAACATTCCTGGCGAGTTGGCTTCTCCGTCCCCGTGGGACCTTTATATACATCAATGACGTAATATAACCTCACCTAACCCAACCTAACTTCTCCGCGGTATTATTTGACATCATACCTGGCGAGTTGGCCTCCACGTCTCCGTGGGGCCTTTATATACATCAATAACATAATATAAGCTAGCCTAACCTAATCTAACATCTCGGCGGTAACATTTGACCACATTCCTGGCGAGTTGGCCTCTACGTCTCCGTGGGACCTTTATATACATCAATAACGTAATATAACCTAACCTAACCCAACCTAACATCTCGGCGGTAATATTTGACGACATTCCTGGCGAGTTGGCCTCTACGTTTCCGTGGGACCTTTATATACTTCAATAACGTAATATAACCTAACCTAACCCAACCTAACATCTCGGCGGTAATATTTGACGACATTCCTGGCGAGTTGGCCTCTACGTTTCCGTGGGACCTTTATATACTTCAATAACGTAATATAACCTAACCTAAATCAACCTATCATCTCGGCGATAATATTTGACAAGATTCCTGGCGAGTTGGCCTCTACGTCTCCGTGGGATCTTTATATACATCAATAATGTAATATAACATAACCTAACCCAATCTAACATCTCGGCGCTAATATTTGACCACATTCCTGGCTAGTTGGCCTCTACGTCTCCGAGGGACCTTCATATACACCAATAACGAAATATAACCTAACCTATCCTAACCTATCATCTCGGCGGTAACATTTGACAACATTCCCGGCGAGTTGGCCTCTACGTCTCCGTGGGACCTTTATATACATCAGTAACGTAATATAACCTAACCTAACCCAACGTAACATCTCGGCGGTAATATTTGAAAACATTCCTGGCCAGTTGGCCTTTACGTCTCCGTGGGACCTTCACATACATCAATAACGTAACATAACCTAACCTAACCTAACCCAATCTAGCATCTCGGCGGTAATATTTGACCACATTCCTGGCTTGTTGGCCTCTACGTCTCCGTGGGACCTTTATATACATCAATAACATAATACAAGCTAGCCTAACCCAATCTAACATCTCGGCGGTAATATTTGACCACATTCCTGGCTTGTTGGCCTCTACGTCTCCGTGGGACCTTTATATACATCAATAACGTAATATAACGTAACCTAACCCAACCTATCATCTCGGCGGTTATATTTGACAACATTCCTGGCGAGTTGGCTTCTCCGTCTCCGTGGGACCTTTATATACAACAATAACGTAATATAACGTAACCTAACCCAACCTAACATCTCCGCGGTATTATTTGACATCATACCTGGCGAGTTGGCCTCCACGTCTCCGTGGGACCTTTATATACATCAATAACATAATATAAGCTAGCCTAACCTAATCTAACATCTCGGCGGTAATATTTGACCACATTCCTGGCGAGTTGGCCTCTACGTCTCCGTGGGACCTTTATATACATCAATAACCTAATATAACCTAACCTAACCCAACCTAACATCTCGGCGGTAATATTTGACGACATTCCTGGCGAGTTGGCCTCTACGTTTCCGTTTGACCTTCATATACATCAATAACGCAATCTAACCTAACATAACCCAACCTAACATCTCGGCGGTAATATTTGACAACATTCCTGGCTAGTTGGCCTCTACGTCTCCGAGGGACCTTCATATACACCAATAACGAAATATAACGTAACCTATCCTAACCTACCATCTCGGCGGTAACATTTGACAACATTCCCGGCGAGTTGGCCTCTACGTCTCCGTGGGACCTTTATATACATCAGTAACGTAATATAACCTAACCTAACCCAACGTAACATCTCGGCGGTAATATTTGAAAACATTCCTGGCCAGTTGGCCTTTACGTCTCCGTGGGACCTTCACATACATCAATAACGTAACATAACCTAACCTAACCTAACCCAATCTAGCATCTCGGCGGTAATATTTGACCACATTCCTGGCTTGTTGGCCTCTACGTCTCCGTGGGACCTTTATATACATCAATAACATAATATAAGCTAGCCTAACCCAATCTAACATCTCGGCGGTAATATTTGACCACATTCCTGGCTTGTTGGCCTCTACGTCTCCGTGGGACCTTTATATACATCAATAACGTAATATAACGTAACCTAACCCAACCTATCATCTCGGCGGTTATATTTGACAACATTCCTGGCGATGGCTTCTCCGTCTCCGTGGGACCTTTATATACATCAATAACGTAATATAACCTAACCTAACCCAACCTAACATCTCCGCGGTATTATTTGACATCATACCTGGCGAGTTGGCCTCCACGTCTCCGTGGGACCTTTATATACATCAATAACATAATATAAGCTAGCCTAACCTAATCTAACATCTCGGCGGTAATATTTGACCACATTCCTGGCGAGTTGGCCTCTACGTCTCCGTGGGACCTTTATATACATCAATAACGTAATATAACCTAACCTAACCCAACCTAACATCTCGGCGGTAATATTTGACGACATTCCTGGCGAGTTGGCCTCTACGTTTCCGTTTGACCTTCATATACATCAATAACGCAATCTAACCTAACATAACCCAACCTAACATCTCGGCGGTAATATTTGACAACATTCCTGGCTAGTTGGCCTCTACGTCTCCGAGGGACCTTCATATACACCAATAACGAAATATAACGTAACCTATCCTAACCTACCATCTCGGCGGTAACATTTGACAACATTCCCGGCGAGTTGGCCTCTACGTCTCCGTGGGACCTTTATATACATCAGTAACGTAATATAACCTAACCTAACCCAACGTAACATCTCGGCGGTAATATTTGAAAACATTCCTGGCCAGTTGGCCTTTACGTCTCCGTGGGACCTTCACATACATCAATAACGTAACATAACCTAACCTAACCTAACCCAATCTAGCATCTCGGCGGTAATATTTGACCACATTCCTGGCTTGTTGGCCTCTACGTCTCCGTGGGACCTTTATATACATCAATAACATAATATAAGCTAGCCTAACCCAATCTAACATCTCGGCGGTAATATTTGACCACATTCCTGGCTTGTTGGCCTCTACGTCTCCGTGGGACCTTTATATACATCAATAACGTAATATAACGTAACCTAACCCAACCTATCATCTCGGCGGTTATATTTGACAACATTCCTGGCGATGGCTTCTCCGTCTCCGTGGGACCTTTATATACATCAATAACGTAATATAACCTAACCTAACCCAACCTAACATCTCCGCGGTATTATTTGACATCATACCTGGCGAGTTGGCCTCCACGTCTCCGTGGGACCTTTATATACATCAATAACGTAATATAACCTAACCTAAATCAACCCAGCATCTCGGCGATAATATTTGACAAGATTACTGGCGAGTTGGCCTCTACGTCTCCGTGGGATCTTTATATACATCAATAACGTAATATAACATAACCTAACCCAATCTAACATCTCGGCGGTAATATTTGACGACATTCCTGGCGAGTTGGCCTCTACGTTTCCGTGGGACCTTTATATACTTCAATAACGTAATATAACCTAACCTAACACAACCTAACATCTCCGCGGTAATATTTCACAACATTCCTGGCGAGTTGGCCTCTACGTTTCCGTTTGACCTTCATATACATCAATAACGCAATCTAACCTAACATAACCCAACCTAACATCTCGGCGGTAATATTTGACAACATTCCTGGCGAGTTGGCTTCTCCGTCCCCGTGGTACCTTTATATACATCAATAACGTAATATAACCTAACCTAACCCAACCTAACATCTCGGCGGTAATATTTTACGACATTCCTGGCGAGTTGGCCTCTACGTTTCCGTGGGACCTTTATATACTTCAATAACGTAATATAACCTAACCTAACCCAACGTAACATCTCGGCGGTAATATTTGAAAACATTCCTGGCCAGTTGGCCTTTACGTCTCCGTGGGACCTTCACATACATCAATAACGTAACATAACCTAACCTAACCTAACCCAATCTAGCATCTCTGCGGTAATATTTGACCACATTCCTGGCTTGTTGGCCTCTACGTCTCCGTGGGACCTTTATATACATCAATAACATAATATAAGCTAGCCTAACCCAATCTAACATCTCGGCGGTAATATTTGACCACATTCCTGGCTTGTTGGCCTCTACGTCTCCGTGGGACCTTTATATACATCAATAACGTAATATAACGTAACCTAACCCAACCTATCATCTCGGCGGTTATATTTGACAACATTCCTGGCGAGTTGGCTTCTCCGTCTCCGTGGGACCTTTATATACAACAATAACGTAATCTAACGTAACCTAACCCAACCTAACATCTCCGCGGTATTATTTGACATCATACCTGGCGAGTTGGCCTCCACGTCTCCGTGGGACCTTTATATACATCAATAACGTAATATAAGCTAGCCTAACCTAATCTAACATCTCGGCGGTAATATTTGACCACATTCCTGGCGAGTTGGCCTCTACGTCTCCGTGGGACCTTTATATATATCAATAACGTAATATAACCTAACCTAACCCAACCTAACATCTCGGCGGTAATATTTGACAAAATTCCTGGCGAGTTGGCCTCTTCGTCTCCGTGGGATCTTTATATACATCAATAACGCAATATAACAAAACCTAACCCAATCTAACATCTCGGCGGTAATGTTTGACGACATTCCTGGCGAGTTGGCCTCTACGTTTCCGTGGGACCTTTATATACTTCAATAACGTAATATAACCTAACCTAACCCAACCTAACATCTCGGCGGTAATATTTGACCACATTCCTGGCGAGTTGACCTCTACGTCTTCGTGGGACCTTTGTATACATCAATAACGTAATATAACTTAACCTAACCCAACCTAACATCTCGGCGGTAATATTTGACGACATTCCTGGCGAGTTGGCCTCTACGTTTCCGTGGGACCTTTATATACTTCAATAACGTAATATAACCTAACCTAACCCAACCTAACATCTCGGCGGTAATATTTGACGACATTCCTGGCGAGTTGGCCTCTACGTTTCCGTGGGACCTTTATATACTTCAATAACGTAATATAACCTAACCTAAATCAACCTATCATCTCGGCGATAATATTTGACAAGATTCCTGGCGAGTTGGCCTCTACGTCTCCGTGGGATCTTTATATACATCAATAACGTAATATAACATAACCTAACCCAATCTAACATCTCGGCGCTAATATTTGACCACATTCCTGGCTAGTTGGCCTCTACGTCTCCGAGGGACCTTCATATACACCAATAACGAAATATAACCTAACCTATCCTAACCTATCATCTCGGCGGTAACATTTGACAACATTCCCGGCGAGTTGGCCTCTACGTCTCCGTGGGACCTTTATATACATCAGTAACGTAATATAACCTAACCTAACCCAACGTAACATCTCGGCGGTAATATTTGAAAACATTCCTGGCCAGTTGGCCTTTACGTCTCCGTGGGACCTTCACATACATCAGTAACGTAACATAACCTAACCTAACCTAACCCAATCTAGCATCTCGGCGGTAATATTTGACCACATTCCTGGCTTGTTGGCCTCTACGTCTCCGTGGGACCTTTATATACATCAATAACATAATATAAGCTAGCCTAACCCAATCTAACATCTCGGCGGTAATATTTGACCACATTCCTGGCTTGTTGGCCTCTACGTCTCCGTGGGACCTTTATATACATCAATAACGTAATATAACGTAACCTAACCCAACCTATCATCTCGGCGGTTATATTTGACAACATTCCTGGCGAGTTGGCTTCTCCGTCTCCGTGGGACCTTTATATACAACAATAACGTAATATAACGTAACCTAACCCAACCTAACATCTCCGCGGTATTATTTGACATCATACCTGGCGAGTTGGCCTCCACGTCTCCGTGGGACCTTTATATACATCAATAACATAATATAAGCTAGCCTAACCTAATCTAACATCTCGGCGGTAATATTTGACCACATTCCTGGCTAGTTGGCCTCTACGTCTCCGTGGGACCTTTATATACATCAATAACGTAATATAACCTAACCTAACCCAACCTAACATCTCGGCGGTAATATTTGACGACATTCCTGGCGAGTTGGCCTCTACGTTTCCGTTTGACCTTCATATACATCAATAACGTAATATAACGTAACCTAACCCAACCTATCATCTCGGCGGTTATATTTGACAACATTCCTGGCGATGGCTTCTCCGTCTCCGTGGGACCTTTATATACATCAATAACGTAATATAACCTAACCTAACCCAACCTAACATCTCCGCGGTATTATTTGACATCATACCTGGCGAGTTGGCCTCCACGTCTCCGTGGGACCTTTATATACATCAATAACATAATATAAGCTAGCCTAACCTAATCTAACATCTCGGCGGTAATATTTGACCACATTCCTGGCGAGTTGGCCTCTACGTCTCCGTGGGACCTTTATATACATCAATAACGTAATATAACCTAACCTAACCCAACCTAACATCTCGGCGGTAATATTTGACGACATTCCTGGCGAGTTGGCCTCTACGTTTCCGTTTGACCTTCATATACATCAATAACGCAATCTAACCTAACATAACCCAACCTAACATCTCGGCGGTAATATTTGACAACATTCCTGGCTAGTTGGCCTCTACGTCTCCGAGGGACCTTCATATACACCAATAACGAAATATAACGTAACCTATCCTAACCTACCATCTCGGCGGTAACATTTGACAACATTCCCGGCGAGTTGGCCTCTACGTCTCCGTGGGACCTTTATATACATCAGTAACGTAATATAACCTAACCTAACCCAACGTAACATCTCGGCGGTAATATTTGAAAACATTCCTGGCCAGTTGGCCTTTACGTCTCCGTGGGACCTTCACATACATCAATAACGTAACATAACCTAACCTAACCTAACCCAATCTAGCATCTCGGCGGTAATATTTGACCACATTCCTGGCTTGTTGGCCTCTACGTCTCCGTGGGACCTTTATATACATCAATAACATAATATAAGCTAGCCTAACCCAATCTAACATCTCGGCGGTAATATTTGACCACATTCCTGGCTTGTTGGCCTCTACGTCTCCGTGGGACCTTTATATACATCAATAACGTAATATAACGTAACCTAACCCAACCTATCATCTCGGCGGTTATATTTGACAACATTCCTGGCGATGGCTTCTCCGTCTCCGTGGGACCTTTATATACATCAATAACGTAATATAACCTAACCTAACCCAACCTAACATCTCCGCGGTATTATTTGACATCATACCTGGCGAGTTGGCCTCCACGTCTCCGTGGGACCTTTATATACATCAATAACGTAATATAACCTAACCTAAATCAACCCAGCATCTCGGCGATAATATTTGACAAGATTACTGGCGAGTTGGCCTCTACGTCTCCGTGGGATCTTTATATACATCAATAACGTAATATAACATAACCTAACCCAATCTAACATCTCGGCGGTAATATTTGACGACATTCCTGGCGAGTTGGCCTCTACGTTTCCGTGGGACCTTTATATACTTCAATAACGTAATATAACCTAACCTAACACAACCTAACATCTCCGCGGTAATATTTGACAACATTCCTGGCGAGTTGGCCTCTACGTTTCCGTTTGACCTTCATATACATCAATAACGCAATCTAACTTAACATAACCCAACCTAACATCTCGGCGGTAATATTTGACAACATTCCTGGCGAGTTGGCTTCTCCGTCCCCGTGGTACCTTTATATACATCAATAACGTAATATAACCTAACCTAACCCAACCTAACATCTCGGCGGTAATATTTTACGACATTCCTGGCGAGTTGGCCTCTACGTTTCCGTGGGACCTTTATATACTTCAATAACGTAATATAACCTAACCTAACCCAACGTAACATCTCGGCGGTAATATTTGAAAACATTCCTGGCCAGTTGGCCTTTACGTCTCCGTGGGACCTTCACATACATCAATAACGTAACATAACCTAACCTAACCTAACCCAATCTAGCATCTCGGCGGTAATATTTGACCACATTCCTGGCTTGTTGGCCTCTACGTCTCCGTGGGACCTTTATATACATCAATAACATAATATAAGCTAGCCTAACCCAATCTAACATCTCGGCGGTAATATTTGACCACATTCCTGGCTTGTTGGCCTCTACGTCTCCGTGGGACCTTTATATACATCAATAACGTAATATAACGTAACCTAACCCAACCTATCATCTCGGCGGTTATATTTGACAACATTCCTGGCGAGTTGGCTTCTCCGTCTCCGTGGGACCTTTATATACAACAATAACGTAATCTAACGTAACCTAACCCAACCTAACATCTCCGCGGTATTATTTGACATCATACCTGGCGAGTTGGCCTCCACGTCTCCGTGGGACCTTTATATACATCAATAACATAATATAAGCTAGCCTAACCTAATCTAACATCTCGGCGGTAATATTTGACCACATTCCTGGCGAGTTGGCCTCTACGTCTCCGTGGGACCTTTATATATATCAATAACGTAATATAACCTAACCTAACCCAACCTAACATCTCGGCGGTAATATTTGACAAAATTCCTGGCGAGTTGGCCTCTTCGTCTCCGTGGGATCTTTATATACATCAATAACGCAATATAACAAAACCTAACCCAATCTAACATCTCGGCGGTAATGTTTGACGACATTCCTGGCGAGTTGGCCTCTACGTTTCCGTGGGACCTTTATATACTTCAATAACGTAATATAACCTAACCTAACCCAACCTAACATCTCGGCGGTAATATTTGACCACATTCCTGGCGAGTTGACCTCTACGTCTTCGTGGGACCTTTGTATACATCAATAACGTAATATAACTTAACCTAACCCAACCTAACATCTCCGCGGTAATATTTGACGACATTCCTGGCGAGTTGGCCTCTACGTTTCCGTGGGACCTTTATATACTTCAATAACGTAATATAACCTAACCTAACCCAACCTAACATCTCGGCGGTAATATTTGACGACATTCCTGGCGAGTTGGCCTCTACGTTTCCGTGGGATATTTATATACATCCATAACATAATATAAGCTAAGCTAACCCAATCTAACATCTCCGCGGTAATATTTGACAACATACCTGGCGAGTAGGCCTCTACGTCTCCGTGGGCCCTTCATATACATCAATAACAAAAATATAACCTAACCTAAATCAACCTATCATCTCGGCGATAATATTTGACAAGATTCCTGGCGAGTTGGCCTCTACGTTTCCGTGGGATATTTATATACTTCAATAACGTAATATAACCTAACCTAACCCAATCTAACATCTCCGCGGTAATATTTGACAACATTCCTGGCGAGTTGGCCTCTACGTCTCCGTTTGACCTTCATATACATCAATAACGTAATCTAACCTAACATAACCCAACCTAACATCTCGGCGGTAATGTTTGACAACATTCCTGGCGAGTTGGCTTCTCCATCCCCGTGGGACCTTTATATACATCTATAACGTAATATAACCTAACATAACCCAACCTAACATCTCGGCGGTAATATTTGACAACATTCCTGGCGAGTTGGATTCTCCGTCCCCGTGGTACCGTTATATACATCAATAACGTAATATAACCTAACCTAACCCAACCTAACATCTCGGCGGTAATATTTGACGACATTCCTGGCGAGTTGGCCTCTACGTTTCCGTGGGACCTTTATATACTTCAATAACGTAATATAACCTAACCTAACCCAACCTAACATCTCGGCCGTAATATTTGACAACATTCCTGGCGAGTTGGCTTCTCCGTCCCCGTGGGACCTTTATATACATCAATGACGTAATATAACCTCACCTAACCCAACCTAACATCTCCGCGGTATTATTTGACATCATACCTGGCGAGTTGGCCTCCACGTCTCCGTGGGGCCTTTATATACATCAATAACATAATATAAGCTAGCCTAACCTAATCTAACATCTCGGCGGTAACATTTGACCACATTCCTGGCGAGTTGGCCTCTACGTCTCCGTGGGACCTTTATATACATCAATAACGTAATATAACCTAACCTAACCCAACCTAACATCTCGGCGGTAATATTTGACGACATTCCTGGCGAGTTGGCCTCTACGTTTCCGTGGGACCTTTATATACTTCAATAACGTAATATAACCTAACCTAACCCAACCTAACATCTCGGCGGTAATATTTGACGACATTCCTGGCGAGTTGGCCTCTACGTTTCCGTGGGACCTTTATATACTTCAATAACGTAATATAACCTAACCTAAATCAACCTATCATCTCGGCGATAATATTTGACAAGATTCCTGGCGAGTTGGCCTCTACGTCTCCGTGGGATCTTTATATACATCAATAACGTAATATAACATAACCTAACCCAATCTAACATCTCGGCGCTAATATTTGACCACATTCCTGGCTAGTTGGCCTCTACGTCTCCGAGGGACCTTCATATACACCAATAACGAAATATAACCTAACCTATCCTAACCTATCATCTCGGCGGTAACATCTGACAACATTCCCGGCGAGTTGGCCTCTACGTTTCCGTGGGATATTTATATACATCCATAACATAATATAAGCTAAGCTAACCCAATCTATCATCTCGGCGGTTATATTTGACAACATTCCTGGCGATGGCTTCTCCGTCTCCGTGGGACCTTTATATACATCAATAACGTAATATAACCTAACCTAACCCAACCTAACATCTCCGCGGTATTATTTGACATCATACCTGGCGAGTTGGGCTCCACGTCTCCGTGGGACCTTTATATACATCCATAACATAATATAAGCAAGCCTAACCTAATCTAACATCTCGGCGGTAATATTTGACAACATTCCTGGCGAGTTGGCTTCTCCGTCCCCGTGGGACCTTTATATACATCAATGACGTAATATAACCTAACCTAACCCAATCTAACATCTCGGCGGTAATGTTTGACGACATTCCTGGCGAGTTGGCCTCTACGTTTCCGTGGGACCTTTATATACTTCAATAACGTAATATAACCTAACCTAACCCAACCTAACATCTCGGCGGTAATATTTGACCACATTCCTGGCGAGTTGACCTCTACGTCTTCGTGGGACCTTTGTATACATCAATAACGTAATATAACTTAACCTAACCCAACCTAACATCTCCGCGGTAATATTTGACGACATTCCTGGCGAGTTGGCCTCTACGTTTCCGTGGGACCTTTATATACTTCAATAACGTAATATAACCTAACCTAACCCAACCTAACATCTCGGCGGTAATATTTGACGACATTCCTGGCGAGTTGGCCTCTACGTTTCCGTGGGATATTTATATACATCCATAACATAATATAAGCTAAGCTAACCCAATCTAACATCTCCGCGGTAATATTTGACAACATACCTGGCGAGTAGGCCTCTACGTCTCCGTGGGCCCTTCATATACATCAATAACAAAAATATAACCTAACCTAAATCAACCTATCATCTCGGCGATAATATTTGACAAGATTCCTGGCGAGTTAGCCTCTACGTTTCCGTGGGATATTTATATACTTCAATAACGTAATATAACCTAACCTAACCCAATCTAACATCTCCGCGGTAATATTTGACAACATTCCTGGCGAGTTGGCCTCTACGTCTCCGTTTGACCTTCATATACATCAATAACGTAATCTAACCTAACATAACCCAACCTAACATCTCGGCGGTAATGTTTGACAACATTCCTGGCGAGTTGGCTTCTCCATCCCCGTGGGACCTTTATATACATCTATAACGTAATATAGCCTAACATAACCCAACCTAACATCTCGGCGGTAATATTTGACAACATTCCTGGCGAGTTGGCTTCTCCGTCCCCGTGGTACCTTTATATACATCAATAACGTAATATAACCTAACCTAACCCAACCTAACATCTCGGCGGTAATATTTGACGACATTCCTGGCGAGTTGGCCTCTACGTTTCCGTGGGACATTTATATACTTCAATAACGTAATATAACCTAACCTAACCCAACCTAACATCTCCGCGGTATTATTTGACATCATACCTGGCGAGTTGGCCTCCACGTCTCCGTGGGGCCTTTATATACATCAATAACATAATATAAGCTAGCCTAACCTAATCTAACATCTCGGCGGTAACATTTGACCACATTCCTGGCGAATTGGCCTCTACGTCTCCGTGGGACCTTTATATACATCAATAACGTAATATAACCTAACCTAACCCAACCTAACATCTCGGCTGTAATATTTGACGACATTCCTGGCGAGTTGGCCTCTACGTTTCCGTGGGACCTTTATATACTTCAATAACGTAATATAACCTAACCTAACCCAACCTAACATCTCGGCGGTAATATTTGACGACATTCCTGGCGAGTTGGCCTCTACGTTTCCGTGGGACCTTTATATACTTCAATAACGTAATATAACCTAACCTAAATCAACCTATCATCTCGGCGATAATATTTGACAAGATTCCTGGCGAGTTGGCCTCTACGTCTCCGTGGGATCTTTATATACATCAATAACGTAATATAACATAACCTAACCCAATCTAACATCTCGGCGCTAATATTTGACCACATTCCTGGCTAGTTGGCCTCTACGTCTCCGAGGGACCTTCATATACACCAATAACGAAATATAACCTAACCTATCCTAACCTATCATCTCGGCGGTAACATTTGACAACATTCCCGGCGAGTTGGCCTCTACGTCTCCGTGGGACCTTTATATACATCAGTAACGTAATATAACCTAACCTAACCCAACGTAACATCTCGGCGGTAATATTTGAAAACATTCCTGGCCAGTTGGCCTTTACGTCTCCGTGGGACCTTCACATACATCAATAACGTAACATAACCTAACCTAACCTAACCCAATCTAGCATCTCGGCGGTAATATTTGACCACATTCCTGGCTTGTTGGCCTCTACGTCTCCGTGGGACCTTTATATACATCAATAACATAATATAAGCTAGCCTAACCCAACCTAACATCTCGGCGGTAATATTTGACCACATTCCTGGCGAGTTGACCTCTACGTCTTCGTGGGACCTTTGTATACATCAATAACGTAATATAACTTAACCTAACCCAACCTAACATCTCCGCGGTAATATTTGACGACATTCCTGGCGAGTTGGCCTCTACGTTTCCGTGGGACCTTTATATACTTCAATAACGTAATATAACCTAACCTAACCCAACCTAACATCTCGGCGGTAATATTTGACGACATTCCTGGCGAGTTGGCCTCTACGTTTCCGTGGGATATTTATATACTTCAATAACGTAATATAACCCAACCTAACCCAATCTAACATCTCCGCGGTAATATTTGACAACATTCCTGGCGAGTTGGCCTCTACGTCTCCGTTTGACCTTCATATACATCAATAACGTAATCTAACCTAACATAACCCAACCTAACATCTCGGCGGTAATGTTTGACAACATTCCTGGCGAGTTGGCTTCTCCATCCCCGTGGGACCTTTATATACATCTATAACGTAATATAACCTAACCTAACCCAATCTAGCATCTCGGCGGTAATATTTGACCACATTCCTGGCTTGTTGGCCTCTACGTCTCCGTGGGACCTTTATATACATCAATAACATAATATAAGCTAGCCTAACCCAATATAACATCGCGGCGGTAATATTTGACCACATTCCTGGCTTGTTGGCCTCTACGTCTCCGTGGGACCTTTATATACTTCAATAACGTAATATAACCTAACCTGACCCAATCTAGCATCTCGGCGGTAATATTTGACCACATTCTTGGCTTGCTGACCTCTACGTCTCCGTGAGACCTTTATATACATCTATAACGTAATATAACCTAACCTAACCCAACCTAACATCTCGGCGGTAGTATTTGAAAACATTCCTAGCGAGTTGGCCTCTACGTCTCCGTGGGACCTTTATATACATCAATAACGTAATATAACATAACCTAACCCAATCTAACATCTCGGCGGTAATATTTGACGACATTCCTGGCGAGTTGGCCTCTACGTTTCCGTGGGACCTTTATATACTTCAATAACGTAATATAACCTAACCTAACACAACCTAACATCTCCGCGGTAATATTTGACAACATTCCTGGCGAGTTGGCCTCTACGTTTCCGTTTGACCTTCATATACATCAATAACGCAATCTAACCTAACATAACCCAACCTAACATCTCGGCGGTAATATTTGACAACATTCCTGGCGAGTTGGCTTCTCCGTCCCCGTGGTACCTTTATATACATCAATAACGTAATATAACCTAACCTAACCCAACCTAACATCTCGGCGGTAATATTTGACGACATTCCTGGCGAGTTGGCCTCTACGTTTCCGTGGGACCTTTATATACTTCAATAACGTAATATAACCTAACCTAAATCAACCTATCATCTCGGCGATAATATTTGAAAAGATTCCTGGCGAGTTGGCCTCTACGTCTCCGTGGGATCTTTATATACATCAATAACGTAATATAACATAACCTAACGCAATCTAACCTCTCGGCGCTAATATTTGACCACATACCTGGCTAGTTGGCCTCTACGTCTCCGAGGGACCTTCATATACACCAATAACGAAATATAACCTAACCTATCCTAACCTATCATCTCGGCGGTAACATTTGACAACATTCCCGGCGAGTTGGCCTCTACGTTTCCGTGGGACCTTTATATACTTCAATAACGTAATATAACCTAACCTAAATCAACCTATCATCTCGGCGATAATATTTGACAAGATTCCTGGCGAGTTGGCCTCTACGTCTCCGTGGGATCTTTATATACATCAATAACGTAATATAACATAACCTAACGCAATCTAACCTCTCGGCGCTAATATTTGACCACATACCTGGCTAGTTGGCCTCTACGTCTCCGAGGGACCTTCATATACACCAATAACGAAATATAACCTAACCTATCCTAACCTATCATCTCGGCGGTAACATTTGACAACATTCCCGGCGAGTTGGCCTCTACGTCTCCGTGGGACCTTTATATACATCAGTAACGTAATATAACCTAACCTAACCCAACGTAACATCTCGGCGGTAATATTTGAAAACATTCCTGGCCAGTTGGCCTTTACGTCTCCGTGGGACCTTCATATACATCAATAACGTAACATAACCTAACCTAACCTAACCCAATCTAGCATCTCGGCGGTAATATTTGACCACATTCCTGGCTTGTTGGCCTCTACGTCTCCGTGGGACCTTTATATACATCAATAACATAATATAAGCTAGCCTAACCCAATCTAACATCTCGGCGGTAATATTTGACCACATTCCTGGCTTGTTGGCCTCTACGTCTCCGTGGGACCTTTATATACATCAATAACGTAATATAACGTAACCTAACCCAACCTATCATCTCGGCGGTTATATTTGACAACATTCCTGGCGAGTTGGCTTCTCCGTCTCCGTGGGACCTTTATATACAACAATAACGTAATATAACCTAACCTAACCCAACCTAACATCTCGGCGGTAATATTTGACGACATTCCTGGCGAGTTGGCCTCTACGTTTCCGTGGGACCTTTATATACTTCAATAACGTAATATAACCTAACCTAACCCAACCTAACATCTCGGCGGTAATATTTGACGACATTCCTGGCGAGTTGGCCTCTACGTTTCCGTGGGACCTTTATATACTTCAATAACGTAATATAACCTAACCTAAATCAACCTATCATCTCGGCGATAATATTTGACAAGATTCCTGGCGAGTTGGCCTCTACGTCTCCGTGGGATCTTTATATACATCAATAACGTAATATAACATAACCTAACCCAATCTAACATCTCGGCGCTAATATTTGACCACATTCCTGGCTAGTTGGCCTCTACGTCTCCGAGGGACCTTCATATACACCAATAACGAAATATAACCTAACCTATCCTAACCTATCATCTCGGCGGTAACATCTGACAACATTCCCGGCGAGTTGGCCTCTACGTTTCCGTGGGATATTTATATACATCCATAACATAATATAAGCTAAGCTAACCCAATCTATCATCTCGGCGGTTATATTTGACAACATTCCTGGCGATGGCTTCTCCGTCTCCGTGGGACCTTTATATACATCAATAACGTAATATAACCTAACCTAACCCAACCTAACATCTCCGCGGTATTATTTGACATCATACCTGGCGAGTTGGGCTCCACGTCTCCGTGGGACCTTTATATACATCAATAACATAATATAAGCAAGCCTAACCTAATCTAACATCTCGGCGGTAATATTTGACAACATTCCTGGCGAGTTGGCTTCTCCGTCCCCGTGGGACCTTTATATACATCAATGACGTAATATAACCTAACCTAACCCAATCTAACATCTCGGCGGTAATGTTTGACGACATTCCTGGCGAGTTGGCCTCTACGTTTCCGTGGGACCTTTATATACTTCAATAACGTAATATAACCTAACCTAACCCAACCTAACATCTCGGCGGTAATATTTGACCACATTCCTGGCGAGTTGACCTCTACGTCTTCGTGGGACCTTTGTATACATCAATAACGTAATATAACTTAACCTAACCCAACCTAACATCTCCGCGGTAATATTTGACGACATTCCTGGCGAGTTGGCCTCTACGTTTCCGTGGGACCTTTATATACTTCAATAACGTAATATAACCTAACCTAACACAACCTAACATCTCCGCGGTAATATTTGACAACATTCCTGGCGAGTTGGCCTCTACGTTTCCGTTTGACCTTCATATACATCAATAACGCAATCTAACCTAACATAACCCAACCTAACATCTCGGCGGTAATATTTGACAACATTCCTGGCGAGTTGGCTTCTCCGTCCCCGTGGTACCTTTATATACATCAATAACGTAATATAACCTAACCTAACCCAACCTAACATCTCGGCGGTAATATTTGACGACATTCCTGGCGAGTTGGCCTCTACGTTTCCGTGGGACCTTTATATACTTCAATAACGTAATATAACCTAACCTAAATCAACCTATCATCTCGGCGATAATATTTGAAAAGATTCCTGGCGAGTTGGCCTCTACGTCTCCGTGGGATCTTTATATACATCAATAACGTAATATAACATAACCTAACGCAATCTAACCTCTCGGCGCTAATATTTGACCACATACCTGGCTAGTTGGCCTCTACGTCTCCGAGGGACCTTCATATACACCAATAACGAAATATAACCTAACCTATCCTAACCTATCATCTCGGCGGTAACATTTGACAACATTCCCGGCGAGTTGGCCTCTACGTTTCCGTGGGACCTTTATATACTTCAATAACGTAATATAACCTAACCTAAATCAACCTATCATCTCGGCGATAATATTTGACAAGATTCCTGGCGAGTTGGCCTCTACGTCTCCGTGGGATCTTTATATACATCAATAACGTAATATAACATAACCTAACGCAATCTAACCTCTCGGCGCTAATATTTGACCACATACCTGGCTAGTTGGCCTCTACGTCTCCGAGGGACCTTCATATACACCAATAACGAAATATAACCTAACCTATCCTAACCTATCATCTCGGCGGTAACATTTGACAACATTCCCGGCGAGTTGGCCTCTACGTCTCCGTGGGACCTTTATATACATCAGTAACGTAATATAACCTAACCTAACCCAACGTAACATCTCGGCGGTAATATTTGAAAACATTCCTGGCCAGTTGGCCTTTACGTCTCCGTGGGACCTTCATATACATCAATAACGTAACATAACCTAACCTAACCTAACCCAATCTAGCATCTCGGCGGTAATATTTGACCACATTCCTGGCTTGTTGGCCTCTACGTCTCCGTGGGACCTTTATATACATCAATAACATAATATAAGCTAGCCTAACCCAATCTAACATCTCGGCGGTAATATTTGACCACATTCCTGGCTTGTTGGCCTCTACGTCTCCGTGGGACCTTTATATACATCAATAACGTAATATAACGTAACCTAACCCAACCTATCATCTCGGCGGTTATATTTGACAACATTCCTGGCGAGTTGGCTTCTCCGTCTCCGTGGGACCTTTATATACAACAATAACGTAATATAACCTAACCTAACCCAACCTAACATCTCGGCGGTAATATTTGACGACATTCCTGGCGAGTTGGCCTCTACGTTTCCGTGGGACCTTTATATACTTCAATAACGTAATATAACCTAACCTAACCCAACCTAACATCTCGGCGGTAATATTTGACGACATTCCTGGCGAGTTGGCCTCTACGTTTCCGTGGGACCTTTATATACTTCAATAACGTAATATAACCTAACCTAAATCAACCTATCATCTCGGCGATAATATTTGACAAGATTCCTGGCGAGTTGGCCTCTACGTCTCCGTGGGATCTTTATATACATCAATAACGTAATATAACATAACCTAACCCAATCTAACATCTCGGCGCTAATATTTGACCACATTCCTGGCTAGTTGGCCTCTACGTCTCCGAGGGACCTTCATATACACCAATAACGAAATATAACCTAACCTATCCTAACCTATCATCTCGGCGGTAACATCTGACAACATTCCCGGCGAGTTGGCCTCTACGTTTCCGTGGGATATTTATATACATCCATAACATAATATAAGCTAAGCTAACCCAATCTATCATCTCGGCGGTTATATTTGACAACATTCCTGGCGATGGCTTCTCCGTCTCCGTGGGACCTTTATATACATCAATAACGTAATATAACCTAACCTAACCCAACCTAACATCTCCGCGGTATTATTTGACATCATACCTGGCGAGTTGGGCTCCACGTCTCCGTGGGACCTTTATATACATCAATAACATAATATAAGCAAGCCTAACCTAATCTAACATCTCGGCGGTAATATTTGACAACATTCCTGGCGAGTTGGCTTCTCCGTCCCCGTGGGACCTTTATATACATCAATGACGTAATATAACCTAACCTAACCCAATCTAACATCTCGGCGGTAATGTTTGACGACATTCCTGGCGAGTTGGCCTCTACGTTTCCGTGGGACCTTTATATACTTCAATAACGTAATATAACCTAACCTAACCCAACCTAACATCTCGGCGGTAATATTTGACCACATTCCTGGCGAGTTGACCTCTACGTCTTCGTGGGACCTTTGTATACATCAATAACGTAATATAACTTAACCTAACCCAACCTAACATCTCCGCGGTAATATTTGACGACATTCCTGGCGAGTTGGCCTCTACGTTTCCGTGGGACCTTTATATACTTCAATAACGTAATATAACCTAACCTAACCCAACCTAACATCTCGGCGGTAATATTTGACGACATTCCTGGCGAGTTGGCCTCTACGTTTCCGTGGGATATTTATATACTTCAATAACGTAATATAACCCAACCTAACCCAATCTAACATCTCCGCGGTAATATTTGACAACATTCCTGGCGAGTTGGCCTCTACGTCTCCGTTTGACCTTCATATACATCAATAACGTAATCTAACCTAACATAACCCAACCTAACATCTCGGCGGTAATGTTTGACAACATTCCTGGCGAGTTGGCTTCTCCATCCCCGTGGGACCTTTATATACATCTATAACGTAATATAACCTAACCTAACCCAATCTAGCATCTCGGCGGTAATATTTGACCACATTCCTGGCTTGTTGGCCTCTACGTCTCCGTGGGACCTTTATATACATCAATAACATAATATAAGCTAGCCTAACCCAATATAACATCGCGGCGGTAATATTTGACCACATTCCTGGCTTGTTGGCCTCTACGTCTCCGTGGGACCTTTATATACTTCAATAACGTAATATAACCTAACCTGACCCAATCTAGCATCTCGGCGGTAATATTTGACCACATTCTTGGCTTGCTGACCTCTACGTCTCCGTGAGACCTTTATATACATCTATAACGTAATATAACCTAACCTAACCCAACCTAACATCTCGGCGGTAGTATTTGAAAACATTCCTAGCGAGTTGGCCTCTACGTCTCCGTGGGACCTTTATATACATCAATAACGTAATATAACATAACCTAACCCAATCTAACATCTCGGCGGTAATATTTGACGACATTCCTGGCGAGTTGGCCTCTACGTTTCCGTGGGACCTTTATATACTTCAATAACGTAATATAACCTAACCTAACACAACCTAACATCTCCGCGGTAATATTTGACAACATTCCTGGCGAGTTGGCCTCTACGTTTCCGTTTGACCTTCATATACATCAATCACGCAATCTAACCTAACATAACCCAACCTAACATCTCGGCGGTAATATTTGACAACATTCCTGGCGAGTTGGCTTCTCCGTCCCCGTGGTACCTTTATATACATCAATAACGTAATATAACCTAACCTAACCCAACCTAACATCTCGGCGGTAATATTTGACGACATTCCTGGCGAGTTGGCCTCTACGTTTCCGTGGGACCTTTATATACTTCAATAACGTAATATAACCTAACCTAAATCAACCTATCATCTCGGCGATAATATTTGAAAAGATTCCTGGCGAGTTGGCCTCTACGTCTCCGTGGGATCTTTATATACATCAATAACGTAATATAACATAACCTAACGCAATCTAACCTCTCGGCGCTAATATTTGACCACATACCTGGCTAGTTGGCCTCTACGTCTCCGAGGGACCTTCATATACACCAATAACGAAATATAACCTAACCTATCCTAACCTATCATCTCGGCGGTAACATTTGACAACATTCCCGGCGAGTTGGCCTCTACGTTTCCGTGGGACCTTTATATACTTCAATAACGTAATATAACCTAACCTAAATCAACCTATCATCTCGGCGATAATATTTGACAAGATTCCTGGCGAGTTGGCCTCTACGTCTCCGTGGGATCTTTATATACATCAATAACGTAATATAACATAACCTAACGCAATCTAACCTCTCGGCGCTAATATTTGACCACATACCTGGCTAGTTGGCCTCTACGTCTCCGAGGGACCTTCATATACACCAATAACGAAATATAACCTAACCTATCCTAACCTATCATCTCGGCGGTAACATTTGACAACATTCCCGGCGAGTTGGCCTCTACGTCTCCGTGGGACCTTTATATACATCAGTAACGTAATATAACCTAACCTAACCCAACGTAACATCTCGGCGGTAATATTTGAAAACATTCCTGGCCAGTTGGCCTTTACGTCTCCGTGGGACCTTCATATACATCAATAACATAACATAACCTAACCTAACCTAACCCAATCTAGCATCTCGGCGGTAATATTTGACCACATTCCTGGCTTGTTGGCCTCTACGTCTCCGTGGGACCTTTATATACATCAATAACATAATATAAGCTAGCCTAACCCAATATAACATCGCGGCGGTAATATTTGACCACATTCCTGGCTTGTTGGCCTCTACGTCTCCGTGGGACCTTTATATACTTCAATAACGTAATATAACCTAACCTGACCCAATCTAGCATCTCGGCGGTAATATTTGACCACATTCTTGGCTTGCTGACCTCTACGTCTCCGTGAGACCTTTATATACATCTATAACGTAATATAACCTAACCTAACCCAACCTAACATCTCGGCGGTAGTATTTGAAAACATTCCTAGCGAGTTGGCCTCTACGTCTCCGTGGGACCTTTATATACATCAATAACGTAATATAACATAACCTAACCCAATCTAACATCTCGGCGGTAATATTTGACGACATTCCTGGCGAGTTGGCCTCTACGTTTCCGTGGGACCTTTATATACTTCAATAACGTAATATAACCTAACCTAACACAACCTAACATCTCCGCGGTAATATTTGACAACATTCCTGGCGAGTTGGCCTCTACGTTTCCGTTTGACCTTCATATACATCAATCACGCAATCTAACCTAACATAACCCAACCTAACATCTCGGCGGTAATATTTGACAACATTCCTGGCGAGTTGGCTTCTCCGTCCCCGTGGTACCTTTATATACATCAATAACGTAATATAACCTAACCTAACCCAACCTAACATCTCGGCGGTAATATTTGACGACATTCCTGGCGAGTTGGCCTCTACGTTTCCGTGGGACCTTTATATACTTCAATAACGTAATATAACCTAACCTAAATCAACCTATCATCTCGGCGATAATATTTGAAAAGATTCCTGGCGAGTTGGCCTCTACGTCTCCGTGGGATCTTTATATACATCAATAACGTAATATAACATAACCTAACGCAATCTAACCTCTCGGCGCTAATATTTGACCACATACCTGGCTAGTTGGCCTCTACGTCTCCGAGGGACCTTCATATACACCAATAACGAAATATAACCTAACCTATCCTAACCTATCATCTCGGCGGTAACATTTGACAACATTCCCGGCGAGTTGGCCTCTACGTTTCCGTGGGACCTTTATATACTTCAATAACGTAATATAACCTAACCTAAATCAACCTATCATCTCGGCGATAATATTTGACAAGATTCCTGGCGAGTTGGCCTCTACGTCTCCGTGGGATCTTTATATACATCAATAACGTAATATAACATAACCTAACGCAATCTAACCTCTCGGCGCTAATATTTGACCACATACCTGGCTAGTTGGCCTCTACGTCTCCGAGGGACCTTCATATACACCAATAACGAAATATAACCTAACCTATCCTAACCTATCATCTCGGCGGTAACATTTGACAACATTCCCGGCGAGTTGGCCTCTACGTCTCCGTGGGACCTTTATATACATCAGTAACGTAATATAACCTAACCTAACCCAACGTAACATCTCGGCGGTAATATTTGAAAACATTCCTGGCCAGTTGGCCTTTACGTCTCCGTGGGACCTTCATATACATCAATAACGTAACATAACCTAACCTAACCTAACCCAATCTAGCATCTCGGCGGTAATATTTGACCACATTCCTGGCTTGTTGGCCTCTACGTCTCCGTGGGACCTTTATATACATCAATAACATAATATAAGCTAGCCTAACCCAATCTAACATCTCGGCGGTAATATTTGACCACATTCCTGGCTTGTTGGCCTCTACGTCTCCGTGGGACCTTTATATACATCAATAACGTAATATAACGTAACCTAACCCAACCTATCATCTCGGCGGTTATATTTGACAACATTCCTGGCGAGTTGGCTTCTCCGTCTCCGTGGGACCTTTATATACAACAATAACGTAATATAACGTAACCTAACCCAACCTAACATCTCCGCGGTATTATTTGACATCATACCTGGCGAGTTGGCCTCCACGTCTCCGTGGGACCTTTATATACATCAATAACATAATATAAGCTAGCCTAACCTAATCTAACATCTCGGCGGTAATATTTGACCACATTCCTGGCGAGTTGGCCTCTACGTCTCCGTGGGACCTTTATATACATCAATAACGCAATATAACCTAACCTAACCCAACCTAACATCTCGGCGGTAATATTTGACAAGATTCCTGGCGAGTTGGCCTCTTCGTCTCCGTGGGATCTTTATATACATCAATAACGCAATATAACATAACCTAACCCAATCTAACATCTCGGCGGTAATGTTTGACGACATTCCTGGCGAGTTGGCCTCTACGTTTCCGTGGGACCTTTATATACTTCAATAACGTAATATAACCTAACCTAACCCAACCTAACATCTCGGCGGTAATATTTGACCACATTCCTGGCGAGTTGACCTCTACGTCTTCGTGGGACCTTTGTATACATCAATAACGTAATATAACTTAACCTAACACAACCTAACATCTCCGCGGTAATATTTGACGACATTCCTGGCGAGTTGGCCTCTACGTTTCCGTGGGCCCTTTATATACTTCAATAACGTAATATAACCTAACCTAACCCAACCTAACATCTCGGCGGTAATATTTGACGACATTCCTGGCGAGTTGGCCTCTACGTTTCCGTGGGATATTTATATACTTCAATAACGTAATATAACCCAACCTAACCCAATCTAACATCTCCGCGGTAATATTTGACAACATTCCTGGCGAGTTGGACTCTACGTCTCCGTTTGACCTTCATATACATCAATAACGTAATCTAACCTAACATAACCCAACCTAACATCTCGGCGGTAATGTTTGACAACATTCCTGGCGAGTTGGCTTCTCCATCCCCGTGGGACCTTTATATACATCTATAACGTAATATAACCTAACCTAACCCAATCTAGCATCTCGGCGGTAATATTTGACCACATTCCTGGCTTGTTGGCCTCTACGTCTCCGTGGGACCTTTATATACATCAATAACATAATATAAGCTAGCCTAACCCAATATAACATCGCGGCGGTAATATTTGACCACATTCCTGGCTTGTTGGCCTCTACGTCTCCGTGGGACCTTTATATACTTCAATAACGTAATATAACCTAACCTGACCCAATCTAGCATCTCGGCGGTAATATTTGACCACATTCTTGGCTTGCTGACCTCTACGTCTCCGTGAGACCTTTATATACATCTATAACGTAATATAACCTAACCTAACCCAACCTAACATCTCGGCGGTAGTATTTGAAAACATTCCTAGCGAGTTGGCCTCTACGTCTCCGTGGGACCTTTATATACATCAATAACGTAATATAACATAACCTAACCCAATCTAACATCTCGGCGGTAATATTTGACGACATTCCTGGCGAGTTGGCCTCTACGTTTCCGTGGGACCTTTATATACTTCAATAACGTAATATAACCTAACCTAACACAACCTAACATCTCCGCGGTAATATTTGACAACATTCCTGGCGAGTTGGCCTCTACGTTTCCGTTTGACCTTCATATACATCAATAACGCAATCTAACCTAACATAACCCAACCTAACATCTCGGCGGTAATATTTGACAACATTCCTAGCGAGTTGGCTTCTCCGTCCCCGTGGTACCTTTATATACATCAATAACGTAATATAACCTAACCTAACCCAACCTAACATCTCGGCGGTAATATTTGACGACATTCCTGGCGAGTTGGCCTCTACGTTTCCGTGGGACCTTTATATACTTCAATAACGTAATATAACCTAACCTAAATCAACCTATCATCTCGGCGATAATATTTGAAAAGATTCCTGGCGAGTTGGCCTCTACGTCTCCGTGGGATCTTTATATACATCAATAACGTAATATAACATAACCTAACGCAATCTAACCTCTCGGCGCTAATATTTGACCACATACCTGGCTAGTTGGCCTCTACGTCTCCGAGGGACCTTCATATACACCAATAACGAAATATAACCTAACCTATCCTAACCTATCATCTCGGCGGTAACATTTGACAACATTCCCGGCGAGTTGGCCTCTACGTTTCCGTGGGACCTTTATATACTTCAATAACGTAATATAACCTAACCTAAATCAACCTATCATCTCGGCGATAATATTTGACAAGATTCCTGGCGAGTTGGCCTCTACGTCTCCGTGGGATCTTTATATACATCAATAACGTAATATAACATAACCTAACGCAATCTAACCTCTCGGCGCTAATATTTGACCACATACCTGGCTAGTTGGCCTCTACGTCTCCGAGGGACCTTCATATACACCAATAACGAAATATAACCTAACCTATCCTAACCTATCATCTCGGCGGTAACATTTGACAACATTCCCGGCGAGTTGGCCTCTACGTCTCCGTGGGACCTTTATATACATCAGTAACGTAATATAACCTAACCTAACCCCACGTAACATCTCGGCGGTAATATTTGAAAACATTCCTGGCCAGTTGGCCTTTACGTCTCCGTGGGACCTTCACATACATCAATAACGTAACATAACCTAACCTAACCTAACCCAATCTAGCATCTCGGCGGTAATATTTGACCACATTCCTGGCTTGTTGGCCTCTACGTCTCCGTGGGACCTTTATATACATCAATAACATAATATAAGCTAGCCTAACCCAATCTAACATCTCGGCGGTAATATTTGACCACATTCCTGGCTTGTTGGCCTCTACGTCTCCGTGGGACCTTTATATACATCAATAACGTAATATAACGTAACCTAACCCAACCTATCATCTCGGCGGTTATATTTGACAACATTCCTGGCGAGTTGGCTTCTCCGTCTCCGTGGGACCTTTATATACAACAATAACGTAATATAACGTAACCTAACCCAACCTAACATCTCCGCGGTATTATTTGACATCATACCTGGCGAGTTGGCCTCCACGTCTCCGTGGGACCTTTATATACATCAATAACATAATATAAGCTAGCCTAACCTAATCTAACATCTCGGCGGTAATATTTGACCACATTCCTGGCGAGTTGGCCTCTACGTCTCCGTGGGACCTTTATATACATCAATAACGTAATATAACCTAACCTAACCCAACCTAACATCTCGGCGGTAATATTTGACAAGATTCCTGGCGAGTTGGCCTCTTCGTCTCCGTGGGATCTTTATATACATCAATAACGCAATATAACATAACCTAACCCAATCTAACATCTCGGCGGTAATGTTTGACGACATTCCTGGCGAGTTGGCCTCTACGTTTCCGTGGGACCTTTATATACTTCAATAACGTAATATAACCTAACCTAACCCAACCTAACATCTCGGCGGTAATATTTGACCACATTCCTGGCGAGTTGACCTCTACGTCTTCGTGGGACCTTTGTATACATCAATAACGTAATATAACTTAACCTAACCCAACCTAACATCTCCGCGGTAATATTTGACGACATTCCTGGCGAGTTGGCCTCTACGTTTCCGTGGGACCTTTATATACTTCAATAACGTAATATAACCTAACCTAACCCAACCTAACATCTCGGCGGTAATATTTGACGACATTCCTGGCGAGTTGGCCTCTACGTTTCCGTGGGATATTTATATACATCAATAACATAATATAAGCTAAGCTAACCCAATCTAACATCTCCGCGGTAATATTTGACAACATACCTGGCGAGTAGGCCTCTACGTCTCCGTGGGCCCTTCATATACATCAATAACAAAAATATAACCTAACCTAAATCAACCTATCATCTCGGCGATAATATTTGACAAGATTCCTGGCGAGTTGGCCTCTACGTTTCCGTGGGATATTTATATACTTCAATAACGTAATATAACCCAACCTAACCCAATCTAACATCTCCGCGGTAATATTTGACAACATTCCTGGCGAGTTGGCCTCTACGTCTCCGTTTGACCTTCATATACATCAATAACGTAATCTAACCTAACATAACCCAACCTAACATCTCGGCGGTAATGTTTGACAACATTCCTGGCGAGTTGGCTTCTCCATCCCCGTGGGACCTTTATATACATCTATAACGTAATATAACCTAACCTAACCCAATCTAGCATCTCGGCGGTAATATTTGACCACATTCCTGGCTTGTTGGCCTCTACGTCTCCGTGGGACCTTTATATACATCAATAACATAATATAAGCTAGCCTAACCCAATATAACATCTCGGCGGTAATATTTGACCACATTCCTGGCTTGTTGGCCTCTACGTCTCCGTGGGACCTTTATATACTTCAATAACGTAATATAACCTAACCTGACCCAATCTAGCATCTCGGCGGTAATATTTGACCACATTCCTGGCTTGCTGACCTCTACGTCTCCGTGAGACCTTTATATACATCTATAACGTAATATAACCTAACCTAACCCAACCTAACATCTCGGCGGTAGTATTTGAAAACATTCCTAGCGAGTTGGCCTCTACGTCTCCGTGGGACCTTTATATACATCAATAACGTAATATAACCTAACCTAACCCAATCTAACATCTCGGCGGTAATATTTGACATCATTCCTGGCGAGTTGGCCTCTACGTCTCCGTTGACCTTCATATACATCAATAACGTAATATAACGTAACCTAACCAACCTATCATCTCGGCGGTTATATTTGACAACATTCCTGGCGAGTTGGCTTCTCCGTCTCCGTGGGACCTTTATATACATCAATAACGTAATATAACCTAACCTAACCCAACCTAACATCTCCGCGGTATTATTTGACAACATACCTGGCGAGTTGGCCTTCACGTCTCCGTGGGACCTTTATATACATCAATAACATAATATAAGCTAGCCTAACCTAATCTAACATCTCGGCGGTAATGTTTGACCACATTCCTGGCGAGTTGGCCTCTACGTCCCCGTGGGACCTTTATATACATCAATAACGTAATATAACCTAACCTAACCCAACCTAACATCTCGGCGGTAATATTTGACAACATTCCTGGCGAGTTGGCTTCTCCGTCCCCGTGGGACCTTTATATACATCAATGACGTAATATAACCTAACCTAACCCAACCTAACATCTCGGCGGTAATATTTGACAACATTCCTGGCGAGTTGGCCTCTACGTTTCCGTGGGATCTTTATATACATCAATAACGTAATATAACATAACCTAACCCAATCTAACATCTCGGCGGTAATATTTGACGACATTCCTGGCGAGGTGGCCTCTTCGTCTCCGTGGGATCTTTATATACATCAATAACGCAATATAACATAACCTAAACCAATCTAACATCTCGGCGGTAATGTTTGACGACATTCCTGGCGAGTTGGCCTCTACGTTTCCGTGGGACCTTTATATACTTCAATAACGTAATATAACCTAACCTAACCCAACCTAACATCTCCGCGGTAATATTTGACGACATTCCTGGCGAGTTGGCCTCTACGTTTCCGTGGGACCTTTATATACTTCAATAACGTAATATAACCTAACCTAACCCAACCTAACATCTCGGCGGTAATATTTGACGACATTCCTGTCGAGTTGGCCTCTACGTTTCCGTGGGACCTTTATATACTTCAATAACGTAATATAACCTAACCTAAATCAACCTATCATCTCGGCGATAATATTTGACAAGATTCCTGGCGAGTTGGCCTCTACGTCTCCGTGGGATCTTTATATACATCAATAACGTAATATAACATAACCTAACGCAATCTAACCTCTCGGCGCTAATATTTGACCACATACCTGGCTAGTTGGCCTCTACGTCTCCGAGGGACCTTCATATACACCAATAACGAAATATAACCTAACCTATCCTAACCTATCATCTCGGCGGTAACATTTGACAACATTCCCGGCGAGTTGGCCTCTACGTCTCCGTGGGACCTTTATATACATCAGTAACGTAATATAACCTAACCTAACCCAACGTAACATCTCGGCGGTAATATTTGAAAACATTCCTGGCCAGTTGGCCTTTACGTCTCCGTGGGACCTTCACATACATCAATAACGTAACATAACCTAACCTAACCTAACCCAATCTAGCATCTCGGCGGTAATATTTGACCACATTCCTGGCTTGTTGGCCTCTACGTCTCCGTGGGACCTTTATATACATCAATAACATAATATAAGCTAGCCTAACCCAATCTAACATCTCGGCGGTAATATTTGACCACATTCCTGGCGAGTTGGCCTCTACGTCTCCGTGGGACCTTTATATACATCAATAACGTAATATAACCTAACCTAACCCAACCTAACATCTCGGCGGTAATATTTGACAAGATTCCTGGCGAGTTGGCCTCTTCGTCTCCGTGGGATCTTTATATACATCAATAACGCAATATAACATAACCTAACCCAATCTAACATCTCGGCGGTAATGTTTGACGACATTCCTGGCGAGTTGGCCTCTACGTTTCCGTGGGACCTTTATATACTTCAATAACGTAATATAACCTAACCTAACCCAACCTAACATCTCGGCGGTAATATTTGACCACATTCCTGGCGAGTTGACCTCTACGTCTTCGTGGGACCTTTGTATACATCAATAACGTAATATAACTTAACCTAACCCAACCTAACATCTCCGCGGTAATATTTGACGACATTCCTGGCGAGTTGGCCTCTACGTTTCCGTGGGATCTTTATATACATCAATAACGTAATATAACATAACCTAACCCAATCTAACATCTCGGCGGTAATATTTGACGACATTCCTGGCGAGTTGGCCTCTACGTTTCCGTGGGACCTTTATATACTTCAATAACGTAATATAACCTAACCTAACACAACCTAACATCTCCGTGGTAATATTTGACAACATTCCTGGCGAGTTGGCCTCTACGTTTCCGTTTGACCTTCATATACATCAATAACGCAATCTAACCTAACATAACCCAACCTAACATCTCGGCGGTAATATTTGACAACATTCCTGGCGAGTTGGCTTCTCCGTCCCCGTGGTACCTTTATATACATCAATAACGTAATATAACCTAACCTAACCCAACCTAACATCTCGGCGGTAATATTTGACGACATTCCTGTCGAGTTGGCCTCTACGTTTCCGTGGGACCTTTATATACTTCAATAACGTAATATAACCTAACCTAAATCAACCTATCATCTCGGCGATAATATTTGACAAGATTCCTGGCGAGTTGGCCTCTACGTCTCCGTGGGATCTTTATATACATCAATAACGTAATATAACATAACCTAACGCAATCTAACCTCTCGGCGCTAATATTTGACCACATACCTGGCTAGTTGGCCTCTACGTCTCCGAGGGACCTTCATATACACCAATAACGAAATATAACCTAACCTATCCTAACCTATCATCTCGGCGGTAACATTTGACAACATTCCCGGCGAGTTGGCCTCTACGTCTCCGTGGGACCTTTATATACATCAGTAACGTAATATAACCTAACCTAACCCAACGTAACATCTCGGCGGTAATATTTGAAAACATTCCTGGCCAGTTGGCCTTTACGTCTCCGTGGGACCTTCACATACATCAATAACGTAACATAACCTAACCTAACCTAACCCAATCTAGCATCTCGGCGGTAATATTTGACCACATTCCTGGCTTGTTGGCCTCTACGTCTCCGTGGGACCTTTATATACATCAATAACATAATATAAGCTAGCCTAACCCAATCTAACATCTCGGCGGTAATATTTGACCACATTCCTGGCGAGTTGGCCTCTACGTCTCCGTGGGACCTTTATATACATCAATAACGTAATATAACCTAACCTAACCCAACCTAACATCTCGGCGGTAATATTTGACAAGATTCCTGGCGAGTTGGCCTCTTCGTCTCCGTGGGATCTTTATATACATCAATAACGCAATATAACATAACCTAACCCAATCTAACATCTCGGCGGTAATGTTTGACGACATTCCTGGCGAGTTGGCCTCTACGTTTCCGTGGGACCTTTATATACTTCAATAACGTAATATAACCTAACCTAACCCAACCTAACATCTCGGCGGTAATATTTGACCACATTCCTGGCGAGTTGACCTCTACGTCTTCGTGGGACCTTTGTATACATCAATAACGTAATATAACCTAACCTAACCCAACCTAACATCTCCGCGGTAATATTTGACGACATTCCTGGCGAGTTGGCCTCTACGTTTCCGTGGGATCTTTATATACATCAATAACGTAATATAACATAACCTAACCCAATCTAACATCTCGGCGGTAATATTTGACGACATTCCTGGCGAGTTGGCCTCTACGTTTCCGTGGGACCTTTATATACTTCAATAACGTAATATAACCTAACCTAACACAACCTAACATCTCCGTGGTAATATTTGACAACATTCCTGGCGAGTTGGCCTCTACGTTTCCGTTTGACCTTCATATACATCAATAACGCAATCTAACCTAACATAACCCAACCTAACATCTCGGCGGTAATATTTGACAACATTCCTGGCGAGTTGGCTTCTCCGTCCCCGTGGTACCTTTATATACATCAATAACGTAATATAACCTAACCTAACCCAACCTAACATCTCGGCGGTAATATTTGACGACATTCCTGTCGAGTTGGCCTCTACGTTTCCGTGGGACCTTTATATACTTCAATAACGTAATATAACCTAACCTAAATCAACCTATCATCTCGGCGATAATATTTGACAAGATTCCTGGCGAGTTGGCCTCTACGTCTCCGTGGGATCTTTATATACATCAATAACGTAATATAACATAACCTAACGCAATCTAACCTCTCGGCGCTAATATTTGACCACATACCTGGCTAGTTGGCCTCTACGTCTCCGAGGGACCTTCATATACACCAATAACGAAATATAACCTAACCTATCCTAACCTATCATCTCGGCGGTAACATTTGACAACATTCCCGGCGAGTTGGCCTCTACGTCTCCGTGGGACCTTTATATACATCAGTAACGTAATATAACCTAACCTAACCCAACGTAACATCTCGGCGGTAATATTTGAAAACATTCCTGGCCAGTTGGCCTTTACGTCTCCGTGGGACCTTCACATACATCAATAACGTAACATAACCTAACCTAACCTAACCCAATCTAGCATCTCGGCGGTAATATTTGACCACATTCCTGGCTTGTTGGCCTCTACGTCTCCGTGGGACCTTTATATACATCAATAACATAATATAAGCTAGCCTAACCCAATCTAACATCTCGGCGGTAATATTTGACCACATTCCTGGCGAGTTGGCCTCTACGTCTCCGTGGGACCTTTATATACATCAATAACGTAATATAACCTAACCTAACCCAACCTAACATCTCGGCGGTAATATTTGACAAGATTCCTGGCGAGTTGGCCTCTTCGTCTCCGTGGGATCTTTATATACATCAATAACGCAATATAACATAACCTAACCCAATCTAACATCTCGGCGGTAATGTTTGACGACATTCCTGGCGAGTTGGCCTCTACGTTTCCGTGGGACCTTTATATACTTCAATAACGTAATATAACCTAACCTAACCCAACCTAACATCTCGGCGGTAATATTTGACCACATTCCTGGCGAGTTGACCTCTACGTCTTCGTGGGACCTTTGCATACATCAATAACGTAATATAACTTAACCTAACCCAACCTAACATCTCCGCGGTAATATTTGACGACATTCCTGGCGAGTTGGCCTCTACGTTTCCGTGGGACCTTTATATACTTCAATAACGTAATATAACCTAACCTAACCCAACCTAACATCTCGGCGGTAATATTTGACGACATTCCTGTCGAGTTGGCCTCTACGTTTCCGTGGGACCTTTATATACTTCAATAACGTAATATAACCTAACCTAAATCAACCTATCATCTCGGCGATAATATTTGACAAGATTCCTGGCGAGTTGGCCTCTACGTCTCCGTGGGATCTTTATATACATCAATAACGTAATATAACATAACCTAACGCAATCTAACCTCTCGGCGCTAATATTTGACCACATACCTGGCTAGTTGGCCTCTACGTCTCCGAGGGACCTTCATATACACCAATAACGAAATATAACCTAACCTATCCTAACCTATCATCTCGGCGGTAACATTTGACAACATTCCCGGCGAGTTGGCCTCTACGTCTCCGTGGGACCTTTATATACATCAGTAACGTAATATAACCTAACCTAACCCAACGTAACATCTCGGCGGTAATATTTGAAAACATTCCTGGCCAGTTGGCCTTTACGTCTCCGTGGGACCTTCACATACATCAATAACGTAACATAACCTAACCTAACCTAACCCAATCTAGCATCTCGGCGGTAATATTTGACCACATTCCTGGCTTGTTGGCCTCTACGTCTCCGTGGGACCTTTATATACATCAATAACATAATATAAGCTAGCCTAACCCAATCTAACATCTCGGCGGTAATATTTGACCACATTCCTGGCGAGTTGGCCTCTACGTCTCCGTGGGACCTTTATATACATCAATAACGTAATATAACCTAACCTAACCCAACCTAACATCTCGGCGGTAATATTTGACAAGATTCCTGGCGAGTTGGCCTCTTCGTCTCCGTGGGATCTTTATATACATCAATAACGCAATATAACATAACCTAACCCAATCTAACATCTCGGCGGTAATGTTTGACGACATTCCTGGCGAGTTGGCCTCTACGTTTCCGTGGGACCTTTATATACTTCAATAACGTAATATAACCTAACCTAACCCAACCTAACATCTCGGCGGTAATATTTGACCACATTCCTGGCGAGTTGACCTCTACGTCTTCGTGGGACCTTTGTATACATCAATAACGTAATATAACTTAACCTAACCCAACCTAACATCTCCGCGGTAATATTTGACGACATTCCTGGCGAGTTGGCCTCTACGTTTCCGTGGGACCTTTATATACTTCAATAACGTAATATAACCTAACCTAACCCAACCTAACATCTCGGCGGTAATATTTGACGACATTCCTGGCGAGTTGGCCTCTACGTTTCCGTGGGATATTTATATACATCAATAACATAATATAAGCTAAGCTAACCCAATCTAACATCTCCGCGGTAATATTTGACAACATACCTGGCGAGTAGGCCTCTACGTCTCCCTGGGCCCTTCATATACATCAATAACAAAAATATAACCTAACCTAAATCAACCTATCATCTCGGCGATAATATTTGACAAGATTCCTGGCGAGTTGGCCTCTACGTTTCCGTGGGATATTTATATACTTCAATAACGTAATATAACCCAACCTAACCCAATCTAACATCTCCGCGGTAATATTTGACAACATTCCTGGCGAGTTGGCCTCTACGTCTCCGTTTGACCTTCATATACATCAATAACGTAATCTAACCTAACATAACCCAACCTAAGATCTCGGCGGTAATGTTTGACAACATTCCTGGCGAGTTGGCTTCTCCATCCCCGTGGGACCTTTATATACATCTATAACGTAATATAACCTAACCTAACCCAATCTAGCATCTCGGCGGTAATATTTGACCACATTCCTGGCGTGTTGGCCTCTACGTCTCCGTGGGACCTTTATATACTTCAATAACGTAATATAACCTAACCTGACCCATCCTAACATCTCGGCGGTAATATTTGACAAGATTCCTGGCGAGTTGGCCTCTACGTTTCCGTGGGACCTTTATATACTTCAATAACGTAATATAACCTAACCTAACCCAATCTAACATCTCCGCGGTAATATTTGACAACATTCCTGGCGAGTTGGCCTCTACGTTTCCATTTGACCTTCATATACATCAATAACGCAATCTAACCTAACATAACAGAACCTAACATCTCGGCGGTAATATTTGACAACATTCCTGGCGAGTTGGCTTCTCCGTCCCCGTGGGACCTTTATATACATCAATAACGTAATATAACCTAACCTAACCCAACCTAACATCTCGGCGGTAATATTTGACAACATTCCTGGCGAGTTGGCCTCTACGTCTCCGTGGGATCTTTATATACATCAATAACGTAATATAACATAACCTAACCCAATCTAGCATCTCGGCGGTAATATTTGACCACATTCCTGGCTTGTTGGCCTCTACGTCTCCGTAAGACCTTTATATACATCTATAACGTAATATAACCTAACCTAACCCAACCTAACTTCTCGGCGGTAATATTTGAAAACATGCCTGGCGAGTTGGCCTCCACGTCTCCGGGGGACCTTTATATACATCAGTAACATAATATAAGCTAGCCTAACCTAATCTAACATCTCGGCGGTAATGTTTGACCACATTCCTGGCGAGTTGGCCTCTACGTCCCCGTGGTACCTTTATATACATCAATAACGTAATATAACCTAACCTAACCCAACCTAACATCTCGGCGGTAATATTTGACGACATTCCTGGCGAGTTGGCCTCTACGTTTCCGTGGGACCTTTATATACTTCAATAACGTAATATAACCTAACCTAAATCAACCTATCATCTCGGCGATAATATTTGACAAGATTCCTGGCGAGTTGGCCTCTACGTCTCCGTGGGATCTTTATATACATCAATAACGTAATATAACATAACCTAACCCAATCTAACCTCTCGGCGCTAATATTTGACCACATTCCTGGCTAGTTGGCCTCTACGTCTCCGAGGGACCTTCATATACACCAATAACGAAATATAACCTAACCTATCCTAACCTATCATCTCGGCGGTAACATTTGACAACATTCCCGGCGAGTTGGCCTCTACGTCTCCGTGGGACCTTTATATACATCAGTAACGTAATATAACCTAACCTAACCCAACGTAACATCTCGGCGGTAATATTTGAAAACATTCCTGGCCAGTTGGCCTTTACGTCTCCGTGGGGCCTTCACATACATCAATAACGTAACATAACCTAACCTAAACTAACCCAATCTAGCATCTCGGCGGTAATATTTGACGACATTCCTGGCGAGTTGGCCTCTACGTTTCCGTGGGATATTTATATACATCAATAACATAATATAAGCTAACCTAACCCAACCTAACATCTCGGCGGTAATATTTGACGACATTCCTGGCGAGTTGGCCTCTACGTTTCCGTGGGACCTTTATATACTTCAATAACGTAATATAACCTAACCTAAATCAACCTATCATCTCGGCGATAATATTTGACAAGATTACTGGCGAGTTGGCCTCTACGTCTCCGTGGGATCTTTATATACATCAATAACGTAATATAACATAACCTAACCCAATCTAACATCTCGGCGGTAATATTTGACGACATTCCTGGCGAGTTGGCCTCTACGTTTCCGTGGGACCTTTATATACTTCAATAACGTAATATAACCTAACCTAACACAACCTAACATCTCCGCGGTAATATTTGACAACATTCCTGGCGAGTTGGCCTCTACGTTTCCGTTTGACCTTCATATACATCAATAACGCAATCTAACCTAACATAACCCAACCTAACATCTCGGCGGTAATATTTGACAACATTCCTGGCGAGTTGGCTTCTCCGTCCCCGTGGTACCTTTATATACATCAATAACGTAATATAACCTAACCTAAATCAACCTATCATCTCGGCGATAATATTTGACAAGATTCCTGGCAAGTTGGCCTCTACGTCTCCGTGGGATCTTTATATACATCAATAACGTAATATAACATAACATAACCCAATCTAACCTCTCGGCGCTAATATTTGACCACATTCCTGGCTAGTTGGCCTCTACGTCTCCGAGGGACCTTCATATACACCAATAACGAAATATAACCTAACCTATCCTAACCTATCATCTCGGCGGTAACATTTGACAACATTCCCGGCGAGTTGGCCTCTACGTCTCCGTGGGACCTTTGTATACATCAGTAACGTAATATAACCTAACCTAACCCAACGTAACATCTCGGCGGTAATATTTGAAAACATTCCTGGCCAGTTGGCCTTTACGTCTCCGTGGGACCTTCACATACATCAATAACGTAACATAACCTAACCTAACCTAACCCAATCTAGCATCTCGGCGGTAATATTTGACCACATTCCTGGCTTGTTGGCCACTACGTCTCCGTGGGACCTTTATATACATCAATAACATAATATAAGCTAGCCTAACCCAATCTAACATCTCGGCGGTAATATTTGACCACATTCCTGGCTTGTTGGCCTCTACGTCTCCGTGGGACCTTTATAAACATCAATAACGTAATATAACGTAACCTATCCCAACCTATCATCTCGGCGGTTATATTTGACAACATTCCTGGCGAGTTGGCTTCTCCGTCTCCGTGGGACCTTTATACACAACAATAACGTAATATAACGTAACCTAACCCAACCTAACATCTCCGCGGTATTATTTGACATCATACCTGGCGAGTTGGCCTCCACGTCTCCGTGGGACCTTTATATACATCAATAACATAATATAAGCTAGCCTAACCTAATCTAACATCTCGGCGCTAATATGTGACGACATTCCTGGCGAGTTGGCCTCTACGTTTCCGTGGGATATTTATATACATCAATAACATAATATAAGCTAAGCTAACCCAATCTAACATCTCCGCGGTAATATTTGACAACATACCTGGCGAGTAGGCTTCTACGTTTCCGTGGGACCTTTATATACTTCAATAACGTAATATAACCTAACCTAAATCAACCTATCATCTCGGCGATAATATTTGACAAGATTACTGGCGAGTTGGCCTCTACGTCTCCGTGGGATCTTTATATACATCAATAACGTAATATAACATAACCTAACCCAATCTAACCTCTCGGCGCTAATATTTGACCACATTCCAGGCTAGTTGGCCTCTACTTCTCCGAGGGACCTTCATATACACCAATAACGAAATATAACCTAACCTATCCTAACCTATCATCTCGGCGGTAACATTTGACAACATTCCCGGCAAGTTGGCCTCTGCGTCTCCGTGGGACCTTTATATACATCAGTAACGTAATATCACCTAACCTAACCCAACGTAACATCTCGGCGGTAATATTTGAAAACATTCCTGGCGAGTTGGCTTCTCCGTCCCCGTGGGACCTTTATATACAACAATAACGTAATATAACGTAACCTAACCCAACCTAACATCTCCGCGGTATTATTTGACATCATACCTGGCGAGTTGGCCTCCACGTCTCCGTGGGACCTTTATATACATCAATAACATAATATAAGCTAGCCTAACCTAATCTAACATCTCGGCGGTAATATTTGACGACATTCCTGGCGAGTTGGCCTCTACGTTTCCGTGGGATATTTATATACATCAATAACATAATATAAGCTAAGCTAACCCAATCTAACATCTCCGCGGTAATATTTGACAACATACCTGGCGAGTAGGCCTCTTCGTCTCCGTGGGCCCTTCATATACATCAATAACAAAAATATAACCTAACCTAAATCAACCTATCATCTCGGCGATAATATTTGACAAGATTCCTGGCGAGTTGGCCTCTACGTTTCCGTGGGATATTTATATACTTCAATAACGTAATATAACCTAACCTAACCCAATCTAACATCTCCGCGGTAATATTTGACAACATTCCTGGCGAGTTGGCCTCTACGTCTCCGTTTGACCTTCATATACATCAATAACGTAATCTAACCTAACATAACCCAACCTAACATCTCGGCGGTAATGTTTGACAACATTCCTGGCGAGTTGGCTTCTCCATCCCCGTGGGACCTTTATATACATCTATAACGTAATATAACCTAACCTAACCCAATCTAGCATCTCGGCGGTAATATTTGACCACATTCCTGGCTTGTTGGCCTCTACGTCTCCGTGGGACCTTTATATACATCAATAACATAATATAAGCTAGCCTAACCCAATATAACATCTCGGCGGTAATATTTGACCACATTCCTGGCTTGTTGGCCTCTACGTCTCCGTGGGATCTTTATATACTTCAATAACGTAATATAACATAACCTAACCCAATCTAGCATCTCGGCGGTAATATTTGACCACATTCCTGGCTTGTTGGCCTCTACGTCTCCGTGAGACCTTTATATACATCTATAACGTAATATAACCTAACCTAACCCAACCTAACTTCTCGGCGGTAATATTTGAAAACATACCTGGCGAGTTGGCCTCCACGTCTCCGGGGGACCTTTATATACATCAGTAACATAATATAAGCTAGCCTAACCTAATCTAACATCTCGGCGGTAATGTTTGACCACATTCCTGGCGAGTTGGCCTCTACGTCCCCGTGGGACCTTTATATACATCAATAACGTAATATAACCTAACCTAAATCAACCTATCATCTCGGCGATAATATTTGACAAGATTACTGGCGAGTTGGCCTCTACGTCTCCGTGGGATCTTTATATACATCAATAACGTAATATAACATAACCTAACCCAATCTAACATCTCGGCGGTAATATTTGACGACATTCCTGGCGAGTTGGCCTCTACGTTTCCGCGGGACCTTTATATACTTCAATAACGTAATATAACCTAACCTAACACAACCTTACATCTCGGCGGTAATATTTGACGACATTCCTGGCGAGTTGGCCTCTACGTCTCCGTGGGATCTTTATATACATCAATAACGTAATATAACATAACCTAACCCAATCTAGCATCTCGGCTGTAATATTTGACCACATTCCTGGCTTGTTGGCCTCTACGTCTCCGTGAGACCTTTATATACATCTATAACGTAATATAACCTAACCTAACCCAACCTAACTTCTCGGCGGTAATATTTGAAAGCATACCTGGCGAGGTGGCCTCTACGTCTCCGTGGGATATTTATATACATCAATAACATAATATAAGCTAGCCTAACCCAATCTAACATCTCGGCGGTAATATTTGACCACATTCCTGGCGAGTAGGCTTCTCCATCCCCGTGGGACCTTTATATACATCAATAACGTAATATAACCTAACCTAACCCAATCTAGCATCTCGGCGGTAATATTTGACCACATTCCTGGCTTGTTGGCCTCTACGTCTCCGTGAGAACTATATATACATCTATAACGTAATATAACCTAACCTAACCCAACCTAACATCTCGG
Source organism: Xylocopa violacea (assembly GCA_963969225.1). Lineage (NCBI taxonomy): Eukaryota > Metazoa > Arthropoda > Insecta > Hymenoptera > Apidae > Xylocopa > Xylocopa violacea. The sequence goes on from CAXAJV010000078.1 coordinate 1,976,171, forward strand.
CGGTAGTATTTGAAAACATTCCTAGCGAGTTGGCCTCTACGTCTCCGTGGGACCTTTATATACATCAATAACGTCATATAACCTAACCTAACCCAATCTAACATCTCGGCGGTAATATTTGACATCATTCCTGGCGAGTTGGCCTCTACGTCTCCGTTGACCTTCATATACATCAATAAAGTAATATAACCTAACCTAACCCAACCTAACATCTCCGCGGTATTATTTGACAACATACCTGGCGAGTTGGCCTCCACGTCTCCGGGGGACCTTTATATACATCAGTAACATAATATAAGCTAGCCTAACCTAATCTAACATCTCGGCGGTAATGTTTGACCACATACCTGGCGAGTTGGCCTCTACGTCCCCGTGGGACCTTTATATACATCAATAACGTAATATAACCTAACCTAACCCAACCTAACATCTCGGCGGTAATATTTGACAACATTCCTGGCGAGTTGGCTTCTCCGTCCCCGTGGGACCTTTATATACATCAATGACGTAATATAACCTAACCTAACCCAACCTAACATCTCGGCGGTAATATTTGACGACATTCCTGGCGAGTTGGCCTCTACGTTTCCGTGGGACCTTTATATACTTCAATAACGTAATATAACCTAGCCTAACCCAATCTAACATCTCCGCGGTAATATTTGACAATATTCCTGGCGAGTTGGCCTCTACGTTTCCTTTGGCCTTCATATACATCAATAACGCAATCTAATCTAACATAACCCAACCTAACATCTCGGCGGTAATATTTGACAACATTCCTGGCGAGTTGGCTTCTCCGTCCCCGTGGGACCTTTATATACATCAATAACGTAATATAACCTAACCTAACCCAACCTAACATCTCGGCGGTAATACTTGACGACATTCCTGGCGAGTTGGCCTCTACGTTTCCGTGGGACCTTTATATACTTCAATAACGTAATATAACCTAACCTAAATCAACCTATCATCACGGCGATAATATTTGACAAGATTCCTGGCGAGTTGGCCTCTACGTCTCCGCGGGATCTTTATATACATCAATAACGTAATATAACATAACCTAACCCAATCTAGCATCTCGGCTGTAATATTTGACCACATTCCTGGCTTGTTGGCCTCTACGTCTCCGTGAGACCTTTATATACGTCTATAACGTAATATAACCTAACCTAACCCAACCTAACTTCTCGGCGGTAATATTTGAAAACATACCTGGCGAGCTGGCCTCTACGTCTCCGTGGGATATTTATATACATCAATAACATAATATAAGCTAGCCTAACCCAATCTAACATCTCGGCGGTAATATTTGACCACATTCCTGGCGAGTTGGCCTCTACGTCTTCGTGGGACCTTTATATACATCAATAACGTAATATAACCTAACCTAACCCAACCTAACTTCTCGGCGGTAATATTTGAAAACATACCTGGCGAGGTGGCCTCTACGTCTCCGTGGGATATTTATATACATCAATAACATAATATAAGCTAGCCTAACCCAACCTAACATCTCCGCGGTAATATTTGACAACATACCTGGCGAGTTGGCCTCTACGTCTCCGTGGGACCTTCATATACATCCATAACGTAATATAACCTAACCTAACCCAATCTAGCATCTCGGCGGTAATATTTGACCACATTCCTGGCTTGTTGGCCTCTACGTCTCCGTGGGACCTTTATATACATCAATAACATAATATAAGCTAGCCTAACCCAATCTAACATCTCGGCGGTAATATTTGACCATATTCCTGGCTTGCTGACCTCTACGTCTCCGTGGGACCTTTATATACATCAATAACGTAATATAACCTAACGTAACCCAATCTAACATCTCGGCGGTAATATTTGACATCATTCCTGGCGAGTTGGCCTCTACGTCTTCGTGGGACCTTTATATACATCATTAACGTAATATAACTTAACCTAACCCAACCTAACATCTCCGCGGTAATATTTGACAACATATCTGGCGAGTTGGCCTCTACGTCCCCGTGGGACCTTTATATACATCAATAACGTAATATAACCTAACCTAACCCAACCTAACATCTCGGCGGTAATATTTGACAACATTCCTGGCGAGTTGGCTTCTCCGTCCCCGTGGGTCCTTTATACACATCAATGACGTAATATAACCTAACCTAACCCAACCTAACATCTCGGCGGTAATATTTGACGACATTCCTGGCGAGTTGGCCTCTACGTTTCCGTGGGACCTTTATATACTTCAATAACGTAATATATTAAAACCTAACCCAATCTAACATCTCCGCGGTAATATTTGACAACATTCCTGGCGAGTTGGCCTCTACGTTTCCGTTTGACCTTCATATACATCAATAACGCAATCTAACCTAACACAACCCAACCTAACATCTCGGCGGTAATATTTGACAACATTCCTGGCGGGTTGGCTTCTCCGTCCCCGTGGGACCTTTATATACATCAATAACGTAATATAACCTAACCTAACCCAACCTAACATCTCGGCGGTAATATTTGACGACATTCCTGGCGAGTTGGCCTCTACGTCTCCGTTGACCTTCATATACATCAATAACGTAATATAACGTAACCTAACCAACCTATCATCTCGGCGGTTATATTTGACAACATTCCTGGCGAGTTGGCTTCTCCGTCTCCGTGGGACCTTTATATACATCAATAACGTAATATAACCTAACCTAACCCAACCTTACATCTCCGCGGTATTATTTGACAACATACCTGGCGAGTTGGCCTCCACGTCTCCGGGGGACCTTTATATACATCAATAACGAAATATAACCTAACCTAACCCAACCTAACATCTCCGCGGTATTATTTGACAACATACCTGGCGAGTTGGCCTCCACGTCTCCGGGGGACCTTTATATACATCAGTAACATAATATAAGCTAGCCTAACCTAATCTAACATCTCGGCGGTAATGTTTGACCACATTCCTGGCGAGTTGGCCTCTACGTCCCCGTGGGAACTTTATATACATCAATAACGTAATATAACCTAACCTAACCCAACCTAACATCTCGGCGGTAATATTTGACAACATTCCTGGCGAGTTGGCTTCTCCGTCCCCGTGGGACCTTTATATACATCAATGACGTAATATAACCTAACCTAACCCAACCTAACATCTCGGCGGTAATATTTGACGACATTCCTGGCGAGTTGGCCTCTACGTTTCCGTGGGACCTTTATATACTTCAATAACGTAATATAACCTAACCTAACCCAATCTAACATCTCCGCGGTAATATTTGACAATATTCCTGGCGAGTTGGCCTCTACGTTTCCGTGGGACCTTTATATACTTCAATAACGTAATATAACCTAACCTAAATCAACCTATCATCACGGCGATAATATTTGACAAGATTCCTGGCGAGTTGGCCTCTACGTCTCCGCGGGATCTTTATATACATCAATAACGTAATATAACATAACCTAACCCAATCTAGCATCTCGGCTGTAATATTTGACCACATTCCTGGCTTGTTGGCCTCTACGTCTCCGTGAGACCTTTATATACGTCTATAACGTAATATAACCTAACCTAACCCAACCTAACTTCTCGGCGGTAATATTTGAAAACATACCTGGCGAGGTGGCCTCTACGTCTCCGTGGGATATTTATATACATCAATAACATAATATAAGCTAGCCTAACCCAATCTAACATCTCGGCGGTAATATTTGACCACATTCCTGGCGAGTTGGCCTCTACGTCTTCGTGGGACCTTTATATACATCAATAACGTAATATAACCTAACCTAACCCAACCTAACTTCTCGGCGGTAATATTTGAAAACATACCTGGCGAGGTGGCCTCTACGTCTCCGTGGGATATTTATATACATCAATAACATAATATAAGCTAGCCTAACCCAACCTAACATCTCGGCGGTAATATTTGACATCATTCCTGGCGAGTTGGCCTCTACGTCTCCGTTGACCTTCATATACATCAATAAAGTAATATAACCTAACCTAACCCAACCTAACATCTCCGCGGTATTATTTGACAACATACCTGGCGAGTTGGCCTCCACGTCTCCGGGGGACCTTTATATACATCAGTAACATAATATAAGCTAGCCTAACCTAATCTAACATCTCGGCGGTAATGTTTGACCACATACCTGGCGAGTTGGCCTCTACGTCCCCGTGGGACCTTTATATACATCAATAACGTAATATAACCTAACCTAACCCAACCTAACATCTCGGCGGTAATATTTGACAACATTCCTGGCGAGTTGGCTTCTCCGTCCCCGTGGGACCTTTATATACATCAATGACGTAATATAACCTAACCTAACCCAACCTAACATCTCGGCGGTAATATTTGACGACATTCCTGGCGAGTTGGCCTCTACGTTTCCGTGGGACCTTTATATACTTCAATAACGGAATATAACCTAGCCTAACCCAATCTAACATCTCCGCGGTAATATTTGACAATATTCCTGGCGAGTTGGCCTCTACGTATCCTTTGGCCTTCATATACATCAATAACGCAATCTAATCTAACATAACCCAACCTAACATCTCGGCGGTAATATTTGACAACATTCCTGGCGAGTTGGCTTCTCCGTCCCCGTGGGACCTTTATATACATCAATAACGTAATATAACCTAACCTAACCCAACCTAACATCTCGGCGGTAATACTTGACGACATTCCTGGCGAGTTGGCCTCTACGTTTCCGTGGGACCTTTATATACTTCAATAACGTAATATAACCTAACCTAAATCAACCTATCATCACGGCGATAATATTTGACAAGATTCCTGGCGAGTTGGCCTCTACGTCTCCGCGGGATCTTTATATACATCAATAACGTAATATAACATAACCTAACCCAATCTAGCATCTCGGCTGTAATATTTGACCACATTCCTGGCTTGTTGGCCTCTACGTCTCCGTGAGACCTTTATATACGTCTATAACGTAATATAACCTAACCTAACCCAACCTAACTTCTCGGCGGTAATATTTGAAAACATACCTGGCGAGCTGGCCTCTACGTCTCCGTGGGATATTTATATACATCAATAACATAATATAAGCTAGCCTAACCCAATCTAACATCTCGGCGGTAATATTTGACCACATTCCTGGCGAGTTGGCCTCTACGTCTTCGTGGGACCTTTATATACATCAATAACGTAATATAACCTAACCTAACCAACCTATCATCTCGGCGGTAATATTTGACAACATTCCTGGCGAGTTGGCTTCTCCGTCCCCGTGGGTCCTTTATACACATCAATGACGTAATATAACCTAACCTAACCCAACCTAACATCTCGGCGGTAATATTTGACGACATTCCTGGCGAGTTGGCCTCTACGTTTCCGTGGGACCTTTATATACTTCAATAACGTAATATATTCTAACCTAACCCAATCTAACATCTCCGCGGTAATATTTGACAACATTCCTGGAGAGTTGGCCTCTACGTCTCCGTGGGATCTTTATATACATCAATAACGTAATATAACATAACCTAACACAATCTAGCATCTCGGCGGTAATATTTGACCACATTCCTGGCAAGTTGGCCTCTACGTCTTCGTGGGACCTTTATATACATCAATAACGTAATATAACCTAACGTAACCCAATCTAACATCTCGGCGGTAATATTTGACATCATTCCTGGCGAGTTGGCCTCTACGTCTTCGTGGGACCTTTATATACATCATTAACGTAATATAACTTAACCTAACCCAACCTAACATCTCGGCGGTAGTATTTGAAAACATTCCTAGCGAGTTGGCCTCTACGTCTCCGTGGGACCTTTATATACATCAATAACGTAATATAACCTAACCTAACCCAATCTAACATCTCGGCGGTAATATTTGACATCATTCCTGGCGAGTTGGCCTCTACGTCTCCGTTGACCTTCATATACATCAATAACGTAATATAACCTAACCTAACCCAACCTAACATCTCCGCGGTATTATTTGACAACATACCTGGCGAGTTGGCCTCCACGTCTCCGGGGGACCTTTATATACATCAGTAACATAATATAAGCTAGCCTAACCTAATCTAACATCTCGGCGGTAATGTTTGACCACATTCCTGGCGAGTTGGCCTCTACGTCCCCGTGGGAACTTTATATACATCAATAACGTAATATAACCTAACCTAACCCAACCTAACATCTCGGCGGTAATATTTGACAACATTCCTGGCGAGTTGGCTTCTCCGTCCCCGTGGGACCTTTATATACATCAATGACGTAATATAACCTAACCTAACCCAACCTAACATCTCGGCGGTAATATTTGACGACATTCCTGGCGAGTTGGCCTCTACGTTTCCGTGGGACCTTTATATACTTCAATAACGTAATATAACCTAACCTAAATCAACCTATCATCACGGCGATAATATTTGACAAGATTCCTGGCGAGTTGGCCTCTACGTCTCCGCGGGATCTTTATATACATCAATAACGTAATATAACATAACCTAACCCAATCTAGCATCTCGGCTGTAATATTTGACCACATTCCTGGCTTGTTGGCCTCTACGTCTCCGTGAGACCTTTATATACGTCTATAACGTAATATAACCTAACCTAACCCAATCTAGCATCTCGGCTGTAATATTTGACCACATTCCTGGCTTGTTGGCCTCTACGTCTCCGTGAGACCTTTATATACGTCTATAACGTAATATAACCTAACCTAACCCAACCTAACTTCTCGGCGGTAATATTTGAAAACATACCTGGCGAGGTGGCCTCTACGTCTCCGTGGGATATCTATATACATCAATAACATAATATAAGCTAGCCTAACCCAATCTAACATCTCGGCGGTAATATTTGACCACATTCCTGGCGAGTTGGCCTCTACGTCTTCGTGGGACCTTTATATACATCAATAACGTAATATAACCTAACCTAACCCAACCTAACTTCTCGGCGGTAATATTTGAAAACATACCTGGCGAGGTGGCCTCTACGTCTCCGTGGGATATTTATATACATCAATAACATAATATAAGCTAGCCTAACCCAACCTAACATCTCGGCGGTAATATTTGACATCATTCCTGGCGAGTTGGCCTCTACGTCTCCGTTGACCTTCATATACATCAATAAAGTAATATAACCTAACCTAACCCAACCTAACATCTCCGCGGTATTATTTGACAACATACCTGGCGAGTTGGCCTCCACGTCTCCGGGGGACCTTTATATACATCAGTAACATAATATAAGCTAGCCTAACCTAATCTAACATCTCGGCGGTAATGTTTGACCACATACCTGGCGAGTTGGCCTCTACGTCCCCGTGGGACCTTTATATACATCAATAACGTAATATAACCTAACCTAACCCAACCTAACATCTCGGCGGTAATATTTGACAACATTCCTGGCGAGTTGGCTTCTCCGTCCCCGTGGGACCTTTATATACATCAATGACGTAATATAACCTAACCTAACCCAACCTAACATCTCGGCGGTAATATTTGACGACATTCCTGGCGAGTTGGCCTCTACGTTTCCGTGGGACCTTTATATACTTCAATAACGGAATATAACCTAGCCTAACCCAATCTAACATCTCCGCGGTAATATTTGACAATATTCCTGGCGAGTTGGCCTCTACGTATCCTTTGGCCTTCATATACATCAATAACGCAATCTAATCTAACATAACCCAACCTAACATCTCGGCGGTAATATTTGACAACATTCCTGGCGAGTTGGCTTCTCCGTCCCCGTGGGACCTTTATATACATCAATAACGTAATATAACCTAACCTAACCCAACCTAACATCTCGGCGGTAATACTTGACGACATTCCTGGCGAGTTGGCCTCTACGTTTCCGTGGGACCTTTATATACTTCAATAACGTAATATAACCTAACCTAAATCAACCTATCATCACGGCGATAATATTTGACAAGATTCCTGGCGAGTTGGCCTCTACGTCTCCGCGGGATCTTTATATACATCAATAACGTAATATAACATAACCTAACCCAATCTAGCATCTCGGCTGTAATATTTGACCACATTCCTGGCTTGTTGGCCTCTACGTCTCCGTGAGACCTTTATATACGTCTATAACGTAATATAACCTAACCTAACCCAACCTAACTTCTCGGCGGTAATATTTGAAAACATACCTGGCGAGCTGGCCTCTACGTCTCCGTGGGATATTTATATACATCAATAACATAATATAAGCTAGCCTAACCCAATCTAACATCTCGGCGGTAATATTTGACCACATTCCTGGCGAGTTGGCCTCTACGTCTTCGTGGGACCTTTATATACATCAATAACGTAATATAACCTAACCTAACCCAACCTAACTTCTCGGCGGTAATATTTGAAAACATACCTGGCGAGGTGGCCTCTACGTCTCCGTGGGATATTTATATACATCAATAACATAATATAAGCTAGCCTAACCCAACCTAACATCTCCGCGGTAATATTTGACAACATACCTGGCGAGTTGGCCTCTACGTCTCCGTGGGACCTTCATATACATCCATAACGTAATATAACCTAACCTAACCCAATCTAGCATCTCGGCGGTAATATTTGACCACATTCCTGGCTTGTTGGCCTCTACGTCTCCGTGGGACCTTTATATACATCAATAACATAATATAAGCTAGCCTAACCCAATCTAACATCTCGGCGGTAATATTTGACCATATTCCTGGCTTGCTGACCTCTACGTCTCCGTGGGACCTTTATATACATCAATAACGTAATATAACCTAACGTAACCCAATCTAACATCTCGGCGGTAATATTTGACATCATTCCTGGCGAGTTGGCCTCTACGTCTTCGTGGGACCTTTATATACATCATTAACGTAATATAACTTAACCTAACCCAACCTAACATCTCCGCGGTAATATTTGACAACATATCTGGCGAGTTGGCCTCTACGTCCCCGTGGGACCTTTATATACATCAATAACGTAATATAACCTAACCTAACCCAACCTAACATCTCGGCGGTAATATTTGACAACATTCCTGGCGAGTTGGCTTCTCCGTCCCCGTGGGTCCTTTATACACATCAATGACGTAATATAACCTAACCTAACCCAACCTAACATCTCGGCGGTAATATTTGACGACATTCCTGGCGAGTTGGCCTCTACGTTTCCGTGGGACCTTTATATACTTCAATAACGTAATATATACTAACCTAACCCAATCTAACATCTCCGCGGTAATATTTGACAACATTCCTGGCGAGTTGGCCTCTACGTTTCCGTTTGACCTTCATATACATCAATACCGCAATCTAACCTAACACAACCCAACCTAACATCTCGGCGGTAATATTTGACAACATTCCTGGCGGGTTGGCTTCTCCGTCCCCGTGGGACCTTTATATACATCAATAACGTAATATAACCTAACCTAACCCAACCTAACATCTCGGCGGTAATATTTGACGACATTCCTGGCGAGTTGGCCTCTACGTCTCCGTTGACCTTCATATACATCAATAACGTAATATAACGTAACCTAACCAACCTATCATCTCGGCGGTTATATTTGACAACATTCCTGGCGAGTTGGCTTCTCCGTCTCCGTGGGACCTTTATATACATCAATAACGTAATATAACCTAACCTAACCCAACCTTACATCTCCGCGGTATTATTTGACAACATACCTGGCGAGTTGGCCTCCACGTCTCCGGGGGACCTTTATATACATCAATAACGAAATATAACCTAACCTAAATCAACCTAACATCTCGGCGGTAATATTTGACAACATTCCTGGCGAGTTGGCTTCTCCATCCCCGCGGGACCTTTATATACATCAATAACGTAATATAACCTAACCTAACCCAACCTAACATCTCGGCGGTAATATTTGACGACATTCCTGGCGAGTTGGCCTCTACGTTTCCGTGGGACCTTTATATACTTCAATAACGTAATATAACATAACCTAAATCAACCTATCATCTCGGCGATAATATTTGACAAGATTCCTGGAGAGTTGGCCTCTACGTCTCCGTGGGATCTTTATATACATCAATAACGTAATATAACATAACCTAACACAATCTAGCATCTCGGCGGTAATATTTGACCACATTCCTGGCAAGTTGGCCTCTACGCCTTCGTGGGACCTTTATATACATCAATAACGTAATATAACCTAACGTAACCCAATCTAACATCTCGGCGGTAATATTTGACATCATTCCTGGCGAGTTGGCCTCTACGTCTTCGTGGGACCTTTATATACATCATTAACGTAATATAACTTAACCTAACCCAACCTAACATCTCGGCGGTAGTATTTGAAAACATTCCTAGCGAGTTGGCCTCTACGTCTCCGTGGGACCTTTATATACATCAATAACGTAATATAACCTAACCTAACCCAATCTAACATCTCGGCGGTAATATTTGACATCATTCCTGGCGAGTTGGCCTCTACGTCTCCGTTGACCTTCATATACATCAATAACGTAATATAACCTAACCTAACCCAACCTAACATCTCCGCGGTATTATTTGACAACATACCTGGCGAGTTGGCCTCCACGTCTCCGGGGGACCTTTATATACATCAGTAACATAATATAAGCTAGCCTAACCTAATCTAACATCTCGGCGGTAATGTTTGACCACATTCCTGGCGAGTTGGCCTCTACGTCCCCGTGGGAACTTTATATACATCAATAACGTAATATAACCTAACCTAACCCAACCTAACATCTCGGCGGTAATATTTGACAACATTCCTGGCGAGTTGGCTTCTCCGTCCCCGTGGGACCTTTATATACATCAATGACGTAATATAACCTAACCTAACCCAACCTAACATCTCGGCGGTAATATTTGACGACATTCCTGGCGAGTTGGCCTCTACGTTTCCGTGGGACCTTTATATACTTCAATAACGTAATATAACCTAACCTAACCCAATCTAACATCTCCGCGGTAATATTTGACAATATTCCTGGCGAGTTGGCCTCTACGTTTCCGTGGGACCTTTATATACTTCAATAACGTAATATAACCTAACCTAAATCAACCTATCATCACGGCGATAATATTTGACAAGATTCCTGGCGAGTTGGCCTCTACGTCTCCGCGGGATCTTTATATACATCAATAACGTAATATAACATAACCTAACCCAATCTAGCATCTCGGCTGTAATATTTGACCACATTCCTGGCTTGTTGGCCTCTACGTCTCCGTGAGACCTTTATATACGTCTATAACGTAATATAACCTAACCTAACCCAACCTAACTTCTCGGCGGTAATATTTGAAAACATACCTGGCGAGGTGGCCTCTACGTCTCCGTGGGATATTTATATACATCAATAACATAATATAAGCTAGCCTAACCCAATCTAACATCTCGGCGGTAATATTTGACCACATTCCTGGCGAGTTGGCCTCTACGTCTTCGTGGGACCTTTATATACATCAATAACGTAATATAACCTAACCTAACCCAACCTAACTTCTCGGCGGTAATATTTGAAAACATACCTGGCGAGGTGGCCTCTACGTCTCCGTGGGATATTTATATACATCAATAACATAATATAAGCTAGCCTAACCCAACCTAACATCTCGGCGGTAATATTTGACATCATTCCTGGCGAGTTGGCCTCTACGTCTCCGTTGACCTTCATATACATCAATAACGTAATATAACCTAACCTAACCCAACCTAACATCTCCGCGGTATTATTTGACAACATACCTGGCGAGTTGGCCTCCACGTCTCCTGGGGACCTTTATATACATCAGTAACATAATATAAGCTAGCCTAACCTAATCTAACATCTCGGCGGTAATGTTTGACCACATTCCTGGCGAGTTGGCCTCTACGTCCCCGTGGGACCTTTATATACATCAATAACGTAATATAACCTAACCTAACCCAACCTAACATCTCGGCGGTAATATTTGACAACATTCCTGGCGAGTTGGCTTCTCCGTCCCCGTGGGACCTTTATATACATCAATGACGTAATATAACCTAACCTAACCCAACCTAACATCTCGGCGGTAATATTTGACGACATTCCTGGCGAGTTGGCCTCTACGTTTCCGTGGGACCTTTATATACTTCAATAACGTAATATAACCTAACCTAACCCAATCTAACATCTCCGCGGTAATATTTGACAATATTCCTGGCGAGTTGGCCTCTACGTTTCCGTTTGACCTTCATATACATCAATAACGCAATCTAATCTAACATAACCCAACCTAACATCTCGGCGGTAATATTTGACAACATTCCTGGCGAGTTGGCTTCTCCGTCCCCGGGGGACCTTTATATACATCAATGACGTAATATAACCTAACCTAACCCAACCTAACATCTCGGCGGTAATATTTGACGACATTCCTGGCGAGTTGGCCTCTACGTTTCCGTGGGACCTTTATATACTTCAATAACGTAATATAACCTAGCCTAACCCAATCTAACATCTCCGCGGTAATATTTGACAATATTCCTGGCGAGTTGGCCTCTACGTCTCCGCGGGATCTTTATATACATCAATAACGTAATATAACATAACCTAACCCAATCTAGCATCTCGGCTGTAATATTTGACCACATTCCTGGCTTGTTGGCCTCTACGTCTCCGTGAGACCTTTATATACGTCTATAACGTAATATAACCTAACCTAACCCAACCTAACTTCTCGGCGGTAATATTTGAAAACATACCTGGCGAGGTGGCCTCTACGTCTCCGTGGGATATTTATATACATCAATAACATAATATAAGCTAGCCTAACCCAATCTAACATCTCGGCGGTAATATTTGACCACATACCTGGCGAGGTGGCCTCTACGTCTCCGTGGGATATTTATATACATCAATAACATAATATAAGCTAGCCTAACCCAACCTAACATCTCCGCGGTAATATTTGACAACATACCTGGCGAGTTGGCCTCTACGTCCCCGTGGGACCTTTATATACATCAATGACGTAATATAACCTAACCTAACCCAACCTAACATCTCGGCGGTAATATTTGACGACATTCCTGGCGAGTTGGCCTCTACGTTTCCGTGGGACCTTTATATACTTCAATAACGTAATATAACCTAGCCTAACCCAATCTAACATCTCCGCGGTAATATTTGACAATATTCCTGGCGAGTTGGCCTCTACGTCTCCGCGGGATCTTTATATACATCAATAACGTAATATAACATAACCTAACCCAATCTAGCATCTCGGCTGTAATATTTGACCACATTCCTGGCTTGTTGGCCTCTACGTCTCCGTGAGACCTTTATATACGTCTATAACGTAATATAACCTAACCTAACCCAACCTAACTTCTCGGCGGTAATATTTGAAAACATACCTGGCGAGGTGGCCTCTACGTCTCCGTGGGATATTTATATACATCAATAACATAATATAAGCTAGCCTAACCCAACCTAACATCTCCGCGGTAATATTTGACAACATACCTGGCGAGTTGGCCTCTACGTCTCCGTGGGATCTTTATATACATCAATAACGTAATATAACATAACCTAACACAATCTAGCATCTCGGCTGTAATATTTGACCACATTCCTGCCTTGTTGGCCTCTACGTCTCCGTGAGACCTTTATATACGTCTATAACGTAATATAACCTAACCTAACCCAACCTAACTTCTCGGCGGTAATATTTGAAAACATACCTGGCGAGCTGGCCTCTACGTCTCCGTGGGATATTTATATACATCAATAACATAATATAAGCTAGCCTAACCCAATCTAACATCTCGGCGGTAATATTTGACCACATTCCTGGCGAGTTGGCCTCTACGTCTTCGTGGGACCTTTATATACATCAATAACGTAATATAACCTAACCTAACCCAACCTAACTTCTCGGCGGTAATATTTGAAAACATACCTGGCGAGGTGGCCTCTACGCCTCCGTGGGATATTTATATACATCAATAACATAATATAAGCTAGCCTAACCCAACCTAACATCTCCGCGGTAATATTTGACAACATACCTGGCGAGTTGGCCTCTACGTCTCCGTGGGACCTTCATATACATCCATAACGTAATATAACCTAACCTAACCCAATCTAGCATCTCGGCGGTAATATTTGACCACATTCCTGGCTTGTTGGCCTCTACGTCTCCGTGGGACCTTTATATACATCAATAACATAATATAAGCTAGCCTAACCCAATCTAACATCTCGGCGGTAATATTTGACCATATTCCTGGCTTGCTGACCTCTACGTCTCCGTGGGACCTTTATATACATCAATAACGTAATATAACCTAACGTAACCCAATCTAACATCTCGGCGGTAATATTTGACATCATTCCTGGCGAGTTGGCCTCTACGTCTTCGTGGGACCTTTATATACATCATTAACGTAATATAACTTAACCTAACCCAACATAACATCTCCGCGGTAATATTTGACAACATATCTGGCGAGTTGGCCTCTACGTCCCCGTGGGACCTTTATATACATCAATAACGTAATATAACCTAACCTAACCCAACCTAACATCTCGGCGGTAATATTTGACAACATTCCTGGCGAGTTGGCTTCTCCGTCCCCGTGGGTCCTTTATATACATCAATGACGTAATATAACCTAACCTAACCCAACCTAACATCTCGGCGGTAATATTTGACGACATTCCTGGCGAGTTGGCCTCTACGTTTCCGTGGGACCTTTATATACTTCAATAACGTAATATATTCTAACCTAACCCAATCTAACATCTCCGCGGTAATATTTGACAACATTCCTGGCGAGTTGGCCTCTACGTTTCCGTTTGACCTTCATATACATCAATAACGCAATCTAACCTAACACAACCCAACCTAACATCTCGGCGGTAATATTTGACAACATTCCTGGCGGGTTGGCTTCTCCGTCCCCGTGGGACCTTTATATACATCAATAACGTAATATAACCTAACCTAACCCAACCTAACATCTCGGCGGTAATATTTGACGACATTCCTGGCGAGTTGGCCTCTACGTCTCCGTTGACCTTCATATACATCAATAACGTAATATAACGTAACCTAACCAACCTATCATCTCGGCGGTTATATTTGACAACATTCCTGGCGAGTTGGCTTCTCCGTCTCCGTGGGACCTTTATATACATCAATAACGTAATATAACCTAACCTAACCCAACCTTACATCTCCGCGGTATTATTTGACAACATACCTGGCGAGTTGGCCTCCACGTCTCCGGGGGACCTTTATATACATCAATAACGAAATATAACCTAACCTAAATCAACCTAACATCTCGGCGGTAATATTTGACAACATTCCTGGCGAGTTGGCTTCTCCATCCCCGCGGGACCTTTATATACATCAATAACGTAATATAACCTAACCTAACCCAACCTAACATCTCGGCGGTAATATTTGACGACATTCCTGGCGAGTTGGCCTCTACGTTTCCGTGGGACCTTTATATACTTCAATAACGTAATATAACCTAACCTAAATCAACCTATCATCTCGGCGATAATATTTGACAAGATTCCTGGAGAGTTGGCCTCTACGTCTCCGTGGGATCTTTATATACATCAATAACGTAATATAACATAACCTAACACAATCTAGCATCTCGGCGGTAATATTTGACCACATTCCTGGCAAGTTGGCCTCTACGTCTTCGTGGGACCTTTATATACATCAATAACGTAATATAACCTAACGTAACCCAATCTAACATCTCGGCGGTAATATTTGACATCATTCCTGGCGAGTTGGCCTCTACGTCTCCGTTGACCTTCATATACATCAATAACGTAATATAACCTAACCTAACCCAACCTAACATCTCCGCGGTATTATTTGACAACATACCTGGCGAGTTGGCCTCCACGTCTCCTGGGGACCTTTATATACATCAGTAACATAATATAAGCTAGCCTAACCTAATCTAACATCTCGGCGGTAATGTTTGACCACATTCCTGGCGAGTTGGCCTCTACGTCCCCGTGGGACCTTTATATACATCAATAACGTAATATAACCTAACCTAACCCAACCTAACATCTCGGCGGTAATATTTGACAACATTCCTGGCGAGTTGGCTTCTCCGTCCCCGTGGGACCTTTATATACATCAATGACGTAATATAACCTAACCTAACCCAACCTAACATCTCGGCGGTAATATTTGACGACATTCCTGGCGAGTTGGCCTCTACGTTTCCGTGGGACCTTTATATACTTCAATAACGTAATATAACCTAACCTAACCCAATCTAACATCTCCGCGGTAATATTTGACAATATTCCTGGCGAGTTGGCCTCTACGTTTCCGTTTGACCTTCATATACATCAATAACGCAATCTAATCTAACATAACCCAACCTAACATCTCGGCGGTAATATTTGACAACATTCCTGGCGAGTTGGCTTCTCCGTCCCCGGGGGACCTTTATATACATCAATGACGTAATATAACCTAACCTAACCCAACCTAACATCTCGGCGGTAATATTTGACGACATTCCTGGCGAGTTGGCCTCTACGTTTCCGTGGGACCTTTATATACTTCAATAACGTAATATAACCTAGCCTAACCCAATCTAACATCTCCGCGGTAATATTTGACAATATTCCTGGCGAGTTGGCCTCTACGTCTCCGCGGGATCTTTATATACATCAATAACGTAATATAACATAACCTAACCCAATCTAGCATCTCGGCTGTAATATTTGACCACATTCCTGGCTTGTTGGCCTCTACGTCTCCGTGAGACCTTTATATACGTCTATAACGTAATATAACCTAACCTAACCCAACCTAACTTCTCGGCGGTAATATTTGAAAACATACCTGGCGAGGTGGCCTCTACGTCTCCGTGGGATATTTATATACATCAATAACATAATATAAGCTAGCCTAACCCAATCTAACATCTCGGCGGTAATATTTGACCACATACCTGGCGAGGTGGCCTCTACGTCTCCGTGGGATATTTATATACATCAATAACATAATATAAGCTAGCCTAACCCAACCTAACATCTCCGCGGTAATATTTGACAACATACCTGGCGAGTTGGCCTCTACGTCCCCGTGGGACCTTTATATACATCAATGACGTAATATAACCTAACCTAACCCAACCTAACATCTCGGCGGTAATATTTGACGACATTCCTGGCGAGTTGGCCTCTACGTTTCCGTGGGACCTTTATATACTTCAATAACGTAATATAACCTAGCCTAACCCAATCTAACATCTCCGCGGTAATATTTGACAATATTCCTGGCGAGTTGGCCTCTACGTCTCCGCGGGATCTTTATATACATCAATAACGTAATATAACATAACCTAACCCAATCTAGCATCTCGGCTGTAATATTTGACCACATTCCTGGCTTGTTGGCCTCTACGTCTCCGTGAGACCTTTATATACGTCTATAACGTAATATAACCTAACCTAACCCAACCTAACTTCTCGGCGGTAATATTTGAAAACATACCTGGCGAGGTGGCCTCTACGTCTCCGTGGGATATTTATATACATCAATAACATAATATAAGCTAGCCTAACCCAACCTAACATCTCCGCGGTAATATTTGACAACATACCTGGCGAGTTGGCCTCTACGTCTCCGTGGGATCTTTATATACATCAATAACGTAATATAACATAACCTAACACAATCTAGCATCTCGGCTGTAATATTTGACCACATTCCTGCCTTGTTGGCCTCTACGTCTCCGTGAGACCTTTATATACGTCTATAACGTAATATAACCTAACCTAACCCAACCTAACTTCTCGGCGGTAATATTTGAAAACATACCTGGCGAGCTGGCCTCTACGTCTCCGTGGGATATTTATATACATCAATAACATAATATAAGCTAGCCTAACCCAATCTAACATCTCGGCGGTAATATTTGACCACAGTCCTGGCGAGTTGGCCTCTACGTCTTCGTGGGACCTTTATATACATCAATAACGTAATATAACCTAACCTAACCCAACCTAACTTCTCGGCGGTAATATTTGAAAACATACCTGGCGAGGTGGCCTCTACGCCTCCGTGGGATATTTATATACATCAATAACATAATATAAGCTAGCCTAACCCAACCTAACATCTCCGCGGTAATATTTGACAACATACCTGGCGAGTTGGCCTCTACGTCTCCGTGGGACCTTCATATACATCCATAACGTAATATAACCTAACCTAACCCAATCTAGCATCTCGGCGGTAATATTTGACCACATTCCTGGCTTGTTGGCCTCTACGTCTCCGTGGGACCTTTATATACATCAATAACATAATATAAGCTAGCCTAACCCAATCTAACATCTCGGCGGTAATATTTGACCATATTCCTGGCTTGCTGACCTCTACGTCTCCGTGGGACCTTTATATACATCAATAACGTAATATAACCTAACGTAACCCAATCTAACATCTCGGCGGTAATATTTGACATCATTCCTGGCGAGTTGGCCTCTACGTCTTCGTGGGACCTTTATATACATCATTAACGTAATATAACTTAACCTAACCCAACATAACATCTCCGCGGTAATATTTGACAACATATCTGGCGAGTTGGCCTCTACGTCCCCGTGGGACCTTTATATACATCAATAACGTAATATAACCTAACCTAACCCAACCTAACATCTCGGCGGTAATATTTGACAACATTCCTGGCGAGTTGGCTTCTCCGTCCCCGTGGGTCCTTTATATACATCAATGACGTAATATAACCTAACCTAACCCAACCTAACATCTCGGCGGTAATATTTGACGACATTCCTGGCGAGTTGGCCTCTACGTTTCCGTGGGACCTTTATATACTTCAATAACGTAATATATTCTAACCTAACCCAATCTAACATCTCCGCGGTAATATTTGACAACATTCCTGGCGAGTTGGCCTCTACGTTTCCGTTTGACCTTCATATACATCAATAACGCAATCTAACCTAACACAACCCAACCTAACATCTCGGCGGTAATATTTGACAACATTCCTGGCGGGTTGGCTTCTCCGTCCCCGTGGGACCTTTATATACATCAATAACGTAATATAACCTAACCTAACCCAACCTAACATCTCGGCGGTAATATTTGACGACATTCCTGGCGAGTTGGCCTCTACGTCTCCGTTGACCTTCATATACATCAATAACGTAATATAACGTAACCTAACCAACCTATCATCTCGGCGGTTATATTTGACAACATTCCTGGCGAGTTGGCTTCTCCGTCTCCGTGGGACCTTTATATACATCAATAACGTAATATAACCTAACCTAACCCAACCTTACATCTCCGCGGTATTATTTGACAACATACCTGGCGAGTTGGCCTCCACGTCTCCGGGGGACCTTTATATACATCAATAACGAAATATAACCTAACCTAAATCAACCTAACATCTCGGCGGTAATATTTGACAACATTCCTGGCGAGTTGGCTTCTCCATCCCCGCGGGACCTTTATATACATCAATAACGTAATATAACCTAACCTAACCCAACCTAACATCTCGGCGGTAATATTTGACGACATTCCTGGCGAGTTGGCCTCTACGTTTCCGTGGGACCTTTATATACTTCAATAACGTAATATAACCTAACCTAAATCAACCTATCATCTCGGCGATAATATTTGACAAGATTCCTGGAGAGTTGGCCTCTACGTCTCCGTGGGATCTTTATATACATCAATAACGTAATATAACATAACCTAACACAATCTAGCATCTCGGCGGTAATATTTGACCACATTCCTGGCAAGTTGGCCTCTACGTCTTCGTGGGACCTTTATATACATCAATAACGTAATATAACCTAACGTAACCCAATCTAACATCTCGGCGGTAATATTTGACATCATTCCTGGCGAGTTGGCCTCTACGTCTTCGTGGGGCCTTTATATACATCATTAACGTAATATAACTTAACCTAACCCAACCTAACATCTCGGCGGTAGTATTTGAAAACATTCCTAGCGAGTTGGCCTCTACGTCTCCGTGGGACCTTTATATACATCAATAACGTAATATAACCTAACCTAACCCAATCTAACATCTCGGCGGTAATATTTGACATCATTCCTGGCGAGTTGGCCTCTACGTCTCCGTTGACCTTCATATACATCAATAACGTAATATAACCTAACCTAACCCAACCTAACATCTCCGCGGTATTATTTGACAACATACCTGGCGAGTTGGCCTCCACGTCTCCGGGGGACCTTTATATACATCAGTAACATAATATAAGCTAGCCTAACCTAATCTAACATCTCGGCGGTAATGTTTGACCACATTCCTGGCGAGTTGGCCTCTACGTCCCCGTGGGAACTTTATATACATCAATGACGTAATATAACCTAACCTAACCCAACCTAACATCTCGGCGGTAATATTTGACGACATTCCTGGCGAGTTGGCCTCTACGTTTCCGTGGGACCTTTATATACTTCAATAACGTAATATAACCTAACCTAACCCAATCTAACATCTCCGCGGTAATATTTGACAATATTCCTGGCGAGTTGGCCTCTACGTTTCCGTTTGACCTTCATATACATCAATAACGCAATCTAATCTAACATAACCCAACCTAACATCTCGGCGGTAATATTTGACAACATTCCTGGCGAGTTGGCTTCTCCGTCCCCGTGGGACCTTTATATACATCAATGACGTAATATAACCTAACCTAACCCAACCTAACATCTCGGCGGTAATATTTGACGACATTCCTGGCGAGTTGGCCTCTACGTTTCCGTGGGACCTTTATATACTTCAATAACGTAATATAACCTAGCCTAACCCAATCTAACATC
This sequence comes from Xylocopa violacea, assembly GCA_963969225.1. NCBI lineage: Eukaryota > Metazoa > Arthropoda > Insecta > Hymenoptera > Apidae > Xylocopa > Xylocopa violacea. The sequence continues at coordinate 1,997,075 of CAXAJV010000078.1, forward strand.
TCCGCGGTAATATTTGACAATATTCCTGGCGAGTTGGCCTCTACGTCTCCGCGGGATCTTTATATACATCAATAACGTAATATAACATAACCTAACCCAATCTAGCATCTCGGCTGTAATATTTGACCACATTCCTGGCTTGTTGGCCTCTACGTCTCCGTGAGACCTTTATATACGTCTATAACGTAATATAACCTAACCTAACCCAACCTAACTTCTCGGCGGTAATATTTGAAAACATACCTGGCGAGGTGGCCTCTACGTCTCCGTGGGATATTTATATACATCAATAACATAATATAAGCTAGCCTAACCCAATCTAACATCTCGGCGGTAATATTTGACCACATACCTGGCGAGGTGGCCTCTACGTCTCCGTGGGATATTTATATACATCAATAACATAATATAAGCTAGCCTAACCCAACCTAACATCTCCGCGGTAATATTTGACAACATACCTGGCGAGTTGGCCTCTACGTCCCCGTGGGACCTTTATATACATCAATGACGTAATATAACCTAACCTAACCCAACCTAACATCTCGGCGGTAATATTTGACGACATTCCTGGCGAGTTGGCCTCTACGTTTCCGTGGGACCTTTATATACTTCAATAACGTAATATAACCTAGCCTAACCCAATCTAACATCTCCGCGGTAATATTTGACAATATTCCTGGCGAGTTGGCCTCTACGTCTCCGCGGGATCTTTATATACATCAATAACGTAATATAACATAACCTAACCCAATCTAGCATCTCGGCTGTAATATTTGACCACATTCCTGGCTTGTTGGCCTCTACGTCTCCGTGAGACCTTTATATACGTCTATAACGTAATATAACCTAACCTAACCCAACCTAACTTCTCGGCGGTAATATTTGAAAACATACCTGGCGAGGTGGCCTCTACGTCTCCGTGGGATATTTATATACATCAATAACATAATATAAGCTAGCCTAACCCAATCTAACATCTCGGCGGTAATATTTGACCACATTCCTGGCGAGTTGGCCTCTACGTCTTCGTGGGACCTTTATATACATCAATAACGTAATATAACCTAACCTAACCCAACCTAACTTCTCGGCGGTAATATTTGAAAACATACCTGGCGAGGTGGCCTCTACGTCTCCGTGGGATATTTATATACATCAATAACATAATATAAGCTAGCCTAACCCAATCTAACATCTCGGCGGTAATATTTGACATCATTCCTGGCGAGTTGGCCTCTACGTCTCCGTTGACCTTCATATACATCAATAACGTAATATAACCTAACCTAACCCAACCTAACATCTCCGCGGTATTATTTGACAACATACCTGGCGAGTTGGCCTCCACGTCTCCGGGGGACCTTTATATACATCAATAACGAAATATAACCTAACCTAAATCAACCTAACATCTCGGCGGTAATATTTGACAACATTCCTGGCGAGTTGGCTTCTCCATCCCCGCGGGACCTTTATATACATCAATAACGTAATATAACCTAACCTAACCCAACCTAACATCTCGGCGGTAATATTTGACGACATTCCTGGCGAGTTGGCCTCTACGTTTCCGTGGGACCTTTATATACTTCAATAACGTAATATAACCTAACCTAAATCAACCTATCATCTCGGCGATAATATTTGACAAGATTCCTGGAGAGTTGGCCTCTACGTCTCCGTGGGATCTTTATATACATCAATAACGTAATATAACATAACCTAACACAATCTAGCATCTCGGCGGTAATATTTGACCACATTCCTGGCAAGTTGGCCTCTACGTCTTCGTCGGACCTTTATATACATCAATAACGTAATATAACCTAACGTAACCCAATCTAACATCTCGGCGGTAATATTTGACATCATTCCTGGCGAGTTGGCCTCTACGTCTTCGTGGGACCTTTATATACATCATTAACGTAATATAACTTAACCTAACCCAACCTAACATCTCGGCGGTAGTATTTGAAAACATTCCTAGCGAGTTGGCCTCTACGTCTCCGTGGGACCTTTATATACATCAATAACGTAATATAACCTAACCTAACCCAATCTAACATCTCGGCGGTAATATTTGACATCATTCCTGGCGAGTTGGCCTCTACGTCTCCGTTGACCTTCATATACATCAATAACGTAATATAACCTAACCTAACCCAACCTAACATCTCCGCGGTATTATTTGACAACATACCTGGCGAGTTGGCCTCCACGTCTCCGGGGGACCTTTATATACATCAGTAACATAATATAAGCTAGCCTAACCTAATCTAACATCTCGGCGGTAATGTTTGACCACATTCCTGGCGAGTTGGCCTCTACGTCCCCGTGGGAACTTTATATACATCAATAACGTAATATAACCTAACCTAACCCAACCTAACATCTCGGCGGTAATATTTGACAACATTCCTGGCGAGTTGGCTTCTCCGTCCCCGTGGGACCTTTATATACATCAATGACGTAATATAACCTAACCTAACCCAACCTAACATCTCGGCGGTAATATTTGACGACATTCCTGGCGAGTTGGCCTCTACGTTTCCGTGGGACCTTTATATACTTCAATAACGTAATATATTCTAACCTAACCCAATCTAACATCTCCGCGGTAATATTTGACAACATTCCTGGCGAGTTGGCCTCTACGTTTCCGTTTGACCTTCATATACATCAATAACGCAATCTAACCTAACATAACCCAACCTAACATCTCGGCGGTAATATTTGACAACATTCCTGGCGAGTTGGCTTCTCCGTCCCCGTGGGACCTTTATATACATCAATAACGTAATATAACCTAACCTAACCCAACCTAACATCTCGGCGGTAATATTTGACGACATTCCTGGCGAGTTGGCCTCTACGTCTCCGTTGACCTTCATATACATCAATAACGTAATATAACGTAACCTAACCAACCTATCATCTCGGAGGTTATATTTGACAACATTCCTGGCGAGTTGGCTTCTCCGTCTCCGTGGGACCTTTATATACATCAATAACGTAATATAACCTAACCTAAACCAACCTTACATCTCCGCGGTATTATTTGACAACATACCTGGCGAGTTGGCCTCCACGTCTCCGGGGGACCTTTATATACATCAATAACGAAATATAACCTAACCTAAATCAACCTAACATCTCGGCGGTAATATTTGACAACATTCCTGGCGAGTTGGCTTCTCCATCCCCGCGGGACCTTCATATACATCAATAACGTAATATAACCTAACCTAACCCAACCTAACATCTCCGCGGTATTATTTGACAACATACCTGGCGAGTTGGCCTCCACGTCTCCGGGGGACCTTTATATACATCAGTAACATAATATAAGCTAGCCTAACCTAATCTAACATCTCGGCGGTAATGTTTGACCACATTCCTGGCGAGTTGGCCTCTACGTCCCCGTGGGAACTTTATATACATCAATGACGTAATATAACCTAACCTAACCCAACCTAACATCTCGGCGGTAATATTTGACGACATTCCTGGCGAGTTGGCCTCTACGTTTCCGTGGGACCTTTATATACTTCAATAACGTAATATAACCTAACCTAACCCAATCTAACATCTCCGCGGTAATATTTGACAATATTCCTGGCGAGTTGGCCTCTACGTTTCCGTTTGACCTTCATATACATCAATAACGCAATCTAATCTAACATAACCCAACCTAACATCTCGGCGGTAATATTTGACAACATTCCTGGCGAGTTGGCTTCTCCGTCCCCGTGGGACCTTTATATACATCAATGACGTAATATAACCTAACCTAACCCAACCTAACATCTCGGCGGTAATATTTGACGACATTCCTGGCGAGTTGGCCTCTACGTTTCCGTGGGACCTTTATATACTTCAATAACGTAATATAACCTAGCCTAACCCAATCTAACATCTCCGCGGTAATATTTGACAATATTCCTGGCGAGTTGGCCTCTACGTCTCCGCGGGATCTTTATATACATCAATAACGTAATATAACATAACCTAACCCAATCTAGCATCTCGGCTGTAATATTTGACCACATTCCTGGCTTGTTGGCCTCTACGTCTCCGTGAGACCTTTATATACGTCTATAACGTAATATAACCTAACCTAACCCAACCTAACTTCTCGGCGGTAATATTTGAAAACATACCTGGCGAGGTGGCCTCTACGTCTCCGTGGGATATTTATATACATCAATAACATAATATAAGCTAGCCTAACCCAATCTAACATCTCGGCGGTAATATTTGACCACATACCTGGCGAGGTGGCCTCTACGTCTCCGTGGGATATTTATATACATCAATAACATAATATAAGCTAGCCTAACCCAACCTAACATCTCCGCGGTAATATTTGACAACATACCTGGCGAGTTGGCCTCTACGTCCCCGTGGGACCTTTATATACATCAATGACGTAATATAACCTAACCTAACCCAACCTAACATCTCGGCGGTAATATTTGACGACATTCCTGGCGAGTTGGCCTCTACGTTTCCGTGGGACCTTTATATACTTCAATAACGTAATATAACCTAGCCTAACCCAATCTAACATCTCCGCGGTAATATTTGACAATATTCCTGGCGAGTTGGCCTCTACGTCTCCGCGGGATCTTTATATACATCAATAACGTAATATAACATAACCTAACCCAATCTAGCATCTCGGCTGTAATATTTGACCACATTCCTGGCTTGTTGGCCTCTACGTCTCCGTGAGACCTTTATATACGTCTATAACGTAATATAACCTAACCTAACCCAACCTAACTTCTCGGCGGTAATATTTGAAAACATACCTGGCGAGGTGGCCTCTACGTCTCCGTGGGATATTTATATACATCAATAACATAATATAAGCTAGCCTAACCCAATCTAACATCTCGGCGGTAATATTTGACCACATTCCTGGCGAGTTGGCCTCTACGTCTTCGTGGGACCTTTATATACATCAATAACGTAATATAACCTAACCTAACCCAACCTAACTTCTCGGCGGTAATATTTGAAAACATACCTGGCGAGGTGGCCTCTACGTCTCCGTGGGATATTTATATACATCAATAACATAATATAAGCTAGCCTAACCCAATCTAACATCTCGGCGGTAATATTTGACATCATTCCTGGCGAGTTGGCCTCTACGTCTCCGTTGACCTTCATATACATCAATAACGTAATATAACCTAACCTAACCCAACCTAACATCTCCGCGGTATTATTTGACAACATACCTGGCGAGTTGGCCTCCACGTCTCCGGGGGACCTTTATATACATCAATAACGAAATATAACCTAACCTAAATCAACCTAACATCTCGGCGGTAATATTTGACAACATTCCTGGCGAGTTGGCTTCTCCATCCCCGCGGGACCTTTATATACATCAATAACGTAATATAACCTAACCTAACCCAACCTAACATCTCGGCGGTAATATTTGACGACATTCCTGGCGAGTTGGCCTCTACGTTTCCGTGGGACCTTTATATACTTCAATAACGTAATATAACCTAACCTAAATCAACCTATCATCTCGGCGATAATATTTGACAAGATTCCTGGAGAGTTGGCCTCTACGTCTCCGTGGGATCTTTATATACATCAATAACGTAATATAACATAACCTAACACAATCTAGCATCTCGGCGGTAATATTTGACCACATTCCTGGCAAGTTGGCCTCTACGTCTTCGTCGGACCTTTATATACATCAATAACGTAATATAACCTAACGTAACCCAATCTAACATCTCGGCGGTAATATTTGACATCATTCCTGGCGAGTTGGCCTCTACGTCTTCGTGGGACCTTTATATACATCATTAACGTAATATAACTTAACCTAACCCAACCTAACATCTCGGCGGTAGTATTTGAAAACATTCCTAGCGAGTTGGCCTCTACGTCTCCGTGGGACCTTTATATACATCAATAACGTAATATAACCTAACCTAACCCAATCTAACATCTCGGCGGTAATATTTGACATCATTCCTGGCGAGTTGGCCTCTACGTCTCCGTTGACCTTCATATACATCAATAACGTAATATAACCTAACCTAACCCAACCTAACATCTCCGCGGTATTATTTGACAACATACCTGGCGAGTTGGACTCCACGTCTCCGGGGGACCTTTATATACATCAGTAACATAATATAAGCTAGCCTAACCTAATCTAACATCTCGGCGGTAATGTTTGACCACATTCCTGGCGAGTTGGCCTCTACGTCCCCGTGGGAACTTTATATACATCAATAACGTAATATAACCTAACCTAACCCAACCTAACATCTCGGCGGTAATATTTGACAACATTCCTGGCGAGTTGGCTTCTCCGTCCCCGTGGGACCTTTATATACATCAATGACGTAATATAACCTAACCTAACCCAACCTAACATCTCGGCGGTAATATTTGACGACATTCCTGGCGAGTTGGCCTCTACGTTTCCGTGGGACCTTTATATACTTCAATAACGTAATATATTCTAACCTAACCCAATCTAACATCTCCGCGGTAATATTTGACAACATTCCTGGCGAGTTGGCCTCTACGTTTCCGTTTGACCTTCATATACATCAATAACGCAATCTAACCTAACATAACCCAACCTAACATCTCGGCGGTAATATTTGACAACATTCCTGGCGAGTTGGCTTCTCCGTCCCCGTGGGACCTTTATATACATCAATAACGTAATATAACCTAACCTAACCCAACCTAACATCTCGGCGGTAATATTTGACGACATTCCTGGCGAGTTGGCCTCTACGTCTCCGTTGACCTTCATATACATCAATAACGTAATATAACGTAACCTAACCAACCTATCATCTCGGAGGTTATATTTGACAACATTCCTGGCGAGTTGGCTTCTCCGTCTCCGTGGGACCTTTATATACATCAATAACGTAATATAACCTAACCTAAACCAACCTTACATCTCCGCGGTATTATTTGACAACATACCTGGCGAGTTGGCCTCCACGTCTCCGGGGGACCTTTATATACATCAATAACGAAATATAACCTAACCTAAATCAACCTAACATCTCGGCGGTAATATTTGACAACATTCCTGGCGAGTTGGCTTCTCCATCCCCGCGGGACCTTTATATACATCAATAACGTAATATAACTTAACCTAACCCAACCTAACATCTCCGCGGTAATATTTGACAACATACCTGGCGAGTTGGCCTCTACGTCTCCGTGGGCCCTTCATATACATCAATAACGTAATATAACATAACCTAACCCAATCTAGCATCTCGGCTGTAATATTTGACCACATTCCTGGCTTGTTGGCCTCTACGTCTCCGTGAGACCTTTATATACGTCTATAACGTAATATAACCTAACGTAACCCAATCTAACATCTCGGCGGTAATATTTGACATCATTCCTGGCGAGTTGGCCTCTACGTCTCCGTGGGACCTTTATATACATCAATAACATAATATAAGCTAGCCTAACCCAATCTAACATCTCGGCGGTAATATTTGACCACATTCCTGGCTTGCTGACCTCTACGTCTCCGTGGGACCTTTATATACATCAATAACGTAATATAACCTAACGTAACCCAACCTAACATCTCGGCGGTAATATTTGACCACATTCCTGGCAAGTTGGCCTCTACGTCTTCGTGGGTCCTTTATATACATCAATAACGTAATATAACCTAACGTAACCCAATCTAACATCTCGGCGGTAATATTTGACATCATTCCTGGCGAGTTGGCCTCTACGTCTTCGTGGGACCTTTATATACATCATTAACGTAATATAACTTATCCTAACCCAACCTAACATCTCGGCGGTAGTATTTGAAAACATTCCTAGCGAGTTGGCCTCTACGTCTCCGTGGGACCTTTATATACATCAATAACGTAATATAACCTAACCTAACCCAATCTAACATCTCGGCGGTAATATTTGACATCATTCCTGGCGAGTTGGCCTCTACGTCTCCGTTGACCTTCATATACATCAATAACGTAATATAACCTAACCTAACCCAACCTAACATCTCCGCGGTATTATTTGACAACATACCTGGCGAGTTGGCCTCCACGTCTCCTGGGGACCTTTATATACATCAGTAACATAATATAAGCTAGCCTAACCTAATCTAACATCTCGGCGGTAATGTTTGACCACATTCCTGGCGAGTTGGCCTCTACGTCCCCGTGGGACCTTTATATACATCAATAACGTAATATAACCTAACCTAACCCAACCTAACATCTCGGCGGTAATATTTGACAACATTCCTGGCGAGTTGGCTTCTCCGTCCCCGTGGGACCTTTATATACATCAATGACGTAATATAACCTAACCTAACCCAACCTAACATCTCGGCGGTAATATTTGACGACATTCCTGGCGAGTTGGCCTCTACGTTTCCGTGGGACCTTTATATACTTCAATAACGTAATATAACCTAACCTAACCCAATCTAACATCTCCGCGGTAATATTTGACAATATTCCTGGCGAGTTGGCCTCTACGTTTCCGTTTGACCTTCATATACATCAATAACGCAATCTAATCTAACATAACCCAACCTAACATCTCGGCGGTAATATTTGACAACATTCCTGGCGAGTTGGCTTCTCCGTCCCCGTGGGACCTTTATATACATCAATGACGTAATATAACCTAACCTAACCCAACCTAACATCTCGGCGGTAATATTTGACGACATTCCTGGCGAGTTGGCCTCTACGTTTCCGTGGGACCTTTATATACTTCAATAACGTAATATAACCTAGCCTAACCCAATCTAACATCTCCGCGGTAATATTTGACAATATTCCTGGCGAGTTGGCCTCTACGTCTCCGCGGGATCTTTATATACATCAATAACGTAATATAACATAACCTAACACAATCTAGCATCTCGGCTGTAATATTTGACCACATTCCTGGCTTGTTGGCCTCTACGTCTCCGTGAGACCTTTATATACGTCTATAACGTAATATAACCTAACCTAACCCAACCTAACTTCTCGGCGGTAATATTTGAAAACATACCTGGCGAGGTGGCCTCTACGTCTCCGTGGGATATTTATATACATCAATAACATAATATAAGCTAGCCTAACCCAATCTAACATCTCGGCGGTAATATTTGACCACATACCTGGCGAGGTGGCCTCTACGTCTCCGTGGGATATTTATATACATCAATAACATAATATAAGCTAGCCTAACCCAACCTAACATCTCCGCGGTAATATTTGACAACATACCTGGCGAGTTGGCCTCTACGTCCCCGTGGGACCTTTATATACATCAATGACGTAATATAACCTAACCTAACCCAACCTAACATCTCGGCGGTAATATTTGACGACATTCCTGGCGAGTTGGCCTCTACGTTTCCGTGGAACATTTATATACTTCAATAACGTAATATAACCTAGCCTAACCCAATCTAACATCTCCGCGGTAATATTTGACAATATTCCTGGCGAGTTGGCCTCTACGTCTCCGCGGGATCTTTATATACATCAATAACGTAATATAACATAACCTAACCCAATCTAGCATCTCGGCTGTAATATTTGACCACATTCCTGGCTTGTTGGCCTCTACGTCTCCGTGAGACCTTTATATACGTCTATAACGTAATATAACCTAACCTAACCCAACCTAACTTCTCGGCGGTAATATTTGAAAACATACCTGGCGAGGTGGCCTCTACGTCTCCGTGGGATATTTATATACATCAATAACATAATATAAGCTTGCCTAACCCAATCTAACATCTCGGCGGTAATATTTGACCACATTCCTGGCGAGTTGGCCTCTACGTCTTCGTGGGACCTTTATATACATCAATAACGTAATATAACCTAACCTAACCCAACCTAACATCTCCGCGGTATTATTTGACAACATACCTGGCGAGTTGGCCTCCACGTCTCCTGGGGACCTTTATATACATCAGTAACATAATATAAGCTAGCGTAACCTAATCTAACATCTCGGCGGTAATGTTTGACCACATTCCTGGCGAGTTGGCCTCTACGTCCCCGTGGGACCTTTATATACATCAATAACGTAATATAACGTAACCTAACCAACCTATCATCTCGGCGGTTATATTTGACAACATTCCTGGCGAGTTGGCTTCTCCGTCTCCGTGGGACCTTTATATACATCAATAACGTAATATAACCTAACCTAACCCAACCTTACATCTCCGCGGTATTATTTGACAACATACCTGGCGAGTTGGCCTCCACGTCTCCGGGGGACCTTTATATACATCAATAACGAAATATAACCTAACCTAAATCAACCTAACATCTCGGCGGTAATATTTGACGACATTCCTGGCGAGTTGGCCTCTACGTTTCCGTGGGACCTTTATATACTTCAATAACGTAATATAACCTAACCTAAATCAACCTATCATCTCGGGGATAATATTTGACAAGATTCCTGGAGAGTTGGCCTCTACGTCTCCGTGGGATCTTTATATACATCAATAACGTAATATAACATAACCTAACACAATCTAGCATCTCGGCGGTAATATTTGACCACATTCCTGGCAAGTTGGCCTCTACGTCTTCGTGGGACCTTTATATACATCAATAACGTAATATAACCTAACGTAACCCAATCTAACATCTCGGCGGTAATATTTGACATCATTCCTGGCGAGTTGGCCTCTACGTCTTCGTGGGACCTTTATATACATCATTAACGTAATATAACTTAACCTAACCCAACCTAACATCTCGGCGGTAGTATTTGAAAACATTCCTAGCGAGTTGGCCTCTACGTCTCCGTGGGACCTTTATATACATCAATAACGTAATATAACCTAACCTAACCCAATCTAACATCTCGGCGGTAATATTTGACATCATTCCTGGCGAGTTGGCCTCTACGTCTCCGTTGACCTTCATATACATCAATAACGTAATATAACCTAACCTAACCCAACCTAACATCTCCGCGGTATTATTTGACAACATACCTGGCGAGTTGGCCTCCACGTCTCCGGGGGACCTTTATATACATCAGTAACATAATATAAGCTAGCCTAACCTAATCTAACATCTCGGCGGTAATGTTTGACCACATTCCTGGCGAGTTGGCCTCTACGTCCCCGTGGGAACTTTATATACATCAATAACGTAATATAACCTAACCTAACCCAACCTAACATCTCGGCGGTAATATTTGACAACATTCCTGGCGAGTTGGCTTCTCCGTCCCCGTGGGACCTTTATATACATCAATGACGTAATATAACCTAACCTAACCCAACCTAACATCTCGGCGGTAATATTTGACGACATTCCTGGCGAGTTGGCCTCTACGTTTCCGTGGGACCTTTATATACTTCAATAACGTAATATAACCTAACCTAACCCAATCTAACATCTCCGCGGTAATATTTGACAATATTCCTGGCGAGTTGGCCTCTGCGTTTCCGTGGGACCTTTATATACTTCAATAACGTAATATAACCTAACCTAAATCAACCTATCATCACGGCGATAATATTTGACAAGATTCCTGGCGAGTTGGCCTCTACGTCTCCGCGGGATCTTTATATACATCAATAACGTAATATAACATAACCTAACCCAATCTAGCATCTCGGCTGTAATATTTGACCACATTCCTGGCTTGTTGGCCTCTACGTCTCCGTGAGACCTTTATATACGTCTATAACGTAATATAACCTAACCTAACCCAACCTAACTTCTCGGCGGTAATATTTGAAAACATACCTGGCGAGGTGGCCTCTACGTCTCCGTGGGATATTTATATACATCAATAACATAATATAAGCTAGCCTAACCCAATCTAACATCTCGGCGGTAATATTTGACCACATTCCTGGCGAGTTGGCCTCTACGTCTTCGTGGGACCTTTATATACATCAATAACGTAATATAACCTAACCTAACCCAACCTAACTTCTCGGCGGTAATATTTGAAAACATACCTGGCGAGGTGGCCTCTACGTCTCCGTGGGATATTTATATACATCAATAACATAATATAAGCTAGCCTAACCCAACCTAACATCTCGGCGGTAATATTTGACATCATTCCTGGCGAGTTGGCCTCTACGTCTCCGTTGACCTTCATATACATCAATAACGTAATATAACCTAACCTAACCCAACCTAACATCTCCGCGGTATTATTTGACAACATACCTGGCGAGTTGGCCTCCACGTCTCCTGGGGACCTTTATATACATCAGTAACATAATATAAGCTAGCCTAACCTAATCTAACATCTCGGCGGTAATGTTTGACCACATTCCTGGCGAGTTGGCCTCTACGTCCCCGTGGGACCTTTATATACATCAATAACGTAATATAACCTAACCTAACCCAACCTAACATCTCGGCGGTAATATTTGACAACATTCCTGGCGAGTTGGCTTCTCCGTCCCCGTGGGACCTTTATATACATCAATGACGTAATATAACCTAACCTAACCCAACCTAACATCTCGGCGGTAATATTTGACGACATTCCTGGCGAGTTGGCCTCTACGTTTCCGTGGGACCTTTATATACTTCAATAACGTAATATAACCTAACCTAACCCAATCTAACATCTCCGCGGTAATATTTGACAATATTCCTGGCGAGTTGGCCTCTACGTTTCCGTTTGACCTTCATATACATCAATAACGCAATCTAATCTAACATAACCCAACCTAACATCTCGGCGGTAATATTTGACAACATTCCTGGCGAGTTGGCTTCTCCGTCCCCGTGGGACCTTTATATACATCAATGACGTAATATAACCTAACCTAACCCAACCTAACATCTCGGCGGTAATATTTGACGACATTCCTGGCGAGTTGGCCTCTACGTTTCCGTGGGACCTTTATATACTTCAATAACGTAATATAACCTAGCCTAACCCAATCTAACATCTCCGCGGTAATATTTGACAATATTCCTGGCGAGTTGGCCTCTACGTCTCCGCGGGATCTTTATATACATCAATAACGTAATATAACATAACCTAACCCAATCTAGCATCTCGGCTGTAATATTTGACCACATTCCTGGCTTGTTGGCCTCTACGTCTTCGTGGGACCTTTATATACATCAATAACGTAATATAACTTAACCTAACCCAACCTAACATCTCCGCGGTAATATTTGACAACATACCTGGCGAGTTGGCCTCTACGTCTCCGTGGGCCCTTCATATACATCAATAACGAAATATAACCTAACCTAAATCAACCTAACATCTCGGCGGTAATATTTGACAACATTCCTGGCGAGTTGGCTTCTCCATCCCCGTGCGATCTTTATATACATCAATAACGTAATATAACCTAACCTAACCCAACCTAACTTCTCGGCGGTAATATTTGAAAAAATACCTGGCGAGGTGGCCTCTACGTCTCCGTGGGATGTTTATATACATCAATAACATAATATAAGCTAGCCTAACCCAACCTAACATCTCCGCGGTAATATTTGACAACATACCTGGCGAGTTGGACTCTACGTCTCCGTGGGCCCTTCATATACATCAATAACGTAATATAACCTAGCCTAACCTAATCTAACATCTCGGCGGTAATGTTTGACCACATTCCTGGCTTGTTGGCCTCTACGTCCCCGTGGGACCTTTATATACATCAATAACAAAATATAAGCTAGCCTAACCCAACCTAACATCTCGGCGGTAATATTTGACAACATTCCTGGCGAGTTGGCTTCTCCGTCCCCGTGGGACCTTTATATACATCAATAACGTAATATAACCTAACCTAACCCAACCTAACATCTCGGCGGTAATATTTGACGACATTCCTGGCGAGTTGGCCTCTACGTTTCCGTGGGACCTTTATATACTTCAATAACGTAATATAACCTAACCTAAATCAACCTATCATCACGGCGATAATATTTGACAAGATTCCTGGCGAGTTGGCCTCTACGTCTCCGCGGGATCTTTATATACATCAATAACGTAATATAACATAACCTACCCCAATCTAGCATCTCGGCTGTAATATTTGACCACATTCCTGGCTTGTTGGCCTCTACGTCTCCGTGAGACCTTTATATACGTCTATAACGTAATATAACCTAACCTAACCCAACCTAACTTCAAGGCGGTAATATTTGAAAACATACCTGGCGAGGTGGCCTCTACGTCTCCGTGGGATATTTATATACATCAATAACATAATATAAGCTAGCCTAACCCAACCTAACATCTCCGCGGTAATATTTGACAACATACCTGGCGAGTTGGCCTCTACGTCTCCGTGGGACCTTCATATACATCCATAACGTAATATAACCTAACCTAACCCAATCTAGCATCTCGGCGGTAATATTTGACCACATTCCTGGCTTGTTGGCCTCTACGTCTCCGTGGGACCTTTATATACATCAATAACATAATATAAGCTAGCCTAACCCAATCTAACATCTCGGCGGTAATATTTGACCACATTCCTGGCTTGCTGACCTCTACGTCTCCGTGGGACCTTTATATACATCAATAACGTAATATAACCTAACGTAACCCAATCTAACATCTCGGCGGTAATATTTGACATCATTCCTGGCGAGTTGGCCTCTACGTCTCCGTGGGACCTTTATATACATCAATAACATAATATAAGCTAGCCTAACCCAATCTAACATCTCGGCGGTAATATTTGACCACATTCCTGGCTTGCTGACCTCTACGTCTCCGTGGGACCTTTATATACATCAATAACGTAATATAACCTAACGTAACCCAACCTAACATCTCGGCGGTAATATTTGACAACATTCCTGGCGAGTTGGCTTCTCCGTCCCCGTGGGTCCTTTATATACATCAATGACGTAATATAACCTAGCCTAACCCAACCTAACATCTCGGCGGTAATATTTGACGACATTCCTGGCGAGTTGGCCTCTACGTTTCCGTGGGACCTTTATATACTTCAATAACGTAATATATTCTAACCTAACCCAATCTAACATCTCCGCGGTAATATTTGACAACATTCCTGGCGAGTTGGCCTCTACGTTTCCGCTTGACCTTCATATACATCAATAACGCAATCTAACCTAACATAACCCAACCTAACATCTCGGCGGTAATATTTGACCACATTCCTGGCAAGTTGGCCTCTACGTCTTCGTGGGTCCTTTATATACATCAATAACGTAATATAACCTAACGTAACCCAATCTAACATCTCGGCGGTAATATTTGACATCATTCCTGGCGAGTTGGCCTCTACGTCTTCGTGGGACCTTTATATACATCATTAACGTAATATAACTTATCCTAACCCAACCTAACATCTCGGCGGTAGTATTTGAAAACATTCCTAGCGAGTTGGCCTCTACGTCTCCGTGGGACCTTTATATACATCAATAACGTAATATAACCTAACCTAACCCAATCTAACATCTCGGCGGTAATATTTGACATCATTCCTGGCTAGTTGGCCTCTACGTCTCCGTTGACCTTCATATACATCAATAACGTAATATAACCTAACCTAACCCAACCTAACATCTCCGCGGTATTATTTGACAACATACCTGGCGAGTTGGCCTCCACGTCTCCGGGGGACCTTTATATACATCAGTAACATAATATAAGCTAGCCTAACCTAATCTAACATCTCGGCGGTAATGTTTGACCACATTCCTGGCGAGTTGGCCTCTACGTCCCCGTGGGACCTTTATATACATCAATAACGTAATATAACCTAACCTAACCCAACCTAACATCTCGGCGGTAATATTTGACAACATTCCTGGCGAGTTGGCTTCTCCGTCCCCGTGGGACCTTTATATACATCAATAACGTAATGTAACCTAACCTAACCCAACCTAACATCTCGGCGGTAATATTTGACGACATTCCTGGCGAGTTGGCCTCTACGTTTCCGTGGGACCTTTATATACTTCAATAACGTAATATAACCTAACCTAAATCAACCTATCATCACGGCGATAATATTTGACAAGATTCGTGGCGAGTTGGCCTCTACGTCTCCGCGGGATCTTTATATACATCAATAACGTAATATAACATAACCTAACCCAATCTAGCATCTCGGCTGTAATATTTGACCACATTCCTCGCTTGTTGGCCTCTACGTCTCCGTGAGACCTTTATATACGTCTATAACGTAATATAACCTAACCTAACCCAACCTAACTTCTCGGCGGTAATATTTGAAAACATACCTGGCGAGGTGGCCTCTACGTCTCCGTGGGATATTTATATACATCAATAACATAATATAAGCTAGCCTAACCCAACCTAACATCTCCGCGGTAATATTTGACAACATACCTGGCGAGTTGGCCTCTACGTCTCCGTGGGACCTTCATATACATCCATAACGTAATATAACCTAACCTAACCCAATCTAGCATCTCGGCGGTAATATTTGACCACATTCCTGGCTTGTTGGCCTCTACGTCTCCGTGGGACCTTTATATACATCAATAACATAATATAAGCTAGCCTAACCCAATCTAACATCTCGGCGGTAATATTTGACCACATTCCTGGCTTGCTGACCTCTACGTCTCCGTGGGACCTTTATATACATCAATAACGTAATATAACCTAACGTAACCCAATCTAACATCTCGGCGGTAATATTTGACATCATTCCTGGCGAGTTGGCCTCTACGTCTTCGTGGGACCTTTATATACATCATTAACGTAATATAACTTAACCTAACCCAACCTAACATCTCCGCGGTAATATTTGACAACATATCTGGCGAGTTGGCCTCTACGTCCCCGTGGGACCTTTATATACATCAATAACGTAATATAACCTAACCTAACCCAACCTAACATCTCGGCGGTAATATTTGACAACATTCCTGGCGAGTTGGCTTCTCCGTCCCCGTGGGTCCTTTATATACATCAATGACGTAATATAACCTAACCTAACCCAACCTAACATCTCGGCGGTAATATTTGACGACATTCCTGGCGAGTTGGCCTCTACGTTTCCGTGGGACCTTTATATACTTCAATAACGTAATATATTCTAACCTAACCCAATCTAACATCACCGCGGTAATATTTGACAACATTCCTGGCGAGTTGGCCTCGACGTTTCCGCTTGACCTTCATATACATCAATAACGCAATCTAACCTAACATAACCCAACCTAACATCTCGGCGGTAATATTTGACCACATTCCTGGCAAGTTGGCCTCTACGTCTTCGTGGGTCCTTTATATACATCAATAACGTAATATAACCTAACTTAACCCAATCTAACATCTCGGCGGTAATATTTGACATCATTCCTGGCGAGTTGGCCTCTACGTCTTCGTGGGACCTTTATATACATCATTAACGTAATATAACTTATCCTAACCCAACCTAACATCTCGGCGGTAGTATTTGAAAACATTCCTAGCGAGTTGGCCTCTATGTCTCCGTGGGACCTTTATATACATCAATAACGTAATATAACCTAACCTAACCCAATCTAACATCTCGGCGGTAATATTTGACATCATTCCTGGCGAGTTGGCCTCTACGTCTCCGTTGACCTTCATATACATCAATAACGTAATATAACCTAACCTAATCCAACCTAACATCTCCGCGGTATTATTTGACAACATACCTGGCGAGTTGGCCTCCACGTCTCCGGGGGACCTTTATATACATCAGTAACATAATATAAGCTAGCCTAACCTAATCTAACATCTCGGCGGTAATGTTTGACCACATTCCTGGCGAGTTGGCCTCTACGTCCCCGTGGGACCTTTATATACATCAATAACGTAATATAACCTAACCTAACCCAACCTAACATCTCGGCGGTAATATTTGACAACATTCCTGGCGAGTTGGCTTCTCCGTCCCCGTGGGACCTTTATATACATCAATAACGTAATATAACCTAACCTAACCCAACCTAACATCTCGGCGGTAATATTTGACGACATTCCTGGCGAGTTGGCCTCTACGTTTCCGTGGGACCTTTATATACTTCAATAACGTAATATAACCTAACCTAAATCAACCTATCATCACGGCGATAATATTTGACAAGATTCCTGGCGAGTTGGCCTCTACGTCTCCGCGGGATCTTTATATACATCAATAACGTAATATAACATAACCTAACCCAATCTAGCATCTCGGCTGTAATATTTGACCACATTCCTGGCTTGTTGGCCTCTACGTCTCCGTGAGACCTTTATATACGTCTATAACGTAATATAACCTAACCTAACCCAACCTAACTTCTCGGCGGTAATATTTGAAAACATACCTGGCGAGGTGGCCTCTACGTCTCCGTGGGATATTTATATACATCAATAACATAATATAAGCTAGCCTAACCCAATCTAACATCTCGGCGGTAATATTTGACCACATTCCTGGCGAGTTGGCCTCTACGTCTTCGTGGGACCTTTATATACATCAATAACGTAATATAACCTAACCTAACCCAACCTAACTTCTCGGCGGTAATATTTGAAAACATACCTGGCGAGGTGGCCTCTACGTCTCCGTGGGATATTTATATACATCAATAACATAATATAAGCTAGCCTAACCCAACCTAACATCTCCGCGGTAATATTTGACAACATACCTGGCGAGTTGGCCTCTACGTCTCCGTGGGCCCTTCATATACATCCATAACGTAATATAACCTAACCTAACCCAATCTAGCATCTGGGCGGTAATATTTGACCACATTCCTGGCTTGTTGGCCTCTACGTCTCCGTGGGACCTTTATATACATCAATAACATAATATAAGCTAGCCTAACCCAATCTAACATCTCGGCGGTAATATTTGACCACATTCCTGGCTTGCTGACCTCTACGTCTCCGTGGGACCTTTATATACATCAATAACGTAATATAACCTAACGTAACCCAATCTAACATCTCGGCGGTAATATTTGACATCATTCCTGGCGTGTTGGCCTCTACGTCTTCGTGGGACCTTTATATACATCATTAACGTAATATAACTTAACCTAACCCAACCTAACATCTCCGCGGTAATATTTGACAACATATCTGGCGAGTTGGCCTCTACGTCCCCGTGGGACCTTTATATACATCAATAACGTAATATAACCTAACCTAACCCAACCTAACATCTCGGCGGTAATATTTGACGACATTCCTGGCGAGTTGGCCTCTACGTTTCCGTGGGACCTTTATATACTTCAATAACGTAATATATTCTAACCTAACCCAATCTAACATCTCCGCGGTAATATTTGACAACATTCCTGGCGAGTTGGCCTCTACGTTTCCGTTTGACCTTCATATACATCAATAACGCAATCTAACCTAACATAACCCAACCTAACATCTCGGCGGTAATATTTGACAACATTCCTGGCGAGTTGGCTTCTCCGTCTCCGTGGGACCTTTATATACATCAATAACGTAATATAACCTAACCTAACCCAACCTTACATCTCCGCGGTATTATTTGACAACATACCTGGCGAGTTGGCCTCCACGTCTCCGGGGGACCTTTATATACATCAATAACGAAATATAACCTAACCTAAATCAACCTAACATCTCGGCGGTAATATTTGACAACATTCCTGGCGAGTTGGCTTCTCCATCCCCGCGGGACCTTTATATACATCAATAACGTAATATAACTTAACCTAACCCAACCTAACATCTCGGCGGTAATATTTGACGACATTCCTGGCGAGTTGGCCTCTACGTTTCCGTGGGACCTTTATATACTTCAATAACGTAATATAACCTAACCTAAATCAACCTATCATCTCGGCGATAATATTTGACAAGATTCCTGGCGAGTTGGCCTCTACGTCTCCGTGGGATCTTTATATACATCAATAACGTAATATAACATAACCTAACACAATCTAGCATCTCGGCGGTAATATTTGACCACATTCCTGGCAAGTTGGCCTCTACGTCTTCGTGGGACCTTTATATACATCAATAACGTAATATAACTTAACCTAACCCAACCTAACATCTCCGCGGTAATATTTGACAACATACCTGGCGAGTTGGCCTCTACGTCTCCGTGGGCCCTTCATATACATCAATAACGAAATATAACCTAACCTAAATCAATCTAACATCTCGGCGGTAATATTTGACAACATTCCTGGCGAGTTGGCTTCTCCATCCCCGTGCGATCTTTATATACATCAATAACGTAATATAACCTAACCTAACCCAACCTAACTTCTCGGCGGTAATATTTGAAAACATACCTGGCGAGGTGGCCTCTACGTCTCCGTGGGATATTTATATACATCAATAACATAATATAAGCTAGCCTAACCCAACCTAACATCTCCGCGGTAATATTTGACAACATACCTGGCGAGTTGGCCTCTACGTCTCCGTGGGCCCTTCATATACATCAATAACGTAATATAACCTAGCCTAACCTAATCTAACATCTCGACGGTAATGTTTGACCACATTCCTGGCTTGTTGGCCTCTACGTCCCCGTGGGACCTTTATATACATCAATAACATAATATAAGCTAGCCTAACCCAACCTAACATCTCGACGGTAATATTTGACAACATTCCTGGCGAGTTGGCTTCTCCTTCCCCGTGGGACCTTTATATACATCAATAACGTAATATAACCTATCCTAACCCAACCTAACATCTCGGCGGTAATATTTGACGACATTCCTGGCGAGTTGGCCTCTACGTTTCCGTGGGACCTTTATATACTTCAATAACGTAATATAACCTAACCTAAATCAACCTATCATCACGGCGATAATATTTGACAAGATTCCTGGCGAGTTGGCCTCTACGTCTCCGCGGGATCTTTATATACATCAATAACGTAATATAACATAACCTAACCCAATCTAGCATCTCGGCTGTAATATTTGACCACATTCCTGGCTTGTTGGCCTCTACGTCTCCGTGAGACCTTTATATACGTCTATAACGTAATATAACCTAACCTAACCCAACCTAACTTCACGGCGGTAATATTTGACAACATATCTGGCGAGTTGGCCTCTACGTCCCCGTGGGACCTTTATATACATCAATAACGTAATATAACCTAACCTAACCCAATCTAACATCTCGGCGGTAATATTTGACCACATTCCTGGCGAGTTGGCCTCTACGTCTTCGTGGGACCTTTATATACATCAATAACGTACTATAACCTAACCTAACCCAACCTAACTTCTCGGCGGTAATATTTGAAAACATACCTGGCGAGGTGGCCTCTACGTCTCCGTGGGATATTTATATACATCAATAACATAATATAAGCTAGCCTAACCCAACCTAACATCTCCGCGGTAATATTTGACAACATACCTGGCGAGTTGGCCTCTACGTCTCCGTGGGCCCTTCATATACATCCATAACGTAATATAACCTAACCTAACCCAATCTAGCATCTCGGCGGTAATATTTGACCACATTCCTGGCTTGTTGGCCTCTACGTCTCCGTGGGACCTTTATATACATCAATAACATAATATAAGCTAGCCTAACCCAATCTAACATCTCGGCGGTAATATTTGACCACATTCCTGGCTTGCTGACCTCTACGTCTCCGTGGGACCTTTATATACATCAATAACGTAATATAACCTAACGTAACCCAATCTAACATCTCGGCGGTAATATTTGACATCATTCCTGGCGAGTTGGCCTCTACGTCTTCGTGGGACCTTTATATACATCATTAACGTAATATAACTTAACCTAACCCAACCTAACATCTCCGCGGTAATATTTGACAACATATCTGGCGAGTTGGCCTCTACGTCCCCGTGGGACCTTTATATACATCAATAACGTAATATAACCTAACCTAACCCAACCTAACATCTCGGCGGTAATATTTGACAACATTCCTGGCGAGTTGGCTTCTCCGTCCCCGTGGGTCCTTTATATACATCAATGACGTAATATAACCTAACCTAACCCAACCTAACATCTCGGCGGTAATATTTGACGACATTCCTGGCGAGTTGGCCTCTACGTTTCCGTGGGACCTTTATATACTTCAATAACGTAATATAACCTAACCTAAATCAACCTATCATCTCGGCGATAATATTTGACAAGATTCCTGGCGAGTTGGCCTCTACGTCTCCGTGGGATCTTTATATACATCAATAACGTAATATAACATAACCTAACACAATCTAGCATCTCGGCGGTAATATTTGACCACATTCCTGGCAAGTTGGCCTCTACGTCTTCGTGGGACCTTTATATACATCAATAACGTAATATAACTTAACCTAACCCAACCTAACATCTCCGCGGTAATATTTGACAACATACCTGGCGAGTTGGCCTCTACGTCTCCGTGGGCCCTTCATATACATCAATAACGAAATATAACCTAACCTAAATCAACCTAACACCTCGGCGGTAATATTTGACAACATTCCTGGCGAGTTGGCTTCTCCATCCCCGTGCGATCTTTATATACATCAATAACGTAATATAACCTAACCTAACCCAACCTAACTTCTCGGCGGTAATATTTGAAAACATACCTGGCGAGGTGGCCTCTACGTCTCCGTGGGATATTTATATACATCAATAACATAATATAAGCTAGCCTAACCCAACCTAACATCTCCGCGGTAATATTTGACAACATACCTGGCGAGTTGGCCTCTACGTCTCCGTGGGCCCTTCATATACATCAATAACGTAATATAACCTAGCCTAACCTAATCTAACATCTCGACGGTAATGTTTGACCACATTCCTGGCTTGTTGGCCTCTACGTCCCCGTGGGACCTTTATATACATCAATAACATAATATAAGCTAGCCTAACCCAACCTAACATCTCGACGGTAATATTTGACAACATTCCTGGCGAGTTGGCTTCTCCTTCCCCGTGGGACCTTTATATACATCAATAACGTAATATAACCTATCCTAACCCAACCTAACATCGCGGCGGTAATATTTGACGACATTCCTGGCGAGTTGGCCTCTACGTTTCCGTGGGACCTTTATATACTTCAATAACGTAATATAACCTAACCTAAATCAACCTATCATCACGGCGATAATATTTGACAAGATTCCTGGCGAGTTGGCCTCTACGTCTCCGCGGGATCTTTATATACATCAATAACGTAATATAACATAACCTAACCCAATCTAGCATCTCGGCTGTAATATTTGACCACATTCCTGGCTTGTTGGCCTCTACGTCTCCGTGAGACCTTTATATACGTCTATAACGTAATATAACCTAACCTAACCCAATCTAACATCTCGGCGGTAATATTTGACCACATTCCTGGCGAGTTGGCCTCTACGTCTTCGTGGGACCTTTATATACATCAATAACGTAATATAACCTAACCTAACCCAACCTAACTTCTCGGCGGTAATATTTGAAAACATACCTGGCGAGGTGGCCTCTACGTCTCCGTGGGATATTTATATACATCAATAACATAATATAAGCTAGCCTAACCCAACCTAACATCTCCGCGGTAATATTTGACAACATACCTGGCGAGTTGGCCTCTACGTCTCCGTGGGCCCTTCATATACATCCATAACGTAATATAACCTAACCTAACCCAATCTAGCATCTCGGCGGTAATATTTGACCACATTCCTGGCTTGTTGGCCTCTACGTCTCCGTGGGACCTTTATATACATCAATAACATAATATAAGCTAGCCTAACCCAATCTAACATCTCGGCGGTAATATTTGACCACATTCCTGGCTTGCTGACCTCTACGTCTCCGTGGGACCTTTATATACATCAATAACGTAATATAACCTAACGTAACCCAATCTAACATCTCGGCGGTAATATTTGACATCATTCCTGGCGAGTTGGCCTCTACGTCTTCGTGGGACCTTTATATACATCATTAACGTAATATAACTTAACCTAACCCAACCTAACATCTCCGCGGTAATATTTGACAACATATCTGGCGAGTTGGCCTCTACGTCCCCGTGGGACCTTTATATACATCAATAACGTAATATAACCTAACCTAACCCAACCTAACATCTCGGCGGTAATATTTGACAACATTCCTGGCGAGTTGGCTTCTCCGTCCCCGTGGGTCCTTTATATACATCAATGACGTAATATAACCTAACCTAACCCAACCTAACATCTCGGCGGTAATATTTGACGACATTCCTGGCGAGTTGGCCTCTACGTTTCCGTGGGACCTTTATATACTTCAATAACGTAATATATTCTAACCTAACCCAATCTAACATCACCGCGGTAATATTTGACAACATTCCTGGCGAGTTGGCCTCGACGTTTCCGCTTGACCTTCATATACATCAATAACGCAATCTAACCTAACATAACCCAACCTAACATCTCGGCGGTAATATTTGACCACATTCCTGGCAAGTTGGCCTCTACGTCTTCGTGGGTCCTTTATATACATCAATAACGTAATATAACCTAACGTAACCCAATCTAACATCTCGGCGGTAATATTTGACATCATTCCTGGCGAGTTGGCCTCTACGTCTTCGTGGGACCTTTATATACATCATTAACGTAATATAACTTAACCTAACCCAACCTAACATCTCGGCGGTAGTATTTGAAAATATTCCTAGCGAGTTGGCCTCTACGTCTCCGTGGGACCTTTATATACATCAATAACGTAATATAACCTAACCTAACCCAATCTAACATCTCGGCGGTAATATTTGACATCATTCCTGGCGAGTTGGCCTCTACGTCTCCGTTGACCTTCATATACATCAATAACGTAATATAACCTAACCTAACCTAACCTAACATCTCCGCGGTATTATTTGACAACATACCTGGCGAGTTGGCCTCCACGTCTCCGGGGGACCTTTATATACATCAGTAACATAATATAAGCTAGCCTAACCTAATCTAACATCTCGGCGGTAATGTTTGACCACATTCCTGGCGAGTTGGCCTCTACGTCCCCGTGGGACCTTTATATACATCAATAACGTAATATAACCTAACCTAACCCAACCTAACATCTCGGCGGTAATATTTGACAACATTCCTGGCGAGTTGGCTTCTCCGTCCCCGTGGGACCTTTATATACATCAATGACGTAATATAACCTAACCTAACCCAACCTAACAATCTCGGCGGTAATATTTGACGACATTCCTGGCGAGTTGGCCTCTACGTTTCCGTGGGACCTTTATATACTTCAATAACGTAATATAACCTAACCTAACCCAATCTAACATCTCCGCGGTAATATTTGACAATATTCCTGGCGAGTTGGCCTCTACGTTTCAGTTTGACCTTCATATACATCAATAACGCAATCTAATCTAACATAACCCAACCTAACATCTCGGCGGTAATATTTGACAACATTCCTGGCGAGTTGGCTTCTCCGTCCCCGTGGGACCTTTATATACATCAATAACGTAATATAACCTAACCTAACCCAACCTAACATCTCGGCGGTAATATTTGACGACATTCCTGGCGAGTTGGCCTCTACGTTTCCGTGGGACCTTTATATACTTCAATAACGTAATATAACCTAACCTAAATCAACCTATCATCACGGCGATAATATTTGACAAGATTCCTGGCGAGTTGGCCTCTACGTCTCCGCGGGATCTTTATATACATCAATAACGTAATATAACATAACCTAACCCAATCTATCATCTCGGCTGTAATATTTGACCACATTCCTGGCTTGTTGGCCTCTACGTCTCCGTGAGACCTTTATATACGTCTATAACGTAATATAACCTAACCTAACCCAACCTAACCTCTCGGCGGTAATATTTGAAAACATACCTGGCGAGGTGGCCTCTACGTCTCCGTGGGATATTTATATACATCAATAACATAATATAAGCTAGCCTAACCCAATCTAACATCTCGGCGGTAATATTTGACCACATTCCTGGCGAGTTGGCCTCTACGTCTTCGTGGGACCTTTATATACATCAATAACGTAATATAACCTAACCTAACCCAACCTAACTTCTCGGCGGTAATATTTGAAAACATACCTGGCGAGGTGGCCTCTACGTCTCCGTGGGATATTTATATACATCAATAACATAATATAAGCTAGCCTAACCCAACCTAACATCTCCGCGGTAATATTTGACAACATACCTGGCGAGTTGGCCTCTACGTCTCCGTGGGCCCTTCATATACATCCATAACGTAATATAACCTAACCTAACCCAATCTAGCATCTCGGCGGTAATATTTGACCACATTCCTGGCTTGTTGGCCTCTACGTCTCCGTGGGACCTTTATATACATCAATAACATAATATAAGCTAGCCTAACCCAATCTAACATCTCGGCGGTAATATTTGACCACATTCCTGGCTCGCTGACCTCTACGTCTCCGTGGGGCCTTTATATACATCAATAACGTAATATAACCTAACGTAACCCAATCTAACATCTCGGCGGTAATATTTGACATCATTCCTGGCGAGTTGGCCTCTACGTCTTCGTGGGACCTTTATATACATCATTAACGTAATATAACTTAACCTAACCCAACCTAACATCTCCGCGGTAATATTTGACAACATATCTGGCGAGTTGGCCTCTACGTCCCCGTGGGACCTTTATATACATCAATAACGTAATATAACCTAACCTAACCCAACCTAACATCTCGGCGGTAATATTTGACAACATTCCTGGCGAGTTGGCTTCTCCGTCCCCGTGGGTCCTTTATATACATCAATGACGTAATATAACCTAACCTAACCCAACCTAACATCTCGGCGGTAATATTTGACGACATTCCTGGCGAGTTGGCCTCTACGTTTCCGTGGGACCTTTATATACTTCAATAACGTAATATATTCTAACCTATCCCAATCTAACATCTCCGCGGTAATATTTGACAACATTCCTGGCGAGTTGGCCTCTACGTTTCCGTTTGACCTTCATATACATCAATAACGCAATCTAACCTAACATAACCCAAACTAACATCTCGGCGGTAATATTTGACAACATTCCTGGCGAGTTGGCTTCTCCGTCCCCGTGGGACCTTTATATACATCAATAACGTAATATAACCTAACCTAACCCAACCTAACATCTCGGCGGTAATATTTGACGACATTCCTGGCGAGTTGGCCTCTACGTCTCCGTTGACCTTCATATACATCAATAACGTAATATAACGTAACCTAACCAACCTATCATCTCGGCGGTTATATTTGACAACATTCCTGGCGAGTTGGCTTCTCCGTCTCCGTGGGACCTTTATATACATCAATAACGTAATATAACCTAACCTAACCCAACCTTACATCTCCGCGGTATTATTTGACAACATACCTGGCGAGTTGGCCTCCACGTCTCCGGGGGACCTTTATATACATCAATAACGTAATATAACTTAACCTAACCCAACCTAACATCTCGGCGGTAATATTTGACGACATTCCTGGCGAGTTGGCCTCTACGTTCCCGTGGGACCTTTATATACTTCAATAACGTAATATAACCTAACCTAAATCAACCTATCATCTCGGCGATAATATTTGACAAGATTCCTGGCGAGTTGGCCTCTACGTCTCCGTGGGATCTTTATATACATCAATAACGTAATATAACATAACCTAACACAATCTAGCATCTCGGCGGTAATATTTGACCACATTCCTGGCAAGTTGGCCTCTACGTCTTCGTGGGACCTTTATATACATCAATAACGTAATATAACTTAACCTAACCCAACCTAACATCTCCGCGGTAATATTTGACAACATACCTGGCGAGTTGGCCTCTACGTCTCCGTGGGCCCTTCATATACATCAATAACGAAATATAACCTAACCTAAATCAACCTAACATCTCGGCGGTAATATTTGACAACATTCCTGGCGAGTTGGCTTCTCCATCCCCGTGCGATCTTTATATACATCAATAACGTAATATAACCTAACCTAACCCAACCTAACTTCTCGGCGGTAATATTTGAAAACATACCTGGCGAGGTGGCCTCTACGTCTCCGTGGGATATTTATATACATCAATAACATAATATAAGCTAGCCTAACCCAACCTAACATCTCCGCGGTAATATTTGACAACATACCTGGCGAGTTGGCCTCTACGTCTCCGTGGGCCCTTCATATACATCAATAACGTAATATAACCTAGCCTAACCTAATCTAACATCTCGGCGGTAATGTTTGACCACATTCCTGGCTTGTTGGCCTCTACGTCCCCGTGGGACCTTTACATACATCAATAACATAATATAAGCTAGCCTAACCCAATCTAACATCTCGGCGGTAATATTTGACAACATTCCTGGCGAGTTGGCTTCTCCATCCCCGTGGGACCTTTATATACATCAATAACGTAATATAACCTAACCTAACCCAACCTAACATCTCGGCGGTAATATTTGACGACATTCCTGGCGAGTTGGCCTCTACGTTTCCGTGGGACCTTTATATACTTCAATAACGTAATATAACCTAACCTAAATCAACCTATCATCTCGGCGGTAATATTTGACAACATTCCTGGCGAGTTGGCCTCTACGTCTCCGTGGGCCCTTCATATACATCAATAACGAAATATAACGTAACCTAAATCAACCTAACATCTCGGCGGTGATATTTGACAACATTCCTGGCGAGTTAGCTTCTCCATCCCCGTGGGACATTTATATGCATCAATAACGTAATATAACCTAACCTAACCCAATCTAACATCTCGGCGGTAATATTTGACCACATTCCTGGCGAGTTGGCCTCTACGTCTCCGTGGGATATTTATATACATCAATAACATAATATAAGCTAGCCTAACCCAACCTAACATCTCGGCGATAATATTTGACAAGATTCCTGGCGAGTTGGCCTCTACGTCTCCGTGGGATCTTTATATACATCAATAACGTAATATAACATAACCTAACCCAATCTAGCATCTCGGCTGTAATATTTGACCACATTCCTGGCTTCTTGGCCTCTACGTCTCCGTGAAACCTTTATATACATCTATAACGTAATATAACCTAACCTAACCCAACCTAACTTCTCGGCGGTAATATTTGAAAACATACCTGGCGAGGTGGCCTCTACGTGTCCGTGGGACCTTTATATACATCAATAACGTAATATAACATAACCTAACCCAATCTAACCTCTCGGCGCTAATATTTCACCACATTCCTGGCTAGTTGGCCTCTACGTCTCCGAGGGACCTTCATATACACCAATAACGAAATATAACCTAACCTATCCTAACCTATCATCTCGGCGGTAACATTTGACAACATTCCCGGCGAGTTGGCCTCCACGTCTCCGTGGGACCTTTATATACAACAATAACGTAATATAACGTAACCTAACCCAACCTAACATCTCCGCGGTATTATTTGACATCATACCTGGCGAGTTGGCCTCCACGTCTCCGTGGGACCTTTATATACATCAATAACATAATATAAGCTTGCCTAACCTAATTTAACATCTCGGCGGTAATATTTGACGACATTCCTGGCGAGTTGGCCTCTACGTTTCCGTGGGATATTTATATACATCAATAACATAATATAAGCTAAGCTAACCCAATCTAACATCTCCGCGGTAATATTTGACAACATACCTGGCGAGTAGGCCTCTACGTTTCCGTGGGACCTTTATATACTTCAATAACGTAATATAACCTAACCTAAATCAACCTATCATCTCGGCGATAATATTTGACAAGATTACTGGCGAGTTGGCCTCTACGTCTCCGTGGGATCTTTATATACATCAATAACGTAATATAACATAACCTAACCCAATCTAACATCTCGGCGGTAATATTTGACGACATTCCTGGCGAGTTGGCCTCTACGTTTCCGTGGGACCTTTATATACTTCAATAACGTAATATAACCTAACCTAACACAACCTAACATCTCCGCGGTAATATTTGACAACATTCCTGGCGAGTTGGCCTCTACGTTTCCGTTTGACCTTCATATACATCAATAACGCAATCTAACCTAACATAACCCAACCTAACATCTCGGCGGTAATATTTGACAACATTCCTGGCGAGTTGGCTTCTCCGTCTCCGTGGGACCTTTATATACATCAATAACGTAATATAACCTAACCTAACCCAACCTAACATCTCCGCGGTATTATTTGACAACATACCTGGCGAGTTGGCCTCCACGTCTCCGGGGGACCTTTATATACATCAGTAACATAATATAAGCTAGCCTAACCTAATCTAACATCTCGGCGGTAATGTTTGACCACATTCCTGGCGAGTTGGCCTCTACGTCCCCGTGGGACCTTTATATACATCAATAACGTAATATAACCTAACCTAACCCAACCTAACATCTCGGCGGTAATATTTGACAACATTCCTGGCGAGTTGGCTTCTCCGTCCCCGTGGGACCTTTATATACATCAATGACGTAATATAACCTAACCTAACCCAACCTAACATCTCGGCGGTAATATTTGACGACATTCCTGGCGAGTTGGCCTCTACGTTTCCGTGGGACCTTTATATACTTCAATAACGTAATATAACCTAACCTAACCCAATCTAACATCTCCGCGGTAATATTTGACAATATTCCTGGCGAGTTGGCCTCTACGTTTCCGTTTGACCTTCATATACATCAATAACGCAATCTAATCTAACATAACCCAACCTAACATCTCGGCGGTAATATTTGACAACATTCCTGGCGAGTTGGCTTCTCCGTCCCCGTGGGACCTTTATATACATCAATAACGTAATATAACCTAACCTAACCCAACCTAACATCTCGGCGGTAATATTTGACGACATTCCTGGCGAGTTGGCCTCTACGTTTCCGTGGGACCTTTATATACTTCAATAACGTAATATAACCTAACCTAAATCAACCTATCATCACGGCGATAATATTTGACAAGATTCCTGGCGAGTTAGCCTCTACGTCTCCGCGGGATCTTTATATACATCAATAACGTAATATAACATAACCTAACCCAATCTAGCATCTCGGCTGTAATATTTGACCACATTCCTGGCTTGTTGGCCTCTACGTCTCCGTGAGACCTTTATATACGTCTATAACGTAATATAACCTAACCTAACCCAACCTAACCTCTCGGCGGTAATATTTGAAAACATACCTGGCGAGGTGGCCTCTACGTCTCCGTGGGATATTTATATACATCAATAACATAATATAAGCTAGCCTAACCCAATCTAACATCTCGGCGGTAATATTTGACCACATTCCTGGCGAGTTGGCCTCTACGTCTTCGTGGGACCTTTATATACATCAATAACGTAATATAACCTAACCTAACCCAACCTAACTTCTCGGCGGTAATATTTGAAAACATACCTGGCGAGGTGGCCTCTACGTCTCCGTGGGATATTTATATACATCAATAACATAATATAAGCTAGCCTAACCCAACCTAACATCTCCGCGGTAATATTTGACAACATACCTGGCGAGTTGGCCTCTACGTCTCCGTGGGCCCTTCATATACATCCATAACGTAATATAACCTAACCTAACCCAATCTAGCATCTCGGCGGTAATATTTGACCACATTCCTGGCTTGTTGGCCTCTACGTCTCCGTGGGACCTTTATATACATCAATAACATAATATAAGCTAGCCTAACCCAATCTAACATCTCGGCGGTAATATTTGACCACATTCCTGGCTTGCTGACCTCTACGTCTCCGTGGGACCTTTATATACATCAATAACGTAATATAACCTAACGTAACCCAATCTAACATCTCGGCGGTAATATTTGACATCATTCCTGGCGAGTTGGCCTCTACGTTTCCGTGGGACCTTTATATACTTCAAGAACGTAATATAACCTAACCTAAATCAACCTATCATCTCGGCGATAATATTTGACAAGATTCCTGGCGAATTGGCCTCTACGTCTCCGTGGGATCTTTATATACATCAATAACGTAATATAACATAACCTAACCCAATCTAACATCTCGGCTGTAATATTTGACCACACTCCTGGCTTGCAGACCTCTACGTCTCCGTGAGACCTTTATATACATCTATAACGTAATATAACCTAACCTAACCCAACCTAACATCTCGGCGGTAGTATTTGAAAACATTCCTAGCGAGTTGGCCTCTACGTCTCCGTGGGACCTTTATATACATCAATAACGTAATATAACCTAACCTAACCCAATCTAACATCTCGGCGGTAATATTTGACATCATTCCTGGCGAGTTGGCCTCCACGTCTCCGGGGGACCTTTATATACATCAGTAACATAATATAAGCTAGCCTAGCCTAATCTAACATCTCGGCGGTAATGTTTGACCACATTCCTGGCGAGTTGGCCTCTACGTCCCCGTGGGACCTTTATATACATCAATAACGTAATATAACCTAACCTAAATCAACGTATCATCTCGGCGATAATATTTGACAAGATTACTGGTGAGTTGGCCTCTACGTCTCCGTGGGATCTTTATATACATCAATAACGTAATATAACATAACCTAACCCAATCTAACATCTCGGCGGTAATATTTGACGACATTCCTGGCGAGTTGGCCTCTACGTTTCCGCGGGACCTTTATATACTTCAATAACGTAATATCACCTAACCTAACACAACCTAACATCTCGGCGGTAATATTTGACGACATTCCTGGCGAGTTGGCCTCTACGTTTCCGTGGGACCTTTATATACTTCAAGAACGTAATATAACCTAACCTAAATCAACCTATCATCTCGGCGATAATATTTGACAAGATTCCTGGCGAATTGGCCTCTACGTCTCCGTGGGATCTTTATATACATCAATAACGTAATATAACATAACCTAACCCAATCTAGCATCTCGGCTGTAATATTTGACCACATTCCTGGCTTGTTTGCCTCTACGTCTCCGTGAGACATTTATATACATCTATAACGTAATATAACCTAACCTAACCCAACCTAACTTCTCGGCGGTAATATTTGAAAACATACCTGGCGAGATGGCCTCTACGTCTCCGTGGGATATTTATATACATGAATAACATAATATATGCTAGCCTAACCCAACCTAACATCTCCGCGGTAATATTTGACAACATACCTGGCGAGTTGGCCTCTACGTCTCCGTGGGCCCTTCATATACATCAATAACGTAATATAACCTAACCTAACCCAATCTAGCATCTCGGCGGTAATATTTGACCACATTCCTGGCTTGTTGGCCTCTACGTCTCCGTGGGACCTTTATATACATCAATAACATAATATAAGCTAGCCTAACCCAATCTAACATCTCGGCGGTAATATTTGACCACATTCCTGGCTTGCTGACCTCTACGTCTCCGTGGGACCTTTATATACATCAATAACGTAATATAACCTAACGTAACCCAATCTAACATCTCGGCGGTAATATTTGACATCATTCCTGGCGAGTTGGCCTCTACGTCTTCGTGGGACCTTTATATACATCATTAACGTAATATAACTTAACCTAACCCAACCTAACATCTCCGCGGTAATATTTGACAACATATCTGGCGAGTTGGCCTCTACGTCCCCGTGGGACCTTTATATACATCAATAACGTAATATAACCTAACCTAACCCAACCTAACATCTCGGCGGTAATATTTGACAACATTCCTGGCGAGTTGGCTTCTCCGTCCCCGTGGGACCTTTATATACATCAATAACGTAATATAACCTAACCTAACCCAACCTAACATCTCGGCGGTAATATTTGACAACATTCCTGGCGAGTTGGCTTCTCCGTCCCCGTGGGACCTTCATATACATCAATAACGTAATATAACCTAACCTAACCCAACCTAACATCTCGGCGGTAATATTTGACGACATTCCTGGCGAGTTGGCCTCTACGTCTCCGTTGACCTTCATATACATCAATAACGTAATATAACGTAACCTAACCAACCTATCATCTCGGCGGTTATATTTGACAACATTCCTGGCGAGTTGGCTTCTCCGTCTCCGTGGGACCTTTATATACATCAATAACGTAATATAACCTAACCTAACCCAACCTTACATCTCCGCGGTATTATTTGACAACATACCTGGCGAGTTGGCCTCCACGTCTCCGGGGGACCTTTATATACATCAATAACGAAATATAACCTAACCTAAATCAACCTAACATCTCGGCGGTAATATTTGACAACATTCCTGGCGAGTTGGCTTCTCCATCCCCGCGGGACCTTTATATACATCAATAACGTAATATAACTTAACCTAACCCAACCTAACATCTCGGCGGTAAAATTTGACGACATTCCTGGCGAGTTGGCCTCTACGTTTCCGTGGGACCTTTATATACTTCAATAACGTAATATAACCTAACCTAAATCAACCTATCATCTCGGCGATAATATTTGACAAGATTCCTGGCGAGTTGGCCTCTACGTCTCCGTGGGATCTTTATATACATCAATAACGTAATATAACATAACCTAACACAATCTAGCATCTCGGCGGTAATATTTGACCACATTCCTGGCAAGTTGGCCTCTACGTCTCCGTGGGATATTTATATACATCAATAACATAATATAAGCTAGCCTAACCCAACCTAACATCTCCGCGGTAATATTTGACAACATACCTGGCGAGTTGGCCTCTACGTCTCCGTGGGCCCTTCATATACATCCATAACGTAATATAACCTAACCTAACCCAATCTAGCATCTCGGCGGTAATATTTGACCACATTCCTGGCTTGTTGGCCTCTACGTCTCCGTGGGACCTTTATATACATCAATAACATAATATAAGCTAGCCTAACCCAATCTAACATCTCGGCGGTAATATTTGACCACATTCCTGGCTTGCTGACCTCTACGTCTCCGTGGGACCTTTATATACATCAATAACGTAATATAACCTAACGTAACCCAATCTAACATCTCGGCGGTAATATTTGACATCATTCCTGGCGAGTTGGCCTCTACGTTTCCGTGGGACCTTTATATACTTCAAGAACGTAATATAACCTAACCTAAATCAACCTATCATCTCGGCGATAATATTTGACAAGATTCCTGGCGAATTGGCCTCTACGTCTCCGTGGGATCTTTATATACATCAATAACGTAATATAACATAACCTAACCCAATCTAACATCTCGGCTGTAATATTTGACCACACTCCTGGCTTGCAGACCTCTACGTCTCCGTGAGACCTTTATATACATCTATAACGTAATATAACCTAACCTAACCCAACCTAACATCTCGGCGGTAGTATTTGAAAACATTCCTAGCGAGTTGGCCTCTACGTCTCCGTGGGACCTTTATATACATCAATAACGTAATATAACCTAACCTAACCCAATCTAACATCTCGGCGGTAATATTTGACATCATTCCTGGCGAGTTGGCCTCCACGTCTCCGGGGGACCTTTATATACATCAGTAACATAATATAAGCTAGCCTAGCCTAATCTAACATCTCGGCGGTAATGTTTGACCACATTCCTGGCGAGTTGGCCTCTACGTCCCCGTGGGACCTTTATATACATCAATAACGTAATATAACCTAACCTAAATCAACGTATCATCTCGGCGATAATATTTGACAAGATTACTGGTGAGTTGGCCTCTACGTCTCCGTGGGATCTTTATATACATCAATAACGTAATATAACATAACCTAACCCAATCTAACATCTCGGCGGTAATATTTGACGACATTCCTGGCGAGTTGGCCTCTACGTTTCCGCGGGACCTTTATATACTTCAATAACGTAATATCACCTAACCTAACACAACCTAACATCTCGGCGGTAATATTTGACGACATTCCTGGCGAGTTGGCCTCTACGTTTCCGTGGGACCTTTATATACTTCAAGAACGTAATATAACCTAACCTAAATCAACCTATCATCTCGGCGATAATATTTGACAAGATTCCTGGCGAATTGGCCTCTACGTCTCCGTGGGATCTTTATATACATCAATAACGTAATATAACATAACCTAACCCAATCTAGCATCTCGGCTGTAATATTTGACCACATTCCTGGCTTGTTTGCCTCTACGTCTCCGTGAGACATTTATATACATCTATAACGTAATATAACCTAACCTAACCCAACCTAACTTCTCGGCGGTAATATTTGAAAACATACCTGGCGAGATGGCCTCTACGTCTCCGTGGGATATTTATATACATGAATAACATAATATATGCTAGCCTAACCCAACCTAACATCTCCGCGGTAATATTTGACAACATACCTGGCGAGTTGGCCTCTACGTCTCCGTGGGCCCTTCATATACATCAATAACGTAATATAACCTAACCTAACCCAATCTAGCATCTCGGCGGTAATATTTGACCACATTCCTGGCTTGTTGGCCTCTACGTCTCCGTGGGACCTTTATATACATCAATAACATAATATAAGCTAGCCTAACCCAATCTAACATCTCGGCGGTAATATTTGACCACATTCCTGGCTTGCTGACCTCTACGTCTCCGTGGGACCTTTATATACATCAATAACGTAATATAACCTAACGTAACCCAATCTAACATCTCGGCGGTAATATTTGACATCATTCCTGGCGAGTTGGCCTCTACGTCTTCGTGGGACCTTTATATACATCATTAACGTAATATAACTTAACCTAACCCAACCTAACATCTCCGCGGTAATATTTGACAACATATCTGGCGAGTTGGCCTCTACGTCCCCGTGGGACCTTTATATACATCAATAACGTAATATAACCTAACCTAACCCAACCTAACATCTCGGCGGTAATATTTGACAACATTCCTGGCGAGTTGGCTTCTCCGTCCCCGTGGGACCTTTATATACATCAATAACGTAATATAACCTAACCTAACCCAACCTAACATCTCGGCGGTAATATTTGACAACATTCCTGGCGAGTTGGCTTCTCCGTCCCCGTGGGACCTTCATATACATCAATAACGTAATATAACCTAACCTAACCCAACCTAACATCTCGGCGGTAATATTTGACGACATTCCTGGCGAGTTGGCCTCTACGTCTCCGTTGACCTTCATATACATCAATAACGTAATATAACGTAACCTAACCAACCTATCATCTCGGCGGTTATATTTGACAACATTCCTGGCGAGTTGGCTTCTCCGTCTCCGTGGGACCTTTATATACATCAATAACGTAATATAACCTAACCTAACCCAACCTTACATCTCCGCGGTATTATTTGACAACATACCTGGCGAGTTGGCCTCCACGTCTCCGGGGGACCTTTATATACATCAATAACGAAATATAACCTAACCTAAATCAACCTAACATCTCGGCGGTAATATTTGACAACATTCCTGGCGAGTTGGCTTCTCCATCCCCGCGGGACCTTTATATACATCAATAACGTAATATAACTTAACCTAACCCAACCTAACATCTCGGCGGTAAAATTTGACGACATTCCTGGCGAGTTGGCCTCTACGTTTCCGTGGGACCTTTATATACTTCAATAACGTAATATAACCTAACCTAAATCAACCTATCATCTCGGCGATAATATTTGACAAGATTCCTGGCGAGTTGGCCTCTACGTCTCCGTGGGATCTTTATATACATCAATAACGTAATATAACATAACCTAACACAATCTAGCATCTCGGCGGTAATATTTGACCACATTCCTGGCAAGTTGGCCTCTACGTCTTCGTGGGACCTTTATATACATCAATAACGTAATATAACTTAACCTAACCCAACCTAACATCTCCGCGGTAATATTTGACAACATACCTGGCGAGTTGGCCTCTACGTCTCCGTGGGCCCTTCATATACATCAATAACGAAATATAACCTAACCTAAATCAACCTAACATCTCGGCGGTAATATTTGACAACATTCCTGGCGAGTTGGCTTCTCCATCCCCGTGCGATCTTTATATACATCAATAACGTAATATAACCTAACCTAACCCAACCTAACTTCTCGGCGGTAATATTTGAAAACATACCTGGCGAGGTGGCCTCTACGTCTCCGTGGGATATTTATATACATCAATAACATAATATAAGCTAGCCTAACCCAACCTAACATCTCCGCGGTAATATTTGACAACATACCTGGCGAGTTAGCCTCTACGTCTCCGTGGGCCCTTCATATACATCAATAACGTAATATAACCTAGCCTAACCTAATCTAACATCTCGGCGGTAATGTTTGACCACATTCCTGGCTTGTTGGCCTCTACGTCCCCGTGGGACCTTTACATACATCAATAACATAATATAAGCTAGCCTAACCCAATCTAACATCTCGGCGGTAATATTTGACAACATTCCTGGCGAGTTGGCTTCTCCATCCCCGTGGGACCTTTATATACATCAATAACGTAATATAACCTAACCTAACCCAACCTAACATCTCGGCGGTAATATTTGACGACATTCCTGGCGAGTTGGCCTCTACGTTTCCGTGGGACCTTTATATACTTCAATAACGTAATATAACCTAACCTAAATCAACCTATCATCTCGGCGGTAATATTTGACAACATTCCTGGCGAGTTGGCCTCTACGTCTCCGTGGGCCCTTCATATACATCAATAACGAAATATAACGTAACCTAAATCAACCTAACATCTCGGCGGTGATATTTGACAACATTCCTGGCGAGTTAGCTTCTCCATCCCCGTGGGACATTTTTATGCATCAATAACGTAATATAACCTAACCTAACCCAATCTAACATCTCGGCGGTAATATTTGACCACATTCCTGGCGAGTTGGCCTCTACGTCTCCGTGGGATATTTATATACATCAATAACATAATATAAGCTAGCCTAACCCAACCTAACATCTCGGCGATAATATTTGACAAGATTCCTGGCGAGTTGGCCTCTACGTCTCCGTGGGATCTTTATATACATCAATAACGTAATATAACATAACCTAACACAATCTAGCATCTCGGCGGTAATATTTGACCACATTCCTGGCAAGTTGGCCTCTACGTCTTCGTGGGACCTTTATATACATCAATAACGTAATATAACTTAACCTAACCCAACCTAACATCTCCGCGGTAATATTTGACAACATACCTGGCGAGTTGGCCTCTACGTCTCCGTGGGCCCTTCATATACATCAATAACGAAATATAACCTAACCTAAATCAACCTAACATCTCGGCGGTAATATTTGACAACATTCCTGGCGAGTTGGCTTCTCCATCCCCGTGCGATCTTTATATACATCAATAACGTAATATAACCTAACCTAACCCAACCTAACTTCTCGGCGGTAATATTTGAAAACATACCTGGCGAGGTGGCCTCTACGTCTCCGTGGGATATTTATATACATCAATAACATAATATAAGCTAGCCTAACCCAACCTAACATCTCCGCGGTAATATTTGACAACATACCTGGCGAGTTAGCCTCTACGTCTCCGTGGGCCCTTCATATACATCAATAACGTAATATAACCTAGCCTAACCTAATCTAACATCTCGGCGGTAATGTTTGACCACATTCCTGGCTTGTTGGCCTCTACGTCCCCGTGGGACCTTTACATACATCAATAACATAATATAAGCTAGCCTAACCCAATCTAACATCTCGGCGGTAATATTTGACAACATTCCTGGCGAGTTGGCTTCTCCATCCCCGTGGGACCTTTATATACATCAATAACGTAATATAACCTAACCTAACCCAACCTAACATCTCGGCGGTAATATTTGACGACATTCCTGGCGAGTTGGCCTCTACGTTTCCGTGGGACCTTTATATACTTCAATAACGTAATATAACCTAACCTAAATCAACCTATCATCTCGGCGGTAATATTTGACAACATTCCTGGCGAGTTGGCCTCTACGTCTCCGTGGGCCCTTCATATACATCAATAACGAAATATAACGTAACCTAAATCAACCTAACATCTCGGCGGTGATATTTGACAACATTCCTGGCGAGTTAGCTTCTCCATCCCCGTGGGACATTTATATGCATCAATAACGTAATATAACCTAACCTAACCCAATCTAACATCTCGGCGGTAATATTTGACCACATTCCTGGCGAGTTGGCCTCTACGTCTCCGTGGGATATTTATATACATCAATAACATAATATAAGCTAGCCTAACCCAACCTAACATCTCGGCGATAATATTTGACAAGATTCCTGGCGAGTTGGCCTCTACGTCTCCGTGGGATCTTTATATACATCAATAACGTAATATAACATAACCTAACCCAATCTAGCATCTCGGCTGTAATATTTGACCACATTCCTGGCTTCTTGGCCTCTACGTCTCCGTGAAACCTTTATATACATCTATAACGTAATATAACCTAACCTAACCCAACCTAACTTCTCGGCGGTAATATTTGAAAACATACCTGGCGAGGTGGCCTCTACGTGTCCGTGGGACCTTTATATACATCAATAACGTAATATAACATAACCTAACCCAATCTAACCTCTCGGCGCTAATATTTCACCACATTCCTGGCTAGTTGGCCTCTACGTCTCCGAGGGACCTTCATATACACCAATAACGAAATATAACCTAACCTATCCTAACCTATCATCTCGGCGGTAACATTTGACAACATTCCCGGCGAGTTGGCCTCTACGTCTCCGTGGGACCTTTATATACAACAATAACGTAATATAACGTAACCTAACCCAACCTAACATCTCCGCGGTATTATTTGACATCATACCTGGCGAGTTGGCCTCCACGTCTCCGTGGGACCTTTATATACATCAATAACATAATATAAGCTTGCCTAACCTAATTTAACATCTCGGCGGTAATATTTGACGACATTCCTGGCGAGTTGGCCTCTACGTTTCCGTGGGATATTTATATACATCAATAACATAATATAAGCTAAGCTAACCCAATCTAACATCTCCGCGGTAATATTTGACAACATACCTGGCGAGTAGGCCTCTACGTTTCCGTGGGACCTTTATATACTTCAATAACGTAATATAACCTAACCTAAATCAACCTATCATCTCGGCGATAATATTTGACAAGATTACTGGCGAGTTGGCCTCTACGTCTCCGTGGGATCTTTATATACATCAATAACGTAATATAACATAACCTAATCCAATCTAACATCTCGGCGGTAATATTTGACGACATTCCTGGCGAGTTGGCCTCTACGTTTCCGTGGGACCTTTATATACTTCAATAACGTAATATAACCTAACCTAACACAACCTAACATCTCCGCGGTAATATTTGACAACATTCCTGGCGAGTTGGCCTCTACGTTTCCGTTTGACCTTCATATACATCAATAACGCAATCTAACCTAACATAACCCAACCTAACATCTCGGCGGTAATATTTGACAACATTCCTGGCGAGTTGGCTTCTCCGTCTCCGTGGGACCTTTATATACATCAATAACGTAATATAACCTAACCTAACCCAACCTAACATCTCCGCGGTATTATTTGACAACATACCTGGCGAGTTGGCCTCCACGTCTCCGGGGGACCTTTATATACATCAGTAACATAATATAAGCTAGCCTAACCTAATCTAACATCTCGGCGGTAATGTTTGACCACATTCCTGGCGAGTTGGCCTCTACGTCCCCGTGGGACCTTTATATACATCAATAACGTAATATAACCTAACCTAACCCAACCTAACATCTCGGCGGTAATATTTGACAACATTCCTGGCGAGTTGGCTTCTCCGTCCCCGTGGGACCTTTATATACATCAATGACGTAATATAACCTAACCTAACCCAACCTAACATCTCGGCGGTAATATTTGACGACATTCCTGGCGAGTTGGCCTCTACGTTTCCGTGGGACCTTTATATACTTCAATAACGTAATATAACCTAACCTAACCCAATCTAACATCTCCGCGGTAATATTTGACAATATTCCTGGCGAGTTGGCCTCTACGTTTCCGTTTGACCTTCATATACATCAATAACGCAATCTAATCTAACATAACCCAACCTAACATCTCGGCGGTAATATTTGACAACATTCCTGGCGAGTTGGCTTCTCCGTCCCCGTGGGACCTTTATATACATCAATAACGTAATATAACCTAACCTAACCCAACCTAACATCTCGGCGGTAATATTTGACGACATTCCTGGCGAGTTGGCCTCTACGTTTCCGTGGGACCTTTATATACTTCAATAACGTAATATAACCTAACCTAAATCAACCTATCATCACGGCGATAATATTTGACAAGATTCCTGGCGAGTTAGCCTCTACGTCTCCGCGGGATCTTTATATACATCAATAACGTAATATAACATAACCTAACCCAATCTAGCATCTCGGCTGTAATATTTGACCACATTCCTGGCTTGTTGGCCTCTACGTCTCCGTGAGACCTTTATATACGTCTATAACGTAATATAACCTAACCTAACCCAACCTAACCTCTCGGCGGTAATATTTGAAAACATACCTGGCGAGGTGGCCTCTACGTCTCCGTGGGATATTTATATACATCAATAACATAATATAAGCTAGCCTAACCCAATCTAACATCTCGGCGGTAATATTTGACCACATTCCTGGCGAGTTGGCCTCTACGTCTTCGTGGGACCTTTATATACATCAATAACGTAATATAACCTAACCTAACCCAACCTAACTTCTCGGCGGTAATATTTGA
Organism: Xylocopa violacea; assembly: GCA_963969225.1. Classification (NCBI taxonomy): domain Eukaryota; kingdom Metazoa; phylum Arthropoda; class Insecta; order Hymenoptera; family Apidae; genus Xylocopa; species Xylocopa violacea. Next base: position 2,039,800 of record CAXAJV010000078.1, read on the forward strand.
AAACATACCTGGCGAGGTGGCCTCTACGTCTCCGTGGGATATTTATATACATCAATAACATAATATAAGCTAGCCTAACCCAACCTAACATCTCCGCGGTAATATTTGACAACATACCTGGCGAGTTGGCCTCTACGTCTCCGTGGGCCCTTCATATACATCCATAACGTAATATAACCTAACCTAACCCAATCTAGCATCTCGGCGGTAATATTTGACCACATTCCTGGCTTGTTGGCCTCTACGTCTCCGTGGGACCTTTATATACATCAATAACATAATATAAGCTAGCCTAACCCAATCTAACATCTCGGCGGTAATATTTGACCACATTCCTGGCTTGCTGACCTCTACGTCTCCGTGGGACCTTTATATACATCAATAACGTAATATAACCTAACGTAACCCAATCTAACATCTCGGCGGTAATATTTGACATCATTCCTGGCGAGTTGGCCTCTACGTTTCCGTGGGACCTTTATATACTTCAAGAACGTAATATAACCTAACCTAAATCAACCTATCATCTCGGCGATAATATTTGACAAGATTCCTGGCGAATTGGCCTCTACGTCTCCGTGGGATCTTTATATACATCAATAACGTAATATAACATAACCTAACCCAATCTAACATCTCGGCTGTAATATTTGACCACACTCCTGGCTTGCAGACCTCTACGTCTCCGTGAGACCTTTATATACATCTATAACGTAATATAACCTAACCTAACCCAATCTAACATCTCGGCGGTAATATTTGACATCATTCCTGGCGAGTTGGCCTCCACGTCTCCGGGGGACCTTTATATACATCAGTAACATAATATAAGCTAGCCTAGCCTAATCTAACATCTCGGCGGTAATGTTTGACCACATTCCTGGCGAGTTGGCCTCTACGTCCCCGTGGGACCTTTATATACATCAATAACGTAATATAACCTAACCTAAATCAACGTATCATCTCGGCGATAATATTTGACAAGATTACTGGTGAGTTGGCCTCTACGTCTCCGTGGGATCTTTATATACATCAATAACGTAATATAACATAACCTAACCCAATCTAACATCTCGGCGGTAATATTTGACGACATTCCTGGCGAGTTGGCCTCTACGTTTCCGCGGGACCTTTATATACTTCAATAACGTAATATCACCTAACCTAACACAACCTAACATCTCGGCGGTAATATTTGACCACATTCCTGGCTTGCTGACCTCTACGTCTCCGTGGGACCTTTATATACATCAATAACGTAATATAACCTAACGTAACCCAATCTAACATCTCGGCGGTAATATTTGACATCATTCCTGGCGAGTTGGCCTCTACGTCTTCGTGGGACCTTTATATACATCATTAACGTAATATAACTTAACCTAACCCAACCTAACATCTCCGCGGTAATATTTGACAACATATCTGGCGAGTTGGCCTCTACGTCCCCGTGGGACCTTTATATACATCAATAACGTAATATAACCTAACCTAACCCAACCTAACATCTCGGCGGTAATATTTGACAACATTCCTGGCGAGTTGGCTTCTCCGTCCCCGTGGGACCTTTATATACATCAATAACGTAATATAACCTAACCTAACCCAACCTAACATCTCGGCGGTAATATTTGACAACATTCCTGGCGAGTTGGCTTCTCCGTCCCCGTGGGACCTTCATATACATCAATAACGTAATATAACCTAACCTAACCCAACCTAACATCTCGGCGGTAATATTTGACGACATTCCTGGCGAGTTGGCCTCTACGTCTCCGTTGACCTTCATATACATCAATAACGTAATATAACGTAACCTAACCAACCTATCATCTCGGCGGTTATATTTGACAACATTCCTGGCGAGTTGGCTTCTCCGTCTCCGTGGGACCTTTATATACATCAATAACGTAATATAACCTAACCTAACCCAACCTTACATCTCCGCGGTATTATTTGACAACATACCTGGCGAGTTGGCCTCCACGTCTCCGGGGGACCTTTATATACATCAATAACGAAATATAACCTAACCTAAATCAACCTAACATCTCGGCGGTAATATTTGACAACATTCCTGGCGAGTTGGCTTCTCCATCCCCGCGGGACCTTTATATACATCAATAACGTAATATAACTTAACCTAACCCAACCTAACATCTCGGCGGTAATATTTGACGACATTCCTGGCGAGTTGGCCTCTACGTTTCCGTGGGACCTTTATATACTTCAATAACGTATTATAACCTAACCTAAATCAACCTATCATCTCGGCGATAATATTTGACAAGATTCCTGGCGAGTTGGCCTCTACGTCTCCGTGGGATCTTTATATACATCAATAACGTAATATAACATAACCTAACACAATCTAGCATCTCGGCGGTAATATTTGACCAGATTCCTGGCAAGTTGGCCTCTACGTCTTCGTGGGACCTTTATATACATCAATAACGTAATATAACTTAACCTAACCCAACCTAACATCTCCGCGGTAATATTTGACAACATACCTGGCGAGTTGGCCTCTACGTCTCCGTGGGCCCTTCATATACATCAATAACGAAATATAACCTAACCTAAATCAACCTAACATCTCGGCGGTAATATTTGACAACATTCCTGGCGAGTTGGCTTCTCCATCCCCGTGCGATCTTTGTATACATCAATAACGTAATATAACCTAACCTAACCCAACCTAACTTCTCGGCGGTAATATTTGAAAACATACCTGGCGAGGTGGCCTCTACGTCTCCGTGGGATATTTATATACATCAATAACATAATATAAGCTAGCCTAACCCAACCTAACATCTCCGCGGTAATATTTGACAACATACCTGGCGAGTTGGCCTCTACGTCTCCGTGGGCCCTTCATATACATCAATAACGTAATATAACCTAGCCTAACCTAATCTAACATCTCGGCGGTAATGTTTGACCACATTCCTGGCTTGTTGGCCTCTACGTCCCCGTGGGACCTTTACATACATCAATAACATAATATAAGCTAGCCTAACCCAATCTAACATCTCGGCGGTAATATTTGACAACATTCCTGGCGAGTTGGCTTCTCCATCCCCGTGGGACCTTTATATACATCAATAACGTAATATAACCTAACCTAACCCAACCTAACATCTCCGCGGTAATATTTGACAACATACCTGGCGAGTTGGCCTCTACGTCTCCGTGGGCCCTTCATATACATCAATAACGAAATATAACCTAACCTAAATCAACCTAACATCTCGGCGGTAATATTTGACAACATTCCTGGCGAGTTGGCTTCTCCATCCCCGTGCGATCTTTGTATACATCAATAACGTAATATAACCTAACCTAACCCAACCTAACTTCTCGGCGGTAATATTTGAAAACATACCTGGCGAGGTGGCCTCTACGTCTCCGTGGGATATTTATATACATCAATAACATAATATAAGCTAGCCTAACCCAACCTAACATCTCCGCGGTAATATTTGACAACATACCTGGCGAGTTGGCCTCTACGTCTCCGTGGGCCCTTCATATACACCAATAACGTAATATAACCTAGCCTAACCTAATCTAACATCTCGGCGGTAATGTTTGACCACATTCCTGGCTTGTTGGCCTCTACGTCCCCGTGGGACCTTTACATACATCAATAACATAATATAAGCTAGCCTAACCCAATCTAACATCTCGGCGGTAATATTTGACAACATTCCTGGCGAGTTGGCTTCTCCATCCCCGTGGGACCTTTATATACATCAATAACGTAATATAACCTAACCTAACCCAACCTAACATCTCGGCGGTAATATTTGACGACATTCCTGGCGAGTTGGCCTCTACGTTTCCGTGGGACCTTTATATACTTCAATAACGTAATATAACCTAACCTAAATCAACCTATCATCTCGGCGGTAATATTTGACAACATTCCTGGCGAGTTGGCCTCTACGTCTCCGTGGGATCTTTATATACATCAATAACGTAATATAACATAACCTAACCCAATCTAGCATCTCGGCGGTAATATTTGACAACATACCTGGCGAGTTGGCCTCTACGTCTCCGTGGGCCCTTCATATACATCAATAACGAAATATAACGTAACCTAAATCAACCTAACATCTCGGCGGTGATATTTGACAACATTCCTGGCGAGTTGGCTTCTCCATCCCCGTGGGACATTTATATGCATCAATAACGTAATATAACCTAACCTAACCCAATCTAACATCTCGGCGGTAATATTTGACCACATTCCTGGCGAGTTGGCCTCTACGTCTCCGTGGGATATCTATATACATCAATAACATAATATAAGCTAGCCTAACCCAACCTAACATCTCGGCGATAATATTTGACAAGATTCCTGGCGAGTTGGCCTCTACGTCTCCGTGGGATCTTTATATACATCAATAACGTAATATAACATAACCTAACCCAATCTAGCATCTCGGCTGTAATATTTGACCACATTCCTGGCTTGTTGGCCTCTACGTCTCCGTGAGACCTTTATATACATCTATAACGTAATATAACCTAACCTAACCCAACCTAACTTCTCGGCGGTAATATTTGAAAACATACCTGGCGAGGTGGCCTCTACGTCTCCGTGGGACCTTTATATACATCAATAACGTAATATAACCTAACCTAACCCAACCTAACTTCTCGGCGGTAATATTTGAAAACATACCTGGCGAGTTGGCTTCTCCGTCTCCGTGGGACCTTTATATACATCAATGACGTAATATAACCTAACCTAACCCAACCTAACATCTCCGCGGTATTATTTGACAACATACCTGGCGAGTTGGCCTTCACGTCTCCGTGGGACCTTTATATACATCAATAACATAATATAAGCTAGCCTAACCTAATCTAACATCTCGGCGGTAATGTTTGACCACATTCCTGGCGAGTTGGCCTCTACGTCCCCGTGGGACCTTTATATACATCAATAACGTAATATAACCTAACCTAACCCAATCTAGCATCTCGGCGGTAATATTTGACCACATTCCTGGCTTGTTGGCCTCTATGTCTCCGTGAGAACTTTATATACATCTATAACGTAATATAACCTAACCTAACCCAACCTAACTTCTCGGCGGTAATATTTGAAATCATACCTGGCGAGGTGGCCTCTACGTCTCCGTGGGATATTTATATACATCAATAACATAATATAAGCTAGCCTAACCCAATCTAACATCTCGGCGGTAATATTTGACCACATTCCTGGCGAGTTGGCCTCTACGTCTTCGTGGGACCTTTATATACATCAATAACGTAATATAACTTAACCTAACCCAACCTAACATCTCCGCGGTAATATTTGACAACATACCTGGCGAGTTGGCCTCTACGTCTCCGTGGGCCCTTCATATACATCAATAACGAAATATAACCTAACCTAAATCAACCTAACATCTCGGCGGTAATATTTGACAACATTGCTGGCGAGTTGGCTTCTCCGTCCCCGTGGGACCTTTATATACTTCAATAACGTAATATAACCTAACCTGACCCAGTCTAGCACCTCAGCGGTAATATTTGACCACACTCCTGGCTTGCAGACCTCTACGTCTCCGTGAGACCTTTATATACATCTATAACGTAATATAACCTAACCTAACCCAACCTAACATCTCGGCGGTAGTATTTGAAAACATTCCTAGCGAGTTGGCCTCTACGTCTCCGTGGGACCTTTATATACATCAATAACGTAATATAACCTAACCTAACCCAATCTAACATCTCGGCGGTAATATTTGACATCATTCCTGGCGAGTTGGCCTCCACGTCTCCGGGGGACCTTTATATACATCAGTAACATAATATAAGCTAGCCTAGCCTAATCTAACATCTCGGCGGTAATGTTTGACCACATTCCTGGCGAGTTGGCCTCTACGTCCCCGTGGGACCTTTATATACATCAATAACGTAATATAACATAACCTAACCCAATCTAACTTCTCGGCGGTAATATTTGACGACATTCCTGGCGAGTTGGCCTCTACGTTTCCGCGGGACCTTTATATACTTCAATAACGTAATATCACCTAACCTAGCACAACCTAACATCTCGGCGGTAATATTTGACGACATTCCTGGCGAGTTGGCCTCTACGTTTCCGTGGGACCTTTATATACTTCAAGAACGTAATATAACCTAACCTAAATCAACCTATCATCTCGGCGATAATATTTGACAAGATTCCTGGCGAATTGGCCTCTACGTCTCCGTGGGATCTTTATATACATCAATAACGTAATATAACATAACCTAACCCAATCTAACATCTCGGCTGTAATATTTGACCACACTCCTGGCTTGCAGACCTCTACGTCTCCGTGAGACCTTTATATACATCTATAACGTAATATAACCTAACCTAACCCAACCTAACATCTCGGCGGTAGTATTTGAAAACATTCCTAGCGAGTTGGCCTCTACGTCTCCGTGGGACCTTTATATACATCAATAACGTAATATAACCTAACCTAACCCAATCTAACATCTCGGCGGTAATATTTGACATCATTCCTGGCGAGTTGGCCTCCACGTCTCCGGGGGACCTTTATATACATCAGTAACATAATATAAGCTAGCCTAGCCTAATCTAACATCTCGGCGGTAATGTTTGACCACATTCCTGGCGAGTTGGCCTCTACGTCCCCGTGGGACCTTTATATACATCAATAACGTAATATAACCTAACCTAAATCAACGTATCATCTCGGCGATAATATTTGACAAGATTACTGGTGAGTTGGCCTCTACGTCTCCGTGGGATCTTTATATACATCAATAACGTAATATAACATAACCTAACCCAATCTAACATCTCGGCGGTAATATTTGACGACATTCCTGGCGAGTTGGCCTCTACGTTTCCGCGGGACCTTTATATACTTCAATAACGTAATATCACCTAACCTAACACAACCTAACATCTCGGCGGTAATATTTGACGACATTCCTGGCGAGTTGGCCTCTACGTTTCCGTGGGACCTTTATATACTTCAAGAACGTAATATAACCTAACCTAAATCAACCTATCATCTCGGCGATAATATTTGACAAGATTCCTGGCGAATTGGCCTCTACGTCTCCGTGGGATCTTTATATACATCAATAACGTAATATAACATAACCTAACCCAATCTAGCATCTCGGCTGCAATATTTGACCACATTCCTGGCTTGTTTGCCTCTACGTCTCCGTGAGACATTTATATACATCTATAACGTAATATAACCTAACCTAACCCAACCTAACTTCTCGGCGGTAATATTTGAAAACATACCTGGCGAGATGGCCTCTACGTCTCCGTGGGATATTTATATACATGAATAACATAATATATGCTAGCCTAACCCAACCTAACATCTCCGCGGTAATATTTGACAACATACCTGGCGAGTTGGCCTCTACGTCTCCGTGGGCCCTTCATATACATCAATAACGTAATATAACCTAACCTAACCCAATCTAGCATCTCGGCGGTAATATTTGACCACATTCCTGGCTTGTTGGCCTCTACGTCTCCGTGGGACCTTTATATACATCAATAACATAATATAAGCTAGCCTAACCCAATCTAACATCTCGGCGGTAATATTTGACCACATTCCTGGCTTGCTGACCTCTACGTCTCCGTGAGACCTTTATATACATCTATAACGTAATATAACCTAACCTAACCCAACCTAACATCTCGGCGGTAGTATTTGAAAACATTCCTAGCGAGTTGGCCTCTACGTCTCCGTGGGACCTTTATATACATCAATAACGTAATATAACCTAACCTCACCCAATCTAACATCTCGGCGGTAATATTTGACATCATTCCTGGCGAGTTGGCCTCTACGTCTCCGTTGACCTTCATATACATCAATAACGTAATATAACCTAACCTAACCCAACCTAACATCTCCGCGGTATTATTTGACAACATACCTGGCGAGTTGGCCTCCACGTCTCCGGGGGACCTTTATATACATCAGTAACATAATATAAGCTAGCCTAAGCTAATCTAACATCTCGGCGGTAATGTTTGACCACATTCCTTGCGAGTTGGCCTCTACGTCCCCGTGGGACCTTTATATACATCAATAACGTAATATAACCTAACCTAACCCAACCTAACATCTCGGCGGTAATATTTGACAACATTCCTGGCGAGTTGGCTTCTCCGTCCCCGTGGGACCTTTATATACATCAATGACGTAATATAACCTAACCTAACCCAACCTAACATCTCGGCGGTAATATTTGACGACATTCCTGGCGAGTTGGCCTCTACGTTTCCGTGGGACCTTTATATACTTCAATAACGTAATATAACCTAACCTAACCCAATCTAACATCTCCGCGGTAATATTTGACAATATTCCTGGCGAGTTGGCCTCTACGTTTCCGTTTGACCTTCATATACATCAATAACGCAATCTAATCTAACATAACCCAACCTAACATCTCGGCGGTAATATTTGACAACATTCCTGGCGAGTTGGCTTCTCCGTCCCCGTGGGACCTTTATATACATCAATAACGTAATATAACCTAACCTAACCCAACCTAACATCTCCGCGGTATTATTTGACAACATACCTGGCGAGTTGGCCTTCACGTCTCCGTGGGACCTTTATATACATCAATAACATAATATAAGCTAGCCTAACCTAATCTAACATCTCGGCGGTAATGTTTGACCACATTCCTGGCGAGTTGGCCTCTACGTCCCCGTGGGACCTTTATATTCATCAATAACGTAATATAACCTAACCTAACCCAACCTAACATCTCGGCGGTAATATTTGACAACATTCCTGGCGAGTTGGCCTCTACGTCTCCGTGGGCCCTTCATATACATCAATAACGAAATATAACCTAACCTAAATCAACCCAACATCTCGGCGGTAATATTTGACAACATTGCTGGCGAGTTGGCTTCTCCGTCCCCGTGGGACCTTTATATACTTCAATAACGTAATATAACCTAACCTGACCCAGTCTAGCACCTCAGCGGTAATATTTGACCACACTCCTGGCTTGCAGACCTCTACGTCTCCGTGAGACCTTTATATACATCTATAACGTAATATAACCTAACCTAACCCAACCTAACATCTCGGCGGTAGTATTTGAAAACATTCCTAGCGAGTTGGCCTCTACGTCTCCGTGGGACCTTTATATACATCAATAACGTAATATAACCTAACCTAACCCAATCTAACATCTCGGCGGTAATATTTGACATCATTCCTGGCGAGTTGGCCTCCACGTCTCCGGGGGACCTTTATATACATCAGTAACATAATATAAGCTAGCCTAGCCTAATCTAACATCTCGGCGGTAATGTTTGACCACATTCCTGGCGAGTTGGCCTCTACGTCCCCGTGGGACCTTTATATACATCAATAACGTAATATAACCTAACCTAAATCAACCTATCATCTCGGCGATAATATTTGACAAGATTACTGGTGAGTTGGCCTCTACGTCTCCGTGGGATCTTTATATACATCAATAACGTAATATAACATAACCTAACCCAATCTAACTTCTCGGCGGTAATATTTGACGACATTCCTGGCGAGTTGGCCTCTACGTTTCCGCGGGACCTTTATATACTTCAATAACGTAATATCACCTAACCTAGCACAACCTAACATCTCGGCGGTAATATTTGACGACATTCCTGGCGAGTTGGCCTCTACGTTTCCGTGGGACCTTTATATACTTCAAGAACGTAATATAACCTAACCTAAATCAACCTATCATCTCGGCGATAATATTTGACAAGATTCCTGGCGAATTGGCCTCTACGTCTCCGTGGGATCTTTATATACATCAATAACGTAATATAACATAACCTAACCCAATCTAACATCTCGGCTGTAATATTTGACCACACTCCTGGCTTGCAGACCTCTACGTCTCCGTGAGACCTTTATATACATCTATAACGTAATATAACCTAACCTAACCCAACCTAACATCTCGGCGGTAGTATTTGAAAACATTCCTAGCGAGTTGGCCTCTACATCTCCGTGGGACCTTTATATACATCAATAACGTAATATAACCTAACCTAACCCAATCTAACATCTCGGCGGTAATATTTGACATCATTCCTGGCGAGTTGGCCTCCACGTCTCCGGGGGACCTTTATATACATCAGTAACATAATATAAGCTAGCCTAGCCTAATCTAACATCTCGGCGGTAATGTTTGACCACATTCCTGGCGAGTTGGCCTCTACGTCCCCGTGGGACCTTTATATACATCAATAACGTAATATAACCTAACCTAAATCAACGTATCATCTCGGCGATAATATTTGACAAGATTACTGGTGAGTTGGCCTCTACGTCTCCGTGGGATCTTTATATACATCAATAACGTAATATAACATAACCTAACCCAATCTAACATCTCGGCGGTAATATTTGACGACATTCCTGGCGAGTTGGCCTCTACGTTTCCGCGGGACCTTTATATACTTCAATAACGTAATATCACCTAACCTAACACAACCTAACATCTCGGCGGTAATATTTGACGACATTCCTGGCGAGTTGGCCTCTACGTTTCCGTGGGACCTTTATATACTTCAAGAACGTAATATAACCTAACCTAAATCAACCTATCATCTCGGCGATAATATTTGACAAGATTCCTGGCGAATTGGCCTCTACGTCTCCGTGGGATCTTTATATACATCAATAACGTAATATAACATAACCTAACCCAATCTAGCATCTCGGCTGTAATATTTGACCACATTCCTGGCTTGTTTGCCTCTACGTCTCCGTGAGACATTTATATACATCTATAACGTAATATAACCTAACCTAACCCAACCTAACTTCTCGGCGGTAATATTTGAAAACATACCTGGCGAGATGGCCTCTACGTCTCCGTGGGATATTTATATACATGAATAACATAATATATGCTAGCCTAACCCAACCTAACATCTCCGCGGTAATATTTGACAACATACCTGGCGAGTTGGCCTCTACGTCTCCGTGGGCCCTTCATATACATCAATAACGTAATATAACCTAACCTAACCCAATCTAGCATCTCGGCGGTAATATTTGACCACATTCCTGGCTTGTTGGCCTCTACGTCTCCGTGGGACCTTTATATACATCAATAACATAATATAAGCTAGCCTAACCCAATCTAACATCTCGGCGGTAATATTTGACCACATTCCTGGCTTGCTGACCTCTACGTCTCCGTGAGACCTTTATATACATCTATAACGTAATATAACCTAACCTAACCCAACCTAACATCTCGGCGGTAGTATTTGAAAACATTCCTAGCGAGTTGGCCTCTACGTCTCCGTGGGACCTTTATATACATCAATAACGTAATATAACCTAACCTAACCCAATCTAACATCTCGGCGGTAATATTTGACATCATTCCTGGCGAGTTGGCCTCTACGTCTCCGTTGACCTTCATATACATCAATAACGTAATATAACCTAACCTAACCCAACCTAACATCTCCGCGGTATTATTTGACAACATACCTGGCGAGTTGGCCTCCACGTCTCCGGGGGACCTTTATATACATCAGTAACATAATATAAGCTAGCCTAAGCTAATCTAACATCTCGGCGGTAATGTTTGACCACATTCCTTGCGAGTTGGCCTCTACGTCCCCGTGGGACCTTTATATACATCAATAACGTAATATAACCTAACCTAACCCAACCTAACATCTCGGCGGTAATATTTGACAACATTCCTGGCGAGTTGGCTTCTCCGTCCCCGTGGGACCTTTATATACATCAATGACGTAATATAACCTAACCTAACCCAACCTAACATCTCGGCGGTAATATTTGACGACATTCCTGGCGAGTTGGCCTCTACGTTTCCGTGGGACCTTTATATACTTCAATAACGTAATATAACCTAACCTAACCCAATCTAACATCTCCGCGGTAATATTTGACAATATTCCTGGCGAGTTGGCCTCTACGTTTCCGTTTGACCTTCATATACATCAATAACGCAATCTAATCTAACATAACCCAACCTAACATCTCGGCGGTAATATTTGACAACATTCCTGGCGAGTTGGCTTCTCCGTCCCCGTGGGACCTTTATATACATCAATAACGTAATATAACCTAACCTAACCCAACCTAACATCTCCGCGGTATTATTTGACAACATACCTGGCGAGTTGGCCTTCACGTCTCCGTGGGACCTTTATATACATCAATAACATAATATAAGCTAGCCTAACCTAATCTAACATCTCGGCGGTAATGTTTGACCACATTCCTGGCGAGTTGGCCTCTACGTCCCCGTGGGACCTTTATATTCATCAATAACGTAATATAACCTAACCTAACCCAACCTAACATCTCGGCGGTAATATTTGACAACATTCCTGGCGAGTTGGCTTCTCCGTCCCCGTGGGACCTTTATATACATCAATGACGTAATATAACCTAACCTAACCCAACCTAACATCTCGGCGGTAATATTTGACAACATTCCTGGCGAGTTGGCCTCTACGTCTCCGTGGGATCTTTATATACATCAATAACGTAATATAACATAACCTAACCCAATCTAGCATCTCGGCGGTAATATTTGACCACATTCCTGGCTTGTTGGCCTCTACGTCTCCGTGAGACCTTTATATACATCTATAACGTAATATAACCTAACCTAACCCAACCTAACTTCTCGGCGGTAATATTTGAAAACATACCTGGCGAGGTGGCCTCTACGTCTCCGTGGGATATTTACATACATCAATAACATAATATAAGCTAGCCTAACCCAATCTAACATCTCGGCGGTAATATTTGACCACATTCCTGGCGAGTTGGCCTCTACGTCTTCGTGGGACCTTTATATACATCAATAACGTAATATAACTTAACCTAACCCAACCTAACATCTCCGCGGTAATATTTGACAACATATCTGGCGAGTTGGCCTCTACGTCCCCGTGGGACCTTTATATACATCAATAACGTAATATAACCTAACCTAACCCAACCTAACATCTCGGCGGTAATATTTGACAACATTCCTGGCGAGTTGGCTTCTCCGTCCCCGTGGGACCTTCATATACATCAATAACGTAATATAACCTAACCTAACCCAACCTAACATCTCGGCGGTAATATTTGACGACATTCCTGGCGAGTTGGCCTCTACGTCTCCGTTGACCTTCATATACATCAATAACGTAATATAACGTAACCTAACCAACCTATCATCTCGGCGGTTATATTTGACAACATTCCTGGCGAGTTGGCTTCTCCGTCTCCGTGGGACCTTTATATACATCAATAACGTAATATAACCTAACCTAACCCAACCTTACATCTCCGCGGTATTATTTGACAACATACCTGGCGAGTTGGCCTCCACGTCTCCGGGGGACCTTTATATACATCAATAACGAAATATAACCTAACCTAAATCAACCTAACATCTCGGCGGTAATATTTGACAACATTCCTGGCGAGTTGGCTTCTCCATCCCCGCGGGACCTTTATATACATCAATAACGTAATATAACTTAACCTAACCCAACCTAACATCTCGGCGGTAATATTTGACGACATTCCTGGCGAGTTGGCCTCTACGTTTCCGTGGGACCTTTATATACTTCAATAACGTAATATAACCTAACCTAAATCAACCTATCATCTCGGCGATAATATTTGACAAGATTCCTGGCGAGTTGGCCTCTACGTCTCCGTGGGATCTTTATATACATCAATAACGTAATATAACCTAACCTAAATCAACCTATCATCTCGGCGGTAATATTTGACAACATTCCTGGCGAGTTGGCCTCTACGTCTCCGTGGGATCTTTATATACATCAATAACGTAATATAACATAACCTAACCCAATCTAGCATCTCGGCGGTAATATTTGACAACATACCTGGCGAGTTGGCCTCTACGTCTCCGTGGGCCCTTCATATACATCAATAACGAAATATAACGTAACCTAAATCAACCTAACATCTCGGCGGTGATATTTGACAACATTCCTGGCGAGTTGGCTTCTCCATCCCCGTGGGACATTTATATGCATCAATAACGTAATATAACCTAACCTAACCCAATCTAACATCTCGGCGGTAATATTTGACCACATTCCTGGCGAGTTGGCCTCTACGTCTCCGTGGGATATCTATATACATCAATAACATAATATAAGCTAGCCTAACCCAACCTAACATCTCGGCGATAATATTTGACAAGATTCCTGGCGAGTTGGCCTCTACGTCTCCGTGGGATCTTTATATACATCAATAACGTAATATAACATAACCTAACCCAATCTAGCATCTCGGCTGTAATATTTGACCACATTCCTGGCTTGTTGGCCTCTACGTCTCCGTGAGACCTTTATATACATCTATAACGTAATATAACCTAACCTAACCCAACCTAACTTCTCGGCGGTAATATTTGAAAACATACCTGGCGAGGTGGCCTCTACGTCTCCGTGGGACCTTTATATACATCAATAACGTAATATAACATAACCTAACCCAATCTAACCTCTCGGCGCTAATATTTGACCACATTCCTGGCTAGTTGGCCTCTACGTCTCCGAGGGACCTTCATATACACCAATAACGAAATATAACCTAACCTATCCTAACCTATCATCTCGGCGGTAACATTTGACAACATTCCCGGCGAGTTGGCCTCTACGTCTCCGTGGGACCTTTATATACAACAATAACGTAATATAACGTAACCTAACCCAACCTAACATCTCCGCGGTATTATTTGACATCATACCTGGCGAGTTGGCCTCCACGTCTCCGTGGGACCTTTATATACATCAATAACATAATATAAGCTAGCCTAACCTAATTTAACATCTCGGCGGTAATATTTGACGACATTCCTGGCGAGTTGGCCTCTACGTTTCCGTGGGATATTTATATACATCAATAACATAATATAAGCTAAGCTAACCCAATCTAACATCTCGGCGGTAATATTTGACGACATTCCTGGCGAGTTGGCCTCTACGTTTCCGTGGTACCTTTATATACTTCAATAACGTAATATAACCTAACCTAACACAACCTAACATCTCCGCGGTAATATTTGACAACATTCCTGGCGAGTTGGCCTCTACGTTTCCGTTTGACCTTCATATACATCAATAACGCAATCTAACCTAACATAACCCAACCTAACATCTCGGCGGTAATATTTGACAACATTCCTGGCGAGTTGGCTTCTCCGTCTCCGTGGGACCTTTATATACATCAATGACGTAATATAACCTAACCTAACCCAACCTAACATCTCCGCGGTATTATTTGACAACATACCTGGCGAGTTGGCCTTCACGTCTCCGTGGGACCTTTATATACATCAATAACATAATATAAGCTAGCCTAACCTAATCTAACATCTCGGCGGTAATATTTGACAACATTGCTGGCGAGTTGGCTTCTCCGTCCCCGTGGGACCTTTATATACTTCAATAACGTAATATAACCTAACCTGACCCAGTCTAGCACCTCAGCGGTAATATTTGACCACACTCCTGGCTTGCAGACCTCTACGTCTCCGTGAGACCTTTATATACATCTATAACGTAATATAACCTAACCTAACCCAACCTAACATCTCGGCGGTAGTATTTGAAAACATTCCTAGCGAGTTGGCCTCTACGTCTCCGTGGGACCTTTATATACATCAATAACGTAATATAACCTAACCTAACCCAATCTAACATCTCGGCGGTAATATTTGACATCATTCCTGGCGAGTTGGCCTCCACGTCTCCGGGGGACCTTTATATACATCAGTAACATAATATAAGCTAGCCTAGCCTAATCTAACATCTCGGCGGTAATGTTTGACCACATTCCTGGCGAGTTGGCCTCTACGTCCCCGTGGGACCTTTATATACATCAATAACGTAATATAACCTAACCTAAATCAACCTATCATCTCGGCGATAATATTTGACAAGATTACTGGTGAGTTGGCCTCTACGTCTCCGTGGGATCTTTATATACATCAATAACGTAATATAACATAACCTAACCCAATCTAACTTCTCGGCGGTAATATTTGACGACATTCCTGGCGAGTTGGCCTCTACGTTTCCGCGGGACCTTTATATACTTCAATAACGTAATATCACCTAACCTAGCACAACCTAACATCTCGGCGGTAATATTTGACGACATTCCTGGCGAGTTGGCCTCTACGTTTCCGTGGGACCTTTATATACTTCAAGAACGTAATATAACCTAACCTAAATCAACCTATCATCTCGGCGATAATATTTGACAAGATTCCTGGCGAATTGGCCTCTACGTCTCCGTGGGATCTTTATATACATCAATAACGTAATATAACATAACCTAACCCAATCTAGCATCTCGGCTGTAATATTTGACCACACTCCTGGCTTGCAGACCTCTACGTCTCCGTGAGACCTTTATATACATCTATAACGTAATATAACCTAACCTAACCCAACCTAACATCTCGGCGGTAGTATTTGAAAACATTCCTAGCGAGTTGGCCTCTACGTCTCCGTGGGACCTTTATATACATCAATAACGTAATATAACCTAACCTAACCCAATCTAACATCTCGGCGGTAATATTTGACATCATTCCTGGCGAGTTGGCCTCCACGTCTCCGGGGGACCTTTATATACATCAGTAACATAATATAAGCTAGCCTAGCCTAATCTAACATCTCGGCGGTAATGTTTGACCACATTCCTGGCGAGTTGGCCTCTACGTCCCCGTGGGACCTTTATATACATCAATAACGTAATATAACCTAACCTAAATCAACGTATCATCTCGGCGATAATATTTGACAAGATTACTGGTGAGTTGGCCTCTACGTCTCCGTGGGATCTTTATATACATCAATAACGTAATATAACATAACCTAACCCAATCTAACATCTCGGCGGTAATATTTGACGACATTCCTGGCGAGTTGGCCTCTACGTTTCCGCGGGACCTTTATATACTTCAATAACGTAATATCACCTAACCTAACACAACCTAACATCTCGGCGGTAATATTTGACGACATTCCTGGCGAGTTGGCCTCTACGTTTCCGTGGGACCTTTATATACTTCAAGAACGTAATATAACCTACCCTAAATCAACCTATCATCTCGGCGATAATATTTGACAAGATTCCTGGCGAATTGGCCTCTACGTCTCCGTGGGATCTTTATATACATCAATAACGTAATATAACATAACCTAACCCAATCTAGCATCTCGGCTGTAATATTTGACCACATTCCTGGCTTGTTGGCCTCTACGTCTCCGTGGGACCTTTATATACATCAATAACATAATATAAGCTAGCCTAACCCAATCTAACATCTCGGCGGTAATATTTGACCACATTCCTGGCTTGCTGACCTCTACGTCTCCGTGAGACCTTTATATACATCTATAACGTAATATAACCTAACCTAACCCAACCTAACATCTCGGCGGTAGTATTTGAAAACATTCCTAGCGAGTTGGCCTCTACGTCTCCGTGGGACCTTTATATACATCAATAACGTAATATAACCTAACCTAACCCAATCTAACATCTCGGCGGTAATATTTGACATCATTCCTGGCGAGTTGGCCTCTACGTCTCCGTTGACCTTCATATACATCAATAACGTAATATAACCTAACCTAACCCAACCTAACATCTCCGCGGTATTATTTGACAACATACCTGGCGAGTTGGCCTCCACGTCTCCGGGGGACCTTTATATACATCAGTAACATAATATAAGCTAGCCTAAGCTAATCTAACATCTCGGCGGTAATGTTTGACCACATTCCTTGCGAGTTGGCCTCTACGTCCCCGTGGGACCTTTATATACATCAATAACGTAATATAACCTAACCTAACCCAACCTAACATCTCGGCGGTAATATTTGACAACATTCCTGGCGAGTTGGCTTCTCCGTCCCCGTGGGACCTTTATATACATCAATGACGTAATATAACCTAACCTAACCCAACCTAACATCTCGGCGGTAATATTTGACGACATTCCTGGCGAGTTGGCCTCTACGTTTCCGTGGGACCTTTATATACTTCAATAACGTAATATAACCTAACCTAACCCAATCTAACATCTCCGCGGTAATATTTGACAATATTCCTGGCGAGTTGGCCTCTACGTTTCCGTTTGACCTTCATATACATCAATAACGCAATCTAATCTAACATAACCCAACCTAACATCTCGGCGGTAATATTTGACAACATTCCTGGCGAGTTGGCTTCTCCGTCCCCGTGGGACCTTTATATACATCAATAACGTAATATAACCTAACCTAACCCAACCTAACATCTCCGCGGTATTATTTGACAACATACCTGGCGAGTTGGCCTTCACGTCTCCGTGGGACCTTTATATACATCAATAACATAATATAAGCTAGCCTAACCTAATCTAACATCTCGGCGGTAATGTTTGACCACATTCCTGGCTTGTTGGCCTCTACGTCTCCGTGAGACCTTTATATACATCTATAACGTAATATAACCTAACCTAACCCAACCTAACTTCTCGGCGGTAATATTTGAAAACATACCTGGCGAGGTGGCCTCTACGTCTCCGTGGGATATTTACATACATCAATAACGTAATATAACATAACCTAACCCAATCTAGCATCTCGGCTATAATATTTGACGACATTCCTGGCTTGTTGGCCTCTACGTCTCCGTGAGATCTTTATATACATCTATAACGTAATATAACCTAACCTAACCCAACCTAACTTCTCGGCGGTAATATTTGAAAACATACCTGGCGAGGTGGCCTCTACGTCTCCGTGGGATATTTATATACATCAATAACATAATATAAGCTAGCCTAACCCAATCTAACATCTCGGCGGTAATATTTGACCACATTCCTGGCGAGTTGGCCTCTACGTCTTCGTGGGACCTTTATATACATCAATAACGTAATATAACTTAACCTAACCCAACCTAACATCTCCGCGGTAATATTTGACAACATACCTGGCGAGTTGGCCTCTACGTCTCCGTGGGCCCTTCATATACATCAATAACGAAATATCACCTAACCTAAATCAACCTAACATCTCGGCGGTAATATTTGACAATATTCCTGGCGAGTTGGCTTCTCCATCCCCGTGGGACCTTTATATACATCAATAACGTAATATAACCTAACCTAACCCAATCTAGCATCTCGGCGGTAATATTTGACCACATTCCTGGCTTGTTGGCCTCTACGTCTCCGTGAGAACTATATATACATCTATAACGTAATATAACCTAACCTAACCCAACCTAACTTCTCGGCGGTAATATTTGAAAACATACCTGGCGAGATGGCCTCTACGTCTCCGTGGGATATTTATATACATCAATAACATAATATAAGCTAGCCTAACCCAACCTAACATCTCCGCGGTAATATTTGACAACATACCTGGCGAGTTGGCCTCTACGTCTCCGTGGGCCCTTCATATACATCAATAACGTAATATAACCTAACCTAACCCAATCTAGCATATCGGCGGTAATATTTGACCACATTCCTGGCTTGTTGGCCTCTACGTCTCCGTGGGACCTTTATATACATCAATAACATAATATAAGCTAGCCTAACCCAATCTAACATCTCGGCGGTAATATTTGACCACATTCCTGGCTTGCTGACCTCTACGTCTCCGTGAGACCTTTATATACATCTATAACGTAATATAACCTAACCTAACCCAACCTAACATCTCGGCGGTAGTATTTGAAAACATTCCTAGCGAGTTGGCCTCTACGTCTCCGTGGGACCTTTATATACATCAATAACGTAATATAACCTAACCTAACCCAATCTAACATCTCGGCGGTAATATTTGACATCATTCCTGGCGAGTTGGCCTCTACGTCTCCGTTGACCTTCATATACATCAATAACGTAATATAACCTAACCTAACCCAACCTAACATCTCCGCGGTATTATTTGACAACATACCTGGCGAGTTGGCCTCCACGTCTCCGGGGGACCTTTATATACATCAGTAACATAATATAAGCTAGCCTAACCTAATCTAACATCGCGGCGGTAATGTTTGACCACATTCCTGGCGAGTTGGCCTCTACGTCCCCGTGGGACCTTTATATACATCAATAACGTAATATAACCTAACCTAACCCAACCTAACATCTCGGCGGTAATATTTGACAACATTCCTGGCGAGTTGGCTTCTCCGTCCCCGTGGGACCTTTATATACATCAATGACGTAATATAACCTAACCTAACCCAACCTAACATCTCGGCGGTAATATTTGACGACATTCCTGGCGAGTTGGCCTCTACGTTTCCGTGGGACCTTTATATACTTCAATAACGTAATATAACCTAACCTAACCCAATCTAACATCTCCGCGGTAATATTTGACAATATTCCTGGCGAGTTGGCCTCTACGTTTCCGTTTGACCTTCATATACATCAATAACGCAATCTAATCTAACATAACCCAACCTAACATCTCGGCGGTAATATTTGACAACATTCCTGGCGAGTTGGCTTCTCCGTCCCCGTGGGACCTTTATATACATCAATAACGTAATATAACCTAACCTAACCCAACCTAACATCTCGGCGGTAATATTTGACGACATTCCTGGCGAGTTGGCCTCTACGTTTCCGTGGGACCTTTAGATACTTCAATAACGTAATATAACCTAACCTAAATCAACCTATCATCACGGCGATAATATTTGACAAGATTCCTGGCGAGTTGGCCTCTACGTCTCCGCGGGATCTTTATATACATCAATAACGTAATATAACATAACCTAACCCAATCTAGCATCTCGGCTGTAATATTTGACCACATTCCTGGCTTGTTGGCCTCTACGTCTCCGTGAGACCTTTATATACGTCTATAACGTAATATTACCTAACCTAACCCAACCTAACTTCTCGGCGGTAATATTTGAAAACATACCTGGCGAGGTGGCCTCTACGTCTCCGTGGGATATTTATATACATCAATAACATAATATAAGCTAGCCTAACCCAATCTAACATCTCGGCGGTAATATTTGACCACATTCCTGGCGAGTTGGCCTCTACGTCTTCGTGGGACCTTTATATACATCAATAACGTAATATAACCTAACCTAACCCAACCTAACTTCTCGGCGGTAATATTTGAAAACATACCTGGCGAGGTGGCCTCTACGTCTCCGTGGGATATTTATATACATCAATAACATAATATAAGCTAGCCTAACCCAACCTAACATCTCCGCGGTAATATTTGACAACATACCTGGCGAGTTGGCCTCTACGTCTCCGTGGGCCCTTCATATACATCCATAACGTAATATAACCTAACCTAACCCAATCTAGCATCTCGGCGGTAATATTTGACCACATTCCTGGCTTGTTGGCCTCTACGTCTCCGTGGGACCTTTATATACATCAATAACATAATATAAGCTAGCCTAACCCAATCTAACATCTCGGCGGTAATATTTGACCACATTCCTGGCTTGCTGACCTCTACGTCTCCGTGGGACCTTTATATACATCAATAACGTAATATAACCTAACGTAACCCAATCTAACATCTCGGCGGTAATATTTGACATCATTCCTGGCGAGTTGGCCTCTACGTCTTCGTGGGACCTTTATATACATCATTAACGTAATATAACTTAACCTAACCCAACCTAACATCTCCGCGGTAATATTTGACAACATATCTGGCGAGTTGGCCTCTACGTCCCCGTGGGACCTTTATATACATCGATAACGTAATATAACCTAACCTAACCCAACCTAACATCTCGGCGGTAATATTTGACAACATTCCTGGCGAGTTGGCTTCTCCGTCCCCGTGGGTCCTTTATATACATCAATGACGTAATATAACCTAACCTAACCCAACCTAACATCTCGGCGGTAATATTTGACGACATTCCTGGCGAGTTGGCCTCTACGTTTCCGTGGGACCTTTATATACTTCAATAACGTAATATATTCTAACCTAACCCAATCTAACATCTCGGCGGTAATATTTGACGACATTCCTGGCGAGTTGGCCTCTACGTCTCCGTTGACCTTCATATACATCAATAACGTAATATAACGTAACCTAACCAACCTATCATCTCGGCGGTTATATTTGACAACATTCCTGGCGAGTTGGCCTCTACGTCTCCGTGGGCCCTTCATATACATCAATAACGTAATATAACCTAGCCTAACCTAATCTAACATCTCGGCGGTAATGTTTGACCACACTCCTGGCTTGTTGGCCTCTACGTCCCCGTGGGACCTTTATATACATCAATAACATAATATAAGCTAGCCTAACCCAATCTAACATCTCGGCGGTAATATTTGACAACATTCCTGGCGAGTTGGCTTCTCCATCCCCGTGGGACCTTTATATACATCAATAACGTAATATAACCTAACCTAAACCAACCTAACATCTCGGCGGTAATATTTGACGACATTCCTGGCGAGTTGGCCTCTACGTTTCCGTGGGACCTTTATATACTTCAATAACGTAATATAACCTAACCTAAATCAACCTATCATCTCGGCGATAATATTTGACAAGATTCCTGGCGAGTTGGCCCCTACGTCTCCGTGGGATCTTTATATACATCAATAACGTAATATAACATAACCTAACCCAATCTAACATCTCGGCGGTAATATTTGACCACATTCCTGGCTAGTTGGCCTCTACGTCTCCGAGGGACCTTCATATACACCAATAACGAAATATAACCTAACCTATTCTAACCTATCATCTCGGCGGTAACATTTGACAACATTCCCGGCGATCTGGCCTCTACGTCTCCGTGGGACCTTTATATACATCAGTAACGTAATATAACCTAACCTAACCCAACGTAACATCTCGGCGGTAATATTTGAAAACATTCCTGGCGAGTTGGCCTTTACGTCTCCGTGGGACCTTCACATACATCAATAACGTAACATAACCTAACCTAACCCAATCTAGCATCTCGACGGTAATATTTGACCACATTCCTGGCTTGTTGGCCTCTACGTCTCCGTGAGAACTATATATACATCTATAACGTAATATAACCTAACCTAACCCAACCTAACTTCTCGGCGGTAATATTTGAAAACATATCTGGCGAGGTGGCCTCTACGTCTCCGTGGGATATTTATATACATCAATAACATAATATAAGCTAGCCTAACCCAATCTAACATCTCGGCGGTAATATTTGACCACATTCCTGGCGAGTTGGCCTCTACGTCTTCGTGGGACCTTTATATACATCAATAACGTAATATAACTTAACCTAACCCAACCTAACATCTCCGCGGTAATATTTGACCACATTCCTGGCTTGTTGGCCTCTACGTCTCCGTGGGACCTGTATATACATCAATAACAAAATATAAGCTAGCCTAACCCAACCTAACATCTCGGCGGTAATATTTGACAACATTCCTGGCGAGTTGGCTTCTCCGTCCCCGTGGGTCCTTTATATACATCAATGACGTAATATAACCTAACCTAACCCAACCTAACATCTCGGCGGTAATATTTGACGACATTCCTGGCGAGTTGGCCTCTACGTTTCCGTGGGACCTTTATATACTTCAATAACGTAATATATTCTAACCTAACCCAATCTAACATCTCCGCGGTAATATTTGACAACATTCCTGGCGAGTTGGCCTCTACGTTTCCGTTTGACCTTCATATACATCAATAACGCAATCTAAACTAACATAACCCAACCTAACATCTCGGCGGTAATATTTGACAACATTCCTGGCGAGTTGGCTTCTCCGTCCCCGTGGGACCTTTATATACATCAATAACGTAATATAACCTAACCTAACCCAACCTAACATCTCGGCGGTAATATTTGACGACATTCCTGGCGAGTTGGCCTCTACGTTTCCGTGGGACCTTTATATACTTCAAGAACGTAATATAACCTAACCTAAATCAACCTATCATCTCGGCGATAATATTTGACAAGATTCCTGGCGAGTTGGCCTCTACGTCTCCGTGGGATCTTTATATACATCAATAACGTAATATAACATAACCTAACCCAATCTAGCATCTCGGCGGTAATATTTGACCACATTCCTGGCTTGTTGGCCTCTACGTCTCCGTGAGAACTATATATACATCTATAACGTAATATAACCTAACCTAACCCAATCTAACTTCTCGGCGGTAATATTTGAAGACATACCTCGCGAGGTGGCCTCTACGTCTCCGTGGGATATTTATATACATCAATAACATAATATAAGCTAGCCTAACCCAATCTAACATCTCGGCGGTAATATTTGACCACATTCCTGGCGAGTTGGCCTCTACGTCTTCGTGGGACCTTTATATACATCAATAACGTAATATAACTTAACCTAACCCAACCCAACATCTCCGCGGTAATATTTGACGACATTCCTGGCGAGTTGGCCTCTACGTTTCCGTGGGACCTTTATATACTTCAATAACGTAATATAACCTAACCTAAATCAACCTATCATCTCGGCGATAATATTTGACAGGATTCCTGGCGAGTTGGCCTCTACGTCTCCGTGGGATCTTTATATACGTCAATAACGTAATATAACATAACCTAACCCAATCTAGCATCTCGGCGGTAATATTTGACCACATTCCTGGCTTGTTGGCCTCTACGTCTCCGTGAGAACTATATATACATCAATAACGTAATATAACATAACCTAACCCAATCTAGCATCTCGGCGGTAATATTTGACCACATTCCTGGCTTGTTGGCCTCTACGTCTCCGTGAGACCTTTATATACATCTACAACGTAATATAACCTAACCTAACCCAACCTAACTTCTCGGCGGTAATATTTGAAAACATACCTGGCGAGGTGGCCTCTACGTCTCCGTGGGATATTTATATACATCAATAACATAATATAAGCTAGCCTAACCCAACCTAACATCTCCGCGGTAATATTTGACAACATACCTGGCGAGTTGGCCTCTACGTCTCCGTGGGCCCTTCACATACATCCATAACGTAATATAACCTAACCTAACCCAATCTAGCATCTCGGCGGTAATATTTGACCACATTCCTGGCTTGCTGACCTCTACGTCTCCGTGGGACCTTTATATACATCAATAACGTAATATAACCTAACGTAACCCAATCTAACATCTCGGCGGTAATATTTGACATCATTCCTGGCGAGTTGGCCTCTACGTCTCCGTGGGCCCTTCATATACATCAATAACGAAATATAACGTAACCTAAATCAACCTAACATCTCGGCGGTGATATTTGACAACATTCCTGGCGAGTTGGCTTCTCCATCCCCGTGGGACCTTTATATACATCAATAACGTAATATAACCTAACCTAACCCAACCTAACATCTCGGCGGTAATATTTGACGACATTCCTGGCGAGTTGGCCTCTACGTTTCCGTGGGACCTTTATATACTTCAACAACGTAATATAACTTAACCTAACCCAACCCAACATCTCCGCGGTAATATTTGACGACATTCCTGGCGAGTTGGCCTCTACGTTTCCGTGGGACCTTTATATACTTCAATAACGTAATATAACCTAACCTAAATCAACCTATCATCTCGGCGATAATATTTGACAAGATTCCTGGCGAGTTGGCCTCTACGTTTCCGTGGGACCTTTATATACTTCAATAACGTAATATAACCTAACCTAACCCAACCTAACATCTCCGCGGTATTATTTGATAACATACCGGGCGAGTTGGCCTCCACGTCTCCGTGGGACCTTTATATACATCAATAACATAATATAAGCTAGCCTAACCTAATCTAACATCTCGGCGGTAATGTTTGACCACATTCCTGGCGAGTTGGCCTCTACGTCCCCGTGGGACCTTTATATACATCAATAACGTAATATAACCTAGCCTAACCCAACCTAACATCTCGGCTGTTATATTTGACGACATTCCTGGCGAGTTGGCCTCTACGTTTCCGTGGGACCTTTATATACTTCAATAACGTAATATAACCTAACCTAACCCAATCTAACATCTCCGCGGTAATATTTGACAACATTCCTGGCGAGTTGGCTTCTCCGTCCCCGTGGGACCTTTATATACATCAATAACGTAATATAACCTAACCTAACCCAACCTAACATCTCGGCGGTAATATTTGACGACATTCCTGGCGAGTTGGCCTCTACGTTTCCGTGGGACCTTCATATACATCAATAACGAAATATAACCTAACCTAAATCAACCTAACATCTCGGCGGTAATATTTGACAACATTCCTGGCGAGTTGGCTTCTCCATCCCCGTGGGACCTTTATATACATCAATAACGTAATATAACCTAACCTAACCCAACCTAACATCTCGGCGGTAATATTTGACGATATTCCTGGCGAGTTGGCTTCTCCGTCTCCGTGGGACCTTTATATACATCAATAACGTAATATAACCCAACCTAATCCAACCTAACATCTCCGCGGTATTATTTGACAACATACCTGGCGAGTTGGCCTCCACGTCTCCGTGGGACCTTTATATACATCAATAACATAATATAAGCTAGCCTAACCTAATCTAACATCTCGGCGGTAATGTTTGACCACATTCCTGGCGAGTTGGCCTCTACGTCCCCGTGGGACCTTTATATACATCAATAACGTAATATAACCTAACCTAACCCAACCTAACATCTCGGCGGTAATATTTGACAACATTCCTGGCGAGTTGGCTTCTCCGTCCCCGTGGGACCTTTATATACATCAATGACGTAATATAACCTAACCTAACCCAACCTAACATCTCGGCGGTAATATTTGACAACATTCCTGGCGAGTTGGCTTCTCCGTCCCCGTGGGACCTTTATATACATCAATAACGTAATATAATCTAACCTAACCCAACCTAACATCTCGACGGTAATATTTGACGACATTCCTGGCGAGTTGGCCTCTACGTTTCCGTGGGACCTTTATATATTTCAATAACGTAATATAACCTAACCTAACCCAATCTAACATCTAGGCGGTAATATTTGACATCATTCCTGGCGAGTTGGCCTCTACGTCTCCGTTGACCTTCATATACATCAATAACGTAATATAACGTAACCTAACCAACCTATCATCTCGGCGGTTATATTTGACAACATTCCTGGCGAGTTGGCTTCTCCGTCTCCGTGGGACCTTCATATACATCAATAACGTAATATAACCTAACCCAACCCAACCTAACATCTCCGCGGTATTATTTGACAACATACCTGTCGAGTTGGCCTCCACGTTTCCGTGGGACTTTATATACATCAATAACATAATATAAGCTAGCCTAACCTAATCTAACATCTCGGCGGTAATGTTTGACCACATTCCTGGCGAGTTGGCCTCTACGTCCCCGTGGGACCTTTATATACATCAATAACGTAATATAACCTAACCTAACCCAACCTAACATTTCGGCGGTAATATTTGACCACATTCCTGGCCAGTTGGCCTCTACGTTTCCGTGGGACCTTTATATACTTCAATAACGTAATATAACCTAACCTAACCCAACCTAACATCTCCGCGGTATTATTTTACAACATACCTGGCGAGTTGGCCTCCACGTCTCCGTGGGACCTTTATATACATCAATAACATAATATAAGCTAGCCTAACCTAATCTAACATCTCGGCGGTAATGTTTGACCACATTCCTGGCGAGTTGGCCTCTACGTCCCCGTGGGACCTTTATATACATCAATAACGTAATATAACATAACCTAACCCAACCTAACATCTCGGCTGTTATATTTGACGACATTCCTGGCGAGTTGGCCTCTACGTTTCCGTGGGACCTTTATATACTTCAATAACGTAATATAACCTAACCTAACCCAATCTAACATCTCCGCGGTAATATTTGACAACATTCCTGGCGAGTTGGCTTCTCCGTCCCCGTGGGACCTTTATATACATCAATAACGTAATATAACCTAACCTAACCCAACCTAACATCTCGGCGGTAATATTTGACGACATTCCTGGCGAGTTGGCCTCTACGTTTCCGTGGGACCTTCATATACATCAATAACGAAATATAACCTAACCTAAATCAACCTAACATCTCGGCGCTAATATTTGACAACATTCCTGGCGAGTTGGCTTCTCCATCCCCGTGGGACCTTTATATACATCAATAACGTAATATAACCTAACCTAACCCAACCTAACATTTCGGCGGTAATATTTGACCACATTCCTGGCCAGTTGGCCTCTACGTTTCCGTGGGACCTTTATATACCTCAATAACGTAATATAACCTAACCTAACCCAACCTAACATCTCCGCGGTATTATTTTACAACATACCTGGCGAGTTGGCCTCCACGTCTCCGTGGGACCTTTATATACATCAATAACATAATATAAGCTAGCCTAACCTAATCTAACATCTCGGCGGTAATGTTTGACCACATTCCTGGCGAGTTGGCCTCTACGTCCCCGTGGGACCTTTATATACATCAATAACGTAATATAACATAACCTAACCCAACCTAACATCTCGGCTGTTATATTTGACGACATTCCTGGCGAGTTGGCCTCTACGTTTCCGTGGGACCTTTATATACTTCAATAACGTAATATAACCTAACCTAACCCAACCTAACATCTCGGCGGTAATATTTGACAACATTCCTGGCGAGTTGGCTTCTCCGTCCCCGTGGGACCTTTATATACATCAATAACGTAATATAATCTAACCTAACCCAACCTAACATCTCGACGGTAATATTTGACGACATTCCTGGCGAGTTGGCCTCTACGTTTCCGTGGGACCTTTATATATTTCAATAACGTAATATAACCTAACCTAAATCAACCTATTATCTCGGCGATAATATTTGACAAGATTCCTGGCGAGTTGGCCTCCACGTCTCCGTGGGACCTTTATATACATCAATAACATAATATAAGCTAGCCTAACCTAATCTAACATCTCGGCGGTAATGTTTGACCACATTCCTGGCGAGTTGGCCTCTACGTCCCCGTGGGACCTTTATATACATCAATAACGTAATATAACCTAACCTAACCCAACCTAACATCTCGGCGGTAATATTTGACAACATTCCTGGCGAGTTGGCTTCTCCGTCCCCGTGGGACCTTTATATACATCAATGACGTAATATAACCTAACCTAACCCAACCTAACATCTCGGCGGTAATATTTGACAACATTCCTGGCGAGTTGGCTTCTCCGTCCCCGTGGGACCTTTATATACATCAATGACGTAATATAACCTAACCTAACCCAACCTAACATCTCGGCGGTAATATTTGACAACATACCTGGCGAGTTGGCCTCCACGTCTCCGTGGGACCTTTATATACATCAATAACATAATATAAGCTAGCCTAACCTAATCTAACATCTCGGCGGTAATGTTTGACCACATTCCTGGCGAGTTGGCCTCTACGTCCCCGTGGGACCTTTATATACATCAATAACGTAATATAACATAACCTAACCCAACCTAACATCTCGGCTGTTATATTTGACGACATTCCTGGCGAGTTGGCCTCTACGTTTCCGTGGGACCTTTATATACTTCAATAACGTAATATAACCTAACCTAACCCAATCTAACATCTCCGCGGTAATATTTGACAACATTCCTGGCGAGTTGGCTTCTCCGTCCCCGTGGGACCTTTATATACATCAATAACGTAATATAACCTAACCTAACCCAACCTAACATCTCGGCGGTAATATTTGACGACATTCCTGGCGAGTTGGCCTCTACGTTTCCGTGGGACCTTCATATACATCAATAACGAAATATAACCTAACCTAAATCAACCTAACATCTCGGCGCTAATATTTGACAACATTCCTGGCGAGTTGGCTTCTCCATCCCCGTGGGACCTTTATATACATCAATAACGTAATATAACCTAACCTAACCCAATCTAACATCTCGGCGGTAATATTTGACAACATACCTGGCGAGTTGGCCTCCACGTCTCCGTGGGACCTTTATATACATCAATAACATAATATAAGCTAGCCTAACCTAATCTAACATCTCGGCGGTAATGTTTGACCACATTCCTGGCGAGTTGGCCTCTACGTTTCCGTGGGACCTTTATATACTTCAATAACGTAATATAACCTAACCTAACCCAACCTAACATCTCCGCGGTATTATTTTACAACATACCTGGCGAGTTGGCCTCCACGTCTCCGTGGGACCTTTATATACATCAATAACATAATATAAGCTAGCCTAACCTAATCTAACATCTCGGCGGTAATGTTTGACCACATTCCTGGCGAGTTGGCCTCTACGTCCCCGTGGGACCTTTATATACATCAATAACGTAATATAACATAACCTAACCCAACCTAACATCTCGGCTGCTATATTTGACGACATTCCTGGCGAGTTGGCCTCTACGTTTCCGTGGGACCTTTATATACTTCAATAACGTAATATAACCTAACCTAACCCAATCTAACATCTCCGCGGTAATATTTGACAACATTCCTGGCGAGTTGGCTTCTCCGTCCCCGTGGGACCTTTATATACTTCAATAACGTAATATAACCTAACCTAACCCAATCTAACATCTCCGCGGTAATATTTGACAACATTCCTGGCGAGTTGGCTTCTCCGTCCCCGTGGGACCTTTATATACATCAATAAC
The DNA here is from genome assembly GCA_963969225.1 of Xylocopa violacea. Lineage (NCBI taxonomy): Eukaryota > Metazoa > Arthropoda > Insecta > Hymenoptera > Apidae > Xylocopa > Xylocopa violacea. Next base: position 2,070,584 of record CAXAJV010000078.1, read on the forward strand.
GTAATATAACCTAACCTAACCCAACCTAACATCTCGGCGGTAATATTTGACGACATTCCTGGCGAGTTGGCCTCTACGTTTCCGTGGGACCTTCATATACATCAATAACGAAATATAACCTAACCTAAATCAACCTAACATCTCGGCGGTAATATTTGACAACATTCCTGGCGAGTTGGCTTCTCCATCCCCGTGGGACCTTTATATACATCAATAACGTAATATAACCTAACCTAACCCAATCTAACATCTAGGCGGTAATATTTGACATCATTCCTGGCGAGTTGGCCTCTACGTCCCCGTGGGACCTTTATATACATCAATAACGTAATATAACCTAGCCTAACCCAACCTAACATCTCGGCGGTAATATTTGACAACATTCCTGGCGAGTTGGCCTCTACGTCTCCGTGGGATCTTTATATACATCAATAACATAATATAAGCTAGCCTAACCCAATCTAACATCTCGGCGGTAATATTTGACCACATTCCTGGCTTGCTGACCTCTACGTCTCCGTGAGACCTTTATATACATCTATAACGTAATATAACCTAACCTAACCCAACCTAACATCTCGGCGGTAGTATTTGAAAACATTCCTAGCGAGTTGGCCTCTACGTCTCCGTGGGACCTTTATATACTTCAATAACGTAATATAACCTAACCTAACCCAACCTAACATCTCCGCGGTATTATTTTACAACATACCTGGCGAGTTGGCCTCCACGTCTCCGTGGGACCTTTATATACATCAATAACATAATATAAGCTAGCCTAACCTAATCTAACATCTCGGCGGTAATGTTTGACCACATTCCTGGCGAGTTGGCCTCTACGTCCCCGTGGGACCTTTATATACATCAATAACGTAATATAACATAACCTAACCCAACCTAACATCTCGGCTGTTATATTTGACGACATTCCTGGCGAGTTGGCCTCTACGTTTCCGTGGGACCTTTATATACTTCAATAACGTAATATAACCTAACCTAACCCAATCTAACATCTCCGCGGTAATATTTGACAACATTCCTGGCGAGTTGGCTTCTCCGTCCCCGTGGGACCTTTATATACATCAATAACGTAATATAACCTAACCTAACCCAACCTAACATCTCGGCGGTAATATTTGACGACATTCCTGGCGAGTTGGCCTCTACGTTTCCGTGGGACCTTCATATACATCAATAACGAAATATAACCTAACCTAAATCAACCTAACATCTCGGCGGTAATATTTGACAACATTCCTGGCGAGTTGGCTTCTCCATCCCCGTGGGACCTTTATATACATCAATAACGTAATATAACCTAACCTAACCCAACCTAACATTTCGGCGGTAATATTTGACCACATTCCTGGCCAGTTGGCCTCTACGTTACAGTGGGACATTTATATACCTCAATAACGTAATATAACCTAACCTAACCCAACCTAACATCTCCGCGGTATTATTTTACAACATACCTGGCGAGTTGGCCTCCACGTCTCCGTGGGACCTTTATATACATCAATAACATAATATAAGCTAGCCTAACCTAATCTAACATCTCGGCGGTAATGTTTGACCACATTCCTGGCGAGTTGGCCTCTACGTCCCCGTGGGACCTTTATATACATCAATAACGTAATATAACATAACCTAACCCAACCTAACATCTCGGCTGTTATATTTGACGACATTCCTGGCGAGTTGGCCTCTACCTTTCCGTGGGTCCTTTATATACTTCAATAACGTAATATAACCTAACCTAACCCAACCTAACATCTCGGCGGTAATATTTGACAACATTCCTGGCGAGTTGGCTTCTCCGTCCCCGTGGGACCTTTATATACATCAATAACGTAATATAACCTAACCTAAATCAACCTATTATCTCGGCGATAATATTTGACAAGATTCCTGGCGAGTTGGCCTCCACGTCTCCGTGGGATCTTTATATACATCAATAACATAATATAAGCTAGCCTAACCTAATCTAACATCTCGGCGGTAATGTTTGACCACATTCCTGGCGAGTTGGCCTCTACGTCCCCGTGGGACCTTTATATACATCAATAACGTAATATAACCTAACCTAACCCAACCTAACATCTCGGCGGTAATGTTTGACAACATTCCTGGCGAGTTGGCTTCTCCGTCCCCGTGGGACCTTTATATACATCAATGACGTAATATAACCTAACCTAACCCAACCTAACATCTCGGCGGTAATATTTGACAACATTCCTGGCGAGTTGGCTTCTCCGTCCCCGTGGGACCTTTATATACATCAATGACGTAATATAACCTAACCTAACCCAACCTAACATCTCGGCGGTAATATTTGAAAACATACCTGGCGAGGTGGCCTCTACGTCTCCGTGGGATATTTATATACATCAATAACATAATATAAGCTAGCCTAACCCAATCTAACATCTCGGCGGTAATATTTGACCACATTCCTGGCGAGTTGGCCTCTACGTCTTCGTGGGACCTTTATATACATCAATAACGTCATATAACTTAACCTAACCCAACCTAACATCTCCGCGGTAATATTTGACAACATACCTGGCTTGTTGGCCTCTACGTCTCCGTCGGACCTTTATATACATCAATAACATAATATAAGCTAGCCTAACCCAATCTAACATCTCGGCGGTAATATTTGACCACATTCCTGGCTTGCTGACCTCTACGTCTCTGTGAGACCTTTATATACATCTATAACGTAATATAACCTAACCTAACCCAACCTAACATCTCGGCGGTAGTATTTGAAAACATTCCTAGCGAGTTGGCCTCTACGTCTCCGTGGGACCTTTGTATACATCAATAACGTAATATAACCTAACCTAACCCAATCTAACATCCAGGCGGTAATATTTGACATCATTCCTGGCGAGTTGGCCTCTACGTCTCCGTTGACCTTCATATACATCAATAACGTAATATAACGTAACCTAACCAACCTATCATCTCGGCGGTTATATTTGACAACATTCCTGGCGAGTTGGCTTCTCCGTCTCCGTGGGACCTTCATATACATCAATAACGTAATATAACCTAACCTAACCCAACCTAACATCTCCGCGGTATTATTTGACAACATACCTGGCGAGTTGGCCTCCACGTTTCCGTGGGACCTTTATATACATCAATAACATAATATAAGCTAGCCTAACCTAATCTAACATCTCGGCGGTAATGTTTGACCACATTCCTGGCGAGTTGGCCTCTACGTCCCCGTGGGACCTTTATATACATCAATAACGTAATATAACCTAACCTAACCCAACCTAACATTTCGGCGGTAATATTTGACCACATTCCTGGCGAGTTGGCCTCTACGTTTCCGTGGGACCTTTATATACTTCAATAACGTAATATAACCTAACCTAACCCAACCTAACATCTCCGCGGTATTATTTGACAACATACCTGGCGAGTTGGCCTCCACGTCTCCGTGGGACCTTTATATACATCAATAACATAATATAAGCTAGCCTAACCTAATCTAACATCTCGGCGGTAATGTTTGACCACATTCCTGGCGAGTTGGCCTCTACGTCCCCGTGGGACCTTTATATACATCAATAACGTAATATAACCTAACCTAACCCAACCTAACATCTCGGCGGTAATATTTGACAACATTCCTGGCGAGTTGGCTTCTCCGTCCCCGTGGGACCTTTATATACATCAATGACGTAATATAACCTAACCTAACCCAACCTAACATCTCGGCGGTAATATTTGACAACATTCCTGCCGAGTTGGCTTCTCCGTCCCCGTGGGACCTTTATATACATCAATGACGTAATATAACCTAACCTAACCCAACCTAACATCTCGGCGGTAATATTTGACAACATACCTGGCGAGTTGGCCTCCACGTCTCCGTGGGACCTTTATATACATCAATAACATAATATAAGCTAGCCTAACCTAATCTAACATCTCGGCGGTAATGTTTGACCACATTCCTGGCGAGTTGGCCTCTACGTCCCCGTGGGTCCTTTATATACATCAATAACGTAATATAACATAACCTAACCCAACCTAACATCTCGGCTGTTATATTTGACGACATTCCTGGCGAGTTGGCCTCTACGTTTCCGTGGGACCTTTATATACTTCAATAACGTAATATAACCTAACCTAACCCAATCTAACATCTCCGCGGTAATATTTGACAACATTCCTGGCGAGTTGGCTTCTCCGTCCCCGTGGGACCTTTATATACATCAATAACGTAATATAACCTAACCTAACCCAACCTAACATCTCGGCGGTAATATTTGACGACATTCCTGGCGAGTTGGCCTCTACGTTTCCGTGGGACCTTCATATACATCAATAACGAAATATAACCTAACCTAAATCAACCTAACATCTCGGCGCTAATATTTGACAACATTCCTGGCGAGTTGGCTTCTCCATCCCCGTGGGACCTTTATATACATCAATAACGTAATATAACCTAACCTAACCCAATCTAACATCTCGGCGGTAATATTTGACAACATACCTGGCGAGTTGGCCTCCACGTCTCCGTGGGACCTTTATATACATCAATAACATAATATAAGCTAGCCTAACCTAATCTAACATCTCGGCGGTAATGTTTGACCACATTCCTGGCGAGTTGGCCTCTACGTTTCCGTGGGACCTTTATATACTTCAATAACGTAATATAACCTAACCTAACCCAACCTAACATCTCCGCGGTATTATTTTACAACATACCTGGCGAGTTGGCCTCCACGTCTCCGTGGGACCTTTATATACATCAATAACATAATATAAGCTAGCCTAACCTAATCTAACATCTCGGCGGTAATGTTTGACCACATTCCTGGCGAGTTGGCCTCTACGTCCCCGTGGGACCTTTATATACATCAATAACGTAATATAACATAACCTAACCCAACCTAACATCTCGGCTGCTATATTTGACGACATTCCTGGCGAGTTGGCCTCTACGTTTCCGTGGGACCTTTATATACTTCAATAACGTAATATAACCTAACCTAACCCAATCTAACATCTCCGCGGTAATATTTGACAACATTCCTGGCGAGTTGGCTTCTCCGTCCCCGTGGGACCTTTATATACTTCAATAACGTAATATAACCTAACCTAACCCAATCTAACATCTCCGCGGTAATATTTGACAACATTCCTGGCGAGTTGGCTTCTCCGTCCCCGTGGGACCTTTATATACATCAATAACGTAATATAACCTAACCTAACCCAACCTAACATCTCGGCGGTAATATTTGACGACATTCCTGGCGAGTTGGCCTCTACGTTTCCGTGGGACCTTCATATACATCAATAACGAAATATAACCTAACCTAAATCAACCTAACATCTAGGCGGTAATATTTGACATCATTCCTGGCGAGTTGGCCTCTACGTCCCCGTGGGACCTTTATATACATCAATAACGTAATATAACCTAGCCTAACCCAACCTAACATCTCGGCGGTAATATTTGACAACATTCCTGGCGAGTTGGCCTCTACGTCTCCGTGGGATCTTTATATACATCAATAACATAATATAAGCTAGCCTAACCCAATCTAACATCTCGGCGGTAATATTTGACCACATTCCTGGCTTGCTGACCTCTACGTCTCCGTGAGACCTTTATATACATCTATAACGTAATATAACCTAACCTAACCCAACCTAACATCTCGGCGGTAGTATTTGAAAACATTCCTAGCGAGTTGGCCTCTACGTCTCCGTGGGACCTTTATATACTTCAATAACGTAATATAACCTAACCTAACCCAACCTAACATCTCCGCGGTATTATTTTACAACATACCTGGCGAGTTGGCCTCCACGTCTCCGTGGGACCTTTATATACATCAATAACATAATATAAGCTAGCCTAACCTAATCTAACATCTCGGCGGTAATGTTTGACCACATTCCTGGCGAGTTGGCCTCTACGTCCCCGTGGGACCTTTATATACATCAATAACGTAATATAACATAACCTAACCCAACCTAACATCTCGGCTGTTATATTTGACGACATTCCTGGCGAGTTGGCCTCTACGTTTCCGTGGGACCTTTATATACTTCAATAACGTAATATAACCTAACCTAACCCAATCTAACATCTCCGCGGTAATATTTGACAACATTCCTGGCGAGTTGGCTTCTCCGTCCCCGTGGGACCTTTATATACATCAATAACGTAATATAACCTAACCTAACCCAACCTAACATCTCGGCGGTAATATTTGACGACATTCCTGGCGAGTTGGCCTCTACGTTTCCGTGGGACCTTCATATACATCAATAACGAAATATAACCTAACCTAAATCAACCTAACATCTCGGCGGTAATATTTGACAACATTCCTGGCGAGTTGGCTTCTCCATCCCCGTGGGACCTTTATATACATCAATAACGTAATATAACCTAACCTAACCCAACCTAACATTTCGGCGGTAATATTTGACCACATTCCTGGCCAGTTGGCCTCTACGTTACAGTGGGACATTTATATACCTCAATAACGTAATATAACCTAACCTAACCCAACCTAACATCTCCGCGGTATTATTTTACAACATACCTGGCGAGTTGGCCTCCACGTCTCCGTGGGACCTTTATATACATCAATAACATAATATAAGCTAGCCTAACCTAATCTAACATCTCGGCGGTAATGTTTGACCACATTCCTGGCGAGTTGGCCTCTACGTCCCCGTGGGACCTTTATATACATCAATAACGTAATATAACATAACCTAACCCAACCTAACATCTCGGCTGTTATATTTGACGACATTCCTGGCGAGTTGGCCTCTACGTTTCCGTGGGTCCTTTATATACTTCAATAACGTAATATAACCTAACCTAACCCAACCTAACATCTCGGCGGTAATATTTGACAACATTCCTGGCGAGTTGGCTTCTCCGTCCCCGTGGGACCTTTATATACATCAATAACGTAATATAACCTAACCTAAATCAACCTATTATCTCGGCGATAATATTTGACAAGATTCCTGGCGAGTTGGCCTCCACGTCTCCGTGGGATCTTTATATACATCAATAACATAATATAAGCTAGCCTAACCTAATCTAACATCTCGGCGGTAATGTTTGACCACATTCCTGGCGAGTTGGCCACTACGTCCCCGTGGGACCTTTATATACATCAATAACGTAATATAACCTAACCTAACCCAACCTAACATCTCGGCGGTAATGTTTGACAACATTCCTGGCGAGTTGGCTTCTCCGTCCCCGTGGGACCTTTATATACATCAATGACGTAATATAACCTAACCTAACCCAACCTAACATCTCGGCGGTAATATTTGACAACATTCCTGGCGAGTTGGCTTCTCCGTCCCCGTGGGACCTTTATATACATCAATGACGTAATATAACCTAACCTAACCCAACCTAACATCTCGGCGGTAATATTTGAAAACATACCTGGCGAGGTGGCCTCTACGTCTCCGTGGGATATTTATATACATCAATAACATAATATAAGCTAGCCTAACCCAATCTAACATCTCGGCGGTAATATTTGACCACATTCCTGGCGAGTTGGCCTCTACGTCTTCGTGGGACCTTTATATACATCAATAACGTCATATAACTTAACCTAACCCAACCTAACATCTCCGCGGTAATATTTGACAACATACCTGGCTTGTTGGCCTCTACGTCTCCGTCGGACCTTTATATACATCAATAACATAATATAAGCTAGCCTAACCCAATCTAACATCTCGGCGGTAATATTTGACCACATTCCTGGCTTGCTGACCTCTACGTCTCTGTGAGACCTTTATATACATCTATAACGTAATATAACCTAACCTAACCCAACCTAACATCTCGGCGGTAGTATTTGAAAACATTCCTAGCGAGTTGGCCTCTACGTCTCCGTGGGACCTTTGTATACATCAATAACGTAATATAACCTAACCTAACCCAATCTAACATCCAGGCGGTAATATTTGACATCATTCCTGGCGAGTTGGCCTCTACGTCTCCGTTGACCTTCATATACATCAATAACGTAATATAACGTAACCTAACCAACCTATCATCTCGGCGGTTATATTTGACAACATTCCTGGCGAGTTGGCTTCTCCGTCTCCGTGGGACCTTCATATACATCAATAACGTAATATAACCTAACCCAACCCAACCTAACATCTCCGCGGTATTATTTGACAACATACCTGGCGAGTTGGCCTCCACGTTTCCGTGGGACCTTTATATACATCAATAACATAATATAAGCTAGCCTAACCTAATCTAACATCTCGGCGGTAATGTTTGACCACATTCCTGGCGAGTTGGCCTCTACGTCCCCGTGGGACCTTTATATACATCAATAACGTAATATAACCTAACCTAACCCAACCTAACATTTCGGCGGTAATATTTGACCACATTCCTGGCGAGTTGGCCTCTACGTTTCCGTGGGACCTTTATATACTTCAATAACGTAATATAACCTAACCTAACCCAACCTAACATCTCCGCGGTATTATTTGACAACATACCTGGCGAGTTGGCCTCCACGTCTCCGTGGGACCTTTATATACATCAATAACATAATATAAGCTAGCCTAACCTAATCTAACATCTCGGCGGTAATGTTTGACCACATTCCTGGCGAGTTGGCCTCTACGTCCCCGTGGGACCTTTATATACATCAATAACGTAATATAACCTAACCTAACCCAACCTAACATCTCGGCGGTAATATTTGACGACATTCCTGGCGAGTTGGCCTCTACGTTTCCGTGGGACCTTCATATACATCAATAACGAAATATAACCTAACCTAAATCAACCTAACATCTCGGCGGTAATATTTGACAACATTCCTGGCGAGTTGGCCTCTACGTCTCCGTGGGACCTTTATATACATCAATAACGTAATATAACCTAACCTAACCCAATCTAACATCTAGGCGGTAATATTTGACATCATTCCTGGCGAGTTGGCCTCTACGTCCCCGTGGGACCTTTATATACATCAATAACGTAATATAACCTAGCCTAACCCAACCTAACATCTCGGCGGTAATATTTGACAACATTCCTGGCGAGTTGGCCTCTACGTCTCCGTGGGATCTTTATATACATCAATAACGTAATATAACATAACCTAACCCAATCTAGCATCTCGGCGGTAATATTTGACCACATTCCTGGCTTGTTGGCCTCTGCGTCTCCGTGAGACCTTTATATACATCTATAACGTAATATAACCTAACCTAACCCAACCTAACTTCTCGGCGGTAATATTTGAAAACATACCTGGCGAGGTGGCCTCTACGTCTCCGTGGGATATTTATATACATCAATAACATAATATAAGCTAGCCTAACCCAATCTAACATCTCGGCGGTAATATTTGACCACATTCCTGGCGAGTTGGCCTCTACGTCTTCGTGGGACCTTTATATACATCAATAACGTAATATAACTTAACCTAACCCAACCTAACATCTCCGCGGTAATATTTGACAACATACCTGGCTTGTTGGCCTCTACGTCTCCGTGGGACCTTTATATACATCAATAACGTAATATAACTTAACCTAACCCAACCTAACATCTCCGCGGTAATATTTGACAACATACCTGGCTTGTTGGCCTCTACGTCTCCGTGGGACCTTTATATACATCAATAACGTAATATAACTTAACCTAACCCAACCTAACATCTCCGCGGTAATATTTGACAACATACCTGGCTTGTTGGCCTCTACGTCTCCGTGGGACCTTTATATACATCAATAACATAATATAAGCTAGCCTAACCCAATCTAACATCTCGGCGGTAATATTTGACCACATTCCTGGCTTGCTGACCTCTACGTCTCCGTGAGACCTTTATATACATCTATAACGTAATATAACCTAACCTAACCCAACCTAACATCTCGGCGGTAGTATTTGAAAACATTCCTAGCGAGTTGGCCTCTACGTCTCCGTGGGACCTTTATATACATCAATAACGTAATATAACCTAACCTAACCCAATCTAACATCTAGGCGGTAATATTTGACATCATTCCTGGCGAGTTGGCCTCTACGTCTCCGTTGACCTTCATATACATCAATAACGTAATATAACGTAACCTAACCAACCTATCGTCTCGGCGGTTATATTTGACAACATTCCTGGCGAGTTGGCTTCTCCGTCTCCGTGGGACCTTCATATACATCAATAACGTAATATAACCTAACCCAACCCAACCTAACATCTCCGCGGTATTATTTGACAACATACCTGGCGAGTTGGCCTCCACGTTTCCGTGGGACCTTTATATACATCAATAACATAATATAAGCTAGCCTAACCTAATCTAACATCTCGGCGGTAATGTTTGACCACATTCCTGGCGAGTTGGCCTCTACGTCCCCGTGGGACCTTTATATACATCAATAACGTAATATAATCTAACCTAACCCAACCTAACATTTCGGCGGTAATATTTGACCACATTCCTGGCGAGTTGGCCTCTACGTTTCCGTGGGACCTTTATATACTTCAATAACGTAATATAACCTAACCTAACCCAACCTAACATCTCCGCGGTATTATTTGACAACATACCTGGCGAGTTGGCCTCCACGTCTCCGTGGGACCTTTATATACATCAATAACATAATATAAGCTAGCCTAACCTAATCTAACATCTCGGCGGTAATGTTTGACCACATTCCTGGCGAGTTGGCCTCTACGTCCCCGTGGGACCTTTATATACATCAATAACGTAATATAACATAACCTAACCCAACCTAACATCTCGGCTGTTATATTTGACGACATTCCTGGCGAGTTGGCCTCTACGTTTCCGTGGGACCTTTATATACTTCAATAACGTAATATAACCTAACCTAACCCAATCTAACATCTCCGCGGTAATATTTGACAACATTCCTGGCGAGTTGGCTTCTCCGTCCCCGTGGGACCTTTATATACATCAATAACGTAATATAACCTAACCTAACCCAACCTAACATCTCGGCGGTAATATTTGACGAGATTCCTGGCGAGTTGGCCTCTACGTTTCCGTGGGACCTTCATATACATCAATAACGAAATATAACCTAACCTAAATCAACATAACATCTCGGCGGTAATATTTGACAACATTCCTGGCGAGTTGGCTTCTCCATCCCCGTGGGACCTTTATATACATCAATAACGTAATATAACCTAACATAACCCAACTTAATATCTCGGCGGTAATATTTGACAAGATTCCTGGCGAGTTGGCCTCTACGTCTCCGTGGGATCTTTATATACATCAATAACGTAATATAACATAACCTAACCCAATCTAGCATCTCGGCGGTAATATTTGACCACATTCCTGGCTTGTTGGCCTCTACGTCTCCGTGAGACCTTTATATACATCTATAACGTAATATAACCTAACCTAACCCAACCTAACTTCTCGGCGGTAATATTTGAAAACATACCTGGCGAGGTGGCCTCTACGTCTCCGTGGGATATTTATATACATCAATAACATAATATAAGCTAGCCTAACCCAATCTAACATCTCGGCGGTAATATTTGACCACATTCCTGGCGAGTTGGCCTCTACGTCTTCGTGGGACCTTTATATACATCAATAACGTAATATAACTTAACCTAACCCAACCTAACATCTCCGCGGTAATATTTGACAACATACCTGGCTTGTTGGCCTCTACGTCTCCGTGGGACCTTTATATACGTCAATAACATAATATAAGCTAGCCTAACCCAATCTAACATCTCGGCGGTAATATTTGACCACATTCCTGGCTTGCTGACCTCTACGTCTCCGTGAGACCTTTATATACATCTATAACGTAATATAACCTAACCTAACCCAACCTAACATCTCGGCGGTAGTATTTGAAAACATTCCTAGCGAGTTGGCCTCTACGTCTCCGTGGGACCTTTATATACATCAATAACGTAATATAACCTAACCTAACCCAATCTAACATCTAGGCGGTAATATTTGACATCATTCCTGGCGAGTTGGCCTCTACGTCTCCGTTGACCTTCATATACATCAATAACGTAATATAACGTAACCTAACCAACCTATCATCTCGGCGGTTATATTTGACAACATTCCTGGCGAGTTGGCTTCTCCGTCTCCGTGGGACCTTCATATACATCAATAACGTAATATAACCTAACCCAACCCAACCTAACATCTCCGCGGTATTATTTGACAACATACCTGGCGAGTTGGCCTCTACGTCTCCGTGGGACCTTTATATACATCAATAACGTAATATAACCTAACCTAACCCAATCTAACATCTCGGCGGTAATATTTGACCACATTCCTGGCTTGCTGACCTCTACGTCTCCGTGAGACCTTTATATACATCTATAACGTAATATAACCTAACCTAACCCAACCTAACATCTCGGCGGTAGTATTTGAAAACATTCCTAGCGAGTTGGCCTCTACGTCTCCGTGGGACCTTTATATACATCAATAACGTAATATAACCTAACCTAACCCAATCTAACATCTAGGCGGTAATATTTGACATCATTCCTGGCGAGTTGGCCTCTACGTCTCCGTTGACCTTCATATACATCAATAACGTAATATAACGTAACCTAACCAACCTATCGTCTCGGCGGTTATATTTGACAACATTCCTGGCGAGTTGGCTTCTCCGTCTCCGTGGGACCTTCATATACATCAATAACGTAATATAACCTAACCCAACCCAACCTAACATCTCCGCGGTATTATTTGACAACATACCTGGCGAGTTGGCCTCCACGTTTCCGTGGGACCTTTATATACATCAATAACATAATATAAGCTAGCCTAACCTAATCTAACATCTCGGCGGTAATGTTTGACCACATTCCTGGCGAGTTGGCCTCTACGTCCCCGTGGGACCTTTATATACATCAATAACGTAATATAACCTAACCTAACCCAACCTAACATTTCGGCGGTAATATTTGACCACATTCCTGGCGAGTTGGCCTCTACGTTTCCGTGGGACCTTTATATACTTCAATAACGTAATATAACCTAACCTAACCCAACCTAACATCTCCGCGGTATTATTTGACAACATACCTGGCGAGTTGGCCTCCACGTCTCCGTGGGACCTTTATATACATCAATAACATAATATAAGCTAGCCTAACCTAATCTAACATCTCGGCGGTAATGTTTGACCACATTCCTGGCGAGTTGGCCTCTACGTCCCCGTGGGACCTTTATATACATCAATAACGTAATATAACATAACCTAACCCAACCTAACATCTCGGCTGTTATATTTGACGACATTCCTGGCGAGTTGGCCTCTACGTTTCCGTGGGACCTTTATATACTTCAATAACGTAATATAACCTAACCTAACCCAATCTAACATCTCCGCGGTAATATTTGACCACATTCCTGGCTTGTTGGCCTCTACGTCTCCGTGAGACCTTTATATACATCTATAACGTAATATAACCTAACCTAACCCAACCTAACTTCTCGGCGGTAATATTTGAAAACATACCTGGCGAGGTGGCCTCTACGTCTCCGTGGGATATTTATATACATCAATAACATAATATAAGCTAGCCTAACCCAATCTAACATCTCGGCGGTAATATTTGACCACATTCCTGGCGAGTTGGCCTCCACGTCTTCGTGGGACCTTTATATACATCAATAACGTAATATAACTTAACCTAACCCAACCTAACATCTCCGCGGTAATATTTGACAACATACCTGGCTTGTTGGCCTCTACGTCTCCGTGGGACCTTTATATACGTCAATAACATAATATAAGCTAGCCTAACCCAATCTAACATCTCGGCGGTAATATTTGACCACATTCCTGGCTTGCTGACCTCTACGTCTCCGTGAGACCTTTATATACATCTATAACGTAATATAACCTAACCTAACCCAACCTAACATCTCGGCGGTAGTATTTGAAAACATTCCTAGCGAGTTGGCCTCTACGTCTCCGTGGGACCTTTATATACATCAATAACGTAATATAACCTAACCTAACCCAATCTAACATCTAGGCGGTAATATTTGACATCATTCCTGGCGAGTTGGCCTCTACGTCTCCGTTGACCTTCATATACATCAATAACGTAATATAACGTAACCTAACCAACCTATCATCTCGGCGGTTATATTTGACAACATTCCTGGCGAGTTGGCTTCTCCGTCTCCGTGGGACCTTCATATACATCAATAACGTAATATAACCTAACCCAACCCAACCTAACATCTCCGCGGTATTATTTGACAACATACCTGGCGAGTTGGCCTCCACGTTTCCGTGGGACCTTTATATACATCAATAACATAATATAAGCTAGCCTAACCTAATCTAACATCTCGGCGGTAATGTTTGACCACATTCCTGGCGAGTTGGCCTCTACGTCTCCGTGGGATCTTTATATACATCAATAACGTAATATAACATAACCTAACCCAATCTAGCAGCTCGGCGGTAATATTTGACCACATTCCTGGCTTGTTGGCCTCTGCGTCTCCGTGAGACCTTTATATACATCTATAACGTAATATAACCTAACCTAACCAACCTATCATCTCGGCGGTTATATTTGACAACATTCCTGGCGAGTTGGCTTCTCCGTCTCCGTGGGACCTTCATATACATCAATAACGTAATATAACCTAACCCAACACAACCTAACATCTCCGCGGTATTATTTGACAACATACCTGGCGAGTTGGCCTTCACGTTTCCGTGGGACCTTTATATACATCAATAACATAATATAAGCTAGCCTAACCTAATCTAACATCTCGGCGGTAGTGTTTGACCACATTCCTGGCGAGTTGGCCTCTACGTCCCCGTGGGACCTTTATATACATCAATAACGTAATATAACCTAACCTAACCCAACCTAACATTTCGGCGGTAATATTTGACCACATTCCTGGCGAGTTGGCCTCTACGTTTCCGTGGGACCTTTATATACTTCAATAACGTAATATAACCTAACCTAACCCAACCTAACATCTCCGCGGTATTATTTGACAACATACCTGGCGAGTTGGCCTCCACGTCTCCGTGGGACCTTTATATACATCAATAACATAATATAAACTAGCCTAACCTAATCTAACATCTCGGCGGTAATGTTTGACCACATTCCTGGCGAGTTGGCCTCTACGTCCCCGTGGGACCTTTATATACATCAATAACGTAATATAACCTAACCTAACCCAACCTAACATCTCGGCGGTAATATTTGACGACATTCCTGGCGAGTTGGCCTCTACGTTTCCGTGGGACCTTCATATACATCAATAACGAAATATAACCTAACCTAAATCAACCTAACATCTCGGCGGTAATATTTGACAACATTCCTGGCGAGTTGGCCTCTACGTCTCCGTGGGACCTTTATATACATCAATAACGTAATATAACCTAACCTAACCCAATCTAACATCTAGGCGGTAATATTTGACATCATTCCTGGCGAGTTGGCCTCTACGTCCCCGTGGGACCTTTATATACATCAATAACGTAATATAACCTAGCCTAACCCAACCTAACATCTCGGCGGTAATATTTGACAACATTCCTGGCGAGTTGGCCTCTACGTCTCCGTGGGATCTTTATATACATCAATAACGTAATATAACATAACCTAACCCAATCTAGCATCTCGGCGGTAATATTTGACCACATTCCTGGCTTGTTGGCCTCTGCGTCTCCGTGAGACCTTTATATATATCTATAACGTAATATAACCTAACCTAACCCAACCTAACTTCTCGGCGGTAATATTTGAAAACATACCTGGCGAGGTGGCCTCTACGTCTCCGTGGGATATTTATATACATCAATAACATAATATAAGCTAGCCTAACCCAATCTAACATCTCGGCGGTAATATTTGACCACATTCCTGGCGAGTTGGCCTCTACGTCTTCGTGGGACCTTTATATACATCAATAACGTAATATAACTTAACCTAACCCAACCTAACATCTCCGCGGTAATATTTGACAACATACCTGGCTTGTTGGCCTCTACGTCTCCGTGGGACCTTTATATACATCAATAACATAATATAAGCTAGCCTAACCCAATCTAACATCTCGGCGGTAATATTTGACCACATTCCTGGATGCTGACCTCTACGTCTCCGTGAGACCTTTATATACATCTATAACGTAATATAACCTAACCTAACCCAACCTAACATCTCGGCGGTAGTATTTGAAAACATTCCTAGCGAGTTGGCCTCTACGTCTCCGTGGGACCTTTATATACATCAATAACGTAATATAACCTAACCTAACCCAATCTAACATCTAGGCGGTAATATTTGACATCATTCCTGGCGAGTTGGCCTCTACGTCTCCGTTGACCTTCATATACATCAATAACGTAATATAACGTAACCTAACCAACCTATCATCTCGGCGGTTATATTTGACAACATTCCTGGCGAGTTGGCTTCTCCGTCTCCGTGGGACCTTCATATACATCAATAACGTAATATAACCTAACCCAACCCAACCTAACATCTCCGCGGTATTATTTGACAACATACCTGGCGAGTTGGCCTCCACGTTTCCGTGGGACCTTTATATACATCAATAACATAATATAAGCTAGCCTAACCTAATCTAACATCTCGGCGGTAATGTTTGACCACATTCCTGGCGAGTTGGCCTCTACGTCCCCGTGGGACCTTTATATACATCAATAACGTAATATAACATAACCTAACCCAACCTAACATTTCGGCGGTAATATTTGACCACATTCCTGGCGAGTTGGCCTCTACGTTTCCGTGGGACCTTTATATACTTCAATAACGTAATATAACCTAACCTAACCCAACCTAACATCTCCGCGGTATTATTTGACAACATACCTGGCGAGTTGGCCTCCACGTCTCCGTGGGACCTTTATATACATCAATAACATAATATAAGCTAGCCTAACCTAATCTAACATCTCGGCGGTAATGTTTGACCACATTCCTGGCGAGTTGGCCTCTACGTCCCCGTGGGACCTTTATATACATCAATAACGTAATATAACATAACCTAACCCAACCTAACATCTCGGCTGTTATATTTGACGACATTCCTGGCGAGTTGGCCTCTACGTTTCCGTGGGACCTTTATATACTTCAATAACGTAATATAACCTAACCTAACCCAATCTAACATCTCCGCGGTAATATTTGACAACATTCCTGGCGAGTTGGCTTCTCCGTCCCCGTGGGACCTTTATATACATCAATAACGTAATATAACCTAACCTAACCCAACCTAACATCTCGGCGGTAATATTTGACGACATTCCTGGCGAGTTGGCCTCTACGTTTCCGTGGGACCTTCATATACATCAATAACGAAATATAACCTAACCTAAATCAACCTAACATCTCCGCGGTAATATTTGACAACATTCCTGGCGAGTTGGCTTCTCCATCCCCGTGGGACCTTTATATACATCAATAACGTAATATAACCTAACATAACCCAACCTAATATCTCGGCGGTAATATTTGACGACATTCCTGGCGAGTTGGCTTCTCCGTCTCCGTGGGACCTTTATATACATCAATAACGTAATGTAACCCAACCTAATCCAACCTAACATCTCCGCGGTATTATTTGACAACATACCTGGCGAGTTGGCCTCCACGTCTCCGTGGGACCTTTATATACATCAATAACATAATATAAGCTAGCCTAACCTAATCTAACATCTCGGCTGTAATGTTTGACCACATTCCTGGCGAGTTGGCCTCTACGTCCCCGTGGGACCTTTATATACATCAATAACGTAATATAACCTAACCTAACCCAACCTAACATCTCGGCGGTAATATTTGACAACATTCCTGGCGAGTTGGCTTTTCCGTCCCCGTGGGACCTTTATATACATCAATGACGTAATATAACCTAACCTAACCCAACCTAACATCTCGACGGTAATATTTGACGACATTCCTGGCGAGTTGGCCTCTACGTTTCCGTGGGACCTTTATATATTTCAATAACGTAATATAACCTAACCTAAATCAACCTATCATCTCGGCGATAATATTTGACAAGATTCCTGGCGAGTTGGCCTCTACGTCTCCGTGGGATCTTTATATACATCAATAACGTAATATAACATAACCTAACCCAATCTAGCATCTCGGCGGTAATATTTGACCACATTCCTGGCTTGTTGGCCTCTACGTCTCCGTGGGACCTTTATATACATCAATAACGTAATATAACTTAACCTAACCCAACCTAACATCTCCGCGGTAATATTTGACAACATACCTGGCTTGTTGGCCTCTACGTCTCCGTGGGACCTTTATATACATCAATAACATAATATAAGCTAGCCTAACCCAATCTAACATCTCGGCGGTAATATTTGACCACATTCCTGGCGAGTTGGCCTCTACGTCTTCGTGGGACCTTTATATACATCAATAACGTAATATAACTTAACCTAACCCAACCTAACATCTCCGCGGTAATATTTGACAACATACCTGGCTTGTTGGCCTCTACGTCTCCGTGGGACCTTTATATACATCAATAACATAATATAAGCTAGCCTAACCCAATCTAACATCTCGGCGGTAATATTTGACCACATTCCTGGCTTGCTGACCTCTACGTCTCCGTGAGACCCTTATATACATCTATAACGTAATATAACCTAACCTAACCCAACCTAACATCTCGGCGGTAGTATTTGAAAACATTCCTAGCGAGTTGGCCTCTACGTCTCCGTGGGACCTTTATATACATCAATAACGTAATATAACCTAACCTAACCCAATCTAACATCTAGGCCGTAATATTTGACATCATTCCTGGCGAGTTGGCCTCTACGTCTCCGTTGACCTTCATATACATCAATAACGTAATATAACGTAACCTAACCAACCTATCATCTCGGCGGTTATATTTGACAACATTCCTGGCGAGTTGGCTTCTCCGTCTCCGTGGGACCTTCATATACATCAATAACGTAATATAACCTAACCCAACCCAACCTAACATCTCCGCGGTATTATTTGACAACATACCTGGCGAGTTGGCCTCCACGTTTCCGTGGGACCTTTATATACATCAATAACATAATATAAGCTAGCCTAACCTAATCTAACATCTCGGCGGTAATGTTTGACCACATTCCTGGCGAGTTGGCCTCTACGTCCCCGTGGGACCTTTATATACATCAATAACGTAATATAACATAACCTAACCCAACCTAACATCTCGGCTGTTATATTTGACGACATTCCTGGCGAGTTGGCCTCTACGTTTCCGTGGGACCTTTATATACTTCAATAACGTAATATAACCTAACCTAACCCAATCTAACATCTCCGCGGTAA
The DNA here is from genome assembly GCA_963969225.1 of Xylocopa violacea. NCBI lineage: Eukaryota > Metazoa > Arthropoda > Insecta > Hymenoptera > Apidae > Xylocopa > Xylocopa violacea. The sequence continues at coordinate 2,090,011 of CAXAJV010000078.1, forward strand.
TATTTGACAACATTCCTGGCGAGTTGGCTTCTCCGTCCCCGTGGGACCTTTATATACATCAATAACGTAATATAACCTAACCTAACCCAACCTAACATCTCGGCGGTAATATTTGACGACATTCCTGGCGAGTTGGCCTCTACGTTTCCGTGGGACCTTCATATACATCAATAACGAAATATAACCTAACCTAAATCAACCTAACACCTCGGCGGTAATATTTGACAACATTCCTGGCGAGTTGGCTTCTCCATCCCCGTGGGACCTTTATATACATCAATAACGTAATATAACCTAACATAACCCAACCTAATATCTCGGCGGTAATATTTGACGACATTCATGGCGAGTTGGCTTCTCCGTCTCCGTGGGACCTTTATATACATCAATAACGTAATGTAACCCAACCTAATCCAACCTAACATCTCCGCGGTATTATTTGACAACATACCTGGCGAGTTGGCCTCCACGTCTCCGTGGGACCTTTATATACATCAATAACATAATATAAGCTAGCCTAACCTAATCTAACATCTCGGCGGTAATGTTTGACCACATTCCTGGCGAGTTGGCCTCTACGTCCCCGTGGGACCTTTATATACATCAATAACGTAATATAACCTAACCTAACCCAACCTAACATCTCGGCGGTAATATTTGACAACATTCCTGGCGAGTTGGCTTCTCCGTCCCCGTGGGACCTTTATATACATCAATGACGTAATATAACCTAACCTAACCCAACCTATCATCTCGGCGGTAATATTTGACCACATTCCTGGCTTGTCGGCCTCTACGTCTCCGTGGGACCTTTATATACATCTATAACGTAATATAACCTAACCTAACCCAATCTAGGATCTCGGCGGTAATATTTGACAACATTCCTGGCGAGTTGGCTTCTCCGTCCCCGTGGGACCTTTATATACATCAATAACGTAATATAATCTAACCTAACCCAACCTAACATCTCGACGGTAATATTTGACGACATTCCTGGCGAGTTGGCCTCTACGTTTCCGTGGGACCTTTATATATTTCAATAACGTAATATAACCTAACCTAAATCAACCTATCATCTCGGCGATAATATTTGACAAGATTCCTGGCGAGTTGGCCTCTACGTCTCCGTGGGACCTTTATATACATCAATAACGTAATATAACCTAACCTAACCCAATCTAACATCTAGGCGGTAATATTTGACATCATTCCTGGCGAGTTGGCCTCTACGTCTCCGTTGACCTTCATATACATCAATAACGTAATATAACGTAACCTAACCAACCTATCATCTCGGCGGTTATATTTGACAACATTCCTGGCGAGTTGGCTTCTCCGTCTCCGTGGGACCTTCATATACATCAATAACGTAATATAACCTAACCCAACCCAACCTAACATCTCCGCGGTATTATTTGACAACATACCTGGCGAGTTGGCCTCCACGTTTCCGTGGGACCTTTATATACATCAATAACATAATATAAGCTAGCCTAACCTAATCTAACATCTCGGCGGTAATGTTTGACCACATTCCTGGCGAGTTGGCCTCTACGTCCCCGTGGGACCTTTATATACATCAATAACGTAATATAACCTAACCTAACCCAACCTAACATTTCGGCGGTAATATTTGACCACATTCCTGGCGAGTTGGCCTCTACGTTTCCGTGGGACCTTTATATACTTCAATAACGTAATATAACCTAACCTAACCCAACCTAACATCTCCGCGGTATTATTTGACAACATACCTGGCGAGTTGGCCTCCACGTCTCCGTGGGACCTTTATATACATCAATAACATAATATAAGCTAGCCTAACCTAATCTAACATCTCGGCGGTAATGTTTGACCACATTCCTGGCGAGTTGGCCTCTACGTCCCCGTGGGACCTTTATATACATCAATAACGTAATATAACATAACCTAACCCAACCTAACATCTCGGCTGTTATATTTGACGACATTCCTGGCGAGTTGGCCTCTACGTTTCCGTGGGACCTTTATATACTTCAATAACGTAATATAACCTAACCTAACCCAATCTAACATCTCCGCGGTAATATTTGACAACATTCCTGGCGAGTTGGCTTCTCCGTCCCCGTGGGACCTTTATATACATCAATAACGTAATATAACCTAACCTAACCCAACCTAACATCTCCGCGGTAATATTTGACAACATACCTGGCTTGTTGGCCTCTACGTCTCCGTGGGACCTTTATATACATCAATAACATAATATAAGCTAGCCTAACCCAATCTAACATCTCGGCGGTAATATTTGACCACATTCCTGGCGAGTTGGCCTCTACGTCTTCGTGGGACCTTTATATACATCAATAACGTAATATAACTTAACCTAACCCAACCTAACATCTCCGCGGTAATATTTGACAACATACCTGGCTTGTTGGCCTCTACGTCTCCGTGGGACCTTTATATACATCAATAACATAATATAAGCTAGCCTAACCCAATCTAACATCTCGGCGGTAATATTTGACCACATTCCTGGCTTGCTGACCTCTACGTCTCCGTGAGACCCTTATATACATCTATAACGTAATATAACCTAACCTAACCCAACCTAACATCTCGGCGGTAGTATTTGAAAACATTCCTAGCGAGTTGGCCTCTACGTCTCCGTGGGACCTTTATATACATCAATAACGTAATATAACCTAACCTAACCCAATCTAACATCTCGGCTGTTATATTTGACGACATTCCTGGCGAGTTGGCCTCTACGTTTCCGTGGGACCTTTATATACTTCAATAACGTAATATAACCTAACCTAACCCAATCTAACATCTCCGCGGTAATATTTGACAACATTCCTGGCGAGTTGGCTTCTCCGTCCCCGTGGGACCTTTATATACATCAATAACGTAATATAACCTAACCTAACCCAACCTAACATCTCGGCGGTAATATTTGACGACATTCCTGGCGAGTTGGCCTCTACGTTTCCGTGGGACCTTCATATACATCAATAACGAAATATAACCTAACCTAAATCAACCTAACACCTCGGCGGTAATATTTGACAACATTCCTGGCGAGTTGGCTTCTCCATCCCCGTGGGACCTTTATATACATCAATAACGTAATATAACCTAACATAACCCAACCTAATATCTCGGCGGTAATATTTGACGACATTCATGGCGAGTTGGCTTCTCCGTCTCCGTGGGACCTTTATATACATCAATAACGTAATGTAACCCAACCTAATCCAACCTAACATCTCCGCGGTATTATTTGACAACATACCTGGCGAGTTGGCCTCCACGTTTCCGTGGGACCTTTATATACATCAATAACATAATATAAGCTAGCCTAACCTAATCTAACATCTCGGCGGTAATGTTTGACCACATTCCTGGCGAGTTGGCCTCTACGTCCCCGTGGGACCTTTATATACATCAATAACGTAATATAACCTAACCTAACCCAACCTAACATTTCGGCGGTAATATTTGACCACATTCCTGGCGAGTTGGCCTCTACGTTTCCGTGGGACCTTTATATACTTCAATAACGTAATATAACCTAACCTAACCCAACCTAACATCTCCGCGGTATTATTTGACAACATACCTGGCGAGTTGGCCTCCACGTCTCCGTGGGACCTTTATATACATCAATAACATAATATAAGCTAGCCTAACCTAATCTAACATCTCGGCGGTAATGTTTGACCACATTCCTGGCGAGTTGGCCTCTACGTCCCCGTGGGACCTTTATATACATCAATAACGTAATATAACATAACCTAACCCAACCTAACATCTCGGCTGTTATATTTGACGACATTCCTGGCGAGTTGGCCTCTACGTTTCCGTGGGACCTTTATATACTTCAATAACGTAATATAACCTAACCTAACCCAATCTAACATCTCCGCGGTAATATTTGACAACATTCCTGGCGAGTTGGCTTCTCCGTCCCCGTGGGACCTTTATATACATCAATAACGTAATATAACCTAACCTAACCCAACCTAACATCTCGGCGGTAATATTTGACGACATTCCTGGCGAGTTGGCCTCTACGTTTCCGTGGGACCTTCATATACATCAATAACGAAATATAACCTAACCTAAATCAACCTAACATCTCGGCGGTAATATTTGACAACATTCCTGGCGAGTTGGCTTCTCCATCCCCGTGGGACCTTTATATACATCAATAACGTAATATAACCTAACATAACCCAACCTAATATCTCGGCGGTAATATTTGACGACATTCCTGGCGAGTTGGCTTCTCCGTCTCCGTGGGACCTTTATATACATCAATAACGTAATGTAACCCAACCTAATCCAACCTAACATCTCCGCGGTATTATTTGACAACATACCTGTCGAGTTGGCCTCCACGTCTCCGTGGGACCTTTATATACATCAATAACATAATATAAGCTAGCCTAACCTAATCTAACATCTCGGCGGTAATGTTTGACCACATTCCTGGCGAGTTGGCCTCTACGTCCCCGTGGGACCTTTATATACATCAATAACGTAATATAACCTAACCTAACCCAACCTAACATTTCGGCGGTAATATTTGACCACATTCCTGGCGAGTTGGCCTCTACGTTTCCGTGGGACCTTTATATACTTCAATAACGTAATATAACCTAACCTAACCCAACCTAACATCTCCGCGGTATTATTTGACAACATACCTGGCGAGTTGGCCTCCACGTCTCCGTGGGACCTTTATATACATCAATAACATAATATAAGCTAGCCTAACCTAATCTAACATCTCGGCGGTAATGTTTGACCACATTCCTGGCGAGTTGGCCTCTACGTCCCCGTGGGACCTTTATATACATCAATAACGTAATATAACATAACCTAACCCAACCTAACATCTCGGCTGTTATATTTGACGACATTCCTGGCGAGTTGGCCTCTACGTTTCCGTGGGACCTTTATATACTTCAATAACGTAATATAACCTAACCTAACCCAATCTAACATCTCCGCGGTAATATTTGACAACATTCCTGGCGAGTTGGCTTCTCCGTCCCCGTGGGACCTTTATATACATCAATAACGTAATATAACCTAACCTAACCCAACCTAACATCTCGGCGGTAATATTTGACGACATTCCTGGCGAGTTGGCCTCTACGTTTCCGTGGGACCTTCATATACATCAATAACGAAATATAACCTAACCTAAATCAACCTAACATCTCGGCGGTAATATTTGACAACATTCCTGGCGAGTTGGCTTCTCCATCCCCGTGGGACCTTTATATACATCAATAACGTAATATAACCTAACATAACCCAACCTAATATCTCGGCGGTAATATTTGACGACATTCCTGGCGAGTTGGCTTCTCCGTCTCCGTGGGACCTTTATATACATCAATAACGTAATGTAACCCAACCTAATCCAACCTAACATCTCCGCGGTATTATTTGACAACATACCTGTCGAGTTGGCCTCCACGTCTCCGTGGGACCTTTATATACATCAATAACATAATATAAGCTAGCCTAACCTAATCTAACATCTCGGCGGTAATGTTTGACCACATTCCTGGCGAGTTGGCCTCTACGTCCCCGTGGGACCTTTATATACATCAATAACGTAATATAACCTAACCCAACCCAACCTAACATCTCCGCGGTATTATTTGACAACATACCTGGCGAGTTGGCCTCCACGTTTCCGTGGGACCTTTATATACATCAATAACATAATATAAGCTAGCCTAACCTAATCTAACATCTCGGCGGTAATGTTTGACCACATTCCTGGCGAGTTGGCCTCTACGTCCCCGTGGGACCTTTATATACATCAATAACGTAATATAACATAACCTAACCCAACCTAACATCTCGGCTGTTATATTTGACGACATTCCTGGCGAGTTGGCCTCTACGTTTCCGTGGGACCTTTATATACTTCAATAACGTAATATAACCTAACCTAACCCAATCTAACATCTCCGCGGTAATATTTGACAACATTCCTGGCGAGTTGGCTTCTCCGTCCCCGTGGGACCTTTATATACATCAATAACGTAATATAACCTAACCTAACCCAACCTAACATCTCGGCGGTAATATTTGACGACATTCCTGGCGAGTTGGCCTCTACGTTTCCGTGGGACCTTCATATACATCAATAACGAAATATAACCTAACCTAAATCAACCTAACACCTCGGCGGTAATATTTGACAACATTCCTGGCGAGTTGGCTTCTCCATCCCCGTGGGACCTTTATATACATCAATAACGTAATATAACCTAACATAACCCAACCTAATATCTCGGCGGTAATATTTGACGACATTCATGGCGAGTTGGCTTCTCCGTCTCCGTGGGACCTTTATATACATCAATAACGTAATGTAACCCAACCTAATCCAACCTAACATCTCCGCGGTATTATTTGACAACATACCTGGCGAGTTGGCCTCCACGTCTCCGTGGGACCTTTATATACATCAATAACATAATATAAGCTAGCCTAACCTAATCTAACATCTCGGCGGTAATGTTTGACCACATTCCTGGCGAGTTGGCCTCTACGTCCCCATGGGACCTTTATATACATCAATAACGTAATATAACCTAACCTAACCCAACCTAACATCTCGGCGGTAATATTTGACAACATTCCTGGCGAGTTGGCTTCTCCGTCCCCGTGGGACCTTTATATACATCAATGACGTAATATAACCTAACCTAACCCAACCTATCATCTCGGCGGTAATATTTGACCACATTCCTGGCTTGTCGCCCTCTACGTCTCCGTGGGACCTTTATATACATCTATAACGTAATATAACCTAACCTAACCCAATCTAGGATCTCGGCGGTAATATTTGACAACATTCCTGGCGAGTTGGCTTCTCCGTCCCCGTGGGACCTTTATATACATCAATAACGTAATATAATCTAACCTAACCCAACCTAACATCTCGACGGTAATATTTGACGACATTCCTGGCGAGTTGGCCTCTACGTTTCCGTGGGACCTTTATATATTTCAATAACGTAATATAACCTAACCTAAATCAACCTATCATCTCGGCGATAATATTTGACAAGATTCCTGGCGAGTTGGCCTCTACGTCTCCGTGGGACCTTTATATACATCAATAACGTAATATAACCTAACCTAACCCAATCTAACATCTAGGCGGTAATATTTGACATCATTCCTGGCGAGTTGGCCTCTACGTCTCCGTTGACCTTCATATACATCAATAACGTAATATAACGTAACCTAACCAACCTATCATCTCGGCGGTTATATTTGACAACATTCCTGGCGAGTTGGCTTCTCCGTCTCCGTGGGACCTTCATATACATCAATAACGTAATATAACCTAACCCAACCCAACCTAACATCTCCGCGGTATTATTTGACAACATACCTGGCGAGTTGGCCTCCACGTTTCCGTGGGACCTTTATATACATCAATAACATAATATAAGCTAGCCTAACCTAATCTAACATCTCGGCGGTAATGTTTGACCACATTCCTGGCGAGTTGGCCTCTACGTCCCCGTGGGACCTTTATATACATCAATAACGTAATATAACCTAACCTAACCCAACCTAACATTTCGGCGGTAATATTTGACCACATTCCTGGCGAGTTGGCCTCTACGTTTCCGTGGGACCTTTATATACTTCAATAACGTAATATAACCTAACCTAACCCAACCTAACATCTCCGCGGTATTATTTGACAACATACCTGGCGAGTTGGCCTCCACGTCTCCGTGGGACCTTTATATACATCAATAACATAATATAAGCTAGCCTAACCTAATCTAACATCTCGGCGGTAATGTTTGACCACATTCCTGGCGAGTTGGCCTCTACGTCCCCGTGGGACCTTTATATACATCAATAACGTAATATAACATAACCTAACCCAACCTAACATCTCGGCTGTTATATTTGACGACATTCCTGGCGAGTTGGCCTCTACGTTTCCGTGGGACCTTTATATACTTCAATAACGTAATATAACCTAACATAACCCAACCTAATATCTCGGCGGTAATATTTGACGACATTCCTGGCGAGTTGGCTTCTCCGTCTCCGTGGGACCTTTATATACATCAATAACGTAATGTAACCCAACCTAATCCAACCTAACATCTCCGCGGTATTATTTGACAACATACCTGTCGAGTTGGCCTCCACGTCTCCGTGGGACCTTTATATACATCAATAACATAATATAAGCTAGCCTAACCTAATCTAACATCTCGGCGGTAATGTTTGACCACATTCCTGGCGAGTTGGCCTCTACGTCCCCGTGGGACCTTTATATACATCAATAACGTAATATAACCTAACCTAACCCAACCTAACATCTCGGCGGTAATATTTGACAACATTCCTGGCGAGTTGGCTTCTCCGTCCCCGTGGGACCTTTATATACATCAATGACGTAATATAACCTAACCTAACCCAACCTAACATCTCGGCGGTAATATTTGACAACATTCCTGGCGAGTTGGCTTCTCCGTCCCCGTGGGACCTTTATATACATCAATAACGTAATATAATCTAACCTAACCCAACCTAACATCTCGACGGTAATATTTGACGACATTCCTGGCGAGTTGGCCTCTACGTTTCCGTGGGACCTTTATATATTTCAATAACGTAATATAACCTAACCTAAATCAACCTATCATCTCGGCGATAATATTTGACAAGATTCCTGGCGAGTTGGCCTCTACGTCTCCGTGGGATCTTTATATACATCAATAACGTAATATAACATAACCTAACCCAATCTAGCATCTCGGCGGTAATATTTGACCACATTCCTGGCTTGTTGGCCTCTACGTCTCCGTGAGACCTTTATATACATCTATAACGTAATATAACCTAACCTAACCCAACCTAACTTCTCGGCGGTAATATTTGAAAACATACCTGGCGAGGTGGCCTCTACGTCTCCGTGGGATATTTATATACATCAATAACATAATATAAGCTAGCCTAACCCAATCTAACATCTCGGCGGTAATATTTGACCACATTCCTGGCGAGTTGGCCTCTACGTCTTCGTGGGACCTTTATATACATCAATAACGTAATATAACTTAACCTAACCCAACCTAACATCTCCGCGGTAATATTTGACAACATACCTGGCTTGTTGGCCTCTACGTCTCCGTGGGACCTTTATATACATCAATAACATAATATAAGCTAGCCTAACCCAATCTAACATCTCGGCGGTAATATTTGACCACATTCCTGGCTTGCTGACCTCTACGTCTCCGTGAGACCTTTATATACATCTATAACGTAATATAACCTAACCTAACCCAACCTAACATCTCGGCGGTAGTATTTGAAAACATTCCTAGCGAGTTGGCCTCTACGTCTCCGTGGGACCTTTATATACATCAATAACGTAATATAACCTAACCTAACCCAATCTAACATCTAGGCGGTAATATTTGACATCATTCCTGGCGAGTTGGCCTCTACGTCTCCGTTGACCTTCATATACATCAATAACGTAATATAACGTAACCTAACCAACCTATCATCTCGGCGGTTATATTTGACAACATTCCTGGCGAGTTGGCTTCTCCGTCTCCGTGGGACCTTCATATACATCAATAACGTAATATAACCTAACCCAACCCAACCTAACATCTCCGCGGTATTATTTGACAACATACCTGGCGAGTTGGCCTCCACGTTTCCGTGGGACCTTTATATACATCAATAACATAATATAAGCTAGCCTAACCTAATCTAACATCTCGGCGGTAATGTTTGACCACATTCCTGGCGAGTTGGCCTCTACGTCCCCGTGGGACCTTTATATACATCAATAACGTAATATAACCTAACCTAACCCAACCTAACATTTCGGCGGTAATATTTGACCACATTCCTGGCGAGTTGGCCTCTACGTTTCCGTGGGACCTTTATATACTTCAATAACGTAATATAACCTAACCTAACCCAACCTAACATCTCCGCGGTATTATTTGACAACATACCTGGCGAGTTGGCCTCCACGTCTCCGTGGGACCTTTATATACATCAATAACATAATATAAGCTAGCCTAACCTAATCTAACATCTCGGCGGTAATGTTTGACCACATTCCTGGCGAGTTGGCCTCTACGTCCCCGTGGGACCTTTATATACATCAATAACGTAATATAACATAACCTAACCCAACCTAACATCTCGGCTGTTATATTTGACGACATTCCTGGCGAGTTGGCCTCTACGTTTCCGTGGGACCTTTATATACTTCAATAACGTAATATAACCTAACATAACCCAACCTAATATCTCGGCGGTAATATTTGACGACATTCCTGGCGAGTTGGCTTCTCCGTCTCCGTGGGACCTTTATATACATCAATAACGTAATGTAACCCAACCTAATCCAACCTAACATCTCCGCGGTATTATTTGACAACATACCTGTCGAGTTGGCCTCCACGTCTCCGTGGGACCTTTATATACATCAATAACATAATATAAGCTAGCCTAACCTAATCTAACATCTCGGCGGTAATGTTTGACCACATTCCTGGCGAGTTGGCCTCTACGTCCCCGTGGGACCTTTATATACATCAATAACGTAATATAACCTAACCTAACCCAACCTAACATCTCGGCGGTAATATTTGACAACATTCCTGGCGAGTTGGCTTCTCCGTCCCCGTGGGACCTTTATATACATCAATGACGTAATATAACCTAACCTAACCCAACCTAACATCTCGGCGGTAATATTTGACAACATTCCTGGCGAGTTGGCTTCTCCGTCCCCGTGGGACCTTTATATACATCAATAACGTAATATAATCTAACCTAACCCAACCTAACATCTCGACGGTAATATTTGACGACATTCCTGGCGAGTTGGCCTCTACGTTTCCGTGGGACCTTTATATATTTCAATAACGTAATATAACCTAACCTAAATCAACCTATCATCTCGGCGATAATATTTGACAAGATTCCTGGCGAGTTGGCCTCTACGTCTCCGTGGGATCTTTATATACATCAATAACGTAATATAACATAACCTAACCCAATCTAGCATCTCGGCGGTAATATTTGACCACATTCCTGGCTTGTTGGCCTCTACGTCTCCGTGAGACCTTTATATACATCTATAACGTAATATAACCTAACCTAACCCAACCTAACTTCTCGGCGGTAATATTTGAAAACATACCTGGCGAGGTGGCCTCTACGTCTCCGTGGGATATTTATATACATCAATAACATAATATAAGCTAGCCTAACCCAATCTAACATCTCGGCGGTAATATTTGACCACATTCCTGGCGAGTTGGCCTCTACGTCTTCGTGGGACCTTTATATACATCAATAACGTAATATAACTTAACCTAACCCAACCTAACATCTCCGCGGTAATATTTGACAACATACCTGGCTTGTTGGCCTCTACGTCTCCGTGGGACCTTTATATACATCAATAACATAATATAAGCTAGCCTAACCCAATCTAACATCTCGGCGGTAATATTTGACCACATTCCTGGCTTGCTGACCTCTACGTCTCCGTGAGACCTTTATATACATCTATAACGTAATATAACCTAACCTAACCCAACCTAACATCTCGGCGGTAGTATTTGAAAACATTCCTAGCGAGTTGGCCTCTACGTCTCCGTGGGACCTTTATATACATCAATAACGTAATATAACCTAACCTAACCCAATCTAACATCTAGGCGGTAATATTTGACATCATTCCTGGCGAGTTGGCCTCTACGTCTCCGTTGACCTTCCTATACATCAATAACGTAATATAACGTAACCTAACCAACCTATCATCTCGGCGGTTATATTTGACAACATTCCTGGCGAGTTGGCTTCTCCGTCTCCGTGGGACCTTCATATACATCAATAACGTAATATAACCTAACCCAACCCAACCTAACATCTCCGCGGTATTATTTGACAACATACCTGGCGAGTTGGCCTCCACGTTTCCGTGGGACCTTTATATACATCAATAACATAATATAAGCTAGCCTAACCTAATCTAACATCTCGGCGGTAATGTTTGACCACATTCCTGGCGAGTTGGCCTCTACGTCCCCGTGGGACCTTTATATACATCAATAACGTAATATAACCTAACCTAACCCAACCTAACATTTCGGCGGTAATATTTGACCACATTCCTGGCGAGTTGGCCTCTACGTTTCCGTGGGACCTTTATATACTTCAATAACGTAATATAACCTAACCTAACCCAACCTAACATCTCCGCGGTATTATTTGACAACATACCTGGCGAGTTGGCCTCCACGTCTCCGTGGGACCTTTATATACATCAATAACATAATATAAGCTAGCCTAACCTAATCTAACATCTCGGCGGTAATGTTTGACCACATTCCTGGCGAGTTGGCCTCTACGTCCCCGTGGGACCTTTATATACATCAATAACGTAATATAACATAACCTAACCCAACCTAACATCTCGGCTGTTATATTTGACGACATTCCTGGCGAGTTGGCCTCTACGTTTCCGTGGGACCTTTATATACTTTAATAACGTAATATAACCTAACCTAACCCAATCTAACATCTCCGCGGTAATATTTGACAACATTCCTGGCGAGTTGGCTTCTCCGTCCCCGTGGGACCTTTATATACATCAATAACGTAATGTAACCTAACCTAACCCAACCTAACATCTCGGCGGTAATATTTGACGACATTCCTGGCGAGTTGGCCTCTACGTTTCCGTGGGACCTTCATATACATCAATAACGAAATATAACCTAACCTAAATCAACCTAACACCTCGGCGGTAATATTTGACAACATTCCTGGCGAGTTGGCTTCTCCATCCCCGTGGGACCTTTATATACATCAATAACGTAATATAACCTAACATAACCCAACCTAATATCTCGGCGGTAATATTTGACGACATTCCTGGCGAGTTGGCTTCTCCGTCTCCGTGGGACCTTTATATACATCAATAACGTAATGTAACCCAACCTAATCCAACCTAACATCTCCGCGGTATTATTTGACAACATACCTGGCGAGTTGGCCTCCACGTCTCCGTGGGACCTTTATATACATCAATAACATAATATAAGCTAGCCTAACCTAATCTAACATCTCGGCGGTAATGTTTGACCACATTCCTGGCGAGTTGGCCTCTACGTCCCCGTGGGACCTTTATATACATCAATAACGTAATATAACCTAACCTAACCCAACCTAACATCTCGGCGGTAATATTTGACAACATTCCTGGCGAGTTGGCTTCTCCGTCCCCGTGGGACCTTTATATACATCAATGACGTAATATAACCTAACCTAACCCAACCTAACATCTCGGCGGTAATATTTGACAACATTCCTGGCGAGTTGGCTTCTCCGTCCCCGTGGGACCTTTATATACATCAATAACGTAATATAATCTAACCTAACCCAACCTAACATCTCGACGGTAATATTTGACGACATTCCTGGCGAGTTGGCCTCTACGTTTCCGTGGGACCTTTATATATTTCAATAACGTAATATAACCTAACCTAAATCAACCTATCATCTCGGCGATAATATTTGACAAGATTCCTGGCGAGTTGGCCTCTACGTCTCCGTGGGATCTTTATATACATCAATAAAGTAATATAACATAACCTAACCCAATCTAGCATCTCGGCGGTAATATTTGACCACATTCCTGGCTTGTTGGCCTCTACGTCTCCGTGAGACCTTTATATACATCTATAACGTAATATAACCTAACCTAACCCAACCTAACTTCTCGGCGGTAATATTTGAAAACATACCTGGCGAGGTGGCCTCTACGTCTCCGTGGGATATTTACATACATCAATAACATAATATAAGCTAGCCTAACCCAATCTAACATCTCGGCGGTAATATTTGACCACATTCCTGGCGAGTTGGCCTCTACGTCTTCGTGGGACCTTTATATACATCAATAACGTAATATAACTTAACCTAACCCAACCTAACATCTCCGCGGTAATATTTGACAACATACCTGGCTTGTTGGCCTCTACGTCTCCGTGGGACCTTTATATACATCAATAACATAATATAAGCTAGCCTAACCCAATCTAACATCTCGGCGGTAATATTTGACCATATTCCTGGCTTGCTGACCTCTACGTCTCCGTGAGACCTTTATATACATCTATAACGTAATATAACCTAACCTAACCCAACCTAACATCTCGGCGGTAGTATTTGAAAACATTCCTAGCGAGTTGGCCTCTACGTCTCCGTGGGACCTTTATATACATCAATAACGTAATATAACCTAACCTAACCCAATCTAACATCTAGGCGGTAATATTTGACATCATTCCTGGCGAGTTGGCCTCTACGTCTCCGTTGACCTTCATATACATCAATAACGTAATATAACGTAACCTAACCAACCTATCATCTCGGCGGTTATATTTGACAACATTCCTGGCGAGTTGGCTTCTCCGTCTCCGTGGGACCTTCATATACATCAATAACGTAATATAACCTAACCCAACCCAACCTAACATCTCCGCGGTATTATTTGACAACATACCTGGCGAGTTGGCCTCCACGTTTCCGTGGGACCTTTATATACATCAATAACGTAATATAAGCTAGCCTAACCTAATCTAACATCTCGGCGGTAATGTTTGACCACATTCCTGGCGAGTTGGCCTCTACGTCCCCGTGGGACCTTTATATACATCAATAACGTAATATAACCTAACCTAACCCAACCTAACATTTCGGCGGTAATATTTGACCACATTCCTGGCCAGTTGGCCTCTACGTTTCCGTGGGACCTTTATATACTTCAATAACGTAATATAACCTAACCTAACCCAACCTAACATCTCCGCGGTATTATTTGACAACATACCTGGCGAGTTGGCCTCCACGTCTCCGTGGGACCTTTATATACATCAATAACATAATATAAGCTAGCCTAACCTAATCTAACATCTCGGCGGTAATGTTTGACCACATTCCTGGCGAGTTGGCCTCTACGTCCCCGTGGGACCTTTATATACATCAATAACGTAATATAACATAACCTAACCCAACCTAACATCTCGGCTGTTATATTTGACGACATTCCTGGCGAGTTGGCCTCTACGTTTCCGTGGGACCTTTATATACTTTAATAACGTAATATAACCTAACCTAACCCAATCTAACATCTCCGCGGTAATATTTGACAACATTCCTGGCGAGTTGGCTTCTCCGTCCCCGTGGGACCTTTATATACATCAATAACGTAATGTAACCTAACCTAACCCAACCTAACATCTCGGCGGTAATATTTGACGACATTCCTGGCGAGTTGGCCTCTACGTTTCCGTGGGACCTTCATATACATCAATAACGAAATATAACCTAACCTAAATCAACCTAACACCTCGGCGGTAATATTTGACAACATTCCTGGCGAGTTGGCTTCTCCATCCCCGTGGGACCTTTATATACATCAATAACGTAATATAACCTAACATAACCCAACCTAATATCTCGGCGGTAATATTTGACGACATTCCTGGCGAGTTGGCTTCTCCGTCTCCGTGGGACCTTTATATACATCAATAACGTAATGTAACCCAACCTAATCCAACCTAACATCTCCGCGGTATTATTTGACAACATACCTGGCGAGTTGGCCTCCACGTCTCCGTGGGACCTTTATATACATCAATAACATAATATAAGCTAGCCTAACCTAATCTAACATCTCGGCGGTAATGTTTGACCACATTCCTGGCGAGTTGGCCTCTACGTCCCCGTGGGACCTTTATATACATCAATAACGTAATATAACCTAACCTAACCCAACCTAACATCTCGGCGGTAATATTTGACAACATTCCTGGCGAGTTGGCTTCTCCGTCCCCGTGGGACCTTTATATACATCAATGACGTAATATAACCTAACCTAACCCAACCTAACATCTCGGCGGTAATATTTGACAACATTCCTGGCGAGTTGGCTTCTCCGTCCCCGTGGGACCTTTATATACATCAATAACGTAATATAATCTAACCTAACCCAACCTAACATCTCGACGGTAATATTTGACGACATTCCTGGCGAGTTGGCCTCTACGTTTCCGTGGGACCTTTATATATTTCAATAACGTAATATAACCTAACCTAAATCAACCTATCATCTCGGCGATAATATTTGACAAGATTCCTGGCGAGTTGGCCTCTACGTCTCCGTGGGATCTTTATATACATCAATAAAGTAATATAACATAACCTAACCCAATCTAGCATCTCGGCGGTAATATTTGACCACATTCCTGGCTTGTTGGCCTCTACGTCTCCGTGAGACCTTTATATACATCTATAACGTAATATAACCTAACCTAACCCAACCTAACTTCTCGGCGGTAATATTTGAAAACATACCTGGCGAGGTGGCCTCTACGTCTCCGTGGGATATTTACATACATCAATAACATAATATAAGCTAGCCTAACCCAATCTAACATCTCGGCGGTAATATTTGACCACATTCCTGGCGAGTTGGCCTCTACGTCTTCGTGGGACCTTTATATACATCAATAACGTAATATAACTTAACCTAACCCAACCTAACATCTCCGCGGTAATATTTGACAACATACCTGGCTTGTTGGCCTCTACGTCTCCGTGGGACCTTTATATACATCAATAACATAATATAAGCTAGCCTAACCCAATCTAACATCTCGGCGGTAATATTTGACCATATTCCTGGCTTGCTGACCTCTACGTCTCCGTGAGACCTTTATATACATCTATAACGTAATATAACCTAACCTAACCCAACCTAACATCTCGGCGGTAGTATTTGAAAACATTCCTAGCGAGTTGGCCTCTACGTCTCCGTGGGACCTTTATATACATCAATAACGTAATATAACCTAACCTAACCCAATCTAACATCTAGGCGGTAATATTTGACATCATTCCTGGCGAGTTGGCCTCTACGTCTCCGTTGACCTTCATATACATCAATAACGTAATATAACGTAACCTAACCAACCTATCATCTCGGCGGTTATATTTGACAACATTCCTGGCGAGTTGGCTTCTCCGTCTCCGTGGGACCTTCATATACATCAATAACGTAATATAACCTAACCCAACCCAACCTAACATCTCCGCGGTATTATTTGACAACATACCTGGCGAGTTGGCCTCCACGTTTCCGTGGGACCTTTATATACATCAATAACGTAATATAAGCTAGCCTAACCTAATCTAACATCTCGGCGGTAATGTTTGACCACATTCCTGGCGAGTTGGCCTCTACGTCCCCGTGGGACCTTTATATACATCAATAACGTAATATAACCTAACCTAACCCAACCTAACATTTCGGCGGTAATATTTGACCACATTCCTGGCCAGTTGGCCTCTACGTTTCCGTGGGACCTTTATATACTTCAATAAGGTAATATAACCTAGCCTAACCCAACCTAACATCTCCGCGGTATTATTTGACAACATACCTGGCGAGTTGGCCTCCACGTCTCCGTGGGACCTTTATATACATCAATAACATAATATAAGCTAGCCTAACCTAATCTAACATCTCGGCGGTAATGTTTGACCACATTCCTGGCGAGTTGGCCTCTACGTCCCCGTGGGACCTTTATATACATCAATAACGTAATATAACATAACCTAACCCAACCTAACATCTCGGCTGTTATATTTGACGACATTCTTTGCGAGTTGGCATCTACGTTTCCGTGGGACCTTTATATACTTCAATAACGTAATATAACCTAACCTAACCCAATCTAACATCTCCGCGGTAATATTTGACAACATTCCTGGCGAGTTGGCTTCTCCGTCCCCGTGGGACCTTTATATACATCAATAACGTAATATAACCTAACCTAACCCAACCTAACATCTCGGCGGTAATATTTGACGACATTCCTGGCGAGTTGGGCTCTACGTTTCCGTGGGACCTTCATATACATCAATAACGAAATATAACCTAACCTAAATCAACCTAACATCTCGGCGGTAATATTTGACAACATTCCTGGCGAGTTGGCTTCTCCATCCACGTGGGACCTTTATATACATCAATAACGTAATATAACCTAACCTAACCCAACCTAACGTCTCGGCGGTAATATTTGACGACATTCCTGGCGAGTTGGCCTCTACGTTTCCGTGGGACCTTTAGATACTTCAATAACGTAATATAACCTATCCTAAATCAACCTATCATCTCGGCGATAATATTTGACAAGATTCCTCGCGAGTTGGCCTCTACGTCCCCGTGGGACCTTTATATACATCAATAACGTAATATAACCTAACCTAACCCAACCTAACATTTCGGCTGTAATATTTGACGACATTCCTGGCGAGTTGGCCTCTACGTTTCCGTGGGACCTTTATATACTTCAATAACGTAATATAACCTAACCTAACCCAACCTAACATCTCCGCGGTATTATTTGACAACATACCTGGCGAGGTGGCCTCTACGTCTCCGTGGGATATTTATATACATCAATAACATAATATAAGCTAGCCTAACCCAATCTAACATCTCGGCGGTAATATTTGACCACATTCCTGGCGAGTTGGCCTCTACGTCTCCGTGGGATATTTATATACATCAATAACATAATATAAGCTAGCCTAACCCAATCTAACATCTCGGCGGTAATATTTGACCACATTCCTGGCGAGTTGGCCTCTACGTCTTCGTGGGACCTTTATATACATCAATAACGTAATATAACCTAACCTAACCCAACCTAACATCTCCGCGGTAATATTTGACAACATACCTGGCTTGTTGGCCTCTACGTCTCCGTGGGACCTTTATATACATCAATAACATAATATAAGCTAGCCTAACCCAATCTAACATCTCCGCGGTAATATTTGACCACATTCCTGGCTTGCTGACCTCTACGTCTCCGTGAGACCTTTATATACATCTATAACGTAATATAACCTAACCTAACCCAACCTAACATCTCGGCGGTAGTATTTGAAAACATTCCTAGCGAGTTGGCCTCTACGTCTCCGTGGGACCTTTATATACATCAATAACGTAATATAACCTAACCTAACCCAATCTAACATCTAGGCGGTAATATTTGACATCATTCCTGGCGAGTTGGCCTCTACGTCTCCGTTGACCTTCATATACATCAATAACGTAATATAACGTAACCTAACCAACCTATCATCTCGGCGGTTATATTTGACAACATTCCTGGCGAGTTGGCTTCTCCGTCTCCGTGGGACCTTCATATACATCAATAACGTAATATAACCTAACCCAACCCAACCTAACATCTCCGCGTTATTATTTGACAACATACCTGGCGAGTTGGCCTCCACGTTTCCGTGGGACCTTTATATACATCAATAACGTAATGTAAGCTAGCCTAACCTAATCTAACATCTCGGCGGTAATGTTTGACCACATTCCTGGCGAGTTGGCCTCTACGTCCCCGTGGGACCTTTATATACATCAATAACGTAATATAACCTAACCTAATCCAACCTAACATTTCGGCGGTAATATTTGACCACATTCCTGGCCAGTTGGCGTCTACGTTTCCGTGGGACCTTTATATACTTCAATAAGGTAATATAACCTAGCCTAACCCAACCTAACATCTCCGCGGTATTATTTGACAACATACCTGGCGAGTTGGCCTCCACGTCTCCGTGGGACCTTTATATACATCAATAACATAATATAAGCTAGCCTAACCTAATCTAACATCTCGGCGGTAATGTTTGACCACATTCCTGGCGAGTTGGCCTCTACGTCCCCGTGGGACCTTTATATACATCAATAACGTAATATAACATAACCTAACCCAACCTAACATCTCGGCTGTTATATTTGACGACATTCCTTGCGAGTTGGCATCTACGTTTCCGTGGGACCTTTATATACTTCAATAACGTAATATAACCTAACCTAACCCAATCTAACATCTCCGCGGTAATATTTGACAACATTCCTGGCGAGTTGGCTTCTCCGTCCCCGTGGGACCTTTATATACATCAATAACGTAATATAACCTAACCTAACCCAACCTAACATCTCGGCGGTAATATTTGACGACATTCCTGGCGAGTTGGACTCTACGTTTCCGTGGGACCTTCATATACATCAATAACGAAATATAACCTAACCTAAATCAACCTAACATCTCGGCGATAATATTTGACAACATTCCTGGCGAGTTGGCTTCTCCATCCCCGTGGGACCTTTATATACATCAATAACGTAATATAACCTAACCTAACCCAACCTAACGTCTCGGCGGTAATATTTGACGACATTCCTGGCGAGTTGGCCTCTACGTTTCCGTGGGACCTTTATATACTTCAATAACGTAATATAACCTAACCTAAATCAAACTATCATCTCGGCGATAATATTTGACAAGATTCCTGGCGAGTTGGCCTCTACGTCCCCGTGGGACCTTTATATACATCAATAACGTAATATAACCTAACCTAACCCAACCTAACATTTCGGCTGTAATATTTGACGACATTCCTGGCGAGTTGGCCTCTACGTTTCCGTGGGACCTTTATATACTTCAATAACGTAATATAACCTAACCTAACCCAACCTAACATCTCCGCGGTAATATTTGACAACATACCTGGCTTGTTGGCCTCTACGTCTCCGTGGGACCTTTATATACATCAATAACATAATATAAGCTAGCCTAACCCAATCTAACATCTCGGCGGTAATATTTGACCACATTCCTGGCTTGCTGACCTCTACGTCTCCGTGAGACCTTTATATACATCTATAACGTAATATAACCTAACCTAACCCAACCTAACATCTCGGCGGTAGTATTTGAAAACATTCCTAGCGAGTTGGCCTCTACGTCTCCGTGGGACCTTTATATACATCAATAACGTAATATAACCTAACCTAACCCAACCTAACATCTCGGCGGTAATATTTGACGACATTCCTGGCGAGTTGGACTCTACGTTTCCGTGGGACCTTCATATACATCAATAACGAAATATAACCTAACCTAAATCAACCTAACATCTCGGCGGTAATATTTGACAACATTCCTGGCGAGTTGGCTTCTCCATCCCCGTGGGACCTTTATATACATCAATAACGTAATATAACCTAACCTAACCCAACCTAACGTCTCGGCGGTAATATTTGACGACATTCCTGGCGAGTTGGCCTCTACGTTTCCGTGGGACCTTTATATACTTCAATAACGTAATATAACCTAACCTAAATCAACCTATCATCTCGGCGATAATATTTGACAAGATTCCTGGCGAGTTGGCCTCTACGTCCCCGTGGGACCTTTATATACATCAATAACGTAATATAACCTAACCTAACCCAACCTAACATTTCGGCTGTAATATTTGACGACATTCCTGGCGAGTTGGCCTCTACGTTTCCGTGGGACCTTTATATACTTCAATAACGTAATATAACCTAACCTAACCCAACCTAACATCTCCGCGGTATTATTTGACAACATACCTGGCGAGTTGGCCTCCACGTCTCCGTGGGACCTTTATATACATCAATAACATAATATAAGCTAGCCTAACCTAATCTAACATCTCGGCGGTAATATTTGACAACATTCCTGGCGAGTTGGCCTCTACGTCTCCGTGGGATCTTTATATACATCAATAACGTAATATAACATAACCTAACCCAATCTAGCATCTCGGCGGTAATATTTGACCACATTCCTGGCTTGTTGGCCTCTACGTCTCCGTGAGACCTTTATATACATCTATAACGTAATATAACCTAACCTAACCCAACCTAACATCTCGGCGGTAATATTTGACGACATTCCTGGCGAGTTGGACTCTACGTTTCCGTGGGACCTTCATATACATCAATAACGAAATATAACCTAACCTAAATCAACCTAACATCTCGGCGGTAATATTTGAAAACATACCTGGCGAGGTGGCCTCTACGTCTCCGTGGGATATTTATATACATCAATAACATAATATAAGCTAGCCTAACCCAATCTAACATCTCGGCGGTAATATTTGACCACATTCCTGGCGAGTTGGCCTCTACGTCTTCGTGGGACCTTTATATACATCAATAACGTAATATAACTTAACCTAACCCAACCTAACATCTCCGCGGTAATATTTGACAACATACCTGGCTTGTTGGCCTCTACGTCTCCGTGGGACCTTTATATACATCAATAACATAATATAAGCTAGCCTAACCCAATCTAACATCTCGGCGGTAATATTTGACCACATTCCTGGCTTGCTGACCTCTACGTCTCCGTGAGACCTTTATATACATCTATAACGTAATATAACCTAACCTAACCCAACCTAACATCTCGGCGGTAGTATTTGGAAACATTCCTAGCGAGTTGGCCTCTACGTCTCCGTGGGACCTTTATATACATCAATAACGTAATATAACCTAACCTAACCCAATCTAACATCTAGGCGGTAATATTTGACATCATTCCTGGCGAGTTGGCCTCTACGTCTCCGTTGACCTTCATATACATCAGTAACGTAATATAACGTAACCTAACCAACCTATCATCTCGGCGGTTATATTTGACAACATTCCTGGCGAGTTGGCTTCTCCGTCTCCGTGGGACCTTCATATACATCAATAACGTAATATAACCTAACCCAACCCAACCTAACATCTCCGCGGTATTATTTGACAACATACCTGGCGAGTTGGCCTCCACGTTTCCGTGGGACCTTTATATACATCAATAACATAATATAAGCTAGCCTAACCTAATCTAACATCTCGGCGGTAATGTTTGACCACATTCCTGGCGAGTTGGCTTCTACGTCCCCGTGGGACCTTTATATACATCAATAACGTAATATAACCTAACCTAACCCAACCTAACATTTCGGCGGTAATATTTGACCACATTCCTGGCCAGTTGGCGTCTACGTTTCCGTGGGACCTTTATATACTTCAATAAGGTAATATAACCTAGCCTAACCCAACCTAACATCTCCGCGGTATTATTTGACAACATACCTGGCGAGTTGGCCTCCACGTCTCCGTGGGACCTTTATATACATCAATAACATAATATGAGCTAGCCTAACCTAATCTAACATCTCGGCGGTAATGTTTGACCACATTCCTGGCGAGTTGGCCTCTACGTCCCCGTGGGACCTTTATATACATCAATAACGTAATATAACATAACCTAACCCAACCTAACATCTCGGCTGTTATATTTGACGACATTCCTTGCGAGTTGGCATCTACGTTTCCGTGGGACCTTTATATACTTCAATAACGTAATATAACCTAACCTAACCCAATCTAACATCTCCGCGGTAATATTTGACAACATTCCTGGCGAGTTGGCTTCTCCGTCCCCGTGGGACCTTTATATACATCAATAACGTAATATAACCTAACCTAACCCAACCTAACATCTCGGCGGTAATATTTGACGACATTCCTGGCGAGTTGGACTCTACGTTTCCGTGGGACCTTCATATACATCAATAACGAAATATAACCTAACCTAAATCAACCTAACATCTCGGCGGTAATATTTGACAACATTCCTGGCGAGTTGGCTTCTCCATCCCCGTGGGACCTTTATATACATCAATAACGTAATATAACCTAACCTAACCCAACCTAACGTCTCGGCGGTAATATTTGACGACATTCCTGGCGAGTTGGCCTCTACGTTTCCGTGGGACCTTTATATACTTCAATAACGTAATATAACCTAACCTAAATCAACCTATCATCTCGGCGATAATATTTGACAAGATTCCTGGCGAGTTGGCCTCTACGTCCCCGTGGGACCTTTATATACATCAATAACGTAATATAACCTAACCTAACCCAACCTAACATTTCGGCTGTAATATTTGACGACATTCCTGGCGAGTTGGCCTCTACGTTTCCGTGGGACCTTTATATACTTCAATAACGTAATATAACCTAACCTAACCCAACCTAACATCTCCGCGGTATTATTTGACAACGTACCTGGCGAGTTGGCCTCCACGTCTCCGTGGGACCTTTATATACATCAATAACATAATATAAGCTAGCCTAACCTAATCTAACATCTCGGCGGTAATGTTTGACCACATTCCTGGCGAGTTGGCCTCTACGTCCCCGTGGGACCTTTATATACATCAATAACGTAATATAACCTAGCCTAACCCAACCTAACATCTCGGCGGTAATATTTGACAACATTCCGGGCGAGTTGGCCTCTACGTCTCCGTGGGATCTTTATATACATCAATAACGTAATATAACATAACCTAACCCAATCTAGCATCTCGGCGGTAATATTTGACCACATTCCTGGCTTGTTGGCCTCTACGTCTCCGTGAGACCTTTATATACATCTATAACGTAATATAACCTAACCTAACCCAACCTAACTTCTCGGCGGTAATATTTGAAAACATACCTGGCGAGGTGGCCTCTACGTCTCCGTGGGATATTTATATACATCAATAACATAATATAAGCTAGCCTAACCCAATCTAACATCTCGGCGGTAATATTTGACCACATTCCTGGCGAGTTGGCCTCTACGTCTTCGTGGGACCTTTATATACATCAATAACGTAATATAACTTAACCTAACCCAACCTAACATCTCCGCGGTAATATTTGACAACATACCTGGCTTGTTGGCCTCTACGTCTCCGTGGGACCTTTATATACATCAATAACATAATATAAGCTAGCCTAACCCAATCTAACATCTCGGCGGTAATATTTGACCACATTCCTGGCTTGCTGACCTCTACGTCTCCGTGAGACCTTTATATACATCTATAACGTAATATAACCTAACCTAACCCAACCTAACATCTCGGCGGTAGTATTTGAAAACATTCCTAGCGAGTTGGCCTCTACGTCTCCGTGGGACCTTTATATACATCAATAACGTAATATAACCTAACCTAACCCAATCTAACATCTAGGCGGTAATATTTGACATCATTCCTGGCGAGTTGGCCTCTACGTCTCCGTTGACCTTCATATACATCAGTAACGTAATATAACGTAACCTAACCAACCTATCATCTCGGCGGTTATATTTGACAACATTCCTGGCGAGTTGGCTTCTCCGTCTCCGTGGGACCTTCATATACATCAATAACGTAATATAACCTAACCCAACCCAACCTAACATCTCCGCGGTATTATTTGACAACATACCTGGCGAGTTGGCCTCCACGTTTCCGTGGGACCTTTATATACATCAATAACATAATATAAGCTAGCCTAACCTAATCTAACATCTCGGCGGTAATGTTTGACCACATTCCTTGCGAGTTGGCCTCTACGTCCCCGTGGGACCTTTATATACATCAATAACGTAATATAACCTAACCTAACCCAACCTAACATTTCGGCGGTAATATTTGACCACATTCCTGGCGAGTTGGCCTCTACGTTTCCGTGGGACCTTTATATACTTCAATAACGTAATATAACCTAACCTAACCCAACCTAACATCTCCGCGGTATTATTTGACAACATACCTGGCGAGTTGGCCTCCACGTCTCCGTGGGACCTTTATATACATCAATAACATAATATAAGCTAGCCTAACCTAATCTAACATCTCGGCGGTAATGTTTGACCACATTCCTGGCGAGTTGGCCTCTACGTCCCCGTGGGACCTTTATATACATCAATAACGTAATATAACATAACCTAACCCAACCTAACATCTCGGCTGTTATATTTGACGACATTCCTGGCGAGTTGGCCTCTACGTTTCCGTGGGACCTTTATATACTTCAATAACGTAATATAACCTAACCTAACCCAATCTAACATCTCCGCGGTAATATTTGACAACATTCCTGGCGAGTTGGCTTCTCCGTCCCCGTGGGACCTTTATATACATCAATAACGTAATATAACCTAACCTAACCCAACCTAACATCTCGGCGGTAATATTTGACGACATTCCTGGCGAGTTGGCCTCTACGTTTCCGTGGGACCTTCATATACATCAATAACGAAATATAACCTAACCTAAATCAACCTAACATCTCGGCGGTAATATTTGACAACATTCCTGGAGAGTTGGCTTCTCCATCCCCGTGGGACCTTTATATACATCAATAACGTAATATAACCTAACATAACCCAACCTAATATCTCGGCGGTAATATTTGACGACATTCCTGGCGAGTTGGCTTCTCCGTCTCCGTGGGACCTTTATATACATCAATAACGTAATGTAACCCAACCTAATCCAACCTAACATCTCCGCGGTATTATTTGACAACATACCTGGCGAGTTGGCCTCCACGTCTCCGTGGGACCTTTATATACATCAATAACATAATATAAGCTAGCCTAACCTAATCTAACATCTCGGCGGTAATGTTTGACCACATTCCTGGCGAGTTGGCCTCTACGTCCCCGTGGGACCTTTATATACATCAATAACGTAATATAACCTAACCTAACCCAACCTAACATCTCGGCGGTAATATTTGACAACATTCCTGGCGAGTTGGCTTCTCCGTCCCCGTGGGACCTTTATATACATCAATAACGTAATATAATCTAACCTAACCCAACCTAACATCTCGTCGGTAATATTTGACGACATTCCTGGCGAGTTGGCCTCTACGTTTCCGTGGGACCTTTATATATTTCAATAACGTAATATAACCTAACCTAAATCAACCTATCATCTCGGCGATAATATTTGACAAGATTCCTGGCGAGTTGGCCTCTACGTCTCCGTGGGATCTTTATATACATCAATAACGTAATATAACATAACCTAACCCAATCTAACATCTCGGCGGTAATATTTGACCACATTCCTGGCTTGCTGACCTCCACGTCTCCGTGAGACCTTTATATACATCTATAACGTAATATAACCTAACCTAACCCAACCTAACATCTCGGCGGTAGTATTTGAAAACATTCCTAGCGAGTTGGCCTCTACGTCTCCGTTGGACCTTTATATACATCAATAACGTAATATAACCTAACCTAACCCAATCTAACATCTAGGCGGTAATATTTGACATCATTCCTGGCGAGTTGGCCTCTACGTCTCCGTTGACCTTCATATACATCAGTAACGTAATATAACGTAACCTAACCAACCTATCATCTCGGCGGTTATATTTGACAACATTCCTGGCGAGTTGGCTTCTCCGTCTCCGTGGGACCTTCATATACATCAATAACGTAATATAACCTAACCCAACCCAACCTAACATCTCCGCGGTATTATTTGACAACATACCTGGCGAGTTGGCCTCCACGTTTCCGTGGGACCTTTATATACATCAATAACATAATATAAGCTAGCCTAACCTAATCTAACATCTCGGCGGTAATGTTTGACCACATTCCTGGCGAGTTGGCCTCTACGTCTCCGTTGACCTTCATATACATCAATAACGTAATATAACGTAACCTAACCAACCTATCATCTCGGCGGTTATATTTGACAACATTCCTGGCGAGTTGGCGTCTACGTTTCCGTGGGACCTTTATATACTTCAATAAGGTAATATAACCTAGCCTAACCCAACCTAACATCTCCGCGGTATTATTTGACAACATACCTGGCGAGTTGGCCTCCACGTCTCCGTGGGACCTTTATATACATCAATAACATAATATAAGCTAGCCTAACCTAATCTAACATCTCGGCGGTAATGTTTGACCACATTCCTGGCGAGTTGGCCTCTACGTCCCCGTGGGACCTTTATATACATAAATAACGTAATATAACATAACCTAACCCAACCTAACATCTCGGCTGTTATATTTGACGACATTCCTTGCGAGTTGGCATCTACGTTTCCGTGGGACCTTTATATACTTCAATAACGTAATATAACCTAACCTAAGCCAATCTAACATCTCCGCGGTAATATTTGACAACATTCCTGGCGAGTTGGCTTCTCCGTCCCCGTGGGACCTTTATATACATCAATAACGTAATATAACCTAACCTAACCCAACCTAACATCTCGGCGGTAATATTTGACGACATTCCTGGCGAGTTGGACTCTACGTTTCCGTGGGACCTTCATATACATCAATAACGAAATATAACCTAACCTAAATCAACCTAACATCTCGGCGGTAATATTTGACAACATTCCTGGCGAGTTGGCTTCTCCATCCCCGTGGGACTTTTATATACATCAATAACGTAATATAACATAACCTAACCCAATCTAGCATCTCGGCGGTAATATTTGACCACATTCCTGGCTTGTTGGCCTCTACGTCTCCGTGAGACCTTTATATACATCTATAACGTAATATAACCTAACCTAACCCAACCTAACTTCTCGGCGGTAATATTTGAAAACATACCTGGCGAGGTGGCCTCTACGTCTCCGTGGGATATTTATATACATCAATAACATAATATAAGCTAGCCTAACCCAATCTAACATCTCGGCGGTAATATTTGACCACATTCCTGGCGAGTTGGCCTCTACGTCTTCGTGGGACCTTTATATACATCAATAACGTAATATAACTTAACCTAACCCAACCTAACATCTCCGCGGTAATATTTGACAACATACCTGGCTTGTTGGCCTCTACGTCTCCGTGGGACCTTTATATACATCAATAACATAATATAAGCTAGCCTAACCCAATCTAACATCTCGGCGGTAATATTTGACCACATTCCTGGCTTGCTGACCTCTACGTCTCCGTGAGACCTTTATATACATCTATAACGTAATATAACCTAACCTAACCCAACCTAACATCTCGGCGGTAGTATTTGAAAACATTCCTAGCGAGTTGGCCTCTACGTCTCCGTGGGACCTTTATATACATCAATAACGTAATATAACCTAACCTAACCCAATCTAACATCTAGGCGGTAATATTTGACATCATTCCTGGCGAGTTGGCCTCTACGTCTCCGTTGACCTTCATATACATCAGTAACGTAATATAACGTAACCTAACCAACCTATCATCTCGGCGGTTATATTTGACAACATTCCTGGCGAGTTGGCTTCTCCGTCTCCGTGGGACCTTCATATACATCAATAACGTAATATAACCTAACCCAACCCAACCTAACATCTCCGCGGTATTATTTGACAACATACCTGGCGAGTTGGCCTCCACGTTTCCGTGGGACCTTTATATACATCAATAACATAATATAAGCTAGCCTAACCTAATCTAACATCTCGGCGGTAATGTTTGACCACATTCCTTGCGAGTTGGCCTCTACGTCCCCGTGGGACCTTTATATACATCAATAACGTAATATAACCTAACCTAACCCAACCTAACATTTCGGCGGTAATATTTGACCACATTCCTGGCGAGTTGGCCTCTACGTTTCCGTGGGACCTTTATATACTTCAATAACGTAATATAACCTAACCTAACCCAACCTAACATCTCCGCGGTATTATTTGACAACATACCTGGCGAGTTGGCCTCCACGTCTCCGTGGGACCTTTATATACATCAATAACATAATATAAGCTAGCCTAACCTAATCTAACATCTCGGCGGTAATGTTTGACCACATTCCTGGCGAGTTGGCCTCTACGTCCCCGTGGGACCTTTATATACATCAATAACGTAATATAACATAACCTAACCCAACCTAACATCTCGGCTGTTATATTTGACGACATTCCTGGCGAGTTGGCCTCTACGTTTCCGTGGGACCTTTATATACTTCAATAACGTAATATAACCTAACCTAACCCAATCTAACATCTCCGCGGTAATATTTGACAACATTCCTGGCGAGTTGGCTTCTCCGTCCCCGTGGGACCTTTATATACATCAATAACGTAATATAACCTAACCTAACCCAACCTAACATCTCGGCGGTAATATTTGACGACATTCCTGGCGAGTTGGCCTCTACGTTTCCGTGGGACCTTCATATACATCAATAACGAAATATAACCTAACCTAAATCAACCTAACATCTCGGCGGTAATATTTGACAACATTCCTGGAGAGTTGGCTTCTCCATCCCCGTGGGACCTTTATATACATCAATAACGTAATATAACCTAACATAACCCAACCTAATATCTCGGCGGTAATATTTGACGACATTCCTGGCGAGTTGGCTTCTCCGTCTCCGTGGGACCTTTATATACATCAATAACGTAATGTAACCCAACCTAATCCAACCTAACATCTCCGCGGTATTATTTGACAACATACCTGGCGAGTTGGCCTCCACGTCTCCGTGGGACCTTTATATACATCAATAACATAATATAAGCTAGCCTAACCTAATCTAACATCTCGGCGGTAATGTTTGACCACATTCCTGGCGAGTTGGCCTCTACGTCCCCGTGGCACCTTTATATACATCAATAACGTAATATAACCTAACCTAACCCAACCTAACATCTCGGCGGTAATATTTGACAACATTCCTGGCGAGTTGGCTTCTCCGTGCCCGTGGGACCTTTATATACATCAATGACGTAATATAACCTAACCTAACCCTACCTAACATCTCGGCGGTAATATTTGACAACATTCCTGGCGAGTTGGCTTCTCCGTCCCCGTGGGACCTTTATATACATCAATAACGTAATATAACCTAACCTAACCCAACCTAACATCTCGGCGGTAATATTTGACGACATTCCTGGCGAGTTGGCCTCTACGTTTCCGTGGGACCTTTATATATTTCAATAACGTAATATAACCTAACCTAAATCAACCTATCATCTCGGCGATAATATTTGACAAGATTCCTGGCGAGTTGGCCTCTACGTCTCCGTGGGATCTTTATATACATCAATAACGTAATATAACATAACCTAACCCAATCTAGCATCTCGGCGGTAATATTTGACCACATTCCTGGCTTGTTGGCCTCTACGTCTCCGTGAGACCTTTATATACATCTATAACGTAATATAACCTAACCTAACCCAACCTAACTTCTCGGCGGTAATATTTGAAAACATATCTGGCGAGTTGGCCTCTACGTCCCCGTGGGACCTTTATATACATCAATAACGTAATATAACCTAACCTAACCCAACCTAACATCTCGGCGGTAATATTTGACAACATTCCTGGCGAGTTGGCTTCTCCGTCCCCGTGGGTCATTTATATACATCAATGACGTAATATAACCTAACCTAACCCAACCTAACATCTCGGCGGTAATATTTGACGACATTCCTGGCGAGTTGGCCTCTACGTTTCCGTGGGACCTTTATATACTTCAATAACGTAATATATCCTAACCTAACCCAATCTAACATCTCCGCGGTAATATTTGACAACATTCCTGGCGAGTTGGCCTCTACGTTTCCGTTTGACCTTCATATACATCAATAACGCAATCTAACTTAACATAACCCAACCTAACATCTGGGCGGTAATATTTGACAACATTCCTGGCGAGTTGGCTTCTCCGTCCCCGTCGGACCTTTATATACATCAATAACGTAATATAACCTAACCTAACCCAACCTAACATCTCGGCGGTAATATTTGACCACATTCCTGGCGAGTTGGCCTCTACGTTTCCGTGGGACCTTTATATACTTCAATAACGTAATATAACGTAACCTAACCCAACCTAACATCTCCGCGGTAATATTTGACGACATTCCTGGCGAGTTGGCCTCTACGTTTCCGTGGGACCTTTATATACTTCAATAACGTAATATAACCTAACCTAAATCAACCTATCATCTCGGCGATAATATTTGACAAGATTCCTGGCGAGTTGGCATCTACGTCTCCGTGGGATCTTCATATACATCAATAACGTAATATAACATAACCTAACCTAAATCAACCTATCATCTCGGCAATAATATTTGACAAGATTCCTGGCGAGTTGGCCTCTACGTCTCCGTGGGATCTTTATATACATCAATAACGTAATATAACATAACCTAACCCAATCTAGCATCTCGGCTGTAATATTTGACCACATTCCTGGCTTGTTGGCCTCTACGTCTCCGTGAGACCTTTATATACATCTATAACGTAATATAACCTAACCTAACCCAACCTAACTTCTCGGCGGTAATATTTGAAAACATACCTGGCGAGGTGCCCTCTACGTCTCCGTGGGATATTTATATACATCAATAACATAATATAAGCTAGCCTAAACCAATCTAACATCTCGGCGGTAATATTTGACCACATTCCTGGCGAGTTGGCCTCTACGTCTTCGTGGGACCTTTATATACATCAATAACGTAATATAACTTAACCTAACCCAACCTAACATCACCGCGGTAATATTTGACAACATACCTGGCGAGTTGGCCTCTACGTCTCCGTGGGCCCTTCATATACATCAATAACGAAATATAACCTAACCTAAATCAACCTAACATCTCGGCGGTAATATTTGACAACATTCCTGGCGAGTTGGCTTCTCCATCCCCGTGGTACCTTTATATACATCAATAACGTAATATAACCTAACCTAACCCAACCTAACGTCTCGGCGGTAATATTTGACGACATTCCTGGCGAGTTGGCCTCTACGTTTCCGTGGGACCTTTATATACTTCAATAACGTAATATAACCTAACCTAAATCAACCTATTATCTCGGCGGTAATATTTGACCACATTCCTGGCGAGTTGGCCTCTACGTCTCCGTGGGATCTTTATATACATCAATAACGTAATATAACCTAACCTAACCCAACCTAACATCTCGGCGGTAATATTTGACGACATTCCTGGCGAGTTGGCCTCTACGTCTCCGTGGGACCTTTATATACATCAATAACGTAATATAACCTAACCTAACCCAATCTAACATCTAGGCGGTAATATTTGACATCATTCCTGGCGAGATGGCCTCTACGTCTCCGTTGACCTTCATATACATCAATAACGTAATATAACGTAACCTAACCAACCTATCATCTCGGCGGTTATATTTGACAACATTCCTGGCGAGTTGGCTTCTCCGTCTCCGTGGGACCTTGATATACATCAACAACGTAATATAACCTAACCCAACCCAACCTAACATCTCCGCGGTATTATTTGACAACATACCTGGCGAGTTGGCCTCCACGTTTCCGTGGGACCTTTATATACATCAATAACATAATATAAGCTAGCCTAACCTAATCTAACATCTCGGCGGTAATGTTTGACCACATTCCTGGCGAGTTGGCCTCTACGTCCCCGTGGGACCTTTATATACATCAATAACGTAATATAATCTAACCTAACCCAACCTAACATTTCGGCGGTAATATTTGACCACATTCCTGGCGAGTTGGCCTCTACGTTTCCGTGGGACCTTTATATACTTCAATAACGTAATATAACCTAACCTAACCCAACCTAACATCTCCGCGGTATTATTTGACAACATACCTGGCGAGTTGGCCTCCACGTCTCCGTGGGACCTTTATATACATCAATAACATAATATAAGCTAGCCTAACCTAATCTAACATCTCGGCGGTAATGTTTGACCACATTCCTGGCGAGTTGGCCTCTACGTCCCCGTGGGACCTTTATATACATCAATAACGTAATATAACATAACCTGAGCCAACCTAACATCTCGGCTGTTATATTTGACGACATTCCTGGCGAGTTGGCCTCTACGTTTCCGTGGGACCTTTATATACTTCAATAACGTAATATAACCTAACCTAACCCAATCTAACATCTCCGCGGTAATATTTGACAACATTCCTGGCGAGTTGGCTTCTCCGTCCCCGTGGGACCTTTATATACATCAATAACGTAATATAACCTAACCTAACCCAACCTAACATCTCGGCGGTAATATTTGACGACATTCCTGGCGAGTTGGCCTCTACGTTTCCGTGGGACCTTCATATACATCAATAACGAAATATAACCTAACCTAAATCAACCTAACATCTCGGCGGTAATATTTGACAACATTCCTGGCGAGTTGGCTTCTCCATCCCCGTGGGACCTTTATATACATCAATAACGTAATATAACCTAACATAACCCAACCTAATATCTCGGCGGTAATATTTGACGACATTCCTGGCGAGTTGGCTTCTCCGTCTCCGTGGGACCTTTATATACATCAATAACGTAATGTAACCCAACCTAATCCAACCTAACATCTCCGCGGTACTATTTGACAACATACCTGGCGAGTTGGCCTCCACGTCTCCGTGGGACCTTTATATACATCAATAACATAATATAAGCTAGCCTAACCTAATCTAACATCTCGGCGGTAATGTTTGACCACATTCCTGGCGAGTTGGCCTCTACGTCCCCGTGGCACCTTTATATACATCAATAACGTAATATAACCTAACCTAACCCAACCTAACATCTCGGCGGTAATATTTGACAACATTCCTGGCGAGTTGGCTTCTCCGTGCCCGTGGGACCTTTATCTACATCAATGACGTAATATAACCTAAACTAACCCTACCTAACATCTCGGCGGTAATATTTGACAACATTCCTGGCGAGTTGGCCTCTACGTCTCCGTGAGACCTTTATATACATCTATAACGTAATATAACCTAACCTAACCCAACCTAACTTCTCGGCGGTAATATTTGAAAACATATCTGGCGAGTTGGCCTCTACGTCCCCGTGGGACCTTTATATACATCAATAACGTAATATAACCTAACCTAACCCAACCTAACATCTCGGCGGTAATATTTGACGACCTTCCTGGCGAGTTGGCCTCTACGTTTCCGTGGGACCTTTATATACTTCAATAACGTAATATAACCTAACCTAACCCAACCTAACATCTCCGCGGTATTATTTGACAACATACCTGGCGAGTTGGCCTCCACGTCTCCGTGGGACCTTTATATACATCAATAACATAATATAAGCTAGCCTAACCTAATCTAACATCTCGGCG
This sequence comes from Xylocopa violacea, assembly GCA_963969225.1. NCBI lineage: Eukaryota > Metazoa > Arthropoda > Insecta > Hymenoptera > Apidae > Xylocopa > Xylocopa violacea. Next base: position 2,124,975 of record CAXAJV010000078.1, read on the forward strand.
GTAATGTTTGACCACATTCCTGGCGAGTTGGCCTCTACGTCCCCGTGGGACCTTTATATACATCAATAACGTAATATAACATAACCTAAGCCAACCTAACATCTCGGCTGTTATATTTGACGACATTCCTGGCGAGTTGGCCTCTACGTTTCCGTGGGACCTTTATATACTTCAATAACGTAATATAACCTAACCTAACCCAATCTAACATCTCCGCGGTAATATTTGACAACATTCCTGGCGAGTTGGCTTCTCCGTCCCCGTGGGACCTTTATATACATCAATAACGTAATATAACCTAACCTAACCCAACCTAACATCTCGGCGGTAATATTTGACGACATTCCTGGCGAGTTGGCCTCTACGTTTCCGTGGGACCTTCATATACATCAATAACGAAATATAACCTAACCTAAATCAACCTAACATCTCGGCGGTAATATTTGACAACATTCCTGGCGAGTTGGCTTCTCCATCCCCGTGGGACCTTTATATACATCAATAACGTAATATAACCTAACATAACCCAACCTAATATCTCGGCGGTAATATTTGACGACATTCCTGGCGAGTTGGCTTCTCCGTCTCCGTGGGACCTTTATATACATCAATAACGTAATGTAACTCAACCTAATCCAACCTAACATCTCCGCGGTATTATTTGACAACATACCTGGCGAGTTGGCCTCCACGTCTCCGTGGGACCTTTATATACATCAATAACATAATATAAGCTAGCCTAACCTAATCTAACATCTCGGCGGTAATGTTTGACCACATTCCTGGCGAGTTGGCCTCTACGTCCCCGTGGCACCTTTATATACATCAATAACGTAATATAACCTAACCTAACCCAACCTAACATCTCGGCGGTAATATTTGACAACATTCCTGGCGAGTTGGCTTCTCCGTGCCCGTGGGACCTTTATCTACATCAATGACGTAATATAACCTAACCTAACCCTACCTAACATCTCGGCGATAATATTTGACAAGATTCCTGGCGAGTTGGCCTCTACGTCTCCGTGGGACCTTGATATACATCAACAACGTAATATAACCTAACCCAACCCAACCTAACATCTCCGCGGTATTATTTGACAACATACCTGGCGAGTTGGCCTCCACGTCTCCGTGAGACCTTTATATACATCTATAACGTAATATAACCTAACCTAACCCAACCTAACTTCTCGGCGGTAATATTTGAAAACATACCTGGCAAGGTGGCCTATACGTCTCCGTGGGATATTTATATACATCAATAACATAATATAAGCTAGCCTAACCCAATCTAACATCTCGGCGGTAATATTTGACCACATTCGTGGCGAGTTGGCCTCTACGTTTCCGTGGGACCTTTATATACTTCAATAACGTAATATAACGTAACCTAAATCAACCTATCATCTCGGCGATAATATTTGACAAGATTCCTGGCGAGTTGGCCTCTACGTCTCCGTGGGATCTTTATATACATCAATAACGTAATATAACATAACCTAACCCAATCTAGCATCTCGGCGGTAATATTTGACCACATTCCTGGCTTGTTGGCCTCTACGTCTCCGTGAGAACTATATATACATCTATAACGTAATATAACCTAACCTAACCCAACCTAACTTCTCGGCGGTAATATTTGAAAACATACCTGGCGAGGTGGCCTCTACGTCTCCGTGGGATATTTATATACATCAATAACATAATATAAGCTAGCCTAACCCAATCTAACATCTCGGCGGTAATATTTGACCACATTCCTGGCGAGTTGGCCTCTACGTCTTCGTGGGACCTTTATATACATCAATAACGTAATATAACTTAACCTAACCCAACCTAACATCTCCGCGGTAATATTTGACGACATTCCTGGCGAGTTGGCCTCTACGTTTCCGTGGGACCTTTATATACTTCAATAACGTAATATAACCTAACCTAAATCAACCTATCATCTCGGCGATAATATTTGACAAGATTCCTGGCGAGTTGGCCTCTACGTCTCCGTGGGATCTTCATATACATCAATAACGAAATATAACCTAACCTAAATCAACCTAACATCTCGGCGGTAATATTTGACAACATTCCTGGCGAGTTGGCTTCTCCATCCCCGTGGGACCTTTATATACATCAATAACGTAATATAACCTAACCTAACCCAACCTAACGTCTCGGCGGTAATATTTGACAAGATTCCTGGCGAGTTGGCCTCTACGTCTCCGTGGGATCTTTATATACATCAATAACGTAATATAACATAACCTAACCTAAATCAACCTATCATCTCGGCAATAATATTTGACAAGATTCCTGGCGAGTTGGCCTCTACGTCTCCGTGGGATCTTTATATACATCAATAACGTAATATAACATAACCTAACCCAATCTAGCATCTCGGCTGTAATATTTGACCACATTCCTGGCTTGTTGGCCTCTACGTCTCCGTGAGACCTTTATATACATCTATAACGTAATATAACCTAACCTAACCCAACCTAACTTCTCGGCGGTAATATTTGAAAACATACCTGGCGAGGTGCCCTCTACGTCTCCGTGGGATATTTATATACATCAATAACATAATATAAGCTAGCCTAACCCAATCTAACATCTCGGCGGTAATATTTGACCACATTCCTGGCGAGTTGGCCTCTACGTCTTCGTGGGACCTTTATATACATCAATAACGTAATATAACTTAACCTAACCCAACCTAACATCTCCGCGGTAATATTTGACAACATACCTGGCGAGTTGGCCTCTACGTCTCCGTGGGCCCTTCATATACATCAATAACGTAATATAACCTAACCTAAATCAACCTAACATCTCGGCGGTAATATTTGACAACATTCCTGGCGAGTTGGCTTCTCCATCCCCGTGGGACCTTTATATACATCAATAACGTAATATAACCTAACCTAACCCAACCTAACATCTCGGCGGTAATATTTGACCACATTCCTGGCTTGCTGACCTCTACGTCTCCGTGAGACCTTTATATACACCTATAACGTAATATAACCTAACCTAACCCAACCTAACATCTCGGCGGTAGTATTTGAAAACATTCCTAGCGAGTTGGCCTCTACGTCTCCGTGGGACCTTTATATACATCAATAACGTAATATAACCTAACCTAACCCAATCTAGCATCTAGGCGGTAATATTTGGCATCATTCCTGGCGAGTTGGCCTCTACGTCTCCGTTGACCTTCATATACATCAATAACGTAATATAACGTAACCTAACCAACCTATCATCTCGGCGGTTATATTTGACAACATTCCTGGCGAGTTGGCTTCTCCGTCTCCGTGAGACCTTCATATACATCAATAACGTAATATAACCTAACCTAACCCAACCTAACATCTCCGCGGTATTATTTGACAACATACCTGGCGAGTTGGCCTCCACGTCTCCGTGAGACCTTTATATACATCTATAACGTAATATAACCTAACCTAACCCAACCTAACTTCTCGGCGGTAATATTTGAAAACATATCTGGCGAGTTGGCCTCTACGTCCCCGTGGGACCTTTATATACATCAATAACGTAATATAACCTAACCTAACCCAACCTAACATCTCGGCGGTAATATTTGACAACATTCCTGGCGAGTTGGCTTCTCCGTCCCCGTGGGTCCTTTATATACATCAACGACGTAATATAACCTAACCTAACCCAACCTAACATCTCGGCGGTAATATTTGACGACATTCCTGGCGAGTTGGCCTCTACGTTTCCGTGGGACCTTTATATACTTCAATAACGTAATATATCCTAACCTAACCCAATCTAACATCTCCGCGGTAATATTTGACAACATTCCTGGCGAGTTGGCCTCTACGTTTCCGTTTGACCTTCATATACATCAATAACGCAATCTAACTTAACATAACCCAACCTAACATCTGGGCGGTAATATTTGACAACATTCCTGGCGAGTTGGCTTCTCCGTCCCCGTGGGACCTTTATATACATCAATAACGTAATATAACCTAACCTAACCCAACCTAACATCTCGGCGGTAATATTTGACGACATTCCTGGCGAGTTGGCCTCTACGTTTCCGTGGGATATTTATATACATCAATAACATAATATAAGCTAGCCTAACCCAATCTAACATCTCGGCGGTAATATTTGACCACATTCCTGGCGAGTTGGCCTCTACGTCTTCGTGGGACCTTTATATACATCAATAACGTAATATAACTTAACCTAACCCAACCTAACATCTCCGCGGTAATATTTGACAACATACCTGGCGAGTTGGCCTCTACGTCTCCGTGGGCCCTTCATATACATCAATAACGAAATATAACCTAACCTAAATCAACCTAACATCTCGGCGGTAATATTTGACAACATTCCTGGCGAGTTGGCTTGTCCATCCCCGTGGGACCTTTATATACATAAATAACGTAATATAACCTAACCTAACCCAACCTAACGTCTCGGCGGTAATATTTGACGACATTCCTGGCGAGTTGGCCTCTACGTTTCCGTGGGACCTTTATATACTTCAATAACGTAATATAACCTAACCTAAATCAACCTATTATCTCGGCGATAATATTTGACAAGATTGCTGGCGAGTTGGCCTCTACGTCTCCGTGGGATCTTTATATACATCAATAACGTAATATAACCTAACCTAACCCAACCTAACATCTCGGCGGTAATATTTGACGTCATTCCTGGCGAGTTGGCCTCTACGTCTCCGTGGGACCTTTATATACATCAATAACGTAATATAACCTAACCTAACCCAATCTAGCATCTACGCGGTAATATTTGGCATCATTCCTGGCGAGTTGGCTTCTCCGTCTCCGTGAGACCTTCATATACATCAATAACGTAATATAACCTAACCTAACCCAACCTAACATCTCCGCGGTATTATTTGACAACATACCTGGCGAGTTGGCCTCCACGTCTCCGTGAGACCTTTATATACATCTATAACGTAATATAACCTAACCTAACCCAACCTAACTTCTCGGCGGTAATATTTGAAAACATATCTGGCGAGTTGGCCTCTACGTCCCCGTGGGACCTTTATATACATCAATAACGTAATATAACCTAACCTAACCCAACCTAACATCTCGGCGGTAATATTTGACAACATTCCTGGCGAGTTGGCTTCTCCGTCCCCGTGGGTCCTTTATATACATCAACGACGTAATATAACCTAACCTAACCCAACCTAACATCTCGGCGGTAATATTTGACGACATTCCTGGCGAGTTGGCCTCTACGTTTCCGTGGGACCTTTATATACTTCAATAACGTAATATATCCTAACCTAACCCAATCTAACATCTCCGCGGTAATATTTGACAACATTCCTGGCGAGTTGGCCTCTACGTTTCCGTTTGACCTTCATATACATCAATAACGCAATCTAACTTAACATAACCCAACCTAACATCTGGGCGGTAATATTTGACAACATTCCTGGCGAGTTGGCTTCTCCGTCCCCGTGGGACCTTTATATACATCAATAACGTAATATAACCTAACCTAACCCAACCTAACATCTCGGCGGTAATATTTGACGACATTCCTGGCGAGTTGGCCTCTACGTTTCCGTGGGACCTTTATATACTTCAAGAACGTAATATAACCTAACCTAAATCAACCTATCATCTCGGCGATAATATTTGACAAGATTCCTGGCGAGTTGGCCTCTACGTCTCCGTGGGATCTTTATATACATCAATAACGTAATATAACATAACCTAACCCAATCTAGCATCTCGGCGGTAATATTTGACGTCATTCCTGGCGAGTTGGCCTCTACGTCTCCGTGGGACCTTTATATACATCAATAACGTAATATAACCTAACCTAACCCAATCTAGCATCTAGGCGGTAATATTTGGCATCATTCCTGGCGAGTTGGCCTCTACGTCTCCGTTGACCTTCATATACATCAATAACGTAATATAACGTAACCTAACCAACCTATCATCTCGGCGGTTATATTTGACAACATTCCTGGCGAGTTGGCTTCTCCGTCTCCGTGAGACCTTCATATACATCAATAACGTAATATAACCTAACCTAACCCAACCTAACATCTCCGCGGTATTATTTGACAACATACCTGGCGAGTTGGCCTCCACGTCTCCGTGGGACCTTTATATACATCAATAACATAATATAAGCTAGCCTATCCTAATCTAACATCTCGGCGGTAATGTTTGACCACATTCCTGGCGAGTTGGCCTCTACGTCCCCGTGGGACCTTTATATACATCAATAACGTAATATAACCTAGCCTAACCCAACCTAACATCTCGGCGGTAATATTTGACAACATTCCTTTCGAGTTGGCTTCTCCGCCCCGTGGGACCTTTATATACATCAATGACGTAATATAACCTAACCTAACCCAACCTAACATCTCGGCTGTTATATTTGACGACATTCCTGGCCAGTTGGCCTCTACGTTTCCGTGGGACCTTTATATACTTCAATAACGTAATATAACCTAACCTAAATCAACCTAACATCTCCGCGGTAATATTTGACAACATTCCTGGCGAGTTGGCTTCTCCGTCCCCGTGGGACCTTTATATACATCAATAACGTAATATAACCTAACCTAACCCAACCTAACATCTCGGCGGTAATATTTGACGACATTCCTGGCGAGTTGGCCTCTACGTTTCCGTGGGACCTTTATATATTTCAATAACGTAATATAACCTAACCTAAATCAACCTATCATCTTGGCGATAATATTTGACAAGATTCCTGGCGAGTTGGCCTCTACGTCTCCGTGGGATCTTTATATACATCAATAACGTAATATAACATAACCTAACCCAATCTAGCATCTCGGCGGTAATATTTGACCACATTCCTGGCTTGTTGGCCTCTACGTCTCCGTGAGACCTTTATATACATCTATAACGTAATATAACCTAACCTAACCCAACCTAACTTCTCGGCGGTAATATTTGAAAACATACCTGGCGAGTTGGCCTCCACGTCTCCGTGGGACCTTTATATACATCAATAACGTAATATAACCTAACCTAACCCAACCTAACATCTCGGCGGTAATATTTGACAACATACCTGGCGAGTTGGCCTCCACGTCTCCGTGGGACCTTTATATACATCAATAACGTAATATAACCTAACCTAACCCAACCTAACATCTCGGCGGTAATATTTGACGACATTCCTGGCGAGTTGGCTTCTCCGTCTCCGTGGGACCTTTATATACATCAATAACGTAATATAACCCAACCTAATCCAACCTAACATCTCCGCGGTATTATTTGACAACATACCTGGCGAGTTGGCCTCCACGTCTCCGTGGGACCTTTATATACATCAATTACATAATATAAGCTAGCCTAACCTAATCTAACATCTCGGCGGTAATGTTTGACCACATTCCTGGCGAGTTGGCCTCTACGTCCCCGAGGGACCTTTATATACATCAATAACATAATATAAGCTAGCCTAACCCAATCTAACATCTGGGCGGTAATATTTGACCACATTCCTGGCGAGTTGGCCTCTACGTCTTCGTGGGACCTTTATATACATCAATAACGTAATATAACTTAACCTAACCCAACCTAACATCTCCGCGCTAATATTTGACAACATACCTGGCGAGTTGGCCTCTACGTCTCCGTGGGCCCTTCATATACATCAATAACGAAATATAACCTAACCTAAATCAACCTAACATCTCGGCGGTAATATTTGACAACATTCCTGGCGAGTTGGCTTCTCCATCCCCGTGGGACCTTTATATACATCAATAACGTAATATAACCTAACCTAACCCAACCTAACATCTCGGCGGTAATATTTGACCACATTCCTGGCTTGTTGGCCTCTACGTCCCCGTGGGACCTTTATATACATCAATAACGTAATATAACCTAACCTAACCCAACCTAACATCTCGGCGGTAATATTTGACAACATACCTGGCGAGTTGGCCTCCACGTCTCCGTGGGACCTTTATATACATCAATAACGTAATATAACCTAACCTAACCCAACCTAACATCTCGGCGGTAATATTTGACGACATTCCTGGCGAGTTGGCTTCTCCGTCTCCGTGGGACCTTTATATACTTCAATAACGTAATATAACCTAACCTAACCAAATCTAACATCTCCGCGGTAATATTTGACAACATTCCTGGCGAGTTGGCCTCTACGTTTCCGTTTGACCTTCATATACATCAATAACGCAATCTAACCTAACATAACCCAACCTAACATCTCGGCGGTAATATTTGACAACATTCCTGGCGAGTTGGCTTCTCCGTCCCCGTGGGACCTTTATATACATCAATAACGTAATATAACCTAACCTAACCCAACCTAACATCTCGGCGGTAATATTTGACCACATTCCTGGCGAGTTGGCCTCTACGTTTCCGTGGGACCTTTATATACTTCAATAACGTAATACAACCTAACCTAAATCAACCTATCGTCTCGGCGATAATATTTGACAAGGTTCCTGGCGAGTTGGCCTCTACGTCTCCGTGGGATCTTTATATACATCAATAACGTAATATAACATAACCTAACCCAATCTAGCATCTCGGCGGTAATATTTGACCACATTCCTGGCTTGTTGGCCTCTACGTCTCCGTGAGACCTGTATATACATCTATAACGTAATATAACCTAACCTAACCCAACCTAACTTCTCGGCGGTAATATTTGAAAACATACCTGGCGAGTTGGCCTCTACGTCTCCGTGGGCCCTTCATATACATCAATAACGTAATACAACCTAACCTAACCCAATCTAGCACCTCGGCGGTAATATTTGACTACATTCCTGGCGAGTTGGCTTCTCCGTCTCCGTGGGACCTTCATATACATCAATAACGTAATATAACCTAACCCAACCCAACCTAACATCTCCGCGGTAATATTTGACAACATTCCTGGCGAGTTGGCTTCTCCGTGCCCGTGGGACCTTTATATACATCAATGACGTAATATAACCTAACCTAACCCTACCTAACATCTCGGCGGTAATATTTGACAACATTCCTGGCGAGTTGGCTTCTCCGTCCCCGTGGGACCTTTATATACATCAATAACGTAATATAACCTAACCTAACCCAACCTAACATCTCGGCGGTAATATTTGACGACATTCCTGGCGAGTTGGCCTCTACGTCTCCGTGAGACCTTTATATACATCTATATCGTAATATAACCTAACCTAACCCAACCTAACTTCTCGGCGGTAATATTTGAAAACATACCTGGCGAGGTGGCCTCTACGTCTCCGTGGGATATTTATATACATCAATAACATAATATAAGCTAGCCTAACCCAATCTAGCATCTCGGCGGTAATATTTGACCACATTCCTGGCTTGTTGGCCTCTACGTCCCCGTGGGACCTTTATATACATCTATAACGTAATATAACCTAACCTAACCCAACCTAACATCTCGGCGGTAGTATTTGAAAACATTCCAGGCGAGTTGGCCTCTACGTCTCCGTGGGACCTTTATATACATCAATAACGTAATATAACCTAACCTAACCCAATCTAACATCTAGGCGGTAATATTTGACATCATTCCTGGCGAGTTGGCCTCTACGTCTCCGTTGACCTTCATATACATCAATAACGTAATATAACGTAACCTAACCAACCTATCATCTCGGCGGTTATATTTGACAACATTCCTGGCGAGTTGGCTTCTCCGTCTCCGTGGGACCTTCATATACATCAATAACGTAATATAACCTAACCCAACCCAACCTAACTTCTCCGCGGTATTATTTGACAACATACCTGGCGAGTTGGCCTCCACGTTTCCGTGGGACCTTTATATACATCAATAACATAATATAAGCTAGCCTAACCTAATCTAACATCTCGGCGGTAATGTTTGACCACATTCCTGGCGAGTTGGCCTCTACGTTTCCGTGGGACCTTTATATACTTCAATAACGTAATATAAGCTAGCCTAACCCAATCTAAGATCTCGGCGGTAATATTTGACCACATTCCTGGCTTGCTGACCTCTACGTCTCCGTGAGACCTTTATATACACCTATAACGTAATATAACCTAACCTAACCCAACCTAACATCTCGGCGGTAGTATTTGAAAACATTCCTAGCGAGTTGGCCTCTACGTCTCCGTGGGACCTTTATATACATCAATAACGTAATATAACCTAACCTAACCCAATCTAGCATCTAGGCGGTAATATTTGGCATCATTCCTGGCGAGTTGGCCTCTACGTCTCCGTTGACCTTCATATACATCAATAACGTAATATAACGTAACCTAACCAACCTATCATCTCGGCGGTTATATTTGACAACATTCCTGGCGAGTTGGCTTCTCCGTCTCCGTGGGACCTTCATATACATCAATAACGTAATATAACCTAACCTAACCCAACCTAACATCTCCGCGGTATTATTTGACAACATACCTGGCGAGTTGGCCTCCACGTCTCCGTGGGACCTTTATATACATCAATAACATAATATAAGCTAGCCTAACCTAATCTAACATCTCGGCGGTAATGTTTGACCACATTCCTGGCGAGTTGGCCTCTACGTCCCCGTGGGACCTTTATATACATCAATAACGTAATATAACCTAGCCTAACCCAACCTAACATCTCGGCGGTAATATTTGACAACATTCCTGGCGAGTTGGCTTCTCCGCCCCGTGGGACCTTTATATACATCAATGACGTAATATAACCTAACCTAACCCAACCTAACATCTCGGCTGTTATATTTGACGACAATCCTGTCCAGTTGGCCTCTACGTTTCCGTGGGACCTTTATATACTTCAATAAAGTAATATAACCTAACCTAACCCAATCTAACATCTCCGCGGTAATATTTGACAACATTCCTGGCGAGTTGGCTTCTCCGTCCCCGTGGGACCTTTATATACATCAATAACGTAATATAACCTAACCTAAATCAACCTATCGTCTCGGCGATAATATTTGACAAGGTTCCTGGCGAGTTGGCCTCTACGTCTCCGTGGGATCTTTATATACATCAATAACGTAATATAACATAACCTAACCCAATCTAGCATCTCGGCGGTAATATTTGACCACATTCCTGGCTTGTTGGCCTCTACGTCTCCGTGAGACCTGTATATACATCTATAACGTAATATAACCTAACCTAACCCAACCTAACTTCTCGGCGGTAATATTTGAAAACATACCTGGCGAGTTGGCCTCTACGTCTCCGTGGGCCCTTCATATACATCAATAACGTAATACAACCTAACCTAACCCAATCTAGCACCTCGGCGGTAATATTTGACTACATTCCTGGCGAGTTGGCTTCTCCGTCTCCGTGGGACCTTCATATACATCAATAACGTAATATAACCTAACCCAACCCAACCTAACATCTCCGCGGTAATATTTGACAACATTCCTGGCGAGTTGGCTTCTCCGTGCCCGTGGGACCTTTATATACATCAATGACGTAATATAACCTAACCTAACCCTACCTAACATCTCGGCGGTAATATTTGACAACATTCCTGGCGAGTTGGCTTCTCCGTCCCCGTGGGACCTTTATATACATCAATAACGTAATATAACCTAACCTAACCCAACCTAACATCTCGGCGGTAATATTTGACGACATTCCTGGCGAGTTGGCCTCTACGTCTCCGTGAGACCTTTATATACATCTATATCGTAATATAACCTAACCTAACCCAACCTAACTTCTCGGCGGTAATATTTGAAAACATACCTGGCGAGGTGGCCTCTACGTCTCCGTGGGATATTTATATACATCAATAACATAATATAAGCTAGCCTAACCCAATCTAGCATCTCGGCGGTAATATTTGACCACATTCCTGGCTTGTTGGCCTCTACGTCCCCGTGGGACCTTTATATACATCTATAACGTAATATAACCTAACCTAACCCAACCTAACATCTCGGCGGTAGTATTTGAAAACATTCCAGGCGAGTTGGCCTCTACGTCTCCGTGGGACCTTTATATACATCAATAACGTAATATAACCTAACCTAACCCAATCTAACATCTAGGCGGTAATATTTGACATCATTCCTGGCGAGTTGGCCTCTACGTCTCCGTTGACCTTCATATACATCAATAACGTAATATAACGTAACCTAACCAACCTATCATCTCGGCGGTTATATTTGACAACATTCCTGGCGAGTTGGCTTCTCCGTCTCCGTGGGACCTTCATATACATCAATAACGTAATATAACCTAACCCAACCCAACCTAACTTCTCCGCGGTATTATTTGACAACATACCTGGCGAGTTGGCCTCCACGTTTCCGTGGGACCTTTATATACATCAATAACATAATATAAGCTAGCCTAACCTAATCTAACATCTCGGCGGTAATGTTTGACCACATTCCTGGCGAGTTGGCCTCTACGTTTCCGTGGGACCTTTATATACTTCAATAACGTAATATAAGCTAGCCTAACCCAATCTAAGATCTCGGCGGTAATATTTGACCACATTCCTGGCTTGCTGACCTCTACGTCTCCGTGAGACCTTTATATACACCTATAACGTAATATAACCTAACCTAACCCAACCTAACATCTCGGCGGTAGTATTTGAAAACATTCCTAGCGAGTTGGCCTCTACGTCTCCGTGGGACCTTTATATACATCAATAACGTAATATAACCTAACCTAACCCAATCTAGCATCTAGGCGGTAATATTTGGCATCATTCCTGGCGAGTTGGCCTCTACGTCTCCGTTGACCTTCATATACATCAATAACGTAATATAACGTAACCTAACCAACCTATCATCTCGGCGGTTATATTTGACAACATTCCTGGCGAGTTGGCTTCTCCGTCTCCGTGGGACCTTCATATACATCAATAACGTAATATAACCTAACCTAACCCAACCTAACATCTCCGCGGTATTATTTGACAACATACCTGGCGAGTTGGCCTCCACGTCTCCGTGGGACCTTTATATACATCAATAACATAATATAAGCTAGCCTAACCTAATCTAACATCTCGGCGGTAATGTTTGACCACATTCCTGGCGAGTTGGCCTCTACGTCCCCGTGGGACCTTTATATACATCAATAACGTAATATAACCTAGCCTAACCCAACCTAACATCTCGGCGGTAATATTTGACAACATTCCTGGCGAGTTGGCTTCTCCGCCCCGTGGGACCTTTATATACATCAATGACGTAATATAACCTAACCTAACCCAACCTAACATCTCGGCTGTTATATTTGACGACAATCCTGTCCAGTTGGCCTCTACGTTTCCGTGGGACCTTTATATACTTCAATAAAGTAATATAACCTAACCTAACCCAATCTAACATCTCCGCGGTAATATTTGACAACATTCCTGGCGAGTTGGCTTCTCCGTCCCCGTGGGACCTTTATATACATCAATAACGTAATATAACCTAACCTAACCCAACCTAACATCTCGGCGGTAATATTTGACGACATTCCTGGCGAGTTGGCCTCTACGTTTCCGTGGGAGCTTCATATACATCAATAACGAAATATAACCTAACCTAAATCAACCTAACATCTCGGCGGTAATATTTGACAACATTCCTGGCGAGTTGGCTTCTCCACCCCGTGGGACCTTTATATACATCAATAACGTAATATAACCTAACCTAACCCAACCTAACATCTCGGCGGTAATATTTGACGACATTCCTGGCGAGTTGGCTTCTCCGTCTCCGTGGGACCTTTATATACATCAATAACGTAATATAACCTAACCTAACCCAACCTAACATCTCCGCGGTATTATTTGACAACATACCCGGCGAGTTGGCCTCCACGTCTCCGTGGGACCTTTATATACATCAATAACGTAATATAACCTAACCTAACCCAACCTAACATCTGGGCGGTAATATTTGACGACATTCCTGGCGAGTTGGCTTCTCCGTCCCCGTGGGACCTTTATATACATCAATAACGTAATATAACCTAACCTAACCCAACCTAACATCTCGGCGGTAATATTTGACGACATTCCTGGCGAGTTGGCCCCTACGTTTCCGTGGGACATTTATATACTTCAATAACGTAATATAACCTAACCTAAATCAACCTATCGTCTCGGCGATAATATTTGACAAGATTCCTGGCGAGTTGGCCTCTACGTTTCCGTGGGATCTTTATATACATCTATAACGTAATATAACCTAACCTAACCCAACCTAACTTCTCGGCGGTAATATTTGAAAACATACGTGGCGAGTTGGCCTCTACGTCTCCGTGGGCCCTTCATATACGTCAATAACGTAATATAACCTAACCTAACCCAATCTAGCATCTCGGCGGTAATATTTGACTACATTCCTGGCTTGTTGGCCTCTACGTCTCCGTGGGACCTTTATATACATCAATAACATAATATAAGCTAGCCTAACCCAATCTAACATGTCGGCGGTAATATTTGACCACATTCCTGGCTTGCTGACCTCTACGTCTCCGTGAGACCTTTATATACATCTATAACGTAATATAACCTAACCTAACCCAACCTAACATCTCGGCGGTAGTATTTGAAAACATTCCAGGCGAGTTGGCCTCTACGTCTCCGTGGGACCTTTATATACATCAATAACGTAATATAACCTAACCTAACCCAATCTAACATCTAGGCGGTAATATTTGACATCATTCCTGGCGAGTTGGCCTCTACGTCTCCGTTGACCTTCATATACATCAATAACGTAATATAACGTAACCTAACCAACCTATCATCTCGGCGGTTATATTTGACAACATTCCTGGCGAGTTGGCTTCTCCGTCTCCGTGGGACCTTCATATACATCAATAACGTAATATAACCTAACCCAACCCAACCTAACTTCTCCGCGGTATTATTTGACAACATACCTGGCGAGTTGGCCTCCACGTTTCCGTGGGACCTTTATATACATCAATAACATAATATAAGCTAGCCTAACCTAATCTAACATCTCGGCGGTAATGTTTGACCACATTCCTGGCGAGTTGGCCTCTACGTTTCCGTGGGACCTTTATATACTTCAATAACGTAATATAAGCTAGCCTAACCCAATCTAACATCTCGGCGGTAATATTTGACCACATTCCTGGCGAGTTGGCCTCAACGTCTTCGTGGGACCTTTATATACATCAATAACGTAATATAACTTAACCTAACCCAACCTAACATCTCCGCGCTAATATTTGACAACATACCTGGCGAGTTGGCCTCTACGTCTCCGTGGGCCCTTCATATACATCAATAACGAAATATAACCTAACCTAAATCAACCTAACATCTCGGCGGTAATATTTGACAACATTCCTGGCGAGTTGGCTTCTCCATCCCCGTGGGACCTTTATATACATCAATAACGTAATATAACCTAACCTAACCCAACCTAACATCTCGGCGGTAATATTTGACGACATTCCTGGCGAGTTGGCCTCTACGTTTCCGTGGGACCTTTATATACATCAATAACGTAATATAACCTAACCTAACCCAACCTAACATCTCGGCGGTAATATTTGAAAACATACCTGGCGAGTTGGCCTCCACGTCTCCGTGGGACCTTTATATACATCAATAACGTAATATAACCTAACCTAACCCAACCTAACATCTCGGCGGTAATATTTGACGACATTCCTGGCGAGTTGGCTTCTCCGTCTCCGTGGGACCTTTATATACATCAATAACGTAATATAACCTAACCTAACCAAATCTAACATCTCCGCGGTAATATTTGACAACATTCCTGGCGAGTTGGCCTCTACGTTTCCGTTTGACCTTCATATACATCAATAACGCAATCTAACCTAACATAACCCAACCTAACATCTCGGCGGTAATATTTGACAACATTCCTGGCGAGTTGGCTTCTCCGTCCCCGTGGGACCTTTATATACATCAATAACGTAATATAACCTAACCTAACCCAACCTAACATCTCGGCGGTAATATTTGACGACATTCCTGGCGAGTTGGCCTCTACGTTTCCGTGGGACCTTTATATACTTCAATAACGTAATACAACCTAACCTAAATCAACCTATCGTCTCGGCGATAATATTTGACAAGATTCCTGGCGAGTTGGCCTCTACGTCTCCGTGGGATCTTTATATACATCAATAACGTAATATAACATAACCTAACCCAATCTAGCATCTCGGCGGTAATATTTGACCACATTCCTGGCTTGTTGGCCTCTACGTCTCCGTGAGACCTGTATATACATCTATAACTTGATATAACCTAACCTAACCCAACCTAACTTCTCGGCGGTAATATTTGAAAACATACCTGGCGAGTTGGCCTCTACGTCTCCGTGGGCCCTTCATATACATCAATAACGTAATACAACCTAACCTAACCCAATCTAGCACCTCGGCGGTAATATTTGACTACATTCCTGGCGAGTTGGCTTCTCCGTCTCCGTGGGACCTTCATATACATCAATAACGTAATATAACCTAACCCAACCCAACCTAACATCTCCGCGGTATTATTTGACAACATACCTGGCGAGTTGGCCTCCACGTTTCCGTGGGACCTTTATATACATCAATAACATAATATAAGCTAGCCTAACCTAATCTAACATCTCGGCGGTAATGTTTGACCACATTCCTGGCGAGTTGGCCTCTACGTCCCCGTGGGACCTTTATATACATCAATAACGTAATATAACCTAACCTAACCCAACCTAACATTTCGGCGGTAATATTTGACGACATTCCTGGCGAGTTGGCCACTACGTTTCGGTGGGACCTTTATATACTTCAATAACGTAATATAACCTAACCTAACCCAACCTAACATCTCCGCGGTATTATTTGACAACATACCTGGCGAGTTGGCCTCCACGTCTCCGTGGGACCTTTATATACATCAATAACATAATATAAGCTAGCCTAACCTAATCTAACATCTCGGCGGTAATGTTTGACCACATTCCTGGCGAGTTGGCCTCTACGTCCCCGTGGGACCTTTATATACATCAATAACGTAATATAACCTAACCTGACCCAACCTAACATCTCGGCGGTAATATTTGACAACATTCCTGGCGAGTTGGCTTCTCCGTGCCCGTGGGACCTTTATATACATCAATGACGTAATATAACCTAACCTAACCCTACCTAACATCTCGGCGGTAATATTTGACAACATTCCTGGCGAGTTGGCTTCTCCGTCCCCGTGGGACCTTTATATACATCAATAACGTAATATAACCTAACCTAACCCAACCTAACATCTCGGCGGTAATATTTGACGACATTCCTGGCGAGTTGGCCTCTACGTTTCCGTGGGACCTTTATATATTTCAATCACGTAATATAACCTAACCTAAATCAACCTATCATCTCGGCGATAATATTTGACAAGATTCCTGGCGAGTTGGCCTCTACGTCTCCGTGGGATCTTTATATACATCAATAACGTAATATAACATAACCTAACCCAATCTAGCATCTCGGCGGTAATATTTGACCACATTCCTGGCTTGTTGGCCTCTACGTCTCCGTGAGACCTTTATATACATCTATATCGTAATATAACCTAACCTAACCCAACCTAACTTCTCGGCGGTAATATTTGAAAACATACCTGGCGAGGTGGCCTCTACGTCTCCGTGGGATATTTATATACATCAATAACATAATATAAGCTAGCCTAACCCAATCTAGCATCTCGGCGGTAATATTTGACCACATTCCTGGCTTGTTGGCCTCTACGTCCCCGTGGGACCTTTATATACATCAATAACGTAATATAACCTAACCTAAATCAACCTAACATCTCGGCGGTAATATTTGACAACATTCCTGGCGAGTTGGCTTCTCCACCCCGTGGGACCTTTATATACATCAATAACGTAATATAACCTAACCTAACCCAACCTAACATCTCGGCGGTAATATTTGACGACATTCCTGGCGAGTTGGCTTCTCCGTCTCCGTGGGACCTTTATATACATCAATAACGTAATATAACCTAACCTAACCCAACCTAACATCTCCGCGGTATTATTTGACGACATTCCTGGCGAGTTGGCCACTACGTTTCGGTGGGACCTTTATATACTTCAATAACGTAATATAACCTAACCTAACCCAACCTAACATCTCCGCGGTATTATTTGACAACATACCTGGCGAGTTGGCCTCCACGTTTCCGTGGGACCTTTATATACATCAATAACATAATATAAGCTAGCCTAACCTAATCTAACATCTCGGCGGTAATGTTTGACCACATTCCTGGCGAGTTGGCCTCTACGTCCCCGTGGGACCTTTATATACATCAATAACGTAATATAACCTAACCTAACCCAACCTAACATTTCGGCGGTAATATTTGACGACATTCCTGGCGAGTTGGCCACTACGTTTCGGTGGGACCTTTATATACTTCAATAACGTAATATAACCTAACCTAACCCAACCTAACATCTCCGCGGTATTATTTGACAACATACCTGGCGAGTTGGCCTCCACGTCTCCGTGGGACCTTTATATACATCAATAACATAATATAAGCTAGCCTAACCTAATCTAACATCTCGGCGGTAATGTTTGACCACATTCCTGGCGAGTTGGCCTCTACGTCCCCGTGGGACCTTTATATACATCAATAACGTAATATAACCTAACCTGACCCAACCTAACATCTCGGCGGTAATATTTGACAACATTCCTGGCGAGTTGGCTTCTCCGTGCCCGTGGGACCTTTATATACATCAATGACGTAATATAACCTAACCTAACCCTACCTAACATCTCGGCGGTAATATTTGACAACATTCCTGGCGAGTTGGCTTCTCCGTCCCCGTGGGACCTTTATATACATCAATAACGTAATATAACCTAACCTAACCCAACCTAACATCTCGGCGGCAATATTTGACGACATTCCTGGCGAGTTGGCCTCTACGTTTCCGTGGGACCTTTATATACATCAATAACGTAATATAACCTAACCTAACCCAACCTAACATCTCGGCGGTAATATTTGACGACATTCCTGGCGAGTTGGCCTCTACGTTTCCGTGGGACCTTTATATACTTCAATAACGTAATACAACCTAACCTAAATCAACCTATCGTCTCGGCGATAATATTTGACAAGATTCCTGGCGAGTTGGCCTCTACGTCTCCGTGGGATCTTTATATACATCAATAACGTAATATAACATAACCTAACCCAATCTAGCATCTCGGCGGTAATATTTGACCACATTCCTGGCTTGTTGGCCTCTACGTCTCCGTGAGACCTGTATATACATCTATAACTTGATATAACCTAACCTAACCCAACCTAACTTCTCGGCGGTAATATTTGAAAACATACCTGGCGAGTTGGCCTCTACGTCTCCGTGGGCCCTTCATATACATCAATAACGTAATACAACCTAACCTAACCCAATCTAGCACCTCGGCGGTAATATTTGACTACATTCCTGGCGAGTTGGCTTCTCCGTCTCCGTGGGACCTTCATATACATCAATAACGTAATATAACCTAACCCAACCCAACCTAACATCTCCGCGGTATTATTTGACAACATACCTGGCGAGTTGGCCTCCACGTTTCCGTGGGACCTTTATATACATCAATAACATAATATAAGCTAGCCTAACCTAATCTAACATCTCGGCGGTAATGTTTGACCACATTCCTGGCGAGTTGGCCTCTACGTCCCCGTGGGACCTTTATATACATCAATAACGTAATATAACCTAACCTAACCCAACCTAACATTTCGGCGGTAATATTTGACGACATTCCTGGCGAGTTGGCCACTACGTTTCGGTGGGACCTTTATATACTTCAATAACGTAATATAACCTAACCTAACCCAACCTAACATCTCCGCGGTATTATTTGACAACATACCTGGCGAGTTGGCCTCCACGTCTCCGTGGGACCTTTATATACATCAATAACATAATATAAGCTAGCCTAACCTAATCTAACATCTCGGCGGTAATGTTTGACCACATTCCTGGCGAGTTGGCCTCTACGTCCCCGTGGGACCTTTATATACATCAATAACGTAATATAACCTAACCTGACCCAACCTAACATCTCGGCGGTAATATTTGACAACATTCCTGGCGAGTTGGCTTCTCCGTGCCCGTGGGACCTTTATATACATCAATGACGTAATATAACCTAACCTAACCCTACCTAACATCTCGGCGGTAATATTTGACAACATTCCTGGCGAGTTGGCTTCTCCGTCCCCGTGGGACCTTTATATACATCAATAACGTAATATAACCTAACCTAACCCAACCTAACATCTCGGCGGCAATATTTGACGACATTCCTGGCGAGTTGGCCTCTACGTTTCCGTGGGACCTTTATATATTTCAATCACGTAATATAACCTAACCTAAATCAACCTATCATCTCGGCGATAATATTTGACAAGATTCCTGGCGAGTTGGCCTCTACGTCTCCGTGGGATCTTTATATACATCAATAACGTAATATAACATAACCTAACCCAATCTAGCATCTCGGCGGTAATATTTGACGACATTCCTGGCGAGTTGGCCTCTACGTTTCCGTGGGACCTTTATATATTTCAATCACGTAATATAACCTAACCTAAATCAACCTATCATCTCGGCGATAATATTTGACAAGATTCCTGGCGAGTTGGCCTCTACGTCTCCGTGGGATCTTTATATACATCAATAACGTAATATAACATAACCTAACCCAATCTAGCATCTCGGCGGTAATATTTGACCACATTCCTGGCTTGTTGGCCTCTACGTCTCCGTGAGACCTTTATATACATCTATATCGTAATATAACCTAACCTAACCCAACCTAACTTCTCGGCGGTAATATTTGAAAACATACCTGGCGAGGTGGCCTCTACGTCTCCGTGGGATATTTATATACATCAATAACATAATATAAGCTAGCCTAACCCAATCTAGCATCTCGGCGGTAATATTTGACCACATTCCTGGCTTGTTGGCCTCTACGTCCCCGTGGGACCTTTATATACATCAATAACGTAATATAACCTAACCTAAATCAACCTAACATCTCGGCGGTAATATTTGACAACATTCCTGGCGAGTTGGCTTCTCCACCCCGTGGGACCTTTATATACATCAATAACGTAATATAACCTAACCTAACCCAACCTAACATCTCGGCGGTAATATTTGACGACATTCCTGGCGAGTTGGCTTCTCCGTCTCCGTGGGACCTTTATATACATCAATAACGTAATATAACCTAACCTAACCCAACCTAACATCTCCGCGGTATTATTTGACGACATTCCTGGCGAGTTGGCCACTACGTTTCGGTGGGACCTTTATATACTTCAATAACGTAATATAACCTAACCTAACCCAACCTAACATCTCCGCGGTATTATTTGACAACATACCTGGCGAGTTGGCCTCCACGTCTCCGTGGGACCTTTATATACATCAATAACATAATATAAGCTAGCCTAACCTAATCTAACATCTCGGCGGTAATGTTTGACCACATTCCTGGCGAGTTGGCCTCTACGTCCCCGTGGGACCTTTATATACATCAATAACGTAATATAACCTAACCTAACCCAACCTAACATCTCGGCGGTAATATTTGAAAACATACCTGGCGAGTTGGCCTCCACGTCTCCGTGGGACCTTTATATACATCAATAACGTAATATAACCTAACCTAACCCAACCTAACATCTCGGCGGTAATATTTGACGACATTCCTGGCGAGTTGGCTTCTCCGTCTCCGTGGGACCTTTATATACATCAATAACGTAATATAACCTAACCTAACCAAATCTAACATCTCCGCGGTAATATTTGACAACATTCCTGGCGAGTTGGCCTCTACGTTTCCGTTTGACCTTCATATACATCAATAACGCAATCTAACCTAACATAACCCAACCTAACATCTCGGCGGTAATATTTGACAACATTCCTGGCGAGTTGGCTTCTCCGTCCCCGTGGGACCTTTATATACATCAATAACGTAATATAACCTAACCTAACCCAACCTAACATCTCGGCGGTAATATTTGACGACATTCCTGGCGAGTTGGCCTCTACGTTTCCGTGGGACTTTTATATACTTCAATAACGTAATACAACCTAACCTAAATCAACCTATCGTCTCGGCGATAATATTTGACAAGATTCCTGGCGAGTTGGCCTCTACGTCTCCGTGGGATCTTTATATACATCAATAACGTAATATAACATAACCTAACCCAATCTAGCATCTCGGCGGTAATATTTGACCACATTCCTGGCTTGTTGGCCTCTACGTCTCCGTGAGACCTGTATATACATCTATAACTTGATATAACCTAACCTAACCCAACCTAACTTCTCGGCGGTAATATTTGAAAACATACCTGGCGAGTTGGCCTCTACGTCTCCGTGGGCCCTTCATATACATCAATAACGTAATACAACCTAACCTAACCCAATCTAGCACCTCGGCGGTAATATTTGACTACATTCCTGGCGAGTTGGCTTCTCCGTCTCCGTGGGACCTTCATATACATCAATAACGTAATATAACCTAACCCAACCCAACCTAACATCTCCGCGGTATTATTTGACAACATACCTGGCGAGTTGGCCTCCACGTTTCCGTGGGACCTTTATATACATCAATAACATAATATAAGCTAGCCTAACCTAATCTAACATCTCGGCGGTAATGTTTGACCACATTCCTGGCGAGTTGGCCTCTACGTCCCCGTGGGACCTTTATATACATCAATAACGTAATATAACCTAACCTAACCCAACCTAACATTTCGGCGGTAATATTTGACGACATTCCTGGCGAGTTGGCCACTACGTTTCGGTGGGACCTTTATATACTTCAATAACGTAATATAACCTAACCTAACCCAACCTAACATCTCCGCGGTATTATTTGACAACATACCTGGCGAGTTGGCCTCCACGTCTCCGTGGGACCTTTATATACATCAATAACATAATATAAGCTAGCCTAACCTAATCTAACATCTCGGCGGTAATGTTTGACCACATTCCTGGCGTGTTGGCCTCTACGTCCCCGTGGGACCTTTATATACATCAATAACGTAATATAACCTAACCTGACCCAACCTAACATCTCGGCGGTAATATTTGACAACATTCCTGGCGAGTTGGCTTCTCCGTGCCCGTGGGACCTTTATATACATCAATGACGTAATATAACCTAACCTAACCCTACCTAACATCTCGGCGGTAATATTTGACAACATTCCTGGCGAGTTGGCTTCTCCGTCCCCGTGGGACCTTTATATACATCAATAACGTAATATAACCTAACCTAACCCAACCTAACATCTCGGCGGCAATATTTGACGACATTCCTGGCGAGTTGGCCTCTACGTTTCCGTGGGACCTTTATATACATCAATAACGTAATATAACCTAACCTAACCCAACCTAACATCTCGGCGGTAATATTTGACGACATTCCTGGCGAGTTGGCCTCTACGTTTCCGTGGGACCTTTATATACTTCAATAACGTAATACAACCTAACCTAAATCAACCTATCGTCTCGGCGATAATATTTGACAAGATTCCTGGCGAGTTGGCCTCTACGTCTCCGTGGGATCTTTATATACATCAATAACGTAATATAACATAACCTAACCCAATCTAGCATCTCGGCGGTAATATTTGACCACATTCCTGGCTTGTTGGCCTCTACGTCTCCGTGAGACCTGTATATACATCTATAACTTGATATAACCTAACCTAACCCAACCTAACTTCTCGGCGGTAATATTTGAAAACATACCTGGCGAGTTGGCCTCTACGTCTCCGTGGGCCCTTCATATACATCAATAACGTAATACAACCTAACCTAACCCAATCTAGCACCTCGGCGGTAATATTTGACTACATTCCTGGCGAGTTGGCTTCTCCGTCTCCGTGGGACCTTCATATACATCAATAACGTAATATAACCTAACCCAACCCAACCTAACATCTCCGCGGTATTATTTGACAACATACCTGGCGAGTTGGCCTCCACGTTTCCGTGGGACCTTTATATACATCAATAACATAATATAAGCTAGCCTAACCTAATCTAACATCTCGGCGGTAATGTTTGACCACATTCCTGGCGAGTTGGCCTCCACGTCTCCGTGGGACCTTTATATACATCAATAACATAATATAAGCTAGCCTAACCTAATCTAACATCTCGGCGGTAATGTTTGACCACATTCCTGGCGAGTTGGCCTCTACGTCCCCGTGGGACCTTTATATACATCAATAACGTAATATAACCTAACCTGACCCAACCTAACATCTCGGCGGTAATATTTGACAACATTCCTGGCGAGTTGGCTTCTCCGTGCCCGTGGGACCTTTATATACATCAATGACGTAATATAACCTAACCTAACCCTACCTAACATCTCGGCGGTAATATTTGACAACATTCCTGGCGAGTTGGCTTCTCCGTCCCCGTGGGACCTTTATATACATCAATAACGTAATATAACCTAACCTAACCCAACCTAACATCTCGGCGGCAATATTTGACGACATTCCTGGCGAGTTGGCCTCTACGTTTCCGTGGGACCTTTATATATTTCAATCACGTAATATAACCTAACCTAAATCAACCTATCATCTCGGCGATAATATTTGACAAGATTCCTGGCGAGTTGGCCTCTACGTCTCCGTGGGATCTTTATATACATCAATAACGTAATATAACATAACCTAACCCAATCTAGCATCTCGGCGGTAATATTTGACCACATTCCTGGCTTGTTGGCCTCTACGTCTCCGTGAGACCTTTATATACATCTATATCGTAATATAACCTAACCTAACCCAACCTAACTTCTCGGCGGTAATATTTGAAAACATACCTGGCGAGGTGGCCTCTACGTCTCCGTGGGATATTTATATACATCAATAACATAATATAAGCTAGCCTAACCCAATCTAGCATCTCGGCGGTAATATTTGACCACATTCCTGGCTTGTTGGCCTCTACGTCCCCGTGGGACCTTTATATACATCAATAACGTAATATAACCTAACCTAAATCAACCTAACATCTCGGCGGTAATATTTGACAACATTCCTGGCGAGTTGGCTTCTCCACCCCGTGGGACCTTTATATACATCAATAACGTAATATAACCTAACCTAACCCAACCTAACATCTCGGCGGTAATATTTGACGACATTCCTGGCGAGTTGGCTTCTCCGTCTCCGTGGGACCTTTATATACATCAATAACGTAATATAACCTAACCTAACCCAACCTAACATCTCCGCGGTATTATTTGACGACATTCCTGGCGAGTTGGCCACTACGTTTCGGTGGGACCTTTATATACTTCAATAACGTAATATAACCTAACCTAACCCAACCTAACATCTCCGCGGTATTATTTGACAACATACCTGGCGAGTTGGCCTCCACGTCTCCGTGGGACCTTTATATACATCAATAACATAATATAAGCTAGCCTAACCTAATCTAACATCTCGGCGGTAATGTTTGACCACATTCCTGGCGAGTTGGCCTCTACGTCCCCGTGGGACCTTTATATACATCAATAACGTAATATAACCTAACCTAACCCAACCTAACATCTCGGCGGTAATATTTGACAACATTCCTGGCGAGTTGGCTTCTCCGTGCCCGTGGGACCTTTATATACATCAATGACGTAATATAACCTAACCTAACCCTACCTAACATCTCGGCGGTAATATTTGACGACATTCCTGGCGAGTTGGCCTCTACGTTTCCGTGGGACCTTTATATATTTCAATAACGTAATATAACCTAACCTAAATCAACCTATCATCTCGGCGATAATATTTGACAAGATTCCTGGCGAGTTGGCCTCTACGTCTCCGTGGGATCTTTATATACATCAATAACGTAATATAACATAACCTAACCCAATCTAGCATCTCGGCGGTAATATTTGACCACATTCCTGGCTTGTTGGCCTCTACGTCTCCGTGAGACCTTTATATACATCTATATCGTAATATAACCTAACCTAACCCAACCTAACTTCTCGGCGGTAATATTTGAAAACATACCTGGCGAGGTGGCCTCTACGTCTCCGTGGGATATTTATATACATCAATAACATAATATAAGCTAGCCTAACCCAATCTAGCATCTCGGCGGTAATATTTGACCACATTCCTGGCTTGTTGGCCTCTACGTCCCCGTGGGACCTTTATATACATCAATAACGTAATATAACCTAACCTAACCCAACCTAACATCTCGGCGGTAATATTTGACAACATACCTGGCGAGTTGGCCTCTACGTCTCCGTGGGCCCTTCATATACATCAATAACGTAATATAACCTAACCTAACCCAACCTAACATCTCGGCGGTAATATTTGACAACATTCCTGGCGAGTTGGCTTCTCCACCCCGTGGGACCTTTATATACATCAATAACGTAATATAACCTAACCTAACCCAACCTAACATCTCGGCGGTAATATTTGACGACATTCCTGGCGAGTTGGCTTCTCCGTTTCCGTGGGACCTTTATATACATCAATAACGTAATATAACCTAACCTAACCCAACCTAACATCTCCGCGGTATTATTTGACAACATACCCGGCGAGTTGGCCTCCACGTCTCCGTGGGACCTTTATATACATCAATAACGTAATATAACCTAACCTAACCCAACCTAACATCTGGGCGGTAATATTTGACGACATTCCTGGCGAGTTGGCTTCTCCGTCCCCGTGGGACCTTTATATACATCAATAACGTAATATAACCTAACCTAACCCAACCTAACATCTCGGCGGTAATATTTGACGACATTCCTGGCGAGTTGGCCTCTACGTTTCCGTGGGACATTTATATACTTCAATAACGTAATATAACCTAACCTAAATCAACCTATCGTCTCGGCGATAATATTTGACAAGATTCCTGGCGAGTTGGCCTCTACGTTTCCGTGGGATCTTTATATACATCTATAACGTAATATAACCTAACCTAACCCAACCTAACTTCTCGGCGGTAATATTTGAAAACATACGTGGCGAGTTGGCCTCTACGTCTCCGTGGGCCCTTCATATACGTCAATAACGTAATATAACCTAACCTAACCCAATCTAGCATCTTGGCGGTAATATTTGACTACATTCCTGGCTTGTTGGCCTCTACGTCTCCGTGGGACCTTTATATACATCAATAACATAATATAAGCTAGCCTAACCCAATCTAACATCTCGGCGGTAATATTTGACCACATTCCTGGCTTGCTGACCTCTACGTCTCCGTGAGACCTTTATATACATCTATAACGTAATATAACCTAACCTAACCCAACCTAACATCTCGGCGGTAGTATTTGAAAACATTCCTAGCGAGTTGGCCTCTACGTCTCCGTGGGACCTTTATATACATCAATAACGTAATATAACCTAACCTAACCCAATCTAACATCTAGGCGGTAATATTTGACATCATTCCTGGCGAGTTGGCCTCTACGTCTCCGTTGACCTTCATATACATCAATAACGTAATATAACGTAACCTAACCAACCTATCATCTCGGCGGTTATATTTGACAACATTCCTGGCGAGTTGGCTTCTCCGTCTCCGTGGGACCTTCATATACATCAATAACGTAATATAACCTAACCCAACCCAACCTAACTTCTCCGCGGTATTATTTGACAACATACCTGGCGAGTTGGCCTCCACGTTTCCGTGGGACCTTTATATACATCAATAACATAATATAAGCTAGCCTAACCTAATCTAACATCTCGGCGGTAATGTTTGACCACATTCCTGGCGAGTTGGCCTCTACGTCCCCGTGGGACCTTTATATACATCAATAACGTAATATAACCTAACCTAACCCAACCTAACATCTCGGCGGTAATATTTGACAACATACCTGGCGAGTTGGCCTCTACGTCTCCGTGGGCCCTTCATATACATCAATAAGGAAATATAACCTAACCTAAATCAACCTAACATCTCGGCTGTAATATTTGACAACATTCCTGGCGAGTTGGCTTCTCCATCCCCGTGGGACCTTTATATACATCAATAACGTAATATAACCTAACCTAACCCAACCTAACATCTCGGCGGTAATATTTGACGACATTCATGGCGAGTTGGCTTCTCCGTCTCCGTGGGGCCTTTATATACATCAATAACGTAATATAACCTAACCTAACCCAACCTAACATCTCCGCGGTATTATTTGACAACATACCCGGCGAGTTGGCCTCCACGTCTCCGTGGGACCTTTATATACATCAATAACATAATATAAGCTAGCCTAACCTAATCTAACATCTCGGCGGTAATGTTTGACCACATTCCTGGCGAGTTGGCCTCTACGTCCCCGTGGGACCTTTATATACATCAATAACGTAATATAACCTAACCTAACCCAACCTAACATCTCGGCGGTAATATTTGACAACATTCCTGGCGAGTTGGCTTCTCCGACCCCGTGGGACCTTTATATACATCAATGACGTAATATAACCTAACCTAACCCAACCTAACATCTCGGCGGTAATATTTGACGACATTCCTGGCGAGTTGGCCTCTACGTTTCCGTGGGACCTTTATATACTTCAATAACGTAATATAACCTAACCTAAATCAACCTATCATCTCGGCGATAATATTTGACAAGATTCCTGGCGAGTTGGCCTCTACGTCTCCGTGGGATCTTTATATACATCAATAACGTAATATAACATGACCTAACCCAATCTAGCATCTCGGCGGTAATATTTGACCACATTCCTGGCTTGTTGGCCTCTACGTCTCCGTGAGACCTTTATATACATCTATAACGTAATATAACCTAACCGAACCCAACCTAACTTCTCGGCGGTAATATTTGAAAACATACCTGGCGAGGTGGCCTCTACGTCTCCGTGGGATATTTATATACATCAATAACATAATATAAGCTAGCCTAACCCAATCTAACATCTCGACGGTAATATTTGACCACATTCCTGGCGAGTTGGCCTCTACGTCTTCGTGGGACCTTTATATATATCAATAACGTAATATAACTTAACCTAACCCAACCTAACATCTCCGCGGTAATATTTGACAACATACCTGGCGAGTTGGTATCTACGTCTCCGTGGGCCCTTCATATACATCAATAACGAAATATAACCTAACCTAAATCAACCTAACATCTCGGCGGTAATATTTGACAACATTCCTGGCGAGTTGGCTTCTCCATCCCCGTGGGACCTTTATATACATCAATAACATAATATAAGCTAGCCTAACCTAATCTAACATCTCGGCGGTAAAGTTTGACCACATTCCTGGCGAGTTGGCCTCTACGTCCCCGTGGGACCTTTATATACATCAATAACATAATATAAGCTAGCCTAACCTAATCTAACATCTCGGCGGTAATGTTTGACCACATTCCTGGCGAGTTGGCCTCTACGTCCCCGTGGGACCTTTATATACATCAATAACGTAATATAACCTAACCTAACCCAACCTAACATCTCGGCGGTAATATTTGACGACATTCCTGGCGAGTTGGCTTCTCCGTCTCCGTGGGGCCTTTATATACATCAATAACGTAATATAACCTAACCTAACCCAACCTAACATCTCCGCGGTATTATTTGACAACATACCCGGCGAGTTGGCCTCCACGTCTCCGTGGGACCTTTATATACATCAATAACATAATATAAGCTAGCCTAACCTAATCTAACATCTCGGCGGTAATGTTTGACCACATTCCTGGCGAGTTGGCCTCTACGTCCCCGTGGGACCTTTATATACATCAATAACGTAATATAACCTAACCTAACCCAACCTAACATCTCGGCGGTAATATTTGACAACATTCCTGGCGAGTTGGCTTCTCCGTCCCCGTGGGACCTTTATATACATCAATGACGTAATATAACCTAACCTAACCCAACCTAACATCTCGGCGGTAATATTTGACGACATTCCTGGCGAGTTGGCCTCTACGTTTCCGTGGGACCTTTATATACTTCAATAACGTAATATAACCTAACCTAAATCAACCTATCATCTCGGCGATAATATTTGACAAGATTCCTGGCGAGTTGGCCTCTACGTCTCCGTGGGATCTTTATATACATCAATAACGTAATATAACATAACCTAACCCAATCTAGCATCTCGGCGGTAATATTTGACCACATTCCTGGCTTGTTGGCCTCTACGTCTCCGTGAGACCTTTATATACATCTATAACGTAATATAACCTAACCGAACCCAACCTAACTTCTCGGCGGTAATATTTGAAAACATACCTGGCGAGGTGGCCTCTACGTCTCCGTGGGATATTTATATACATCAATAACATAATATAAGCTAGCCTAACCCAATCTAACATCTCGACGGTAATATTTGACCACATTCCTGGCGAGTTGGCCTCTACGTCTTCGTGGGACCTTTATATACATCAATAACGTAATATAACTTAACCTAACCGAACCTAACATCTCCGCGGTAATATTTGACAACATACCTGGCGAGTTGGCATCTACGTCTCCGTGGGCCATTCATATACATCAATAACGAAATATAACCTAACCTAAATCAACCTAACATCTCGGCGGTAATATTTGACAACATTCCTGGCGAGTTGGCTTCTCCATCCCCGTGGGACCTTTATATACATCAATAACATAATATAAGCTAGCCTAACCTAATCTAACATCTCGGCGGTAATATTTGACAACATACCTGGCGAGTTGGCCTCTACGTCACCGTGGGCCCTTCATATACATCAATAACGAATTATAACCTAACCTAAATCAACCTAACATCTCGGCGGTAATATTTGACAACATTCCTGGCGAGTTGGCTTCTCCATCCCCGTGGGACCTTTATATACATCAATAACGTAATATAACCTAACCTAACCCAACCTAACATCTCGGCGGTAATATTTGATGACATTCCTGGCGAGTTGGCCTCTACGTTTCCGTGGGACCTTTATATACTTCAATAACGTAATATAACCTAACCTAAATCAACCTATCATCTCGGCGATAATATTTGACAAGATTCCTGGCGAGTTGGCCTCTACGTGTCCGTGGGATCTTTATATACATCAATAACGCAATATAACATAACCTAACCCAATCTAGCATCTCGGCGGTAATATTTGACCACATTCCTGGCTTGTTGGCCTCTACGTCTCCGTGAGACCTTTATATACATCTATAACGTAATATAAACTAACCGAACCCAACCTAACTTCTCGGCGGTAATATTTGAAAACATACCTGGCGAGGTGGCCTCTACGTCTCCGTGGGATATTTATATACATCAATAACATAATATAAGCTAGCCTAACCCAATCTAACATCTCGACGGTAATATTTGACCACATTCCTGGCGAGTTGGCCTCTACGTCTTCGTGGGACCTTTATATACATCAATAACGTAATATAACTTAACCTAACCCAACCTAACATCTCCGCGGTAATATTTGACAACATACCTGGCGAGTTGGCATCTACGTCTCCGTGGGCCCTTCATATACATCAATAACGAAATATAACCTAACCTAAATCAACCTAACATCTCGGCGGTAATATTTGACAACATTCCTGGCGAGTTGGCTTCTCCATCCCCGTGGGACCTTTATATACATCAATAACATAATATAAGCTAGCCTAACCTAATCTAACATCTCGGCGGTAATGTTTGACCACATTCCTGGCGAGTTGGCCTCTACGTCCCCGTGGGACCTTTATATACATCAATAACGTAATATAACCTAACCTAACCCAACCTAACATCTCGGCGGTAATATTTGACAACATACCTGGCGAGTTGGCCTCTACGTCACCGTGGGCCCTTCATATACATCAATAACGAATTATAACCTAACCTAAATCAACCTAACATCTCGGCGGTAATATTTGACAACATTCCTGGCGAGTTGGCTTCTCCATCCCCGTGGGACCTTTATATACATCAATAACGTAATATAACCTAACCTAACCCAACCTAACATCTCAGCGGTAATATTTGATGACATTCCTGGCGAGTTGGCCTCTACGTTTCCGTGGGACCTTTATATACTTCAATAACGTAATATAACCTAACCTAAATCAACCTATCATCTCGGCGATAATATTTGACAAGATTCCTGGCGAGTTGGCCTCTACGTGTCCGTGGGATCTTTATATACATCAATAACGTAATATAACCTAACCTAACCCAACCTAACATCTCGGCGGTAATATTTGGCAACATACCTGGCGAGTTGGCCTCTACGTCACCGTGGGCCCCTCATATACATCAATAACGAATTATAACCTAACCTAAATCAACCTAACATCTCGGCGGTAATATTTGACAACATTCCTGGCGAGTTGGCTTCTCCATCCCCGTGGGACCTTTATATACATCAATAACGTAATATAACCTAACCTAACCCAACCTAACATCTCGGCGGTAATATTTGATGACATTCCTGGCGAGTTGGCCTCTACGTTTCCGTGGGACCTTTATATACATCTATAACGTAATATAACCTAACCTAACCCAACCTAACATCTCGGCGGTAATATTTGACGACATTCCTGGCGAGTTGGCTTCTCCGTCTCCGTGGGGCCTTTATATACATCAATAACGTAATATAACCTAACCTAACCCAACCTAACATCTCCGCGGTATTATTTGACAACATACCCGGCGAGTTGGACTCCACGTCTCCGAGGGACCTTTATATACATCAATAACATAATATAAGCTAGCCTAACCTAATCTAACATCTCGGCGGTAATGTTTGACCACATTCCTGGCGAGTTGGCCTCTACGTCCCCGTGGGACCTTTATATACATCAATAACGTAATATAACCTAACCTAACCCAACCTAACATCTCGGCGGTAATATTTGACAACATTCCTGGCGAGTTGGCTTCTCCGTCCCCGTGGGACCTTTATATACATCAATGACGTAATATAACCTAACCTAACCCAACCTAACATCTCGGCGGTAATATTTGACGACATTCCTGGCGAGTTGGCCTGTACGTTTCCTTGGGACCTTTATATACTTCAATAACGTAATATAACCTAACCTAAATCAACCTATCATCTCGGCGATAATATTTGACAAGATTCCTGGCGAGTTGGCCTCTACGTGTCCGTGGGACCTTTATATACATCAATAACGTAATATAACATAACCTAACCCAATCTAGCATCTCGGCGGTAATATTTGACCACATTCCTGGCTTGTTGGCCTCTACGTCCCCGTGGGACCTTTATATACATCAATAACGTAATATAACCTAACCTAAACCAACCTAACATCTCGGCGGTAATATTTGACAACATACCTGGCGAGTTGGCCTCTACGTCTCCGTGGGCCCTTCATATACATCAATAAGGAAATATAACCTAACCTAAATCAACCTAACATCTCGGCGGTAATATTTGACGACATTCCTGGCGAGTTGGCTTCTCCGTCTCCGTGGGGCCTTTATATACATCAATAACGTAATATAACCTAACCTAACCCAACCTAACATCTCCGCGGTATTATTTGACAACATACCCGGCGAGTTGGCCTCCACGTCTCCGTGGGACCTTTATATACATCAATAACATAATATAAGCTAGCCTAACCTAATCTAACATCTCGGCGGTAATGTTTGACCACATTCCTGGCGAGTTGGCCTCTACGTCCCCGTGGGACCTTTATATACATCAATAACATAATATAAGCTAGCCTAACCTAATCTAACATCTCGGCGGTAATGTTTGACCACATTCCTGGCGAGTTGGCCTCTACGTCCCCGTGGGACCTTTATATACATCAATAACATAATATAAGCTAGCCTAACCTAATCTAACATCTCGGCGGTAATGTTTGACCACATTCCTGGCGAGTTGGCCTCTACGTCCCCGTGGGACCTTTATATACATCAATAACGTAATATAACCTAACCTAATCCAACCTAACATCTCGGCGGTAATATTTGACGACATTCCTGGCGAGTTGGCTTCTCCGTCTCCGTGGGGCCTTTATATACATCAATAACGTAATATAACCTAACCTAACCCAACCTAACATCTCCGCGGTATTATTTGACAACATACCCGGCGAGTTGGCCTCCACGTCTCCGTGGGACCTTTATATACATCAATAACATAATATAAGCTAGCCTAACCTAATCTAACATCTCGGCGGTAATGTTTGACCACATTCCTGGCGAGTTGGCCTCTACGTCCCCGTGGGACCTTTATATACATCAATAACGTAATATAACCTAACCTAACCCAACCTAACATCTCGGCGGTAATATTTGACAACATTCCTGGCGAGTTGGCTTCTCCGTCCCCGTGGGACCTTTATATACATCAATGACGTAATATAACCTAACCTAACCCAACCTAACATCTCGGCGGTAATATTTGACGACATTCCTGGCGAGTTGGCCTCTACGTTTCCGTGGGACCTTTATATACTTCAATAACGTAATATAACCTAACCTAAATCAACCTATCATCTCGGCGATAATATTTGACAAGATTCCTGGCGAGTTGGCCTCTACGTCTCCGTGGGATCTTTATATACATCAATAACGTAATATAACATAACCTAACCCAATCTAGCATCTCGGCGGTAATATTTGACCACATTCCTGGCTTGTTGGCCTCTACGTCTCCGTGAGACCTTTATATACATCTATAACGTAATATAACCTAACCGAACCCAACCTAACTTCTCGGCGGTAATATTTGAAAACATACCTGGCGAGGTGGCCTCTACGTCTCCGTGGGATATTTATATACATCAATAACATAATATAAGCTAGCCTAACCCAATCTAACATCTCGACGGTAATATTTGACCACATTCCTGGCGAGTTGGCCTCTACGTCTTCGTGGGACCTTTATATACATCAATAACGTAATATAACTTAACCTAACCGAACCTAACATCTCCGCGGTAATATTTGACAACATACCTGGCGAGTTGGCATCTACGTCTCCGTGGGCCATTCATATACATCAATAACGAAATATAACCTAACCTAAATCAACCTAACATCTCGGCGGTAATATTTGACAACATTCCTGGCGAGTTGGCTTCTCCATCCCCGTGGGACCTTTATATACATCAATAACATAATATAAGCTAGCCTAACCTAATCTAACATCTCGGCGGTAATGTATGACCACATTCCTGGCGAGTTGGCCTCTACGTCCCCGTGGGTCCTTTATATACATCAATAACGTAATATAACCTAACCTAACCCAACCTAACATCTCGGCGGTAATATTTGACAACATACCTGGCGAGTTGGCCTCTACGTCACCGTGGGCCCTTCATATACATCAATAACGAATTATAACCTAACCTAAATCAACCTAACATCTCGGCGGTAATATTTGACAACATTCCTGGCGAGTTGGCTTCTCCATCCCCGTGGGACCTTTATATACATCAATAACGTAATATAACCTAACCTAACCCAACCTAACATCTCGGCGGTAATATTTGATGACATTCCTGGCGAGTTGGCCTCTACGTTTCCGTGGGACCTTTATATACTTCAATAACGTAATATAACCTAACCTAAATCAACCTATCATCTCGGCGATAATATTTGACAAGATTCCTGGCGAGTTGGCCTCTACGTGTCCGTGGGATCTTTATATACATCAATAACGCAATATAACATAACCTAACCCAATCTAGCATCTCGGCGGTAATATTTGACCACATTCCTGGCTTGTTGGCCTCTACGTCTCCGTGAGACCTTTATATACATCTATAACGTAATATAACCTAACCGAACCCAACCTAACTTCTCGGCGGTAATATTTGAAAACATACCTGGCGAGGTGGCCTCTACGTCTCCGTGGGATATTTATATACATCAATAACATAATATAAGCTAGCCTAACCCAATCTAACATCTCGACGGTAATATTTGACCACATTCCCGGCGAGTTGGCCTCTACGTCTTCGTGGGACCTTTATATACATCAATAACGTAATATAACTTAACCTAACCCAACCTAACATCTCCGCGGTAATATTTGACAACATACCTGGCGAGTTGGCATCTACGTCTCCGTGGGCCCTTCATATACATCAATAACGAAATATAACCTAACCTAAATCAACCTAACATCTCGGCGGTAATATTTGACAACATTCCTGGCGAGTTGGCTTCTCCATCCCCGTGGGACCTTTATATACATCAATAACATAATATAAGCTAGCCTAACCTAATCTAACATCTCGGCGGTAATGTTTGACCACATTCCTGGCGAGTTGGCCTCTACGTCCCCGTGGGACCTTTATATACATCAATAACGTAATATAACCTAACCTAACCCAACCTAACATCTCGGCGGTAATATTTGACAACATACCTGGCGAGTTGGCCTCTACGTCACCGTGGGCCCTTCATATACATCAATAACGAATTATAACCTAACCTAAATCAACCTAACATCTCGGCGGTAATATTTGACAACATTCCTGGCGAGTTGGCTTCTCCATCCCCGTGGGACCTTTATATACATCAATAACGTAATATAACCTAACCTAACCCAACCTAACATCTCGGCGGTAATATTTGATGACATTCCTGGCGAGTTGGCCTCTACGTTTCCGTGGGACCTTTATATACTTCAATAACGTAATATAACCTAACCTAAATCAACCTATCATCTCGGCGATAATATTTGACAAGATTCCTGGCGAGTTGGCCTCTACGTGTCCGTGGGATCTTTATATACATCAATAACGTAATATAACCTAACCTAACCCAACCTAACATCTCGGCGGTAATATTTGACAACATACCTGGCGAGTTGGCCTCTACGTCACCGTGGGCCCTTCATATACATCAATAACGAATTATAACCTAACCTAAATCAACCTAACATTTCGGCGGTAATATTTGACAACATTCCTGGCGAGTTGGCTTCTCCATCCCCGTGGGACCTTTATATACATCAATAACGTAATATAACCTAACCTAACCCAACCTAACATCTCGGCGGTAATATTTGATGACATTCCTGGCGAGTTGGCCTCTACGTTTCCGTGGGACCTTTATATACATCTATAACGTAATATAACCTAACCTAACCCAACCTAACATCTCGGCGGTAATATTTGACGACATTCCTGGCGAGTTGGCTTCTCCGTCTCCGTGGGGCCTTTATATACATCAATAACGTAATATAACCTAACCTAACCCAACCTAACATCTCCGCGGTATTATTTGACAACATACCCGGCGAGTTGGACTCCACGTCTCCGAGGGACCTTTATATACATCAATAACATAATATAAGCTAGCCTAACCTAATCTAACATCTCGGCGGTAATGTTTGACCACATTCCTGGCGAGTTGGCCTCTACGTCCCCGTGGGACCTTTATATACATCTATAACGTAATATAACCTAACCGAACCCAACCTAACTTCTCGGCGGTAATATTTGAAAACATACCTGGCGAGGTGGCCTCTACGTCTCCGTGGGATATTTATATACATCAATAACATAATATAAGCTAGCCTAACCCAATCTAACATCTCGACGGTAATATTTGACCACATTCCCGGCGAGTTGGCCTCTACGTCTTCGTGGGACCTTTATATACATCAATAACGTAATATAACTTAACCTAACCCAACCTAACATCTCCGCGGTAATATTTGACAACATACCTGGCGAGTTGGCATCTACGTCTCCGTGGGCCCTTCATATACATCAATAACGAAATATAACCTAACCTAAATCAACCTAACATCTCGGCGGTAATATTTGACAACATTCCTGGCGAGTTGGCTTCTCCATCCCCGTGGGACCTTTATATACATCAATAACATAATATAAGCTAGCCTAACCTAATCTAACATCTCGGCGGTAATGTTTGACCACATTCCTGGCGAGTTGGCCTCTACGTCCCCGTGGGACCTTTATATACATCAATAACGTAATATAACCTAACCTAACCCAACCTAACATCTCGGCGGTAATATTTGACAACATACCTGGCGAGTTGGCCTCTACGTCACCGTGGGCCCTTCATATACATCAATAACGAATTATAACCTAACCTAAATCAACCTAACATCTCGGCGGTAATATTTGACAACATTCCTGGCGAGTTGGCTTCTCCATCCCCGTGGGACCTTTATATACATCAATAACGTAATATAACCTAACCTAACCCAACCTAACATCTCGGCGGTAATATTTGATGACATTCCTGGCGAGTTGGCCTCTACGTTTCCGTGGGACCTTTATATACTTCAATAACGTAATATAACCTAACCTAAATCAACCTATCATCTCGGCGATAATATTTGACAAGATTCCTGGCGAGTTGGCCTCTACGTGTCCGTGGGATCTTTATATACATCAATAACGTAATATAACCTAACCTAACCCAACCTAACATCTCGGCGGTAATATTTGACAACATACCTGGCGAGTTGGCCTCTACGTCACCGTGGGCCCTTCATATACATCAATAACGAATTATAACCTAACCTAAATCAACCTAACATTTCGGCGGTAATATTTGACAACATTCCTGGCGAGTTGGCTTCTCCATCCCCGTGGGACCTTTATATACATCAATAACGTAATATAACCTAACCTAACCCAACCTAACATCTCGGCGGTAATATTTGATGACATTCCTGGCGAGTTGGCCTCTACGTTTCCGTGGGACCTTTATATACATCTATAACGTAATATAACCTAACCTAACCCAACCTAACATCTCGGCGGTAATATTTGACGACATTCCTGGCGAGTTGGCTTCTCCGTCTCCGTGGGGCCTTTATATACATCAATAACGTAATATAACCTAACCTAACCCAACCTAACATCTCCGCGGTATTATTTGACAACATACCCGGCGAGTTGGACTCCACGTCTCCGAGGGACCTTTATATACATCAATAACATAATATAAGCTAGCCTAACCTAATCTAACATCTCGGCGGTAATGTTTGACCACATTCCTGGCGAGTTGGCCTCTACGTCCCCGTGGGACCTTTATATACATCAATAACGTAATATAACCTAACCTAACCCAACCTAACATCTCGGCGGTAATATTTGACAACATTCCTGGCGAGTTGGCTTCTCCGTCCCCGTGGGACCTTTATATACATCAATGACGTAATATAACCTAACCTAACCCAACCTAACATCTCGGCTGTTATATTTGACGACATTCCTGGCGAGTTGGCCTCTACGTTTCCGTGGGACCTTTATATACTTCAATAACGTAATATAACCTAACCTAACCCAATCTAACATCTCCGCGGTAATATTTGACAACATTCCTGGCGAGTTGGCTTCTCCGTCCCCGTGGGACCTTTATATACATCAATAACGTAATATAACCTAACCTAACCCAACCTAACATCTCGGCGGTAATATTTGACGACATTCCTGGCGAGTTGGCCTCTACGTTTCCGTGGGACCTTCATATACATCAATAACGAAATATAACCTAACCTAAATCAACCTAACATCTCGGCGGTAATATTTGACAACATTCCTGGCGAGTTGGCTTCTCCATCCCCGTGGGACCTTTATATACATCAATAACGTAATATAACCTAACCTAACCCAACCTAATATCTCGGCGGTAATATTTGACGACATTCCTGGCGAGTTGGCTTCTCCGTCTCCGTGGGACCTTTATATACATCAATAACGTAATATAACCCAACCTAATCCAACCTAACATCTCCGCGGTATTATTTGACAACATTCCTGGCGAGTTGGCTTCTCCGTCCCCGTGGGACCTTTATATACATCAATGACGTAATATAACCTAACCTAACCCAACCTAACATCTCGGCGGTAATATTTGACGACATTCCTGGCGAGTTGGCTTCTCCGTCTCCGTGGGGCCTTTATATACATCAATAACGTAATATAACCTAACCTAACCCAACCTAACATCTCCGCGGTATTATTTGACAACATACCCGGCGAGTTGGCCTCCACGTCTCCGTGGGACCTTTATATACATCAATAACATAATATAAGCTAGCCTAACCTAATCTAACATCTCGGCGGTAATGTTTGACCACATTCCTGGCGAGTTGGCCTCTACGTCCCCGTGGGACCTTTATATACATCAATAACATAATATAAGCTAGCCTAACCTAATCTAACATCTCGGCGGTAATGTTTGACCACATTCCTGGCGAGTTGGCCTCTACGTCCCCGTGGGACCTTTATATACATCAATAACATAATATAAGCTAGCCTAACCTAATCTAACATCTCGGCGGTAATGTTTGACCACATTCCTGGCGAGTTGGCCTCTACGTCCCCGTGGGACCTTTATATACATCAATAACGTAATATAACCTAACCTAACCCAACCTAACATCTCGGCGGTAATATTTGACGACATTCCTGGCGAGTTGGCTTCTCCGTCTCCGTGGGGCCTTTATATACATCAATAACGTAATATAACCTAACCTAACCCAACCTAACATCTCCGCGGTATTATTTGACAACATACCCGGCGAGTTGGCCTCCACGTCTCCGTGGGACCTTTATATACATCAATAACATAATATAAGCTAGCCTAACCTAATCTAACATCTCGGCGGTAATGTTTGACCACATTCCTGGCGAGTTGGCCTCTACGTCCCCGTGGGACCTCTATATACATCAATAACGTAATATAACCTAACCTAACCCAACCTAACATCTCGGCGGTAATATTTGACAACATTCCTGGCGAGTTGGCTTCTCCGTCCCCGTGGGACCTTTATATACATCAATGACGTAATATAACCTAACCTAACCCAACCTAACATCTCCGCGGTATTATTTGACAACATACCCGGCGAGTTGGCCTCCACGTCTCCGTGGGACCTTTATATACATCAATAACATAATATAAGCTAGCCTATCCTAATCTAACATCTCGGCGGTAATGTTTGACCACATTCCTGGCGAGTTGGCCTCTACGTCCCCATGGGACCTTTATATACATCAATAACGTAATATAACCTAACCTAACCCAACCTAACATCTCGGCGGTAATATTTGACAACATTCCTGGCGAGTTGGCTTCTCCGTCCCCGTGGGACCTTTATATACATCAATGACGTAATATAACCTAACCTAACCCAACCTAACATCTCGGCGGTAATATTTGACGACATTCCTGGCGAGTTGGCCTCTACGTTTCCGTGGGACCTTTATATACTTCAATAACGTAATATAACCTAACCTAAATCAACCTATCATCTCGGCGATAATATTTGACAAGATTCCTGGCGAGTTGGCCTCTACGTCTCCGTGGGATCTTTATATACATCAATAACGTAATATAACATAACCTAACCCAATCTAGCATCTCGGCGGTAATATTTGACCACATTCCTGGCTTGTTGGCCTCTACGTCTCCGTGAGACCTTTATATACATCTATAACGTAATATAACCTAACCGAACCCAACCTAACTTCTCGGCGGTAATATTTGAAAACATACCTGGCGAGGTGGCCTCTACGTCTCCGTGGGATATTTATATACATCAATAACATAATATAAGCTAGCCTAACCCAATCTAACATCTCGACGGTAATATTTGACCACATTCCTGGCGAGTTGGCCTCTACGTCTTCGTGGGACCTTTATATACATCAATAACGTAATATAACCTAACCTAACCCAACCTAACATCTCGGCGGTAATATGTGACAACATACCTGGCGAGTTGGCCTCTACGTCACCGTGGGCCCTTCATATACATCAATAACGAATTATAACCTAACCTAAATCAACCTAACATCTCGGCGGTAATATTTGACAACATTCCTGGCGAGTTGGCTTCTCCATCCCCGTGGGACCTTTATATACATCAATAACGTAATATAACCTAACCTAACCCAACCTAACATCTCGGCGGTAATATTTGATGACATTCCTGGCGAGTTGGCCTCTACGTTTCCGTGGGACCTTTATATACTTCAATAACGTAATATAACCTAACCTAAATCAACCTATCATCTCGGCGATAATATTTGACAAGATTCCTGGCGAGTTGGCCTCTACGTGTCCGTGGGATCTTTATATACATCAATAACGCAATATAACATAACCTAACCCAATCTAGCATCTCGGCGGTAATATTTGACCACATTCCTGGCTTGTTGGCCTCTACGTCTCCGTGAGACCTTTATATACATCTATAACGTAATATAACCTAACCGAACCCAACCTAACTTCTCGGCGGTAATATTTGAAAACATACCTGGCGAGGTGGCCTCTACGTCTCCGTGGGATATTTATATACATCAATAACATAATATAAGCTAGCCTAACCCAATCTAACATCTCGACGGTAATATTTGACCACATTCCCGGCGAGTTGGCCTCTACGTCTTCGTGGGACCTTTATATACATCAATAACGTAATATAACTTAACCTAACCCAACCTAACATCTCCGCGGTAATATTTGACAACATACCTGGCGAGTTGGCATCTACGTCTCCGTGGGCCCTTCATATACATCAATAACGAAATATAACCTAACCTAAATCAACCTAACATCTCGGCGGTAATATTTGACAACATTCCTGGCGAGTTGGCTTCTCCATCCCCGTGGGACCTTTATATACATCAATAACATAATATAAGCTAGCCTAACCTAATCTAACATCTCGGCGGTAATGTTTGACCACATTCCTGGCGAGTTGGCCTCTACGTCCCCGTGGGACCTTTATATACATCAATAACGTAATATAACCTAACCTAACCCAACCTAACATCTCGGCGGTAATATTTGACAACATACCTGGCGAGTTGGCCTCTACGTCACCGTGGGCCCTTCATATACATCAATAACGAATTATAACCTAACCTAAATCAACCTAACATCTCGGCGGTAATATTTGACAACATTCCTGGCGAGTTGGC
Source organism: Xylocopa violacea (assembly GCA_963969225.1). NCBI lineage: Eukaryota > Metazoa > Arthropoda > Insecta > Hymenoptera > Apidae > Xylocopa > Xylocopa violacea. The sequence continues at coordinate 2,168,043 of CAXAJV010000078.1, forward strand.
TTCTCCATCCCCGTGGGACCTTTATATACATCAATAACGTAATATAACCTAACCTAACCCAACCTAACATCTCGGCGGTAATATTTGATGACATTCCTGGCGAGTTGGCCTCTACGTTTCCGTGGGACCTTTATATACTTCAATAACGTAATATAACCTAACCTAAATCAACCTATCATCTCGGCGATAATATTTGACAAGATTCCTGGCGAGTTGGCCTCTACGTCCCCGTGGGACCTTTATATACATCAATAACGTAATATAACCTAACCTAACCCAACCTAACATCTCGGCGGTAATATTTGACAACATACCTGGCGAGTTGGCTTCTCCGTCCCCGTGGGACCTTTATATACATCAATGACGTAATATAACCTAACCTAACCCAACCTAATATCTCGGCTGTTATATTTGACGACATTCCTGGCGAGTTGGCCTCTACGTTTCCGTGGGACCTTTATATACTTCAATAACGTAATATAACCTAACCTAACACAATCTAACATCTCCGCGGTAATATTTGACAACATTCCTGGCGAGTTGGCTTCTCCGTCCCCGTGGGACCTTTATATACATCAATAACGTAATATAACCTAACCTAACCCAACCTAACATCTCGGCGGTAATATTTGACGACATTCCTGGCGAGTTGGCCTCTACGTTTCCGTGGGACCTTCATATACATAAATAACGAAATATAACCTAACCTAAATCAACCTAACATCTCGGCGGTAATATTTGACAACATTCCTGGCGAGTTGGCTTCTCCATCCCCGTGGGACCTTTATATACATCAATAACGTAATATAACCTAACCTAACCCAACCTAACATCTCGGCGGTAATATTTGACAACATACCTGGCGAGTTGGCCTCTACGTCACCGTGGGCCCTTCATATACATCAATAACGAATTATAACCTAACCTAAATCAACCTAACATCTCGGCGGTAATATTTGACAACATTCCTGGCGAGTTGGCTTCTCCATCCCCGTGGGACCTTTATATACATCAATAACGTAATATAAGCTAGCCTATCCTAATCTAACATCTCGGCGGTAATGTTTGACCACATTCCTGGCGAGTTGGCCTCTACGTCCCCATGGGACCTTTATATACATCAATAACGTAATATAACCTAACCTAACCCAACCTAACATCTCGGCGGTAATATTTGACAACATTCCTGGCGAGTTGGCTTCTCCGTCCCCGTGGGACCTTTATATACATCAATGACGTAATATAACCTAACCTAACCCAACCTAACATCTCGGCGGTAATATTTGACGACATTCCTGGCGAGTTGGCCTCTACGTTTCCGTGGGACCTTTATATACTTCAATAACGTAATATAACCTAACCTAAATCAACCTATCATCTCGGCGATAATATTTGACAAGATTCCTGGCGAGTTGGCCTCTACGTCTCCGTGGGATCTTTATATACATCAATAACGTAATATAACATAACCTAACCCAATCTAGCATCTCGGCGGTAATATTTGACCACATTCCTGGCTTGTTGGCCTCTACGTCTCCGTGAGACCTTTATATACATCTATAACGTAATATAACCTAACCGAACCCAACCTAACTTCTCGGCGGTAATATTTGAAAACATACCTGGCGAGGTGGCCTCTACGTCTCCGTGGGATATTTATATACATCAATAACATAATATAAGCTAGCCTAACCCAATCTAACATCTCGACGGTAATATTTGACCACATTCCTGGCGAGTTGGCCTCTACGTCTTCGTGGGACCTTTATATACATCAATAACGTAATATAACCTAACCTAACCCAACCTAACATCTCGGCGGTAATATGTGACAACATACCTGGCGAGTTGGCCTCTACGTCACCGTGGGCCCTTCATATACATCAATAACGAATTATAACCTAACCTAAATCAACCTAACATCTCGGCGGTAATATTTGACAACATTCCTGGCGAGTTGGCTTCTCCATCCCCGTGGGACCTTTATATACATCAATAACGTAATATAACCTAACCTAACCCAACCTAACATCTCGGCGGTAATATTTGATGACATTCCTGGCGAGTTGGCCTCTACGTTTCCGTGGGACCTTTATATACTTCAATAACGTAATATAACCTAACCTAAATCAACCTATCATCTCGGCGATAATATTTGACAAGATTCCTGGCGAGTTGGCCTCTACGTGTCCGTGGGATCTTTATATACATCAATAACGCAATATAACATAACCTAACCCAATCTAGCATCTCGGCGGTAATATTTGACCACATTCCTGGCTTGTTGGCCTCTACGTCTCCGTGAGACCTTTATATACATCTATAACGTAATATAACCTAACCGAACCCAACCTAACTTCTCGGCGGTAATATTTGAAAACATACCTGGCGAGGTGGCCTCTACGTCTCCGTGGGATATTTATATACATCAATAACATAATATAAGCTAGCCTAACCCAATCTAACATCTCGACGGTAATATTTGACCACATTCCCGGCGAGTTGGCCTCTACGTCTTCGTGGGACCTTTATATACATCAATAACGTAATATAACTTAACCTAACCCAACCTAACATCTCCGCGGTAATATTTGACAACATACCTGGCGAGTTGGCATCTACGTCTCCGTGGGCCCTTCATATACATCAATAACGAAATATAACCTAACCTAAATCAACCTAACATCTCGGCGGTAATATTTGACAACATTCCTGGCGAGTTGGCTTCTCCATCCCCGTGGGACCTTTATATACATCAATAACATAATATAAGCTAGCCTAACCTAATCTAACATCTCGGCGGTAATGTTTGACCACATTCCTGGCGAGTTGGCCTCTACGTCCCCGTGGGACCTTTATATACATCAATAACGTAATATAACCTAACCTAACCCAACCTAACATCTCGGCGGTAATATTTGACAACATACCTGGCGAGTTGGCCTCTACGTCACCGTGGGCCCTTCATATACATCAATAACGAATTATAACCTAACCTAAATCAACCTAACATCTCGGCGGTAATATTTGACAACATTCCTGGCGAGTTGGCTTCTCCATCCCCGTGGGACCTTTATATACATCAATAACGTAATATAACCTAACCTAACCCAACCTAACATCTCGGCGGTAATATTTGATGACATTCCTGGCGAGTTGGCCTCTACGTTTCCGTGGGACCTTTATATACTTCAATAACGTAATATAACCTAACCTAAATCAACCTATCATCTCGGCGATAATATTTGACAAGATTCCTGGCGAGTTGGCCTCTACGTCCCCGTGGGACCTTTATATACATCAATAACGTAATATAACCTAACCTAACCCAACCTAACATCTCGGCGGTAATATTTGACAACATACCTGGCGAGTTGGCTTCTCCGTCCCCGTGGGACCTTTATATACATCAATGACGTAATATAACCTAACCTAACCCAACCTAATATCTCGGCTGTTATATTTGACGACATTCCTGGCGAGTTGGCCTCTACGTTTCCGTGGGACCTTTATATACTTCAATAACGTAATATAACCTAACCTAACACAATCTAACATCTCCGCGGTAATATTTGACAACATTCCTGGCGAGTTGGCTTCTCCGTCCCCGTGGGACCTTTATATACATCAATAACGTAATATAACCTAACCTAACCCAACCTAACATCTCGGCGGTAATATTTGACGACATTCCTGGCGAGTTGGCCTCTACGTTTCCGTGGGACCTTCATATACATAAATAACGAAATATAACCTAACCTAAATCAACCTAACATCTCGGCGGTAATATTTGACAACATTCCTGGCGAGTTGGCTTCTCCATCCCCGTGGGACCTTTATATACATCAATAACGTAATATAACCTAACCTAACCCAACCTAACATCTCGGCGGTAATATTTGACAACATACCTGGCGAGTTGGCCTCTACGTCACCGTGGGCCCTTCATATACATCAATAACGAATTATAACCTAACCTAAATCAACCTAACATCTCGGCGGTAATATTTGACAACATTCCTGGCGAGTTGGCTTCTCCATCCCCGTGGGACCTTTATATACATCAATAACGTAATATAACCTAACCTAACCCAACCTAACATCTCGGCGGTAATATTTGATGACATTCCTGGCGAGTTGGCCTCTACGTTTCCGTGGGACCTTTATATACTTCAATAACGTAATATAACCTAACCTAAATCAACCTATCATCTCGGCGATAATATTTGACAAGATTCCTGGCGAGTTGGCCTCTACGTGTCCGTGGGATCTTTATATACATCAATAACGTAATATAACCTAACCTAACCCAACCTAACATCTCGGCGGTAATATTTGACAACATACCTAGCGAGTTGGCCTCTACGTCACCGTGGGCCCTTCATATACATCAATAACGAATTATAACCTAACCTAAATCAACCTAACATTTCGGCGGTAATATTTGACAACATTCCTGGCGAGTTGGCTTCTCCATCCCCGTGGGACCTTTATATACATCAATAACGTAATATAACCTAACCTAACCCAACCTAACATCTCGGCGGTAATATTTGATGACATTCCTGGCGAGTTGGCCTCTACGTTTCCGTGGGACCTTTATATACATCTATAACGTAATATAACCTAACCTAACCCAACCTAACATCTCGGCGGTAATATTTGACGACATTCCTGGCGAGTTGGCTTCTCCGTCTCCGTGGGGCCTTTATATACATCAATAACGTAATATAACCTAACCTAACCCAACCTAACATCTCCGCGGTATTATTTGACAACATACCCGGCGAGTTGGACTCCACGTCTCCGAGGGACCTTTATATACATCAATAACATAATATAAGCTAGCCTAACCTAATCTAACATCTCGGCGGTAATGTTTGACCACATTCCTGGCGAGTTGGCCTCTACGTCCCCGTGGGACCTTTATATACATCAATAACGTAATATAACCTAACCTAACCCAACCTAACATCTCGGCGGTAATATTTGACAACATTCCTGGCGAGTTGGCTTCTCCGTCCCCGTGGGACCTTTATATACATCAATGACGTAATATAACCTAACCTAACCCAACCTAATATCTCGGCTGTTATATTTGACGACATTCCTGGCGAGTTGGCCTCTACGTTTCCGTGGGACCTTTATATACTTCAATAACGTAATATAACCTAACCTAACACAATCTAACATCTCCGCGGTAATATTTGACAACATTCCTGGCGAGTTGGCTTCTCCGTCCCCGTGGGACCTTTATATACATCAATAACGTAATATAACCTAACCTAACCCAACCTAACATCTCGGCGGTAATATTTGACGACATTCCTGGCGAGTTGGCCTCTACGTTTCCGTGGGACCTTCATATACATAAATAACGAAATATAACCTAACCTAAATCAACCTAACATCTCGGCGGTAATATTTGACAACATTCCTGGCGAGTTGGCTTCTCCATCCCCGTGGGACCTTTATATACATCAATAACGTAATATAACCTAACCTAACCCAACCTAATATCTCGGCGGTAATATTTGACGACATTCCTGGCGAGTTGGCTTCTCCGTCTCCGTGGGACCTTTATATACATCAATAACGTAATATAACCCAACCTAATCCAACCTAACATCTCCGCGGTATTATTTGACAACATTCCTGGCGAGTTGGCTTCTCCGTCCCCGTGGGACCTTTATATACATCAATGACGTAATATAACCTAACCTAACCCAACCTAACATCTCGGCGGTAATATTTGACGACATTCCTGGCGAGTTGGCCTCTACGTTTCCTTGGGACCTTTATATACTTCAATAACGTAATATAACCTAACCTAAATCAACCTATCATCTCGGCGATAATATTTGACAAGATTCCTGGCGAGGTGGCCTCTACGTGTCCGTGGGACCTTTATATACATCAATAACGTAATATAACATAACCTAACCCAATCTAGCATCTCGGCGGTAATATTTGACCACATTCCTGGCTTGTTGGCCTCTACGTCCCCGTGGGACCTTTATATACATCAATAACGTAATATAACCTAACCTAAACCAACCTAACATCTCGGCGGTAATATTTGACAACATACCTGGCCAGTTGGCCTCTACGTCTCCGTGGGCCCTTCATATACATCAATAAGGAAATATAACCTAACCTAAATCAACCTAACATCTCGGCGGTAATATTTGACAACATTCCTGGCGAGTTGGCTTCTCCATCCCCGTGGGACCTTTATATACATCAATAACGTAATATAACCTAACCTAACCCAACCTAACATCTCGGCGGTAATATTTGACGACATTCCTGGCGAGTTGGCTTCTCCGTCTCCGTGGGGCCTTTATATACATCAATAACGTAATATAACCTAACCTAACCCAACCTAACATCTCCGCGGTATTATTTGACAACATACCCGGCGAGTTGGCCTCCACGTCTCCGTGGGACCTTTATATACATCAATAACATAATATAAGCTAGCCTAACCTAATCTAACATCTCGGCGGTAATGTTTGACCACATTCCTGGCGAGTTGGCCTCTACGTCCCCGTGGGACCTTTATATACATCAATAACGTAATATAACCCAACCTAAACCAACCTAACATCTCCGCGGTATTATTTGACAACATTCCTGGCGAGTTGGCTTCTCCGTCCCCGTGGGACCTTTATATACATCAATGACGTAATATAACCTAACCTAACCCAACCTAACATCTCGGCGGTAATATTTGACGACATTCCTGGCGAGTTGGCCTCTACGTTTCCTTGGGACCTTTATATACTTCAATAACGTAATATAACCTAACCTAAATCAACCTATCATCTCGGCGATAATATTTGACAAGATTCCTGGCGAGTTGGCCTCTACGTGTCCGTGGGACCTTTATATACATCAATAACGTAATATAACATAACCTAACCCAATCTAGCATCTCGGCGGTAATATTTGACCACATTCCTGGCTTGTTGGCCTCTACGTCCCCGTGGGACCTTTATATACATCAATAACGTAATATAACCTAACCTAAACCAACCTAACATCTCGGCGGTAATATTTGACAACATACCTGGCGAGTTGGCCTCTACGTCTCCGTGGGCCCTTCATATACATCAATAAGGAAATGTAACCTAACCTAAATCAACCTAACATCTCCGCGGTATTATTTGACAACATTCCTGGCGAGTTGGCTTCTCCGTCCCCGTGGGACCTTTATATACATCAATGACGTAATATAACCTAACCTAACCCAACCTAACATCTCGGCGGTAATATTTGACGACATTCCTGGCGAGTTGGCCTCTACGTTTCCTTGGGACCTTTATATACTTCAATAACGTAATATAACCTAACCTAAATCAACCTATCATCTCGGCGATAATATTTGACAAGATTCCTGGCGAGTTGGCCTCTACGTGTCCGTGGGACCTTTATATACAATAACGTAATATAACATAACCTAACCCAATCTAGCATCTCGGCGGTAATATTTGACCACATTCCTGGCTTGTTGGCCTCTACGTCCCCGTGGGACCTTTATATACATCAATAACGTAATATAACCTAACCTAAACCAACCTAACATCTCGGCGGTAATATTTGACAACATACCTGGCGAGTTGGCCTCTACGTCTCCGTGGGCCCTTCATATACATCAATAAGGAAATATAACCTAACCTAAATCAACCTAACATCTCGGCGGTAATATTTGACAACATTCCTGGCGAGTTGGCTTCTCCATCCCCGTGGGACCTTTATATACATCAATAACGTAATATAACCTAACCTAACCCAACCTAACATCTCGGCGGTAATATTTGACGACATTCCTGGCGAGTTGGCTTCTCCGTCTCCGTGGGGCCTTTATATACATCAATAACGTAATATAACCTAACCTAACCCAATCTAACATCTCCGCGGTATTATTTGACAACATACCCGGCGAGTTGGCTTCTCCGTCTCCGTGGGGCCTTTATATACATCAATAACGTAATATAACCTAACCTAACCCAACCTAACATCTCCGCGGTATTATTTGACAACATACCCGGCGAGTTGGCCTCCACGTCTCCGTGGGACCTTTATATACATCAATAACATAATATAAGCTAGCCTATCCTAATCTAACATCTCGGCGGTAATGTTTGACCACATTCCTGGCGAGTTGGCCTCTACGTCCCCATGGGACCTTTATATACATCAATAACGTAATATAACCTAACCTAACCCAACCTAACATCTCGGCGGTAATATTTGACAACATTCCTGGCGAGTTGGCTTCTCCGTCCCCGTGGGACCTTTATATACATCAATGACGTAATATAACCTAACCTAACCCAACCTAACATCTCGGCGGTAATATTTGACGACATTCCTGGCGAGTTGGCCTCTACGTTTCCGTGGGACCTTTATATACTTCAATAACGTAATATAACCTAACCTAAATCAACCTATCATCTCGGCGATAATATTTGACAAGATTCCTGGCGAGTTGGCCTCTACGTCTCCGTGGGATCTTTATATACATCAATAACGTAATATAACATAACCTAACCCAATCTAGCATCTCGGCGGTAATATTTGACCACATTCCTGGCTTGTTGGCCTCTACGTCTCCGTGAGACCTTTATATACATCTATAACGTAATATAACCTAACCGAACCCAACCTAACTTCTCGGCGGTAATATTTGAAAACATACCTGGCGAGGTGGCCTCTACGTCTCCGTGGGATATTTATATACATCAATAACATAATATAAGCTAGCCTAACCCAATCTAGCATCTCGGCGGTAATATTTGACCACATTCCTGGCTTGTTGGCCTCTACGTCCCCGTGGGACCTTTATATACATCAATAACGTAATATAACCTAACCTAAACCAACCTAACATCTCGGCGGTAATATTTGACAACATACCTGGCCAGTTGGCCTCTACGTCTCCGTGGGCCCTTCATATACATCAATAAGGAAATATAACCTAACCTAAATCAACCTAACATCTCGGCGGTAATATTTGACAACATTCCTGGCGAGTTGGCTTCTCCATCCCCGTGGGACCTTTATATACATCAATAACGTAATATAACCTAACCTAACCCAACCTAACATCTCGGCGGTAATATTTGACGACATTCCTGGCGAGTTGGCTTCTCCGTCTCCGTGGGGCCTTTATATACATCAATAACGTAATATAACCTAACCTAACCCAACCTAACATCTCCGCGGTATTATTTGACAACATACCCGGCGAGTTGGCCTCCACGTCTCCGTGGGACCTTTATATACATCAATAACATAATATAAGCTAGCCTAACCTAATCTAACATCTCGGCGGTAATGTTTGACCACATTCCTGGCGAGTTGGCCTCTACGTCCCCGTGGGACCTTTATATACATCAATAACGTAATATAACCCAACCTAAACCAACCTAACATCTCCGCGGTATTATTTGACAACATTCCTGGCGAGTTGGCTTCTCCGTCCCCGTGGGACCTTTATATACATCAATGACGTAATATAACCTAACCTAACCCAACCTAACATCTCGGCGGTAATATTTGACGACATTCCTGGCGAGTTGGCCTCTACGTTTCCTTGGGACCTTTATATACTTCAATAACGTAATATAACCTAACCTAAATCAACCTATCATCTCGGCGATAATATTTGACAAGATTCCTGGCGAGTTGGCCTCTACGTGTCCGTGGGACCTTTATATACATCAATAACGTAATATAACATAACCTAACCCAATCTAGCATCTCGGCGGTAATATTTGACCACATTCCTGGCTTGTTGGCCTCTACGTCCCCGTGGGACCTTTATATACATCAATAACGTAATATAACCTAACCTAAACCAACCTAACATCTCGGCGGTAATATTTGACAACATACCTGGCGAGTTGGCCTCTACGTCTCCGTGGGCCCTTCATATACATCAATAAGGAAATGTAACCTAACCTAAATCAACCTAACATCTCCGCGGTATTATTTGACAACATTCCTGGCGAGTTGGCTTCTCCGTCCCCGTGGGACCTTTATATACATCAATGACGTAATATAACCTAACCTAACCCAACCTAACATCTCGGCGGTAATATTTGACGACATTCCTGGCGAGTTGGCCTCTACGTTTCCTTGGGACCTTTATATACTTCAATAACGTAATATAACCTAACCTAAATCAACCTATCATCTCGGCGATAATATTTGACAAGATTCCTGGCGAGTTGGCCTCTACGTGTCCGTGGGACCTTTATATACATCAATAACGTAATATAACATAACCTAACCCAATCTAGCATCTCGGCGGTAATATTTGACCACATTCCTGGCTTGTTGGCCTCTACGTCCCCGTGGGACCTTTATATACATCAATAACGTAATATAACCTAACCTAAACCAACCTAACATCTCGGCGGTAATATTTGACAACATACCTGGCGAGTTGGCCTCTACGTCTCCGTGGGCCCTTCATATACATCAATAAGGAAATATAACCTAACCTAAATCAACCTAACATCTCGGCGGTAATATTTGACAACATTCCTGGCGAGTTGGCTTCTCCATCCCCGTGGGACCTTTATATACATCAATAACGTAATATAACCTAACCTAACCCAACCTAACATCTCGGCGGTAATATTTGACGACATTCCTGGCGAGTTGGCTTCTCCGTCTCCGTGGGGCCTTTATATACATCAATAACGTAATATAACCTAACCTAACCCAATCTAACATCTCCGCGGTATTATTTGACAACATACCCGGCGAGTTGGCCTCTACGTCCCCGTGGGACCTTTATATACATCAATAACATAATATAAGCTAGCCTAACCTAATCTAACATCTCGGCGGTAATGTTTGACCACATTCCTGGCGAGTTGGCCTCTACGTCCCCGTGGGACCTTTATATACATCAATAACATAATATAAGCTAGCCTAACCTAATCTAACATCTCGGCGGTAATGTTTGACCACATTCCTGGCGAGTTGGCCTCTACGTCCCCGTGGGACCTTTATATACATCAATAACGTAATATAACCTAACCTAATCCAACCTAACATCTCGGCGGTAATATTTGACGACATTCCTGGCGAGTTGGCTTCTCCGTCTCCGTGGGGCCTTTATATACATCAATAACGTAATATAACCTAACCTAACCCAACCTAACATCTCCGCGGTATTATTTGACAACATACCCGGCGAGTTGGCCTCCACGTCTCCGTGGGACCTTTATATACATCAATAACATAATATAAGCTAGCCTATCCTAATCTAACATCTCGGCGGTAATGTTTGACCACATTCCTGGCGAGTTGGCCTCTACGTCCCCATGGGACCTTTATATACATCAATAACGTAATATAACCTAACCTAACCCAACCTAACATCTCGGCGGTAATATTTGACAACATTCCTGGCGAGTTGGCTTCTCCGTCCCCGTGGGACCTTTATATACATCAATGACGTAATATAACCTAACCTAACCCAACCTAACATCTCGGCGGTAATATTTGACGACATTCCTGGCGAGTTGGCCTCTACGTTTCCGTGGGACCTTTATATACTTCAATAACGTAATATAACCTAACCTAAATCAACCTATCATCTCGGCGATAATATTTGACAAGATTCCTGGCGAGTTGGCCTCTACGTCTCCGTGGGATCTTTATATACATCAATAACGTAATATAACATAACCTAACCCAATCTAGCATCTCGGCGGTAATATTTGACCACATTCCTGGCTTGTTGGCCTCTACGTCTCCGTGAGACCTTTATATACATCTATAACGTAATATAACCTAACCGAACCCAACCTAACTTCTCGGCGGTAATATTTGAAAACATACCTGGCGAGGTGGCCTCTACGTCTCCGTGGGATATTTATATACATCAATAACATAATATAAGCTAGCCTAACCCAATCTAACATCTCGACGGTAATATTTGACCACATTCCTGGCGAGTTGGCCTCTACGTCTTCGTGGGACCTTTATATACATCAATAACGTAATATAACTTAACCTAACCGAACCTAACATCTCCGCGGTAATATTTGACAACATACCTGGCGAGTTGGCATCTACGTCTCCGTGGGCCATTCATATACATCAATAACGAAATATAACCTAACCTAAATCAACCTAACATCTCGGCGGTAATATTTGACAACATTCCTGGCGAGTTGGCTTCTCCATCCCCGTGGGACCTTTATATACATCAATAACATAATATAAGCTAGCCTAACCTAATCTAACATCTCGGCGGTAATGTATGACCACATTCCTGGCGAGTTGGCCTCTACGTCCCCGTGGGTCCTTTATATACATCAATAACGTAATATAACCTAACCTAACCCAACCTAACATCTCGGCGGTAATATTTGACAACATACCTGGCGAGTTGGCCTCTACGTCACCGTGGGCCCTTCATATACATCAATAACGAATTATAACCTAACCTAAATCAACCTAACATCTCGGCGGTAATATTTGACAACATTCCTGGCGAGTTGGCTTCTCCATCCCCGTGGGACCTTTATATACATCAATAACGTAATATAACCTAACCTAACCCAACCTAACATCTCGGCGGTAATATTTGATGACATTCCTGGCGAGTTGGCCTCTACGTTTCCGTGGGACCTTTATATACTTCAATAACGTAATATAACCTAACCTAAATCAACCTATCATCTCGGCGATAATATTTGACAAGATTCCTGGCGAGTTGGCCTCTACGTGTCCGTGGGATCTTTATATACATCAATAACGCAATATAACATAACCTAACCCAATCTAGCATCTCGGCGGTAATATTTGACCACATTCCTGGCTTGTTGGCCTCTACGTCTCCGTGAGACCTTTATATACATCTATAACGTAATATAACCTAACCGAACCCAACCTAACTTCTCGGCGGTAATATTTGAAAACATACCTGGCGAGGTGGCCTCTACGTCTCCGTGGGATATTTATATACATCAATAACATAATATAAGCTAGCCTAACCCAATCTAACATCTCGACGGTAATATTTGACCACATTCCCGGCGAGTTGGCCTCTACGTCCCCGTGGGACCTTTATATACATCAATAACGTAATATAACCTAACCTAACCCAACCTAACATCTCGGCGGTAATATTTGACGACATTCCTGGCGAGTTGGCTTCTCCGTCTCCGTGGGGCCTTTATATACATCAATAACGTAATATAACCTAACCTAACCCAACCTAACATCTCCGCGGTATTATTTGACAACATACCCGGCGAGTTGGACTCCACGTCTCCGAGGGACCTTTATATACATCAATAACATAATATAAGCTAGCCTAACCTAATCTAACATCTCGGCGGTAATGTTTGACCACATTCCTGGCGAGTTGGCCTCTACGTCCCCGTGGGACCTTTATATACATCAATAACGTAATATAACCTAACCTAACCCAACCTAACATCTCGGCGGTAATATTTGAAAACATTCCTGGCGAGTTGGCTTCTCCGTCCCCGTGGGACCTTTATATACATCAATGACGTAATATAACCTAACCTAACCCAACCTAACATCTCGGCGGTAATATTTGACGACATTCCTGGCGAGTTGGCCTCTACGTTTCCGTGGGACCTTTATATACTTCAATAACGTAATATAACCTAACCTAAATCAACCTATCATCTCGGCGATAATATTTGACAAGATTCCTGGCGAGTTGGCCTCTACGTCTCCGTGGGATCTTTATATACATCAATAACGTAATATAACATAACCTAACCCAATCTAGCATCTCGGCGGTAATATTTGACCACATTCCTGGCTTGTTGGCCTCTACGTCTCCGTGAGACCTTTATATACATCTATAACGTAATATAACCTAACCGAACCCAACCTAACTTCTCGGCGGTAATATTTGAAAACATACCTGGCGAGGTGGCCTCTACGTCTCCGTGGGATATTTATATACATCAATAACATAATATAAGCTAGCCTAACCCAATCTAACATCTCGACGGTAATATTTGACCACATTCCTGGCGAGTTGGCCTCTACGTCTTCGTGGGACCTTTATATACATCAATAACGTAATATAACTTAACCTAACCGAACCTAACATCTCCGCGGTAATATTTGACAACATACCTGGCGAGTTGGCATCTACGTCTCCGTGGGCCATTCATATACATCAATAACGAAATATAACCTAACCTAAATCAACCTAACATCTCGGCGGTAATATTTGACAACATTCCTGGCGAGTTGGCTTCTCCATCCCCGTGGGACCTTTATATACATCAATAACATAATATAAGCTAGCCTAACCTAATCTAACATCTCGGCGGTAATGTATGACCACATTCCTGGCGAGTTGGCCTCTACGTCCCCGTGGGACCTTTATATACATCAATAACGTAATATAACCTAACCTAACCCAACCTAACATCTCGGCGGTAATATTTGACAACATACCTGGCGAGTTGGCCTCTACGTCACCGTGGGCCCTTCATATACATCAATAACGAATTATAACCTAACCTAAATCAACCTAACATCTCGGCGGTAATATTTGACAACATTCCTGGCGAGTTGGCTTCTCCATCCCCGTGGGACCTTTATATACATCAATAACGTAATATAACCTAACCTAACCCAACCTAACATCTCGGCGGTAATATTTGATGACATTCCTGGCGAGTTGGCCTCTACGTTTCCGTGGGACCTTTATATACTTCAATAACGTAATATAACCTAACCTAAATCAACCTATCATCTCGGCGATAATATTTGACAAGATTCCTGGCGAGTTGGCCTCTACGTGTCCGTGGGATCTTTATATACATCAATAACGCAATATAACATAACCTAACCCAATCTAGCATCTCGGCGGTAATATTTGACCACATTCCTGGCTTGTTGGCCTCTACGTCTCCGTGAGACCTTTATATACATCTATAACGTAATATAACCTAACCGAACCCAACCTAACTTCTCGGCGGTAATATTTGAAAACATACCTGGCGAGGTGGCCTCTACGTCTCCGTGGGATATTTATATACATCAATAACATAATATAAGCTAGCCTAACCCAATCTAACATCTCGACGGTAATATTTGACCACATTCCTGGCGAGTTGGCCTCTACGTCTTCGTGGGACCTTTATATACATCAATAACGTAATATAACTTAACCTAACCGAACCTAACATCTCCGCGGTAATATTTGACAACATACCTGGCGAGTTGGCATCTACGTCTCCGTGGGCCATTCATATACATCAATAACGAAATATAACCTAACCTAAATCAACCTAACATCTCGGCGGTAATATTTGACAACATTCCTGGCGAGTTGGCTTCTCCATCCCCGTGGGACCTTTATATACATCAATAACATAATATAAGCTAGCCTAACCTAATCTAACATCTCGGCGGTAATGTATGACCACATTCCTGGCGAGTTGGCCTCTACGTCCCCGTGGGACCTTTATATACATCAATAACGTAATATAACCTAACCTAACCCAACCTAACATCTCGGCGGTAATATTTGACAACATACCTGGCGAGTTGGCCTCTACGTCACCGTGGGCCCTTCATATACATCAATAACGAATTATAACCTAACCTAAATCAACCTAACATCTCGGCGGTAATATTTGACAACATTCCTGGCGAGTTGGCTTCTCCATCCCCGTGGGACCTTTATATACATCAATAACGTAATATAACCTAACCTAACCCAACCTAACATCTCGGCGGTAATATTTGATGACATTCCTGGCGAGTTGGCCTCTACGTTTCCGTGGGACCTTTATATACTTCAATAACGTAATATAACCTAACCTAAATCAACCTATCATCTCGGCGATAATATTTGACAAGATTCCTGGCGAGTTGGCCTCTACGTGTCCGTGGGATCTTTATATACATCAATAACGCAATATAACATAACCTAACCCAATCTAGCATCTCGGCGGTAATATTTGACCACATTCCTGGCTTGTTGGCCTCTACGTCTCCGTGAGACCTTTATATACATCTATAACGTAATATAACCTAACCGAACCCAACCTAACTTCTCGGCGGTAATATTTGAAAACATACCTGGCGAGGTGGCCTCTACGTCTCCGTGGGATATTTATATACATCAATAACATAATATAAGCTAGCCTAACCCAATCTAACATCTCGACGGTAATATTTGACCACATTCCCGGCGAGTTGGCCTCTACGTCTTCGTGGGACCTTTATATACATCAATAACGTAATATAACTTAACCTAACCCAACCTAACATCTCCGCGGTAATATTTGACAACATACCTGGCGAGTTGGCATCTACGTCTCCGTGGGCCCTTCATATACATCAATAACGAAATATAACCTAACCTAAATCAACCTAACATCTCGGCGGTAATATTTGACAACATTCCTGGCGAGTTGGCTTCTCCATCCCCGTGGGACCTTTATATACATCAATAACATAATATAAGCTAGCCTAACCTAATCTAACATCTCGGCGGTAATGTTTGACCACATTCCTGGCGAGTTGGCCTCTACGTCCCCGTGGGACCTTTATATACATCAATAACGTAATATAACCTAACCTAACCCAACCTAACATCTCGGCGGTAATATTTGACAACATACCTGGCGAGTTGGCCTCTACGTCACCGTGGGCCCTTCATATACATCAATAACGAATTATAACCTAACCTAAATCAACCTAACATCTCGGCGGTAATATTTGACAACATTCCTGGCGAGTTGGCTTCTCCATCCCCGTGGGACCTTTATATACATCAATAACGTAATATAACCTAACCTAACCCAACCTAACATCTCGGCGGTAATATTTGATGACATTCCTGGCGAGTTGGCCTCTACGTTTCCGTGGGACCTTTATATACTTCAATAACGTAATATAACCTAACCTAACCCAACCTAACATCTCGGCGGTAATATTTGACGACATTCCTGGCGAGTTGGCTTCTCCGTCTCCGTGGGGCCTTTATATACATCAATAACGTAATATAACCTAACCTAACCCAACCTAACATCTCCGCGGTATTATTTGACAACATACCCGGCGAGTTGGCCTCCACGTCTCCGTGGGACCTTTATATACATCAATAACATAATATAAGCTAGCCTAACCTAATCTAACATCTCGGCGGTAATGTTTGACCACATTCCTGGCGAGTTGGCCTCTACGTCCCCGTGGGACCTCTATATACATCAATAACGTAATATAACCTAACCTAACCCAACCTAACATCTCGGCGGTAATATTTGACAACATTCCTGGCGAGTTGGCTTCTCCGTCCCCGTGGGACCTTTATATACATCAATGACGTAATATAACCTAACCTAACCCAACCTAACATCTCGGCGGTAATATTTGACGACATTCCTGGCGAGTTGGCCTCTACGTTTCCGTGGGACCTTTATATACTTCAATAACGTAATATAACCTAACCTAAATCAACCTATCATCTCGGCGATAATATTTGACAAGATTCCTGGCGAGTTGGCCTCTACGTCTCCGTGGGATCTTTATATACATCAATAACGTAATATAACATAACCTAACCCAATCTAGCATCTCGGCGGTAATATTTGACCACATTCCTGGCTTGTTGGCCTCTACGTCTCCGTGAGACCTTTATATACATCTATAACGTAATATAACCTAACCGAACCCAACCTAACTTCTCGGCGGTAATATTTGAAAACATACCTGGCGAGGTGGCCTCTACGTCTCCGTGGGATATTTATATACATCAATAACATAATATAAGCTAGCCTAACCCAATCTAACATCTCGACGGTAATATTTGACCACATTCCTGGCGAGTTGGCCTCTACGTCTTCGTGGGACCTTTATATACATCAATAACGTAATATAACTTAACCTAACCGAACCTAACATCTCCGCGGTAATATTTGACAACATACCTGGCGAGTTGGCATCTACGTCTCCGTGGGCCATTCATATACATCAATAACGAAATATAACCTAACCTAAATCAACCTAACATCTCGGCGGTAATATTTGACAACATTCCTGGCGAGTTGGCTTCTCCATCCCCGTGGGACCTTTATATACATCAATAACATAATATAAGCTAGCCTAACCTAATCTAACATCTCGGCGGTAATGTATGACCACATTCCTGGCGAGTTGGCCTCTACGTCCCCGTGGGACCTTTATATACATCAATAACGTAATATAACCTAACCTAACCAACCTAACATCTCGGCGGTAATATTTGACAACATACCTGGCGAGTTGGCCTCTACGTCACCGTGGGCCCTTCATATACATCAATAACGAATTATAACCTAACCTAAATCAACCTAACATCTCGGCGGTAATATTTGACAACATTCCTGGCGAGTTGGCTTCTCCATCCCCGTGGGACCTTTATATACATCAATAACGTAATATAACCTAACCTAACCCAACCTAACATCTCGGCGGTAATATTTGATGACATTCCTGGCGAGTTGGCCTCTACGTTTCCGTGGGACCTTTATATACTTCAATAACGTAATATAACCTAACCTAAATCAACCTATCATCTCGGCGATAATATTTGACAAGATTCCTGGCGAGTTGGCCTCTACGTGTCCGTGGGATCTTTATATACATCAATAACGCAATATAACATAACCTAACCCAATCTAGCATCTCGGCGGTAATATTTGACCACATTCCTGGCTTGTTGGCCTCTACGTCTCCGTGAGACCTTTATATACATCTATAACGTAATATAACCTAACCGAACCCAACCTAACTTCTCGGCGGTAATATTTGAAAACATACCTGGCGAGGTGGCCTCTACGTCTCCGTGGGATATTTATATACATCAATAACATAATATAAGCTAGCCTAACCCAATCTAACATCTCGACGGTAATATTTGACCACATTCCCGGCGAGTTGGCCTCTACGTCTTCGTGGGACCTTTATATACATCAATAACGTAATATAACTTAACCTAACCCAACCTAACATCTCCGCGGTAATATTTGACAACATACCTGGCGAGTTGGCATCTACGTCTCCGTGGGCCCTTCATATACATCAATAACGAAATATAACCTAACCTAAATCAACCTAACATCTCGGCGGTAATATTTGACAACATTCCTGGCGAGTTGGCTTCTCCATCCCCGTGGGACCTTTATATACATCAATAACATAATATAAGCTAGCCTAACCTAATCTAACATCTCGGCGGTAATGTTTGACCACATTCCTGGCGAGTTGGCCTCTACGTCCCCGTGGGACCTTTATATACATCAATAACGTAATATAACCTAACCTAACCCAACCTAACATCTCGGCGGTAATATTTGATGACATTCCTGGCGAGTTGGCCTCTACGTTTCCGTGGGACCTTTATATACATCTATAACGTAATATAACCTAACCTAACCCAACCTAACATCTCGGCGGTAATATTTGACGACATTCCTGGCGAGTTGGCTTCTCCGTCTCCGTGGGGCCTTTATATACATCAATAACGTAATATAACCTAACCTAACCCAACCTAACATCTCCGCGGTATTATTTGACAACATACCCGGCGAGTTGGACTCCACGTCTCCGAGGGACCTTTATATACATCAATAACATAATATAAGCTAGCCTAACCTAATCTAACATCTCGGCGGTAATGTTTGACCACATTCCTGGCGAGTTGGCCTCTACGTCCCCGTGGGACCTTTATATACATCAATAACGTAATATAACCTAACCTAACCCAACCTAACATCTCGGCGGTAATATTTGACAACATTCCTGGCGAGTTGGCTTCTCCGTCCCCGTGGGACCTTTATATACATCAATGACGTAATATAACCTAACCTAACCCAACCTAATATCTCGGCTGTTATATTTGACGACATTCCTGGCGAGTTGGCCTCTACGTTTCCGTGGGACCTTTATATACTTCAATAACGTAATATAACCTAACCTAACACAATCTAACATCTCCGCGGTAATATTTGACAACATTCCTGGCGAGTTGGCTTCTCCGTCCCCGTGGGACCTTTATATACATCAATAACGTAATATAACCTAACCTAACCCAACCTAACATCTCGGCGGTAATATTTGACGACATTCCTGGCGAGTTGGCCTCTACGTTTCCGTGGGACCTTCATATACATAAATAACGAAATATAACCTAACCTAAATCAACCTAACATCTCGGCGGTAATATTTGACAACATTCCTGGCGAGTTGGCTTCTCCATCCCCGTGGGACCTTTATATACATCAATAACGTAATATAACCTAACCTAACCCAACCTAATATCTCGGCGGTAATATTTGACGACATTCCTGGCGAGTTGGCTTCTCCGTCTCCGTGCGACCTTTATATACATCAATAACGTAATATAACCCAACCTAATCCAACCTAACATCTCCGCGGTATTATTTGACAACATTCCTGGCGAGTTGGCTTCTCCGTCCCCGTGGGACCTTTATATACATCAATGACGTAATATAACCTAACCTAACCCAACCTAACATCTCGGCGGTAATATTTGACGACATTCCTGGCGAGTTGGCCTCTACGTTTCCTTGGGACCTTTATATACTTCAATAACGTAATATAACCTAACCTAAATCAACCTATCATCTCGGCGATAATATTTGACAAGATTCCTGGCGAGGTGGCCTCTACGTGTCCGTGGGACCTTTATATACATCAATAACGTAATATAACATAACCTAACCCAATCTAGCATCTCGGCGGTAATATTTGACCACATTCCTGGCTTGTTGGCCTCTACGTCCCCGTGGGACCTTTATATACATCAATAACGTAATATAACCTAACCTAAACCAACCTAACATCTCGGCGGTAATATTTGACAACATACCTGGCCAGTTGGCCTCTACGTCTCCGTGGGCCCTTCATATACATCAATAAGGAAATATAACCTAACCTAAATCAACCTAACATCTCGGCGGTAATATTTGACAACATTCCTGGCGAGTTGGCTTCTCCATCCCCGTGGGACCTTTATATACATCAATAACGTAATATAACCTAACCTAACCCAACCTAACATCTCGGCGGTAATATTTGACGACATTCCTGGCGAGTTGGCTTCTCCGTCTCCGTGGGGCCTTTATATACATCAATAACGTAATATAACCTAACCTAACCCAACCTAACATCTCCGCGGTATTATTTGACAACATACCCGGCGAGTTGGCCTCCACGTCTCCGTGGGACCTTTATATACATCAATAACATAATATAAGCTAGCCTAACCTAATCTAACATCTCGGCGGTAATGTTTGACCACATTCCTGGCGAGTTGGCCTCTACGTCCCCGTGGGACCTTTATATACATCAATAACGTAATATAACCCAACCTAATCCAACCTAACATCTCCGCGGTATTATTTGACAACATTCCTGGCGAGTTGGCTTCTCCGTCCCCGTGGGACCTTTATATACATCAATGACGTAATATAACCTAACCTAACCCAACCTAACATCTCGGCGGTAATATTTGACGACATTCCTGGCGAGTTGGCCTCTACGTTTCCTTGGGACCTTTATATACTTCAATAACGTAATATGACCTAACCTAAATCAACCTATCATCTCGGCGATAATATTTGACAAGATTCCTGGCGAGTTGGCCTCTACGTGTCCGTGGGACCTTTATATACATCAATAACGTAATATAACATAACCTAACCCAATCTAGCATCTCGGCGGTAATATTTGACCACATTCCTGGCTTGTTGGCCTCTACGTCCCCGTGGGACCTTTATATACATCAATAACGTAATATAACCTAACCTAAACCAACCTAACATCTCGGCGGTAATATTTGACAACATACCTGGCGAGTTGGCCTCTACGTCTCCGTGGGCCCTTCATATACATCAATAAGGAAATGTAACCTAACCTAAATCAACCTAACATCTCCGCGGTATTATTTGACAACATTCCTGGCGAGTTGGCTTCTCCGTCCCCGTGGGACCTTTATATACATCAATGACGTAATATAACCTAACCTAACCCAACCTAACATCTCGGCGGTAATATTTGACGACATTCCTGGCGAGTTGGCCTCTACGTTTCCTTGGGACCTTTATATACTTCAATAACGTAATATAACCTAACCTAAATCAACCTATCATCTCGGCGATAATATTTGACAAGATTCCTGGCGAGTTGGCCTCTACGTGTCCGTGGGACCTTTATATACATCAATAACGTAATATAACATAACCTAACCCAATCTAGCATCTCGGCGGTAATATTTGACCACATTCCTGGCTTGTTGGCCTCTACGTCCCCGTGGGACCTTTATATACATCAATAACGTAATATAACCTAACCTAAACCAACCTAACATCTCGGCGGTAATATTTGACAACATACCTGGCGAGTTGGCCTCTACGTCTCCGTGGGCCCTTCATATACATCAATAAGGAAATATAACCTAACCTAAATCAACCTAACATCTCGGCGGTAATATTTGACAACATTCCTGGCGAGTTGGCTTCTCCATCCCCGTGGGACCTTTATATACATCAATAACGTAATATAACCTAACCTAACCCAACCTAACATCTCGGCGGTAATATTTGACGACATTCCTGGCGAGTTGGCTTCTCCGTCTCCGTGGGGCCTTTATATACATCAATAACGTAATATAACCTAACCTAACCCAACCTAACATCTCCGCGGTATTATTTGACAACATACCCGGCGAGTTGGCCTCCACGTCTCCGTGGGACCTTTATATACATCAATAACATAATATAAGCTAGCCTAACCTAATCTAACATCTCGGCGGTAATGTTTGACCACATTCCTGGCGAGTTGGCCTCTACGTCCCCGTGGGACCTTTATATACATCAATAACGTAATATAACCCAACCTAATCCAACCTAACATCTCCGCGGTATTATTTGACAACATTCCTGGCGAGTTGGCTTCTCCGTCCCCGTGGGACCTTTATATACATCAATGACGTAATATAACCTAACCTAACCCAACCTAACATCTCGGCGGTAATATTTGACGACATTCCTGGCGAGTTGGCCTCTACGTTTCCTTGGGACCTTTATATACTTCAATAACGTAATATAACCTAACCTAAATCAACCTATCATCTCGGCGATAATATTTGACAAGATTCCTGGCGAGTTGGCCTCTACGTGTCCGTGGGACCTTTATATACATCAATAACGTAATATAACATAACCTAACCCAATCTAGCATCTCGGCGGTAATATTTGACCACATTCCTGGCTTGTTGGCCTCTACGTCCCCGTGGGACCTTTATATACATCAATAGCGTAATATAACCTAACCTAAACCAACCTAACATCTCGGCGGTAATATTTGACAACATACCTGGCGAGTTGGCCTCTACGTCTCCGTGGGCCCTTCATATACATCAATAAGGAAATGTAACCTAACCTAAATCAACCTAACATCTCGGCGGTAATATTTGACAACATTCCTGGCGAGTTGGCTTCTCCATCCCCGTGGGACCTTTATATACATCCATAACGTAATATGACCTAACCTAACCCAACCTAACATCTCGGCGGTAATATTTGACGACATTCCTGGCGAGTTGGCTTCTCCGTCTCCGTGGGGCCTTTATATACATCAATAACGTAATATAACCTAACCTAACCCAACCTAACATCTCCGCGGTATTATTTGACAACATACCCGGCGAGTTGGCCTCCACGTCTCCGTGGGACCTTTATATACATCAATAACATAATATAAGCTAGCCTAACCTAATCTAACATCTCGGCGGTAATGTTTGACCACATTCCTGGCGAGTTGGCCTCTACGTCCCCGTGGGACCTTTATATACATCAATAACGTAATATAACCTAACCTAACCCAACCTAACATCTCGGCGGTAATATTTGACAACATTCCTGGCGAGTTGGCTTCTCCGTCCCCGTGGGACCTTTATATACATCAATGACGTAATATAACCCAACCTAACCCAACCTAACATCTCGGCGGTAATATTTGACGACATTCCTGGCGAGTTGGCCTCTACGTTTCCGTGGGACCTTTATATACTTCAATAACGTAATATAACCTAACCTAAATCAACCTATCATCTCGGCGATAATATTTGACAAGATTCCTGGCGAGTTGGCCTCTACGTCTCCGTGGGAGCTTTATATACATCAATAACGTAATATAACATAACCTAACCCAATCTAGCATCTCGGCGGTAATATTTGACCACATTCCTGGCTTGTTGGCCTCTACGTATCCGTGAGACCTTTATATACATCTATAACGTAATATAACCTAACCGAACCCAACCTAACTTCTCGGCGGTAATATTTGAAAACATACCTGGCGAGGTGGCCTCTACGTCTCCGTGGGATATTTATATACATCAATAACATAATATAAGCTAGCCTAACCCAATCTAACATCTCGACGGTAATATTTGACCACATTCCTGGCGAGTTGGCCTCTACGTCTTCGTGGGACCTTTATATACATCAATAACGTAATATAACTTAACCTAACCCAACCTAACATCTCCGCGGTAATATTTGACAACATACCTGGCGAGTTGGCATCTACGTCTCCGTGGGCCATTCATATACATCAATAACGAAATATAACCTAACCTAAATCAACCTAACATCTCGACGGTAATATTTGACAACATTCCTGGCGAGTTGGCTTCTCCATCCCCGTGGGACCTTTATATACATCAATAACATAATATAAGCTAGCCTAACCTAATCTAACATCTCGGCGGTAATGTTTGACCACATTCCTGGCGAGTTGGCCTCTACGTCCCCGTGGGACCTTTATATACATCAATAACGCAATATAACATAACCTAACCCAATCTAGCATCTCGGCGGTAATATTTGACCACATTCCTGGCTTGTTGGCCTCTACGTCCCCGTGGGACCTTTATATACATCAATAACGTAATATAACCTAACCTAACCCAACCTAACATCTCGGCGGTAATATTTGACAACGTACCTGGCGAGTTGGCCTCTACGTCTCCGTGGGCCCTTCATATACATCAATAACGAAATATAACCTAACCTAAATCAACCTAACATCTCGGCGGTAATATTTGACAACATTCCTGGCGAGTTGGCTTCTCCATCCCCGTGGGACCTTTATATACATCAATAACGTAATATAACCTAACCTAACCCAACCTAACATCTCGGCGGTAATATTTGACGACATTCCTGGCGAGTTGGCTTCTCCGTCTCCGTGGGGCCTTTATATACATCAATAACGTAATATAACCTAACCTAACCCAACCTAACATCTCCGCGGTATTATTTTACAACATACCCGGCGAGTTGGACTCCACGTCTCCTAGGGACCTTTATATACATCAATAACATAATATAAGCTAGCCTAACCTAATCTAACATCTCGGCGGTAATGTTTGACCACATTCCTGGCGAGTTGGCCTCTACGTCCCCGTGGGACCTTTATATACATCAATAACGTAATATAACCTAACCTAACCCAACCTAACATCTCGGCGGTAATATTTGACAACATTCCTGGCGAGTTGGCTTCTCCGTCCCCGTGGGACCTTTATATACATCAATGACGTAATATAACCTAACCTAACCCAACCTAACATCTCGGCTGTTATATTTGACGACATTCCTGGCGAGTTGGCCTCTACGTTTCCGTGGGACCTTTATATACTTCAATAACGTAATATAACCTAACCTAACCCAATCTAACATCTCGGCGGTAATATTTGACGACATTTCTGGCGAGTTGGCCTCTACGTTTCCGTGGGACCTTTATATACTTCAATAACGTAATATAACCTAACCTAAATCAACCTATCATCTCGGCGATAATATTTGACAAGATCCCTGGCGAGTTGGCCTCTACGTCTCCGTGGGATCTTTATATACATCAATAACGTAATATAACATAACCTAACCCAATCTAGCATCTCGGCGGTAATATTTGACCACATTCCTGGCTTGTTGGCCTCTACGTCTCCGTGAGACCTTTATATACATCTATAACGTAATATAACCTAACCGAACCCAACCTAACTTCTCGGCGGTAATATTTGAAAACATACCTGGCGAGGTGGCCTCTACGTCTCCGTGGGATATTTATATACATCAATAACATAATATAAGCTAGCCTAACCCAATCTAACATCTCGACGGTAATATTTGACCACATTCCTGGCGAGTTGCCCTCTACGTCTTCGTGGGATATTTATATACATCAATAACATAATATAAGCTAGCCTAACCCAATCTAACATCTCGACGGTAATATTTGACCACATTCCTGGCGAGTTGGCCTCTACGTCTTCGTGGGACCTTTATATACATCAATAACGTAATATAACTTAACCTAACCCAACCTAACATCTCCGCGGTAATATTTGACAACATACCTGGCGTGTTGGCATCTACGTCTCCGTGGGCCCTTCATATACATCAATAACGAAATATAACCTAACCTAAATCAACCTAACATCTCGGCGGTAATATTTGACAACATTCCTGGCGAGTTGGCTTCTCCATCCCCGTGGGACCTTTATATACATCAATAACATAATATAAGCTAGCCTAACCTAATCTAACATCTCGGCGGTAATGTTTGACCACATTCCTGGCGAGTTGGGCTCTACGTCCCCGTGGGACCTTTATATACATCAATAACGTAATATAACCTAACCTAACCCAACCTAACATCTCGGCGGTAATATTTGACAACATACCTGGCGAGTTGGCCTCTACGTCACCGTGGGCCCTTCATATACATCAATAACGAATTATAACCTAACCTAAATCAACCTAACATCTCGGCGGTAATATTTGACAACATTCCTGGCGAGTTGGCTTCTCCATCCCCGTGGGACCTTTATATACATCAATAACGTAATATAACCTAACCTAACCCAACCTAACATCTCGGCGGTAATATTTGACAACATACCTGGCGAGTTGGCCTCTACGTCTCCGTGGGCCCTTCATATACATCAATAACGAAATATAACCTAACCTAAATCAACCTAACATCTCGGCGGTAATATTTGACAACATTCCTGGCGAGTTGGCTTCTCCATCCCCGTGGGACCTTTATATACATCAATAACGTAATATAACCTAACCTAAATCAACCTATCATCTCGGCGATAATATTTGACAAGATTCCTGGCGAGTTGGCCTCTACGTCTCCGTGGGACCTTTATATACATCAATGACGTAATATAACCTAACCTAAACCAACCTAACATCTCGGCGGTAATATTTGACCACATTCCTGGCGAGTTGGCTTCTCCGTCCCCGTGGGACCTTTATATACTTCTATAACGTAATATAACCTAACCTAAATCAACCTATCATCTCGGCGATAATATTTGACAAGATTCCTGGCGAGTTGGCCTCTACGTGTCCGTGGGATCCTTATATACATCAATAACGTAATATAACATAACCTAACCCAATCTAGCATCTCGGCGGTAATATTTGACCACATTCCTGGCTTGTTGGCCTCTACGTCCCCGTGGGACCTTTATATACATCAATAACGTAATATAACCTAACCTAACCCAACCTAACATCTCGGCGGTAATATTTGACAACATACCTGGCGAGTTGGCCTCTACGTCTCCGTGGGCCCTTCATATACATCAATAACGAAATATAACCTAACCTAAATCAACCTAACATCTCGGCGGTAATATTTGACAACATTCCTGGCGAGTTGGCTTCTCCATCCCCGTGGGACCTTTATATACATCAATAACGTAATATAACCTAACCTAAATCAACCTATCATCTCGGCGATAATATTTGACAAGATTCCTGGCGAGTTGGCCTCTACGTCTCCGTGGGATCCTTATATACATCAATAACGTAATATAACATAACCTAACCCAATCTAGCATCTCGGCGGTAATATTTGACCACATTCCTGGCTTGTTGGCCTCTACGTTTCCGTGAGACCTTTATATACATCTATAACGTAATATAACCTAACCGAACCCAACCTAACTTCTCGGCGGTAATATTTGAAAACATACCTGGCGAGGTGGCCTCTACGTCTCCGTGGGATATTTATATACATCAATAACATAATATAAGCTAGCCTAACCCAATCTAACATCTCGACGGTAATATTTGACCACATTCCTGGCTTGTTGGCCTCTACGTCTCCGTGAGACCTTTATATACATCTATAACGTAATATAACCTAACCGAACCCAACCTAACTTCTCGGCGGTAATATTTGAATACATACCTGGCGAGGTGGCCTCTACGTCTCCGTGGGATATTTATGTACATCAATAACATAATATAAGCTAGCCTAACCCAATCTAACATCTCGACGGTAATATTTGACCACATTCCTGGCGAGTTGGCCTCTACGTCTCCGTGGGCCCTTCATATACATCAATAACGAATTATAACCTAACCTAAATCAACCTAACATCTCGGCGGTAATATTTGACAACATTCCTGGCGAGTTGGCTTCTCCATCCCCGTGGGACCTTCATATACATCAATAACGTAATATAACCTAACCTAACCCAACCTAACATCTCGGCGGTAATATTTGACGACATTCCTGGCGAGTTGGCTTCTCCGTCTCCGTGGGGCCTTTATATACATCAATAACGTAATATAACCTAACCTAAATCAACCTATCATCTCGGCGATAATATTTGACAAGATTCCTGGCGAGTTGGCCTCTACGTGTCCGTGGGATCTTTATATACATCAATAACGTAATATAACATAACCTAACCCAATCTAGCATCTCGGCGGTAATATTTGACCACATTCCTGGCTTGTTGGCCTCTACGTCCCCGTGGGACCTTTATATACATCAATAACGTAATATAACCTAACCTAACCCAACCTAACATCTCGGCGGTAATATTTGACAACATACCTGGCGAGTTGGCCTCTACGTCTCCGTGGGCCCTTCATATACATCAATAACGAAATATAACCTAACCTAAATCAACCTAACATCTCGGCGGTAATATTTGACAACATTCCTGGCGAGTTGGCTTCTCCATCCCCGTGGGACCTTTATATACATCAATAACGTAATATAACCTAACCTAAATCAACCTATCATCTCGGCGATAATATTTGACAAGATTCCTGGCGAGTTGGCCTCTACGTCTCCGTGGGACCTTTATATACATCAATGACGTAATATAACCTAACCTAAACCAACCTAACATCTCGGCGGTAATATTTGACCACATTCCTGGCGAGTTGGCTTCTCCGTCCCCGTGGGACCTTTATATACTTCTATAACGTAATATAACCTAACCTAAATCAACCTATCATCTCGGCGATAATATTTGACAAGATTCCTGGCGAGTTGGCCTCTACGTCTCCGTGGGATCCTTATATACATCAATAACGTAATATAACATAACCTAACCCAATCTAGCATCTCGGCGTTAATATTTGACCACATTCCTGGCTTGTTGGCCTCTACGTCTCCGTGAGACCTTTATATACATCTATAACGTAATATAACCTAACCGAACCCAACCTAACTTCTCGGCGGTAATATTTGAAAACATACCTGGCGAGGTGGCCTCTACGTCTCCGTGGGATATTTATATACATCAATAACATAATATAAGCTAGCCTAACCCAATCTAACATCTCGACGGTAATATTTGACCACATTCCTGGCTTGTTGGCCTCTACGTCTCCGTGAGACCTTTATATACATCTATAACGTAATATAACCTAACCGAACCCAACCTAACTTCTCGGCGGTAATATTTGAATACATACCTGGCGAGGTGGCCTCTACGTCTCCGTGGGATATTTATATACATCAATAACATAATATAAGCTAGCCTAACCCAATCTAACATCTCGACGGTAATATTTGACCACATTCCTGGCGAGTTGGCCTCTACGTCTCCGTGGGCCCTTCATATACATCAATAACGAATTATAACCTAACCTAAATCAAACTAACATCTCGGCGGTAATATTTGACAACATTCCTGGCGAGTTGGCTTCTCCATCCCCGTGGGACCTTTATATACATCAATAACGTAATATAACCTAACCTAACCCAACCTAACATCTCGGCGGTAATATTTGACGACATTCCTGGCGAGTTGGCTTCTCCGTCTCCGTGGGGCCTTTATATACATCAATAACGTAATATAACCTAACCTAACCCAACCTAACATCTCCGCGGTATTATTTGACAACATACCCGGCGAGTTGGCCTCCACGTCTCCGTGGGACCTTTATATACATCAATAACATAATATAAGCTAGCCTAACCTAATCTAACATCTCGGCGGTAATGTTTGACCACATTCCTGGCGAGTTGGCCTCTACGTCCCCGTGGGACCTTTATATACATCAATAACGTAATATAACCTAACCTAACCCAACCTAACATCTCGGCGGTAATATTTGACAACATTCCTGGCGAGTTGGCTTCTCCGTCCCCGTGGGACCTTTATATACATCAATGGCGTAATATAACCTAACCTAACCCAACCTAACATCTCGGCGGTAATATTTGACGACATTCCTGGCGAGTTGGCCTCTACGTTTCCGTGGGACCTTTATATACTTCAATAACGTAATATAACCTAACCTAAATCAACCTATCATCTCGGCGATAATATTTGACAAGATTCCTGGCTAGTTGGCCTCTACGTCTCCGTGGGATCTTTATATTCATCAATAACGTAATATAACATAACCTAACCCAATCTAGCATCTCGGCGGTAATATTTGACCACATTCCTGGCTTGTTGGCCTCTACGTCTCCGTGAGACCTTTATATACATCTATAACGTAATATAACCTAACCGAACCCAACCTAACTTCTCGGCGGTAATATTTGAAAACATACCTGGCGAGGTGGCCTCTACGTCTCCGTGGGATATTTATATACATCAATAACATAATATAAGCTAGCCTAACCCAATCTAACATCTCGACGGTAATATTTGACCACATTCCTGGCGAGTTGGCCTCTACGTCTTCGTGGGACCTTTATATACATCAATAACGTAATATAACTTAACCTAACCCAACCTAACATCTCCGCGGTAATATTTGACAACATACCTGGCGAGTTGGCATCTACGTCTCCGTGGGCCCTTCATATACATCAATAACGAAATATAACCTAACCTAAATCAACCTAACATCTCGGCGGTAATATTTGACAACATTCCTGGCGAGTTGGCTTCTCCATCCCCGTGGGACCTTTATATACATCAATAACATAATATAAGCTAGCCTAACCTAATCTAACATCTCGGCGGTAATGTTTGACCACATTCCTGGCGAGTTGGCCTCTACGTCCCCGTGGGACCTTTATATACATCAATAACGTAATATAACCTAACCTAACCCAACCTAACATCTCGGCGGTAATATTTGACAACATACCTGGCGAGTTGGCCTCTACGTCACCGTGGGCCCTTCATATACATCAATAACGAATTATAACCTAACCTAAATCAACCTAACATCTCGGCGGTAATATTTGACAACATTCCTGGCGAGTTGGCTTCTCCATCCCCGTGGGACCTTTATATACATCAATAACGTAATATAACCTAACCTAACCCAACCTAACATCTCGGCGGTAATATTTGATGACATTCCTGGCGAGTTGGCCTCTACGTTTCCGTGAGACCTTTATATACTTCAATAACGTAATATAACCTAACCTAAATCAACCTAACATCTCGGCGGTAATATTTGACCACATTCCTGGCGAGTTGGCTTCTCCGTCCCCGTGGGACCTTTATATACTTCTATAACGTAATATAACCTAACCTAAATCAACCTATCATCTCGGCGATAATATTTGACAAGATTCCTGGCGAGTTGGCCTCTACGTCTCCGTGGGATCCTTATATACATCAATAACGTAATATAACATAACCTAACCCAATCTAGCATCTCGGCGTTAATATTTGACCACATTCCTGGCTTGTTGGCCTCTACGTCTCCGTGAGACCTTTATATACATCTATAACGTAATATAACCTAACCGAACCCAACCTAACTTCTCGGCGGTAATATTTGAAAACATACCTGGCGAGGTGGCCTCTACGTCTCCGTGGGATATTTATATACATCAATAACATAATATAAGCTAGCCTAACCCAATCTAACATCTCGACGGTAATATTTGACCACATTCCTGGCTTGTTGGCCTCTACGTCTCCGTGAGACCTTTATATACATCTATAACGTAATATAACCTAACCGAACCCAACCTAACTTCTCGGCGGTAATATTTGAATACATACCTGGCGAGGTGGCCTCTACGTCTCCGTGGGATATTTATATACATCAATAACATAATATAAGCTAGCCTAACCCAATCTAACATCTCGACGGTAATATTTGACCACATTCCTGGCGAGTTGGCCTCTACGTCTCCGTGGGCCCTTCATATACATCAATAACGAATTATAACCTAACCTAAATCAACCTAACATCTCGGCGGTAATATTTGACAACATTCCTGGCGAGTTGGCTTCTCCATCCCCGTGGGACCTTTATATACATCAATAACGTAATATAACCTAACCTAACCCAACCTAACATCTCGGCGGTAATATTTGACGACATTCCTGGCGAGTTGGCTTCTCCGTCTCCGTGGGGCCTTTATATACATCAATAACGTAATATAACCTAACCTAACCCAACCTAACATCTCCGCGGTATTATTTGACAACATACCCGGCGAGTTGGCCTCCACGTCTCCGTGGGACCTTTATATACATCAATAACATAATATAAGCTAGCCTAACCTAATCTAACATCTCGGCGGTAATGTTTGACCACATTCCTGGCGAGTTGGCCTCTACGTCCCCGTGGGACCTTTATATACATCAATAACGTAATATAACCTAACCTAACCCAACCTAACATCTCGGCGGTAATATTTGACAACATTCCTGGCGAGTTGGCTTCTCCGTCCCCGTGGGACCTTTATATACATCAATGGCGTAATATAACCTAACCTAACCCAACCTAACATCTCGGCGGTAATATTTGACGACATTCCTGGCGAGTTGGCCTCTACGTTTCCGTGGGACCTTTATATACTTCAATAACGTAATATAACCTAACCTAAATCAACCTATCATCTCGGCGATAATATTTGACAAGATTCCTGGCTAGTTGGCCTCTACGTCTCCGTGGGATCTTTATATTCATCAATAACGTAATATAACATAACCTAACCCAATCTAGCATCTCGGCGGTAATATTTGACCACATTCCTGGCTTGTTGGCCTCTACGTCTCCGTGAGACCTTTATATACATCTATAACGTAATATAACCTAACCGAACCCAACCTAACTTCTCGGCGGTAATATTTGAAAACATACCTGGCGAGGTGGCCTCTACGTCTCCGTGGGATATTTATATACATCAATAACATAATATAAGCTAGCCTAACCCAATCTAACATCTCGACGGTAATATTTGACCACATTCCTGGCGAGTTGGCCTCTACGTCTTCGTGGGACCTTTATATACATCAATAACGTAATATAACTTAACCTAACCCAACCTAACATCTCCGGGTAATATTTGACAACATACCTGGCGAGTTGGCATCTACGTCTCCGTGGGCCCTTCATATACATCAATAACGAAATATAACCTAACCTAAATCAACCTAACATCTCGGCGGTAATATTTGACAACATTCCTGGCGAGTTGGCTTCTCCATCCCCGTGGGACCTTTATATACATCAATAACATAATATAAGCTAGCCTAACCTAATCTAACATCTCGGCGGTAATGTTTGACCACATTCCTGGCGAGTTGGCCTCTACGTCCCCGTGGGACCTTTATATACATCAATAACGTAATATAACCTAACCTAACCCAACCTAACATCTCGGCGGTAATATTTGACAACATACCTGGCGAGTTGGCCTCTACGTCACCGTGGGCCCTTCATATACATCAATAACGAATTATAACCTAACCTAAATCAACCTAACATCTCGGCGGTAATATTTGACAACATTCCTGGCGAGTTGGCTTCTCCATCCCCGTGGGACCTTTATATACATCAATAACGTAATATAACCTAACCTAACCTAACCTAACATCTCGGCGGTAATATTTGACGACATTCCTGGCGAGTTGGCCTCTACGTTTCCGTGGGACCTTTATATACTTCAATAACGTAATATAACCTAACCTAAATCAACCTATCGTCTCGGCGATAATATTTGACAAGATTCCTGGCGAGTTGGCCTCTACGTCTCCGTGGGATCATTATATACATCAATAACGTAATATAACATAACCTAACCCAATCTAGCATCTCCGCGGTAATATTTGACAACATACCTGGCGAGTTGGCCTCTACGTCTCCGTGGGACCTTCACATACATCAATAACGTAATATAACCTAACCTAACCCAATCTAGCATCTCGGCGGTAATATTTGACCACATTCCTGGCTTGTTGGCCTCTACGTCTCCGTGGGACCTTTATATACATCAATAACATAATATAAGCTAGCCTAACCCAATCTAACATCGCGGCGGTAATATTTGACCACATTCCTGGCTTGTTGGCCTCTACGTCTCCGTGGGACCTTTATATACATCAATAACGTAATATAACCTAACCTAACCCAATCTAACACCTCGGCGGTAATATTTGACATCATTCCTGGCGAGTTGGCCTCTACGTCTCCGTTGACCATCATATACATCAATAACGTAATATAACGTAACCTAACCCAACCTATCATCTCGGCGGTTATATTTGACAACATTCCTGGCGAGTTGGCTTCTCCGTCTCCGTGCGACCTTTATATACATCAATAACGTAATATAACCTAACCTAACCCAACCTAACATCTCCGCGGTATTATTTGACAACATACCTGGCGAGTTGGCCTCCACGTCTCCGTGGGACCTTTATATACATCAATAACATAATATAAGCTAGCCTAACCTAATCTAACATCTCGGCGGTAATATTTGACCACATTCCTGGCTTGCTGACCTCTACGTCGCCGTGAGACATTTATATACATCTATAACGTAATATAACCTAACCTAACCCAACCTAACATCTCGGCGGTAGTATTTGAAAACATTCCTAGCGAGTTGGCCTCTACGTCTCCGTGGGACCTTTATATACATCAATAACGTAATATAACCTAACCTAACCCAACCTAACATCTCCGCGGTATTATTTGATAACATACCTGGCGAGTTGGCTTCCACGTCTCCGTGGGACCTTTATATACATCTATAACGAAATATAACCTAACCTAAATCAACCTATGATCTCGGCGATAATATTTGACAAGATTCCTGGCGAGTTGGCCTCTACGTCTCAGTGGGATCTTTATATACATCAATAACGTAATATAACATAACCTAACCCAATCTAGCATCTCGGCGGTAATATTTGACCACATTCCTGGCTTGTTGGCCTCTACGTCTCCGTGAGAACTTTATATACATCTATAACGTAATATAACCTAACCTAACCCAAGCTAACTTCTCGGCGGTAATATTTGAAAACATACCTGGCTAGGTGGCCTCTACGTCTCCGTGGGATATTTATATACATCAATAACATAATATAAGCTAGCCTAACCCAACCTAACATCTCCGCGGTAATATTTGACAACATACCTGGCGAGTGGGGGGGGGTGGGGGGGGGGGGGGGGGGGGGGGGGGGGGGGGGGGGGGGGGGGGGGGGGGGGGGGTGCAATAACGTAATATAACCTAACCTGACCCAATCTAGCATCTCGGCGGTAATATTTGACCACATTCCTAGCGAGTTGGCCTCTACGTCTCCGTGGGACCTTTATATACATCAATAACGTAATATAACCTAACCTAACCCAATCTAACATCTCGGCGGTGATATTTGACATCATTCCTGCCGAGTTGGCCTCTACGTCTCCGTTGACCTTCATATACATCAATAACGTAATATAACGTAACCTAACCCAACCTATCATCTCGGCGGTTATATTTGACAACATTCCTGGCGAGTTGGCTTCTCCGTCTCCGTGGGACCTTTATATGCATCAATAACGTAATATAACCTAACCTAACCCAACCTAACATCTCCGGGGTATTATTTGACAACATACCTGGCGAGTTGGCCTCCTCGTCTCCGTGGGACCTTTATATACATCAATAACATAATATAAGCTAGCCTAACGTAATCTAACATCTCGGCGGTAATGTTTGACCACATTCCTGGCGAGTTGGCCTCCACGTCCCCGTGGGACCTTTATATACATCAATAACGTAATATAACCTAACCTAACCCAACCTAACATCTCGGCGGTAATATTTGACAACATTCCTGGCGAGTTGGCTTCTCCGTCCCCGTGGGACCTTTATATACATCAATGACGTAATATAACCTAACCTAACCCAACCTAACATCTCGGCGGTAATATTTGACGACATTCCTGGCGAGTTGGCCTCTACGTTTCCGTGGGACCTTTATATACTTCAATAACGTCATATAACCAAACCTAACCCAACCTAACATCTCCGCGGTATTATTTGATAACATACCTGGCGAGTTGGCCTCCACGTCTCCGTGGGACGTTTATATACTTCAATAACGTAATATAACCTAACCTGACCCAATCTAGTATCTCGGCGGTAATATTTGACCACATTCCTAGCGAGTTGGCCTCTACGTCTCCGTGGGACCTTTATATACATCAATAATGTAATATAACCTAACCTAACCCAATCTAACATCTCCGGGGTATTATTTGACAACATACCTGGCGAGTTGGCCTCCACGTCTCCGTGGGACCTTTATATACATCAATAACATAATATAAGCTAGCCTAACCTAATCTAACATGTCGGCGGTAATGTTTGACCACATTCCTGGCGAGTTGGCCTCTACGTCTCCGTGGGACCTTTATATACATCAATAACGTAATATAACCTAACCTAACCCAACCTAACATCTCGGCGGTAATATTTGACAACATTCCTGGCGAGTTGGCTTCTCCGTCCCCGTGGGACCTTTATATACATCAATGACGTAATATAACCTAACCTAACCGAACCTAACATCCCGGCGGTAATATTTGACTACATTCCTGGCGAGTTGGCCTCTACGTTTCCGTGGGACCTTTATATACTTCAATAACGTCATATAACCAAACCTAACCCAACCTAACATCTCCGCGGTATTATTTGATAACATACCTGGCGAGTTGGCCTCCACGTCTCCGTGGGACGTTTATATACTTCAATAACGTAATATAACCTAACCTGACCCAATCTAGTATCTCGGCGGTAATATTTGACCACATTCCTAGCGAGTTGGCCTCTACGTCTCCGTGGGACCTTTATATACATCAATAATGTAATATAACCTAACCTAACCCAATCTAACATCTCCGGGGTATTATTTGACAACATACCTGGCGAGTTGGCCTCCACGTCTCCGTGGGACCTTTATATACATCAATAACATAATATAAGCTAGCCTAACCTAATCTAACATGTCGGCGGTAATGTTTGACCACATTCCCGGCGAGTTGGCCTCTACGTCTCCGTGGGACCTTTATATACATCAGTAACGTAATATAACCTAACCTAAACCAACGTAACATCTCGGCGGTAATATTTGAAAACATTCCTGGCGAGTTGGCCGTTCCGTCTCCGTGGGACCTTCACATACATCAATAACGTAATATAACCTAACCTAACCCAATCTAGCATCTCGGCGGTAATATTTGACCACATTCCTGGCTTGTTGGCCTCTACGTCTCCGTGGGACCTTTATATACATCAATAACATAATATAAGCTAGCCTAACCCAATCTAACATCTCGGCGGTAGTATTAGAAGACATTCCTAGCGAGTTGGCCTCTACGTCTCCGTGTGACCTTTATATACATCAATAACGTAATATAACCTAACCTAACCCAATCTAACATCTCGTCGGTAATATTTCACATCATTCCTGGCGAGTTGGCCTCTACGTCTCCGTTGACCATCATATACGTCATTAACGTAATATAACGTAACCTAACCCAACCTATCATCTCGGCGGTTATATTTGACAACATTCCTGGCGAGTTGGCTTCTCCGTCTCCGTGCGACCTTTATATACATCAATAACGTAATATAACCTAACCTAACCCAACCTAACATCTCCGCGGTATTATTTGACAACATACCTGGCGAGTTGGCTTCCACGTCTCCGTGAGACCTTTATATACATCAATAACATAATATAAGCTAGCCTGACCTAATCTAACATCACGGCGGTAATATTTGACCACATTCCTGGCGAGTTGGCCTCTACGTCTCCGTGAGACATTTATGTACATCTATAACGTAATATAACCTAACCAAACCCAACCTAACATCTCGGCGGTAATATTTGACCACATTCCTGGCTTGCTGACCTCTACGTTGCCGTGAGACATTTATATACATCTATAACGTAATATAACCTAACCTAACCCAACCTAACATCTCGGCGGTAGTATTTGAAAACATTCCTAGCGAGTTGGCCTCTACGTCTCCGTGGGACCTTTATATACATCAATAACGTAATATAACCTAACCTAACCCAACCTAACATCTCGGCGGTAATATTTGACCACATTCCTGGCGAGTTGGCCTCTCCGTCCCCGTGGGACCTTTATATACATCAATGACGTAATATAACCTAACCTAACCCAACCTAACATCTCGGCGGTAATATTTGACGACATTCCTGGCGAGTTGGCCTCTACGTCTCCGTTGACCTTCATATACATCAATAACGTAATATAACGTAACCTAACCCAACCTATCATCTCGGCGGTTATATTTGACAACATTCCTGGCGAGTTGGCTTCTCCTTCTCCGTGGGACCTTTATATACATCAGTAACGTAATATAACCTAACCTAACCCAAGCTAACTTCTCGGCGGTAATATTTGAAAACATACCTGGCTAGGTGGCCTCTACGTCTCCGTGGGATATTTATATACATCAATAACATAATATAAGCTAGCCTAACCCAATCTAACATCTCGACGGTAATATTTGACAACATTCCTGGCGAGTTGGCTTCTCCGTCCCCGTGGGACCTTTATATACATCAATAACGTAATATAACCTAACCTAACCTAACCTAACATCTCGGCGGTAATATTTGACGACATTCCTGGCGAGTTGGCCTCTACGTCTCCGTGGGACCTTTATATACATCAATAACATAATATAAGCTAGCCTAACCCAATCTAACATCTCGGCGGTAATATTTGACCACATTCCTGGCTTGTTGGCCTCTACGTCTCCGTGGGACGTTTATATACTTCAATAACGTAATATAACCTAACCTGACCCAATCTAGTATCTCGGCTGTAATATTTGACCACATTCCTAGCGAGTTGGCCTCTACGTCTCCGTGGGACCTTTATATACATCAATAATGTAATATAACCTAACCTAACACAATCTAACATCTCGGCGGTAATATTTGACATCATTCCTGGCGAGTTGGCCTCTACGTCTCCGTTGACCTTCATATACATCAATAACGTAATATAACGTAACCTAACCCAACCTATCATCTCGGCGGTTATATTTGACAATATTCCTGGCGAGTTGGCTTCTCCGTCTCCGTGGGACCTTTATATGCATCAATAACGTAATATAACCTAACCTAACCCAACCTAACATCTCCGGGGTATTATTTGACAACATACCTGGCGAGTTGGCCTCCACGTCTCCGTGGGACCTTTATATACATCAATAACATAATATAAGCTAGCCTAACCTAATCTAACATGTCGGCGGTAATGTTTGACCACATTCCTGGCGAGTTGGCCTCTACGTCTCCGTGGGACCTTTATATACATCAATAACGTAATATAACCTAACCTAACCCAACCTAACATCTCGGCGGTAATATTTGACGACATTCCTGGCGAGTTGGCCTCTACGTTTCCGTGGGACCTTTATATACTTCAATAACGTAATATAACCCAACCTAAATCAACCTATCATCTCGGCGATAATATTTGACAAGATTCCTGGCGAGTTGGCCTCTACGTCTCCGTGGGATCTTTATATACATCAATAACGAAATATAACCTAACCTAACCCAACCTAACATCTCGGCGGTAATATTTGACGACATTCCTGGCGAGTTGGCCTCTACGTTTCCGTGGGACCTTTATATACTTCAATAACGTCATATAACCAAACCTAACCCAACCTAACATCTCCGCGGTATTATTTGATAACATACCTGGCGAGTTGGCCTCCACGTCTCCGTGGGACCTTTATATACATCAATAACGTAATATAACGTAACCTAACCCAACCTATCATCTCGGCGGTTATATTTGACAACATTCCTGGCGAGTTGGCTTCTCCGTCTCCGTGGGACCTTTATATGCATCAATAACGTAATATAACCTAACCTAACCCAACCTAACATCTCCGGGGTATTATTTGACAACATACCTGGCGAGTTGGCCTCCACGTCTCCGTGGGACCTTTATATACATCAATAACATAATATAAGCTAGCCTAACCTAATCTAACATGTCGGCGGTAATGTTTGACCACATTCCTGGCGAGTTGGCCTCTACGTCTCCGTGGGACCTTTATATACATCAATAACGTAATATAACCTAACCTAACCCAACCTAACATCTCGGCGGTAATATTTGACAACATTCCTGGCGACTTGGCTTCTCCGTCCCCGTGGGACCTTTATATACATCAATGACGTAATATAACCTAACCTAACCCAACCTAACATCTCGGCGGTAATATTTTACTACATTCCTGGCGAGTTGGCCTCTACGTTTCCGTGGGACCTTTATATACTTCAATAACGTAATATAACCTAACCTAAATCAACCTATCATCTCGGCGATAATATTTGACAAGATTCCTGGCGAGTTGGCCTCTACGTCTCCGTGGGATCTTTATATACATCAATAACGTAATATAACATAACCTAACCCAATCTAACATCTCGGCGGTAATATTTGACCACATTCCTGGCTAGTTGGCCTCTACGTCTCCGAGGGACCTTCATATACACCAATAACGAAATATAACCTAACCTATCCTAACCTATAATCTCGGCGGTAACATTTGACAACATTCCCGGCGAGTTGGCCTCTACGTCTCCGTGGGACCTTATATACATCAGTAACGTAATATAACCTAACCTAAACCATCGTAACATCTCGGCGGTAATATTTGAAAACATTCCTGACGAGTTGGCCTTTCCGTCTCCGTGGGACCTTCACATACATCAATAACGTAATATAACCTAACCTAACCCAATCTAGCATCTCGGCGGTAATATTTGACCACATTCCTGGCTTGTTGGCCTCTACGTCTCCGTGGGACCTTTATATACATCAATAACATAATATAAGCTAGCCTAACCTAATCTAACATCTCGGCGGTAATGTTTGACCACATTCCTGGCGAGTTGGCCTCTACGTCTCCGTGGGACCTTTATATACATCAATAACGTAATATAACCTAACCTAACCCAACCTAACATCTCGGCGGTAATATTTGACAACATTCCTGGCGAGTTGGCTTCTCCGTCCCCGTGGGACCTTTATATACATCAATGACGTAATATAACCTAACCTAACCCAACCTAACATCTCGGCGGTAATATTTGACGACATTCCTGGCGAGTTGGCTTCTCCTTCTCCGTGGGACCTTTATATACATCAGTAACGTAATATAACCTAACCTAACCCAATCTAGGATCTCGACGGTAATATTTGACCACATTCCTGGCTTGTTGGCCTCTACGTCTCCGTGGGACCTTTATATACATCAATAACGTAATATAACCTAACCTAACCCAATCTAACATCTCGGCGGTAATATTTGACTTCATTCCTGGCGAGTTGGCCTCTACGTCTCCGTTGACCTTCATATACATCAATAACGTAATATAACGTAACCTAACCCAACCTATCATCTCGGCGGTTATATTTGACAACATTCCTGGCGAGTTGGCTTCTCCGTCTCCGTGGGACCTTTATATGCATCAATAACGTAATATAACCTAACCTAACCCAACCTAACATCTCCGGGGTATTATTTGACAACATACCTGGCGAGTTGGCCTCCACGTCTCCGTGGGACCTTTATATACATCAATAACATAATATAAGCTAGCCTAACCTAATCTAACATCTCGGTGGTAATGTTTGACCACATTCCTGGCGAGTTGGCCTCTACGTCTCCGTGGGACCTTTATATACATCAATAACGTAATATAACCTAACCTAACCCAACCTAACATCTCGGCGGTAATATTTGACAACATTCCTGGCGAGTTGGCTTCTCCGTCCCCGTGGGACCATTATATACATCAATGACGTAATATAACCTAACCTAACCCAACCTAACATCTCGGCGGTAATATTTGACGACATTCCTGGCGAGTTGGCCTCTACGTTTCCGTGGGACCTTTATATACTTCAATAACGTAATATAACCTAACCTAACCCAACCTAACATCTCGGCGGTAATATTTGACCACATTCCTGGCGAGTTGGCTTCTCCGTCCCCGTGGGACCTTTATATACATCAATGACGTAATATAACCTAACCTAACCCAACCTAACATCTCGGCGGTAATATTTGACGACATTCCTGGCGAGTTGGCCTCTACGTTTCCGTGGGACCTTTATATACTTCAATAACGTAATATAACCCAACCTAAATCAACCTATCATCTCGGCGATAATATTTGACAAGATTCCTGGCGAGTTGGCCTCTACGTCTCCGTGGGATCTTTATATACATCAATAACGAAATATAACCTAACCTAACACAACCTAACATCTCGGCGGTAATATTTGACGACATTCCTGGCGAGTTGGCCTCTACGTTTCCGTGGGACCTTTATATACTTCAATAACGTCATATAACCAAACCTAACCCAACCTAACATCTCCGCGGTATTATTTGATAACATACCTGGCGAGTTGGTCTCCACGTCTCCGTGGGACCTTTATATACATCAATAACATAATATAAGCTAGCCTAACCCAATCTAACATCTCGGCGGTAATATATGACCACATTCCTGGCTAGTTGGCCTCTACGTCTCCGAGGGACCTTCATATACACCAATAACGAAATATAACCTAACCTATCCTAACCTATCATCTCGGCGGTAACATTTGACAACATTCCTAGCGAGTTGGCCTCTACGTCTCCGTGGGACCTTTATATACATCAATAACGTAATATAACCTAACCTAACCCAATCTAACATCTCGGCGGTAATATTTCACATCATTCCTGGCGAGTTGGCCTCTACGTCTCCGTTGACCTTCATATACATCAATAACGTAATATAACGTAACCTAAC
Organism: Xylocopa violacea; assembly: GCA_963969225.1. Classification (NCBI taxonomy): domain Eukaryota; kingdom Metazoa; phylum Arthropoda; class Insecta; order Hymenoptera; family Apidae; genus Xylocopa; species Xylocopa violacea. The sequence goes on from CAXAJV010000078.1 coordinate 2,211,502, forward strand.
CCAACCTATCATCTCGGCGGTTATATTTGACAACATTCCTGGCGAGTTGGCTACTCCTTCTACGTGGGACCTTTATATACATCAGTAACGTAATATAACCTAACCTAACCCAATCTAGGATCTCGGCGGTAATATTTGACCACATTCCTGGCTTGTTGCCTCTACGTCTCCGTGGGGCCTTTATATACATCCATAACGTAATATAACCTAACCTAACCCAACCTAACATCTCCGCGGTATTATTTGATAACATACCTGGCGAGTTGGCTTCCACGTCTCCGTGAGACCTTTATATACATCAATAACATAATATAGGCTAGCCTAACCCAATCTAACATCTCGGCGGTAATATTTGACCACATTCCTGGCTTGTTGGCCTCTACGTCTCCGTGGGACGTTTATATACTTCAATAACGTAATATAACCTAACCTGACCCAATCTAGTATCTCGGCGGTAATATTTGACCACATTCCTAGCGAGTTGGCCTCTACGTCTCCGTGGGACCTTTATATACATCAATAACGTAATATAACCTAACCTAACCCAATCTAACATCTCGGCGGTAATATTTGACTTCATTCCTGGCGAGTTGGCCTCTACGTCTCCGTTGACCTTCATATACATCAATAACGTAATATAACGTAACCTAACCCAACCTATCATCTCGGCGGTTATATTTGACAACATTCCTGGCGAGTTGGCTTCTCCGTCTCCGTGGGACCTTTATATGCATCAATAACGTAATATAACCTAACCTAACCCAACCTAACATCTCCGAGGTATTATTTGACAACATACCTGGCGAGTTGGCCTCCACGTCTCCGTGGGACCTTTATATACATCAATAACATAATATAAGCTAGCCTAACCTAATCTAACATCTCGGCGGTAATGTTTGACCACATTCCTGGCGAGTTGGCCTCTACGTCTCCGTGGGACCTTTATATACATCAATAACGTAATATAACCTAACCTAACCCAACCTAACATCTCGGCGGTAATATTTGACAACATTCCTGGCGAGTTGGCTTCTCCGTCCCCGTGGGACCATTATATACATCAATGACGTAATATAACCTAACCTAACCCAACCTAACATCTCGGCGGTAATATTTGACGACATTCCTGGCGAGTTGGCCTCTACGTCTCCGAGGGACCTTCATATACACCAATGACGAAATATAACCTAACCTATCCTAACCTATCATCTCGGCGGTAACATTTGACAACATTCCTAGCGAGTTGGCCTCTACGTCTCCGTGGGACCTTTATATACATCAATAACGTAATATAACCTAACCTAACCCAATCTAACATCTCGGCGGTAATATTTCACATCATTCCTGGCGAGTTGGCCTCTACGTCTCCGTTGACCTTCATATACATCAATAACGTAATATAACGTAACCTAACCCAACCTATCATCTCGGCGGTTATATTTGACAACATTCCTGGCGAGTTGGCTTCTCCTTCTCCGTGGGACCTTTATATACATCAGTAACGTAATATAACCTAACCTAACCCAATCTAGGATCTCGGCGGTAATATTTGACCACATTCCTGGCTTGTTGCCTCTACGTCTCCGTGAGGCCTTTATATACATCCATAACGTAATATAACCTAACCTAACCCAACCTAACATCTCCGCGGTATTATTTGATAACATACCTGCGAGTTGGCTTCCACGTCTCCGTGGGACCTTTATATACATCTATAACGAAATATAACCTAACCTAAATCAACCTATCATCTCGGCGATAATATTTGACAAGATTCCTGGCGAGTTGGCCTCTACGTCTCCGTGGGATATTTATATACATCAATAACGTAATATAACATAACCTAAACCAATCTAGCATCTCGGCGGTAATATTTGACCACATTCCTGGCTTGTTGGCCTCTACGTCTCCGTGAGACCTTTATATACATCTATAACGTAATATAACCTAACCTAACCCAAGCTAACTTCTCGGCGGTAATATTTGAAAACATACCTGGCTAGGTGGCCTCTACGTCTCCGTGGGATATTTATATACATCAATAATATAATATAAGCTAGCCTAACCCATCCTAACATCTCCGCGGTAATATTTGACAACATACCTGGCGAGTTGGCCTCTACGTCTCCGTGGGCCCTTCATATACATCAATAACGTAATATAACCTAACCTAACCCAATCTAGCATCTCGGCGGTAATATTTGACCACATTCCTGGCTTGTTGGCCTCTACGTCTCCGTGGGACCTTTATATACATCAATAACATAATATAAGCTAGCCTAACCCAATCTAACATCTCGGCGGTAATATTTGACCACATTCCTGGCTTGTTGGCCTCTACGTCTCCGTGGGACGTTTATATACTTCAATAACGTAATATAACCTAACCTGACCCAATCTAGTATCTCGGCGGTAATATTTGACCACATTCCTAGCGAGTTGGCATCTACGTCTCCGTGGGACCTTTATATACATCAATAATGTAATATAACCTAACCTAACCCAATCTAACATCTCGGCGGTAATATTTGACATCATTCCTGGCGAGTTGGCCTCTACGTCTCCGTTGACCTTCATATACATCAATAACGTAATATAACGTAACCTAACCCAACCTATCATCTCGGCGGTTATATTTGACAACATTCCTGGCGAGTTGGCTTCTCCGTCTCCGTGGGACCTTTATATGCATCAATAACGTAATATAACCTAACCTAACCCAACCTAACATCTCCGGGGTATTATTTGACAACATACCTGGCGAGTTGGCCTCCACGTCTCCGTGGGACCTTTATATACATCAATAACATAATATAAGCTAGCCTAACCTAATCTATCATGTCGGCGGTAATGTTTGACCACATTCCTGGCGAGTTGGCCTCTACGTCTCCGTGGGACCTTTATATACATCAATAACGTAATATAACCTAACCTAACCCAACCTAACATCTCGGCGGTAATATTTGACAACATTCCTGGCGAGTTGGCCTCTACGTCTCCGTGGGATCTTTATATACATCAATAACGTAATATAACATAACCTAACCCAATCTAACATCTCGGCGGTAATATTTGACCACATTCCTGGCTAGTTGGCCTCTACGTCTCCGAGGGACCTTCATATACACCAATAACGAAATATAACCTAACCTATCCTAACCTATCATCCCGGCGGTAACATTTGACAACATTCCCGGCGAGTTGGCCTCTACGTCTCCGTGGGACCTTTATATACATCAGTAACGTAATATAACCTAACCTAAACCAACGTAACATCTCGGCGGTAATATTTGAAAACATTCCTGGCGAGTTGGCCTTTCCGTCTCCGTGGGACCTTCACATACATCAATAACGTAATATAACCTAACCTAACCCAATCTAGCATCTCGGCGGTAATATTTGACCACATTCCTGGCTTGTTGGCCTCTACGTCTCCGTGGGACCTTTATATACATCAATAACATAATATAAGCTAGCCTAACCTAATCTAACATCTCGGCGGTAATGTTTGACCACATTCCTGGCGAGTTGGCCTCTACGTCTCCGTGGGACCTTTATATACATCAATAACGTAATATAACCTAACCTAACCCAACCTAACATCTCGGCGGTAATATTTGACAACATTCCTGGCGAGTTGGCTTCTCCGTCCCCGTGGGACCTTTATATACATCAATAACGTAATATAACCTAACCTAACCCAATCTAACATCTCGGCGGTAATATTTGACTTCATTCCTGGCGAGTTGGCCTCTACGTCTCCGTTGACCTTCATATACATCAATAACGTAATATAACGTAACCTAACCCAACCTATCATCTCGGCGGTTATATTTGACAACATTCCTGGCGAGTTGGCTTCTCCGTCTCCGTGGGACCTTTATATGCATCAATAACGTAATATAACCTAACCTAACCCAACCTAACATCTCCGGGGTATTATTTGACAACATACCTGGCGAGTTGGCCTCCACGTCTCCGTGGGACCTTTATATACATCAATAACATAATATAAGCTAGCCTAACCTAATCTAACATCTCGGCGGTAATGTTTGACCACATTCCTGGCGAGTTGGCCTCTACGTCTCCGTGGGACCTTTATATACATCAATAACGTAATATAACCTAACCTAACCCAACCTAACATCTCGGCGGTAATATTTGACAACATTCCTGGCGAGTTGGCTTCTCCGTCCCCGTGGGACCATTATATACATTAATGACGTAATATAACCTAACCTAAGCCAACCTAACATCTCGGCGGTAATATTTGACGACATTCCTGGCGAGTTGGCCTCTACGTTTCCGTGGGACCTTTATATACTTCAATAACGTAATATTACCTAACCTAAATCAACCTATCATCTCGGCGATAATATTTGACAAGATTCCTGGCGAGTTGGCCTCTACGTCTCCGTGGGATCTTTATATACATCAATAACGAAATATAAACTAACCTAAATCAACCTACCATCTCGGCGATAATATTTGACAAGATTCCTGGCGAGTTGGCCTCTACGTCTCCGTGGGATCTTTATATACATCAATAACGTAATATAACATAACCTAACCCTATCTAACATCTCGGCGGTAATATTTGACCACATTCCTGGCTAGTTGGCCTCTACGTCTCCGAGGGACCTTCATATACACCAATGACGAAATATAACCTAACCTATCCTAACCTATCATCTCGGCGGTAACATTTGACAACATTCCCGGCGAGTTGGCCTCTACGTGTCCGTGGGACCTTTATATACATCAATAACGTAATATAACCTAACCTAACCCAACCTATCATCTCGGCGGTTATATTTGACAACATTCCTGCCGAGTTGGCTTCTCCTTCTCCGTGGGACCTTTATATACATCAGTAACGTAATATAACCTAACCTAACCCAATCTAGAATCTCGACGGTAATATTTGACCACATTCATGGCTTGTTGGCCTCTACGTCTCCGTGGGACCTTTATATACATCAATAACGTAATATAACCTAACCTAACACAATCTAACATCTCGGCGGTAATATTTGACTTCATTCCTGGCGAGTTGGCCTCTACGTCTCCGTTGACCTTCATATACATCAATAACGTAATATAACGTAACCTAACCCAACCTATCATCTCGGCGGTTATATTTGACAACATTCCTGGCGAGTTGGCTTCTCCGTCTCCGTGGGACCTTTATATGCATCAATAACGTAATATAACCTAACCTAACCCAACCTAACATCTCCGGGGTATTATTTGACAACATACCTGGCGAGTTGGCCTCCACGTCTCCGTGGGACCTTTATATACATCAATAACATAATATAAGCTAGCCTAACCTAATCTAACATGTCGGCGGTAATGTTTGACCACATTCCTGGCGAGTTGGCCTCTACGTCTCCGTGGGACCTTTATATACATCAATAACGTAATATAACATAACCTAACCCAATCTAACATCTCGGCGGTAATATTTGACCACATTCCTGGCTAGTTGGCCTCTACGTCTCCGAGGGACCTTCATATACACCAATAACGAAATATAACCTAACCTATCCTAACCTATCATCTCGGCGGTAACATTTGACAACATTCCCGGCGAGTTGGCCTCTACGTCTCCGTGGGACCTTTATATACATCAGTAACGTAATATAACCTAACCTAAACCAACGTAACATCTCGGCGGTAATATTTGAAAACATTCCTGGCGAGTTGGCCTTTCCGTCTCCGTGGGACCTTCACATACATCAATAACGTAATATAACCTAACCTAACTCAATCTAGCATCTCGGCGGTAATATTTGACCACATTCCTGGCTTGTTGGCCTCTACGTCTCCGTGGGACCTTTATATACATCAATAACATAATATAAGCTAGCCTAACCTAATCTAACATCTCGGCGGTAATGTTTGACCACATTCCTGGCGAGTTGGCCTCTACGTCTCCGTGGGACCTTTATATACATCAATAACGTAATATAACCTAACCTAACCCAACCTAACATCTCGGCGGTAATATTTGACAACATTCCTGGCGAGTTGGCTTCTCCGTCCCCGTGGGACCTTTATATACATCAATAACGTAATATAACCTAACCTAACCCAATCTAACATCTCGGCGGTAATATTTGACTTCATTCCTGGCGAGTTGGCCTCTACGTCTCCGTTGACCTTCATATACATCAATAACGTAATATAACGTAACCTAACCCAACCTATCATCTCGGCGGTTATATTTGACAACATTCCTGGCGAGTTGGCTTCTCCGTCTCCGTGGGACCTTTATATGCATCAATAACGTAATATAACCTAACCTAACCCAACCTAACATCTCCGGGGTATTATTTGACAACATACCTGGCGAGTTGGCCTCCACGTCTCCGTGGGACCTTTATATACATCAATAGCATAATATAAGCTAGCCTAACCTAATCTAACATCTCGGCGGTAATGTTTGACCACATTCCTGGCGAGTTGGCCTCTACGTCTCCGTGGGACCTTTATATACATCAATAACGTAATATAACCTAACCTAACCCAACCTAACATCTCGGCGGTAATATTTGACAACATTCCTGGCGAGTTGGCTTCTCCGTCCCCGTGGGACCATTATATACATTAATGACGTAATATAACCTAACCTAAGCCAACCTAACATCTCGGCGGTAATATTTGACGACATTCCTGGCGAGTTGGCCTCTACGTTTCCGTGGGACCTTTATATACTTCAATAACGTAATATTACCTAACCTAAATCAACCTATCATCTCGGCGATAATATTTGACAAGATTCCTGGCGAGTTGGCCTCTACGTCTCCGTGGGATCTTTATATACATCAATAACGAAATATAAACTAACCTAAATCAACCTACCATCTCGGCGATAATATTTGACAAGATTCCTGGCGAGTTGGCCTCTACGTCTCCGTGGGATCTTTATATACATCAATAACGTAATATAACATAACCTAACCCTATCTAACATCTCGGCGGTAATATTTGACCACATTCCTGGCTAGTTGGCCTCTACGTCTCCGAGGGACCTTCATATACACCAATGACGAAATATAACCTAACCTATCCTAACCTATCATCTCGGCGGTAACATTTGACAACATTCCCGGCGAGTTGGCCTCTACGTGTCCGTGGGACCTTTATATACATCAATAACGTAATATAACCTAACCTAACCCAACCTATCATCTCGGCGGTTATATTTGACAACATTCCTGCCGAGTTGGCTTCTCCTTCTCCGTGGGACCTTTATATACATCAGTAACGTAATATAACCTAACCTAACCCAATCTAGAATCTCGACGGTAATATTTGACCACATTCATGGCTTGTTGGCCTCTACGTCTCCGTGGGACCTTTATATACATCAATAACGTAATATAACCTAACCTAACACAATCTAACATCTCGGCGGTAATATTTGACTTCATTCCTGGCGAGTTGGCCTCTACGTCTCCGTTGACCTTCATATACATCAATAACGTAATATAACGTAACCTAACCCAACCTATCATCTCGGCGGTTATATTTGACAACATTCCTGGCGAGTTGGCTTCTCCGTCTCCGTGGGACCTTTATATGCATCAATAACGTAATATAACCTAACCTAACCCAACCTAACATCTCCGGGGTATTATTTGACAACATACCTGGCGAGTTGGCCTCCACGTCTCCGTGGGACCTTTATATACATCAATAACATAATATAAGCTAGCCTAACCTAATCTAACATGTCGGCGGTAATGTTTGACCACATTCCTGGCGAGTTGGCCTCTACGTCTCCGTGGGACCTTTATATACATCAATAACGTAATATAACATAACCTAACCCAATCTAACATCTCGGCGGTAATATTTGACCACATTCCTGGCTAGTTGGCCTCTACGTCTCCGAGGGACCTTCATATACACCAATAACGAAATATAACCTAACCTATCCTAACCTATCATCTCGGCGGTAACATTTGACAACATTCCCGGCGAGTTGGCCTCTACGTCTCCGTGGGACCTTTATATACATCAGTAACGTAATATAACCTAACCTAAACCAACGTAACATCTCGGCGGTAATATTTGAAAACATTCCTGGCGAGTTGGCCTTTCCGTCTCCGTGGGACCTTCACATACATCAATAACGTAATATAACCTAACCTAACCCTATCTAGCATCTCGGCGGTAATATTTGACCACATTCCTGGCTTGTTGGCCTCTACGTCTCCGTGGGACCTTTATATACATCAATAACATAATATAAGCTAGCCTAACCTAATCTAACATCTCGGCGGTAATGTTTGACCACATTCCTGGCGAGTTGGCCTCTACGTCTCCGTGGGACCTTTATATACATCAATAACGTAATATAACCTAACCTAACCCAACCTAACATCTCGGCGGTAATATTTGACAACATTCCTGGCGAGTTGGCTTCTCCGTCCCCGTGGGACCTTTATATACATCAATGACGTAATATAACCTAACCTAACCCAACCTAACATCTCGGCGGTAATATTGGACGACATTCCTGGCGAGTTGGCTTCTCCTTCTCCGTGGGACCTTTATATACATCAGTAACGTAATATAACCTAACCTAACCCAATCTAGGATCTCGACGGTAATATTTGACCACATTCCTGGCTTGTTGGCCTCTACGTCTCCTTGGGACCTTTATATACATCAATAACGTAATATAACCTAACCTAACCCAATCTAACATCTCGGCGGTAATATTTCACATCATTCCTGGCGAGTTGGCCTCTACGTCTCCGTTGACCTTCATATACATCAATAACGTAATATAACGTAACCTAACCCAACCTATCATCTCGGCGGTTATATTTGACAACATTCCTGGCGAGTTGGCTTCTCCTTCTCCGTGGGACCTTTATATACATCAGTAACGTAATATAACCTAACCTAACCCAATCTAGGATCTCGGCGGTAATATTTGACCACATTCCTGGCTTGTTGCCTCTACGTCTCCGTGAGGCCTTTATATACATCCATAACGTAATATAACCTAACCTAACCCAACCTAACATCTCCGGGGTATTATTTGACAACATACCTGGCGAGTTGGCCTCCACGTCTCCGTGGGACCTTTATATACATCAATAACGTAATATAAGCTAGCCTAACCTAATCTATCATCTCGGCGATAATATTTGACAAGATTCCTGGCGAGTTGGCCTCTACGTCTCCGTGGGATCTTTATATACATCAATAACGTAATATAACATAACCTAACCCAATCTAACATCTCGGCGGTAATATTTGACCACATTCCTGGCTAGTTGGCCTCTACGTCTCCGAGGGACCTTCATATACACCAATAACGAAATATAACCTAACCTATCCTAACCTATCATCTCGGCGGTAACATTTGACAACATTCCCGGCGAGTTGGCCTCTACGTCTCCGTGGGACCTTTATATACATCAGTAACGTAATATAACCTAACCTAAACCAACGTAACATCTCGGCGGTAATATTTGAAAACATTCCTGGCGAGTTGGCCTTTCCGTCTCCGTGGGACCTTCACATACATCAATAACGTAATATAACCTAACCTAACCCAATCTAGCATCTCGGCGGTAATATTTGACCACATTCCTGGCTTGTTGGCCTCTACGTCTCCGTGGGACCTTTATATACATCAATAACATAATATAAGCTAGCCTAACCTAATCTAACATCTCGGCGGTAATGTTTGACCATATTCCTGGCGAGTTGGCCTCTACGTCTCCGTGGGACCTTTATATACATCAATAACGTAATATAACCTAACCTAACCCAACCTAACATCTCGGCGGTAATATTTGACAACATTCCTGGCGAGTTGGCTTCTCCGTCCGCGTGGGACCTTTATATACATCAATAACGTAATATAACCTAACCTAACCCAATCTAACATCTCGGCGGTAATATTTGACTTCATTCCTGGCGAGTTGGCCTCTACGTCTCCGTTGACCTTCATATACATCAATAACGTAATATAACGTAACCTAACCCAACCTATCATCTCGGCGGTTATATTTGACAACATTCCTGGCGAGTTGGCTTCTCCGTCTCCGTGGTACCTTTATATGCATCAATAACGTAATATAACCTAACCTAACCCAACCTAACATCTCCGGGGTATTATTTGACAACATACCTGGCGAGTTGGCCTCCACGTCTCCGTGGGACCTTTATATACATCAATAACATAATATAAGCTAGCCTAACCTAATCTAACATCTCGGCGGTAATGTTTGACCACATTCCTGGCGAGTTGGCCTCTACGTCTCCGTGGGACCTTTATATACATCAATAACGTAATATAACCTAACCTAACCCAACCTAACATCTCGGCGGTAATATTTGACAACATTCCTGGCGGGTTGGCTTCTCCGTCCCCGTGGGACCATTATATACATTAATGACGTAATATAACCTAACCTAAGCCAACCTAACATCTCGGCGGTAATATTTGACGACATTCCTGGCGAGTTGGCCTCTACGTTTCCGTGGGACCTTTATATACTTCAATAACGTAATATAACCTAACCTAAATCAACCTATCATCTCGGCGATAATATTTGACAAGATTCCTGGCGAGTTGGCCTCTACGTCTCCGTGGGATCTTTATATACATCAATAACGAAATATAAACTAACCTAAATCAACCTACCATCTCGGCGATAATATTTGACAAGATTCCTGGCGAGTTGGCCTCTACGTCTCCGTGGGATCTTTATATACATCAATAACGTAATATAACATAACCTAACCCTATCTAACATCTCGGCGGTAATATTTGACCACATTCCTGGCTAGTTGGCCTCTACGTCTCCGAGGGACCTTCATATACACCAATGACGAAATATAACCTAACCTATCCTAACCTATCATCTCGGCGGTAACATTTGACAACATTCCCGGCGAGTTGGCCTCTACGTGTCCGTGGGACCTTTATATACATCAATAACGTAATATAACCTAACCTAACCCAACCTATCATCTCGGCGGTTATATTTGACAACATTCCTGGCGAGTTGGCTTCTCCTTCTCCGTGGGACCTTTATATACATCAGTAACGTAATATAACCTAACCTAACCCAATCTAGAATCTCGACGGTAATATTTGACCACATTCATGGCTTGTTGGCCTCTACGTCTCCGTGGGACCTTTATATACATCAATAACGTAATATAACCTAACCTAACCCAATCTAACATCTCGGCGGTAATATTTGACTTCATTCCTGGCGAGTTGGCCTCTACGTCTCCGTTGACCTTCATATACATCAATAACGTAATATAACGTAACCTAACCCAACCTATCATCTCGGCGGTTATATTTGACAACATTCCTGGCGAGTTGGCTTCTCCGTCTCCGTGAGACCTTTATATGCATCAATAACGTAATATAACCTAACCTAACCCAACCTAACATCTCCGGGGTATTATTTGACAACATACCTGGCGAGTTGGCCTCCACGTCTCCGTGGGACCTTTATATACATCAATAACATAATATAAGCTAGCCTAACCTAATCTAACATGTCGGCGGTAATGTTTGACCACATTCCTGGCGAGTTGGCCTCTACGTCTCCGTGGGACCTTTATATACATCAATAACGTAATATAACATAACCTAACCCAATCTAACATCTCGGCGGTAATATTTGACCACATTCCTGGCTAGTTGGCCTCTACGTCTCCGAGGGACCTTCATATACACCAATAACGAAATATAACCTAACCTATCCTAACCTATCATCTCGGCGGTAACATTTGACAACATTCCCGGCGAGTTGGCCTCTACGTCTCCGTGGGACCTTTATATACATCAGTAACGTAATATAACCTAACCTAAACCAACGTAACATCTCGGCGGTAATATTTGAAAACATTCCTGGCGAGTTGGCCTTTCCGTCTCCGTGGGACCTTCACATACATCAATAACGTAATATAACCTAACCTAACCCAATCTAGCATCTCGGCGGTAATATTTGACCACATTCCTGGCTTGTTGGCCTCTACGTCTCCGTGGGACCTTTATATACATCAATAACATAATATAAGCTAGCCTAACCTAATCTAACATCTCGGCGGTAATGTTTGACCACATTCCTGGCGAGTTGGCCTCTACGTCTCCGTGGGACCTTTATATACATCAATAACGTAATATAACCTAACCTAACCCAACCTAACATCTCGGCGGTAATATTTGACAACATTCCTGGCGAGTTGGCTTCTCCGTCCCCGTGGGACCTTTATATACATCAATGACGTAATATAACCTAACCTAACCCAACCTAACATCTCGGCGGTAATATTTGACGACATTCCTGGCGAGTTGGCTTCTCCTTCTCCGTGGGACCTTTATATACATCAGTAACGTAATATAACCTAACCTAACCCAATCTAGGATCTCGACGGTAATATTTGACCACATTCCTGGCTTGTTGGCCTCTACGTCTCCGTGGGACCTTTATATACATCAATAACGTAATATAACCTAACCTAACCCAATCTAACATCTCGGCGGTAATATTTCACATCATTCCTGGCGAGTTGGCCTCTACGTCTCCGTTGACCTTCATATACATCAATAACGTAATATAACGTAACCTAACCCAACCTATCATCTCGGCGGTTATATTTGACAACATTCCTGGCGAGTTGGCTTCTCCTTCTCCGTGGGACCTTTATATACATCAGTAACGTAATATAACCTATCCTAACCCAATCTAGGATCTCGGCGGTAATATTTGACCACATTCCTGGCTTGTTGCCTCTACGTCTCCGTGAGGCCTTTATATACATCCATAACGTAATATAACCTAACCTAACCCAACCTAACATCTCCGGGGTATTATTTGACAACATACCTGGCGAGTTGGCCTCCACGTCTCCGTGGGACCTTTATATACATCAATAACGTAATATAAGCTAGCCTAACCTAATCTATCATCTCGGCGATAATATTTGACAAGATTCCTGGCGAGTTGGCCTCTACGTCTCCGTGGGATCTTTATATACATCAATAACGTAATATAACATAACCTAACCCAATCTAACATCTCGGCGGTAATATTTGACCACATTCCTGGCTAGTTGGCCTCTACGTCTCCGAGGGACCTTCATATACACCAATAACGAAATATAACCTAACCTATCCTAACCTATCATCTCGGCGGTAACATTTGACAACATTCCCGGCGAGTTGGCCTCTACGTCTCCGTGGGACCTTTATATACATCAGTAACGTAATATAACCTAACCTAAACCAACGTAACATCTCGGCGGTAATATTTGAAAACATTCCTGGCGAGTTGGCCTTTCCGTCTCCGTGGGACCTTCACATACATCAATAACGTAATATAACCTAACCTAACCCAATCTAGCATCTCGGCGGTAATATTTGACCACATTCCTGGCTTGTTGGCCTCTACGTCTCCGTGGGACCTTTATATACATCAATAACATAATATAAGCTAGCCTAACCTAATCTAACATCTCGGCGGTAATGTTTGACCATATTCCTGGCGAGTTGGCCTCTACGTCTCCGTGGGACCTTTATATACATCAATAACGTAATATAACCTAACCTAACCCAACCTAACATCTCGGCGGTAATATTTGACAACATTCCTGGCGAGTTGGCTTCTCCGTCCCCGTGGGACCTTTATATACATCAATAACGTAATATAACCTAACCTAACCCAATCTAACATCTCGGCGGTAATATTTGACTTCATTCCTGGCGAGTTGGCCTCTACGTCTCCGTTGACCTTCATATACATCAATAACGTAATATAACGTAACCTAACCCAACCTATCATCTCGGCGGTTATATTTGACAACATTCCTGGCGAGTTGGCTTCTCCGTCTCCGTGGGACCTTTATATGCATCAATAACGTAATATAACCTAACCTAACCCAACCTAACATCTCCGGGGTATTATTTGACAACATACCTGGCGAGTTGGCCTCCACGTCTCCGTGGGACCTTTATATACATCAATAACATAATATAAGCTAGCCTAACCTAATCTAACATCTCGGCGGTAATGTTTGACCACATTCCTGGCGAGTTGGCCTCTACGTCTCCGTGGGACCTTTATATACATCAATAACGTAATATAACCTAACCTAACCCAACCTAACATCTCGGCGGTAATATTTGACAACATTCCTGGCGAGTTGGCTTCTCCGTCCCCGTGGGACCATTATATACATTAATGACGTAATATAACCTAACCTAAGCCAACCTAACATCTCGGCGGTAATATTTGACGACATTCCTGGCGAGTTGGCCTCTACGTTTCCGTGGGACCTTTATATACTTCAATAACGTAATATAACCTAACCTAAATCAACCTATCATCTCGGCGATAATATTTGACAAGATTCCTGGCGAGTTGGCCTCTACGTCTCCGTGGGATCTTTATATACATCAATAACGAAATATAAACTAACCTAAATCAACCTACCATCTCGGCGATAATATTTGACAAGATTCCTGGCGAGTTGGCCTCTACGTCTCCGTGGGATCTTTATATACATCAATAACGTAATATAACATAACCTAACCCTATCTAACATCTCGGCGGTAATATTTGACCACATTCCTGGCTAGTTGGCCTCTACGTCTCCGAGGGACCTTCATATACACCAATGACGAAATATAACCTAACCTATCCTAACCTATCATCTCGGCGGTAACATTTGACAACATTCCCGGCGAGTTGGCCTCTACGTGTCCGTGGGACCTTTATATACATCAATAACGTAATATAACCTAACCTAACCCAACCTATCATCTCGGCGGTTATATTTGACAACATTCCTGGCGAGTTGGCTTCTCCTTCTCCGTGGGACCTTTATATACATCAGTAACGTAATATAACCTAACCTAACCCAATCTAGAATCTCGACGGTAATATTTGACCACATTCATGGCTTGTTGGCCTCTACGTCTCCGTGGGACCTTTATATACATCAATAACGTAATATAACCTAACCTAACCCAATCTAACATCTCGGCGGTAATATTTGACTTCATTCCTGGCGAGTTGGCCTCTACGTCTCCGTTGACCTTCATATACATCAATAACGTAATATAACGTAACCTAACCCAACCTATCATCTCGGCGGTTATATTTGACAACATTCCTGGCGAGTTGGCTTCTCCGTCTCCGTGAGACCTTTATATGCATCAATAACGTAATATAACCTAACCTAACCCAACCTAACATCTCCGGGGTATTATTTGACAACATACCTGGCGAGTTGGCCTCCACGTCTCCGTGGGACCTTTATATACATCAATAACATAATATAAGCTAGCCTAACCTAATCTAACATGTCGGCGGTAATGTTTGACCACATTCCTGGCGAGTTGGCCTCTACGTCTCCGTGGGACCTTTATATACATCAATAACGTAATATAACATAACCTAACCCAATCTAACATCTCGGCGGTAATATTTGACCACATTCCTGGCTAGTTGGCCTCTACGTCTCCGAGGGACCTTCATATACACCAATAACGAAATATAACCTAACCAATCCTAACCTATCATCTCGGCGGTAACATTTGACAACATTCCCGGCGAGTTGGCCTCTACGTCTCCGTGGGACCTTTATATACATCAGTAACGTAATATAACCTAACCTAAACCAACGTAACATCTCGGCGGTAATATTTGAAAACATTCCTGGCGAGTTGGCCTTTCCGTCTCCGTGGGACCTTCACATACATCAATAACGTAATATAAGCTAGCCTAACCTAATCTATCATCTCGGCGATAATATTTGACAAGATTCCTGGCGAGTTGGCCTCTACGTCTCCGTGGGATCTTTATATACATCAATAACGTAATATAACATAACCTAACCCAATCTAACATCTCGGCGGTAATATTTGACCACATTCCTGGCTAGTTGGCCTCTACGTCTCCGAGGGACCTTCATATACACCAATAACGAAATATAACCTAACCTATCCTAACCTATCATCTCGGCGGTAACATTTGACAACATTCCCGGCGAGTTGGCCTCTACGTCTCCGTGGGACCTTTATATACATCAGTAACGTAATATAACCTAACCTAAACCAACGTAACATCTCGGCGGTAATATTTGAAAACATTCCTGGCGAGTTGGCCTTTCCGTCTCCGTGGGACCTTCACATACATCAATAACGTAATATAACCTAACCTAACCCAATCTAGCATCTCGGCGGTAATATTTGACCACATTCCTGGCTTGTTGGCCTCTACGTCTCCGTGGGACCTTTATATACATCAATAACATAATATAAGCTAGCCTAACCTAATCTAACATCTCGGCGGTAATGTTTGACCATATTCCTGGCGAGTTGGCCTCTACGTCTCCGTGGGATCTTTATATACATCAATAACGTAATATAACCTAACCTAACCCAACCTAACATCTCGGCGGTAATATTTGACAACATTCCTGGCGAGTTGGCTTCTCCGTCCCCGTGGGACCTTTATATACATCAATAACGTAATATAACCTAACCTAACCCAATCTAACATCTCGGCGGTAATATTTGACTTCATTCCTGGCGAGTTGGCCTCTACGTCTCCGTTGACCTTCATATACATCAATAACGTAATATAACGTAACCTAACCCAACCTATCATCTCGGCGGTTATATTTGACAACATTCCTGGCGAGTTGGCTTCTCCGTCTCCGTGGGACCTTTATATGCATCAATAACGTAATATAACCTAACCTAACCCAACCTAACATCTCCGGGGTATTATTTGACAACATACCTGGCGAGTTGGCCTCCACGTCTCCGTGGGACCTTTATATACATCAATAACATAATATAAGCTAGCCTAACCTAATCTAACATCTCGGCGGTAATGTTTGACCACATTCCTGGCGAGTTGGCCTCTACGTCTCCGTGGGACCTTTATATACATCAATAACGTAATATAACCTAACCTAACCCAACCTAACATCTCGGCGGTAATATTTGACAACATTCCTGGCGAGTTGGCTTCTCCGTCCCCGTGGGACCATTATATACATTAATGACGTAATATAACCTAACCTAAGCCAACCTAACATCTCGGCGGTAATATTTGACGACATTCCTGGCGAGTTGGCCTCTACGTTTCCGTGGGACCTTTATATACTTCAATAACGTAATATAACCTAACCTAAATCAACCTATCATCTCGGCGATAATATTTGACAAGATTCCTGGCGAGTTGGCCTCTACGTCTCCGTGGGATCTTTATATACATCAATAACGAAATATAAACTAACCTAAATCAACCTACCATCTCGGCGATAATATTTGACAAGATTCCTGGCGAGTTGGCCTCTACGTCTCCGTGGGATCTTTATATACATCAATAACGTAATATAACATAACCTAACCCTATCTAACATCTCGGCGGTAATATTTGACCACATTCCTGGCTAGTTGGCCTCTACGTCTCCGAGGGACCTTCATATACACCAATGACGAAATATAACCTAACCTATCCTAACCTATCATCTCGGCGGTAACATTTGACAACATTCCCGGCGAGTTGGCCTCTACGTGTCCGTGGGACCTTTATATACATCAATAACGTAATATAACCTAACCTAACCCAACCTATCATCTCGGCGGTTATATTTGACAACATTCCTGGCGAGTTGGCTTCTCCTTCTCCGTGGGACCTTTATATACATCAGTAACGTAATATAACCTAACCTAACCCAATCTAGAATCTCGACGGTAATATTTGACCACATTCATGGCTTGTTGGCCTCTACGTCTCCGTGGGACCTTTATATACATCAATAACGTAATATAACCTAACCTAACCCAATCTAACATCTCGGCGGTAATATTTGACTTCATTCCTGGCGAGTTGGCCTCTACGTCTCCGTTGACCTTCATATACATCAATAACGTAATATAACGTAACCTAACCCAACCTATCATCTCGGCGGTTATATTTGACAACATTCCTGGCGAGTTGGCTTCTCCGTCTCCGTGAGACCTTTATATGCATCAATAACGTAATATAACCTAACCTAACCCAACCTAACATCTCCGGGGTATTATTTGACAACATACCTGGCGAGTTGGCCTCCACGTCTCCGTGGGACCTTTATATACATCAATAACATAATATAAGCTAGCCTAACCTAATCTAACATGTCGGCGGTAATGTTTGACCACATTCCTGGCGAGTTGGCCTCTACGTCTCCGTGGGACCTTTATATACATCAATAACGTAATATAACATAACCTAACCCAATCTAACATCTCGGCGGTAATATTTGACCACATTCCTGGCTAGTTGGCCTCTACGTCTCCGAGGGACCTTCATATACACCAATAACGAAATATAACCTAACCTATCCTAACCTATCATCTCGGCGGTAACATTTGACAACATTCCCGGCGAGTTGGCCTCTACGTCTCCGTGGGACCTTTATATACATCAGTAACGTAATATAACCTAACCTAAACCAACGTAACATCTCGGCGGTAATATTTGAAAACATTCCTGGCGAGTTGGCCTTTCCGTCTCCGTGGGACCTTCACATACATCAATAACGTAATATAACCTAACCTAACCCTATCTAGCATCTCGGCGGTAATATTTGACCACATTCCTGGCTTGTTGGCCTCTACGTCTCCGTGGGACCTTTATATACATCAATAACATAATATAAGCTAGCCTAACCTAATCTAACATCTCGGCGGTAATGTTTGACCACATTCCTGGCGAGTTGGCCTCTACGTCTCCGTGGGACCTTTATATACATCAATAACGAAATATAACCTAACCTAAATCAACCTACCATCTCGGCGATAATATTTGACAAGATTCCTGGCGAGTTGGCCTCTACGTCTCCGTGGGATCTTTATATACATCAATAACGTAATATAACATAACCTAACCCTATCTAACATCTCGGCGGTAATATTTGACCACATTCCTGGCTAGTTGGCCTCTACGTCTCCGAGGGACCTTCATATACACCAATGACGAAATATAACCTAACCTATCCTAACCTATCATCTCGGCGGTACCATTTGACAACATTCCCGGCGAGTTGGCCTCTACGTGTCCGTGGGACCTTTATATACATCAATAACGTAATATAACCTAACCTAACCCAACCTATCATCTCGGCGGTTATATTTGACAACATTCCTGGCGAGTTGGCTTCTCCGTCTCCGTGGGACCTTTATATGCATCAATAACGTAATATAACCTAACCTAACCCAACCTAACATCTCCGGGGTATTATTTGTCAATATACCTGGCGAGTTGGCCTCCACGTCTCCGTGGGACCTTTATATACATCAATTACATAATATAAGCTAGCCTAACCTAATCTAACATCTCGGCGGTAATGTTTGACCACATTCCTGGCGAGTTGGCCTCTACGTCTCCGTGGGACCTTTATATACATCAATAACGTAATATAACCTAACCTAACCCAACCTAACATCTCGGCGATAATATTTGACAAGATTCCTGGCGAGTTGGCCTCTACGTCTCCGTGGGATCTTTATATACATCAATAACGAAATATAACCTAACCTAAATCAACCTACCATCTCGGCGATAATATTTGACAAGATTCCTGGCGAGTTGGCCTCTACGTCTCCGTGGGATCTTTATATACATCAATAACGTAATATAACATAACCTAACCCTATCTAACATCTCGGCGGTAATATTTGACCACATTCCTGGCTAGTTGGCCTCTACGTCTCCGAGGGACCTTCATGTACACCAATAACGAAATATAACCTAACCTATCCTAACCTATCATCTCGGCGGTAACATTTGACAACATTCCCGGCTAGTTGGCCTCTACGTGTCCGTGGGACCTTTATATACATCAGTAACGTAATATAACCTAACCTAACCCAACGTAACATCTCGGCGGTAATATTTGAAAACATTCCTGGCGAGTTGGCCTTTACGTCTCCGTGGCGCCTTCACATACATCAATAACGTAATATAACCTAACCTAACCCAATCTAGCACCTCGGAGGTAATATTTGACCACATTCCTGGCTTGTTGGCCTCTACGTCTCCGTGGGACCTTTATATACATCAATAACGTAATATAACCTAACCTAAATCAACCTACCATCTCGGCGATAATATTTGACAAGATTCCTGGCGAGTTGGCCTCTACGTCTCCGTGGGATCTTTATATACATCAATAACGTAATATAACATAACATAACACTATCTAACATCTCGGCGGTAATATTTGGCCACATTCCTGGCTAGTTGGCCTCTACGTCTCCGTGGGACCTTTATATACATCAATAACGTAATATAACCTAACCAAACCCAACCTAACATCTCGGCTGTAATATTTGACCACATTCCTGGCTTGCTGACCTCTACGTCTCCGTGAGACATTTATGTACATCTATAACGTAATATAAAATAACCTAACCCAACCTAACATCTCGGTGGTAGTATTTGAAAACATTCCTAGCGAGTTGGCCTCTACGTCTCCGTGGGACCTTTATATACATCAATAACGTAATATAACCTAACCTAACCCAATCTAACATCTCGGCGGTAATATTTCACATCATTCCTGGCGAGTTGGCCTCTACGTCTCCGTTGACCTTCATATACATCAATAACGTAATATAACGTAACCTAACCCAATCTAACATCTCGGCGGTAATATTTGACCACATTCCCGGCGAGTTGGCCTCTACGTCTCCGTGGGATCTTTATATACATCAATAACGTAATATAACCTAACCAAACCCAACCTAACATCTCGGCGGTAATATTTGACCACATTCCTGGCTTGCTGACCTCTACGTTGCCGTGAAACCTTTATATACATCTATAACGTAATATAACCTAACCTAACCCAAGCTAACTTCTCGGCGGTAATATTTGAAGACATATCTGGCGAGGTGGCCTCTACGTCTCCGTGGGACATTTATATACATCAATAACATAATATAAGCTAGCCTAACCCAACCTAACATCTCCGCGGTAATATTTGACAACATACCTGGCGAGTTGGCCTCTACGTCTCCGTGGGCCCTTCATATACATCAATAACGTAATATAACCTAACCTAACCCAATCTAGCATCTCGGCGGTAATATTTGACCACATTCCTGGCTTGTTGGCCTCTACGTCTCCGTGGGACGTTTATATACTTCAATAACGTAATATAACCTAACCTGACCCAATCTAGCATCTCGGCGGTAATATTTGACCACATTCCTAGCGGGTTGGCCTCTACGTCTCCGTGGGACCTTTATAAACATCAATAACGTAATATAACCTAACCTAACCCAATCTAACATCTCGGCGGTAATATATGACATCATTCCTGGCGAGTTGGCCTCTACGTCTCCGTTGACCTTCATATACATCAATAACGTAATATAACGTAACCTAACCCAACCTATCATCTCGGCGGTTATATTTGACAACATTCCTGGCGAGTTGGCTTCTCCGTCTCCGTGGGACCTTTATATGCATCAATAACGTAATATAACCTAACCTAACCCAACCTAACATCTCCGGGGTATTATTTGACAACATACCTGGCGAGTTGGCCTCCACGTCTCCGTGGGACCTTTATATACATCAATAACATAATATAAGCTAGCCTAACCTAATCTAACATGTCGGCGGTAATGTTTGACCACATTCCTGGCGAGTTGGCCTCTACGTCTCCGTGGGACCTTTATATACATCAATAACGTAATATAACCTAACCTAACCCAACCTAACATCTCGGCGGTAATATTTGACAACATTCCTGGCGAGTTGGCTTCTCCGTCCCCGTGGGACCTTTATATACATCAATGACGTAATATAACCTAACCTAACCCAACCTAACATCTCGGCGGTAATATTGGACGACATTCCTGGCGAGTTGGCTTCTCCTTCTCCGTGGGACCTTTATATACATCAGTAACGTAATATAACCTAACCTAACCCAATCTAGGATCTCGACGGTAATATTTGACCACATTCCTGGCTTGTTGGCCTCTACGTCTCCTTGGGACCTTTATATACATCAATAACGTAATATAACCTAACCTAACCCAATCTAACATCTCGGCGGTAATATTTCACATCATTCCTGGCGAGTTGGCCTCTACGTCTCCGTTGACCTTCATATACATCAATAACGTAATATAACGTAACCTAACCCAACCTATCATCTCGGCGGTTATATTTGACAACATTCCTGGCGAGTTGGCTTCTCCTTCTCCGTGGGACCTTTATATACATCAGTAACGTAATATAACCTAACCTAACCCAATCTAGGATCTCGGCGGTAATATTTGACCACATTCCTGGCTTGTTGCCTCTACGTCTCCGTGAGGCCTTTATATACATCCATAACGTAATATAACCTAACCTAACCCAACCTAACATCTCCGGGGTATTATTTGACAACATACCTGGCGAGTTGGCCTCCACGTCTCCGTGGGACCTTTATATACATCAATAACGTAATATAAGCTAGCCTAACCTAATCTATCATCTCGGCGATAATATTTGACAAGATTCCTGGCGAGTTGGCCTCTACGTCTCCGTGGGATCTTTATATACATCAATAACGTAATATAACATAACCTAACCCAATCTAACATCTCGGCGGTAATATTTGACCACATTCCTGGCTAGTTGGCCTCTACGTCTCCGAGGGACCTTCATATACACCAATAACGAAATATAACCTAACCTATCCTAACCTATCATCTCGGCGGTAACATTTGACAACATTCCCGGCGAGTTGGCCTCTACGTCTCCGTGGGACCTTTATATACATCAGTAACGTAATATAACCTAACCTAAACCAACGTAACATCTCGGCGGTAATATTTGAAAACATTCCTGGCGAGTTGGCCTTTCCGTCTCCGTGGGACCTTCACATACATCAATAACGTAATATAACCTAACCTAACCCAATCTAGCATCTCGGCGGTAATATTTGACCACATTCCTGGCTTGTTGGCCTCTACGTCTCCGTGGGACCTTTATATACATCAATAACATAATATAAGCTAGCCTAACCTAATCTAACATCTCGGCGGTAATGTTTGACCATATTCCTGGCGAGTTGGCCTCTACGTCTCCGTGGGACCTTTATATACATCAATAACGTAATATAACCTAACCTAACCCAACCTAACATCTCGGCGGTAATATTTGACAACATTCCTGGCGAGTTGGCTTCTCCGTCCGCGTGGGACCTTTATATACATCAATAACGTAATATAACCTAACCTAACCCAATCTAACATCTCGGCGGTAATATTTGACTTCATTCCTGGCGAGTTGGCCTCTACGTCTCCGTTGACCTTCATATACATCAATAACGTAATATAACGTAACCTAACCCAACCTATCATCTCGGCGGTTATATTTGACAACATTCCTGGCGAGTTGGCTTCTCCGTCTCCGTGGTACCTTTATATGCATCAATAACGTAATATAACCTAACCTAACCCAACCTAACATCTCCGGGGTATTATTTGACAACATACCTGGCGAGTTGGCCTCCACGTCTCCGTGGGACCTTTATATACATCAATAACATAATATAAGCTAGCCTAACCTAATCTAACATCTCGGCGGTAATGTTTGACCACATTCCTGGCGAGTTGGCCTCTACGTCTCCGTGGGACCTTTATATACATCAATAACGTAATATAACCTAACCTAACCCAACCTAACATCTCGGCGGTAATATTTGACAACATTCCTGGCGGGTTGGCTTCTCCGTCCCCGTGGGACCATTATATACATTAATGACGTAATATAACCTAACCTAAGCCAACCTAACATCTCGGCGGTAATATTTGACGACATTCCTGGCGAGTTGGCCTCTACGTTTCCGTGGGACCTTTATATACTTCAATAACGTAATATAACCTAACCTAAATCAACCTATCATCTCGGCGATAATATTTGACAAGATTCCTGGCGAGTTGGCCTCTACGTCTCCGTGGGATCTTTATATACATCAATAACGAAATATAAACTAACCTAAATCAACCTACCATCTCGGCGATAATATTTGACAAGATTCCTGGCGAGTTGGCCTCTACGTCTCCGTGGGATCTTTATATACATCAATAACGTAATATAACATAACCTAACCCTATCTAACATCTCGGCGGTAATATTTGACCACATTCCTGGCTAGTTGGCCTCTACGTCTCCGAGGGACCTTCATATACACCAATGACGAAATATAACCTAACCTATCCTAACCTATCATCTCGGCGGTAACATTTGACAACATTCCCGGCGAGTTGGCCTCTACGTGTCCGTGGGACCTTTATATACATCAATAACGTAATATAACCTAACCTAACCCAACCTATCATCTCGGCGGTTATATTTGACAACATTCCTGGCGAGTTGGCTTCTCCTTCTCCGTGGGACCTTTATATACATCAGTAACGTAATATAACCTAACCTAACCCAATCTAGAATCTCGACGGTAATATTTGACCACATTCATGGCTTGTTGGCCTCTACGTCTCCGTGGGACCTTTATATACATCAATAACGTAATATAACCTAACCTAACCCAATCTAACATCTCGGCGGTAATATTTGACTTCATTCCTGGCGAGTTGGCCTCTACGTCTCCGTTGACCTTCATATACATCAATAACGTAATATAACGTAACCTAACCCAACCTATCATCTCGGCGGTTATATTTGACAACATTCCTGGCGAGTTGGCTTCTCCGTCTCCGTGAGACCTTTATATGCATCAATAACGTAATATAACCTAACCTAACCCAACCTAACATCTCCGGGGTATTATTTGACAACATACCTGGCGAGTTGGCCTCCACGTCTCCGTGGGACCTTTATATACATCAATAACATAATATAAGCTAGCCTAACCTAATCTAACATGTCGGCGGTAATGTTTGACCACATTCCTGGCGAGTTGGCCTCTACGTCTCCGTGGGACCTTTATATACATCAATAACGTAATATAACATAACCTAACCCAATCTAACATCTCGGCGGTAATATTTGACCACATTCCTGGCTAGTTGGCCTCTACGTCTCCGAGGGACCTTCATATACACCAATAACGAAATATAACCTAACCTATCCTAACCTATCATCTCGGCGGTAACATTTGACAACATTCCCGGCGAGTTGGCCTCTACGTCTCCGTGGGACCTTTATATACATCAGTAACGTAATATAACCTAACCTAAACCAACGTAACATCTCGGCGGTAATATTTGAAAACATTCCTGGCGAGTTGGCCTTTCCGTCTCCGTGGGACCTTCACATACATCAATAACGTAATATAACCTAACCTAACCCAATCTAGCATCTCGGCGGTAATATTTGACCACATTCCTGGCTTGTTGGCCTCTACGTCTCCGTGGGACCTTTATATACATCAATAACATAATATAAGCTAGCCTAACCTAATCTAACATCTCGGCGGTAATGTTTGACCACATTCCTGGCGAGTTGGCCTCTACGTCTCCGTGGGACCTTTATATACATCAATAACGTAATATAACCTAACCTAACCCAACCTAACATCTCGGCGGTAATATTTGACAACATTCCTGGCGAGTTGGCTTCTCCGTCCCCGTGGGACCTTTATATACATCAATGACGTAATATAACCTAACCTAACCCAACCTAACATCTCGGCGGTAATATTTGACGACATTCCTGGCGAGTTGGCTTCTCCTTCTCCGTGGGACCTTTATATACATCAGTAACGTAATATAACCTAACCTAACCCAATCTAGGATCTCGACGGTAATATTTGACCACATTCCTGGCTTGTTGGCCTCTACGTCTCCGTGGGACCTTTATATACATCAATAACGTAATATAACCTAACCTAACCCAATCTAACATCTCGGCGGTAATATTTCACATCATTCCTGGCGAGTTGGCCTCTACGTCTCCGTTGACCTTCATATACATCAATAACGTAATATAACGTAACCTAACCCAACCTATCATCTCGGCGGTTATATTTGACAACATTCCTGGCGAGTTGGCTTCTCCTTCTCCGTGGGACCTTTATATACATCAGTAACGTAATATAACCTATCCTAACCCAATCTAGGATCTCGGCGGTAATATTTGACCACATTCCTGGCTTGTTGCCTCTACGTCTCCGTGAGGCCTTTATATACATCCATAACGTAATATAACCTAACCTAACCCAACCTAACATCTCCGGGGTATTATTTGACAACATACCTGGCGAGTTGGCCTCCACGTCTCCGTGGGACCTTTATATACATCAATAACGTAATATAAGCTAGCCTAACCTAATCTATCATCTCGGCGATAATATTTGACAAGATTCCTGGCGAGTTGGCCTCTACGTCTCCGTGGGATCTTTATATACATCAATAACGTAATATAACATAACCTAACCCAATCTAACATCTCGGCGGTAATATTTGACCACATTCCTGGCTAGTTGGCCTCTACGTCTCCGAGGGACCTTCATATACACCAATAACGAAATATAACCTAACCTATCCTAACCTATCATCTCGGCGGTAACATTTGACAACATTCCCGGCGAGTTGGCCTCTACGTCTCCGTGGGACCTTTATATACATCAGTAACGTAATATAACCTAACCTAAACCAACGTAACATCTCGGCGGTAATATTTGAAAACATTCCTGGCGAGTTGGCCTTTCCGTCTCCGTGGGACCTTCACATACATCAATAACGTAATATAACCTAACCTAACCCAATCTAGCATCTCGGCGGTAATATTTGACCACATTCCTGGCTTGTTGGCCTCTACGTCTCCGTGGGACCTTTATATACATCAATAACATAATATAAGCTAGCCTAACCTAATCTAACATCTCGGCGGTAATGTTTGACCATATTCCTGGCGAGTTGGCCTCTACGTCTCCGTGGGACCTTTATATACATCAATAACGTAATATAACCTAACCTAACCCAACCTAACATCTCGGCGGTAATATTTGACAACATTCCTGGCGAGTTGGCTTCTCCGTCCCCGTGGGACCTTTATATACATCAATAACGTAATATAACCTAACCTAACCCAATCTAACATCTCGGCGGTAATATTTGACTTCATTCCTGGCGAGTTGGCCTCTACGTCTCCGTTGACCTTCATATACATCAATAACGTAATATAACGTAACCTAACCCAACCTATCATCTCGGCGGTTATATTTGACAACATTCCTGGCGAGTTGGCTTCTCCGTCTCCGTGGGACCTTTATATGCATCAATAACGTAATATAACCTAACCTAACCCAACCTAACATCTCCGGGGTATTATTTGACAACATACCTGGCGAGTTGGCCTCCACGTCTCCGTGGGACCTTTATATACATCAATAACATAATATAAGCTAGCCTAACCTAATCTAACATCTCGGCGGTAATGTTTGACCACATTCCTGGCGAGTTGGCCTCTACGTCTCCGTGGGACCTTTATATACATCAATAACGTAATATAACCTAACCTAACCCAACCTAACATCTCGGCGGTAATATTTGACAACATTCCTGGCGAGTTGGCTTCTCCGTCCCCGTGGGACCATTATATACATTAATGACGTAATATAACCTAACCTAAGCCAACCTAACATCTCGGCGGTAATATTTGACGACATTCCTGGCGAGTTGGCCTCTACGTTTCCGTGGGACCTTTATATACTTCAATAACGTAATATAACCTAACCTAAATCAACCTATCATCTCGGCGATAATATTTGACAAGATTCCTGGCGAGTTGGCCTCTACGTCTCCGTGGGATCTTTATATACATCAATAACGAAATATAAACTAACCTAAATCAACCTACCATCTCGGCGATAATATTTGACAAGATTCCTGGCGAGTTGGCCTCTACGTCTCCGTGGGATCTTTATATACATCAATAACGTAATATAACATAACCTAACCCTATCTAACATCTCGGCGGTAATATTTGACCACATTCCTGGCTAGTTGGCCTCTACGTCTCCGAGGGACCTTCATATACACCAATGACGAAATATAACCTAACCTATCCTAACCTATCATCTCGGCGGTAACATTTGACAACATTCCCGGCGAGTTGGCCTCTACGTGTCCGTGGGACCTTTATATACATCAATAACGTAATATAACCTAACCTAACCCAACCTATCATCTCGGCGGTTATATTTGACAACATTCCTGGCGAGTTGGCTTCTCCTTCTCCGTGGGACCTTTATATACATCAGTAACGTAATATAACCTAACCTAACCCAATCTAGAATCTCGACGGTAATATTTGACCACATTCATGGCTTGTTGGCCTCTACGTCTCCGTGGGACCTTTATATACATCAATAACGTAATATAACCTAACCTAACCCAATCTAACATCTCGGCGGTAATATTTGACTTCATTCCTGGCGAGTTGGCCTCTACGTCTCCGTTGACCTTCATATACATCAATAACGTAATATAACGTAACCTAACCCAACCTATCATCTCGGCGGTTATATTTGACAACATTCCTGGCGAGTTGGCTTCTCCGTCTCCGTGAGACCTTTATATGCATCAATAACGTAATATAACCTAACCTAACCCAACCTAACATCTCCGGGGTATTATTTGACAACATACCTGGCGAGTTGGCCTCCACGTCTCCGTGGGACCTTTATATACATCAATAACATAATATAAGCTAGCCTAACCTAATCTAACATGTCGGCGGTAATGTTTGACCACATTCCTGGCGAGTTGGCCTCTACGTCTCCGTGGGACCTTTATATACATCAATAACGTAATATAACATAACCTAACCCAATCTAACATCTCGGCGGTAATATTTGACCACATTCCTGGCTAGTTGGCCTCTACGTCTCCGAGGGACCTTCATATACACCAATAACGAAATATAACCTAACCAATCCTAACCTATCATCTCGGCGGTAACATTTGACAACATTCCCGGCGAGTTGGCCTCTACGTCTCCGTGGGACCTTTATATACATCAGTAACGTAATATAACCTAACCTAAACCAACGTAACATCTCGGCGGTAATATTTGAAAACATTCCTGGCGAGTTGGCCTTTCCGTCTCCGTGGGACCTTCACATACATCAATAACGTAATATAAGCTAGCCTAACCTAATCTATCATCTCGGCGATAATATTTGACAAGATTCCTGGCGAGTTGGCCTCTACGTCTCCGTGGGATCTTTATATACATCAATAACGTAATATAACATAACCTAACCCAATCTAACATCTCGGCGGTAATATTTGACCACATTCCTGGCTAGTTGGCCTCTACGTCTCCGAGGGACCTTCATATACACCAATAACGAAATATAACCTAACCTATCCTAACCTATCATCTCGGCGGTAACATTTGACAACATTCCCGGCGAGTTGGCCTCTACGTCTCCGTGGGACCTTTATATACATCAGTAACGTAATATAACCTAACCTAAACCAACGTAACATCTCGGCGGTAATATTTGAAAACATTCCTGGCGAGTTGGCCTTTCCGTCTCCGTGGGACCTTCACATACATCAATAACGTAATATAACCTAACCTAACCCAATCTAGCATCTCGGCGGTAATATTTGACCACATTCCTGGCTTGTTGGCCTCTACGTCTCCGTGGGACCTTTATATACATCAATAACATAATATAAGCTAGCCTAACCTAATCTAACATCTCGGCGGTAATGTTTGACCATATTCCTGGCGAGTTGGCCTCTACGTCTCCGTGGGATCTTTATATACATCAATAACGTAATATAACCTAACCTAACCCAACCTAACATCTCGGCGGTAATATTTGACAACATTCCTGGCGAGTTGGCTTCTCCGTCCCCGTGGGACCTTTATATACATCAATAACGTAATATAACCTAACCTAACCCAATCTAACATCTCGGCGGTAATATTTGACTTCATTCCTGGCGAGTTGGCCTCTACGTCTCCGTTGACCTTCATATACATCAATAACGTAATATAACGTAACCTAACCCAACCTATCATCTCGGCGGTTATATTTGACAACATTCCTGGCGAGTTGGCTTCTCCGTCTCCGTGGGACCTTTATATGCATCAATAACGTAATATAACCTAACCTAACCCAACCTAACATCTCCGGGGTATTATTTGACAACATACCTGGCGAGTTGGCCTCCACGTCTCCGTGGGACCTTTATATACATCAATAACATAATATAAGCTAGCCTAACCTAATCTAACATCTCGGCGGTAATGTTTGACCACATTCCTGGCGAGTTGGCCTCTACGTCTCCGTGGGACCTTTATATACATCAATAACGTAATATAACCTAACCTAACCCAACCTAACATCTCGGCGGTAATATTTGACAACATTCCTGGCGAGTTGGCTTCTCCGTCCCCGTGGGACCATTATATACATTAATGACGTAATATAACCTAACCTAAGCCAACCTAACATCTCGGCGGTAATATTTGACGACATTCCTGGCGAGTTGGCCTCTACGTTTCCGTGGGACCTTTATATACTTCAATAACGTAATATAACCTAACCTAAATCAACCTATCATCTCGGCGATAATATTTGACAAGATTCCTGGCGAGTTGGCCTCTACGTCTCCGTGGGATCTTTATATACATCAATAACGAAATATAAACTAACCTAAATCAACCTACCATCTCGGCGATAATATTTGACAAGATTCCTGGCGAGTTGGCCTCTACGTCTCCGTGGGATCTTTATATACATCAATAACGTAATATAACATAACCTAACCCTATCTAACATCTCGGCGGTAATATTTGACCACATTCCTGGCTAGTTGGCCTCTACGTCTCCGAGGGACCTTCATATACACCAATGACGAAATATAACCTAACCTATCCTAACCTATCATCTCGGCGGTAACATTTGACAACATTCCCGGCGAGTTGGCCTCTACGTGTCCGTGGGACCTTTATATACATCAATAACGTAATATAACCTAACCTAACCCAACCTATCATCTCGGCGGTTATATTTGACAACATTCCTGGCGAGTTGGCTTCTCCTTCTCCGTGGGACCTTTATATACATCAGTAACGTAATATAACCTAACCTAACCCAATCTAGAATCTCGACGGTAATATTTGACCACATTCATGGCTTGTTGGCCTCTACGTCTCCGTGGGACCTTTATATACATCAATAACGTAATATAACCTAACCTAACCCAATCTAACATCTCGGCGGTAATATTTGACTTCATTCCTGGCGAGTTGGCCTCTACGTCTCCGTTGACCTTCATATACATCAATAACGTAATATAACGTAACCTAACCCAACCTATCATCTCGGCGGTTATATTTGACAACATTCCTGGCGAGTTGGCTTCTCCGTCTCCGTGAGACCTTTATATGCATCAATAACGTAATATAACCTAACCTAACCCAACCTAACATCTCCGGGGTATTATTTGACAACATACCTGGCGAGTTGGCCTCCACGTCTCCGTGGGACCTTTATATACATCAATAACATAATATAAGCTAGCCTAACCTAATCTAACATGTCGGCGGTAATGTTTGACCACATTCCTGGCGAGTTGGCCTCTACGTCTCCGTGGGACCTTTATATACATCAATAACGTAATATAACATAACCTAACCCAATCTAACATCTCGGCGGTAATATTTGACCACATTCCTGGCTAGTTGGCCTCTACGTCTCCGAGGGACCTTCATATACACCAATAACGAAATATAACCTAACCTATCCTAACCTATCATCTCGGCGGTAACATTTGACAACATTCCCGGCGAGTTGGCCTCTACGTCTCCGTGGGACCTTTATATACATCAGTAACGTAATATAACCTAACCTAAACCAACGTAACATCTCGGCGGTAATATTTGAAAACATTCCTGGCGAGTTGGCCTTTCCGTCTCCGTGGGACCTTCACATACATCAATAACGTAATATAACCTAACCTAACCCTATCTAGCATCTCGGCGGTAATATTTGACCACATTCCTGGCTTGTTGGCCTCTACGTCTCCGTGGGACCTTTATATACATCAATAACATAATATAAGCTAGCCTAACCTAATCTAACATCTCGGCGGTAATGTTTGACCACATTCCTGGCGAGTTGGCCTCTACGTCTCCGTGGGACCTTTATATACATCAATAACGAAATATAACCTAACCTAAATCAACCTACCATCTCGGCGATAATATTTGACAAGATTCCTGGCGAGTTGGCCTCTACGTCTCCGTGGGATCTTTATATACATCAATAACGTAATATAACATAACCTAACCCTATCTAACATCTCGGCGGTAATATTTGACCACATTCCTGGCTAGTTGGCCTCTACGTCTCCGAGGGACCTTCATATACACCAATGACGAAATATAACCTAACCTATCCTAACCTATCATCTCGGCGGTACCATTTGACAACATTCCCGGCGAGTTGGCCTCTACGTGTCCGTGGGACCTTTATATACATCAATAACGTAATATAACCTAACCTAACCCAACCTATCATCTCGGCGGTTATATTTGACAACATTCCTGGCGAGTTGGCTTCTCCGTCTCCGTGGGACCTTTATATGCATCAATAACGTAATATAACCTAACCTAACCCAACCTAACATCTCCGGGGTATTATTTGTCAATATACCTGGCGAGTTGGCCTCCACGTCTCCGTGGGACCTTTATATACATCAATTACATAATATAAGCTAGCCTAACCTAATCTAACATCTCGGCGGTAATGTTTGACCACATTCCTGGCGAGTTGGCCTCTACGTCTCCGTGGGACCTTTATATACATCAATAACGTAATATAACCTAACCTAACCCAACCTAACATCTCGGCGATAATATTTGACAAGATTCCTGGCGAGTTGGCCTCTACGTCTCCGTGGGATCTTTATATACATCAATAACGAAATATAACCTAACCTAAATCAACCTACCATCTCGGCGATAATATTTGACAAGATTCCTGGCGAGTTGGCCTCTACGTCTCCGTGGGATCTTTATATACATCAATAACGTAATATAACATAACCTAACCCTATCTAACATCTCGGCGGTAATATTTGACCACATTCCTGGCTAGTTGGCCTCTACGTCTCCGAGGGACCTTCATGTACACCAATAACGAAATATAACCTAACCTATCCTAACCTATCATCTCGGCGGTAACATTTGACAACATTCCCGGCTAGTTGGCCTCTACGTGTCCGTGGGACCTTTATATACATCAGTAACGTAATATAACCTAACCTAACCCAACGTAACATCTCGGCGGTAATATTTGAAAACATTCCTGGCGAGTTGGCCTTTACGTCTCCGTGGCGCCTTCACATACATCAATAACGTAATATAACCTAACCTAACCCAATCTAGCACCTCGGAGGTAATATTTGACCACATTCCTGGCTTGTTGGCCTCTACGTCTCCGTGGGACCTTTATATACATCAATAACGTAATATAACCTAACCTAAATCAACCTACCATCTCGGCGATAATATTTGACAAGATTCCTGGCGAGTTGGCCTCTACGTCTCCGTGGGATCTTTATATACATCAATAACGTAATATAACATAACATAACACTATCTAACATCTCGGCGGTAATATTTGGCCACATTCCTGGCTAGTTGGCCTCTACGTCTCCGTGGGACCTTTATATACATCAATAACGTAATATAACCTAACCAAACCCAACCTAACATCTCGGCTGTAATATTTGACCACATTCCTGGCTTGCTGACCTCTACGTCTCCGTGAGACATTTATGTACATCTATAACGTAATATAAAATAACCTAACCCAACCTAACATCTCGGTGGTAGTATTTGAAAACATTCCTAGCGAGTTGGCCTCTACGTCTCCGTGGGACCTTTATATACATCAATAACGTAATATAACCTAACCTAACCCAATCTAACATCTCGGCGGTAATATTTCACATCATTCCTGGCGAGTTGGCCTCTACGTCTCCGTTGACCTTCATATACATCAATAACGTAATATAACGTAACCTAACCCAATCTAACATCTCGGCGGTAATATTTGACCACATTCCCGGCGAGTTGGCCTCTACGTCTCCGTGGGATCTTTATATACATCAATAACGTAATATAACCTAACCAAACCCAACCTAACATCTCGGCGGTAATATTTGACCACATTCCTGGCTTGCTGACCTCTACGTTGCCGTGAAACCTTTATATACATCTATAACGTAATATAACCTAACCTAACCCAAGCTAACTTCTCGGCGGTAATATTTGAAGACATATCTGGCGAGGTGGCCTCTACGTCTCCGTGGGACATTTATATACATCAATAACATAATATAAGCTAGCCTAACCCAACCTAACATCTCCGCGGTAATATTTGACAACATACCTGGCGAGTTGGCCTCTACGTCTCCGTGGGCCCTTCATATACATCAATAACGTAATATAACCTAACCTAACCCAATCTAGCATCTCGGCGGTAATATTTGACCACATTCCTGGCTTGTTGGCCTCTACGTCTCCGTGGGACGTTTATATACTTCAATAACGTAATATAACCTAACCTGACCCAATCTAGCATCTCGGCGGTAATATTTGACCACATTCCTAGCGGGTTGGCCTCTACGTCTCCGTGGGACCTTTATAAACATCAATAACGTAATATAACCTAACCTAACCCAATCTAACATCTCGGCGGTAATATATGACATCATTCCTGGCGAGTTGGCCTCTACGTCTCCGTTGACCTTCATATACATCAATAACGTAATATAACGTAACCTAACCCAACCTATCATCTCGGCGGTTATATTTGACAACATGCCTGGCGAGTTGGCTTCTCCGTCTCCGTGGGACCTTTATATGCATCAATAACGTAATATAACCTAACCTAACCCAACCTAACATCTCCGGGGTATTATTTGACAACATACCTGGCGAGTTGGCCTCCACGTCTCCGTGGGACCTTTATATACATCAATAACATAATATAAGCTAGCCTAACCTAATCTAACATCTCGGCGGTAATGTTTGACCACATTCCTGGCGAGTTGTCCTCTAC
This sequence comes from Xylocopa violacea, assembly GCA_963969225.1. Lineage (NCBI taxonomy): Eukaryota > Metazoa > Arthropoda > Insecta > Hymenoptera > Apidae > Xylocopa > Xylocopa violacea. The sequence goes on from CAXAJV010000078.1 coordinate 2,246,623, forward strand.
GTCTCCGTGGGACCTTTATATACATCAATAACGTAATATAACCTAACCTAACCCAACCTAACATCTCGGCGGTAATATTTGACAACATTCCTGGCGAGTTGGCTTCTCCGTCCCCGTGGGACCTTTATATACATCAATGACGTAATATAACCTAACCTAACCCAACCTAACATCTCGGCGGTAATATTTGACGACATTCCTGGCGAGTTGGCCTCTACGTTTCCGTGGGACCTTTATATACTTCAATAACGTAATATAACCTAACCTAAATCAACCTATCATATCGGCGATAATATTTGACAAGATTCCTGGCGAGTTGGCCTCTACGTCTCCGTGGGATCTTTATATACATCAATAACGAAATATAACCTAACCTAAACCAACCTACCATCTCGGCGATAATATTTGACAAGATTCCTGGCGAGTTGGCCTCTACGTCTCCATGGGATCTTTATATACATCAATAACGTAATATAACATAACCTAACACTATCTAACATCTCGGCGGTAATATTTGACCACATTCCTGGCTAGTTGGCCTCTACGTCTCCGAGGGACCTTCATATACACCAATAACGAAATATAACCTAACCTATCCTAACCTATCATCTCGGCGGTAACATTTGACAACATTCCCGGCGAGTTGGCCTCTACGTCTCCGTGGGACCTTTATATACATCAGTAACGTAATATAACCTAACCTAACCCAACGTAACATCTCGGCGGTAATATTGGACCACATTCCTGGCTTGCTGACCTCTACGTCTCCGTGAGACATTTATATACATCTATAACGTAATATAACCTAACCTAACCCAACCTAACATCTCGGCGGTAGTATTTGACAAAATTCCTGGCGAGTTGGCCTCTACGTCTCCGTGGGATCTTTATATACATCAATAACGAAATATAACCTAACCTATATCAACCTACCATCTCGGCGATAATATTTGACAAGATTCCTGGCGAGTTGGCCTCTACGTCTCCGTGGGATCTTTATATACATCAATAACGTAATATAACATAACCTAACCCTATCTAACATCTCGGCGGTAATATTTGACCACATTCCTGGCTAGTTGGCCTCTACGTCTCCGAGGGACCTTCATATACACCAATAACGAAATATAACCTAACCTATCCTAACCTATCATCTCGGCGGTAACATTTGACAACATTCCTGGCGAGTTGGCCTCTACGTCTCCGTGGGACCTTTATATACATCAGTAACGTAATATATCCTAACCTAACCCAACGTAACTTCTCGGCGGTAATATTTGAAAACATTCCTGGCGAGTTGGCCTTTACGTCTCCGTGGGACCTTCACATACATCAATAACGTAATATAACCTAACCTGACCCAATCTAGCATCTCGGCGGTAATATTTGACCACATTCCTAGCGGGTTGGCCTCTACGTCTCCGTGGGACCTTTATAAACATCAATAACGTAATATAACCTAACCTAACCCAATCTAACATCTCGGCGGTAATATATGACATCATTCCTGGCGAGTTGGCCTCTACGTCTCCGTTGACCTTCATATACATCAATAACGTAATATAACGTAACCTAACCCAACCTATCATCTCGGCGGTTATATTTGACAACATTCCTGGCGAGTTGGCTTCTCCGTCTCCGTGGGACCTTTATATGCATCAATAACGTAATATAACCTAACCTAACCCAACCTAACATCTCCGGGGTATTATTTGACAACATACCTGGCGAGTTGGCCTCCACGTCTCCGTGGGACCTTTATATACATCAATAACATAATATAAGCTAGCCTAACCTAATCTAACATCTCGGCGGTAATGTTTGACCACATTCCTGGCGAGTTGGCCTCTACGTCTCCGTGGGACCTTTATATACATCAATAACGTAATATAACCTAACCTAACCCAACCTAACATCTCGGCGGTAATATTTGACAACATTCCTGGCGAGTTGGCTTCTCCGTCCCCGTGGGACCTTTATATACATCAATGACGTAATATAACCTAACCTAACCCAACCTAACATCTCGGCGGTAATATTTGACGACATTCCTGGCGAGTTGGCCTCTACGTTTCCGTGGGTCCTTTATATACTTCAATAACGTAATGTAACCTAACCTAAATCAACCTATCATATCGGCGATAATATTTGACAAGATTCCTGGCGAGTTGGCCTCTACGTCTCCGTGGGATCTTTATATACATCAATAACGAAATATAACCTAACCTAAACCAACCTACCATCTCGGCGATAATATTTGACAAGATTCCTGGCGAGTTGGCCTCTACGTCTCCATGGGATCTTTATATACATCAATAACGTAATATAACATAACCTAACACTATCTAACATCTCGGCGGTAATATTTGACCACATTCCTGGCTAGTTGGCCTCTACGTCTCCGAGGGACCTTCATATACACCAATAACGAAATATAACCTAACCTATCCTAACCTATCATCTCGGCGGTAACATTTGACAACATTCCCGGCGAGTTGGCCTCTACGTCTCCGTGGGACCTTTATATACATCAGTAACGTAATATAACCTAACCTAACCCAACGTAACATCTCGGCGGTAATATTGGACCACATTCCTGGCTTGCTGACCTCTACGTCTCCGTGAGACATTTATATACATCTATAACGTAATATAACCTAACCTAACCCAACCTAACATCTCGGCGGTAGTATTTTAAAACATTCCTAGCGAGTTGGCCTCTACGTCTCCGTGGGACCTTTATATACATCAATAACGTAATATAACCTAACCTAACCCAATCTAACATCTCGGCGGTAATATTTCACATCATTCCTGGCGAGTTGGCCTCTACGTCTCCGTTGACCTTCATATACATCAATAACGTAATATAACGTAACCTAACCCAATCTAACATCTCGGCGGTAATATTTGACCACATTCCCGGCGAGTTGGCCTCTACGTCTCCATGGTACTTTTATATACATCAGTAACGTAATATAACCTAACCTAACCCAGCGTAACATCTCGGCGGTAATATTTGACAACATTCCTGGCGAGTTGGCCTCTACGTCTCCGTGGGACCTTCATATACGTCAATAACGTAATATAACCTAACCTAACCCAATCTAGCATCTCGGCGGTAATGTTTGACCACATTCCTGGCGAGTTGGCCTCTACGTCTCTGTGGGACCTTTATATACATCAATAACGTAATATAACCTAACCTAACCCAACCTAACATCTCGGCGGTAATATTTGACAACATTCCTGGCGAGTTGGCTTCTCCGTCCCCGTGGGACCTTTATATACATCAATGACGTAATATAACCTAACCTAACCCAACCTAACATCTCGGCGGTAATATTTGACGACATTCCTGGCGAGTTGGCCTCTACGCTTCCGTGGGACCTTTATATACTTCAATAACGTAATATAACCTAACCTAAATCAACCTATCATCTCGGCGATAATATTTGACAAAATTCCTGGCGAGTTGGCCTCTACGTCTCCGTGGGATCTTTATATACATCAATAACGAAATATAACCTAACCTATATCAACCTACCATCTCGGCGATAATATTTGACAAGATTCCTGGCGAGTTGGCCTCTACGTCTCCGTGGGATCTTTATATACATCAATAACGTAATATAACATAACCTAACCCTATCTAACATCTCGGCGGTAATATTTGACCACATTCCTGGCTAGTTGGCCTCTACGTCTCCGAGGGACCTTCATATACACCAATAACGAAATATAACCTAACCTATCCTAACCTATCATCTCGGCGGTAACATTTGACAACATTCCTGGCGAGTTGGCCTCTACGTCTCCGTGGGACCTTTATATACATCAGTAACGTAATATATCCTAACCTAACCCAACGTAACTTCTCGGCGGTAATATTTGAAAACATTCCTGGCGAGTTGGCCTTTACGTCTCCGTGGGACCTTCACATACATCAATAACGTAATATAACCTAACCTAACCCAATCTAGCATCTCGGCGGTAATATTTGAACACATTCCTGGCTTGTTGGCCTCTACGTCTCCGTGGGACCTTTATATACATCAATAACATAATATAAGCTAGCCTAACCCAATCTATCATCTCGGCGGTAATATTTGACCACATTCCTGGCTTGTTGGCCTCTACGTCTCCGTGAGACCTTTGTATACATCTATAACGTAATATAACCTAACCTATCCCAAGCTAACTTCTCGGCGGTAATATTTGAAAACATACCTGGCGAGGTGGCCTCTACGTCTCCGTGGGATATTTATATACATCAATAACATAATATAAGCTAGCCTAACCCAACCTAACATCTCCGCGGTAATATTTGACAACATACCTGGCGAGTTGGCCTCTACGTCTCCGTGGGGCCTTCATATACATCAATAACGTAATATAACCTAACCTAACCCAATCTAGCATCTCGGCGGTAATATTTGACCACATTCCTGACTTGTTGGCTTCTCCGTCCCCGTGGGACTTTTATATACATCAATGACGTAATATAACCTAACCTAACCCAACCTAACATCTCGGCGGTAATATTTGACGTCATTCCTGGCGAGTTGGCCTCTACGTTTCCGTGGGACCTTTATATACTTCAATAACGTAATATAACCTAACCTAAATCAACCTTTCATCTCGGCGATAATATTTGAAAACATTCCTGGCGAGTTGGCCTCTACGTCTCCGTTGACCTTCATATACATCAATAACGTAATATAACGTAACCTAACCCAACCTATCATCTCGGCGGTTATATTTGACAACATTCCTGGCGAGTTGGCTTCTCCGTCTCCGTGGGACCTTTATATGCATCAATAACGTAATATAACCTAACCTAACCCAACCTAACATCACCGGGGTATTATTTGACAACATACCTGGCGAGTTGGCCTCCACGTCTCCGTGGGACCTTTATATACATCAATAACATAATATAAGCTAGCCTAACCTAATCTAACATCTCGGCGGTAATGTTTGACGACATTCCTGGCGAGTTGGCCTCTACGTCTCCGTGGGACCTTTATATACATCAATAACGTAATATAACCTAACCAAACCCAACCTAACATCTCGGCGGTAATATTTGACCACATTCCTGGCTTGCTGACCTCTACGTCTCCGTGAGACATTTATGTACATCTATAACGTAATATAACCTAACCTAACCCAACCTAACATCTCGGTGGTAGTATTTGAAAACATTCCTAGCGAGTTGGCCTCTACGTCTCCGTGGGACCTTTATATACATCAATAACGTAATATAACCTAACCTAACCCAATCTAACATCTCGGCGGTAATATTTCACATCATTCCTGGCGAGTTGGCCTCTACGTCTCCGTTGACCTTCATATACATCAATAACGTAATATAACGTAACCTAACCCAATCTAACATCTCGGCGGTAATATTTGACCACATTCCCGGCGAGTTGGCCTCTACGTCTCCGTGGGATCTTTATATACATCAATAACGTAATATAACCTAACCAAACCCAACCTAACATCTCCGGGGTATTATTTGACAACATACCTGGCGAGTTGGCCTCCACGTCTCCGTGGGACCTTTATATACATCAATAACATAATATAAGCTAGCCTAACCTAATCTAACATCTCGGCGGTAATGTTTGACCACATTCCTGGCGAGTTGGCCTCTACGTCTCCGTGGGACCTTTATATACATCAATAACGTAATATAACCTATCCTAACCCAACCTAACATCTCGGCGGTAATATTTGACAACATTCCTGGCGAGTTGGCTTCTCCGTCCCCGTGGGACCTTTATATACATCAATGACGTAATATAACCTAACCTAACCCAACCTAACATCTCGGCGGTAATATTTGATGACATTCCTGGCGAGTTGGCCTCTACGTTTCCGTGGGACCTTTATATACTTCAATAACGTAATATAACCTAACCTAAATCAACCTATCATATCGGCGATAATATTTGACAACATTCCTGGCGAGTTGGCCTCTACGTCTCCGTGGGATCTTTATATACATCAATAACGAAATATAACCTAACCTAAACCAACCTACCATCTCGGCGATAATATTTGACAAGATTCCTGGCGAGTTGGCCTCTACGTCTCCATGGGATCTTTATATACATCAATAACGTAATATAACATAACCTAACACTATCTAACATCTCGGCGGTAATATTTGACCACATTCCTGGCTAGTTGGCCTCTACGTCTCCGAGGGACCTTCATATACACCAATAACGAAATATAACCTAACCTATCTTAACCTATCATCTCGGCGGTAACATTTGACAACATTCCCGGCGAGTTGGCCTCTACGTCTCCGTGGGACCTTTATATACATCAGTAACGTAATATAACCTAACCTAACCCAACGTAACATCTCGGCGGTAATATTGGACCACATTCCTGGCTTGGTGACCTCTACGTCTCCGTGAGACATTTATATACATCTATAACGTAATATAACCTAACCTAACCCAACCTAACATCTCGGCGGTAGTATTTTAAAACATTCCTAGCGAGTTGGCCTCTACGTCTCCGTGGGACCTTTATATACATCAATAACGTAATATAACCTAACCTAACCCAATCTAACATCTCGGCGGTAATATTTCACATCATTCCTGGCGAGTTGGCCTCTACGTCTCCGTTGACCTTCATATACATCAATAACGTAATATAACGTAACCTAACCCAATCTAACATCTCGGCGGTAATATTTCACCACATTCCCGGCGAGTTGGCCTCTACGTCTCCATGGTACTTTTATATACATCAGTAACGTAATATAACCTAACCTAACCCAGCGTAACATCTCGGCGGTAATATTTGACAACATTCCTGGCGAGTTGGCCTCTACGTCTCCGTGGGACCTTCATATACGTCAATAACGTAATATAACCTAACCTAACCCAATCTAGCATCTCGGCGGTAATGTTTGACCACATTCCTGGCGAGTTGGCCTCTACGTCTCTGTGGGACCTTTATATACATCAATAACGTAATATAACCTAACCTAACCCAACCTAACATCTCGGCGGTAATATTTGACAACATTCCTGGCGAGTTGGCTTCTCCGTCCCCGTGGGACCTTTATATACATCAATGACGTAATATAACCTAACCTAACCCAACCTAACATCTCGGCGGTAATATTTGACGACATTCCTGGCGAGTTGGCCTCTACGCTTCCGTGGGACCTTTATATACTTCAATAACGTAATATAACCTAACCTAAATCAACCTATCATCTCGGCGATAATATTTGACAAAATTCCTGGCGAGTTGGCCTCTACGTCTCCGTGGGATCTTTATATACATCAATAACGAAATATAACCTAACCTATATCAACCTACCATCTCGGCGATAATATTTGACAAGATTCCTGGCGAGTTGGCCTCTACGTCTCCGTGGGATCTTTATATACATGAATAACGTAATATAACATAACCTAACCCTATCTAACATCTCGGCGGTAATATTTGACCACATTCCTGGCTAGTTGGCCTCTACGTCTCCGTGGGACCTTTATATACATCAATAACATAATATAAGCTAGCCTAACCCAATCTAACATCTCGGCGGTAATATTTGACCACATTCCTGGCTTGTTGGCCTCTACGTCTCCGTGAGACCTTTGTATACATCTATAACGTAATATAACCTAACCTATCCCAAGCTAACTTCTCGGCGGTAATATTTGAAAACATACCTGGCGAGGTGGCCTCTACGTCTCCGTGGGATATTTATATACATCAATAACATAATATAAGCTAGCCTAACCCAACCTAACATCTCCGCGGTAATATTTGACAACATACCTGGCGAGTTGGCCTCTACGTCTCCGTGGGGCCTTCATATACATCAATAACGTAATATAACCTAACCTAACCCAATCTAGCATCTCGGCGGTAATATTTGACCACATTCCTGACTTGTTGGCTTCTCCGTCCCCGTGGGACTTTTATATACATCAATGACGTAATATAACCTAACCTAACCCAACCTAACATCTCGGCGGTAATATTTGACGTCATTCCTGGCGAGTTGGCCTCTACGTTTCCGTGGGACCTTTATATACTTCAATAACGTAATATAACCTAACCTAAATCAACCTTTCATCTCGGCGATAATATTTGAAAACATTCCTGGCGAGTTGGCCTCTACGTCTCCGTTGACCTTCATATACATCAATAACGTAATATAACGTAACCTAACCCAAACTATCATCTCGGCGGTTATATTTGACAACATTCCTGGCGAGTTGGCTTCTCCGTCTCCGTGGGACCTTTATATGCATCAATAACGTAATATAACCTAACCTAACCCAACCTAACATCACCGGGGTATTATTTGACAACATACCTGGCGAGTTGGCCTCCACGTCTCCGTGGGACCTTTATATACATCAATAACATAATATAAGCTAGCCTAACCTAATCTAACATCTCGGCGGTAATGTTTGACGACATTCCTGGCGAGTTGGCCTCTACGTCTCCGTGGGACCTTTATATACATCAATAACGTAATATAACCTAACCAAACCCAACCTAACATCTCGGCGGTAATATTTGACCACATTCCTGGCTTGCTGACCTCTACGTCTCCGTGAGACATTTATGTACATCTATAACGTAATATAACCTAACCTAACCCAACCTAACATCTCGGTGGTAGTATTTGAAAACATTCCTAGCGAGTTGGCCTCTACGTCTCCGTGGGACCTTTATATACATCAATAACGTAATATAACCTAACCTAACCCAATCTAACATCTCGGCGGTAATATTTCACATCATTCCTGGCGAGTTGGCCTCTACGTCTCCGTTGACCTTCATATACATCAATAACGTAATATAACGTAACCTAACCCAATCTAACATCTCGGCGGTAATGTTTGACCACATTCCCGGCGAGTTGGCCTCTACGTCTCCGTGGGATCTTTATATACATCAATAACGTAATATAACCTAACCAAACCCAACCTAACATCTCGGCGGTAATATTTGACCACATTCCTGGCTTGCTGACCTCTACGTTGCCGTGAGACCTTTATATACATCTATAACGTAATATAACCTAACCTAAGCCAAGCTAACTTCTCGGCGGTAATATTTGAAAACATATCTGGCGAGGTGGCCTCTACGTCTCCGTGGGATATTTATATACATCAATAACATAATATAAGCTAGCCTAACCCAACCTAACATCTCCGCGGTAATATTTGACAACATACCTGGCGAGTTGGCCTCTACGTCTCCGTGGGCCCTTCATATACATCAATAACGTAATATAACCTAACCTAACCCAATCTAGCATCTCGGCGGTAATATTTGACCACATTCCTGGCTTGTTGGCCTCTACGTCTCCGTGGGACCTTTATATACATCAATAACATAATATAAGCTAGCCTAACCCAATCTAACATCTCGGCGGTAATATTTGACCACATTCCTGGCTTGTTGGCCTCTACGTCTCCGTGGGACCTTTATATACATCAATAACATAAGATAAGCTAGCCTAACCCAATCTAACATCTCGGCGGTAATATTTGACCACATTCCTGGCTTGTTGGCCTCTACGTCTCCGTGGGACCTTTATATACATCAATGACGTAATATAACCTAACCTAACCCAACCTAACATCTCGGCGGTAATATTTGACGTCATTCCTGGCGAGTTGGCCTCTACGTTTCCGTGGGACCTTTATATACTTCAATAACGTAATATAACCTAACCTCAATCAACCTTTCATCTCGGCGATAATATTTGAAAACATTCCTGGCGAGTTGGCCTCTACGTCTCCGTTGACCTTCATATACATCAATAACGTAATATAACGTAACCTAACCCAACCTATCATCTCGGCGGTTATATTTGACAACATTCCTGGCGAGTTGGCTTCTCCGTCTCCGTGGGACCTTTATATGCATCAATAACGTAATATAACCTAACCAAACCCAACCTAGCATCTCGGCGGTAATATTTGACCACATTCCTGGCTTGTTGGCCTCTACGTCTCCGTGGGACGTTTATATACTTCAATAACGTAATATAACCTAACCTGACCCAATCTAGCATCTCGGCTGTAATATTTGACCACATTCCTAGCGAGTTGGCCTCTACGTCTCCGTGGGACCTTTATATACATCAATAACGTAATATAAGCTAGCCTAACCCAATCTAACATCTCGGCGGTAATATTTCACATCATTCCTGGCGAGTTGGCCTCTACGTCTCCGTTGACCTTCATATACATCAATAACGTAATATAACGTAACCTAACCCAATCTAACATCTCGGCGGTAATATTTGACCACAATCCCGGCGAGTTGGCCTCTACGTCTCCGTGGGATCTTTATATACATCAATAACGTAATATAACCTAACCAAACCCAACCTAACATCTCGGCGGTAATATTTGACCACATTCCTGGCTTGCTGACCTCTACGTTGCCGTGAGACCTTTATATACATCTATAACGTAATATAACCTAACCTAACCCAAGCTAACTTCTCGGCGGTAATATTTGAAAACATATCTGGCGAGGTGGCCTCTACGTCTCCGTGGGATATTTATATACATCAATAACATAATATAAGCTAGCCTAACCCAACCTAACATCTCCGCGGTAATATTTGACAACATACCTGGCGAGTTGGCCTCTACGTCTCCGTGGGCCCTTCATATACATCAATAACGTAATATAACCTAACCTAACCCAATCTAGCATCTCGGCGGTAATATTTGACCACATTCCTGGCTTGTTGGCCTCTACGTCTCCGTGGGACCTTTATATACATCAATAACATAATATAAGCTAGCCTAACCCAATCTAACATCTCGGCGGTAATATTTGACCACATTCCTGGCTTGTTGGCCTCTACGTCTCCGTGGGACGTTTATATACTTCAATAACGTAATATAACCTAACCTGACCCAATCTAGCATCTCGGCGGTAATATTTGACCACATTCCTAGCGAGTTGGCCTCTACGTCTCCGTGGGACCTTTATATACATCAATAACGTAATATAACCTAACCTAACCCAATCTAACATCTCGGCGGTAATATTTGACATCATTCCTGGCGAGTTGGCCTCTACGTCTCCGTTGACCTTCATATACATCAATAACGTGATATAACGTAACCTAACCCAACCTATCATCTCGGCGGTTATATTTGACAACATTCCTGGCGAGTTGGCTTCTCCGTCTCCGTGGGACCTTTATATACTTCAATAACGTAATATAACCTAACCTAAATCAACCTATCATCTCGGCGATAATATTTGACAAGATTCCTGGCGAGTTGGCCTCTACGTCTCCGTGGGATCTTTATATACATCAATAACGAAATATAACCTAACCTAAATCAACCTATCATCTCGGCGATAATATTTGACATGATTCCTGGCGAGTTGGCCTCTACGTCTCCGTGGGATCTTTATATACATCAATAACGTAATATAACATAACCTAACACTATCTAACATCTCGGCGGTAATATTTGACCACATTCCTGGCTAGTTGGCCTCTACGTCTCCGAGGGACCTTCATATACACCAATAACGAAATATAACCTAACCTATCCTAACCTATCATCTCGGCGGTAACATTTGACAACATTCCCGGCGAGTTGGCCTCTACGTCTCCGTGGGACCTTTATATACATCAGTAACGTAATATAACCTAACCTAACCCAACGTAACATCTCGGCGGTAATATTGGACCACATTCCTGGCTTGCTGACCTCTACGTCTCCGTGAGACATTTATATACATCTATAACGTAATATAACCTAACCTAACCCAACCTAACATCTCGGCGGTAGTATTTTAAAACATTCCTAGCGAGTTGGCCTCTACGTCTCCGTGGGACCTTTATATACATCAATAACGTAATATAACCTAACCTAACCCAATCTAACATCTCGGCGGTAATATTTCACATCATTCCTGGCGAGTTGGCCTCTACGTCTCCGTTGACCTTCATATACATCAATAACGTAATATAACGTAACCTAACCCAATCTAACATCTCGGCGGTAATATTTGACCACATTCCCGGCGAGTTGGCCTCTACGTCTCCATGGGACTTTTATATACATCAATGACGTAATATAACCTAACCTAACCCAACCTAACATCTCGGCGATAATATTTGAAAACATTCCTGGCGAGTTGGCCTTTACGTCTCCGTGGGACCTTCACATACATCAATAACGTAATATAACCTAACCTAACCCAATCTAGCATCTCGGCGGTAATATTTGACCACATTCCTGGCTTGTTGGCCTCTACGTCTCCGTGGGACGTTTATATACTTCAATAACGTAATATAACCTAACCTGACCCAATCTAGCATCTCGGCGGTAATATTTGACCACATTCCTAGCGAGTTGGCCTCTACGTCTCCGTGGGACCTTTATATACATCAATAACGTAATATAAGCTAGCCTAACCCAATCTAACATCTCGGCGGTAATATTTGACATCATTCCTGGCGAGTTGGCCTCTACGTCTCCGTTGACCTTCATATACATCAATAACGTAATATAACGTAACCTAACCCAATCTAACATCTCGGCGGTAATATTTGACCACAATCCCGGCGAGTTGGCCTCTACGTCTCCGTGGGATCTTTATATACATCAATAACGTAATATAACCTAACCAAACCCAACCTAACATCTCGGCGGTAATATTTGACCACATTCCTGGCTTGCTGACCTCTACGTTGCCGTGAGACCTTTATATACATCTATAACGTAATATAACCTAACCTAACCCAAGCTAACTTCTCGGCGGTAATATTTGAAAACATATCTGGCGAGGTGGCCTCTATGTCTCCGTGGGATATTTACATACATCAATAACATAATATAAGCTAGCCTAACCCAACCTATCATCTCCGCGGTAATATTTGACAACATACCTGGCGAGTTGGCCTCTACGTCTCCGTGGGCCCTTCATATACATCAATAACGTAATATAACCTAACCTAACCCAATCTAGCATCTCGGCGGTAATATTTGACCACATTCCTGGCTTGTTGGCCTCTACGTCTCCGTGGGACCTTTATATACATCAATAACATAATATAAGATAGCCTAACCCAATCTAACATCTCGCTGGTAATATTTGACCACATTCCTGGCTTGTTGGCCTCTACGTCTCCGTGGGACGTTTATATACTTCAATAACGTAATATAACCTAACCTGACCCAATCTAGCATCTCGGCGGTAATATTTGACCACATTCCTAGCGAGTTGGCCTCTACGTCTCCGTGGGACCTTTATATACATCAATAACGTAATATAACCTAACCTAACCCAATCTAACGTCTCGGCGGTAATATTTGACAACATTCCTGGCGAGTTGGCCTCTACGTCTCCGTTGACCTTCATATACATCAATAACGTAATATAACGTAACCTAACCCAACCTATCATCTCGGCGGTTATATTTGACAACATTCCTGGCGAGTTGGCTTCTCCGTCTCCGTGGGACCTTTATATGCATCAATAACGTAATATAACCTAACCTAACCCAACCTAACATCTCCGGGGTATTATTTGACAACATACCTGGCGAGTTGGCCTCCACGTCTCCGTGGGACCTTTATATACATCAATAACATAATATAAGCTAGCCTAACCTAATCTAACATCTCGGCGGTAATGTTTGACCACATTCCTGGCGAGTTGGCCTCTACGTCTCCGTGGGACCTTTATATACATCAATAACGTAATATAACCTAACCTAACCCAACCTAACATCTCGGCGGTAATATTTGACAACATTCCTGGCGAGTTGGCTTCTCCGTCCCCGTGGGACCTTTATATACATCAATGACGTAATATAACCTAACCTAACCCAACCTAACATCTCGGCGGTAATATTTGACGACATTCCTGGCGAGTTGGCCTCTACGTTTCCGTGGGACCTTTATATACTTCAATAACGTAATATAACCTAACCTGACCCAATCTAGCATCTCGGCTGTAATATTTGACCACATTCCTAGCGAGTTGGCCTCTACGTCTCCGTGGGACCTTTATATACATCAATAACGTAATATAAGCTAGCCTAACCCAATCTAACATCTCGGCGGTAATATTTCACATCATTCCTGGCGAGTTGGCCTCTACGTCTCCGTTGACCTTCATATACATCAATAACGTAATATAACGTAACCTAACCCAATCTAACATCTCGGCGGTAATATTTGACCACAATCCCGGCGAGTTGGCCTCTACGTCTCCGTGGGATCTTTATATACATCAATAACGTAATATAACCTAACCAAACCCAACCTAACATCTCGGCGGTAATATTTGACCACATTCCTGGCTTGCTGACCTCTACGTTGCCGTGAGACCTTTATATACATCTATAACGTAATATAACCTAACCTAACCCAAGCTAACTTCTCGGCGGTAATATTTGAAAACATATCTGGCGAGGTGGCCTCTACGTCTCCGTGGGATATTTATATACATCAATAACATAATATAAGCTAGCCTAACCCAACCTAACATCTCCGCGGTAATATTTGACAACATACCTGGCGAGTTGGCCTCTACGTCTCCGTGGGCCCTTCATATACATCAATAACGTAATATAACCTAACCTAACCCAATCTAGCATCTCGGCGGTAATATTTGACCACATTCCTGGCTTGTTGGCCTCTACGTCTCCGTGGGACCTTTATATACATCAATAACATAATATAAGCTAGCCTAACCCAATCTAACATCTCGGCGGTAATATTTGACCACATTCCTGGCTTGTTGGCCTCTACGTCTCCGTGGGACGTTTATATACTTCAATAACGTAATATAACCTAACCTGACCCAATCTAGCATCTCGGCGGTAATATTTGACCACATTCCTAGCGAGTTGGCCTCTACGTCTCCGTGGGACCTTTATATACATCAATAACGTAATATAACCTAACCTAACCCAATCTAACATCTCGGCGGTAATATTTGACATCATTCCTGGCGAGTTGGCCTCTACGTCTCCGTTGACCTTCATATACATCAATAACGTGATATAACGTAACCTAACCCAACCTATCATCTCGGCGGTTATATTTGACAACATTCCTGGCGAGTTGGCTTCTCCGTCTCCGTGGGACCTTTATATACTTCAATAACGTAATATAACCTAACCTAAATCAACCTATCATCTCGGCGATAATATTTGACAAGATTCCTGGCGAGTTGGCCTCTACGTCTCCGTGGGATCTTTATATACATCAATAACGAAATATAACCTAACCTAAATCAACCTATCATCTCGGCGATAATATTTGACATGATTCCTGGCGAGTTGGCCTCTACGTCTCCGTGGGATCTTTATATACATCAATAACGTAATATAACATAACCTAACACTATCTAACATCTCGGCGGTAATATTTGACCACATTCCTGGCTAGTTGGCCTCTACGTCTCCGAGGGACCTTCATATACACCAATAACGAAATATAACCTAACCTATCCTAACCTATCATCTCGGCGGTAACATTTGACAACATTCCCGGCGAGTTGGCCTCTACGTCTCCGTGGGACCTTTATATACATCAGTAACGTAATATAACCTAACCTAACCCAACGTAACATCTCGGCGGTAATATTGGACCACATTCCTGGCTTGCTGACCTCTACGTCTCCGTGAGACATTTATATACATCTATAACGTAATATAACCTAACCTAACCCAACCTAACATCTCGGCGGTAGTATTTTAAAACATTCCTAGCGAGTTGGCCTCTACGTCTCCGTGGGACCTTTATATACATCAATAACGTAATATAACCTAACCTAACCCAATCTAACATCTCGGCGGTAATATTTCACATCATTCCTGGCGAGTTGGCCTCTACGTCTCCGTTGACCTTCATATACATCAATAACGTAATATAACGTAACCTAACCCAATCTAACATCTCGGCGGTAATATTTGACCACATTCCCGGCGAGTTGGCCTCTACGTCTCCATGGGACTTTTATATACATCAATGACGTAATATAACCTAACCTAACCCAACCTAACATCTCGGCGATAATATTTGAAAACATTCCTGGCGAGTTGGCCTTTACGTCTCCGTGGGACCTTCACATACATCAATAACGTAATATAACCTAACCTAACCCAATCTAGCATCTCGGCGGTAATATTTGACCACATTCCTGGCTTGTTGGCCTCTACGTCTCCGTGGGACGTTTATATACTTCAATAACGTAATATAACCTAACCTGACCCAATCTAGCATCTCGGCGGTAATATTTGACCACATTCCTAGCGAGTTGGCCTCTACGTCTCCGTGGGACCTTTATATACATCAATAACGTAATATAAGCTAGCCTAACCCAATCTAACATCTCGGCGGTAATATTTGACATCATTCCTGGCGAGTTGGCCTCTACGTCTCCGTTGACCTTCATATACATCAATAACGTAATATAACGTAACCTAACCCAATCTAACATCTCGGCGGTAATATTTGACCACAATCCCGGCGAGTTGGCCTCTACGTCTCCGTGGGATCTTTATATACATCAATAACGTAATATAACCTAACCAAACCCAACCTAACATCTCGGCGGTAATATTTGACCACATTCCTGGCTTGCTGACCTCTACGTTGCCGTGAGACCTTTATATACATCTATAACGTAATATAACCTAACCTAACCCAAGCTAACTTCTCGGCGGTAATATTTGAAAACATATCTGGCGAGGTGGCCTCTATGTCTCCGTGGGATATTTACATACATCAATAACATAATATAAGCTAGCCTAACCCAACCTATCATCTCCGCGGTAATATTTGACAACATACCTGGCGAGTTGGCCTCTACGTCTCCGTGGGCCCTTCATATACATCAATAACGTAATATAACCTAACCTAACCCAATCTAGCATCTCGGCGGTAATATTTGACCACATTCCTGGCTTGTTGGCCTCTACGTCTCCGTGGGACCTTTATATACATCAATAACATAATATAAGATAGCCTAACCCAATCTAACATCTCGCTGGTAATATTTGACCACATTCCTGGCTTGTTGGCCTCTACGTCTCCGTGGGACGTTTATATACTTCAATAACGTAATATAACCTAACCTGACCCAATCTAGCATCTCGGCGGTAATATTTGACCACATTCCTAGCGAGTTGGCCTCTACGTCTCCGTGGGACCTTTATATACATCAATAACGTAATATAACCTAACCTAACCCAATCTAACGTCTCGGCGGTAATATTTGACAACATTCCTGGCGAGTTGGCCTCTACGTCTCCGTTGACCTTCATATACATCAATAACGTAATATAACGTAACCTAACCCAACCTATCATCTCGGCGGTTATATTTGACAACATTCCTGGCGAGTTGGCTTCTCCGTCTCCGTGGGACCTTTATATGCATCAATAACGTAATATAACCTAACCTAACCCAACCTAACATCTCCGGGGTATTATTTGACAACATACCTGGCGAGTTGGCCTCCACGTCTCCGTGGGACCTTTATATACATCAATAACATAATATAAGCTAGCCTAACCTAATCTAACATCTCGGCGGTAATGTTTGACCACATTCCTGGCGAGTTGGCCTCTACGTCTCCGTGGGACCTTTATATACATCAATAACGTAATATAACCTAACCTAACCCAACCTAACATCTCGGCGGTAATATTTGACAACATTCCTGGCGAGTTGGCTTCTCCGTCCCCGTGGGACCTTTATATACATCAATGACGTAATATAACCTAACCTAACCCAACCTAACATCTCGGCGGTAATATTTGACGACATTCCTGGCGAGTTGGCCTCTACGTTTCCGTGGGACCTTTATATACTTCAATAACGTAATATAACCTAACCTAAATCAACCTATCATCTCGGCGATAATATTTGACAAGATTCCTGGCGAGTTGGCCTCTACGTCTCCGTGGGATCTTTATATACATCAATAACGAAATATAACCTAACCTAAATCAACCTACCATCTCGGCGATAATATTTGACATGATTCCTGGCGAGTTGGCCTCTACGTCTCCGTGGGATCTTTATATACATCAATAACGTAATATAACATAACCTAACACTATCTAACATCTCGGCGGTAATATTTGACCACATTCCTGGCTAGTTGGCCTCTACGTCTCCGAGGGACCTTCATATACACCAATAACGAAATATAACCTAACCTATCCTAACCTATCATCTCGGCGGTAACATTTGACAACATTCCCGGCGAGTTGGCCTCTACGTCTCCGTGGGACCTTTATATACATCAGTAACGTAATATAACGTAACCTAACCCAACGTAACATCTCGGCGGTAATATTGGACCACATTCCTGGCTTGCTGACCTCTACGTCTCCGTGAGACATTTATATACATCTATAACGTAATATAACCTAACCTAACCCAACCTAACATCTCGGCGGTAGTATTTTAAAACATTCCTAGCGAGTTGGCCTCTACGTCTCCGTGGGACCTTTATATACATCAATAACGTAATATAACCTAACCTAACCCAATCTAACATCTCGGCGGTAATATTTCACATCATTCCTGGCGAGTTGGCCTCTACGTCTCCGTTGACCTTCATATACATCAATAACGTAATATAACGTAACCTAACCCAATCTAACAACTCGGCGGTAATATTTGACCACATTCCCGGCGAGTTGGCCTCTACGTCTCCATGGGACTTTTATATACATCAGTAACGTAATATAACCTAACCTAACCCAACCTAACATCTCGGCGGTAATATTTGACAACATTCCTGGCGAGTTGGCTTCTCCGTCCCCGTGGGACCTTTATACACATCAATGACGTAATATAACCTAACCTAACCCAACCTAACATCTCGGCGGTAATATTTGACGACAGTCCTGGCGAGTTGGCCTCTACGCTTCCGTGGGACCTTTATATACTTCAATAACGTAATATAACCTAACCTAAATCAACCTATCATCTCGGCGATAATATTTTACAAGATTCCTGGCGAGTTGGCCTCTACGTCTCCGTGGGATCTTTATATACATCAATAACGAAATATAACCTAACCTAAATCAACCTACCATCTCGGCGATAATATTTGACAAGATTCCTGGCGAGTTGGCCTCTACGTCTCCGTGGGATCTTTATATACATCAATAACGTAATATAACATAACCTAACCCTATCTAACATCTCGGCGGTAATATTTGGCCACATTCCTGGCTAGTTGGCCTCTACGTCTCCGAGGGACGTTCATATACACCAATAACGAAATATAACCTAACCTATCCTAACCTATCATCTCGGCGGTAACATTTGACAACATTCCCGGCTAGTTGGCCTCTACGTCTCCGTGGGACCTTTATATACATCAGTAACGTAATATATCCTAACCTAACCCAACGTAACTTCTCGGCGGTAATATTTGAAAACATTCCTGGCGAGTTGGCCTTTACGTCTCCGTGGGACCTTCACATACATCAATAACGTAATATAACCTAACCTAACCCAATCTAGCATCTCGGCGGTAATATTTGACCACATTCCTGACTTGTTGGCCTCTACGTCTCCGTGGGACCTTTATATACATCAATAACATAATATAAGCTAGCCTAACCCAATCTAACATCTCGGCGGTAATATTTGACCACATTCCTGGCTTGTTGGCCTCTACGTCTCCGTGAGACCTTCATATACATCAATAACGTAATATAACCTAACCTAACCCAATCTAGCATCTCGGCGGTAATATTTGACCACATTCCTGACTTGTTGGCCTCTACGTCTCCGTGGGATCTTTATATACATCAATAACGTAATATAACCTAACCTAACCCAATCTAGGATCTCGGCGGTAATATTTGACCACATTCCTTGCTTGTTGGCCTCTACGTCTCCGTGAGGCCTTTATATACATCAATAACGTAATATAACCTAACCTAACCCACCCTAACATCTCCGCGGTATTATTTGATAACATACCTGGCGAGTTGGCCTCCACGTCTCCGTGGGACCTTTATATACATCTATAACGTAATATAACCTAACCTAACTCAACCTAACATCTCGGCGGTAGTATTTGAAAACATTCCTAGCGAGTTGGCCTCTACGTCTCCGTGGGACCTCTATATACATCAATAACGTAATATAACCTAACCTAACCCAATCTAACATCTCGGCGGTAATATGTCACATCATTCCTGGCGAGTTGGCCTCTACGTCTCCGTTGACCTTCATATACATCAGTAACGTAATATAACGTAACCTAACCCAATCTCACATCTCGGCGGTAATATTTGACCACAATCCCGGCGAGTTGGCCTCTACGTCTCCGTGGGACCTTCATATACATCAATAACGTACTATAACGTAACCTAACCCAACCTATCATCTCGGCGGTTATATTTGACAACATTCCTGGCGAGTTGGCTTCTCCGTCTCCGTGCGACCTTTATATACATCAATAACGTAATATAACCTAACCGAACCCAACCTAACATCTCCGCGGTATTATGTGACAACATTCCTGGCTTGTTGGCCTCTACGTCTCCGTGAGGCCTTTATATACATCCATAACGTAATATAACCTAACCTAACCCAACCTAACATCTCCGCGGTATTATTTGATAACATACCTGGCGAGTTGGCTTCCACGTCTCCGTGGGACCTTTATGTACATCTATAACGAAATAAAACCTAACCTAAATTAACCTATCATCTCGGCGATAATATTTGACAAGATTCCTGGCGAGTTGGCCTCTACGTCTCCGTGGGATCTTTATATACATCAATAACGTAATATAACATAACCTAACCCAATCTAGCATCTCGGCGGTAATATTTGACCACATTCCTGGCTTGTTGGCCCTTACGTCCCCGTGAGACCTTTATATACATCTATAACGTAATATAACCTAACCTAACCCAAGCTAACTTCTCGGCGGTAATATTTGAAAACATACCTGGCGAGGTGGCCTCTACGTCTCCGTGGGATATTTATATACATCAATAACATAATATAAGCTAGCCTAACCCAACCTAACATCTCCGCGGTAATATTTGACAACATACCTGGCGAGTTGGCCTCTACGTCTCCGTGGGGCCTTCATATACATCAATAACGTAATATAACCTAACCTAACCCAATCTAGCATCTCGGCGGTAATATTTGAAAAATTCCTGGCGAGTTGGCCTTTACGTCTCCGTGGGACCTTCACATACATCAATAACGTAATATAACCTAACCTAACCCAATCTAGCATCTCGGCGGTAATATTTGACCACATTCCTGGCTTGTTGGCCTCTACGTCTCCGTGGGACCTTTATATACATCAATAACGTAATATAACCTAACCTAACCCAATCTAACATCTCGGTGGTAATATTTGACATCATTCCTGGCGAGTTGGCCTCTACGTCTCCGTTGACCATCATATACATCAATAACGTAATATAACATAACCTAACCCAATCTAGCATCTCGGCGGTAATATTTGACAACATTCCTGGCTTGTTGGCCTCTACGTCTCCGTGAGACCTTTGTATACATCTATAACGTAATATAACCTAACCTAACCCAAGCTAACTTCTCGGCGGTAATATTTGAAAACATACCTGGCGAGGTGGCCTCTACGTCTCCGTGGGATATTTATATACATCAATAACATGATATAAGCTAGCCTAACCCAACCTAACATCTCCGCGGTAATATTTGACAACATACCTGGCGAGTTGGCTTCCACGTCTCCGTGGGACCTTTATGTACATCTATAACGAAATATAACCTAACCTAAATTAACCTATCATCTCGGCGATAATATTTGACAAGATTCCTGGCGAGTTGGCCTCTACGTCTCCGTGGGATCTTTATATACATCAATAACGTAATATAACATAACCTAACCCAATCTAGCATCTCGGCGGTAATATTTGACCACATTCCTGGCTTGTTGGCCCTTACGTCCCCGTGAGACCTTTATATACATCTATAACGTAATATAACCTAACCTAACCCAAGCTAACTTCTCGGCGGTAATATTTGAAAACATACCTGGCGAGGTGGCCTCTACGTCTCCGTGGGATATTTATATACATCAATAACATAATATAAGCTAGCCTAACCCAACCTAACATCTCCGCGGTAATATTTGACAACATACCTGGCGAGTTGGCCTCTACGTCTCCGTGGGGCCTTCATATACATCAATAACGTAATATAACCTAACCTAACCCAATCTAGCATCTCGGCGGTAATATTTGAAAAATTCCTGGCGAGTTGGCCTTTACGTCTCCGTGGGACCTTCACATACATCAATAACGTAATATAACCTAACCTAACCCAATCTAGCATCTCGGCGGTAATATTTGACCACATTCCTGGCTTGTTGGCCTCTACGTCTCCGTGGGACCTTTATATACATCAATAACGTAATATAACCTAACCTAACCCAATCTAACATCTCGGCGGTAATATTTGACATCATTCCTGGCGAGTTGGCCTCTACGTCTCCGTTGACCATCATATACATCAATAACGTAATATAACATAACCTAACCCAATCTAGCATCTCGGCGGTAATATTTGACCACATTCCTGGCTTGTTGGCCTCTACGTCTCCGTGAGACCTTTGTATACATCTATAACGTAATATAACCTAACCTAACCCAAGCTAACTTCTCGGCGGTAATATTTGAAAACATACCTGGCGAGGTGGCCTCTACGTCTCCGTGGGATATTTATATACATCAATAACATAATATAAGCTAGCCTAACCCAACCTAACATCTCCGCGGTAATATTTGACAACATACCTGGCGAGTTGGCCTCTACGTCTCCGTGGGGCCTTCATATACATCAATAACGTAATATAACCTAACCTAACCCAATCTAGCATCTCGGCGGTAATATTTGACCACATTCCTGACTTGTTGGCCTCTACGTCTCCGTGGGATCTTTATATACATCAATGACGTAATATAACCTAACCTAACCCAACCTAACATCTCGGCGGTAATATTTGACGTCATTCCTGGCGAGTTGGCCTCTACGTTTCCGTGGGACCTTTATATACTTCAATAACGTAATATAAGCTAACCTAAATCAACCTTTCATCTCGGCGATAATATTTGAAAACATTCCTGGCGAGTTGGCCTTTACGTCTCCGTGGGACCTTCACATACATCAATAACGTAATATAACCTAACCTAACCCAATCTAGCATCTCGGCGGTAATATTTGACCACATTCCTGGCTTGTTGGCCTCTACGTCTCCGTGGGACCTTTATATACATCAATAACATAATATAAGCTAGCCTAACCCAATCTCACATCTCGGCGGTAATATTTGACCACATTCCTGGATTGTTGGCCTCTACGTCTCCGTGGGACCTTTATATACATCAATAACGTAATATAACCTAACCTAACTCAATCTAACATCTCGGCGGTAATATTTGACATCATTCCTGGCGAGTTGGCCTCTACGTCTCCGTTGACCATCATATACATCAATAACGTAATATAACCTAACCTAGCCCAATCTAACATCTCGGCGGTAATATTTCACATCATTCCTGGCGAGTTGGCCTCTACGTCTCCGTTGACCTTCATATACATCAATAACGTAATATAACGTAACCTAACCAAATCTAACATCTCGGCGGTAATATTTGACCACATTCCCGGCGAGTTGGCCTCTAGGTCTCCATGGGACTTTTATATACATCAGTAACGTAATATAACCTAACCTAACCCAGCGTAACATCTCGGCGGTAATATTTGACAACATTCCTGGCGAGTTGGCCTCTACGTCTCCGTGGGACCTTCATATACATCAATAACGTAATATAACCTAACCTAACCCAATCTAGCATCTCGGCGGTAATCTTTGACCACATTCCTGGCGAGTTGGCCTTTACGTCTCCGTGGGACCTTCACATACATCAATAACGTAATATAACCTAACCTAACCCAATCTAGCATCTCGGCGGTAATATTTGACCACATTCCTGGCTTGTTGGCCTCTACGTCTCCGTGGGACCTTTATATACATCAATAACATAATATAAGCTAGCCTAACCCAATCTAACATCTCGGCGGTAATATTTGACCACATTCCTGGCTTGTTGGCCTCTACGTCTCCGTGAGACCTTCATATACATCAATAACGTAATATAACCTAACCTAACCCAATCTAGCATCTCGGCGGTAATATTTGACCACATTCCTGGCTTGTTGGCCTCTACGTCTCCGTGAGGCCTTTATATACATCAATAACGTAATATAACCTAACCTAACCCACCCTAACATCTCCGCGGTATTATTTGATAACATACCTGGCGAGTTGGCCTCCACGTCTCCGTGGGACCTTTATATACATCTATAACGTAATATAACCTAACCTAACCCAACCTAACATCTCGGCGGTAGTATTTGAAAACATTCCTAGCGAGTTGGCCTCTACGTCTCTGTGGGACCTTTATATACATCAATAACGTAATATAACCTAACCTAGCCCAATCTAACATCTCGGCGGTAATATTTCACATCATTCCTGGCGAGTTGGCCTCTACGTCTCCGTTGACCTTCATATACATCAATAACGTAATATAACGTAACCTAACCACATCTAACATCTCGGCGGTAATATTTGACCACATTCCCGGCGAGTTGGCCTCTAGGTCTCCATGGGACTTTTATATACATCAGTAACGTAATATAACCTAACCTAACCCAGCGTAACATCTCGGCGGTAATATTTGACAACATTCCTGGCGAGTTGGCCTCTACGTCTCCGTGGGACCTTCATATACATCAATAACGTAATATAACCTAACCTAACCCAATCTAGCATCTCGGCGGTAATCTTTGACCACATTCCTGGCGAGTTGGCCTTTACGTCTCCGTGGGACCTTCACATACATCAATAACGTAATATAACCTAACCTAACCCAATCTAGCATCTCGGCGGTAATATTTGACCACATTCCTGGCTTGTTGGCCTCTACGTCTCCGTGGGACCTTTATATACATCAATAACATAATATAAGCTAGCCTAACCCAATCTAACATCTCGGCGGTAATATTTGACCACATTCCTGGCTTGTTGGCCTCTACGTCTCCGTGGGACCTTCACACACATCAATAACGTAATATAACCTAACCTAACCCAATCTAGCATCTCGGCGGTAATATTTGACCACATTCCTGGCTTGTTGGCCTCTACGTCTCCGTGGGACCTTTATATACATCAATAACATAATATAAGCTAGCCTAACCCAATCTAACATCTCGGCGGTAATATTTGACCACATTCCTGGCTTGTTGGCCTCTACGTCTCCGTTGGACCTTTATATACATCAATAACGTAATATAACCTAACCTAACCCAATCTAACATCTCGGCGGTAATATTTGACATCATTCCTGGCGAGTTGGCCTCTACGTCTCCGTTGACCATCATATACATCAATAACGTAATATAACGTAACCTAACCCAACCTATCATCTCGGCGGTTATATTTGACAACATTCCTGGCGAGTTGGCTTCTCCGTCTCCGTGGGACCTTTATATACATCAATAACGTAATATAACCTAACCTAACCCAACCTAACATCTCCGCGGTATTATTTGACAACATACCTGGCGAGTTGGCCTCCACGTCTCCGTGGGACCTTTATATACATCAATAACATAATATAAGCTAGCCTAACCTAATCTAACATCACGGCGGTAATATTTGACCACATTCCTGGCGAGTTGGCCTCTACGTCTCCGTGGGACCTTTATATACATCAATAACGTAATATAACCTAACCAAACCCAACCTAACATCTCGGCGGTAATATTTGACCACATTCCTGGCGAGTTGGCCTCTACGTCTCCGTTGACCTTCATATACATCAATAACGTAATATAACGTAACCTAACCCAACCTATCATCTCGGCGGTTATATTTGACAACATTCCTGGCGAGTTGGCTTCTCCTTCTCCGTGGGACCTTTATATACATCAATAACGTAATATAACCTAACCTAACCCAATCTAGGATCTCGGCGGTAATATTTGACCACATTCCTGGCTTGTTGGCCTCTACGTCTCCGTGAGGCCTTTATATACATCAATAACGTAATATAACCTAACCTAACCAAATCTAATATCTCGGCGGTAATATTTGACCACATTCCCGGCGAGTTGGCCTCTAGGTCTCCATGGGACTTTTATATACATCAGTAACGTAATATAACCTAACCTAACCCAGCGTAACATCTCGGCGGTAATATTTGACAACATTCCTGGCGAGTTGGCCTCTACGTCTCCGTGGGACCTTCATATACATCAATAACGTAATATAACCTAACCTAACCCAACCTAACATCTCGGCGGTAGTATTTGACCACATTCCCGACGAGTTGGCCTCTAGGTCTCCATGGGACTTTTATATACATCAGTAACGTAATATAACCTAACCTAACCCAGCGTAACATCTCGGCGGTAATATTTGACAACATTCCTGGCGAGTTGGCCTCTACGTCTCCGTGGGACCTTCATATACATCAATAACGTAATATAACCTAACCTAACCCAATCTAGCATCTCGGCGGTAATGTTTGACCACATTCCCGGCGAGTTGGCCTCTACGTCTCTGTGGGACCTTTATATACATCAGTAACGTAATATAACCTAACCTAACCCAACCTAACATCTCGGCGGTAATATTTGACAACATTCCTGGCGAGTTGGCTTCTCCGTCCCCGTGGGACCTTTATATACATCAATGACGTAATATAACCTAACCTAACCCAATCTAGGATCTCGGCGGTAATATTTGACCACATTCCTTGCTTGTTGGCCTCTACGTCTCCGTGAGGCCTTTATATACATCAATAACGTAATATAACCTAACCTGACCCACCCTAACATCTCCGCGGTATTATTTGATAACATACCTGGCGAGTTGGCCTCCACGTCTCCGTGGGACCTTTATATACATCTATAACGTAATATAACCTAACCTAACTCAACCTAACATCTCGGCGGTAGTATTTGTAAACATTCCTAGCGAGTTGGCCTCTACGTCTCCGTGGGACCTTTATATACATCAATAACGTAATATAACCTAACCTAACCCAATCTAACATCTCGGCGGTAATATGTCACATCATTCCTGGCGAGTTGGCCTCTACGTCTCCGTTGACCTTCATATACATCAATAACGTAATATAACGTAACCTAACCCAATCTCACATCTCGGCGGTAATATTTGACCACATTCCCGGCGAGTTGGCCTCTACGTCTCCGTGGGACCTTCATATACATCAATAACGTACTATAACGTAACCTAACCCAACCTATCATCTCGGCGGTTATATTTGACAACATTCCTGGCGAGTTGGCTTCTCCGTCTCCGTGCGACCTTTATATACATCAATAACGTAATATAACCTAACCGAACCCAACCTAACATCTCCGCGGTATTATGTGACAACATTCCTGGCTTGTTGGCCTCTACGTCTCCGTGAGGCCTTTATATACATCCATAACGTAATATAACCTAACCTAACCCAACCTAACATCTCCGCGGTATTATTTGATAACATACCTGGCGAGTTGGCTTCCACGTCTCCGTGGGACCTTTATATACATCTATAACGAAATATAACCTAACCTAAATTAACCTATCATCTCGGCGATAATATTTGACAAGATTCCTGGCGAGTTGGCCTCTACGTCTCCGTGGGATCTTTATATACATCAATAACGTAATATAACATAACCTAACCCAATCTAGCATCTCGGCGGTAATATTTGACCACATTCCTGGCTTGTTGGCCCTTACGTCTCCGTGAGACCTTTATATACATCTATAACGTAATATAACCTAACCTAACCCAAGCTAACTTCTCGGCGGTAATATTTGAAAACATACCTGGCGAGGTGGCCTCTACGTCTCCGTGGGATATTTATATACATCAATAACATAATATAAGCTAGCCTAACCCAACCTAACATCTCCGCGGTAATATTTGACAACATACCTGGCGAGTTGGCCTCTACGTGTCCGTGGGGCCTTCATATACATCAATAACGTAATATAACCTAACCTAACCCAATCTAGCATCTCGGCGGTAATATTTGACCACATTCCTGGCTTGTTGGCCTCTACGTCTCCGTGGGACCTTTATATACATCAATAACATAATATAAGCTAGCCTAACCCAATCTAACATCTCGGCGGTAATATTTGACCACATTCCTGGCTTGTTGGCCTCTACGTCTCCGTGGGACCTTTATATACATCAATAACGTAATATAACCTAACCTAACCCAATCTAACATCTCGGCGGTAATATTTGACATCATTCCTGGAGAGTTGGCCTCTACGTCTCCGTTGACCATCATATACATCAATAACGTAATATAACATAACCTAACCCAATCTAGCATCTCGGCGGTAATATTTGACCACATTCCTGGCTTGTTGGCCTCTACGTCTCCGTGAGACCTTTGTATACATCTATAACGTAATATAACCTAACCTAACCCAAGCTAACTTCTCGGCGGTAATATTTGAAAACATACCTGGCGAGGTGGCCTCTACGTCTCCGTGGGATATTTATATACATCAATAACATAATATAAGCTAGCCTAACCCAACCTAACATCTCCGCGGTAATATTTGACAAGATTCCTGGCGAGTTGGCCTCTACGTCTCCGTGGGATCTTTATATACATCAATAACGTAATATAACATAACCTAACCCAATCTAGCATCTCGGCGGTAATATTTGACCACATTCCTGGCTTGTTGGCCCTTACGTCTCCGTGAGACCTTTATATACATCTACAACGTAATATAACCTAACCTAACCCAAGCTAACTTCTCGGTGGTAATATTTGAAAACATACCTGGCGAGGTGGCATCTACGTCTCCGTGGGATATTTGTATACATCAATAACATAATATAAGCTAGCCTAACCCAACCTAACATCTCCGCGGTAATATTTGACAACATACCTGGCGAGTTGGCCTCTACGTGTCCGTGGGGCCTTCATATACATCAATAACGTAATATAACCTAACCTAACCCAATCTAGCATCTCGGCGGTAATATTTGACCACATTCCTGGCTTTTTGGCCTCTACGTCTCCGTGGGACCTTTATATACATCAATAACATAATATAAGCTAGCCTAACCCAATCTAACATCTCGGCGGTAATATTTGACCACATTCCTGGCTTGTTGGCCTCTACTTCTCCGTGGGACCTTTATATACATCAATAACGTAATATAACCTAACCTAACCCAATCTAACATCTCGGCGGTAATATTTGACATCATTCCTGGCGAGTTGGCCTCTACGTCTCCGTTGACCATCATATACATCAATAACGTAATATAACATAACCTAACCCAATCTAGCATCTCGGCGGTAATATTTGACCACATTCCTGGCTTGTTGGCCTCTACGTCTCCGTGAAGACCTTTGTATACATCTATAACGTAATATAACCTAACCTAACCCAAGCTAACTTCTCGGCGGTAATATTTGAAAACATACCTGGCGAGGTGACCTCTACGTCTCCGTGGGATATTTATATACATCAATAACATAA
Source organism: Xylocopa violacea (assembly GCA_963969225.1). Taxonomy (NCBI): domain Eukaryota; kingdom Metazoa; phylum Arthropoda; class Insecta; order Hymenoptera; family Apidae; genus Xylocopa; species Xylocopa violacea. Next base: position 2,276,276 of record CAXAJV010000078.1, read on the forward strand.
TATAAGCTAGCCTAACCCAACCTAACATCTCCGCGGTAATATTTGACAACATACCTGGCGAGTTGGCCTCTACGTCTCCGTGGGGCCTTCATATACATCAATAACGTAATATAACCTAACCTAACCCAATCTAGCATCTCGGCGGTAATATTTGACCACATTCCTGACTTGTTGGCCTCTACGTCTCCGTGGGATCTTTATATACATCAATAACGTAATATAACCTAACCTAACCCAACCTAACATCTCGGCGGTAATATTTGACAACATTCCTGGCGAGTTGGCTTCTCCGTCCCCGTGGGACCTTTATATACATCAATGACGTAATATAACCTAACCTAACCCAACCTAACATCTCGGCGGTAATATTTGACGTCATTCCTGGCGAGTTGGCCTCTACGTTTCCGTGGGACCTTTATATACTTCAATAACGTAATATAACCTAACCTAAATCAACCTTTCATCTCGGCGATAATATTTGAAAACATTCCTGGCGAGTTGGCCTTTACGTCTCCGTGGGACCTTCACATACATCAATAACGTAATATAACCTAACCTAACCCAATCTAGCATCTCGGCGGTAATATTTGACCACATTCCTGGCTTGTTGGCCTCTACGTCTCCGTGTGACCTTTATATACATCAATAACATAATATAAGCTAGCCTAACCCAATCTAACACCTCGGCGGTAATATTTGACCACATTCCTGGATTGTTGGCCTCTACGTCTCCGTGGGACCTTTATATACATCAATAACGTAATATAACCTAACCTAACCCAATCTAACATCTCGGCGGTAATATTTGACATCATTCCTGGCGAGTTGGCCTCTACGTCTCCGTTGACCATCATATACATCAATAACGAAATATAACGTAACCTAACCCAACCTATCATCTCGGCGGTTATATTTGACAACATTCCTGGCGAGTTGGCTTCTCCGTCCTCGTGGGACCTTTATATACATCAATAACGTAATATAACCTAACCTAACCCAACCTAACATCTCCGCGGTATTATTTGACAACATACCTGGCGATTTGGCCTCCACGTCTCCGTGGGACCTTTATATACATCAATAACATAATATAAGCTAGCCTAACATAATCTAACATCACGGCGGTAATATTTGACCACATTCCTGGCGAGTTGGCCTCTACGTCTCCGTGGGACCTTTATATACATCAATAACGTAATATAACCTAACCAAACCCAACCTAACATCTCGGCGGTAATATTTGACCACATTCCTGGCTTGCTGACCTCTACGTCTCCGTGAGACATTTATTTACATCTATAACGTAATATAACCTAACCTAACCCAACCTAACATCTCGGTGGTAGTATTTGAAAACATTCCTAGCGAGTTGGCCTCTACGTCTCCGTGGGACCTTTATATACATCAATAACGTAATATAACCTAACCAAACCCAACCTAACATCTCGGCGGTAATATTTGACCACATTCCTGGCGAGTTGGCCTCTACGTCTCCGTTGACCTTCATATACATCAATAACGTAATATAACGTAACCTAACCCAACCTATCATCTCGGCGGTTATATTTGACAACATTCCTGGCGAGTTGGCTTCTCCTTCTCCGTGGGACCTTTATATACATCAATAACGTAATATAACCTAACCTAACCCAATCTAGGATCTCGGCGGTAGTATTTGAAAACATTCCTAGCGAGTTGGCCTCTACGTCTCTGTGGGACCTTTATATACATCAATAACGTAATATAACCTAACCTAGCCCAATCTAACATCTCGGCGGTAATATTTCACATCATTCCTGGCGAGTTGGCCTCTACGTCTCCGTTGACCTTCATATACATCAATAACGTAATATAACGTAACCTAACCAAATCTAACATCTCGGCGGTAATATTTGACCACATTCCCGGCGAGTTGGCCTCTAGGTCTCCATGGGACTTTTATATACATCAGTAACGTAATATAACCTAACCTAACCCAGCGTAACATCTCGGCGGTAATATTTGACAACATTCCTGGCGAGTTGGCCTCTACGTCTCCGTGGGACCTTCATATACATCAATAACGTAATATAACCTAACCTAACCCAATCTAGCATCTCGGCGGTAATCTTTGACCACATTCCCGGCGAGTTGGCCTCTACGTCTCTGTCGGACCTTTATATACATCAATAACGTAATATAACCTAACCTAACCCAACCTAACATCTCGGCGGTAATATTTGACAACATTCCTGGCGAGTTGGCTTCTCCGTCCCCGTGGGACCTTTATATACATCAATAACGTAATATAACCTAACCTAACCCAATCTAGGATCTCGGCGGTAATATTTGACCACATTCCTGGCTTGTTGGCCTCTATGTCTCCGTGAGGCCTTTATATACATCAATAACGTAATATAACCTAACCTAACCCACCCTAACATCTCCGCGGTATTATTTGACAACATACCTGGCGAGTTGGCCTCCACGTCTCCGTGGGACCTTTATATACATCAGTAACATAATATAAGCTAGCCTAACCTAATCTAACATCACGGCGGTAATATTTGACCACATTCCTGGCGAGTTGGCCTCTACGTCTCCGTGGGACCTTTACATACATCAATAACGTAATGTAACCTAACCTAACCCAATCTAACATCTCGATGGTAATATTTCACATCATTCCTGGCGAGTTGGCCTCTACGTCTCCGCTGACCTTCATATACATCAATAACGTAATATAACGTAACCTAACCAAATCTAACATCTCGGCGGTAATATTTGACCACATTCCCGGCTTGTTGGCCTCTACGTCTCCATGGGACTTTTATATACATCAGTAACGTAATATAACATAACCTGACCCTATCTAACATCTCGGCGGTAATATTTGACCACATTCCTGGCTTGTTGGCCTCTACGTCTCCGTGGGACCTTTATATACATCAATAACGTAATATAACCTAACCTAACCCAATCTATCATCTCGGCGGTAATATTTGACATCATTCCTGGCGAGTTGGCCTCTACGTCTCCGTTGACCATCATATACATCAATAACGTACTATAACGTAACCTAACCCAACCTATCATCTCGGCGGTTATATTTGACAACATTCCTGGCGAGTTGGCTTCTCCGTCTCCGTGCGACCTTTATATACATCAATAACGTAATATAACCTAACCTAACCCAACCTAACATCTCCGCGGTATTATTTGATAACATACCTGGCGAGTTGGCTTCCACGTCTCCGTGGGACCTTTATATACATCTATAACGAAATATAACCTAACCTAAATTAACCTATCATCTCGGCGATAATATTTGACAAGATTCCTGGCGAGTTGGCCTCTACGTCTCCGTGGGATCTTTATATACATCAATAACATAATATAAGCTAGCCTAACCCAACCTAACATCTCCGCGGTAATATTTGACAACATACCTGGCGAGTTGGCCTCTACGTCTCCGTGGGGCCTTCATATACATCAATAACATAATATAAGCTAGCCTAACCCAATCTAACATCTCGGCGGTAATATTTGACCACATTCCTGGCTTGTTGGCCTCTACGTCTCCGTGGGACCTTTATATACATCAATAACGTAATATAACCTAACCTAACCCAATCTAACATCTCGGCGGTAATATTTGACATCATTCCTGGCGAGTTGGCCTCTACGTCTCCGTTGACCATCATATACACCAATAACGTAATATAACCTAACCTAACCCAATCTAGGATCTCGGCGGTAATATTTGACCACATTCCTGGCTTGTTGGCCTCTACGTCTCCGTGAGGATTTTATATACATCAATAACGTAATATGACCTAACCTAACCCAACCTAACATCTCCGCGGTATTATTTGACAACATACCTGGCGAGTTGGCCTCCACGTCTCCGTGGGACCTTTATATACATCAATAACATAATATAAGCTAGCCTAACCCAATCTAACATATCGGCGGTAATATTTGACCACATTCCTGGCGAGTTGGCCTCTACGTCTCCGTGGGACCTTTATATACATCAATAACGTAATATAACCTAACCTAACCCAATCTAGCATCTCGACGGTAATATTTGACCACATTCCTGGCTTGTTGGCCTCTACGTCTCCGTGAGACCTTTGTATACATCTATAACGTAATATAACCTAACCTAACCCAAGCTAACTTCTCGGCGGTAATATTTGAAAACATACCTGGCGAGGTGGCCTCTACGTCTCCGTGGGATATTTATATACATCAATAACATAATATAAGCTAGCCTAACCCAACCTAACATCTCCGCGGTAATATTTGACAACATACCTGGCGAGTTGGCCTCTACGTCTCCGTTGGGCCTTCATATACATCAATAACGTAATATAACCTAACCTAACCCAATCTAGCATCTCGGCGGTAATATTTGACCACATTCCTGACTTGTTGGCCTCTACGTCCCCGTGGGATCTTTATATACATCAATAACGTAATATAACCTAACCTAACCCAACCTAACATCTCGGCGGTAATATTTGACAACATTCCTGGCGAGTTGGCTTCTCCGTCCCCGTGGGACCTTTATATACATCAATGACGTAATATAACCTAACCTAACCCAACCTAACATCTCGGCGGTAATATTTGACGTCATTCCTGGCGAGTTGGCCTCTACGTTTCCGTGGGACCTTTATATACTTCAATAACGTAATATAACCTAACCTAAATCAACCTTTCATCTCGGCGATAATATTTGAAAACATTCCTGGCGAGTTGGCCTTTACGTCTCCGTGGGACCTTCACATACATCAATAACGTAATATAACCTAACCGAACCCAATCTAGCATCTCGGCGGTAATATTTGACCACATTCCTGGCTTGTTGGCCTCTACGTCTCCGTGGGACCTTTATATACATCAATAACATAATATAAGCTAGCCTAACCCAATCTAACATCTCGGCGGTAATATTTGACCACATTCCTGGCTTGTTGGCCTCTACGTCTCCGTGGGATCTTTATATACATCAATAACGTAATATAACCTAACCTAACCCAATCTAACATCTCGGCGGTAATATTTGACATCATTCCTGGCGAGTTGGCCTCTACGTCTCCGTTGACCATCATATACATCAATAACGTAATATAACGTAACCTAACCCAACCTATCATCTCGGCGGTTATATTTGACAACATTCCTGGCGAGTTGGCTTCTCCGTCTCCGTGGGACCTTTATATACATCAATAACGTAATATAACCTAACCTAACCCAACCTAACATCTCCGCGGTATTATTTGACAACATACCTGGCGAGTTGGCCTCCACGTCTCCGTGGGACCTTTATATACATCAATAACATAATATAAGCTAGCCTAACCTAATCTAACATCACGGCGGTAATATTTGACCACATTCCTGGCGAGTTGGCCTCTACGTCTCCGTGGGACCTTTATATACATCAATAACGTAATATAACCTAACCAAACCCAACCTAACATCACGGCGGTAATATTTGACATCATTCCTGGCGAGTTGGCCTCTACGTCTCCGTTGACCATCATATACATCAATAACGTAATATAACATGACCTAACCCAATCTAGCATCTCGACGGTAATATTTGACCACATTCCTGGCTTGTTGGCCTCTACGTCTCCGTTGACCATCATATACATCAATAACGTACTATAACGTAACCTAACCCAACCTATCATCTCGGCGGTTATATTTGACAACATTCCTGGCGAGTTGGCTTCTCCGTCTCCGTGCGACCTTTATATACATCAATAACGTAATATAACCTAACCTAACCCAACCTAACATCTCCGCGGTATTATTTGACAACATTCCTGGCTTGTTGGCCTCTACGTCTCCGTGAGGCCTTTATATACATCCATAACGTAATATAACCTAACCTAACCCAACCTAACATCTCCGCGGTATTATTTGATAACATACCTGGCGAGTTGGCTTCCACGTCTCCGTGGGACCTTTATATACATCTATAACGAAATATAACCTAACCTAAATTAACCTATCATCTCGGCGATAATATTTGACAAGATTCCTGGCGAGTTGGCCTCTACGTCTCCGTGGGATCTTTATATACATCAATAACGTAATATAACATAACCTAACCCAATCTAGCATCTCGGCGGTAATATTTGACCACATTCCTGGCTTGTTGGCCTCTACGTCTCCGTGAGACCTTTATATACATCTATAACGAAATATAACCTAACCTAACCCAAGCTAACTTCTCGGCGGTAATATTTGAAAACATACCTGGCGAAGTGGCCTCTACGTCTCCGTGGGATATTTATATACATCAATAACATAATATAAGCTAGCCTAACCCAACCTAACATCTCCGCGGTAATATTTGACAACATACCTGGCGAGTTGGCCTCTACGTCTCCGTGGGGCCTTCATATACATCAATAACGTAATATAACCTAACCTAACTCAATCTAGCATCTCGGCGGTAATATTTGAAAACATTCCTGGCGAGTTGGCCTTTACGTCTCCGTGGGACCTTCACATACATCAATAACGTAATATAACCTAACCTAACCCAATCTAGCATCTCGGCGGTAATATTTGACCACATTCCTGGCTTGTTGGCCTCTACGTCTCCGTGGGACCTTTATATACATCAATAACATAATATAAGCTAGCCTAACCCAATCTAACATCTCGGCGGTAATATTTGACCACATTCCTGGCTTGTTGGCCTCTACGTCTCCGTGGGACCTTTATATACATCAATAACGTAATATAACCTAACCTAACCCAATCTAACATCTCGGCGGTAATATTTGACATCATTCCTGGCGAGTTGGCCTCTACGTCTCCGTTGACCATCATATACATCAATAACGTAATATAACATAACCTAACCCAATCTAGCATCTCGACGGTAATATTTGACCACATTCCTGGCTTGTTGGCCTCTACGTCTCCGTGAGACCTTTGTATACATCTATAACGTAATATAACCTAACCTAACCCAAGCTAACTTCTCGGCGGTAATATTTGAAAACATACCTGGCGAGGTGGCCTCTACGTCTCCGTGGGATATTTATATACATCAATAACATAATATAAGCTAGCCTAACCCAACCTAACATCTCCGCGGTAATATTTGACAACATACCTGGCGAGTTGGCCTCTACGTCTCCGTTGGGCCTTCATATACATCAATAACGTAATATAACCTAACCTAACACAATCTAGCATCTCGGCGGTAATATTTGACCACATTCCTGACTTGTTGGCCTCTACGTCTCCGTGGGATCTTTATATACATCAATAACGTAATATAACCTAACCTAACCCAACCTAACATCTCGGCGGTAATATTTGACAACATTCCTGGCGAGTTGGCTTCTCCGTCCCCGTGGGACCTTTATATACATCAATGACGTAATATAACCTAACCTAACCCAACCTAACATCTCGGCGGTAATATTGGACGTCATTCCTGGCGAGTTGGCCTCTACGTTTCCGTGGGACCTTTATATACTTCAATAACGTAATATAACCTAACCTAAATCAACCTTTCATCTCGGCGATAATATTTGAAAACATTCCTGGCGAGTTGGCCTTTACGTCTCCGTGGGACCTTCACATACATCAATAACGTAATATAACCTAACCTAACCCAATCTAGCATCTCGGCGGTAATATTTGACCACATTCCTGGCTTGTTGGCCTCTACGTCTCCGTGGGACCTTTATATACATCAATAACATAATATAAGCTCGCCTAACCCAATCTAACATCTCGGCGGTAATATTTGACCACATTCCTGGCTTGTTGGCCTCTACGTCTCCGTGGGACCTTTATATACATCAATAACGTAATATAACCTAACCTAACCCAATCTAACATCTCGGCGGTAATATTTGACATCATTCCTGGCGAGTTGGCCTCTACGTCTCCGTTGACCATCATATACATCAATAACGTAATATAACGTAACCTAACCCAACCTATCTTCTCGGCGGTTATATTTGACAACATTCCTGGCGAGTTGGCTTCTCCGTCTCCGTGGGACCTTTATATACATCAATAACGTAATATAACCTAACCTAACCCAACCTAACATCTCCGCGGTATTATTTGACAACATACCTGGCGAGTTGGCCTCCACGTCTCCGTGGGACCTTTATATACATCAATAACATAATATAAGCTAGCCTAACCTAATCTAACATCACGGCGGTAATATTTGACCACATTCCTGGCGAGTTGGCCTCTACGTCTCCGTGGGACCTTTATATACATCAATAACGTAATATAACCTAACCAAACCCAACCTAACATCTCGGCGGTAATATTTGACCACATTCCTGGCTTGCTGACCTCTACGTCTCCGTGAGACATTTATATACATCTATAACGTAATATAACCTAACCTAACCCAACCTAACATCTCGGTGGTAGTATTTGAAAACATTCCTAGCGAGTTGGCCTCTACGTCTCCGTGGGACCTTTATATACATCAATAACGTAATATAACCTAACCAAACCCAACCTAACATCTCGGCGGTAATATTTGACCACATTCCTGGCGAGTTGGCCTCTACGTCTCCGTTGACCTTCATATACATCAATAACGTAATATAACGTAACCTAACCCAACCTAACATCTCGGCGGTAATATTTGACGTCATTCCTGGCGAGTTGGCCTCTACGTTTCCGTGGGACCTTTATATACTTCAATAACGTAATATAACCTAACCTAAATCAACCTTTCATCTCGGCGATAATATTTGAAAACATTCCTGGCGAGTTGGACTTTACGTCTCCGTGGGACCTTCACATACATCAATAACGTAATATAACCTAACCTAACCCAATCTAGCATCTCGGCGGTAATATTTGACCACATTCCTGGCTTGTTGGCCTCTACGTCTCCGTGGGACCTTTATATACATCAATAACATAATATAAGCTAGCCTAACCCAATCTAACATCTCGGCGGTAATATTTGACCACATTCCTGGCTTGTTGGCCTCTACGTCTCCGTGGGACCTTTATATACATCAATAACGTAATATAACCTAACCTAACCCAATCTAACATCTCGGCGGTAATATTTGACATCATTCCTGGCGAGTTGGCCTCTACGTCTCCGTTGACCATCATATACATCAATAACGTAATATAACGTAACCTGACCCAACCTATCTTCTCGGCGGTAATATTTGACAACATTCCTGGCGAGTTGGCTTCTCCGTCCCCGTGGGACCTTTATATACATCAATGACGTAATATAACCTAACCTAACCCAACCTAACATCTCGGCGGTAATATTGGACGTCATTCCTGGCGAGTTGGCCTCTACGTTTCCGTGGGACCTTTATATACTTCAATAACGTAATATAACCTAACCTAAATCAACCTTTCATCTCGGCGATAATATTTGAAAACATTCCTGGCGAGTTGGCCTTTACGTCTCCGTGGGACCTTCACATACATCAATAACGTAATATAACCTAACCTAACCCAATCTAGCATCTCGGCGGTAATATTTGACCACATTCCTGGCTTGTTGGCCTCTACGTCTCCGTGGGACCTTTATATACATCAATAACATAATATAAGCTCGCCTAACCCAATCTAACATCTCGGCGGTAATATTTGACCACATTCCTGGCTTGTTGGCCTCTACGTCTCCGTGGGACCTTTATATACATCAATAACGTAATATAACCTAACCTAACCCAATCTAACATCTCGGCGGTAATATTTGACATCATTCCTGGCGAGTTGGCCTCTACGTCTCCGTTGACCATCATATACATCAATAACGTAATATAACGTAACCTAACCCAACCTATCTTCTCGGCGGTTATATTTGACAACATTCCTGGCGAGTTGGCTTCTCCGTCTCCGTGGGACCTTTATATACATCAATAACGTAATATAACCTAACCTAACCCAACCTAACATCTCCGCGGTATTATTTGACAACATACCTGGCGAGTTGGCCTCCACGTCTCCGTGGGACCTTTATATACATCAATAACATAATATAAGCTAGCCTAACCTAATCTAACATCACGGCGGTAATATTTGACCACATTCCTGGCGAGTTGGCCTCTACGTCTCCGTGGGACCTTTATATACATCAATAACGTAATATAACCTAACCAAACCCAACCTAACATCTCGGCGGTAATATTTGACCACATTCCTGGCTTGCTGACCTCTACGTCTCCGTGAGACATTTATATACATCTATAACGTAATATAACCTAACCTAACCCAACCTAACATCTCGGTGGTAGTATTTGAAAACATTCCTAGCGAGTTGGCCTCTACGTCTCCGTGGGACCTTTATATACATCAATAACGTAATATAACCTAACCAAACCCAACCTAACATCTCGGCGGTAATATTTGACCACATTCCTGGCGAGTTGGCCTCTACGTCTCCGTTGACCTTCATATACATCAATAACGTAATATAACGTAACCTAACCCAACCTAACATCTCGGCGGTAATATTTGACGTCATTCCTGGCGAGTTGGCCTCTACGTTTCCGTGGGACCTTTATATACTTCAATAACGTAATATAACCTAACCTAAATCAACCTTTCATCTCGGCGATAATATTTGAAAACATTCCTGGCGAGTTGGACTTTACGTCTCCGTGGGACCTTCACATACATCAATAACGTAATATAACCTAACCTAACCCAATCTAGCATCTCGGCGGTAATATTTGACCACATTCCTGGCTTGTTGGCCTCTACGTCTCCGTGGGACCTTTATATACATCAATAACATAATATAAGCTAGCCTAACCCAATCTAACATCTCGGCGGTAATATTTGACCACATTCCTGGCTTGTTGGCCTCTACGTCTCCGTGGGACCTTTATATACATCAATAACGTAATATAACCTAACCTAACCCAATCTAACATCTCGGCGGTAATATTTGACATCATTCCTGGCGAGTTGGCCTCTACGTCTCCGTTGACCATCATATACATCAATAACGTAATATAACGTAACCTGACCCAACCTATCTTCTCGGCGGTTATATTTGACAACATTCCTGGCGAGTTGGCTTCTCCGTCTCCGTGGGACCTTTATATACATCAATAACGTAATATAACCTAACCTAACCCAACCTAACATCTCCGCGGTATTATTTGACAACATACCTGGCGAGTTGGCCTCCACGTCTCCGTGGGACCTTTATATACATCAATAACGTAATATAACCTAACCTAACCCAACCTAACATCTCCGCGGTATTATTTGACAACATACCTGGCGAGTTGGCCTCCACGTCTCCGTGGGACCTTTATATACATCAATAACATAATATAAGCTAGCCTAACCTAATCTAACATCACGGCGGTAATATTTGACCACATTCCTGGCGAGTTGGCCTCTACGTCTCCGTGGGACCTTTATATACATCAATAACGTAATATAACCTAACCAAACCCAACCTAACATCTCGGCGGTAATATTTGACCACATTCCTGGCTTGCTGACCTCTACGTCTCCGTGAGACATTTATATACATCTATAACGTAATATAACCTAACCTAACCCAACCTAACATCTCGGTGGTAGTATTTGAAAACATTCCTAGCGAGTTGGCCTCTACGTCTCCGTGGGACCTTTATATACATCAATAACGTAATATAACCTAACCAAACCCAACCTAACATCTCGGCGGTAATATTTGACCACATTCCTGGCGAGTTGGCCTCTACGTCTCCGTTGACCTTCATATACATCAATAACGTAATATAACGTAACCTAACCCAACCTATCATCTCGGCGGTTATATTTGACAACATTCCTGGCGAGTTGGCTTCTCCCTCTCCGTGGGACCTTTATATACATCAATAACGTAATATAACCTAACCTAACCCAATCTAGGATCTCGGCGGTAATATTTGACCACATTCCTGGCTTGTTGACCTCTACGTCTCCGTGAGGCCTTTATATACATCAATAACGTAATATAACCTAACCTAACCCACCCTAACATCTCCGCGGTATTATTTGATAACATACCTGGCGAGTTGGCCTCCACGTCTCCGTGGGACCTTTATATACATCTATAACGTAATGTAACCTAACCTAACCCAACCTAACATCTCGGCGGTAGTATTTGAAAACATTCCTAGCGAGTTGGCCTCTACGTCTCCGTGGGACCTTTATATACATCAATAACGTAATATAACCTAACCTAACCCAATCTAACATTTCGGCGGTAATATGTCACATCATTCCTGGCGAGTTAGCCTCTACGTCTCCGTTGACCTTCATACACATCAATAACGTAATATAACGTAACCTAACCCAATCTAACATCTCGACGGTAATATTTGACCACATTCCCGGCGAGTTGGCCTCTACGTCTCCATGGGACTTTTATATACATCAGAAACGTAATATAACCTAACCTAACCCAGCGTAACATCTCGGCGGTAATATTTGACAACATTCCTGGCGAGTTGGCCCCTACGTCTCCGTGGGACCTTCATATACATCAATAACGTAATATAACCTAACCTAACCCAATCTAGCATCTCGGCAGTAATGTTTGACCACATTCCTGGCGAGTTGGCCTCTACGTCTCTGTGGGACCTTTATATACATCAATAACGTAATTTAACCTAACCTAACCCAACCTAACATCTCGGCGGTAATATTTGACAACATTCCTGGCGAGTTGGCTTCTCCGTCCCCGTGGGACCTTTATATACATCAATGACGTAATATAAACTAACCTAACCCAACCTAACATCTCGGCGGTAATATTTGACGACATTCCTGGCGTGTTGGCCTCTACGTTTCCGTGGGACCTTTATATACTTCAATAACGTAATATAACCTAACCTAAATCAACCTATCATCTCGGCGATAATATTTGACAAGATTCCTGGCGAGTTGGCCTCTACGTCTCCGTGGGATCTTTATATACATGAATAACGAAATATAACCTAACCTAAATCAACCTACCATCTCGGCGATAATATTTGACAAGATTCCTGGCGAGTTGGCCTCTACGTCTCCGTGGGATCTTTATATACATCAATAACGTAATATAACATAACCTAACCCTATCGAACAACTCGGCGGTAATATTTGACCACATTCCTGGCTAGTTGGCCTCAACGTCTCCGAGGGACCTTCATATACACCAATAACGAAATATAACCTAACCTATCCTAACCTATCATCTCGGCGGTAACATTTGACAACATTCTCGGCGAGTTGGCCTCTACGTCTCCGTGGGACCTTTATATACATCAGTAACGTAATATATCCTAACCTAACCGAACGTAACTTCTCGGCGGTAATATTTGAAAACATTCCTGGCGATTTGGCCTTTACGTCTCCGTGGGACCTTCACATACATCAATAACGTAATATAACCTAACCTAACCCAATCTAGCATCTCGGCGGTAATATTTGACGACATTCCTGGCGAGTTGGCCTCTACGTTCCCGTGGGACCTTTATATACTTCAATAACGTAATATAACCTAACCTAAATCAACCTTTCATCTCAGCGATAATATTTGAAAACATTCCTGGCGAGTTGGCCTTTGCGTCTCCGTGGGACCTTCACATACATCAATAACGTAATATAACCTAACCTAACCCAATCTAGCATCTCGGCGGTAATATTTGACCACATTCCTGGCTTGTTGGCCTCTACGTCTCCGTGGGACCTTTATATACATCAATAACATAATATAAGCTAGCCTAACCCAATCTAACATCTCGGCGGTAATATTTGACCACATTCCTGGCTTGTTGGCCTCTACGTCTCCGTGGGACCTTTATATACATCAATAACGTAATATAACCTAACCTAACCCAATCTAACATCTCGGCGGTAATATTTGACATCATTCCTGGCGAGTTGGCCTCTACGTCTCCGTTGACCATCATATACATCAATAACGTAATATAACGTAACCTAACCCAACCTATCATCTCGGCGGTTATATTTGACAACATTCCTGGCGAGTTGGCTTCTCCGTCTCCGTGGGACCTTTATATACATGAATAACGTAATATAACATAACCTAACCCAACCTAACATCTCCGCGGTATTATTTGACAACATACCTGGCGAGTTGGCCTCCACGTCTCCGTGGGACCTTTATATACATCAGTAACATAATATAAGCTAGCCTAACCTAATCTAACATGACGGCGGTAATATTCGACCACATTCCTGGCGAGTTGGCCTCTACGTCTCCGTGGGACCTTTACATACATCAATAACGTAATGTAACCTAACCTAACCCAATCTAACATCTCGACGGTAATATTTCACATCATTCCTGGCGAGTTGGCCTCTACGTCTCCGTGAGGATTTTATATACATCAATAACGTAATATGACCTAACCTAACCCAACCTAACATCTCCGCGGTATTATTTGACAACATACCTGGCGAGTTGGCCTCCACGTCTCCGTGGGACCTTTATATACATCAATAACATAATATAAGCTAGCCTAACCCAATCTAACATATCGGCGGTAATATTTGACCACATTCCTGGCGAGTTGGCCTCTACGTCTCCGTGGGACCTTCATATACATCAATAACGCAATATAACCTAACCTAACTCAATCTAGCATCTCGGCGGTAATATTTGAAAACATTCCTGGCGAGTTGGCCTTTACGTCTCCGTGGGACCTTCACATACATCAATAACGTAATATAACCTAACCTAACCCAATCTAGCATCTCGGCGGTAATATTTGACCACATTCCTGGCTTGTTGGCCTCTACGTCTCCGTGGGACCTTTATATACATCAATAACATAATATAAGCTAGCCTAACCCAATCTAACGTCTCGGCGGTAATATTTGACCACATTCCTGGCTTGTTAGCCTCTACGTCTCCGTGGGACCTTTATATACATCAATAACGTAATATAACCTAACCTAATCCAATCTAACATCTCGGCGGTAATATTTGACATCATTCCTGGCGAGTTGGCCTCTACGTCTCCGTTGACCATCATATACATCAATAACGTAATATAACATAACCTAACCCAATTTAGCATCTCGGCGGTAATATTTGACCACATTCCTGGCTTGTTGGCCTCTACGTCTCCGTGAGACCTTTGTATACATCTATAACGTAATATAACCTAACCTAACCCAAGCTAACTTCTCGGCGGTAATATTTGAAAACATACCTGGCGAGGTGGCCTCTACGTCTCCGTGGGACCTTCACATACATCAATAACGTAATATAACCTAACCTAACCCAATCTAGCATCTCGGCGGTAATATTTGACCACATTCCTGGCTTGTTGGCCTCTACGTCTCCGTGGGACCTTTATATACATCAATAACATAATATAAGCTAGCCTAACCCAATCTAACATCTCGGCGGTAATATTTGACCACATTCCTGGCTTGTTGGCCTCTACGTCTCCGTGGGACCTTTATATACATCAATAACGTAATATAACCTAACCTAACCCAATCTAACATCTCGGCGGTAATATTTGACATCATTCCTGGCGAGTTGGCCTCTACGTCTCCGTTGACCATCATATACATCAATAACGTAATATAACATAACCTAACCCAATCTAGCATCTCGGCGGTAATATTTGACAACATACCTGGCGAGTTGGCCTCTACGTCTCCGTGGGGCCTTCATATACATCAATAACGTAATATAACCTAACCTAACTCAATCTAGCATCTCGGCGGTAATATTTGAAAACATTCCTGACGAGTTGGCCTTTACGTCTCCGTGGGACCTTCACATACATCAATAACGTAATATAACCTAACCTAACCCAATCTAGCATCTCGGCGGTAATATTTGACCACATTCCTGGCTTGTTGGCCTCTACGTCTCCGTGGGACCTTTATATACATCAATAACATAATATAAGCTAGCCTAACCCAATCTAACATCTCGGCGGTAATATTTGACCACATTCCTGGCTTGTTGGCCTCTACGTCTCCGTGGGACCTTTATATACATCAATAACGTAATATAACCTAACCTAACCCAATCTAACATCTCGGCGGTAATATTTGACATCATTCCTGGCGAGTTGGCCTCTACGTCTCCGTTGACCATCATATACATCAATAACGTAATATAACATAACCTAACCCAATCTAGCATCTCGACGGTAATATTTGACCACATTCCTGGCTTGTTGGCCTCTACGTCTCCGTGAGACCTTTGTATACATCTATAACGTAATATAACCTAACCTAACCCAAGCTAACTTCTCGGCGGTAATATTTGAAAACATACCTGGCGAGGTGGCCTCTACGTCTCCATGGGATATTTATATACATCAATAACATAATATAAGCTAGCCTAACCCAACCTAACATCTCCGCGGTAATATTTGACAACATACCTGGCGAGTTGGCCTCTACGTCTCCGTTGGGCCTTCATATACATCAATAACGTAATATAACCTAACCTAACACAATCTAGCATCTCGGCGGTAATATTTGACCACATTCCTGACTTGTTGGCCTCTACGTCTCCGTGGGATCTTTATATACATCAATAACGTAATATAACCTAACCTAACCCAACCTAACATCTCGGCGGTAATATTTGACAACATTCCTGGCGAGTTGGCTTCTCCGTCCCCGTGGGACCTTTATATACATCAATGACGTAATATAACCTAACCTAACCCAACCTAACATCTCGGCGGTAATATTGGACGTCATTCCTGGCGAGTTGGCCTCTACGTTTCCGTGGGACCTTTATATACTTCAATAACGTAATATAACCTAACCTAAATCAACCTTTCATCTCGGCGATAATATTTGAAAACATTCCTGGCGAGTTGGCCTTTACGTCTCCGTGGGACCTTCACATACATCAATAACGTAATATAACCTAACCTAACCCAATCTAGCATCTCGGCGGTAATATTTGACCACATTCCTGGCTTGTTGGCCTCTACGTCTCCGTGGGACCTTTATATACATCAATAACATAATATAAGCTAGCCTAACCCAATCTAACATCTCGGCGGTAATATTTGACCACATTCCTGGCTTGTTGGCCTCTACGTCTCCGTGGGACCTTTATATACATCAATAACGTAATATAACCTAACCTAACCCAATCTAACATCTCGGCGGTAATATTTGACATCATTCCTGGCGAGTTGGCCTCTACGTCTCCGTTGACCATCATATACATCAATAACGTAATATAACGTAACCTAACCCAACCTATCTTCTCGGCGGTTATATTTGACAACATTCCTGGCGAGTTGGCTTCTCCGTCTCCGTGGGACCTTTATATACATCAATAACGTAATATAACCTAACCTAACCCAACCTAACATCTCCGCGGTATTATTTGACAACATACCTGGCGAGTTGGCCTCCACGTCTCCGTGGGACCTTTATATACATCAATAACATAATATAAGCTAGCCTAACCTAATCTAACATCACGGCGGTAATATTTGACCACATTCCAGGCGAGTTGGCCTCTACGTCTCCGTGGGACCTTTATATACATCAATAACGTAATATAACCTAACCAAACCCAACCTAACATCTCGGCGGTAATATTTGACCACATTCCTGGCTTGCTGACCTCTACGTCTCCGTGAGACATTTATATACATCTATAACGTAATATAACCTAACCTAACCCAACCTAACATCTCGGTGGTAGTATTTGAAAACATTCCTAGCGAGTTGGCCTCTACGTCTCCGTGGGACCTTTATATACATCAATAACGTAATATAACCTAACCAAACCCAACCTAACATCTCGGCGGTAATATTTGACCACATTCCTGGCGAGTTGGCCTCTACGTCTCCGTTGACCTTCATATACATCAATAACGTAATATAACGTAACCTAACCCAACCTATCATCTCGGCGGTTATATTTGACAACATTCCTGGCGAGTTGGCTTCTCCTTCTCCGTGGGACCTTTATATACATCAATAACGTAATATAACCTAACCTAACCCAATCTAGGATCTCGGCGGTAATATTTGACCACATTCCTGGCTTGTTGACCTCTACGTCTCCGTGAGGCCTTTATATACATCAATAACGTAATATAACCTAACCTAACCCACCCTAACATCCCCGCGGTATTATTTGATAACATACCTGGCGAGTTGGCCTCCACGTCTCCGTGGGACCTTTATATACATCTATAACGTAATGTAACCTAACCTAACCCAACCTAACATCTCGGCGGTAGTATTTGAAAACATTCCTAGCGAGTTGGCCTCTACGTCTCCGTGGGACCTTTATATACATCAATAACGTAATATAACCTAACCTAACCCAATCTAACATTTCGGCGGTAATATGTCACATCATTCCTGGCGAGTTAGCCTCTACGTCTCCGTTGACCTTCATATACATCAATAACGTAATATAACGTAACCTAACCCAATCTAACATCTCGACGGTAATATTTGACCACATTCCCGGCGAGTTGGCCTCTACGTCTCCATGGGACTTTTATATACATCAGAAACGTAATATAACCTAACCTAACCCAGCGTAACATCTCGGCGGTAATATTTGACAACATTCCTGGCGAGTTGGCCCCTACGTCTCCGTGGGACCTTCATATACATCAATAACGTAATATAACCTAACCTAACCCAATCTAGCATCTCGGCAGTAATGTTTGACCACATTCCTGGCGAGTTGGCCTCTACGTCTCTGTGGGACCTTTATATACATCAATAACGTAATTTAACCTAACCTAACCCAACCTAACATCTCGGCGGTAATATTTGACAACATTCCTGGCGAGTTGGCTTCTCCGTCCCCGTGGGACCTTTATATACATCAATGACGTAATATAAACTAACCTAACCCAACCTAACATCTCGGCGGTAATATTTGACGACATTCCTGGCGTGTTGGCCTCTACGTTTCCGTGGGACCTTTATATACATCAATAACATAATATAAGCTAGCCTAACCCAATCTAACGTCTCGGCGGTAATATTTGACCACATTCCTGGCTTGTTGGCCTCTACGTCTCCGTGGGACCTTTATATACATCAATAACGTAATATAACCTAACCTAATCCAATCTAACATCTCGGCGGTAATATTTGACATCATTCCTGGCGAGTTGGCCTCTACGTCTCCGTTGACCATCATATACATCAATTACGTAATATAACCTAACCTAACCCAACCTAACATCTCGGCGGTAATATTTGACGTCATTCCTGGCGAGTTGGCCTCTACGTCTCCGTGGGACCTTTATATACATCAATAACGTAATATAACCTAACCAAACCCAACCTAACATCTCGGCGGTAATATTTGACCACATTCCTGGCTTGCTGACCTCTACGTCTCCGTGAGACATTTATATACATCTATAACGTAATATAACTTAACCTAACCCAACCTAACATCTCGGTGGTAGTATTTGAAAACATTCCTAGCGAGTTGGCCTCTACGTCTCCGTGGGACCTTTATATACATCAATAACGTAATATAACCTAACCAAACCCAACCTAACATCTCGGCGGTAATATTTGACCACATTCCTGGCGAGTTGGCCTCTACGTCTCCGTTGACCTTCATATACATCAATAACGTAATATAACGTAACCTAACCCAACCTATCATCTCGGCGGTTATATTTGACAACATTCCTGGCGAGTTGGCTTCTCCTTCTCCGTGGGACCTTTATATACATCAATAACGTAATATAACCTAACCTAACCCAATCTAGGATCTCGGCGGTAATATTTGACCACATTCCTGGCTTGTTGACCTCTACGTCTCCGTGAGGCCTTTATATACATCAATAACGTAATATAACCTAACCTAACCCACCCTAACATCTCCGCGGTATTATTTGATAACATACCTGGCGAGTTGGCCTCCACGTCTCCGCGGGACCTTTATATACATCTATAACGTAATGTAACCTAACCTAACCCAACCTAACATCTCGGCGGTAGTATTTGAAAACATTCCTAGCGAGTTGGCCTCTACGTCTCTGTGGGACCTTTATATACGTCAATAACGTAATATAACCTAACCTAGCCCAATCTAACATCTCGGCGGTAATATTTCACATCATTCCTGGCGAGTTGGCCTCTACGTCTCCGTGGGACCTTCATATACATCAATAACGTAATATAACCTAACCTAACCCAATCTAGCATCTCGGCGGTAATCTTTGACCACATTCCCGGCGAGTTGGCCTCTACGTCTCTGTCGGACCTTTATATACATCAATAACGTAATATAACCTAACCTAACCCAACCTAACATCTCGGCGGTAATATTTGACAACATTCCTGGCGAGTTGGCTTCTCCGTCCCCGTGGGACCTTTATATACATCAATAACGTAATATAACCTAACCTAACCCAATCTAACATCTCGGCGGTAATATTTCACATCATTCCTGGCGAGTTGGCCTCTACGTCTCCGTTGACCTTCATATACATCAATAACGTAATATAACGTAACCTAACCCAACCTATCATCTCGGCGGTTATATTTGACAACATTCCTGGCGAGTTGGCTTCTCCTTCTCCGTGGGACCTTTATATACATCAATAACGTAATATAACCTAACCTAACCCAATCTAGGATCTCGGCGGTAATATTTGACCACATTCCTGGCTTGTTGGCCTCTACGTCTCCGTGAGGCCTTTATATACATCAATAACGTAATATAACCTAACCTAACCCACCCTAACATCTCCGCGGTATTATTTGATAACATACCTGGCGAGTTGGCCTCCACGTCTCCGTGGGACCTTTATATACATCTATAACGTAATATAACCTAACCTAACCCAACCTAACATCTCGGCGGTAGTATTTGAAAACATTCCTAGCGAGTTGGCCTCTACGTCTCCGTGGGACCTTTATATACATCAATAACGTAATATAACCTAACCAAACCCAACCTAACATCTCGGCGGTAATATTTGACCACATTCCTGGCGAGTTGGCTTCTCCTTCTCCGTGGGACCTTTATATACATCAATAACGTAATATAACCTAACCTAACCCAATCTAGGATCTCGGCGGTAATATTTGACCACATTCCTGGCTTGTTGACCTCTACGTCTCCGTGAGGCCTTTATATACATCAATAACGTAATATAACCTAACCTAACCCACCCTAACATCTCCGCGGTATTATTTGATAACATACCTGGCGAGTTGGCCTCCACGTCTCCGTGGGACCTTTATATACATCTATAACGTAATGTAACCTAACCTAACCCAACCTAACATCTCGGCGGTAGTATTTGAAAACATTCCTAGCGAGTTGGCCTCTACGTCTCTGTGGGACCTTTATATACGTCAATAACGTAATATAACCTAACCTAGCCCAATCTAACATCTCGGCGGTAATATTTCACATCATTCCTGGCGAGTTGGCCTCTACGTCTCCGTGGGACCTTCATATACATCAATAACGTAATATAACCTAACCTAACCCAATCTAGCATCTCGGCGGTAATCTTTGACCACATTCCCGGCGAGTTGGCCTCTACGTCTCTGTCGGACCTTTATATACATCAATAACGTAATATAACCTAACCTAACCCAACCTAACATCTCGGCGGTAATATTTGACAACATTCCTGGCGAGTTGGCTTCTCCGTCCCCGTGGGATCTTTATATACATCAATAACGTAATATAACCTAACCTAACCCAATCTAACATCTCGGCGGTAATATTTCACATCATTCCTGGCGAGTTGGCCTCTACGTCTCCGTTGACCTTCATATACATCAATAACGTAATATAACGTAACCTAACCCAACCTATCATCTCGGCGGTTATATTTGACAACATTCCTGGCGAGTTGGCTTCTCCTTCTCCGTGGGACCTTTATATACATCAATAACGTAATATAACCTAACCTAACCCAATCTAGGATCTCGGCGGTAATATTTGACCACATTCCTGGCTTGTTGGCCTCTACGTCTCCGTGAGGCCTTTATATACATCAATAACGTAATATAACCTAACCTAACCCACCCTAACATCTCCGCGGTATTATTTGATAACATACCTGGCGAGTTGGCCTCCACGTCTCCGTGGGACCTTTATATACATCTATAACGTAATATAACCTAACCTAACCCAACCTAACATCTCGGCGGTAGTATTTGAAAACATTCCTAGCGAGTTGGCCTCTACGTCTCCGTGGGACCTTTATATACATCAATAACGTAATATAACCTAACCTAACCCAATCTAACATTTCGGCGGTAATATGTCACATCATTCCTGGCGAGTTGGCCTCTACGTCTCCGTTGACCTTCATATACATCAATAACGTAATATAACGTAACCTAACCCAATCTAACATCTCGACGGTAATATTTGACCACATTCCCGGCGAGTTGGCCTCTACGTCTCCATGGGACTTTTATATACATCAGTAACGTAATATAACCTAACCTAACCCAGCGTAACATCTCGGCGGTAATATTTGACAACATTCCTGGCGAGTTGGCCTCTACGTCTCCGTGGGACCATCATATACATCAATAACGTAATATAACCTAACCTAACCCAATCTAGCATCTCGGCAGTAATGTTTGACCACATTCCTGGCGAGTTGGCCTTTACGTCTCCGTGGGACCTTCACATACATCAATAACGTAATATAACCTAACCTAACCCAATCTAGCATCTCGGCGGTAATATTTGACCACATTCCTGGCTTGTTGGCCTCTACATCTCCGTGGGACCTTTATATACATCAATAACGTAATATAACCTAACCTAACCCAATCTAACATCTCGGCGGTAATATTTGACCACATTCCTGGCTTGTTGGCCTCTACGTCTCCGTGGGACCTTTATATACATCAATAACGTAATATAACCTAACCTAACCCAATCTAACATCTCGGCGGTAATATTTGACATCATTCCTGGCGAGTTGGCCTCTACGTCTCCGTTGACCATCATATACATCAATAACGTACTATAACGTAACCTAACCCAACCTATCATCTCGGCGGTAATATTTGACCACATTCCTGGCTTGTTGGCCTCTACGTCTCCGTGAGACCTTTATATACATCTATAACGTAATATAACCTAACCTAACCCAAGCTAACTTCTCGGCGGTAATATTTGAAAACATACCTGGCGAGGTGGCCTCTACGTCTCCGTGGGATATTTATATACATCAATAACATAATAGAAGCTAGCCTAACCCAACCTAACATCTCCGCGGTAATATTTGACAACATACCTGGCGAGTTGGCCTCTACGTCTCCGTGGGGCCTTCATATACATCAATAACGTAATATAACCTAACCTAACCCAATCTAGCATCTCGGCGGTAATATTTGACCACATTCCTGGCTTCTTGGCCTCTACGTCTCCGTGGGATCTTTATATACATCAATAACGTAACATAACCTAACCTAACCCAACCTAACATCTCGGCGGTAATATTTGACAACATTCCTGGCGAGTTGGCTTCTCTGTCCCCGTGGGACCAATATATACATCAATGACGTAATATAACCTAACCTAACCCAACCTAACATCTCGGCGGTAATATTTGACGACATTCCTGGCGAGTTGGCTTCTACGTTTCCGTGGGACCTTTATATACTTCAATAACGTAATATAACTTAACCTAAATCAACCATTCATCTCGGCGATAATATTTGAAAACATTCCTGGCGAGTTGGCCTTTACGTCTCCGTGGGACCTTCACATTCATCAATAACGTAACATAACCTAACCTAACCCAATCTAGCATCTCGGCGGTAATATTTGACCACATTCCTGGCTTGTTGGCCTCTACGTCTCCGTGGGACCTTTATATACATCAATAACGTAATATAACCTAACCTAACCCAATCTAACATCTCGGCGGTAATATTTGACCACATTCCTGGCGAGTTGGCCTCTACGTCTCCGTTGACCATCATATACATCAATAACGTAATATAACCTAACCTAACCCAATCTAACATTTTGGCGGTAATATTTGACCACATTCCTGGCTTGTTGGCCTCTACGTCTCCGTGGGACCTTTATATACATCAATAACGTAATATAACCTAACCTAACCCAATCCAACATCTCGGCAGTAATATTTGACATCATTCCTGGCGAGTTGGCCTCTACGTCTCCGTTGACCATCATATACATCAATAACGTAATATAACGTAACCTAACCCAACCTATCATCTCGGCGGTTATAATTGACAACATTCCTGGCGAGTTGGCTTCTCCGTCTCCCTGGGACCTTTATATACATCAATAACGTAATATAACCTAACCTAACCCAACCTAACATCTCCGCGGTATTATTTGACAACATACCTGGCGAGTTGGCCTCCACGTCTCCGTGGGACTTTTATATACATCAATAACATAATATAAGCTAGCCTAACCTAATCTAACATCACGGCGGTAATATTTGACCACATTCCTGGCGAGTTGGCCTCTACGTCTCCGTGGGACCTTTATATACATCAATAAGGTAATATAACCTAACCTAACCCAACCTAACATCTCGGCGGTAATATTTGACAACATTCCTGGCGAGTTGGCTTCTCCGTCCCCGTGGGACCTTTATATGCATCAATGACGTAATATAACCTAACCTAACCCAACCTAACATCTCGGCGGTAATATTTGACGACATTCCTGGCGAGTTGGCCTCTACGTTTCCGTGGGACCTTTATATACCTCAATAACGTAATATAACCTAACCTAAATCAACCTTTCATCTCGGCGATAATATTTGAAAACATTACTGGCGAGTTGGCCTTTACGTCTCCGTGGGACCTTCACATACATCAATAACGTAATATAACCTAACCTAACCCAATCTAGCATCTCGGCGGTAATATTTGACCACATTCCTGGCTTGTTGGCCTCTACGTCTCCGTGGGACCTTTATATACATCAATAACATAATATAAGCTAGCCTAACCCAATCTAACATCTCGGCGGTAATATTTGACCACATTCCTGGCTTGTTGGCCTCTACGTCTCCGTGGGACCTTTATATACATCAATAACGTAATATAACCTAACCTAACCCAATCTAACATCTCGGCGGTAATATTTGACAAAATTCCTGGCGAGTTGGCCTCTACGTCTCGGTTTGACCTTCATATACATCAATAACGTAATATAACCTAACCTAACCCAACCTAACATCTCGGAGGTAATATTTGAAAACATTCTTGGCGAGTTGGCCTCTACGTCTCCGTGGGACCTTCATATACATCAATAACGTAATATAACCTAACCTAACCCAACCTAACATCTCCGCGGTATTATTTGACAACATACCTGGCGAGTTGGCCTCCACGTCTCCGTGGGACCTTTATATACATCAATAACATAATATAAGCTAGCCTAACCCAATCTAACATATCGGCGGTAATATTTGACCACATTCCTGGCGAGTTGGCCTCTACGTCTCCGTGGGACCTTTATATACATCAATAACGTAATATAACCTAACCTAACCCAATCTAACATCTCGGCGGTAATATTTGACATCATTCCCGGCGAGTTGGCCTCTACGTCTCCGTTGACCATCATATACATCAATAACGTAATATAACGTAACCTAACACAACCTATCATCTCGGCGGTTATATTTGACAACATTCCTGGCGAGTTGCCTTCTCCGTCTCCGTGGGACCTTTATATACATCAATAACGTAATATAACCTAACCTAACCCAACCTAACATATCCGCGGTATTATTTGACAACATACCTGGCGAGTTGGACTCCACGCCTCCGAGGGACCTTTATATACATCAATAACATAATATAAGCTAGCCTAACCTAATCTAACATCTCGGCGGTAATATTTGACCACATTCCTGGCGAGTTGGCCTCTACGTCTCCGTGGGACCTTTATATACATCAATAACGTAATATAACCTAACCTAACCCAACCTAACATCTCGGCGGTAATATTTGACCACATTCCTGGCTTGCTCACCTCTACGTCTCCGTGAGACCTTTATATACATCTATAACGTAATATAACCTAACCTAACCCAACCTAACATCTCGGCGGTAGTATTTGAAAACATTCCTAGCGAGTTGGCCTCTACGTCTCCGTGGGACCTTTATATACATCAATAACGTAATATAACCTAACCTAAATCAACCTATCATCTCGGCGATAATATTTGACAAGATTCCTGGCGAGTTGGCCTCTACGTCTCCGTGGGATCTTTATATACATTAATAACGAAATATAACCTAACCTAAATCAACCTACCATCTCGGCGATAATATTTGACAAGATTCCTGGCGAGTTGGCCTCTACGTCTCCGTGGGATCTTTATATACATCAATAACGTAATATAACATAACCTAACCCTATCGAACAACTCGGCGGTAATATTTGACCACATTCCTGGCTAGTTGGACTCAACGTCTCCGAGGGACCTTCATATACACCAATAACGAAATATAACCTAACCTATCCTAACCTATCATCTCGGCGGTAACATTTGACAACATTCTCGGCGAGTTGGCCTCTACGTCTCCGTGGGACCTTTATATACATCAGTAACGTAATATATCCTAACCTAACCCAACGTAACTTCTCGGCGGTAATATTTGAAAACATTCCTGGCGAGTTGGCCTTTACGTCTCCGTGGGACCTTCACATACATCAATAACGTAATATAACCTAACCTAACCCAATCTAGCATCTCGGCGGTAATATTTGACCACATTCCTGGCTTGTTGGCCTCTACGTCTCCGTGGGACCTTTATATACATCAATAACATAATATAAGCTAGCCTAACCCAATCTAACATCTCGGCGGTAATATTTGACCACATTCCTGGCTTGTTGGCCTCTACGTCTCCGTGGGACCTTTATATACATCAATAACGTAATATAACCTAACCTAACCCAATCTAACATCTCGGCGGTTATATTTGACAACATTCCTGGCGAGTTGGCTTCTCCGTCTCCGTGGGACCTTTATATGCATCAATAACGTAATATAACATAACCTAACCCAACCTAACATCTCCGCGGTATTATTTGACAACATACCTGGCGAGTTGGCCTCCACGTCTCCGTGGGACCTTTATATACATCAATAACATAATATAAGCTAGCCTAACCTAATCTAACATCACGGCGGTAATATTTGACCACATTCCTGGCGAGTTGGCCTCTACGTCTCCGTGGGACCTTTATATACATCAATAACGTAATATAACCTAACCTAAGCCAATCTAGGATCTCGGCGGTAATATTTGACCACATTCCTGGCTTGTTGGCCTCTACGTCTCCGTGGGACCTTTATATACATCAATAACGTAATATAACCTAACCTAACCCAATCTAACATCTCGGCGGTAATATTTGACAAAATTCCTGGCGAGTTGGCCTCTACGTCTCGGTTTGACCTTCATATACATCAATAACGTAATATAACCTAACCTAACCCAACCTAACATCTCGGAGGTAATATTTGAAAACATTCTTGGCGAGTTGGCCTCTACGTCTCCGTGGGACCTTCATATACATCAATAACGTAATATAACCTAACCTAAACCAACCTAACATCTCCGCGGTATTATTTGACAACATACCTGGCGAGTTGGCCTCCACGTCTCCGTGGGACCTTTATATACATCAATAACATAATATAAGCTAGCCTAACCCAATCTAACATATCGGCGGTAATATTTGACCACATTCCTGGCGAGTTGGCCTCTACGTCTCCGTGGGACCTTTATATACATCAATAACGTAATATAACCTAACCTAACCCAATCTAACATCTCGGCGGTAATATTTGACATCATTCCTGGCGAGTTGGCCTCTACGTCTCCGTTGACCATCATATACATCAATAACGTAATATAACGTAACCTAACACAACCTATCATCTCGGCGGTTATATTTGACAACATTCCTGGCGAGTTGCCTTCTCCGTCTCCGTGGGACCTTTATATACATCAATAACGTAATATAACCTAACCTAACCCAACCTAACATATCCGCGGTATTATTTGACAACATACCTGGCGAGTTGGACTCCACGTCTCCGAGGGACCTTTATATACATCAATAACATAATATAAGCTAGCCTAACCTAATCTAACATCTCGGCGGTAATATTTGACCACATTCCTGGCGAGTTGGCCTCTACGTCTCCGTGGGACCTTTATATACATCAATAACGTAATATAACCTAACCTAACCCAACCTAACATCTCGGCGGTAATATTTGACCACATTCCTGGCTTGCTCACCTCTACGTCTCCGTGAGACCTTTATATACATCTATAACGTAATATAACCTAACCTAACCCAACCTAACATCTCGGCGGTAGTATTTGAAAACATTCCTAGCGAGTTGGCCTCTACGTCTCCGTGGGACCTTTATATACATCAATAACGTAATATAACCTAACCTAAATCAACCTATCATCTCGGCGATAATATTTGACAAGATTCCTGGCGAGTTGGCCTCTACGTCTCCGTGGGATCTTTATATACATTAATAACGAAATATAACCTAACCTAAATCAACCTACCATCTCGGCGATAATATTTGACAAGATTCCTGGCGAGTTGGCCTCTACGTCTCCGTGGGATCTTTATATACATCAATAACGTAATATAACATAACCTAACCCTATCGAACAACTCGGCGGTAATATTTGACCACATTCCTGGCTAGTTGGACTCAACGTCTCCGAGGGACCTTCATATACACCAATAACGAAATATAACCTAACCTATCCTAACCTATCATCTCGGCGGTAACATTTGACAACATTCTCGGCGAGTTGGCCTCTACGTCTCCGTGGGACCTTTATATACATCAGTAACGTAATATATCCTAACCTAACCCAACGTAACTTCTCGGCGGTAATATTTGAAAACATTCCTGGCGAGTTGGCCTTTACGTCTCCGTGGGACCTTCACATACATCAATAACGTAATATAACCTAACCTAACCCAATCTAGCATCTCGGCGGTAATATTTGACCACATTCCTGGCTTGTTGGCCTCTACGTCTCCGTGGGACCTTTATATACATCAATAACATAATATAAGCTAGCCTAACCCAATCTAACATCTCGGCGGTAATATTTGACCACATTCCTGGGTTGTTGGCCTCTTCGTCTCCGTGGGACCTTTATATACATCAATAACGTAATATAACCTAACCTAACCCAATCTAACATCTCGGCGGTTATATTTGACAACATTCCTGGCGAGTTGGCTTCTCCGTCTCCGTGGGACCTTTATATGCATCAATAACGTAATATAACATAAACTAACCCAACCTAACATCTCCGCGGTATTATTTGACAACATACCTGGCGAGTTGGCCTCCACGTCTCCGTGGGACCTTTATATACATCAATAACATAATATAAGCTAGCCTAACCTAATCTAACATCACGGCGGTAATATTTGACCACATTCCTGGCGAGTTGGCCTCTACGTCTCCGTGGGACCTTTATATACATCAATAACGTAATATAACCTAACCTAAGCCAATCTAGGATCTCGGCGGTAATATTTGACCACATTCCTGGCTTGTTGGCCTCTACGTCTCCGTGAGGATTTTATATACATCAATAACGTAATATGACCTAACCTAACCCAACCTAACATCTCCGCGGTATTATTTGACAACATACCTGGCGAGTTGGCCTCCACGTCTCCGTGGGACCTTTATATACATCAATAACATAATATAAGCTAGCCTAACCCAATCTAACATATCGGCGGTAATATTTGACCACATTCCTGGCGAGTTGGCCTCTACGTCTCCGTGGGACCTTTATATACATCAATAACGTAATATAACCTAACCTAACCCAATCTAACATTTCGGCGGTAATATTTGACCACATTCCTGGCTTGTTGGCCTCTACGTCTCCGTGGGACCTTTATATACATCAATAACGTAATATAACCTAACCTAACCCAATCTAACATCTCGGCGGTAATATTTGACAAAATTCCTGGCGAGTTGGCCTCTACGTCTCGGTTTGACCTTCATATACATCAATAACGTAATATAACCTAACCTAACCCAACCTAACATCTCGGAGGTAATATTTGAAAACATTCTTGGCGAGTTGGCCTCTACGTCTCCGTGGGACCTTCATATACATCAATAACGTAATACAACCTAACCTAACCCAATCTAGGATCTCGGCGGTAATATTTGACCACATTCCTGGCTTGTTGGCCTCTACGTCTCCGTGAGGATTTTATATACATCAATAACGTAATATGACCTAACCTAACCCAACCTAACATCTCCGCGGTATTATTTGACAACATACCTGGCGAGTTGGCCTCCACGTCTCCGTGGGACCTTTATATACATCAATAACATAATATAAGCTAGCCTAACCCAATCTAACATCTCGGCGGTAATATTTGACCACATTCCTGGCTTGTTGGCCTCTACGTCTCCGTGGGACCTTTATATACATCAATGACGTAATATAACCTAACCTAACCCAACCTAACATCTCGGCGGTAATATTTGACGACATTCCTGGCGAGTTGGCCTCTACGTTTCCGTGGGACCTTTATATACCTCAATAACGTAATATAACCTAACCTAAATCAACCTTTCATCTCGGCGATTATATTTGAAAACATTACTGGCGAGTTGGCCTTTACGTCTCCGTGGGACCTTCACATACATCAATAACGTAATATAACCTAACCTAACCCAATCTAGCATCTCGGCGGTAATATTTGACCACATTCCTGGCTTGTTGGCCTCTACGTCTCCGTGGGACCTTTATATACATCAATAACATAATATAAGCTAGCCTAACCCAATCTAACATCTCGGCGGTAATATTTGACCACATTCCTGGCTTGTTGGCCTCTACGTCTCCGTGGTACCTTTATATACATCAATAACGTAATATAACCTAACCTAACCCAATCTAACATCTCGGCGGTAATATTTGACAAAATTCCTGGCGAGTTGGCCTCTACGTCTCGGTTTGACCTTCATATACATCAATAACGTAATATAACCTAACCTAACCCAACCTAACATCTCGGAGGTAATATTTGAAAACATTCTTGGCGAGTTGGCCTCTACGTCTCCGTGGGACCTTCATATACATCAATAACGTAATATAACCTAACCTAACCCAATCTAGGATCTCGGCGGTAATATTTGACCACATTCCTGGCTTGTTGGCCTCTACGTCTCCGTGAGGATTTTATATACATCAATAACGTAATATGACCTAACCTAACCCAACCTAACATCTCCGCGGTATTATTTGACAACATACCTGGCGAGTTGGCCTCCACGTCTCCGTGGGACCTTTATATACATCAATAACATAATATAAGCTAGCCTAACCCAATCTAACATCTCGGCGGTAATATTTGACCACATTCCTGGCTTGTTGGCCTCTACGTCTCCGTGGGACCTTTATATACATCAATAACGTAATATAACCTAACCTAACCCAATCTAACATCTCGGCGGTAATATTTGACCACATTCCTGGCTTGTTGGCCTCTACGTCTCCGTGGGACCTTTATATACATCAATAACGTAATATAACCTAACCTAACCCAATCTAACATCTCGGCGGTAATATTTGACAAAATTCCTGGCGAGTTGGCCTCTACGTCTCGGTTTGACCTTCATATACATCAATAACGTAATATAACCTAACCTAACCCAACCTAACATCTCGGAGGTAATATTTGAAAACATTCTTGGCGAGTTGGCCTCTACGTCTCCGTGGGACCTTCATATACATCAATAACGTAATATAACCTAACCTAACCCAATCTAGGATCTCGGCGGTAATATTTGACCACATTCCTGGCTTGTTGGCCTCTACGTCTCCGTGGGACCTTTATATACATCAATAACATAATATAAGCTAGCCTAACCCAATCTAACATATCGGCGGTAATATTTGACCACATTCCTGGCGAGTTGGCCTCTACGTCTCCGTGGGACCTTTATATACATCAATAACGTAATATAACCTAACCTAACCCAATCTAACATCTCGGCGGTAATATTTGACATCATTCCTGGCGAGTTGGCCTCTACGTCTCCGTTGACCATCATATACATCAATAACGTAATATAACGTAACCTAACACAACCTATCATCTCGGCGGTTATATTTGACAACATTCCTGGCGAGTTGCCTTCTCCGTCTCCGTGGGACCTTTATATACATCAATAACGTAATATAACCTAACCTAACCCAACCTAACATATCCGCGGTATTATTTGACAACATACCTGGCGAGTTGGCCTGCACGTCTCCGTGGGACCTTTATATACATCAATAACATAATATAAGCTAGCCTAACCTAATCTAACATCACGGCGGTAATATTTGACCACATTCCTGGCGAGTTGGCCTCTACGTCTCCGTGGGACCTTTATATACATCAATAACGAAATATAACCTAACCTAAATCAACCTACCATCTCGGCGATAATATTTGACAAGATTCCTGGCGAGTTGGCCTCTACGTCTCCGTGGGATCTTTATATACATCAATAACGTAATATAACATAACCTAACCCTATCTAACATCTCGGCGGTAATATTTGACCACATTCCTGGCTAGTTGGCCTCTACGTCTCCGAGGGACCTTCATATACATCAATAACGAAATATAACCTAACCTATCCTAACCTATCATCTCGGCGGTAATATTTGACCACATTCCCGGCGAGTTGGCCTCTACGTCTCCATGGGACTTTTATATACATCAGTAACGTAATATAACCTAACCTAACCCAGCGTAACATCTCGGCGGTAATATTTGACAACATTCCTGGCGAGTTGGCCTCTACCTCTCCGTGGGACCTTCATATACATCAATAACGTAATATAACCTAACCTAACCCAATCTAGCATCTCGGCGGTAATGTTTGACCACATTCCCGGCGAGTTGGCCTCTACGTCTCTGTGGGACCTTTATATACATCAATAACGTAATATAACCTAACCTAACCAAACCTAACATCTCGGCGGTAATATTTGACAACATTCCTGGCGAGTTGGCTTCTCCGTCCCCGTGGGACCTTTATATACATCAATGACGTAATATAACCTAACCTAACCCAACCTAACATCTCGGCGGTAATATTTGACGACATTCCTGGCGAGTTGGCCTCTACGTTTCCGTGGGACCTTTATATACTTCAATAACGTAATATAACCTAACCTAAATCAACCTATCATCTCGGCGATAATATTTGACAAGATTCCTGGCGAGTTGGCCTCTACGTCTCCGTGGGATCTTTATATACATCAATAACGAAATATAACCTAACCTAAATCAACCTACCATCTCGGCGATAATATTTGACAAGATTCCTGGCGAGTTGGCCTCTACGTCTCCGTGGGATCTTTATATACATCAATAACGTAATATAACATAACCTAACCCTATCTAACATCTCGGCGGTAATATTTGACCACATTCCTGGCTAGTTGGCCTCTACGTCTCCGAGGGACCTTCATATACATCAATAACGAAATATAACCTAACCTATCCTAACCTATCATCTCGGCCGTTATATTTGACAACATTCCTGGCGAGTTGGCTTCTCCGTATCCGTGGGACCTTTATATACATCAATAACGTAATATAACCTAACCTAACCCAACGTAACATCTCGGCGGTAATATTTGAAAACATTCCTGGCGAGTTGGCCTTTACGTCTCCGTGGGACCTTCACATACATTAATAACGTAATATAACCTAACCTAACCCAATCTAGCATCTCGGCGGTAATATTTGACCACATTCCTGGCTTGTTGGCCTCTACGTCTCCGTGGGACCTTTATATACATCAATAACATAATATAAGCTAGCCTAACCCAATCTAACATCTCGGCGGTAATATTTGACCACATCCCTGGCTTGTTGGCCTCTACGTCTCCGTGGGACCTTTATATACATCAATAACGTAATATAACCTAACCTAACCCAATCTAACATCTCGGCGGTAATATTTGACATCATTCCTGGCGAGTTGGCCTCTACGTCTCCGTTGACCATCATATACATCAATAACGTAATATAACGTAACCTAACCCAACCTATCATATCGGCGGTTATATTTGACAACATTCCTGGCGAGTTGGCTTCTCCGTCTCCGTGCGACCTTTATATACATCAATAACGTAATATAACCTAACCTAACCCAACCTAACATCTCCGCGGTATTATTTGACAACATACCTGGCGAGTTGGCCTGCACGTCTCCGTGGGACCTTTATATACATCAATAACATAATATAAGCTAGCCTAACCTAATCTAACATCACGGCGGTAATATTTGACCACATTCCTGGCGAGTTGGCCTCTACGTCTCCGTGGGACCTTTATATACATCAATAACGTAATATAACCTAACCAAACCCAACCTAACATCTCGGCGGTAATATTTGACCACATTCCTGGCTTGCTGACCTCTACGTCTCCGTGAGACATTTATATACATCTATAACGTAATATAACCTAACCTAACCCAACCTAACATCTCGGTGGTAGTATTTGACCACATTCCTGGCGAGTTGGCCTCTACGTCTCCGTGGGACCTTTATATACATCAATAACGTAATATAACCTAACCTAACCCAATCTAACATCTCGGCGGTAATATTTGACCACATTCCTGGCTTGTTGGCCTCTACGTCTCCGTGGGACCTTTATATACATCAATAACGTAATATAACCTAACCTAACCCAATCTAACATCTCGGCGGTAATATTTGACAAAATTCCTGGCGAGTTGGCCTCTACGTCTCGGTTTGACCTTCATATACATCAATAACGTAATATAACCTAACCTAACCCAACCTAACATCTCGGAGGTAATATTTGAAAACATTCTTGGCGAGTTGGCCTCTACGTCTCCGTGGGACCTTCATATACATCAATAACGTAATACAACCTAACCTAACCCAATCTAGGATCTCGGCGGTAATATTTGACCACATTCCTGGCTTGTTGGCCTCTACGTCTCCGTGAGGATTTTATATACATCAATAACGTAATATGACCTAACCTAACCCAACCTAACATCTCCGCGGTATTATTTGACAACATACCTGGCGAGTTGGCCTCCACGTCTCCGTGGGACCTTTATATACATCAATAACATAATATAAGCTAGCCTAACCCAATCTAACATCTCGGCGGTAATATTTGACCACATTCCTGGCTTGTTGGCCTCTACGTCTCCGTGGGACCTTTATATACATCAATGACGTAATATAACCTAACCGAACCCAACCTAACATCTCGGCGGTAATATTTGACGACATTCCTGGCGAGTTGGCCTCTACGTTTCCGTGGGACCTTTATATACCTCAATAACGTAATATAACCTAACCTAAATCAACCTTTCATCTCGGCGATTATATTTGAAAACATTACTGGCGAGTTGGCCTTTACGTCTCCGTGGGACCTTCACATACATCAATAACGTAATATAACCTAACCTAACCCAATCTAGCATCTCGGCGGTAATATTTGACCACATTCCTGGCTTGTTGGCCTCTACGTCTCCGTGGGACCTTTATATACATCAATAACATAATATAAGCTAGCCTAACCCAATCTAACATCTCGGCGGTAATATTTGACCACATTCCTGGCTTGTTGGCCTCTACGTCTCCGTGGGACCTTTATATACATCAATAACGTAATATAACCTAACCTAACCCAATCTAACATCTCGGCGGTAATATTTGACAAAATTCCTGGCGAGTTGGCCTCTACGTCTCGGTTTGACCTTCATATACATCAATAACGTAATATAACCTAACCTAACCCAACCTAACATCTCGGAGGTAATATTTGAAAACATTCTTGGCGAGTTGGCCTCTACGTCTCCGTGGGACCTTCATATACATCAATAACGTAATATAACCTAACCTAACCCAATCTAGGATCTCGGCGGTAATATTTGACCACATTCCTGGCTTGTTGGCCTCTACGTCTCCGTGGGACCTTTATATACATCAATAACATAATATAAGCTAGCCTAACCCAATCTAACATATCGGCGGTAATATTTGACCACATTCCTGGCGAGTTGGCCTCTACGTCTCCGTGGGACCTTTATATACATCAATAACGTAATATAACCTAACCTAACCCAATCTAACATCTCGGCGGTAATATTTGACATCATTCCTGGCGAGTTGGCCTCTACGTCTCCGTTGACCATCATATACATCAATAACGTAATATAACGTAACCTAACACAACCTATCATCTCGGCGGTTATATTTGACAACATTCCTGGCGAGTTGCCTTCTCCGTCTCCGTGGGACCTTTATATACATCAATAACGTAATATAACCTAACCTAACCCAACCTAACATATCCGCGGTATTATTTGACAACATACCTGGCGAGTTGGCCTGCACGTCTCCGTGGGACCTTTATATACATCAATAACATAATATAAGCTAGCCTAACCTAATCTAACATCACGGCGGTAATATTTGACCACATTCCTGGCGAGTTGGCCTCTACGTCTCCGTGGGACCTTTATATACATCAATAACGAAATATAACCTAACCTAAATCAACCTACCATCTCGGCGATAATATTTGACAAGATTCCTGGCGAGTTGGCCTCTACGTCTCCGTGGGATCTTTATATACATCAATAACGTAATATAACATAACCTAACCCTATCTAACATCTCGGCGGTAATATTTGACCACATTCCTGGCTAGTTGGCCTCTACGTCTCCGAGGGACCTTCATATACATCAATAACGAAATATAACCTAACCTATCCTAACCTATCATCTCGGCGGTAATATTTGACAACATTCCCGGCGAGTTGGCCTCTACGTCTCCATGGGACTTTTATATACATCAGTAACGTAATATAACCTAACCTAACCCAGCGTAACATCTCGGCGGTAATATTTGACAACATTCCTGGCGAGTTGGCCTCTACCTCTCCGTGGGACCTTCATATACATCAATAACGTAATATAACCTAACCTAACCCAATCTAGCATCTCGGCGGTAATGTTTGACCACATTCCCGGCGAGTTGGCCTCTACGTCTCTGTGGGACCTTTATATACATCAATAACGTAATATAACCTAACCTAACCAAACCTAACATCTCGGCGGTAATATTTGACAACATTCCTGGCGAGTTGGCTTCTCCGTCCCCGTGGGACCTTTATATACATCAATGACGTAATATAACCTAACCTAACCCAACCTAACATCTCGGCGGTAATATTTGACGACATTCCTGGCGAGTTGGCCTCGACGGTTCCGTGGGACCTTTATATACTTCAATAACGTAATATAACCTAACCTAAATCAACCTATCATCTCGGCGATAATATTTGACAAGATTCCTGGCGAGTTGGCCTCTACGTCTCCGTGGGATCTTTATATACATCAATAACGAAATATAACCTAACCTAAATCAACCTACCATCTCGGCGATAATATTTGACAAGATTCCTGGCGAGTTGGCCTCTACGTCTCCGTGGGATCTTTATATACATCAATAACGTAATATAACATAACCTAACCCTATCTAACATCTCGGCGGTAATATTTGACCACATTCCTGGCTAGTTGGCCTCTACGTCTCCGAGGGACCTTCATATACATCAATAACGAAATATAACCTAACCTATCCTAACCTATCATCTCGGCCGTTATATTTGACAACATTCCTGGCGAGTTGGCTTCTCCGTATCCGTGGGACCTTTATATACATCAATAACGTAATATAACCTAACCTAACCCAACGTAACATCTCGGCGGTAATATTTGAAAACATTCCTGGCGAGTTGGCCTTTACGTCTCCGTGGGACCTTCACATACATTAATAACGTAATATAACCTAACCTAACCCAATCTAGCATCTCGGCGGTAATATTTGACCACATTCCTGGCTTGTTGGCCTCTACGTCTCCGTGGGACCTTTATATACATCAATAACATAATATAAGCTAGCCTAACCCAATCTAACATCTCGGCGGTAATATTTGACCACATCCCTGGCTTGTTGGCCTCTACGTCTCCGTGGGACCTTTATATACATCAATAACGTAATATAACCTAACCTAACCCAATCTAACATCTCGGCGGTAATATTTGACATCATTCCTGGCGAGTTGGCCTCTACGTCTCCGTTGACCATCATATACATCAATAACGTAATATAACGTAACCTAACCCAACCTATCATATCGGCGGTTATATTTGACAACATTCCTGGCGAGTTGGCTTCTCCGTCTCCGTGCGACCTTTATATACATCAATAACGTAATATAACCTAACCTAACCCAACCTAACATCTCCGCGGTATTATTTGACAACATACCTGGCGAGTTGGCCTGCACGTCTCCGTGGGACCTTTATATACATCAATAACATAATATAAGCTAGCCTAACCTAATCTAACATCACGGCGGTAATATTTGACCACATTCCTGGCGAGTTGGCCTCTACGTCTCCGTGGGACCTTTATATACATCAATAACGTAATATAACCTAACCAAACCCAACCTAACATCTCGGCGGTAATATTTGACCACATTCCTGGCTTGCTGACCTCTACGTCTCCGTGAGACATTTATATACATCTATAACGTAATATAACCTAACCTAACCCAACCTAACATTTCGGTGGTAGTATTTGAAAACATTCCTAGCGAGTTGGCCTCTACGTCTCCGTGGGACCTTTATATACATCAATAACGTAATATAACCTAACCAAACCCAACCTAACATCTCGGCGGTAATATTTGACCACATTCCCGGCGAGTTGGCCTCTACGTCTCCATGGGACTTTTATATACATCAGTAACGTAATATAACCTAACCTAACCCAGCGTAACATCTCGGCGGTAATATTTGACAACATTCCTGGCGAGTTGGCCTCTACGTCTCCGTGGGACCTTCATATACATCAATAACGTAATATAACCTAACCTAACCCAATCTAGCATCTCGGCGGTAATGTTTGACCACATTCCCGGCGAGTTGGCCTCTACGTCTCTGTGGGACCTTTATATACATCAATAACGTAATATAACCTAACCTAACCCAACCTAAAATCTCGGCGGTAATATTTGACAACATTCCTGGCGAGTTGACTTCTCCGTCCCCGTGGGACCTTTATATACATCAATGACGTAATATAACCTAACCTAACCCAACCTAACATCTCGGCGGTAATATTTCACACCATTCCTGGCGAGTTGGCCTCTACGTCTCCGTTGACCTTCATATACATCAATAACGTAATATAACGTAACCTAACCCAATCTAGCATCTCGGCGGTAATGTTTGACCACATTCCCGGCGAGTTGGCCTCTACGTCTCTGTGGGACCTTTATATACATCAATAACGAAATATAACCTAACCTAAATCAACCTACCATCTCGGCGATAATATTTGACAAGATTCCTGGCGAGTTGGCCTCTACGTCTCCGTGGGATCTTTATATACATCAATAACGTAATATAACATAACCTAACCCTATCTAACATCTCGGCGGTAATATTTGACCACATTCCTGGCTAGTTGGCCTCTACGTCTCCGAGGGACCTTCATATACATCAATAACGAAATATAACCTAACCTATCCTAACCTATCATCTCGGAGGTAATATTTGACCACATTCCCGGCGAGTTGGCCTCTACGTCTCCATGGGACTTTTATATACATCAGTAACGTAATATAACCTAACCTAACCCAGCGTAACATCTCGGCGGTAATATTTGACAACATTCCTGGCGAGTTGGCCTCTACCTCTCCGTGGGACCTTCATATACATCAATAACGTAATATAACCTAACCTAACCCAATCTAGCATCTCGGCGGTAATGTTTGACCACATTCCCGGCGAGTTGGCCTCTACGTCTCTGTGGGACCTTTATATACATCAATAACGTAATATAACCTAACCTAACCCAACCTAACATCTCGGCGGTAATATTTGACCACATTCCTGGCTTGTTGGCCTCTACGTCTCCGTGAGGATTTTATATACATCAATAACGTAATATGACCTAACCTAACCCAACCTAACATCTCCGCGGTATTATTTGACAACATACCTGGCGAGTTGGCCTCCACGTCTCCGTGGGACCTTTATATACATCAATAACATAATATAAGCTAGCCTAACCCAATCTAACATATCGGCGGTAATATTTGACCACATTCCTGGCGAGTTGGCCTCTACGTCTCCGTGGGACCTTTATATACATCAATAACGTAATATAACCTAACCTAACCCAATCTAACATCTCGGCGGTAATATTTGACATCATTCCTGGCGAGTTGGCCTCTACGTCTCCGTTGACCATCATATACATCAATAACGTAATATAACGTAACCTAACACAACCTATCATCTCGGCGGTTATATTTGACAACATTCCTGGCGAGTTGGCTTCTCCGTCTCCGTGCGACCTTTATATGCATCAATAACGTAATATAACCTAACCTTACCCAACCTAACATATCCGCGGTATTATTTGACAACATACCTGGCGAGTTGGACTCCACGTCTCCGAGGGACCTTTATATACATCAATAACATAATATAAGCTAGCCTAACCTAATCTAACATCTCGGCGGTAATATTTGACCACATTCCTGGCGAGTTGGCCTCTACGTCTCCGTGGGACCTTTATATACATCAATAACGTAATATAACCTAACCTAACCCAACCTAACATCTCGGCGGTAATATTTGACCACATTCCTGGCTTGCTGACCTCTACGTCTCCGTGAGACCTTTATATACATCTATAACGTAATATAACCTAACCTAACCCAACCTAACATCTCGGCGGTAGTATTTGAAAACATTCCTAGCGAGTTGGCCACTACGTCTCCGTGGGACCTTTATATACATCAATAACGTAATATAACCTAACCTAAATCAACCTATCATCTCGGCGATAATATTTGACAAGATTCCTGGCGAGTTGGCCTCTACGTCTCCGTGGGATCTTTATATACATCAATAACGAAATATAACCTAACCTAAATCAACCTACCATCTCGGCGATAATATTTGACAAGATTCCTGGCGAGTTGGCCTCTACGTCTCCGTGGGATCTTTATATACATCAATAACGTAATATAACATAACCTAACCCTATCGAACAACTCGGCGGTAATATTTGACCACATTCCTGGCTAGTTGGCCTCAACGTCTCCGAGGGACCTTCATATACACCAATAACGAAATATAACCTAACCTATCCTAACCTATCATCTCGGCGGTAACATTTGACAACATTCTCGGCGAGTTGGCCTCTACGTCTCCGTGGGACCTTTATATACATCAGTAACGTAATATATCCTAACCTAACCCAACGTAACTTCTCGGCGGTAATATTTGAAAACATTCCTGGCGAGTTGGCCTTTACGTCTCCGTGGGACCTTCACATACATCAATAACGTAGTATAACCTAACCTAACCCAATCTAGCATCTCGGCGGTAATATTTGACCACATTCCTGGCTTGTTGGCCTCTACGTCTCCGTGGGACCTTTATATACATCAATAACATAATATAAGCTAGCCTAACCCAATCTAACATCTCGGCGGTAATATTTGACCACATTCCTGGCTTGTTGGCCTCTACGTCTCCGTGGGACCTTTATATACATCAATAACGTAATATAACCTAACCTAACCCAATCTAACATCTCGGCGGTAATATTTGATATCATTCCTGGCGAGTTGGCCTCTACGTCTCCGTTGACCATATACATCAATAACGTAATATAACGTAACCTAACCCAACCTATCATCTCGGCGGTTATATTTGACAACATTCCTGGCGAGTTGGCTTCTCCGTCTCCGTGGGACCTTTATATACATCAGTAACGTAATATAACCTAACCTAACCCAGCGTAACATCTCGGCGGTAATATTTGACAACATTCCTGGCGAGTTGGCCTCTACCTCTCCGTGGGACCTTCATATACATCAATAACGTAATATAACCTAACCTAACCCAATCTAGCATCTCGGCGGTAATGTTTGACCACATTCCCGGCGAGTTGGCCTCTACGTCTCTGTGGGACCTTTATATACATCAATAACGTAATATAACCTAACCTAACCAAACCTAACATCTCGGCGGTAATATTTGACAACATTCCTGGCGAGTTGGCTTCTCCGTCCCCGTGGGACCTTTATATACATCAATGACGTAATATAACCTAACCTAACCCAACCTAACATCTCGGCGGTAATATTTGACGACATTCCTGGCGAGTTGGCCTCTACGTTTCCGTGGGACCTTTATATACTTCAATAACGTAATATAACCTAACCTAAATCAACCTACCATCTCGGCGATAATATTTGACAAGATTCCTGGCGAGTTGGCCTCTACGTCTCCGTGGGATCTTTATATACATCAATAACGTAATATAACCTAACCTAACCCTATCTAACATCTCGGCGGTAATATTTGACCACATTCCTGGCTTGCTGACCTCTACGTCTCCGTGAGACATTTATATACATCTATAACGTAATATAACCTAACCTAACCCAAACTAACATCTCGGTGGTAGTATTTGAAAACATTCCTAGCGAGTTGGCCTCTACGTCTCCGTGGGACCTTTATATACATCAATAACGTAACATAACCTAACCAAACCCAACCTAACATCTCGGCGGTAATATTTGACCACATTCCCGGCGAGTTGGCCTCTACGTCTCCATGGGACTTTTATATACATCAGTAACGTAATATAACCTAACCTAACCCAGCGTAACATCTCGGCGGTAATATTTGACAACATTCCTGGCGAGTTGGCCTCTACGTCTCCGTGGGACCTTCATATACATCAATAACGTAATATAACCTAACCTAATCCAATCTAGCATCTCGGCGGTAATGTTTGACCACATTCCCGGCGAGTTGGCCTCTACGTCTCTGTGGGTCCTTTATATACATCAATAACGTAATATAACCTAACCTAACCCAACCTAAAATCTCGGCGGTAATATTTGACAACATTCCTGGCGAGTTGACTTCTCCGTCCCCGTGGGACCTTTATATACATCAATGACGTAATATAACCTAACCTAACCCAACCTAACATCTCGGCGGTAATATTTCACACCATTCCTGGCGAGTTGGCCTCTACGTCTCCGTTGACCTTCATATACATCAATAACGTAATATAACGTAACCTAACCCAATCTA
Source organism: Xylocopa violacea (assembly GCA_963969225.1). Taxonomy (NCBI): domain Eukaryota; kingdom Metazoa; phylum Arthropoda; class Insecta; order Hymenoptera; family Apidae; genus Xylocopa; species Xylocopa violacea. The sequence continues at coordinate 2,319,527 of CAXAJV010000078.1, forward strand.
GCATCTCGGCGGTAATGTTTGACCACATTCCCGGCGAGTTGGCCTCTACGTCTCTGTGGGATCTTTATATACATCAATAACGAAATATAACCTAACCTAAATCAACCTACCATCTCGGCGATAATATTTGACAAGATTCCTGGCGAGTTGGCCTCTACGTCTCCGTGGGATCTTTATATACATCAATAACGTAATATAACATAACCTAACCCTATCTAACATCTCGGCCGTAATATTTGACCACATTCCTGGCTAGTTGGCCTCTACGTCTCCGAGGGACCTTCATATACATCAATAACGAAATATAACCTAACCTATCCTAACCTATTATCTCGGCGGTAATATTTGACCACATTCCCGGCGAGTTGGCCTCTACGTCTCCATGGGACTTTTATATACATCAGTAACGTAATATAACCTAACCTAACCCAGCGTAACATCTCGGCGGTAATATTTGACAACATTCCTGGCGAGTTGGCCTCTACCTCTCCGTGGGACCTTCATATACATCAATAACGTAATATAACCTAACCTAACCCAATCTAGCATCTCGGCGGTAATGTTTGACCACATTCCCGGCGAGTTGGCCTCTACGTCTCCATGGGACTTTTATATACATCAGTAACGTAATATAACCTAACCTAACCCAGCGTAACATCTCGGCGGTAATATTTGACAACATTCCTGGCGAGTTGGCCTCTACCTCTCCGTGGGACCTTCATATACATCAATAACGTAATATAACCTAACCTAACCCAATCTAGCATCTCGGCGGTAATGTTTGACCACATTCCCGGCGAGTTGGCCTCTACGTCTCTGTGGGACCTTTATATACATCAATAACGTAATATAACCTAACCTAAATCAACCTATCATCTCGGCGATAATATTTGACAAGATTCCTGGCGAGTTGGCCTCTACGTCTCCGTGGGATCTTTATATACATCAATAACGAAATATAACCTAACCTAAATCAACCTACCATCTCGGCGATAATATTTGACAAGATTCCTGGCGAGTTGGCCTCTACGTCTCCGTGGGATCTTTATATACATCAATAACGTAATATAACATAACCTAACCCTATCTAACATCTCGGCGGTAATATTTGACCACATTCCTGGCTAGTTGGCCTCTACGTCTCCGAGGGACCTTCATATACATCAATAACGAAATATAACCTAACCTATCCTAACCTATCATCTCGGCGGTAATATTTGACCACATTCCCGGCGAGTTGGCCTCTACGTCTCCATGGGACTTTTATATACATCAGTAACGTAATATAACCTAACCTAACCCAGCGTAACATCTCGGCGGTAATATTTGACAACATTCCTGGCGAGTTGGCCTCTACCTCTCCGTGGGACCTTCATATACATCAATAACGTAATATAACCTAACCTAACCCAATCTAGCATCTCGGCGGTAATGTTTGACCACATTCCCGGCGAGTTGGCCTCTACGTCTCTGTGGGACCTTTATATACATCAATAACGTAATATAACCTAACCTAACCCAACCTAACATTTCGGCGGTAATATTTGACAACATTCCTGGCGAGTTGGCTTCTCCGTCCCCGTGGGACCTTTATATACATCAATGACGTAATATAACCTAACCTAACCCAACCTAACATCTCGGCGGTAATATTTGACGACATTCCTGGCGAGTTGGCCTCTACGTTTCCGTGGGACCTTTATATACTTCAATAACGTAATATAACCTAACCTAAATCAACCTATCATCTCGGCGATAATATTTGACAAGATTCCTGGCGAGTTGGCCTCTACGTCTCCGTGGGATCTTTATATACATCAATAACGAAATATAACCTAACCTAAATCAACCTACCATCTCGGCGATAATATTTGACAAGATTCCTGGCGAGTTGGCCTCTACGTCTCCGTGGGATCTTTATATACATCAATAACGTAATATAACATAACCTAACCCTATCTAACATCTCGGCGGTAATATTTGACCACATTCCTGGCTAGTTGGCCTCTACGTCTCCGAGGGACCTTCATATACATCAATAACGAAATATAACCTAACCTATCCTAACCTATCATCTCGGCGGTAATATATGACCACATTCCCGGCGAGTTGGCCTCTACGTCTCCATGGGACTTTTATATACATCAGTAACGTAATATAACCTAACCTAACCCAATCTAGCATCTCGGCGGTAATATTTGACCACATTCCTGGCTTGTTGGCCTCTACGTCTCCGTGGGATCTTTATATACATCAATATCATAATATAAGCTAGTCTAACCCAATCTAACATCTCGGCGGTAATATTTGACCACATTCCTGGCTTGTTGGCCTCTACGTCTCCGTGGGACCTTTATATACATCAATAACGTAATATAACCTAACCTAACCCAATCTAATATCTCGGCGGTAATATTTGACCACATTCCTGGCTTGTTGGCCTCTACGTCTCCGTGAGGCCTTTATATACATCAATAACGTAATATAACCTAACCTAACCCACCCTAACATCTCCGCGGTATTATTTGATAACATACCTGGCGAGTTGGCCTCCACGTCTCCGTGGGACCTTTATATACATCTATAACGTAATATAACCTAACCTAACCCAACCTAACATCTCGGCGGTAGTATTTGAAAACATTCCTAGCGAGTTGGCCTCTACGTCTCCGTGGAAACTTTATACACATCAATAACGTAATATAACCTAACCGAACCCAATCTAACATCTCGGCGGTAATATTTCACACCATTCCTGGCGAGTTGGCCTCTACGTCTCCGTTGACCTTCATATACTTCAATAACGTAATATAACGTAACCTAACCAAATCTAACATCTCGGCGGTAATATTTGACCACATTCCCGGCGAGTTGGCCTCTACGTCTCCATGGGACTTTTATATACATCAGTAACGTAATATAACCTAACCTAACCCAGCGTAACATCTCGGCGGTAATATTTGACAACATTCCTGGCGAGTTGGCCTCTACGTCTCCGTGGGACCTTCATATACATCAATAACGTAATATAACCTAACCTAACCCAATCTAGCATCTCGGCGGTAATGTTTGACCACATTCCCGGCGAGTTGGCCTCTACGTCTCTGTGGGACCTTTATATACATCAATAACGTAATATAACCTAACCTAACCCAACCTAACATCTCGGCGGTAATATTTGACAACATTCCTGGCGAGATGGCTTCTCCGTCCCCGTGGGACCTTTATATACATCAATGACGTAATATAACCTAACCTAACCCAATCTAACATCTCGGCGGTAATATTTGACATCATTCCTGGCGAGTTGGCCTCTACGTCTCCGTTGACCTTTATATACATCAATAACGTAATATAACGTAACCTAACCCAACCTATCATCTCGGCGGTAATATTTGACCACATTCCTGGCTTGTTGGCCTCTACGTCTCCGTGAGGCCTTTATATACATCAATAACGTAATATAACCTAACCTAACCCACCCTAACATCTCCGCGGTGTTATTTGATAACATACCTGGCGAGTTGGCCTCCACGTCTCCGTGGGACCTTTATATACATCTATAACGTAATATAACCTAACCTAACCCAACCTAACATCTCGGCGGTAGTATTTGAAAACATTCCTAGCGAGTTGGCCTCTACGTCTCCGTGGGACCTTTATATACATCAATAACGTAATATAACCTAACCTAACCCAATCTAACATCTCGGCGGTAATATTTGACACCATTCCTGGCGAGTTGGCCTCTACTTCTCCGTTGACCATCATATACATCAATAACGTAATATAACGTAACCTAACCCAACCTATCATCTCGGCGGTTATATTTGGCAACATTCCTGGCGAGTTGGCTTCTCCGTCCCCGTGGGACCTTTATATACATCAATGACGTAATATAACCTAACCTAACCCAACCTAACATCTCGGCGGTAATATTTGACGACATTCCTGGCGAGTTGGCCTCTACGTTTCCGTGGGACGTTTATATACTTCAATAACGTAATATAACCTAACCTAAATCAACCTTTCATCTCGGCGATAATATTTGAAAACATTCATGGCGAGTTGGCCTTTACGTCTCCGTGGGACCTTCACATACATCAATAACGTAATATAACCTAACCTAACCCAATCTAGCATCTCGGCGGTAATATTTGACCACATTCCTGGCTTGCTGACCTCTACGTCTCCGTGAGACCTTTATATACATCTATAACATAATATAACCTAACCTAACCCATCCTAACATCTCGGCGGTAGTATTTGAAAACATTCCTAGCGAGTTTGCCTCTACGTCTCCGTTTGACCTTTATATACATCAATAACGTAATATAACCTAACCTAACCCAATCTAACATCTCGGCGGTAATATTTGACATCATTCCTGGCGAGTTGGCCTCTACGTCTCCGTTGACCATCATATACATCAATAACGTAATATAACGTAACCTAACCCAACCTATCATCTCGGCGGTTATATTTGACAACATTCCTGGCGAGTTGGCTTCTCCGTCTCCGTGGGACCTTTATATGCATCAATAACGTAATATAACCTAACCTAACCCAACCTAACATCTCCGCGGTATTATTTGACAACATACCTGGCGAGTTGGCCTCCACGTCTCCGTGGGACCTTTATATACATGAATAACATAATATAAGCTAGCCTAACCTAATCTAACATCTCGGCGGTAATGTTTGACCACATTCCTGGCGAGTTGGCCTCTACGTCTCCGTGGGACCTTTATATACATCAATAACGTAATATAACCTAACCTAACCCAACCTAACATCTCGGCGGTAATATTTGACAACATTCCTGGCGAGTTGGCTTCTCCGTCCCCGTGGGACCTTCATATACATCAATAACGTAATATAACCTAACCTAACCCAACCTAACATCTCGGCGGTAATTTTTGAAAACATTCCTGGCGAGTTGGCTTCTCCGTCCCCGTGGGACCTTTATATACATCAATGACGTAATATAACCTAACCTAACCCAACCTAACATCTCGGCGGTAATATTTGACCACATTCCTGGCGAGTTGGCCTCTACGTTTCCGTGGGACCTTTATATACTTCAATAACGTAATATAACCTAACCTAAATCAACCTATCATCTCGGCGATAATATTTGACAAGATTACTGGCGAGTTGGCCTCTACGTCTCCGTGGGATCTTTATATACATCAATAACGAAATATAATCTAACCTAAATCAACCTACCATCTCGGCGATAATATTTGACAAGATTCCTGGCGAGATGGCCTCTACGTCTCCGTGGGATCTTTATATACATCAATAACGTAATATAACGTAACCTAACCCAACCTATCATCTCGGCGGTTATATTTGACAACATTCCTGGCGAGTTGGCTTCTCCGTCTCCGTGGGACCTTTATATACATCAATAACATAATATAACCTAACCTAACCCAACCTAACATCTCCGCGGTATTATTTGACAACATACCTGGCGGGTTGGCCTCCACGTCTCCGTGGGTCCTTTATATACATCAATAACATAATATAAGCTAGCCTAACCTAATCTAACATTTCGGCGGTAATATTTGACCACATTCCTGGCGAGTTGGCCTCTACGTCTCCGTGGGACCTTTATATACATCAATAACGTAATATAACCTAACCTAACCCAACCTAACTTCTCGGCAGTAATATTTGACCACATTCCTGGCTTGCTGACCTCTACGTCTCCGTGAGACCTTTATATACATCTATAACGTAATATAACCTAACCTAACCCAACCTAACATCTCGGCGGTAGTACTTGAAAACATTCCTAGCGAGTTGGCCTCTACGTCTCCGTGGGACCTTTATATACATCAATAACGTAATATAACCTAACCTAACCCAATCTAACATCTCGGCGGTAATATTTCACATCATTCCTGGCGAGTTGGCCTCTACGTCTCCGTTGACCTTCATATACATCAATAACGTAATATAACGTAACCTAACCCAATCTAACACCTCGGCTGTAATATTTGACCACATTCCTGGCGAGTTGGCCTCTACGTTTCCGTGGGATATTTATATACATCAATAACATAATATAAGCTTGCCTAACCCAACTAACAACTCCGCGGTAGTATTTGACAACATACCTGGCGAGTTGGCCCCTACGTCTCCGTGGGCCCTTCATATACATCAATGACAAAAATATAACCTAACCTAACCCAACCTAACATCTCGGCGGTAATATTTGACAACATTCCTGGCGAGTTGGCATCTCCGTCCCCGTGGGAACTTTATATACATCAATAACGTAATATAACCTAACCTAACCCAACCTAACTTCTCGGCGGTAATATTTGAAAACATACCTGGCGAGGTGGCCTCTACGTCTCCGTGGGATATTTATATACATCAATAACATAATATAAGCTAGCCTAACCCAATCTAACATCTCGGCGGTAATATTTGACCACATTCCTGGCTTGTTGGCCTCTACGTCTCCGTGAGACCTTTATATACATCTATAACGTAATATAACCTAACCTAACCCAACCTACAATCTCGGCGGTAATATTTGAAAACATTCCTGGCGAGTTGGCCTCTACGTCTCCGTGGGATCTTTATATACATCAATAACGAAATATAACCTAACCTAAATCAACCTACCATCTCGGCGATAATATTTGACAAGATTCCTGGCGAGATGGCCTCTACGTCTCCGTGGGATCTTTATATACATCAATAACGTAATATAACATAACCTAACCCTATCTAACATCTCGGCGGTAATATTTGACCACATTCCTGGCTAGTTGGCCTCTGCGTCTCCGAGGGACCTTCATATACACCAATAACGAAATATAACCTAACCTATCCTAACCTATCATCTCGGCGGTAACATTTGACAACATTCCTGGCTTGTTGGCCTCTACGTCTCCGTGGGACCTTTATATACATCAATAACATAATGTAAGCTAGCCTAACCCAATCTAACATCTCGGCGGTAATATTTGACCACATTCCTGGCTTGTTGGCCTCCACGTCTCCGTGGGACCTTTATATACATCAATAACGTAATATAACCTAACCTAACCCAATCTAACATCTCGGCGGTAATATTTGACATCATTCCTGGCGAGTTGGCCTCTACGTCTTCGTTGACCATCATATACATCAATAACGTAATATAACGTAACCTAAACCAACCTATCATCTCGGCGGTTATACTTGACAACATTCCTGGCGAGTTGGCTTCTCCGTCTCCGTGGGACCTTTATATACATCAATAACGTAATATAACCTAACCTAACCCAACCTAACATCTCCGCGGTATTATTTGACAACATACCTGGCGGGTTGGCCTCCACGTCTCCGTGGGTCCTTTATATACATCTATAACGTAATATAACCTAACCTAACCCAACCTACAATCTCGGCGGTAATATTTGAAAACATTCCTGGCGAATTGGCCTCTACGTCTCCGTGGGACCTTCACATACATCAATAACGTAATATAACCTAACCTAACCCAATCTAGCATCTCGGCGGTAAAATTTGACCACATTCCTGGCTTGTTGGCCTCTACGTCTCCGTGGGACCTTTATATACATCAATAACATAATGTAAGCTAGCCTAACCCAATCTAACACCTCGGCGGTAATATTTGACCACATTCCTGGCTTGTTGGCCTCCACGTCTCCGTGGGACCTTTATATACATCAATAACGTAATATAACCTAACCTAACCCAATCTAACATCTCGGCGGTAATACTTGACATCATTCCTGGCGAGTTGGCCTCTACGTCTCCGTTGACCTTCATATACATCAATAACAAAAATATAACCTAACCTAAATCAACCTATCATCTCGGCGATAATATTTGACGAGATTCCTGGCGAGTTATCCTCTACGTCTCCGTGGGATCTTTATATACATCAATAACGTAATATAACATAACCTAACCCAATCTAGCATCTCGGCGGTAATATTTCACATCATTCCTGGCGAGTTGGCCTCTACGTCTCCGTGGGACCTTTATATACATCAATAACGTAATATAACCTAACCTAACCCAACCTAACATCTCGGCGGTAATATTTGAAAACATTCCTGGCGAGTTGGCCTCTACGTCTCCGTGGGACCTTTATATACATCAATAACGTAATATAACCTAACCTAACCCAACCTAACTTCTCGGCAGTAATATTTGACCACATTCCTGGCTTGCTGACCTCTACGTCTCCGTGAGACCTTTATATACATCTATAACGTAATATAACCTAACCTAACCCAACCTAACATCTCGGCGGTAGTACTTGAAAACATTCCTAGCGAGTTGGCCTCTACGTCTCCGTGGGACCTTTATATACATCAATAACGTAATATAACCTAACCTAACCCAATCTAACATCTCGGCGGTAATATTTCACATCATTCCTGGCGAGTTGGCCTCTACGTCTCCGTTGACCTTCATATACATCAATAACGTAATATAACGTAACCTAACCCAATCTAACACCTCGGCTGTAATATTTGACCACATTCCTGGCGAGTTGGCCTCTACGTTTCCGTGGGATATTTATATACATCAATAACATAATATAAGCTTGCCTAACCCAACTAACAACTCCGCGGTAGTATTTGACAACATACCTGGCGAGTTGGCCCCTACGTCTCCGTGGGCCCTTCATATACATCAATGACAAAAATATAACCTAACCTAACCCAACCTAACATCTCGGCGGTAATATTTGACAACATTCCTGGCGAGTTGGCATCTCCGTCCCCGTGGGAACTTTATATACATCAATAACGTAATATAACCTAACCTAACCCAACCTAACTTCTCGGCGGTAATATTTGAAAACATACCTGGCGAGGTGGCCTCTACGTCTCCGTGGGATATTTATATACATCAATAACATAATATAAGCTAGCCTAACCCAATCTAACATCTCGGCGGTAATATTTGACCACATTCCTGGCTTGTTGGCCTCTACGTCTCCGTGAGACCTTTATATACATCTATAACGTAATATAACCTAACCTAACCCAACCTACAATCTCGGCGGTAATATTTGAAAACATTCCTGGCGAGTTGGCCTCTACGTCTCCGTGGGATCTTTATATACATCAATAACGAAATATAACCTAACCTAAATCAACCTACCATCTCGGCGATAATATTTGACAAGATTCCTGGCGAGATGGCCTCTACGTCTCCGTGGGATCTTTATATACATCAATAACGTAATATAACATAACCTAACCCTATCTAACATCTCGGCGGTAATATTTGACCACATTCCTGGCTAGTTGGCCTCTGCGTCTCCGAGGGACCTTCATATACACCAATAACGAAATATAACCTAACCTATCCTAACCTATCATCTCGGCGGTAACATTTGACAACATTCCTGGCTTGTTGGCCTCTACGTCTCCGTGGGACCTTTATATACATCAATAACATAATGTAAGCTAGCCTAACCCAATCTAACATCTCGGCGGTAATATTTGACCACATTCCTGGCTTGTTGGCCTCCACGTCTCCGTGGGACCTTTATATACATCAATAACGTAATATAACCTAACCTAACCCAATCTAACATCTCGGCGGTAATATTTGACATCATTCCTGGCGAGTTGGCCTCTACGTCTTCGTTGACCATCATATACATCAATAACGTAATATAACGTAACCTAAACCAACCTATCATCTCGGCGGTTATACTTGACAACATTCCTGGCGAGTTGGCTTCTCCGTCTCCGTGGGACCTTTATATACATCAATAACGTAATATAACCTAACCTAACCCAACCTAACATCTCCGCGGTATTATTTGACAACATACCTGGCGGGTTGGCCTCCACGTCTCCGTGGGTCCTTTATATACATCTATAACGTAATATAACCTAACCTAACCCAACCTACAATCTCGGCGGTAATATTTGAAAACATTCCTGGCGAATTGGCCTCTACGTCTCCGTGGGACCTTCACATACATCAATAACGTAATATAACCTAACCTAACCCAATCTAGCATCTCGGCGGTAAAATTTGACCACATTCCTGGCTTGTTGGCCTCTACGTCTCCGTGGGACCTTTATATACATCAATAACATAATGTAAGCTAGCCTAACCCAATCTAACACCTCGGCGGTAATATTTGACCACATTCCTGGCTTGTTGGCCTCCACGTCTCCGTGGGACCTTTATATACATCAATAACGTAATATAACCTAACCTAACCCAATCTAACATCTCGGCGGTAATACTTGACATCATTCCTGGCGAGTTGGCCTCTACGTCTCCGTTGACCTTCATATACATCAATAACAAAAATATAACCTAACCTAAATCAACCTATCATCTCGGCGATAATATTTGACGAGATTCCTGGCGAGTTATCCTCTACGTCTCCGTGGGATCTTTATATACATCAATAACGTAATATAACATAACCTAACCCAATCTAGCATCTCGGCGGTAATATTTCACATCATTCCTGGCGAGTTGGCCTCTACGTCTCCGTGGGACCTTTATATACATCAATAACGTAATATAACCTAACCTAACCCAACCTAACATCTCGGCGGTAATATTTGAAAACATTCCTGGCGAGTTGGCCTTTACGTCTCCGTGGGACCTACACATACATCAATAACGTAATATAACCTAACGTAACCCAATCTAGCATCTCTGCGGTAATATTTGACCACATTCCTGGCTTGTTGGCCTCTACGTCTCCGTGGGACCTTTATATACATCAATAACATAATGTAAGCTAGCCTAAACCAATCTAACATCACGGCGGTAATATTTGACCACATTCCTGGCTTGTTGGCCTCCACGTGTCCGTGGGACCTTTATATACATCAATAACGTAATATAACCTAACCTAACCCAATCTAACATCTCGGCGGTAATGTTTGACCACATTCCTGGCGAGTTGGCCTCTACGTCTCCGTGGGACCTTTATATACATCAATAACGTAATATAACCTAACCTAACCCAACCTAACATCTCGGCGGTAATATTTGACAACATTCCTGGCGAGTTGGCTTCTCCGTCCCCGTGGGACCTTCATATACATCAATAACGTAATATAACCTAACCTAACCCAACCTAACATCTCGGCGGTAATTTTTGACAACATTCCTGGCGAGTTGGCTTCTCCGTCCCCGTGGGACCTTTATATACATCAATAACGTAATATAACCTAACCTAACCCAACCTAACATCTCGGCGGTAATATTTGAAAACATTCCTGGCGAGTTGGCCTTTACGTCTCCGTGGGACCTACACATACATCAATAACGTAATATAACCTAACCTAACCCAATCTAGCATCTCTGCGGTAATATTTGACCACATTCCTGGCTTGTTGGCCTCTACGTCTCCGTGGGACCTTTATATACATCAATAACATAATGTAAGCTAGCCTAACCCATTCTAACATCACGGCGGTAATATTTGACCACATTCCTGGCTTGTTGGCCTCCACGTGTCCGTGGGACCTTTATATACATCAATAACGTAATATAACCTAACCTAACCCAATCTAACATCTCGGCGGTAATGTTTGACCACATTCCTGGCGAGTTGGCCTCTACGTCTCCGTGGGACCTTTATATACATCAATAACGTAATATAACCTAACCTAACCCAACCTAACATCTCGGCGGTAATATTTGACAACATTCCTGGCGAGTTGGCTTCTCCGTCCCCGTGGGACCTTCATATACATCAATAACGTAATATAACCTAACCTAACCCAACCTAACATCTCGGCGGTAATTTTTGACAACATTCCTGGCGAGTTGGCTTCTCCGTCCCCGTGGGACCTTTATATACAACAATAACGTAATATAACCTAACCTAACCCAACCTAACATCTCGGCGGTAATATTTGAAAACATTCCTGGCGAGTTGGCCTTTACGTCTCCGTGGGACCTACACATACATCAATAACGTAATATAACCTAACCTAACCCAATCTAGCATCTCGGCGGTAATGTTTGACCACATTCCTGGCTTGTTGGCCTCTACGTCTCCGTGGGACCATTATATACATCAATAACATAATGTAAGCTAGCCTAACCCAATCTAACATCACGGCGGTAATATTTGACCACATTCCTGGCTTGTTGGCCTCCACGTGTCCGTGGGACCTTTATATACATCAATAACGTAATATAACCTAACCTAACCCAATCTAACATCTCGGCGGTAATATTTGACATCATTCCTGGCGAGTTGGCCTCTACGTCTCCGTTGACCATCATATACATCAATAACGTAATATAACGTAACCTAACCCAACCTATCATCTCGGCGGTTATATTTGACAACATTCCTGGCGAGTTGGCTTCTCCGTCTCCGTGGGACCTTTATATGCATCAATAACGTAATATAACCTAACCTAACCCAACCTAACATCTCCGCGGTATTATTTGACAACATACCTGGCGAGTTGGCCTCCACGTCTCCGTGGGACCTTTATATACATGAATAACATAATATAAGCTAGCCTAACCTAATCCAACATCTCGGCGGTAATGTTTGACCACATTCCTGGCGAGTTGGCCTCTACGTCTCCGTGGGACCTTTATATACATCAATAACGTAATATAACCGAACCTAACCCAACCTAACATCTCGGCGGTAATATTTGACAACATTCCTGGCGAGTTGGCTTCTCCGTCCCCGTGGGACCTTCATATACATCAATAACGTAATATAACCTAACCTAACCCAACCTAACATCTCGGCGGTAATTTTTGACAACATTCCTGGCGAGTTGGCTTCTCCGTCCCCGTGGGACCTTTATATACATCAATGACGTAATATAACCTAACCTAACCCAACCTAACATCTCGGCGGTAATATTTGACCACATTCCTGGCGAGTTGGCCTCTACGTTTCCCTGGGACCTTTATATACTTCAATAACGTAATATAACCTAACCTAAATCAACCTATCATCGCGGCGATAATATTTGACAAGATTACTGGCGAGTTGGCCTCTACGTCTCCGTGGGATCTTTATATACATCAATAACGAAATATAACCTAACCTAAATCAACCTACCATCTCGGCGATAATATTTGACAAGATTCCTGGCGAGATGGCCTCTACGTCTCCGTGGGATCTTTATATACATCAATAACGTAATATAACATAACCTAACCCTATCTAACATCTCGGCGATAATATTTGACCACATTCCTGGCTAGTTTGCCTCTGCGTCTCCGAGGGACCTTCATATACACCAATAACGAAATATAACCTAACCTATCCTAACCTATCATCTCGGCGGTAACATTTGACAACATTCCTGGCTTGTTGGCCTCTACGTCTCCGTGGGACCTTTATATACATCAATAACATAATGTAAGCTAGCCTAACCCAATCTAACATCTCGGCGGTAATATTTGACCACATTCCTGGCTTGTTGGCCTCTACCTCTCCGTGGGACCTTTATATACATCAATAACATAATATAAGCTAGCCTAACCCAATCTAACATCTCGGCGGTAATATTTGAAAACATTCCTGGCGAGTTGGCCTTTACGTCCCCGTGGGACCTTTATATACATCAATGACGTAATATAACCTAACCTAACCCAACCTAACATCTCGGCGGTAATATTTGACGACATTCCTGGCGAGTTGGCCTCTACGTTTCCGTGGGACGTTTATATACTTCAATAACGTAATATAACCTAACCTAAATCAACCTTTCATCTCGGCGATAATATTTGAAAACATTCCTGGCGAGTTGGCCTTTACGTCTCCGTGGGACCTTCACATACATCAATAACGTAATATAACCTAACCTAACCCAATCTAGCATCTCGGCGGTAATATTTGACCACATTCCTGGCTTGCTGACCTCTACGTCTCCGTGAGACCTTTATATACATCTATAACGTAATATAACCTAACCTAACCCAACCTAACATCTCGGCGGTAGTATTTGAAAACATTCCTAGCGAGTTTGCCTCTACGTCTCCGTTTGACCTTTATATACATCAATAACGTAATATAACCTAACCTAACCCAATCTAACATCTCGGCGGTAATATTTCACATCATTCCTGGCGAGTTGGCCTCTACGTCTCCGTTGACCTTCATATACATCAATAACAAAAATATAACCTAACCTAAATCAACCTATCATCTCGGCGGTTATATTTGACAACATTCCTGGCGAGTTGGCTTCTCCGTCTCCGTGGGACCTTTATATGCATCAATAACGTAATATAACCTAACCTAACCCAACCTAACATCTCCGCGGTATTATTTGACAACATACCTGGCGAGTTGGCCTCCACGTCTCTGTGGGACCTTTATATACATGAATAACATAATATAAGCTAGCCTAACCTAATCTAACATCTCGGCGGTAATGTTTGACCACATTCCTGGCGAGTTGGCCTCTACGTCTCCGTGGGACCTTTATATACATCAATAACGTAATATAACCTAACCTAACCCAACCTAACATCTCGGCGGTAATATTTGACAACATTCCTGGCGAGTTGGCTTCTTCGTCCCCGTGGGACCTTCATATACATCAATAACGTAATATAACCTAACCTAACCCAACCTAACATCTCGGCGGTAATTTTTGACAACATTCCTGGCGAGTTGGCTTCTCCGTCCCCGTGGGACCTTTATATACATCAATGACGTAATATAACCTAACCTAACCCAACCTAACATCTCGGCGGTAATATTTGACCACATTCCTGGCGAGTTAGCCTCTACGTTTCCGTGGGACCTTTATATACTTCAATAACGTAATATAACCTAACCTAAATCAACCTATCATCTCGGCGATAATATTTGACAAGATTACTGGCGAGTTGGCCTCTACGTCTCCGTGGGATCTTTATTTACATCAATAACGAAATATAACCTAACCTAAATCAACCTACCATCTCGGCGATAATATTTGACAAGATTCCTGGCGAGATGGCCTCTACGTCTCCGTGGGATCTTTATATACATCAATAACGTAATATAACATAACCTAACCCTATCTAACATCTCGGCGGTAATATTTGACCACATTCCTGGCTAGTTGGCCTCTGCGTCTCCGAGGGACCTTCATATACACCAATAACGAAATATAACCTAACCTATCCTAACCTATCATCTCGGCGGTAACATTTGACAACATTCCTGGCTTGTTGGCCTCTACGTCTCCGTGGGACCTTTATATACATCAATAACATAATGTAAGCTAGCCTAACCCAATCTAACATCTCGGCGGTAATATTTGACCACATTCCTGGCTTGTTGGCCTCCACGTCTCCGTGGGACCTTTATATACATCAATAACGTAATATAACCTAACCTAACCCAATCTAACATCTCGGCGGTGATATTTGACATCATTCCTGGCGAGTTGGCCTCTACGTCTTCGTTGACCACCATATACATCAATAACGTAATATAACGTAACCTAACCCAACCTATCATCTCGGCGGTTATATTTGACAACATTCCTGGCGAGTTGGCTTCTCCGTCTCCGTGGGACCTTTATATACATCAATAACGTAATATAACCTAACCTAACCCAACCTAACATCTCCGCGGTACTATTTGACAACATACCTGGCTTGCTGACCTCTACGTCTTCGTGAGACCTTTATATACATCTATAACATAATATAAGCTTGCCTAACCCAACTAACATCTCCGCGGTAATATTTGACAACATACCTGGCGAGTTGGCCTCTACGTCTCCGTGGGACCTTTATATACATCAATAACGTAATATAACCTAACCTAACCCAATTTAACATCTCGGCGGTAATATTTCACATCATTCCTGGCGAGTTGGCCTCTACGTCTCCGTTGACCTTCATATACATCAATAACGTAATATAACGTAACCTAACCCAATCTAACATCTCGGCGGTAATATTTGACCACATTCCTGGCGAGTTGGCCTCTACGTTTCCGTGGGATATTTATATACATCAATAACATAATATAAGCTTGCCTAACCCAACTAACATCTCCGCGGTAATATTTGACAACATACCTGGCGAGTTGGCCCCTACGTCTCCGTGGGCCCTTCATATACATCAATGACAAAAATATAACCTAACCTAACCCAACCTAACATCTCGGCGGTAATATTTGACAACATTCCTGGCGAGTTGGCATCTCCGTCCCCGTGGGAACTTTATATACATCAATAACGTAATATAACCTAACCTAACCCAATCTAACTTCTCGGCGGTAATATTTGAAAACATACCTGGCGTGGTGGCCTCTACGTCTCCGTGGGATATTTATATACATCAATAACATAATATAAGCTAGCCTAACCCAATCTAACATCTCGGCGGTAATATTTGACCACATTCCTGGCTTGTTGGCCTCTACGTCTCCGTGAGACCTTTATATACATCTATAACGTAATATAACCTAACCTAACCCAATCTAACTTCTCGGCGGTAATATTTGAAAACATACCTGGCGAGGTGGCCTCTACGTCTCCGTGGGATATTTATATACATCAATAACATAATATAAGCTGGCCTAACCCAATCTAACATCTCGGCGGTAATATTTGACCACATTCCTGGCTTGTTGGCCTCTACGTCTCCGTGAGACCTTTATATACATCTATAACGTAATATAACCTAACCTAAACCAACCTACAATCTCGGCGGTAATATTTGAAAACATTCCTGGCGAGTTGGCCTCTACGTCTCCGTGGGACCTTCACATACATCAATAACGTAATATAACCTAACCTAACCCAATCTAGCATCTCGGCGGTAAAATTTGACCACATTCCTGGCTTGTTGGCCTCTACGTCTCCGTGGGACCTTTATATACATCAATAACATAATGTAAGCTAGCCTAACCCAATCTAACATCTCGGCGGTAATATTTGACCACATTCCTGGCTTGTTGGCCTCCACGTCTCCGTGGGACCTTTATATACATCAATAACGTAATATAACCTAACCTAACCCAATCTAACATCTCGGCGGTAATATTTGACATCATTCCTGGCGAGTTGGCCTCTACGTCTCCGTTGACCATCATATACATCAATAACGTAATATAACGTAAGCTAACCCAACCTATCATCTCGGCGGTTATATTTGACCACATTCCTGGCTTGTTGGCCTCCACGTCTCCGTGGGACCTTTATATACATCAATAACGTAATATAACCTAACCTAACCCAATCTAACGTCTCGGCGGTAATATTTGACATCATTCCTGGCGAGTTGGCCTCTACGTCTCCGTTGACCTTCATATACATCAATAACAAAAATATAACCTAACCTAAATCAACCTATCATCTCGGCGATAATATTTGACGAGATTCCTGGCGAGTTATCCTCTACGTCTCCGTGGGATCTTTATATACATCAATAACGTAATATAACATAACCTAACCCAATCTAGCATCTCGGCGGTAATATTTCACATCATTCCTGGCGAGTTGGCCTCTACGTCTCCGTGGGACCTTTATATACATCAATAACGTAATATAACCTAACCTAACCCAACCTAACATCTCGGCGGTAATATTTGAAAACATTCCTGGCGAGTTGGCCTCTACGTCTCCGTGGGACCTTTATATACATCAATAACGTAATATAACCTAACCTAACCCAACCTAACATCTCGGCGGTAGTATTTGAAAACATTCCTAGCGAGTTTGCCTCTACGTCTCCGTGGGACCTTTATATACATCAATAACGTAATATAACCTAACCTAACCCAATCTAACATCTCGGCGGTAATATTTCACATCATTCCTGGCGAGTTGGCCTCTACGTCTCCGTTGACCTTCATATACATCAATAACAAAAATATAACCTAACCTAAATCAACCTATCATCTCGGCGATAATATTTGACAAGATTCCTGGCGAGGTATACTGTACGTCTCCGTGGGATCTTTATATACATCAATAACGTAATATAACATAACCTAACCCAATCTAGCATCTCGGCGGTAATATTTCACATCATTCCTGGCGAGTTGGCTTCTACGTCTCCGTGGGACCTTTATATACATCAATAACGTAATATAACCTAACCTAACCCAACCTAACATCTCGGTGGTAATATTTGACCACATTCCTGGCTTGTTGGCCTCTACGTCTCCGTGGGACCTTTATATACATCAATAACATAATGTAAGCTAGCCTAACACAATCTAACATCACGGCGGTAATATTTGACCACATTCCTGGCTTGTTGGCCTCCACGTGTCCGTGGGACCTTTATATACATCAATAACGTAATATAACCTAACCTAACCCAATCTAACATCTCGGCGGTAATATTTGACATCATTCCTGGCGAGTTGGCCTCTACGTCCCCGTGGGACCTTCATATACATCAATAACGTAATATAACCTAACCTAACCCAACCTAACATCTCGGCGGTAATTTTTGACAACATTCCTGGCGAGTTGGCTTCTCCGTCCCCGTGGGACCTTTATATACATCAATGACGTAATATAACCTAACCTAACCCAACCTAACATCTCGGCGGTAATATTTGACCACATTCCTGGCGAGTTGGCCTCTACGTTTCCGTGGGACCTTTATATACTTCAATAACGTAATATAACCTAACCTAAATCAACCTATCATCTCGGCGATAATATTTGACAAGATTACTGGCGAGTTGGCCTCTACGTCTCCGTGGGATCTTTATATACATCAATAACGAAATATAACCTAACCTAAATCAACCTACCATCTCGGCGATAATATTTGACAAGATTCCTGGCGAGATGGCCTCTACGTCTCCGTGGGATCTTTATATACATCAATAACGTAATATAACATAACCTAACCCTATCTAACATCTCGGCGGTAATATTTGACCACATTCCTGGCTAGTTGGCCTCTGCGTCTCCGAGGGACCTTCATATACACCAATAACGAAATATAACCTAACCTATCCTAACCTATCATCTCGGCGGTAACATTTGACAACATTCCTGGCTTGTTGGCCTCTACGTCTCCGTGGGACCTTTATATACATCAATAACATAATGTAAGCTAGCCTAACCCAATCTAACATCTCGGCGGTAATATTTGACCACATTCCTGGCTTGTTGGCCTCCACGTCTCCGTGGGACATTTATATACATCAATAACGTAATATAACCTAACCTAACCCAATCTAACATCTCGGCGGTGATATTTGACATCATTCCTGGCGAGTTGGCCTCTACGTCTTCGTTGACCATCATATACATCAATAACGTAATATAACGTAACCTAACCCAACCTATCATCTCGGCGGTTATATTTGACAACATTCCTGGCGAGTTGGCTTCTCCGTCTCCGTGGGACCTTTATATACATCAATAACGTAATATAACCTAACCTAACCCAACCTAACATCTCCGCGGTATTATTTGACAACATACCTGGCGGGTTGGCCTCCACGTCTCAGTGGGTCCTTTATATACATCAATAACATAATATAAGCTAGCCTAACCTAATCTAACTTCTCGGCAGTAATATTTGACCACATTCCTGGCTTGCTGACCTCTACGTCTTCGTGAGACCTTTATATACATCTATAACATAATATAAGCTTGCCTAACCCAACTAACATCTCCGCGGTAATATTTGACAACATACCTGGCGAGTTGGCCTCTACGTCTCCGTGGGACCTTTATATACATCAATAACGTAATATAACCTAACCTAACCCAATCTAACATCTCGGCGGTAATATTTCACATCATTCCTGGCGAGTTGGCCTCTACATGTCCGTTGACCTTCATATACATCAATAACGTAATATAACGTAACCTAACCCAATCTAACATCTCGGCGGTAATATTTGACCACATTCCTGGCGAGTTGGCCTCTACGTTTCCGTGGGATATTTATATACATCAATAACATAATATAAGCTTGCCTAACCCAACTAACATCTCCGCGGTAATATTTGACAACATACCTGGCGAGTTGGCCCCTACGTCTCCGTGGGCCCTTCATATACATCAATGACAAAAATATAACCTAACCTAACCCAACCTAACATCTCGGCGGTAATATTTGACAACATTCCTGGCGAGATGGCTTCTCCGTCTCCGTGGGACCTTTATATACATCAATAACGTAATATAACCTAACCTAACCCAACCTAACATCTCCGCGGTATTATTTGACAACATACCTGGCGGGTTGGCCTCCACGTCTCCGTGGGTCCTTTATATACATCAATAACATAATATAAGCTAGCCTAACCTAATCTAACATCTCGGCGGTAATATTTGACCACATTCCTGGCGAGTTGGCCTCTACGTCTCCGTGGGACCTTTATATACATCAATAACGTAATATAACCTAACCTAACCCAACCTAACTTCTCGGCAGTAATATTTGACCACATTCCTGGCTTGCTGACCTCTACGTCTCCGTGAGACCTTTATATACATCTATAACGTAATATAACCTAACCTAACCCAACCTAACATCTCGGCGGTAGTACTTGAAAACATTCCTAGCGAGTTGGCCTCTACGTCTCCGTGGGACCTTTATATACATCAATAACATAATATAAGCTTGCCTAACCCAACTAACATCTCCGCGGTAATATTTGACAACATACCTGGCGAGTTGGCCCCTACGTCTCCGTGGGCCCTTCATATACATCAATGACAAAAATATAACCTAACCTAACCCAACCTAACATCTCGGCGGTAATATTTGACAACATTCCTGGCGAGTTGGCATCTCCGTCCCCGTGGGAACTTTATATACATCAATAACGTAATATAACCTAACCTAACCCAATCTAACTTCTCGGCGGTAATATTTGAAAACATACCTGGCGAGGTGGCCTCTACGTCTCCGTGGGATATTTATATACATCAATAACATAATATAAGCTAGCCTAACCCAATCTAACATCTCGGCGGTAATATTTGACCACATTCCTGGCTTGTTGGCCTCTACGTCTCCGTGAGACCTTTATATACATCTATAACGTAATATAACCTAACCTAACCCAATCTAACTTCTCGGCGGTAATATTTGAAAACATACCTGGCGAGGTGGCCTCTACGTCTCCGTGGGATATTTATATACATCAATAACATAATATAAGCTGGCCTAACCCAATCTAACATCTCGGCGGTAATATTTGACCACATTCCTGGCTTGTTGGCCTCTACGTCTCCGTGAGACCTTTATATACATCTATAACGTAATATAACCTAACCTAACCCAACCTACAATCTCGGCGGTAATATTTGAAGACATTCCTGGCGAGTTGGCCTCTACGTCTCCGTGGGACCTTCACATACATCAATAACGTAATATAACCTAACCTAATCCAATCTAGCATCTCGGCGGTAAAATTTGACCACATTCCTGGCTTGTTGGCCTCTACGTCTCCGTGGGACCTTTATATGCATCAATAACATAATGCAAGCTAGCCTAACCCAATCTAACATCTCGGCGGTAATATTTGACCATATTCCTGGCTTGTTGGCCTCCACGTCTCCGTGGGACCTTTATATACATCAATAACGTAATATAACCTAACCTAACCCAATCTAACATCTCGGCGGTAATATTTGACATCATTCCTGGCGAGTTGGCCTCTACGTCTCCGTTGACCATCATATACATCAATAACGTAATATAACGTAAGCTAACCCAACCTATCATCTCGGCGGTTATATTTGACCACATTCCTGGCTTGTTGGCCTCCACGTCTCCGTGGGACCTTTATATACATCAATAACGTAATATAACCTAACCTAACCCAATCTAACATCTCGGCGGTAATATTTCACATCATTCCTGGCGAGTTGGCCTCTACGTCTCCGTTGACCTTCATATACATCAATAACAAAAATATAACCTAACCTAAATCAACCTATCATCTCGGCGATAATATTTGACAAGATTCCTGGCGAGTTATACTCTACGTCTCCGTGGGATCTTTATATACATCAATAACGTAATATAACATAACCTAACCCAATCTAGCATCTCGGCGGTAATATTTCACATCATTCCTGGCGAGTTGGCTTCTACGTCTCCGTGGGACCTTTATATACATCAATAACGTAATATAACCTAACCTAACCCAACCTAACATCTCGGTGGTAATATTTGACCACATTCCTGGCTTGTTGGCCTCTACGTCTCCGTGGGACCTTTATATACATCAATAACATAATGTAAGCTAGCCTAACCCAATCTAACATCACGGCGGTAATATTTGACCACATTCCTGGCTTGTTGGCCTCCACGTGTCCGTGGGACCTTTATATACATCAATAACGTAATATAACCTAACCTAACCCAATCTAACATCTCGGCGGTAATATTTGACATCATTCCTGGCGAGTTGGCCTCTACGTCTCCGTTGACCATCATATACATCAATAACGTAATATAACGTAACCTAACCCAACCTATCATCTCGGCGGTTATATTTGACAACATTCCTGGCGAGTTGGCTTCTCCGTCTCCGTGGGACCTTTATATGCATCAATAACGTAATATAACCTAACCTAACCCAACCTAACATCTCCGCGGTATTATTTGACAACATACCTGGCGAGTTGGCCTCCACGTCTCCGTGGGACCTTTATATACATGAATAACATAATATAAGCTAGCCTAACCTAATCTAACATCTCGGCGGTAATGTTTGACCACATTCCTGGCGAGTTGGCCTCTACGTCTCCGTGGGACCTTCATATACATCAATAACGTAATATAACCTAACCTAACCCAACCTAACATCTCGGCGGTAATATTTGAAAACATTCCTGGCGAGTTGGCCTTTACGTCTCCGTGGGACCTACACATACATCAATAACGTAATATAACCTAACCTAACCCAATCTAGCATCTCGGCGGTAATATTTGACCACATTCCTGGCTTGTTGGCCTCTACGTCTCCGTGGGACCTTTATATACATCAATAACATAATGTAAGCTAGCCTAACCCAATCTAACATCACGGCGGCAATATTTGACCACATTCCTGGCTTGTTGGCCTCCACGTGTCCGTGGGACCTTTATATACATCAATAACGTAATATAACCTAACCTAACCCAACCTAACATCTCGGCGGTAATTTTTGACAACATTCCTGGCGAGTTGGCTTCTCCGTCCCCGTGGGACCTTTATATACATCAATGACGTAATATAACCTAACCTAACCCAACCTAACATCTCGGCGGTAATATTTGACCACATTCCTGGCTTGTTGGCCTCCACGTCTCCGTGGGACCTTTATATACATCAATAACGTAATATAACCTAACCTAACCCAATCTAACATCTCGGCGGTGATATTTGACATCATTCCTGGCGAGTTGGCCTCTACGTCTTCGTTGACCATCATATACATCAATAACGTAATATAACGTAACCTAACCCAACCTATCATCTCGGCGGTTATATTTGACAACATTCCTGGCGAGTTGGCTTCTCCGTCTCCGTGGGACCTTTATATACATCAATAACGTAATATAACCTAGCCTAACCCAACCTAACATCTCCGCGGTATTATTTGACAACATACCTGGCGGGTTGGCCTCCACGTCTCCGTGGGTCCTTTATATACATCAATAACATAATATAAGCTAGCCTAACCTAATCTAACATCTCGGCGGTAATATTTGACCACATTCCTGGCTTGTTGGCCTCCACGTCTCCGTGGGACCTTTATATACATCAATAACGTAATATAACCTAACCTAACCCAATCTAACATCTCGGCGGTAATATTTGACATCATTCCTGGCGAGTTGGCCTCTACGTCTCCGTTGACCATCATATACATCAATAACGTAATATAACGTAAGCTAACCCAACCTATCATCTCGGCGGTTATATTTGACCACATTCCTGGCTTGTTGGCCTCCACGTCTCCGTGGGACCTTTATATACATCAATAACGTAATATAACCTAACCTAACCCAATCTAACATCTCGGCGGTAATATTTCACATCATTCCTGGCGAGTTGGCCTCTACGTCTCCGTTGACCTTCATATACATCAATAACAAAAATATAACCTAACCTAAATCAACCTATCATCTCGGCGATAATATTTGACAAGATTCCTGGCGAGTTATACTCTACGTCTCCGTGGGATCTTTATATACATCAATAACGTAATATAACATAACCTAACCCAATCTAGCATCTCGGCGGTAATATTTCACATCATTCCTGGCGAGTTGGCTTCTACGTCTCCGTGGGACCTTTATATACATCAATAACGTAATATAACCTAACCTAACCCAACCTAACATCTCGGTGGTAATATTTGACCACATTCCTGGCTTGTTGGCCTCTACGTCTCCGTGGGACCTTTATATACATCAATAACATAATGTAAGCTAGCCTAACCCAATCTAACATCACGGCGGTAATATTTGACCACATTCCTGGCTTGTTGGCCTCCACGTGTCCGTGGGACCTTTATATACATCAATAACGTAATATAACCTAACCTAACCCAATCTAACATCTCGGCGGTAATATTTGACATCATTCCTGGCGAGTTGGCCTCTACGTCTCCGTTGACCATCATATACATCAATAACGTAATATAACGTAACCTAACCCAACCTATCATCTCGGCGGTTATATTTGACAACATTCCTGGCGAGTTGGCTTCTCCGTCTCCGTGGGACCTTTATATGCATCAATAACGTAATATAACCTAACCTAACCCAACCTAACATCTCCGCGGTATTATTTGACAACATACCTGGCGAGTTGGCCTCCACGTCTCCGTGGGACCTTTATATACATGAATAACATAATATAAGCTAGCCTAACCTAATCTAACATCTCGGCGGTAATGTTTGACCACATTCCTGGCGAGTTGGCCTCTACGTCTCCGTGGGACCTTTATATACATCAATAACGTAATATAACCTAACCTAACCCAACCTAACATCTCGGCGGTAATATTTGACAACATTCCTGGCGAGTTGGCTTCTCCGTCCCCGTGGGACCTTCATATACATCAATAACGTAATATAACCTAACCTAACCCAACCTAACATCTCGGCGGTAATTTTTGACAACATTCCTGGCGAGTTGGCTTCTCCGTCCCCGTGGGACCTTTATATACATCAATAACGTAATATAACCTAACCTAACCCAACCTAACATCTCGGCGGTAATATTTGAAAACATTCCTGGCGAGTTGGCCTTTACGTCTCCGTGGGACCTACACATACATCAATAACGTAATATAACCTAACCTAACCCAATCTAGCATCTCGGCGGTAATATTTGACCACATTCCTGGCTAGTTGGCCTCTGCGTCTCCGAGGGACCTTCATATACACCAATAACGAAATATAACCTAACCTATCCTAACCTATCATCTCGGCGGTAACATTTGACAACATTCCTGGCTTGTTGGCCTCTACGTCTCCGTGGGACCTTTATATACATCAATAACATAATGTAAGCTAGCCTAACCCAATCTAACATCTCGGCGGTAATATTTGACCACATTCCTGGCTTGTTGGCCTCCACGTCTCCGTGGGACCTTTATATACATCAATAACGTAATATAACCTAACCTAACCCAATCTAACATCTCGGCGGTGATATTTGACATCATTCCTGGCGAGTTGGCCTCTACGTCTTCGTTGACCATCATATACATCAATAACGTAATATAACGTAACCTAACCCAACCTATCATCTCGGCGGTTATATTTGACAACATTCCTGGCGAGTTGGCTTCTCCGTCTCCGTGGGACCTTTATATACATCAATAACGTAATATAACCTAGCCTAACCCAACCTAACATCTCCGCGGTATTATTTGACAACATACCTGGCGGGTTGGCCTCCACGTCTCCGTGGGTCCTTTATATACATCAATAACATAATATAAGCTAGCCTAACCTAATCTAACATCTCGGCGGTAATATTTGACCACATTCCTGGCGAGTTGGCCTCTACGTCTCCGTGGGACCTTTATATACATCAATAACGTAATATAACCTAACCTAAACCAACCTAACTTCTCGGCAGTAATATTTGACCACATTCCTGGCTTGCTGACATCTACGTCTTCGTGAGACCTTTATATACATCTATAACATAATATAAGCTTGCCTAACCCAACTAACATCTCCGCGGTAATATTTGACAACATACCTGGCGAGTTGGCCTCTACGTCTCCGTGGGACCTTTATATACATCAATAACGTAATATAACCTAACCTAACCCAATCTAACATCTCGGCGGTAATATTTCACATCATTTCTGGCGAGTTGGCCTCTACGTGTCCGTTGACCTTCATATACATCAATAACGTAATATAACGTAACCTAACTCAATCTAACATCTCGGCGGTAATATTTGACCACATTCCTGGCGAGTTGGCCTCTACGTTTCCGTGGGATATTTATATACATCAATAACATAATATAAGCTTGCCTAACCCAACTAACATCTCCGCGGTAATATTTGACAACATACCTGGCGAGTTGGCCCCTACGTCTCCGTGGGCCCTTCATATACATCAATGACAAAAATATAACCTAACCTAACCCAACCTAACATCTCGGCGGTAATATTTGACAACATTCCTGGCGAGATGGCTTCTCCGTCTCCGTGGGACCTTTATATACATCAATAACGTAATATAACCTAACCTAACCCAACCTAACATCTCCGCGGTATTATTTGACAACATACCTGGCGGGTTGGCCTCCACGTCTCCGTGGGTCCTTTATATACATCAATAACATAATATAAGCTAGCCTAACCTAATCTAACATCTCGGCGGTAATATTTGACCACATTCCTGGCGAGTTGGCCTCCACGTGTCCGTGGGACCTTTATATACATCAATAACGTAATATAACCTAACCTAACCCAATCTAACATCTCGGCGGTAATATTTGACATCATTCCTGGCGAGTTGGCCTCTACGTCTCCGTTGACCATCATATACATCAATAACGTAATATAACGTAACCTAACCCAACCTATCATCTCGGCGGTTATATTTGACAACATTCCTGGCGAGTTGGCTTCTCCGTCTCCGTGGGACCTTTATATGCATCAATAACGTAATATAACCTAACCTAACCCAACCTAACATCTCCGCGGTATTATTTGACAACATACCTGGCGAGTTGGCCTCCACGTCTCCGTGGGACCTTTATATACATGAATAACATAATATAAGCTAGCCTAACCTAATCTAACATCTCGGCGGTAATGTTTGACCACATTCCTGGCGAGTTGGCCTCTACGTCTCCGTGGGACCTTTATATACATCAATAACGTAATATAACCTAACCTAACCCAACCTAACATCTCGGCGGTAATATTTGACAACATTCCTGGCGAGTTGGCTTCTCCGTCCCCGTGGGACCTTCATATACATCAATAACGTAATATAACCTAACCTAACCCAACCTAACATCTCGGCGGTAATTTTTGACAACATTCCTGGCGAGTTGGCTTCTCCGTCCCCGTGGGACCTTTATATACATCAATGACGTAATATAACCTAACCTAACCCAACCTAACATCTCGGCGGTAATATTTGACCACATTCCTGGCGAGTTGGCCTCTACGTTTCCGTGGGACCTTTATATACTTCAATAACGTAATATAACCTAACCTAAATCAACCTATCATCTTGGCGATAATATTTGACAAGATTACTGGCGAGTTGGCCTCTACGTCTCCGTGGGATCTTTATATACATCAATAACGAAATATAACCTAACCTAAATCAACCTACCATCTCGGCGATAATATTTGACAAGATTCCTGGCGAGATGGCCTCTACGTCTCCGTGGGATCTTTATATACATCAATAACGTAATATAACATAACCTAACCCTATCTAACATCTCGGCGGTAATATTTGACCACATTCCTGGCTAGTTGGCCTCTGCGTCTCCGAGGGACCTTCATATACACCAATAACGAAATATAACATAACCTATCCTAACCTATCATCTCGGCGGTAACATTTGACAACATTCCTGGCTTGTTGGCCTCTACGTCTCCGTGGGACCTTTATATACATCAATAACATAATGTAAGCTAGCCTAACCCAATCTAACATCTCGGCGGTAATATTTGACCACATTCCTGGCTTGTTGGCCTCCACGTCTCCGTGGGACCTTTATATACATCAATAACGTAATATAACCTAACCTAACCCAATCTAACATCTCGGCGGTGATATTTGACATCATTCCTGGCGAGTTGGCCTCTACGTCTTCGTTGACCATCATATACATCAATAACGTAATATAACGTAACCTAACCCAACCTATCATCTCGGCGGTTATATTTGACAACATTCCTGGCGAGTTGGCTTCTCCGTCTCCGTGGGACCTTTATATACATCAATAACGTAATATAACCTAACCTAACCCAACCTAACATCTCCGCGGTATTATTTGACAACATACCTGGCGGGTTGGCCTCCACGTCTCAGTGGGTCCTTTATATACATCAATAACATAATATAAGCTAGCCTAACCTAATCTAACTTCTCGGCAGTAATATTTGACCACATTCCTGGCTTGCTGACCTCTACGTCTTCGTGAGACCTTTATATACATCTATAACATAATATAAGCTTGCCTAACCCAACTAACATCTCCGCGGTAATATTTGACAACATACCTGGCGAGTTGGCCTCTACGTCTCCGTGGGACCTTTATATACATCAATAACGTAATATAACCTAACCTAACCCAATCTAACATCTCGGCGGTAATATTTCACATCATTCCTGGCGAGTTGGCCTCTACATGTCCGTTGACCTTCATATACATCAATAACGTAATATAACGTAACCTAACCCAATCTAACATCTCGGCGGTAATATTTGACCACATTCCTGGCGAGTTGGCCTCTACGTTTCCGTGGGATATTTATATACATCAATAACATAATATAAGCTTGCCTAACCCAACTAACATCTCCGCGGTAATATTTGACAACATACCTGGCGAGTTGGCCCCTACGTCTCCGTGGGCCCTTCATATACATCAATGACAAAAATATAACCTAACCTAACCCAACCTAACATCTCGGCGGTAATATTTGACAACATTCCTGGCGAGATGGCTTCTCCGTCTCCGTGGGACCTTTATATACATCAATAACGTAATATAACCTAACCTAACCCAACCTAACATCTCCGCGGTATTATTTGACAACATACCTGGCGGGTTGGCCTCCACGTCTCCGTGGGTCCTTTATATACATCAATAACATAATATAAGCTAGCCTAACCTAATCTAACATCTCGGCGGTAATATTTGACCACATTCCTGGCGAGTTGGCCTCTACGTCTCCGTGGGACCTTTATATACATCAATAACGTAATATAACCTAACCTAACCCAACCTAACTTCTCGGCAGTAATATTTGACCACATTCCTGGCTTGCTGACCTCTACGTCTCCGTGAGACCTTTATATACATCTATAACGTAATATAACCTAACCTAACCCAACCTAACATCTCGGCGGTAGTACTTGAAAACATTCCTAGCGAGTTGGCCTCTACGTCTCCGTGGGACCTTTATATACATCAATAACATAATATAAGCTTGCCTAACCCAACTAACATCTCCGCGGTAATATTTGACAACATACCTGGCGAGTTGGCCCCTACGTCTCCGTGGGCCCTTCATATACATCAATGACAAAAATATAACCTAACCTAACCCAACCTAACATCTCGGCGGTAATATTTGACAACATTCCTGGCGAGTTGGCATCTCCGTCCCCGTGGGAACTTTATATACATCAATAACGTAATATAACCTAACCTAACCCAATCTAACTTCTCGGCGGTATATTTGAAAACATACCTGGCGAGGTGGCCTCTACGTCTCCGTGGGATATTTATATACATCAATAACATAATATAAGCTAGCCTAACCCAATCTAACATCTCGGCGGTAATATTTGACCACATTCCTGGCTTGTTGGCCTCTACGTCTCCGTGAGACCTTTATATACATCTATAACGTAATATAACCTAACCTAACCCAATCTAACTTCTCGGCGGTAATATTTGAAAACATACCTGGCGAGGTGGCCTCTACGTCTCCGTGGGATATTTATATACATCAATAACATAATATAAGCTGGCCTAACCCAATCTAACATCTCGGCGGTAATATTTGACCACATTCCTGGCTTGTTGGCCTCTACGTCTCCGTGAGACCTTTATATACATCTATAACGTAATATAACCTAACCTAACCCAACCTACAATCTCGGCGGTAATATTTGAAGACATTCCTGGCGAGTTGGCCTCTACGTCTCCGTGGGACCTTCACATACATCAATAACGTAATATAACCTAACCTAACCCAATCTAGCATCTCGGCGGTAAAATTTGACCACATTCCTGGCTTGTTGGCCTCTACGTCTCCGTGGGACCTTTATATGCATCAATAACATAATGCAAGCTAGCCTAACCCAATCTAACATCTCGGCGGTAATATTTGACCACATTCCTGGCTTGTTGGCCTCCACGTCTCCGTGGGACCTTTATATACATCAATAACGTAATATAACCTAACCTAACCCAATCTAACATCTCGGCGGTAATATTTGACATCATTCCTGGCGAGTTGGCCTCTACGTCTCCGTTGACCATCATATACATCAATAACGTAATATAACGTAAGCTAACCCAACCTATCATCTCGGCGGTTATATTTGACCACATTCCTGGCTTGTTGGCCTCCACGTCTCCGTGGGACCTTTATATACATCAATAACGTAATATAACCTAACCTAACCCAATCTAACATCTCGGCGGTAATATTTCACATCATTCCTGGCGAGTTGGCCTCTACGTCTCCGTTGACCTTCATATACATCAATAACAAAAATATAACCTAACCTAAATCAACCTATCATCTCGGCGATAATATTTGACAAGATTCCTGGCGAGTTATACTCTACGTCTCCGTGGGATCTTTATATACATCAATAACGTAATATAACATAACCTAACCCAATCTAGCATCTCGGCGGTAATATTTCACATCATTCCTGGCGAGTTGGCTTCTACGTCTCCGTGGGACCTTTATATACATCAATAACGTAATATAACCTAACCTAACCCAACCTAACATCTCGGTGGTAATATTTGACCACATTCCTGGCTTGTCGGCCTCTACGTCTCCGTGGGACCTTTATATACATCAATAACATAATGTAAGCTAGCCTAACCCAATCTAACATCACGGCGGTAATATTTGACCACATTCCTGGCTTGTTGGCCTCCACGTGTCCGTGGGACCTTTATATACATCAATAACGTAATATAACCTAACCTAACCCAATCTAACATCTCGGCGGTAATATTTGACATCATTCCTGGCGAGTTGGCCTCTACGTCTCCGTTGACCATCATATACATCAATAACGTAATATAACGTAACCTAACCCAACCTATCATCTCGGCGGTTATATTTGACAACATTCCTGGCGAGTTGGCTTCTCCGTCTCCGTGGGACCTTTATATGCATCAATAACGTAATATAACCTAACCTAACCCAACCTAACATCTCCGCGGTATTATTTGACAACATACCTGGCGAGTTGGCCTCCACGTCTCCGTGGGACCTTTATATACATGAATAACATAATATAAGCTAGCCTAACCTAATCTAACATCTCGGCGGTAATGTTTGACCACATTCCTGGCGAGTTGGCCTCTACGTCTCCGAGGGACCTTCATATACATCAATAACGTAATATAACCTAACCTAACCCAACCTAACATCTCGGCGGTAATTTTTGACAACATTCCTGGCGAGTTGGCTTCTCCGTCCCCGTGGGACCTTTATATACATCAATAACGTAATATAACCTAACCTAACCCAACCTAACATCTCGGCGGTAATATTTGAAAACATTCCTGGCGAGTTGGCCTTTACGTCTCCGTGGGACCTACACATACATCAATAACGTAATATAACCTAACCTAACCCAATCTAGCATCTCGGCGGTAATATTTGACCACATTCCTGGCTTGTTGGCCTCTACGTCTCCGTGGGACCTTTATATACATCAATAACATAATGTAAGCTAGCCTAACCCAATCTAACATCACGGCGGCAATATTTGACCACATTCCTGGCTTGTTGGCCTCCACGTGTCCGTGGGACCTTTATATACATCAATAACGTAATATAACCTAACCTAACCCAACCTAACATCTCGGCGGTAATTTTTGACAACATTCCTGGCGAGTTGGCTTCTCCGTCCCCGTGGGACCTTTATATACATCAATGACGTAATATAACCTAACCTAACCCAACCTAACATCTCGGCGGTAATATTTGACCACATTCCTGGCTTGTTGGCCTCCACGTCTCCGTGGGACCTTTATATACATCAATAACGTAATATAACCTAACCTAACCCAATCTAACATCTCGGCGGTGATATTTGACATCATTCCTGGCGAGTTGGCCTCTACGTCTTCGTTGACCATCATATACATCAATAACGTAATATAACGTAACCTAACCCAACCTATCATCTCGGCGGTTATATTTGACAACATTCCTGGCGAGTTGGCTTCTCCGTCTCCGTGGGACCTTTATATACATCAATAACGTAATATAACCTAGCCTAACCCAACCTAACATCTCCGCGGTATTATTTGACAACATACCTGGCGGGTTGGCCTCCACGTCTCCGTGGGTCCTTTATATACATCAATAACATAATATAAGCTAGCCTAACCTAATCTAACATCTCGGCGGTAATATTTGACCACATTCCTGGCTTGTTGGCCTCCACGTCTCCGTGGGACCTTTATATACATCAATAACGTAATATAACCTAACCTAACCCAATCTAACATCTCGGCGGTAATATTTGACATCATTCCTGGCGAGTTGGCCTCTACGTCTCCGTTGACCATCATATACATCAATAACGTAATATAACGTAAGCTAACCCAACCTATCATCTCGGCGGTTATATTTGACCACATTCCTGGCTTGTTGGCCTCCACGTCTCCGTGGGACCTTTATATACATCAATAACGTAATATAACCTAACCTAACCCAATCTAACATCTCGGCGGTAATATTTCACATCATTCCTGGCGAGTTGGCCTCTACGTCTCCGTTGACCTTCATATACATCAATAACAAAAATATAACCTAACCTAAATCAACCTATCATCTCGGCGATAATATTTGACAAGATTCCTGGCGAGTTATACTCTACGTCTCCGTGGGATCTTTATATACATCAATAACGTAATATAACATAACCTAACCCAATCTAGCATCTCGGCGGTAATATTTCACATCATTCCTGGCGAGTTGGCTTCTACGTCTCCGTGGGACCTTTATATACATCAATAACGTAATATAACCTAACCTAACCCAACCTAACATCTCGGTGGTAATATTTGACCACATTCCTGGCTTGTTGGCCTCTACGTCTCCGTGGGACCTTTATATACATCAATAACATAATGTAAGCTAGCCTAACCCAATCTAACATCACGGCGGTAATATTTGACCACATTCCTGGCTTGTTGGCCTCCACGTCTCCGTTGACCATCATATACATCAATAACGTAATATAACGTAACCTAACCCAACCTATCATCTCGGCGGTTATATTTGACAACATTCCTGGCGAGTTGGCTTCTCCGTCTCCGTGGGACCTTTATATGCATCAATAACGTAATATAACCTAACCTAACCCAACCTAACATCTCCGCGGTATTATTTGACAACATACCTGGCGAGTTGGCCTCCACGTCTCCGTGGGACCTTTATATACATGAATAACATAATATAAGCTAGCCTAACCTAATCTAACATCTCGGCGGTAATGTTTGACCACATTCCTGGCGAGTTGGCCTCTACGTCTCCGTGGGACCTTCATATACATCAATAACGTAATATAACCTAACCTAACCCAACCTAACATCTCGGCGGTAATATTTGAAAACATTCCTGGCGAGTTGGCCTTTACGTCTCCGTGGGACCTACACATACATCAATAACGTAATATAACCTAACCTAACCCAATCTAGCATCTCGGCTGTAATATTTGACCACATTCCTGGCTTGTTGGCCTCTACGTCTCCGTGGGACCTTTATATACATCAATAACGTAATGTAAGCTAGCCTAACCCAATCTAACATCACGGCGGCAATATTTGACCACATTCCTGGCTTGTTGGCCTCCACGTGTCCGTGGGACCTTTATATACATCAATAACGTAATATAACCTAACCTAACCCAACCTAACATCTCGGCGGTAATTTTTGACAACATTCCTGGCGAGTTGGCTTCTCCGTCCCCGTGGGACCTTTATATACATCAATGACGTAATATAACCTAACCTAACCCAACCTAACATCTCGGCGGTAATATTTGACCACATTCCTGGCTTGTTGGCCTCCACGTCTCCGTGGGACCTTTATATACATCAATAACGTAATATAACCTAACCTAACCCAATCTAACATCTCGGCGGTGATATTTGACATCATTCCTGGCGAGTTGGCCTCTACGTCTTCGTTGACCATCATATACATCAATAACGTAATATAACGTAACCTAACCCAACCTATCATCTCGGCGGTTATATTTGACAACATTCCTGGCGAGTTGGCTTCTCCGTCTCCGTGGGACCTTTATATACATCAATAACGTAATATAACCTAGCCTAACCCAACCTAACATCTCCGCGGTATTATTTGACAACATACCTGGCGGGTTGGCCTCCACGTCTCCGTGGGTCCTTTATATACATCAATAACATAATATAAGCTAGCCTAACCTAATCTAACATCTCGGCGGTAATATTTGACCACATTCCTGGCTTGTTGGCCTCCACGTCTCCGTGGGACCTTTATATACATCAATAACGTAATATAACCTAACCTAACCCAATCTAACATCTCGGCGGTAATATTTGACATCATTCCTGGCGAGTTGGCCTCTACGTCTCCGTTGACCATCATATACATCAATAACGTAATATAACGTAAGCTAACCCAACCTATCATCTCGGCGGTTATATTTGACCACATTCCTGGCTTGTTGGCCTCCACGTCTCCGTGGGACCTTTATATACATCAATAACGTAATATAACCTAACCTAACCCAATCTAACATCTCGGCGGTAATATTTCACATCATTCCTGGCGAGTTGGCCTCTACGTCTCCGTTGACCTTCATATACATCAATAACAAAAATATAACCTAACCTAAATCAACCTATCATCTCGGCGATAATATTTGACAAGATTCCTGGCGAGTTATACTCTACGTCTCCGTGGGATCTTTATATACATCAATAACGTAATATAACATAACCTAACCCAATCTAGCATCTCGGCGGTAATATTTCACATCATTCCTGGCGAGTTGGCTTCTACGTCTCCGTGGGACCTTTATATACATCAATAACGTAATATAACCTAACCTAACCCAACCTAACATCTCGGTGGTAATATTTGACCACATTCCTGGCTTGTTGGCCTCTACGTCTCCGTGGGACCTTTATATACATCAATAACATAATGTAAGCTAGCCTAACCCAATCTAACATCACGGCGGTAATATTTGACCACATTCCTGGCTTGTTGGCCTCCACGTGTCCGTGGGACCTTTATATACATCAATAACGTAATATAACCTAACCTAACCCAATCTAACATCTCGGCGGTAATATTTGACATCATTCCTGGCGAGTTGGCCTCTACGTCTCCGTTGACCATCATATACATCAATAACGTAATATAACGTAACCTAACCCAACCTATCATCTCGGCGGTTATATTTGACAACATTCCTGGCGAGTTGGCTTCTCCGTCTCCGTGGGACCTTTATATGCATCAATAACGTAATATAACCTAACCTAACCCAACCTAACATCTCCGCGGTATTATTTGACAACATACCTGGCGAGTTGGCCTCCACGTCTCCGTGGGACCTTTATATACATGAATAACATAATATAAGCTAGCCTAACCTAATCTAACATCTCGGCGGTAATGTTTGACCACATTCCTGGCGAGTTGGCCTCTACGTCTCCGTGGGACCTTTATATACATCAATAACGTAATATAACCTAACCTAACCCAACCTAACATCTCGGCGGTAATATTTGACAACATTCCTGGCGAGTTGGCTTCTCCGTCCCCGTGGGACCTTCATATACATCAATAACGTAATATAACCTAACCTAACCCAACCTAACATCTCGGCGGTAATTTTTGACAACATTCCTGGCGAGTTGGCTTCTCCGTCCCCGTGGGACCTTTATATACATCAATAACGTAATATAACCTAACCTAACCCAACCTAACATCTCGGCGGTAATATTTGAAAACATTCCTGGCGAGTTGGCCTTTACGTCTCCGTGGGACCTACACATACATCAATAACGTAATATAACCTAACCTAACCCAATCTAGCATCTCGGCGGTAATATTTGACCACATTCCTGGCTTGTTGGCCTCTACGTCTCCGTGGGACCTTTATATACATCAATAACATAATGTAAGCTAGCCTAACCCAATCTAACATCACGGCGGCAATATTTGACCACATTCCTGGCTTGTTGGCCTCCACGTGTCCGTGGGACCTTTATATACATCAATAACGTAATATAACCTAACCTAACCCAACCTAACATCTCGGCGGTAATTTTTGACAACATTCCTGGCGAGTTGGCTTCTCCGTCCCCGTGGGACCTTTATATACATCAATGACGTAATATAACCTAACCTAACCCAACCTAACATCTCGGCGGTAATATTTGACCACATTCCTGGCGAGTTGGTCTCTACGTTTCCGTGGGACCTTTATATACTTCAATAACGTAATATAACCTAACCTAAATCAACCTATCATCTCGGCGATAATATTTGACAAGATTACTGGCGAGTTGGCCTCTACGTCTCCGTGGGATCTTTATATACATCAATAACGAAATATAACCTAACCTAAATCAACCTACCATCTCGGCGATAATATTTGACAAGATTCCTGGCGAGATGGCCTCTACGTCTCCGTGGGATCTTTATATACATCAATAACGTAATATAACATAACCTAACCCTATCTAACATCTCGGCGGTAATATTTGACCACATTCCTGGCTAGTTGGCCTCTGCGTCTCCGAGGGACCTTCATATACACCAATAACGAAATATAACCTAACCTATCCTAACCTATCATCTCGGCGGTAACATTTGACAACATTCCTGGCTTGTTGGCCTCTACGTCTCCGTGGGACCTTTATATACATCAATAACATAATGTAAGCTAGCCTAACCGAATCTAACATCTCGGCGGTAATATTTGACCACATTCCTGGCTTGTTGGCCTCCACGTCTCCGTGGGACCTTTATATACATCAATAACGTAATATAACCTAACCTAACCCAATCTAACATCTCGGCGGTGATATTTGACATCATTCCTGGCGAGTTGGCCTCTACGTCTTCGTTGACCATCATATACATCAATAACGTAATATAACGTAACCTAACCCAACCTATCATCTCGGCGGTTATATTTGACAACATTCCTGGCGAGTTGGCTTCTCCGTCTCCGTGGGACCTTTATATACATCAATAACGTAATATAACCTAGCCTAACCCAACCTAACATCTCCGCGGTATTATTTGACAACATACCTGGCGGGTTGGCCTCCACGTCCCCGTGGGTCCTTTATATACATCAATAACATAATATAAGCTAGCCTAACCTAATCTAACATCTCGGCGGTAATATTTGACCACATTCCTGGCGAGTTGGCCTCTACGTCTCCGTGGGACCTTTATATACATCAATAACGTAATATAACCTAACCTAACCCAACCTAACTTCTCGGCAGTAATATTTGACCACATTCCTGGCTTGCTGACATCTACGTCTTCGTGAGACCTTTATATACATCTATAACATAATATAAGCTTGCCTAACCCAACTAACATCTCCGCGGTAATATTTGACAACATACCTGGCGAGTTGGCCTCTACGTCTCCGTGGGACCTTTATATACATCAATAACGTAATATAACCTAACCTAACCCAATCTAACATCTCGGCGGTAATATTTCACATCATTTCTGGCGAGTTGGCCTCTACGTGTCCGTTGACCTTCATATACATCAATAACGTAATATAACGTAACCTAACTCAATCTAACATCTCGGCGGTAATATTTGACCACATTCCTGGCGAGTTGGCCTCTACGTTTCCGTGGGATATTTATATACATCAATAACATAATATAAGCTTGCCTAACCCAACTAACATCTCCGCGGTAATATTTGACAACATACCTGGCGAGTTGGCCCCTACGTCTCCGTGGGCCCTTCATATACATCAATGACAAAAATATAACCTAACCTAACCCAACCTAACATCTCGGCGGTAATATTTGACAACATTCCTGGCGAGATGGCTTCTCCGTCTCCGTGGGACCTTTATATACATCAATAACGTAATATAACCTAACCTAACCCAACCTAACATCTCCGCGGTATTATTTGACAACATACCTGGCGGGTTGGCCTCCACGTCTCCGTGGGTCCTTTATATACATCAATAACATAATATAAGCTAGCCTAACCTAATCTAACATCTCGGCGGTAATATTTGACCACATTCCTGGCGAGTTGGCCTCTACGTCTCCGTGGGACCTTTATATACATCAATAACGTAATATAACCTAACCTAACCCAACCTAACTTCTCGGCAGTAATATTTGACCACATTCCTGGCTTGCTGACCTCTACGTCTCCGTGAGACCTTTATATACATCTATAACGTAATATAACCTAACCTAACCCAACCTAACATCTCGGCGGTAGTACTTGAAAACATTCCTAGCGAGTTGGCCTCTACGTCTCCGTGGGACCTTTATATACATCAATAACATAATATAAGCTTGCCTAACCCAACTAACATCTCCGCGGTAATATTTGACAACATACCTGGCGAGTTGGCCTCTACGTCTCCGTGGGATCTTTATATACATCAATAACGAAATATAACCTAACCTAAATCAACCTACCATCTCGGCGATAATATTTGACAAGATTCCTGGCGAGATGGCCTCTACGTCTCCGTGGGATCTTTATATACATCAATAACGTAATATAACATAACCTAACCCAATCTAACTTCTCGGCGGTAATATTTGAAAACATACCTGGCGAGGTGGCCTCTACGTCTCCGTGGGATACTTATATACATCAATAACATAATATAAGCTAGCCTAACCCAATCTAACATCTCGGCGGTAATATATGACCACATTCCTGGCTTGTTGGCCTCTACGTCTCCGTGAGACCTTTATATACATCTATAACGTAATATAACCTAACCTAACCCAATCTAACTTCTCGGCGGTAATATTTGGAAACATACCTGGCGAGGTGGCCTCTACGTCTCCGTGGGATATTTATATACATCAATAACATAATATAAGCTGGCCTAACCCAATCTAACATCTCGGCGGTAATATTTGACCACATTCCTGGCTTGTTGGCCTCTACGTCTCCGTGAGACCTTTATATACATCTATAACGTAATATAACCTAACCTAACCCAACCTACAATCTCGGCGGTAATATTTGAAAACATTCCTGGCGAGTTGGCCTCTACGTCTCCGTGGGACCTTCACATACATCAATAACGTAATATAACCTAACCTAACCCAATCTAGCATCTCGGCGGTAAAATTTGACCACATTCCTGGCTTGTTGGCCTCTACGTCTCCGTGGGACCTTTATATACATCAATAACATAATGTAAGCTAGCCTAACCCAATCTAACATCTCGGCGGTAATATTTGACCACATTCCTGGCTTGTTGGCCTCCACGTCTCCGTGGGACCTTTATATACATCAATAACGAAATATAACCTAACCTAACCCAATCTAACATCTCGGCGGTAATATTTGACATCATTCCTGGCGAGTTGGCCTCTACGTCTCCGTTGACCATCATATACATCAATAACGTAATATAACGTAAGCTAACCCAACCTATCATCTCGGCGGTTATATTTGACCACATTCCTGGCTTGTTGGCCTCCACGTCTCCGTGGGACCTTTATATACATCAATAACGTAATATAACCTAACCTAACCCAATCTAACATCTCGGCGGTTATATTTGACATCATTCCTGGCGAGTTGGCCTCTACGTCTCCGTTGACCTTCATATACATCAATAACAAAAATATAACCTAACCTAAATCAACCTATCATCTCGGCGATAATATTTGACGAGATTCCTGGCGAGTTATCCTCTACGTCTCCGTGGGATCTTTATATACATCAATAACGTAATATAACATAACCTAACCCAATCTAGCATCTCGGCGGTAATATTTGACATCATTCCTGGCGAGTTGGCCTCTACGTCTCCGTTGACCATCATATACATCAATAACGTAATATAACGTAAGCTAACCCAACCTATCATCTCGGCGATAATATTTGACCACATTCCTGGCTTGTTGGCCTCCACGTCTCCGTGGGACCTTTATATACATCAATAACGTAATATAACCTAACCTAACCCAATCTAACATCTCGGCGGTTATATTTGACATCATTCCTGGCTTGCTGACCTCTACGTCTCCGTGAGACCTTTATATACATCTATAACGTAATATAACCTAACCTAACCCAACCTAACATCTCGGCGGTAGTATTTGAAAACATTCCTAGCGAGTTTGCCTCTACGTCTCCGTGGGACCTTTATATACATCAATAACGTAATATAACCTAACCTAACCCAATCTAACATCTCGGCGGTAATATTTCACATCATTCCTGGCGAGTTGGCCTCTACGTCTCCGTTGACCTTCATATACATCAATAACAAAAATATAACCTAACCTAAATCAACCTATCATCTCGGCGATAATATTTGACAAGATTCCTGGCGAGTTATACTCTACGTCTCCGTGGGATCTTTATATACATCAATAACGTAATATAACATAACCTAACCCAATCTAGCATCTCGGCGGTAATATTTCACATCATTCCTGGCGAGTTGGCTTCTACGTCTCCGTGGGACCTTTATATACATCAATAACGTAATATAACCTAACCTAACCCAACCTAACATCTCGGTGGTAATATTTGACCACATTCCTGGCTTGTTGGCCTCTACGTCTCCGTGGGACCTTTATATACATCAATAACATAATGTAAGCTAGCCTAACCCAATCTAACATCACGGCGGTAATATTTGACCACATTCCTGGCTTGTTGGCCTCCACGTGTCCGTGGGACCTTTATATACATCAATAACGTAATATAACCTAACCTAACCCAATCTAACATCTCGGCGGTAATATTTGACATCATTCCTGGCGAGTTGGCCTCTACGTCTCCGTTGACCATCATATACATCAATAACGTAATATAACGTAACCTAACCCAACCTATCATCTCGGCGGTTATATTTGACAACATTCCTGGCGAGTTGGCTTCTCCGTGTCCGTGGGACCTTTATATGCATCAATAACGTAATATAACCTAACCTAACCCAACCTAACATCTCCGCGGTATTATTTGACAACATACCTGGCGAGTTGGCCTCCACGTCTCCGTGGGACCTTTATATACATGAATAACATAATATAAGCTAGCCTAACCTAATCTAACATCTCGGCGGTAATGTTTGACCACATTCCTGGCGACTTCGCCTCTACGTCTCCGTGGGACCTTTATATACATCAATAACGTAATATAACCTAACCTAACCCAACCTAACATCTCGGCGGTAATATTTGACAACATTCCTGGCGAGTTGGCTTCTCCGTCCCCGTGGGACCTTCATATACATCAATAACGTAATATAACCTAACCTAACCCAACCTAACATCTCGGCGGTAATTTTTGACAACATTCCTGGCGAGTTGGCTTCTCCGTCCCCGTGGGACCTTTATATACATCAATAACGTAATATAACCTAACCTAACCCAACCTAACATCTCGGCGGTAATATTTGAAAACATTCCTGGCGAGTTGGCCTTTACGTCTCCGTGGGACCTACACATACATCAATAACGTAATATAACCTAACCTAACCCAATCTAGCATCTCGGCGGTAATATTTGACCACATTCCTGGCTTGTTGGCCTCTACGTCTCCGTGGGACCTTTATATACATCAATAACATAATGTAAGCTAGCCTAACCCAATCTAACATCACGGCGGTAATATTTGACCACATTCCTGGCTTGTTGGCCTCCACGTGTCCGTGGGACCTTTATATACATCAATAACGTAATATAACCTAACCTAACCCAACCTAACATCTCGGCGGTAATTTTTGACAACATTCCTGGCGAGTTGGCTTCTCCGTCCCCGTGGGACCTTTATATACATCAATGACGTAATATAACCTAACCTAACCCAACCTAACATCTCGGCGGTAATATTTGACCACATTCCTGGCGAGTTGGCCTCTACGTTTCCGTGGGACCTTTATATACTTCAATAACGTAATATAACCTAACCTAAATCAACCTATCATCTCGGCGATAATATTTGACAAGATTACTGGCGAGTTGGCCTCTACGTCTCCGTGGGATCTTTATATACATCAATAACGAAATATAACCTAACCTAAATCAACCTACCATCTCGGCGATAATATTTGACAAGATTCCTGGCGAGATGGCCTCTACGTCTCCGTGGGATCTTTATATACATCAATAACGTAATATAACATAACCTAACCCTATCTAACATCTCGGCGGTAATATTTGACCACATTCCTGGCTAGTTGGCCTCTGCGTCTCCGAGGGACCTTCATATACACCAATAACGAAATATAACCTAACCTATCCTAACCTATCATCTCGGCGGTAACATTTGACAACATTCCCGGCTTGTTGGCCTCTACGTCTCCGTGGGACCTTTATATACATCAATAACATAATGTAAGCTAGCCTAACCCAATCTAACATCTCGGCGGTAATATTTGACCACATTCCTGGCTTGTTGGCCTCCACGTCTCCGTGGGACCTTTATATACATCAATAACGTAATATAACCTAACCTAACCCAATCTAACATCTCGGCGGTGATATTTGACATCATTCCTGGCGAGTTGGCCTCTACGTCTTCGTTGACCATCATATACATCAATAACGTAATATAACGTAACCTAACCCAACCTATCATCTCGGCGGTTATATTTGACAACATTCCTGGCGAGTTGGCTTCTCCGTCTCCGTGGGACCTTTATATACATCAATAACGTAATATAACCTAGCCTAACCCAACCTAACATCTCCGCGGTATTATTTGACAACATACCTGGCGGGTTGGCCTCCACGTCTCCGTGGGTCCTTTATATACATCAATAACATAATATAAGCTAGCCTAACCTAATCTAACATCTCGGCGGTAATATTTGACCACATTCCTGGCGAGTTGGCCTCTACGTCTCCGTGGGACCTTTATATACATCAATAACGTAATATAACCTAACCTAACCCAACCTAACTTCTCGGCAGTAATATTTGACCACATTCCTGGCTTGCTGACATCTACGTCTTCGTGAGACCTTTATATACATCTATAACATAATATAAGCTTGCCTAACCCAACTAACATCTCCGCGGTAATATTTGACCACATTCCTGGCGAGTTGGCCTCTACGTTTCCGTGGGATATTTATATACATCAATAACATAATATAAGCTTGCCTAACCCAACTAACATCTCCGCGGTAATATTTGACAACATACCTGGCGAGTTGGCCCCTACGTCTCCGTGGGCCCTTCATATACATCAATGACAAAAATATAACCTAACCTAACCCAACCTAACATCTCGGCGGTAATATTTGACAACATTCCTGGCGAGATGGCTTCTCCGTCTCCGTGGGACCTTTATATACATCAATAACGTAATATAACCTAACCTAACCCAACCTAACATCTCCGCGGTATTATTTGACAACATACCTGGCGGGTTGGCCTCCACGTCTCCGTGGGTCCTTTATATACATCAATAACATAATATAAGCTAGCCTAACCTAATCTAACATCTCGGCGGTAATATTTGACCACATTCCTGGCGAGTTGGCCTCTACGTCCCCGTGGGACCTTTATATACATCAATAACGTAATATAACCTAACCTAACCCAATCTAACATCTCGGCGGTAATATTTGACATCATTCCTGGCGAGTTGCCCTCTACGTCTCCGTTGACCATCATATACATCAATAACGTAATATAACGTAAGCTAACCCAACCTATCATCTCGGCGGTTATATTTGACCACATTCCTGGCTTGTTGGCCTCCACGTCTCCGTGGGACCTTTATATACATCAATAACGTAATATAACCTAACCTAACCCAATCTAACATCTCGGCGGTAATATTTGACATCATTCCTGGCGAGTTGGCCTGTACGTCTTCGTTGAATATCATATACATCAATAACGTAATATAACGTAACCTAATCCAACCTATCATCTCGGCGGTTATACTTGACAACATTCCTGGCGAGTTCGCCTCTACGTCTCCGTGGGACCTTCACATACATCAATAGCGTAATATAACCTAACCTAACCCAATCTAGCATCTCGGCGGTAAAATTTGACCACATTCCTGGCTTGTTGGCCTCTACGTCTCCGTGGGACCTTTATATACATCAATAACATAATGTAAGCTAGCCTAACCCAATCTAACATCTCGGCGGTAATATTTGACCACATTCCTGGCTTGTTGGCCTCCACGTCTCCGTGGGACCTTTATATACATCAATAACGTAATATAACCTAACCTAACCCAATCTAACATCTCGGCGGTAATATTTGACATCATTCCTGGCGAGTTGGCCTCTACGTCTCCGTTGACCATCATATACATCAATAACG
The DNA here is from genome assembly GCA_963969225.1 of Xylocopa violacea. NCBI lineage: Eukaryota > Metazoa > Arthropoda > Insecta > Hymenoptera > Apidae > Xylocopa > Xylocopa violacea. Next base: position 2,364,468 of record CAXAJV010000078.1, read on the forward strand.
TAATATAACGTAAGCTAACCCAACCTATCATCTCGGCGGTTATATTTGACCACATTCCTGGCTTGTTGGCCTCCACGTCTCCGTGGGACCTTTATATACATCAATAACGTAATATAACCTAACCTAACCCAACCTAACTTCTCGGCAGTAATATTTGACCACATTCCTGGCTTGCTGACCTCTACGTCTCCGTGAGACCTTTATATACATCTATAACGTAATATAACCTAACCTAACCCAACCTAACATCTCGGCGGTAGTACTTGAAAACATTCCTAGCGAGTTGGCCTCTACGTCTCCGTGGGACCTTTATATACATCAATAACATAATATAAGCTTGCCTAACCCAACTAACATCTCCGCGGTAATATTTGACAACATACCTGGCGAGTTGGCCTCTACGTCTCCGTGGGATCTTTATATACATCAATAACGAAATATAACCTAACCTAAATCAACCTACCATCTCGGCGGTAATATTTGACAACATTCCTGGCGAGTTGGCATCTCCGTCCCCGTGGGAACTTTATATACATCAATAACGTAATATAACCTAACCTAACCCAATCTAACTTCTCGGCGGTAATATTTGAAAACATACCTGGCGAGGTGGCCTCTACGTCTCCGTGGGATATTTATATACATCAATAACATAATATAAGCTAGCCTAACCCAATCTAACAACTCGGCGGTAATATTTGACCACATTCCTGGCTTGTTGGCCTCTACGTCTCCGTGAGACCTTTATATACATCTATAACGTAATATAACCTAACCTAACCCAATCTAACTTCTCGGCGGTAATATTTGAAAACATACCTGGCGAGGTGGCCTCTACGTCTCCGTGGGATATTTATATACATCAATAACATAATATAAGCTGGCCTAACCCAATCTAACATCTCGGCGGTAATATTTGACCACAATCCTGGCGAGTTGGCCTCTACGTTTCCGTGGGACCTTTATATACATCAATAACGAAATATAACCTAACCTAAATCAACCTACCATCTCGGCGATAATATTTGACAAGATTCCTGGCGAGATGGCCTCTACGTCTCCGTGGGATCTTTATATACATCAATAACGTAATATAACATAACCTAACCCTATCTAACATCTCGGCGGTAATATTTGACCACATTCCTGGCTAGTTGGCATCTGCGTCTCCGAGGGACCTCCATATACACCAATAACGAAATATAACCTAACCTATCCTAACCTATCATCTCGGCGGTAACATTTGACAACATTCCTGGCTTGTTGGCCTCTACGTCTCCGTGGGACCTTTATATACATCAATAACATAATGTAAGCTAGCCTAACCCAATCTAACATCTCGGCGGTAATATTTGACCACATTCCTGGCGAGTTGGCCTCTACGTTTCCGTGGGATATTTATATACATCAATAACATAATAAAAGCTTGCCTAACCCAACTAACATCTCCGCGGTAATATTTGACAACATACCTGGCGAGTTGGCCCCTACGTCTCCGTGGGCCCTTCATATACATCAATGACAAAAATATAACCTAACCTAACCCAACCTAACATCTCGGCGGTAATATTTGACAACATTCCTGGCGAGTTGGCATCTCCGTCCCCGTGGGAACTTTATATACATCAATAACGTAATATAACCTAACCTAACCCAACCTAACTTCTCGGCGGTAATATTTGAAAACATACCTGGCGAGGTGGCCTCTACGTCTCCGTGGGATATTTATATACATCAATAACATAATATAAGCTAGCCTAACCCAATCTAACATCTCGGCGGTAATATTTGACCACATTCCTGGCTTGTTGGCCTCTACGTCTCCGTGAGACCTTTATATACATCTATAACGTAATATAACCTAACCTAACCCAACCTACAATCTCGGCGGTAATATTTGAAAACATTCCTGGCGAGTTGGCCTCTACGCCTCCGTGCGATCTTTATATACATCAATAACGAAATATAACCTAACCTAAATCAACCTACCATCTCGGCGATAATATTTGACAAGATTCCTGGCGAGATGGCCTCTACGTCTCCGTGGGATCTTTATATACATCAATAACGTAATATAACATAACCTAACCCTATCTAACATCTCGGTGGTAATATTTGACCACATTCCTGGCTAGTTGGCCTCTGCGTCTCCGAGGGACCTTCATATACACCAATAACGAAATATAACCTAACCTATCCTAACCTATCATCTCGGCGGTAACATTTGACAACATTCCTGGCTTGTTGGCCTCTATGTCTCCGTGGGACCTTTATATACATCAGTAACATAATGTAAGCTAGCCTAACCCAATCTAACATCTCGGCGGTAACATTTGACCACATTCCTGGCTTGTTGGCCTCCACGTCTCCGTGGGACCTTTATATACATCAATAACGTAATATAACCTAACCTAACCCAATCTAACATCTCGGCGGTAATATTTGACATCATTCCTGGCGAGTTGGCCTCTACGTCTTCGTTGACCATCATATACATCAATAACGTAATATAACGTAACCTAACCCAACCTATCATCTCGGCGGTTATACTTGACAACATTACTGGCGAGTTGGCTTCTCCGTCTCCGTGCGACCTTTATATACATCAATAACGTAATATAACCTAACCTAACCCAACCTAACATCTCCGCGGTATTATTTGACAACATACCTGGCGGGTTGGCCTCCACGTCTCCGTGGGTCCTTTATATACATCAATAACATAATATAAGCTAGCCTAACCTAATCTAACATCTCGGCGGTAATATTTGACCACATTCCTGGCGAGTTGGCCCCTACGTCTCCGTGGGACCTTTATATACATCAATAACGTAATATAACCTAACCTAACCCAACCTAACATCTCGGCGGTAGTACTTGAAAACATTCCTAGCGAGTTGGCCTCTACGTCTCCGTGGGACCTTTATATACATCAATAACGTAATATAACCTAACCTAACCCAATCTAACATCTCGGCGGTAATATTTCACATCATTCCTGGCGAGTTGGCCTCTACGTCTCCGTTGACCTTCATATACATCAATAACGTAATATAACGTAACCTAACCCAATCTAACATCTCGGCGGTAATATTTGACCACATTCCTGGCGAGTTGGCCTCTACGTTTCCGTGGGATATTTATATACATCAATAACATAATATAAGCTTGCCTAACCCAACTAACATCTCCGCGGTAATATTTGACAACATACCTGGCGAGTTGGCCCCTACGTCTCCGTGGGCCCTTCATATACATCAATGACAAAAATATAACCTAACCTAACCCAACCTAACATCTCGGCGGTAATATTTGACAACATTCCTGGCGAGTTGGCATCTCCGTCCCCGTGGGAACTTTATATACATCAATAACGTAATATAACCTAACCTAACCCAATCTAACTTCTCGGCGGTAATATTTGAAAACATACCTGGCGAGGTGGCCTCTACGTCTCCGTGGGATATTTATATACATCAATAACATAATATAAGCTAGCCTAACCCAATCTAACATCTCGGCGGTAATATTTGACCACATTCCTGGCTTGTTGGCCTCTACGTCTCCGTGAGACCTTTATATACATCTATAACGTAATATAACCTAACCTAACCCAACCTACAATCTCGGCGGTAATATTTGAAAACATTCCTGGCGAGTTGGCCTCTACGTCTCCGTGGGACCTTCACATACATCAATAGCGTAATATAACCTAACCTAAACCCAATCTAGCATCTCGGCGGTAAAATTTGACCACATTCCTGGCTTGTTGGCCTCTACGTCTCCGTGGGACCTTTATATACATCAATAACATAATGTAAGCTAGCCTAACCCAATCTAACATCTCGGCGGTAATATTTGACCACATTCCTGGCTTGTTGGCCTCCACGTCTCCGTGGGACCTTTATATACATCAATAACGTAATATAACCTAACCTAACCCAATCTAACATCTCGGCGGTAATATTTGACATCATTCCTGGCGAGTTGCCCTCTACGTCTCCGTTGACCATCATATACATCAATAACGTAATATAACGTAAGCTAACCCAACCTATCATCTCGGCGGTTATATTTGACCACATTCCTGGCTTGTTGGCCTCCACGTCTCCGTGGGACGTTTATATACATCAATAACGTAATATAACCTAACCTAACCCAATCTAACATCTCGGCGGTAATATTTGACATCATTCCTGGCGAGTTGGCCTCTACGTCTCCGTGGGACCTTTATATACATCAATAACGTAATATAACCTAACCTAATCCAACCTAACATCTCGGCGGTAATATTTGAAAACATTCCTGGCGAGTTGGCCTCTACGTCTCCGTGGGACCTTTATATACATCAATAAGGTAATATAACCTAACCTAACCCAACCTAACATCTCGGCGGTAATATTTGACCACAATCCTGGCTTGCTGACCTCTACGTCTCCGTGAGACCTTTATATACATCTATAACGTAATATAACCTAACCTAACCCAACCTAACATCTCGGCGGTAGTATTTGAAAACATTCCTAGCGAGTTTGCCTCTACGTCTCCGTGGGACCTTTATATACATCAATAACGTAATATAACCAAACCTAACCCAATCTAACATCTCGGCGGTAATATTTCACATCATTCCTGGCGAGTTGGCCTCTACGTCTCCGTTGACCTTCATATACATCAATAACGTAATGTAACGTAACCTAACCCAATCTAGCATCTCGGCGGTTATATTTGACAACATTCCTGGCTTGCTGACCTCTACGTCTCCGTGAGACCTTTATATACATCTATAACGTAATATAACCTAACCTAACCCAACCTAACATCTCGGCGGTAGTATTTGAAAACATTCCTAGCGAGTTGGCCTCTACGTCTCCGTGGGACCTTTATATACATCAATAACGTAATATAACCTAACCTAACCCAACCTAACATCTCGGCGGTAATATTTGACAACATTCCTGGCGAGTTGGCTTCTCCGTCCCCGTGGTACCTTCATATACATCAATAACGTAATATAACCTAACCTAACCCAACCTAACATCTCGGCGGTAATTTTTGACAACATTCCTGGCGAGTTGGCTTCTCCGTCCCCGTGGGACCTTTATATACATCAATGACGTAATATAACCTAACCTAACCCAACCTAACATCTCAGCGGTAATATTTGACCACATTCCTGGCGAGTTGGCCTCTACGTTTCCGTGGGACCTTTATATACTTCAATAACGTAATATAACCTAACCTAAATCAACCTATCATCTCGGCGATAATATTTGACAAGATTACTGGCGAGTTGGCCTCTACGTTTCCGTGGGATCTTTATATACATCAATAACGAAATATAACCTAACCTAAATCAACCTACCATCTCGGCGATAATATTTGACAAGATTCCTGGCAAGATGGCCTCTACGTCTCCGTGGGATCTTTATATACATCAATGGCGTAATATAACATAACCTAACCCTATCTAACATCTCGGCGGTAATATTTGACCACATTCCTGGCTAGTTGGCCTCTGCGTCTCCGAGGGACCTTCATATACACCAATAACGAAATATAACCTAACCTATCCTAACCTATCATCTCGGCGGTAACATTTGACAACATTCCTGGCTTGTTGGCCTCTACGTCTCCGTGGGACCTTTATGTACATCAATAACATAATGTAAGCTAGCCTAACCCAATCTAACATCTCGGCGGTAACATTTGACCACATTCCTGGCTTGTTGGCCTCCACGTCTCCGTGGGACCTTTATATACATCAATAACGTAATATAACCTAACCTAACCCAATCTAACATCTCGGCGGTAATATTTGACATCATTCCTGGCGAGTTGGCCTCTACGTCTTCGTTGACCATCATATACATCAATAACGTAATATAACGTAACCTAACCCAACCTATCATCTCGGCGGTTATACTTGACAACATTCCTGGCGAGTTGGCTTCTCCGTCTCCGTGGGACCTTTATATACATCAATAACGTAATATAACCTAACCTAACCCAACCTAACATCTCCGCGGTATTATTTGACAACATACCTGGCGGGTTGGCCTCCACGTCTCCGTGGGTCCTTTATATACATCAATAACATAATATAAGCTAGCCTAACCTAATCTAACATCTCGGCGGTAATATTTGACCACATTCCTGGCGAGTTGGCCTCTACGTCTCCGTGGGACCTTTATATACATCAATAACGTAATATAACCTAACCTAACCCAACCTAACTTCTCGGCAGTAATATTTGACCACATTCCTGGCTTGCTGACCTCTACGTCTCCGTGAGACCTTTATATACATCTATAACGTAATATAACCTAACCTAACCCAACCTAACATCTCGGCGGTAGTACTTGAAAACATTCCTAGCGAGTTGGCCTCTACGTCTCCGTGGGACCTTTATATACATCAATAACGTAATATAACCTAACCTAACCCAATCTAACATCTCGGCGGTAATATTTCACATCATTCCTGGCGAGTTGGCCTCTACGTCTCCGTTGACCTTCATATACATCAATAACGTAATATAACGTAACCTAACCCAATCTAACATCTCGGCGGTAATATTTGACCACATTCCTGGCGAGTTGGCCTCTACGTTTCCGTGGGATATTTATATACATCAATAACATAATATAAGCTTGCCTAACCCAACTAACATCTCCGCGGTAATATTTGACAACATACCTGGCGAGTTGGCCCCTACGTCTCCGTGGGCCCTTCATATACATCAATGACAAAAATATAACCTAACCTAACCTAACCTAACCCAATCTAACTTCTCGGCGGTAATATTTGAAAACGTACCTGGCGAGGTGGCCTCTACGTCTCCGTGGGATATTTATATACATCAATGACATAATATAAGCTAGCCTAACCCAATCTAACATCTCGGCGGTAATATTTGACCACATTCCTGGCTTGTTGGCCTCTACGTCTCCGTGAGACCTTTATATACATCTATAACGTAATATAACCTAACCTAACCCAACCTACAATCTCGGCGGTAATATTTGAAAACATTCCTGGCGAGTTGGCCTCTACGTCTCCGTGGGACCTTCACATACATCAATAGCGTAATATAACCTAACCTAACCCAATCTAGCATCTCGGCGGTAAAATTTGACCACATTCCTGGCTTGTTGGCCTCTACGTCTCCGTGGGACCTTTATATACATCAATAACATAATGTAAGCTAGCCTAACCCAATCTAACATCTCGGCGGTAATATTTGACCACATTCCTGGCTTGTTGGCCTCCACGTCTCCGTGGGACCTTTATATACATCAATAACGTAATATAACCTAACCTAACCCAATCTAACATCTCGGCGGTAATATTTGACATCATTCCTGGCGAGTTGGCCTCTACGTCTCCGTTGACCATCATATACATCAATAACGTAATATAACGTAAGCTAACCCAACCTATCATCTCGGCGGTTATATTTGACCACATTCCTGGCTTGTTGGCCTCCACGTCTCCGTGGGACGTTTATATACATCAATAACGTAATATAACCTAACCTAACCCAATCTAACATCTCGGCGGTAATATTTGACATCATTCCTGGCGAGTTGGCCTCTACGTCTCCGTGGGACCTTTATATACATCAATAACGTAATATAACCTAACCTAACCCAACCTAACATCTCGGCGGTAATATTTGAAAACATTCCTGGCGAGTTGGCCTCTACGTCTCCGTGGGACCTTTATATACATCAATAACGTAATATAACCTAACCTAACCCAACCTAACATCTCGGCGGTAATATTTGACCACAATCCTGGCTTGCTGACCTCTACGTCTCCGTGAGACCTTTATATACATCTATAACGTAATATAACCTAACCTAACCCAACCTAACATCTCGGCGGTAGTATTTGAAAACATTCCTAGCGAGTTTGCTTCTACGTCTCCGTGGGACCTTTATATACATCAATAACGTAATATAACCTAACCTAACCCAATCTAACATCTCGGCGGTAATATTTCACATCATTCCTGGCGAGTTGGCCTCTACGTCTCCGTTGACCTTCATATACATCAATAACGTAATGTAACGTAACCTAACCCAATCTAGCATCTCGGCGGTTATATTTGACAACATTCCTGGCTTGCTGACCTCTACGTCTCCGTGAGACCTTTATACACATCTATAACGTAATATAACCTAACCTAACCCAACCTAACATCTCGGCGGTAGTATTTGAAAACATTCCTAGCGAGTTGGCCTCTACGTCTCCGTAGGACCTTTATATACATCAATAACGTAATATAACCTAACCTAACCCAACCTAACATCTCGGCGGTAATATTTGACAAGATTCCTGGCGAGATGGCCTCTACGTCTCCGTGGGATCTTTATATACATCAATAACGTAATATAACATAACCTAACCCTATCTAACATCTCGGTGGTAATATTAGACCACATTCCTGGCTAGTTGGCCTCTGCGTCTCCGAGGGACCTTCATATACACCAATAACGAAATATAACCTAACCTATCCTAACCTATCATCTCGGCGGTAACATTTGACAACATTCCTGGCTTGTTGGCCTCTACGTCTCCGTGGGACCTTTATATACATCAGTAACATAATGTAAGCTAGCCTAACCCAATCTAACATCTCGGCGGTAACATTTGACCACATTCCTGGCTTGTTGGCCTCCACGTCTCCGTGGGACCTTTATATACATCAATAACGTAATATAGCCTAACCTAACCCAATCTAACATCTCGGCGGTAATATTTGACATCATTCCTGGCGAGTTGGCCTCTACGTCTTCGTTGACCATCATATACATCAATAACGTAATATAACGTAACCTAACCCAACCTATCATCTCGGCGGTTATACTTGACAACATTACTGGCGAGTTGGCTTCTCCGTCTCCGTGGGACCTTTATATACATCAATAACGTAATATAACCTAACCTAACCCAACCTAACATCTCGGCGGTAATATTTGAAAACATTCCTGGCGAGTTGGCCTTTACGTCTCCGTGGGACCTACACATACATCAATAACGTAATATAACCTAACCTAACCCAATCTAGCATCTCGGCGGTAATATTTGACCACATTCCTGGCTTGTTGGCCTCTACGTCTCCGTGGGACCTTTATATACATCAATAACATAATGTAAGCTAGCCTAACCCAATCTAACATCACGGCGGTAATATTTGACCACATTCCTGGCTTGTTGGCCTCCACGTGTCCGTGGGACCTTTATATACATCAATAACGTAATATAACCTAACCTAACCCAACCTAACATCTCGGCGGTAATTTTTGACAACATTCCTGGCGAGTTGGCTTCTCCGTCCCCGTGGGACCTTTATATACATCAATGACGTAATATAACCTAACCTAACCCAACCTAACATCTCGGCGGTAATATTTGACCACATTCCTGGCGAGTTGGCCTCTACGTTTCCGTGGGACCTTTATATACTTCAATAACGTAATATAACCTAACCTAAATCAACCTATCATCTCGGCGATAATATTTGACAAGATTACTGGCGAGTTGGCCTCTACGTCTCCGTGGGATCTTTATATACATCAATAACGAAATATAACCTAACCTAAATCAACCTACCATCTCGGCGATAATATTTGACAAGATTCCTGGCGAGATGGCCTCTACGTCTCCGTGGGATCTTTATATACATCAATAACGTAATATAACATAACCTAACCCTATCTAACATCTCGGCGGTAATATTTGACCACATTCCTGGCTAGTTGGCCTCTGCGTCTCCGAGGGACCTTCATATACACCAATAACGAAATATAACCTAACCTATCCTAACCTATCATCTCGGCGGTAACATTTGACAACATTCCCGGCTTGTTGGCCTCTACGTCTCCGTGGGACCTTTATATACATCAATAACATAATGTAAGCTAGCCTAACCCAATCTAACATCTCGGCGGTAATATTTGACCACATTCCTGGCTTGTTGGCCTCCACGTCTCCGTGGGACCTTTATATACATCAATAACGTAATATAACCTAACCTAACCCAATCTAACATCTCGGCGGTGATATTTGACATCATTCCTGGCGAGTTGGCCTCTACGTCTTCGTTGACCATCATATACATCAATAACGTAATATAACGTAACCTAACCCAACCTATCATCTCGGCGGTTATATTTGACAACATTCCTGGCGAGTTGGCTTCTCCGTCTCCGTGGGACCTTTATATACATCAATAACGTAATATAACCTAGCCTAACCCAACCTAACATCTCCGCGGTATTATTTGACAACATACCTGGCGGGTTGGCCTCCACGTCTCCGTGGGTCCTTTATATACATCAATAACATAATATAAGCTAGCCTAACCTAATCTAACATCTCGGCGGTAATATTTGACCACATTCCTGGCGAGTTGGCCTCTACGTCTCCGTGGGACCTTTATATACATCAATAACGTAATATAACCTAACCTAACCCAACCTAACTTCTCGGCAGTAATATTTGACCACATTCCTGGCTTGCTGACATCTACGTCTTCGTGAGACCTTTATATACATCTATAACATAATATAAGCTTGCCTAACCCAACTAACATCTCCGCGGTAATATTTGACAACATACCTGGCGAGTTGGCCTCTACGTCTCCGTGGGACCTTTATATACATCAATAACGTAATATAACCTAACCTAACCCAATCTAACATCTCGGCGGTAATATTTCACATCATTCCTGGCGAGTTGGCCTCTACGTGTCCGTTGACCTTCATATACATCAATAACGTAATATAACGTAACCTAACTCAATCTAACATCTCGGCGGTAATATTTGACCACATTCCTGGCGAGTTGGCCTCTACGTTTCCGTGGGATATTTATATACATCAATAACATAATATAAGCTTGCCTAACCCAACTAACATCTCCGCGGTAATATTTGACAACATACCTGGCGAGTTGGCCCCTACGTCTCCGTGGGCCCTTCATATACATCAATGACAAAAATATAACCTAACCTAACCCAACCTAACATCTCGGCGGTAATATTTGACAACATTCCTGGCGAGATGGCTTCTCCGTCTCCGTGGGACCTTTATATACATCAATAACGTAATATAACCTAACCTAACCCAACCTAACATCTCCGCGGTATTATTTGACAACATACCTGGCGGGTTGGCCTCCACGTCTCCGTGGGTCCTTTATATACATCAATAACATAATATAAGCTAGCCTAACCTAATCTAACATCTCGGCGGTAATATTTGACCACATTCCTGGCGAGTTGGCCTCTACGTCTCCGTGGGACCTTTATATACATCAATAACGTAATATAACCTAACCTAACCCAACCTAACTTCTCGGCAGTAATATTTGACCACATTCCTGGCTTGCTGACCTCTACGTCTCCGTGAGACCTTTATATACATCTATAACGTAATATAACCTAACCTAACCCAACCTAACATCTCGGCGGTAGTACTTGAAAACATTCCTAGCGAGTTGGCCTCTACGTCTCCGTGGGACCTTTATATACATCAATAACATAATATAAGCTTGCCTAACCCAACTAACATCTCCGCGGTAATATTTGACAACATACCTGGCGAGTTGGCCTCTACGTCTCCGTGGGATCTTTATATACATCAATAACGAAATATAACCTAACCTAAATCAACCTACCATCTCGGCGGTAATATTTGACAACATTCCTGGCGAGTTGGCATCTCCGTCCCCGTGGGAACTTTATATACATCAATAACGTAATATAACCTAACCTAACCCAATCTAACTTCTCGGCGGTAATATTTGAAAACATACCTGGCGAGGTGGCCTCTACGTCTCCGTGGGATATTTATATACATCAATAACATAATATAAGCTAGCCTAACCCAATCTAACATCTCGGCGGTAATATTTGACCACATTCCTGGCTTGTTGGCCTCTACGTCTCCGTGAGACCTTTATATACATCTATAACGTAATATAACCTAACCTAACCCAATCTAACTTCTCGGCGGTAATATTTGAAAACATACCTGGCGAGGTGGCCTCTACGTCTCCGTGGGATATTTATATACATCAATAACATAATATAAGCTGGCCTAACCCAATCTAACATCTCGGCGGTAATATTTGACCACATTCCTGGCGAGTTGGCCTCTACGTTTCCGTGGGACCTTTATATACATCAATAACGAAATATAACCTAACCTAAATCAACCTACCATCTCGGCGATAATATTTGACAAGATTCCTGGCGAGATGGCCTCTACGTCTCCGTGGGATCTTTATATACATCAATAACGTAATATAACATAACCTAACCCTATCTAACATCTCGGCGGTAATATTTGACCACATTCCTGGCTAGTTGGCATCTGCGTCTCCGAGGGACCTTCATATACACCAATAACGAAATATAACCTAACCTATCCTAACCTATCATCTCGGCGGTAACATTTGACAACATTCCTGGCTTGTTGGCCTCTACGTCTCCGTGGGACCTTTATATACATCAATAACATAATGTAAGCTAGCCTAACCCAATCTAACATCTCGGCGGTAATATTTGACCACATTCCTGGCGAGTTGGCCTCTACGTTTCCGTGGGATATTTATATACATCAATAACATAATATAAGCTTGCCTAACCCAACTAACATCTCCGCGGTAATATTTGACAACATACCTGGCGAGTTGGCCCCTACGTCTCCGTGGGCCCTTCATATACATCAATGACAAAAATATAACCTAACCTAACCCAACCTAACATCTCGGCGGTAATATTTGACAACATTCCTGGCGAGTTGGCATCTCCGTCCCCGTGGGAACTTTATATACATCAATAACGTAATATAACCTAACCTAACCCAACCTAACTTCTCGGCGGTAATATTTGAAAACATACCTGGCGAGGTGGCCTCTACGTCTCCGTGGGATATTTATATACATCAATAACATAATATAAGCTAGCCTAACCCAATCTAACATCTCGGCGGTAATATTTGACCACATTCCTGGCTTGTTGGCCTCTACGTCTCCGTGAGACCTTTATATACATCTATAACGTAATATAACCTAACCTAACCCAACCTACAATCTCGGCGGTAATATTTGAAAACATTCCTGGCGAGTTGGCCTCTACGTCTCCGTGGGATCTTTATATACATCAATAACGAAATATAACCTAACCTAAATCAACCTACCATCTCGGCGATAATATTTGACAAGATTCCTGGCGAGATGGCCTCTACGTCTCCGTGGGATCTTTATATACATCAATAACGTAATATAACATAACCTAACCCTATCTAACATCTCGGCGGTAATATTTGACCACATTCCTGGCTAGTTGGCCTCTGCGTCTCCGAGGGACCTTCATATACACCAATAACGAAATATAACCTAACCTATCCTAACCTATCATCTCGGCGGTAACATTTGACAACATTCCTGGCTTGTTGGCCTCTACGTCTCCGTGGGACCTTTATATACATCAATAACATAATGAGAGCTAGCCTAACCCAATCTAACATCTCGGCGGTAACATTTGACCACATTCCTGGCTTGTTGGTCTCCACGTCTCCGTGGGACCTTTATATACATCAATAACGTAATATAACCTAACCTAACCCAATCTAACATCTCGGCGGTAATATTTGACATCATTCCTGGCGAGTTGGCCTCTACGTCTTCGTTGACCATCATATACATCAATAACGTAATATAACGTAACCTAACCCAACCTATCATCTCGGCGGTAATATTTGACCACATTCCTGGCGAGTTGGCCTCTACGTTTCCGTGGGATATTTATATACATCAATAACATTATATAAGCTTGCCTAACCCAACTAACATCTCCGCGGTAATATTTGACAACATACCTGGCGAGTTGGCCCCTACGTCTCCGTGGGCCCTTCATATACATCAATGACAAAAATATAACCTAACCTAACCCAACCTAACATCTCGGCGGTAATATTTGACAACATTCCTGGCGAGTTGGCATCTCCGTCCCCGTGGGAACTTTATATACATCAATAACGTAATATAACCTAACCTAACCCAACCTAACTTCTCGGCGGTAATATTTGAAAACATACCTGGCGAGGTGGCCTCGACGTCTCCGTGGGATATTTATGTACATCAATAACATAATATAAGCTAGCCTAACCCAATCTAACATCTCGGCGGTAATATTTGACCACATTCCTGGCTTGTTGGCCTCTACGTCTCCGTGAGACCTTTATATACATCTATAACGTAATATAACCTAACCTAACCCAACCTACAATCTCGGCGGTAATATTTGAAAACATTCCTGGCGAGTTGGCCTCTACGCCTCCGTGCGATCTTTATATACATCAATAACGAAATATAACCTAACCTAAATCAACCTACCATCTCGGCGATAATATTTGACAAGATTCCTGGCGAGATGGCCTCTACGTCTCCGTGGGATCTTTATATACATCAATAACGTAATATAACATAACCTAACCCTATCTAACATCTCGGTGGTAATATTTGACCACATTCCTGGCTAGTTGGCCTCTGCGTGTCCGAGGGACCTTCATATACACCAATAACGAAATATAACCTAACCTATCCTAACCTATCATCTCGGCGGTAACATTTGACAACATTCCTGGCTTGTTGGCCTCTATGTCTCCGTGGGACCTTTATATACATCAGTAACATAATGTAAGCTAGCCTAACCCAATCTAACATCTCGGCGGTAACATTTGACCACATTCCTGGCTTGTTGGCCTCCACGTCTCCGTGGGACCTTTATATACATCAATAACGTAATATAACCTAACCTAACCCAATCTAACATCTCGGCGGTAATATTTGACATCATTCCTGGCGAGTTGGCCTCTACGTCTTCGTTGACCATCATATACATCAATAACGTAATATAACGTAACCTAACCCAACCTATCATCTCGGCGGTTATACTTGACAACATTACTGGCGAGTTGGCTTCTCCGTCTCCGTGGGACCTTTATATACATCAATAACGTAATATAACCTAACCTAACCCAACCTAACATCTCCGCGGTATTATTTGACAACATACCTGGCGGGTTGGCCTCCACGTCTCCGTGGGTCCTTTATATACATCAATAACATAATATAAGCTAGCCTAACCTAATCTAACATCTCGGCGGTAATATTTGACCACATTCCTGGCGAGTTGGCCCCTACGTCTCCGTGGGACCTTTATATACATCAATAACGTAATATAACCTAACCTAACCCAACCTAACATCTCGGCGGTAGTACTTGAAAACATTCCTAGCGAGTTGGCCTCTACGTCTCCGTGGGACCTTTATATACATCAATAACGTAATATAACCTAACCTAACCCAATCTAACATCTCGGCGGTAATATTTCACATCATTCCTGGCGAGTTGGCCTCTACGTCTCCGTTGACCTTCATATACATCAATAACGTAATATAACGTAACCTAACCCAATCTAACATCTCGGCGGTAATATTTGACCACATTCCTGGCGAGTTGGCCTCTACGTTTCCGTGGGATATTTATATACATCAATAACATAATATAAGCTTGCCTAACCCAACTAACATCTCCGCGGTAATATTTGACAACATACCTGGCGAGTTGGCCCCTACGTCTCCGTGGGCCCTTCATATACATCAATGACAAAAATATAACCTAACCTAACCCAACCTAACATCTCGGCGGTAATATTTGACAACATTCCTGGCGAGTTGGCATCTCCGTCCCCGTGGGAACTTTATATACATCAATAACGTAATATAACCTAACCTAACCCAATCTAACTTCTCGGCGGTAATATTTGAAAACATACCTGGCGAGGTGGCCTCTACGTCTCCGTGGGATATTTATATACATCAATAACATAATATAAGCTAGCCTAACCCAATCTAACATCTCGGCGGTAATATTTGACCACATTCCTGGCTTGTTGGCCTCTACGTCTCCGTGAGACCTTTATATACATCTATAACGTAATATAACCTAACCTAACCCAACCTACAATCTCGGCGGTAATATTATAAAACATTCCTGGCGAGTTGGCCTCTACGTCTCCGTGGGACCTTCACATACATCAATAGCGTAATATAACCTAACCTAACCCAATCTAGCATCTCGGCGGTAAAATTTGACCACATTCCTGGCTTGTTGGCCTCTACGTCTCCGTGGGACCTTTATATACATCAATAACATAATGTAAGCTAGCCTAACCCAATCTAACATCTCGGCGGTAATATTTGACCACATTCCTGGCTTGTTGGCCTCCACGTCTCCGTGGGACCTTTATATACATCAATAACGTAATATAACCTAACCTAACCCAATCTAAAATCTCGGCGGTAATATTTGACATCATTCCTGGCGAGTTGCCCTCTACGTCTCCGTTGACCATCATATACATCAATAACGTAATATAACGTAAGCTAACCCAACCTATCATCTCGGCGGTTATATTTGACCACATTCCTGGCTTGTTGGCCTCCACGTCTCCGTGGGACCTTTATATACATCAATAACGTAATATAACCTAACCTAACCCAATCTAACATCTCGGCGGTAATATTTGACATCATTCCTGGCGAGTTGGCCTGTACGTCTTCGTTGAATATCATATACATCAATAACGTAATATAACGTAACCTAATCCAACCTATCATCTCGGCGGTTATACTTGACAACATTCCTGGCGAGTTCGCCTCTACGTCTCCGTGGGACCTTCACATACATCAATAGCGTAATATAACCTAACCTAACCCAATCTAGCATCTCGGCGGTAAAATTTGACCACATTCCTGGCTTGTTGGCCTCTACGTCTCCGTGGGACCTTTATATACATCTATAACGTAATATAACCTAACCTAACCCAATCTAACTTCTCGGCGGTAATATTTGAAAACATACCTGGCGAGGTGGCCTCTACGTCTCCGTGGGATATTTATATACATCAATAACATAATATAAGCTGGCCTAACCCAATCTAACATCTCGGCGGTAATATTTGACCACATTCCTGGCGAGTTGGCCTCTACGTTTCCGTGGGACCTTTATATACATCAATAACGAAATATAACCTAACCTAAATCAACCTACCATCTCGGCGATAATATTTGACAAGATTCCTGGCGAGATGGCCTCTACGTCTCCGTGGGATCTTTATATACATCAATAACGTAATATAACATAACCTAACCCTATCTAACATCTCGGCGGTAATATTTGACCACATTCCTGGCTAGTTGGCATCTGCGTCTCCGAGGGACCTTCATATACACCAATAACGAAATATAACCTAACCTATCCTAACCTATCATCTCGGCGGTAACATTTGACAACATTCCTGGCTTGTTGGCCTCTACGTCTCCGTGGGACCTTTATATACATCAATAACATAATGTAAGCTAGCCTAACCCAATCTAACATCTCGGCGGTAATATTTGACCACATTCCTGGCGAGTTGGCCTCTACGTTTCCGTGGGATATTTATATACATCAATAACATAATATAAGCTTGCCTAACCCAACTAACATCTCCGCGGTAATATTTGACAACATACCTGGCGAGTTGGCCCCTACGTCTCCGTGGGCCCTTCATATACATCAATGACAAAAATATAACCTAACCTAACCCAACCTAACATCTCGGCGGTAATATTTGACAACATTCCTGGCGAGTTGGCATCTCCGTCCCCGTGGGAACTTTATATACATCAATAACGTAATATAACCTAACCTAACCCAACCTAACTTCTCGGCGGTAATATTTGAAAACATACCTGGCGAGGTGGCCTCTACGTCTCCGTGGGATATTTATATACATCAATAACATAATATAAGCTAGCCTAACCCAATCTAACATCTCGGCGGTAATATTTGACCACATTCCTGGCTTGTTGGCCTCTACGTCTCCGTGAGACCTTTATATACATCTATAACGTAATATAACCTAACCTAACCCAACCTACAATCTCGGCGGTAATATTTGAAAACATTCCTGGCGAGTTGGCCTCTACGTCTCCGTGGGATCTTTATATACATCAATAACGAAATATAACCTAACCTAAATCAACCTACCATCTCGGCGATAATATTTGACAAGATTCCTGGCGAGATGGCCTCTACGTCTCCGTGGGATCTTTATATACATCAATAACGTAATATAACATAACCTAACCCTATCTAACATCTCGGCGGTAATATTTGACCACATTCCTGGCTAGTTGGCCTCTGCGTCTCCGAGGGACCTTCATATACACCAATAACGAAATATAACCTAACCTATCCTAACCTATCATCTCGGCGGTAACATTTGACAACATTCCTGGCTTGTTGGCCTCTACGTCTCCGTGGGACCTTTATATACATCAATAACATAATGAGAGCTAGCCTAACCCAATCTAACATCTCGGCGGTAACATTTGACCACATTCCTGGCTTGTTGGTCTCCACGTCTCCGTGGGACCTTTATATACATCAATAACGTAATATAACCTAACCTAACCCAATCTAACATCTCGGCGGTAATATTTGACATCATTCCTGGCGAGTTGGCCTCTACGTCTTCGTTGACCATCATATACATCAATAACGTAATATAACGTAACCTAACCCAACCTATCATCTCGGCGGTAATATTTGACCACATTCCTGGCGAGTTGGCCTCTACGTTTCCGTGGGATATTTATATACATCAATAACATTATATAAGCTTGCCTAACCCAACTAACATCTCCGCGGTAATATTTGACAACATACCTGGCGAGTTGGCCCCTACGTCTCCGTGGGCCCTTCATATACATCAATGACAAAAATATAACCTAACCTAACCCAACCTAACATCTCGGCGGTAATATTTGACAACATTCCTGGCGAGTTGGCATCTCCGTCCCCGTGGGAACTTTATATACATCAATAACGTAATATAACCTAACCTAACCCAACCTAACTTCTCGGCGGTAATATTTGAAAACATACCTGGCGAGGTGGCCTCGACGTCTCCGTGGGATATTTATGTACATCAATAACATAATATAAGCTAGCCTAACCCAATCTAACATCTCGGCGGTAATATTTGACCACATTCCTGGCTTGTTGGCCTCTACGTCTCCGTGAGACCTTTATATACATCTATAACGTAATATAACCTAACCTAACCCAACCTACAATCTCGGCGGTAATATTTGAAAACATTCCTGGCGAGTTGGCCTCTACGCCTCCGTGCGATCTTTATATACATCAATAACGAAATATAACCTAACCTAAATCAACCTACCATCTCGGCGATAATATTTGACAAGATTCCTGGCGAGATGGCCTCTACGTCTCCGTGGGATCTTTATATACATCAATAACGTAATATAACATAACCTAACCCTATCTAACATCTCGGTGGTAATATTTGACCACATTCCTGGCTAGTTGGCCTCTGCGTGTCCGAGGGACCTTCATATACACCAATAACGAAATATAACCTAACCTATCCTAACCTATCATCTCGGCGGTAACATTTGACAACATTCCTGGCTTGTTGGCCTCTATGTCTCCGTGGGACCTTTATATACATCAGTAACATAATGTAAGCTAGCCTAACCCAATCTAACATCTCGGCGGTAACATTTGACCACATTCCTGGCTTGTTGGCCTCCACGTCTCCGTGGGACCTTTATATACATCAATAACGTAATATAACCTAACCTAACCCAATCTAACATCTCGGCGGTAATATTTGACATCATTCCTGGCGAGTTGGCCTCTACGTCTTCGTTGACCATCATATACATCAATAACGTAATATAACGTAACCTAACCCAACCTATCATCTCGGCGGTTATACTTGACAACATTACTGGCGAGTTGGCTTCTCCGTCTCCGTGGGACCTTTATATACATCAATAACGTAATATAACCTAACCTAACCCAACCTAACATCTCCGCGGTATTATTTGACAACATACCTGGCGGGTTGGCCTCCACGTCTCCGTGGGTCCTTTATATACATCAATAACATAATATAAGCTAGCCTAACCTAATCTAACATCTCGGCGGTAATATTTGACCACATTCCTGGCGAGTTGGCCCCTACGTCTCCGTGGGACCTTTATATACATCAATAACGTAATATAACCTAACCTAACCCAACCTAACATCTCGGCGGTAGTACTTGAAAACATTCCTAGCGAGTTGGCCTCTACGTCTCCGTGGGACCTTTATATACATCAATAACGTAATATAACCTAACCTAACCCAATCTAACATCTCGGCGGTAATATTTCACATCATTCCTGGCGAGTTGGCCTCTACGTCTCCGTTGACCTTCATATACATCAATAACGTAATATAACGTAACCTAACCCAATCTAACATCTCGGCGGTAATATTTGACCACATTCCTGGCGAGTTGGCCTCTACGTTTCCGTGGGATATTTATATACATCAATAACATAATATAAGCTTGCCTAACCCAACTAACATCTCCGCGGTAATATTTGACAACATACCTGGCGAGTTGGCCCCTACGTCTCCGTGGGCCCTTCATATACATCAATGACAAAAATATAACCTAACCTAACCCAACCTAACATCTCGGCGGTAATATTTGACAACATTCCTGGCGAGTTGGCATCTCCGTCCCCGTGGGAACTTTATATACATCAATAACGTAATATAACCTAACCTAACCCAATCTAACTTCTCGGCGGTAATATTTGAAAACATACCTGGCGAGGTGGCCTCTACGTCTCCGTGGGATATTTATATACATCAATAACATAATATAAGCTAGCCTAACCCAATCTAACATCTCGGCGGTAATATTTGACCACATTCCTGGCTTGTTGGCCTCTACGTCTCCGTGAGACCTTTATATACATCTATAACGTAATATAACCTAACCTAACCCAACCTACAATCTCGGCGGTAATATTTGAAAACATTCCTGGCGAGTTGGCCTCTACGTCTCCGTGGGACCTTCACATACATCAATAGCGTAATATAACCTAACCTAACCCAATCTAGCATCTCGGCGGTAAAATTTGACCACATTCCTGGCTTGTTGGCCTCTACGTCTCCGTGGGACCTTTATATACATCAATAACATAATGTAAGCTAGCCTAACCCAATCTAACATCTCGGCGGTAATATTTGACCACATTCCTGGCTTGTTGGCCTCCACGTCTCCGTGGGACCTTTATATACATCAATAACGTAATATAACCTAACCTAACCCAATCTAAAATCTCGGCGGTAATATTTGACATCATTCCTGGCGAGTTGCCCTCTACGTCTCCGTTGACCATCATATACATCAATAACGTAATATAACGTAAGCTAACCCAACCTATCATCTCGGCGGTTATATTTGACCACATTCCTGGCTTGTTGGCCTCCACGTCTCCGTGGGACCTTTATATACATCAATAACGTAATATAACCTAACCTAACCCAATCTAACATCTCGGCGGTAATATTTGACATCATTCCTGGCGAGTTGGCCTGTACGTCTTCGTTGAATATCATATACATCAATAACGTAATATAACGTAACCTAATCCAACCTATCATCTCGGCGGTTATACTTGACAACATTCCTGGCGAGTTCGCCTCTACGTCTCCGTGGGACCTTCACATACATCAATAGCGTAATATAACCTAACCTAACCCAATCTAGCATCTCGGCGGTAAAATTTGACCACATTCCTGGCTTGTTGGCCTCTACGTCTCCGTGGGACCTTTATATACATCAATAACATAATGTAAGCTAGCCTAACCCAATCTAACATCTCGGCGGTAATATTTGACCACATTCCTGGCTTGTTGGCCTCCACGTCTCCGTGGGACCTTTATATACATCAATAACGTAATATAACCTAACCTAACCCAATCTAACATCTCGGCGGTAATATTTGACATCATTCCTGGCGAGTTGGCCTCTACGTCTCCGTTGACCATCATATACATCAATAACGTAATATAACGTAAGCTAACCCAACCTATCATCTCGGCGGTTATATTTGACCACATTCCTGGCTTGTTGGCCTCCACGTCTCCGTGGGACGTTTATATACATCAATAACGTAATATAACCTAACCTAACCCAATCTAACATCTCGGCGGTAATATTTGACATCATTCCTGGCGAGTTGGCCTCTACGTCTCCGTGGGACCTTTATATACATCAATAACGTAATATAACCTAACCTAATCCAACCTAACATCTCGGCGGTAATATTTGAAAACATTCCTGGCGAGTTGGCCTCTACGTCTCCGTGGGACCTTTATATACATCAATAAGGTAATATAACCTAACCTAACCCAACCTAACATCTCGGCGGTAATATTTGACCACAATCCTGGCTTGCTGACCTCTACGTCTCCGTGAGACCTTTATATACATCTATAACGTAATATAACCTAACCTAACCCAACCTAACATCTCGGCGGTAGTATTTGAAAACATTCCTAGCGAGTTTGCCTCTACGTCTCCGTGGGACCTTTATATACATCAATAACGTAATATAACCTAACCTAACCCAATCTAACATCTCGGCGGTAATATTTCACATCATTCCTGGCGAGTTGGCCTCTACGTCTCCGTTGACCTTCATATACATCAATAACGTAATGTAACGTAACCTAACCCAATCTAGCATCTCGGCGGTTATATTTGACAACATTCCTGGCTTGCTGACCTCTACGTCTCCGTGAGACCTTTATATACATCTATAACGTAATATAACCTAACCTAACCCAACCTAACATCTCGGCGGTAGTATTTGAAAACATTCCTAGCGAGTTGGCCTCTACGTCTCCGTGGGACCTTTATATACATCAATAACGTAATATAACCTAACCTAACCCAACCTAACATCTCGGCGGTAATATTTGACAACATTCCTGGCGAGTTGGCTTCTCCGTCCCCGTGGTACCTTCATATACATCAATAACGTAATATAACCTAACCTAACCCAACCTAACATCTCGGCGGTAATTTTTGACAACATTCCTGGCGAGTTGGCTTCTCCGTCCCCGTGGGACCTTTATATACATCAATGACGTAATATAACCTAACCTAACCCAACCTAACATCTCAGCGGTAATATTTGACCACATTCCTGGCGAGTTGGCCTCTACGTTTCCGTGGGACCTTTATATACTTCAATAACGTAATATAACCTAACCTAAATCAACCTATCATCTCGGCGATAATATTTGACAAGATTACTGGCGAGTTGGCCTCTACGTTTCCGTGGGATCTTTATATACATCAATAACGAAATATAACCTAACCTAAATCAACCTACCATCTCGGCGATAATATTTGACAAGATTCCTGGCAAGATGGCCTCTACGTCTCCGTGGGATCTTTATATACATCAATGGCGTAATATAACATAACCTAACCCTATCTAACATCTCGGCGGTAATATTTGACCACATTCCTGGCTAGTTGGCCTCTGCGTCTCCGAGGGACCTTCATATACACCAATAACGAAATATAACCTAACCTATCCTAACCTATCATCTCGGCGGTAACATTTGACAACATTCCTGGCTTGTTGGCCTCTACGTCTCCGTGGGACCTTTATGTACATCAATAACATAATGTAAGCTAGCCTAACCCAATCTAACATCTCGGCGGTAACATTTGACCACATTCCTGGCTTGTTGGCCTCCACGTCTCCGTGGGACCTTTATATACATCAATAACGTAATATAACCTAACCTAACCCAATCTAACATCTCGGCGGTAATATTTGACATCATTCCTGGCGAGTTGGCCTCTACGTCTTCGTTGACCATCATATACATCAATAACGTAATATAACGTAACCTAACCCAACCTATCATCTCGGCGGTTATACTTGACAACATTCCTGGCGAGTTGGCTTCTCCGTCTCCGTGGGACCTTTATATACATCAATAACGTAATATAACCTAACCTAACCCAACCTAACATCTCCGCGGTATTATTTGACAACATACCTGGCGGGTTGGCCTCCACGTCTCCGTGGGTCCTTTATATACATCAATAACATAATATAAGCTAGCCTAACCTAATCTAACATCTCGGCGGTAATATTTGACCACATTCCTGGCGAGTTGGCCTCTACGTCTCCGTGGGACCTTTATATACATCAATAACGTAATATAACCTAACCTAACCCAACCTAACATCTCGGCGGTAGTACTTGAAAACATTCCTAGCGAGTTGGCCTCTACGTCTCCGTGGGACCTTTATATACATCAATAACGTAATATAACCTAACCTAACCCAATCTAACATCTCGGCGGTAATATTTCACATCATTCCTGGCGAGTTGGCCTCTACGTCTCCGTTGACCTTCATATACATCAATAACGTAATATAACGTAACCTAACCCAATCTAACATCTCGGCGGTAATATTTGACCACATTCCTGGCGAGTTGGCCTCTACGTTTCCGTGGGATATTTATATACATCAATAACATAATATAAGCTTGCCTAACCCAACTAACATCTCCGCGGTAATATTTGACAACATACCTGGCGAGTTGGCCCCTACGTCTCCGTGGGCCCTTCATATACATCAATGACAAAAATATAACCTAACCTAATCCAACCTAACATCTCGGCGGTAATATTTGACAACATTCCTGGCGAGTTGGCATCTCCGTCCCCGTGGGAACTTTATATATATCAATAACGTAATATAACCTAACCTAACCCAATCTAACTTCTCGGCGGTAATATTTGAAAACATACCTGGCGAGGTGGCCTCTACGTCTCCGTGGGATATTTATATACATCAATAACATAATATAAGCTAGCCTAATCCAATCTAACATCTCGGCGGTAATATTTGACCACATTCCTGGCTTGTTGGCCTCTACGTCTCCGTGAGACCTTTATATACATCTATAACGTAATATAACCTAACCTAACCCAACCTACAATCTCGGCGGTAATATTTGAAAACATTCCTGGCGAGTTGGCCTCTACGTCTCCGTGGGACCTTCACATACATCAATAGCGTAATATAACCTAACCTAACCCAATCTAGCATCTCGGCGGTAAAATTTGACCACATTCCTGGCTTGTTGGCCTCTACGTCTCCGTGGGACCTTTATATACATCAATAACATAATGTAAGCTAGCCTAACCCAATCTAACATCTCGGCGGTAATATTTGACCACATTCCTGGCTTGTTGGCCTCCACGTCTCCGTGGGACCTTTATATACATCAATAACGTAATATAACCTAACCTAACCCAATCTAACATCTCGGCGGTAATATTTGACATCATTCCTGGCGAGTTGGCCTCTACGTCTCCGTTGACCATCATATACATCAATAACGTAATATAACGTAAGCTAACCCAACCTATCATCTCGGCGGTTATATTTGACCACATTCCTGGCTTGTTGGCCTCCACGTCTCCGTGGGACCTTTATATACATCAATAACGTAATATAACCTAACCTAACCCAATCTAACATCTCGGCGGTAATATTTGACATCATTCCTGGCGAGTTGGCCTGTACGTCTTCGTTGAACATCATATACATCAATAACGTAATATAACGTAACCTAATCCAACCTATCATCTCGGCGGTTATACTTGACAACATTCCTGGCGAGTTGGCCTCTACGTCTCCGTGGGACCTTCACATACATCAATAGCGTAATATAACCTAACCTAACCCAATCTAGCATCTCGGCGGTAAAATTTGACCACATTCCTGGCTTGTTGGCCTCTACGTCTCCGTGGGACCTTTATATACATCAATAACATAATGTAAGCTAGCCTAACGCAATCTAACATCTCGGCGGTAATATTTGACCACATTCCTGGCTTGTTGGCCTCCACGTCTCCGTGGGACCTTTATATACATCAATAACGTAATATAACCTAACCTAACCCAATCTAACATCTCGGCGGTAATATTTGACATCATTCCTGGCGAGTTGGCCCCTACGTCTCCGTTGACCATCATATACATCAATAACGTAATATAACGTAAGCTAACCCAACCTATCATCTCGGCGGTTATATTTGACCACATTCCTGGCTTGTTGGCCTCCACGTCTCCGTGGGACGTTTATATACATCAATAACGTAATATAACCTAACCTAACCCAATCTAACATCTCGGCGGTAATATTTGACATCATTCCTGGCGAGTTGGCCTCTACGTCTCCGTGGGACCTTTATATACATCAATAACGTAATATAACCTAACCTAACCCAACCTAACATCTCGGCGGTAATATTTGAAAACATTCCTGGCGAGTTGGCCTCTACGTCTCCGTGGGACCTTTATATACATCAATAACGTAATATAACCTAACCTAACACAACCTAACATCTCGGCGGTAATATTTGACCACAATCCTGGCTTGCTGACCTCTACGTCTCCGTGAGACCTTTATATACATCTATAACGTAATATAAGCTAACCTAACCCAACCTAACATCTCGGCGGTAGTATTTGAAAACATTCCTAGCGAGTTTGCCTCTACGTCTCCGTGGGACCTTTGTATACATCAATAACGTAATATAACCTAACCTAACCCAATCTAACATCTCGGCGGTAATATTTCACATCATTCCTGGCGAGTTGGCCTCTACGTCTCCGTTGACCTTCATATACATCAATAACGTAATGTAACGTAACCTAACCCAATCTAGCATCTCGGCGGTAGTATTTGAAAACATTCCTAGCGAGTTGGCCTCTACGTCTCCGTGGGACCTTTATATACATCAATAACGTAATATAACCTAACCTAACCCAACCTAACATCTCGGCGGTAATATTTGACAACATTCCTGGCGAGTTGGCTTCTCCGTCTCCGTGGGACCTTTATATACATCAATAACATAATGTAAGCTAGCCTAACCCAATCTAACATCTCGGCGGTAATATTTGACCACATTCCTGGCTTGTTGGCCTCCACGTCTCCGTGGGACCTTTATATACATCAATAACGTAATATAACCTAACCTAACCCAATCTAACATCTCGGCGGTAATATTTGACATCATTCCTGGCGAGTTGGCCTCTACGTCTCCGTTGACCATCATATACATCAATAACGTAATATAACGTAAGCTAACCCAACCTATCATCTCGGCGGTTATATTTGACCACATTCCTGGCTTGTTGGCCTCCACGTCTCCGTGGGACGTTTATATACATCAATAACGTAATATAACCTAACCTAACCCAATCTAACATCTCGGCGGTAATATTTGACATCATTCCTGGCGAGTTGGCCTCTACGTCTCCGTGGGACCTTTATATACATCAATAACGTAATATAACCTAACCTAATCCAACCTAACATCTCGGCGGTAATATTTGAAAACATTCCTGGCGAGTTGGCCTCTACGTCTCCGTGGGACCTTTATATACATCAATAAGGTAATATAACCTAACCTAACCCAACCTAACATCTCGGCGGTAATATTTGACCACAATCCTGGCTTGCTGACCTCTACGTCTCCGTGAGACCTTTATATACATCTATAACGTAATATAACCTAACCTAACCCAACCTAACATCTCGGCGGTAGTATTTGAAAACATTCCTAGCGAGTTTGCCTCTACGTCTCCGTGGGACCTTTATATACATCAATAACGTAATATAACCTAACCTAACCCAATCTAACATCTCGGCGGTAATATTTCACATCATTCCTGGCGAGTTGGCCTCTACGTCTCCGTTGACCTTCATATACATCAATAACGTAATGTAACGTAACCTAACCCAATCTAGCATCTCGGCGGTTATATTTGACAACATTCCTGGCTTGCTGACCTCTACGTCTACGTGAGACCTTTATATACATCTATAACGTAATATAACCTAACCTAACCCAACCTAACATCTCGGCGGTAGTATTTGAAAACATTCCTAGCGAGTTGGCCTCTACGTCTCCGTGGGACCTTTATATACATCAATAACGTAATATAACCTAACCTAACCCAACCTAACATCTCGGCGGTAATATTTGACAACATTCCTGGCGAGTTGGCTTCTCCGTCCCCGTGGTACCTTCATATACATCAATAACGTAATATAACCTAACCTAACCCAACCTAACATCTCGGCGGTAATTTTTGACAACATTCCTGGCGAGTTGGCTTCTCCGTCCCCGTGGGACCTTTATATACATCAATGACGTAATATAACCTAACCTAACCCAACCTAACATCTCAGCGGTAATATTTGACCACATTCCTGGCGAGTTGGCCTCTACGTTTCCGTGGGACCTTTATATACTTCAATAACGTAATATAACCTAACCTAAATCAACCTATCATCTCGGCGATAATATTTGACAAGATTACTGGCGAGTTGGCCTCTACGTTTCCGTGGGATCTTTATATACATCAATAACGAAATATAACCTAACCTAAATCAACCTACCATCTCGGCGATAATATTTGACAAGATTCCTGGCAAGATGGCCTCTACGTCTCCGTGGGATCTTTATATACATCAATGGCGTAATATAACATAACCTAACCCTATCTAACATCTCGGCGGTAATATTTGACCACATTCCTGGCTAGTTGGCCTCTGCGTCTCCGAGGGACCTTCATATACACCAATAACGAAATATAACCTAACCTATCCTAACCTATCATCTCGGCGGTAACATTTGACAACATTCCTGGCTTGTTGGCCTCTACGTCTCCGTGGGACCTTTATGTACATCAATAACATAATGTAAGCTAGCCTAACCCAATCTAACATCTCGGCGGTAACATTTGACCACATTCCTGGCTTGTTGGCCTCCACGTCTCCGTGGGACCTTTATATACATCAATAACGTAATATAACCTAACCTAACCCAATCTAACATCTCGGCGGTAATATTTGACATCATTCCTGGCGAGTTGGCCTCTACGTCTTCGTTGACCATCATATACATCAATAACGTAATATAACGTAACCTAACCCAACCTATCATCTCGGCGGTTATACTTGACAACATTCCTGGCGAGTTGGCTTCTCCGTCTCCGTGGGACCTTTATATACATCAATAACGTAATATAACCTAACCTAACCCAACCTAACATCTCCGCGGTATTATTTGACAACATACCTGGCGGGTTGGCCTCCACGTCTCCGTGGGTCCTTTATATACATCAATAACATAATATAAGCTAGCCTAACCTAATCTAACATCTCGGCGGTAATATTTGACCACATTCCTGGCGAGTTGGCCTCTACGTCTCCGTGGGACCTTTATATACATCAATAACGTAATATAACCTAACCTAACCCAACCTAACTTCTCGGCAGTAATATTTGACCACATTCCTGGCTTGCTGACCTCTACGTCTCCGTGAGACCTTTATATACATCTATAACGTAATATAACCTAACCTAACCCAACCTAACATCTCGGCGGTAGTACTTGAAAACATTCCTAGCGAGTTGGCCTCTACGTCTCCGTGGGACCTTTATATACATCAATAACGTAATATAACCTAACCTAACCCAATCTAACATCTCGGCGGTAATATTTCACATCATTCCTGGCGAGTTGGCCTCTACGTCTCCGTTGACCTTCATATACATCAATAACGTAATATAACGTAACCTAACCCAATCTAACATCTCGGCGGTAATATTTGACCACATTCCTGGCGAGTTGGCCTCTACGTTTCCGTGGGATATTTATATACATCAATAACATAATATAAGCTTGCCTAACCCAACTAACATCTCCGCGGTAATATTTGACAACATACCTGGCGAGTTGGCCCCTACGTCTCCGTGGGCCCTTCATATACATCAATGACAAAAATATAACCTAACCTAACCCAACCTAACATCTCGGCGGTAATATTTGACAACATTCCTGGCGAGTTGGCATCTCCGTCCCCGTGGGAACTTTATATATATCAATAACGTAATATAACCTAACCTAACCCAATCTAACTTCTCGGCGGTAATATTTGAAAACATACCTGGCGAGGTGGCCTCTACGTCTCCGTGGGATATTTATATACATCAATAACATAATATAAGCTAGCCTAATCCAATCTAACATCTCGGCGGTAATATTTGACCACATTCCTGGCTTGTTGGCCTCCACGTCTCCGTGGGACCTTTATATACATCAATAACGTAATATAACCTAACCTAACCCAATCTAACATCTCGGCGGTAATATTTGACATCATTCCTGGCGAGTTGGCCTCTACGTCTCCGTTGACCATCATATACATCAATAACGTAATATAACGTAAGCTAACCCAACCTATCATCTCGGCGGTTATATTTGACCACATTCCTGGCTTGTTGGCCTCCACGTCTCCGTGGGACCTTTATATACATCAATAACGTAATATAACCTAACCTAACCCAATCTAACATCTCGGCGGTAATATTTGACATCATTCCTGGCGAGTTGGCCTGTACGTCTTCGTTGAACATCATATACATCAATAACGTAATATAACGTAACCTAATCCAACCTATCATCTCGGCGGTTATACTTGACAACATTCCTGGCGAGTTGGCCTCTACGTCTCCGTGGGACCTTCACATACATCAATAGCGTAATATAACCTAACCTAACCCAATCTAGCATCTCGGCGGTAAAATTTGACCACATTCCTGGCTTGTTGGCCTCTACGTCTCCGTGGGACCTTTATATACATCAATAACATAATGTAAGCTAGCCTAACCCAATCTAACATCTCGGCGGTAATATTTGACCACATTCCTGGCTTGTTGGCCTCCACGTCTCCGTGGGACCTTTATATACATCAATAACGTAATATAACCTAACCTAACCCAATCTAACATCTCGGCGGTAATATTTGACATCATTCCTGGCGAGTTGGCCCCTACGTCTCCGTTGACCATCATATACATCAATAACGTAATATAACGTAAGCTAACCCAACCTATCATCTCGGCGGTTATATTTGACCACATTCCTGGCTTGTTGGCCTCCACGTCTCCGTGGGACGTTTATATACATCAATAACGTAATATAACCTAACCTAACCCAATCTAACATCTCGGCGGTAATATTTGACATCATTCCTGGCGAGTTGGCCTCTACGTCTCCGTGGGACCTTTATATACATCAATAACGTAATATAACCTAACCTAACCCAACCTAACATCTCGGCGGTAATATTTGAAAACATTCCTGGCGAGTTGGCCTCTACGTCTCCGTGGGACCTTTATATACATCAATAACGTAATATAACCTAACCTAACCCAACCTAACATCTCGGCGGTAATATTTGTCCACAATCCTGGCTTGCTGACCTCTACGTCTCCGTGAGACCTTTATATACATCTATAACGTAATATAACCTAACCTAACCCAACCTAACATCTCGGCGGTAGTATTTGAAAACATTCCTAGCGAGTTTGCCTCTACGTCTCCGTGGGACCTTTATATACATCAATAACGTAATATAACCTAACCTAACCCAATCTAACATCTCGGCGGTAATATTTCACATCATTCCTGGCGAGTTGGCCTCTACGTCTCCGTTGACCTTCATATACATCAATAACGTAATGTAACGTAACCTAACCCAATCTAGCATCTCGGCGGTAGTATTTGAAAACATTCCTAGCGAGTTGGCCTCTACGTCTCCGTGGGACCTTTATATACATCAATAACGTAATATAACCTAACCTAACCCAACCTAACATCTCGGCGGTAATATTTGACAACATTCCTGGCGAGTTGGCTTCTCCGTCCCCGTGGTACCTTCATATACATCAATAACGTAATATAACCTAACCTAACCCAACCTAACATCTCGGCGGTAATTTTTGACAACATTCCTGGCGAGTTGGCTTCTCCGTCCCCGTGGGACCTTTATATACATCAATGACGTAATATAACCTAACCTAACCCAACCTATCATCTCGGCGGTTATACTTGACAACATTCCTGGCGAGTTGGCTTCTCCGTCTCCGTGGACCCTTTATATACATCAATAACGTAATATAACCTAACCTAACCCAACCTAACATCTCCGCGGTATTATTTGACAACATACCTGGCGGGTTGGCCTCCTCGTCTCCGTGGGTCCTTTATATACATCAATAACATAATATAAGCTAGCCTAACCTAATCTAACATCTCGGCGGTAATATTTGACCACATTCCTGGCTTGTTGGCCTCCACGTCTCCGTGGGACCTTTATATACATCAATAACGTAATATAACCTAACCTAACCCAATCTAACATCTCGGCGGTAATATTTGACATCATTCCTGGCGAGTTGGCCTCTACGTCTTCGTTGACCATCATATACATCAATAACGTAATATAACGTAACCTAACCCAACCTATCATCTCGGCGGTTATACTTGACAACATTCCTGGCGAGTTGGCTTCTCCGTCTCCGTGGGACCTTTATATACATCAATAACGTAATATAACCTAACCTAACCCAACCTAACATCTCCGCGGTATTATTTGACAACATACCTGGCGGGTTGGCCTCCACGTCTCCGTGGGTCCTTTATATACATCAATAACATAATATAAGCTAGCCTAACCTAATCTAACATCTCGGCGGTAATATTTGACCACATTTCTGGCGAGTTGGCCTCTACGTCTCCGTGGGACCTTTATATACATCAATAACGTAATATAACCTAACCTAACCCAACCTAACTTCTCGGCAGTAATATTTGACCACATTCCTGGCTTGCTGACCTCTACGTCTCCGTGAGACCTTTATATACATCTATAACGTAATATAACCTAACCTAACCCAACCTAACATCTCGGCGGTAGTACTTGAAAACATTCCTAGCGAGTTGGCCTCTACGTCTCCGTGGGACCTTTATATACATCAATAACGTAATATAACCTAACCTAACCCAATCTAACATCTCGGCGGTAATATTTCACATCATTCCTGGCGAGTTGGCCTCTACGTCTCCGTTGACCTTCATATACATCAATAACGTAATATAACGTAACCTAACCCAATCTAACATCTCGGCGGTAATATTTGACCACATTCCTGGCGAGTTGGCCTCTACGTTTCCGTGGGATATTTATATACATCAATAACATAATATAAGCTTGCCTAACCCAACTAACATCTCCGCGGTAATATTTGACAACATACCTGGCGAGTTGGCCCCTACGTCTCCGTGGGCCCTTCATATACATCAATGACAAAAATATAACCTAACCTAACCCAACCTAACATCTCGGCGGTAATATTTGACAACATTCCTGGCGAGTTGGCATCTCCGTCCCCGTGGGAACTTTATATACATCAATAACGTAATATAACCTAACCTAACCCAATCTAACTTCTCGGCGGTAATATTTGAAAACGTACCTGGCGAGATGGCCTCTACGTCTCCGTGGGATATTTATATACATCAATAACATAATATAAGCTAGCCTAACCCAATCTAACATCTCGGCGGTAATATTTGACCACATTCCTGGCTTGTTGGCCTCTGCGTCTCCGAGGGACCTTCATATACACCAATAACGAAATATAACCTAACCTATCCTAACCTATCATCTCGGCGGTAACATTTGACAACATTCCTGGCTTGTTGGCCTCTACGTCTCCGTGGGACCTTTATGTACATCAATAACATAATGTAAGCTAGCCTAACCCAATCTAACATCTCGGCGGTAACATTTGACCACATTCCTGGCTTGTTGGCCTCCACGTCTCCGTGGGACCATTATATACATCAATAACGTAATATAACCTAACCTAACCCAATCTAACATCTCGGCGGTAATATTTGACATCATTCCTGGCGAGTTGGCCTCTACGTCTTCGTTGACCATCATATACATCAATAACGTAATATAACGTAACCTAACCCAACCTATCATCTCGGCGGTTATACTTGACAACATTCCTGGCGAGTTGGCTTCTCCGTCTCCGTGGGACCTTTATATACATCAATAACGTAATATAACCTAACCTAACCCAACCTAACATCTCCGCGGTATTATTTGACAACATACCTGGCGGGTTGGCCTCCACGTCTCCGTGGGACCTTTATATACATCAATAACGTAATATAACCTAACCTAACCCAACCTAACTTCTCGGCAGTAATATTTGACCACATTCCTGGCTTGCTGACCTCTACGTCTCCGTGAGACCTTTATATACATCTATAACGTAATATAACCTAACCTAACCCAACCTAACATCTCGGCGGTAGTACTTGAAAAC
This sequence comes from Xylocopa violacea, assembly GCA_963969225.1. Taxonomy (NCBI): domain Eukaryota; kingdom Metazoa; phylum Arthropoda; class Insecta; order Hymenoptera; family Apidae; genus Xylocopa; species Xylocopa violacea. The sequence continues at coordinate 2,398,715 of CAXAJV010000078.1, forward strand.
ATTCCTAGCGAGTTGGCCTCTACGTCTCCGTGGGACATTTATATACATCAGTAACGTAATATAACCTAACCTAACCCAATCTAACATCTCGGCGGTAATATTTCACATCATTCCTGGCGAGTTGGCCTCTACGTCTCCGTTGACCTTCATATACATCAATAACGTAATATAACGTAACCTAACCCAATCTAACATCTCGGCGGTAATATTTGACCACATTCCTGGCGAGTTGGCCTCTACGTTTCCGTGGGATATTTATATACATCAATAACATAATATAAGCTTGCCTAACCCAACTAACATCTCCGCGGTAATATTTGACAACATACCTGGCGAGTTGGCCCCTACGTCTCCGTGGGCCCTTCATATACATCAATGACAAAAATATAACCTAACCTAACCTAACCTAACCCAATCTAACTTCTCGGCGGTAATATTTGAAAACGTACCTGGCGAGGTGGCCTCTACGTCTCCGTGGGATATTTATATACATCAATAACATAATATAAGCTAGCCTAACCCAATCTAACATCTCGGCGGTAATATTTGACCACATTCCTGGCTTGTTGGCCTCTACGTCTCCGTGAGACCTTTATATACATCTATAACGTAATATAACCTAACCTAACCCAACCTACAATCTCGGCGGTAATATTTGAAAACATTCCTGGCGAGTTGGCCTCTACGTCTCCGTGGGACCATTATATACATCAATAACGTAATATAACCTAACCTAACCCAATCTAGCATCTCGGCGGTAAAATTTGACCACATTCCTGGCTTGTTGGCCTCTACGTCTCCGTGGGACCTTTATATACATCAATAACATAATGTAAGCTAGCCTAACCCAATCTAACATCTCGGCGGTAATATTTGACCACATTCCTGGCTTGTTGGCCTCCACGTCTCCGTGGGACCTTTATATACATCAATAACGTAATATAACCTAACCTAACCCAATCTAACATCTCGGCGGTAATATTTGACATCATTCCTGGCGAGTTGGCCTCTACGTCTCCGTTGACCATCATATACATCAATAACGTAATATAACGTAAGCTAACCCAACCTATCATCTCGGCGGTTATATTTGACCACATTCCTGTCTTGTTGGCCTCCACGTCTCCGTGGGACGTTTATATACATCAATAACGTAATATAACCTAACCTAACCCAATCTAACATCTCGGCGGTAATATTTGACATCATTCCTGGCGAGTTGGCCTCTACGTCTCCGTGGGACCTTTATATACATCAATAACGTAATATAACCTAACCTAACCCAACCTAACATCTCGGCGGTAATATTTGAAAACATTCCTGGCGAGTTGGCCTCTACGTCTCCGTGGGACCTTTATATACATCAATAACGTAATATAACCTAACCTAACCCAACCTAACATCTCGGCGGTAATATTTGACCACAATCCTGGCTTGCTGACCTCTACGTCTCCGTGAGACCTTTATATACATCTATAACGTAATATAACCTAACCTAACCCAACCTAACATCTCGGCGGTAGTATTTGAAAACATTCCTAGCGAGTTTGCTTCTACGTCTCCGTGGGACCTTTATATACATCAATAACGTAATATAACCTAACCTAACCCAATCTAACATCTCGGCGGTAATATTTCACATCATTCCTGGCGAGTTGGCCTCTACGTCTCCGTTGACCTTCATATACATCAATAACGTAATGTAACGTAACCTAACCCAATCTAGCATCTCGGCGGTTATATTTGACAACATTCCTGGCTTGCTGACCTCTACGTCTCCGTGAGACCTTTATATACATCTATAACGTAATATAACCTAACCTAACCCAACCTAACATCTCGGCGGTAGTATTTGAAAACATTCCTAGCGAGTTGGCCTCTACGTCTCCGTGGGACCTTTATATACATCAATAACGTAATATAACCTAACCTAACCCAACCTAACATCTCGGCGGTAATATTTGACAACATTCCTGGCGAGTTGGCTTCTCCGTCCCCGTGGGACCTTCATATACATCAATAACGTAATATAACCTAACCTAACCCAACCTAACATCTCGGCGGTAATTTTTGACAACATTCCTGGCGAGTTGGCTTCTCCGTCCCCGTGGGACCTTTATATACATCAATGACGTAATATAACCTAACCTAACCCAACCTAACATCTCAGCGATAATATTTGACCACATTCCTGGCGAGTTGGCCTCTACGTTTCCGTGGGACCTTTATATACTTCAATAACGTAATATAACCTAACCTAAATCAACCTATCATCTCGGCGATAATATTTGACAAGATTACTGGCGAGTTGGCCTCTACGTCTCCGTGGGATCTTTATATACATCAATAACGAAATATAACCTAACCTAAATCAACCTACCATCTCGGCGATAATATTTGACAAGATTCCTGGCGAGATGGCCTCTACGTCTCCGTGGGATCTTTATATACATCAATGGCGTAATATAACATAACCTAACCCTATCTAACATCTCGGCGGTTATATTTGACCACATTCCTGTCTTGTTGGCCTCCACGTCTCCGTGGGACGTTTATATACATCAATAACGTAATATAACCTAACCTAACCCAATCTAACATCTCGGCGGTAATATTTGACATCATTCCTGGCGAGTTGGCCTCTACGTCTCCGTGGGACCTTTATATACATCAATAACGTAATATAACCTAACCTAACCCAACCTAACATCTCGGCGGTAATATTTGAAAACATTCCTGGCGAGTTGGCCTCTACGTCTCCGTGGGACCTTTATATACATCAATAACGTAATATAACCTAACCTAACCCAACCTAACATCTCGGCGGTAATATTTGACCACAATCCTGGCTTGCTGACCTCTACGTCTCCGTGAGACCTTTATATACATCTATAACGTAATATAACCTAACCTAACCCAACCTAACATCTCGGCGGTAGTATTTGAAAACATTCCTAGCGAGTTTGCTTCTACGTCTCCGTGGGACCTTTATATACATCAATAACGTAATATAACCTAACCTAACCCAATCTAACATCTCGGCGGTAATATTTCACATCATTCCTGGCGAGTTGGCCTCTACGTCTCCGTTGACCTTCATATACATCAATAACGTAATGTAACGTAACCTAACCCAATCTAGCATCTCGGCGGTTATATTTGACAACATTCCTGGCTTGCTGACCTCTACGTCTCCGTGAGACCTTTATATACATCTATAACGTAATATAACCTAACCTAACCCAACCTAACATCTCGGCGGTAGTATTTGAAAACATTCCTAGCGAGTTGGCCTCTACGTCTCCGTGGGACCTTTATATACATCAATAACGTAATATAACCTAACCTAACCCAACCTAACATCTCGGCGGTAATATTTGACAACATTCCTGGCGAGTTGGCTTCTCCGTCCCCGTGGGACCTTCATATACATCAATAACGTAATATAACCTAACCTAACCCAACCTAACATCTCGGCGGTAATTTTTGACAACATTCCTGGCGAGTTGGCTTCTCCGTCCCCGTGGGACCTTTATATACATCAATGACGTAATATAACCTAACCTAACCCAACCTAACATCTCAGCGATAATATTTGACCACATTCCTGGCGAGTTGGCCTCTACGTTTCCGTGGGACCTTTATATACTTCAATAACGTAATATAACCTAACCTAAATCAACCTATCATCTCGGCGATAATATTTGACAAGATTACTGGCGAGTTGGCCTCTACGTCTCCGTGGGATCTTTATATACATCAATAACGAAATATAACCTAACCTAAATCAACCTACCATCTCGGCGATAATATTTGACAAGATTCCTGGCGAGATGGCCTCTACGTCTCCGTGGGATCTTTATATACATCAATGGCGTAATATAACATAACCTAACCCTATCTAACATCTCGGCGGTTATATTTGACCACATTCCTGGCTAGTTGGCCTCTGCGTCTCCGAGGGACCTTCATATACACCAATAACGAAATATAACCTAACCTATCCTAACCTATCATCTCGGCGGTAACATTTGACAACATTCCTGGCTTGTTGGCCTCTACGTCTCCGTGGGACCTTTATATACATCAATAACATAATGTAAGCTAGCCTAACCCAATCTAACATCTCGGCGGTAATATTTGACCACATTCCTGGCTTGTTGGCCTCCACGTCTCCGTGGGACCTTTATATACATCAATAACGTAATATAACCTAACCTAACCCAATCTAACATCTCGGCGGTAATATTTGACATCATTCCTGGCGAGTTGGCCTCTACGCCTTCGTTGACCATCATATACATCAATAACGTAATATAACGTAACCTAACCCAACCTATCATCTCGGCGGTTATATTTGACAACATACCTGGCGGGTTGGCCTCCACGTCTCCGTGGGTCCTTTATATACATCAATAACATAATATAAGCTAGCCTAACCTAATCTAACATCTCGGCGGTAATATTTGACCACATTCCTGGCGAGTTGGCCTCTACGTCTCCGTGGGACCTTTATATACGTCAATAACGTAATATAACCTAACCTAACCCAACCTAACATCTCGGCGGTAATATTTGACAACATTCCTGGCGAGTTGGCCTCTACGTCTCCGTGGGACCTTTATATACATCAATAACGTAATATAACCTAACCTAACCCAACCTAACATCTCGGCGGTAATATTTGACCACAATCCTGGCTTGCTGACCTCTACGTCTCCGTGAGACCTTTATATACATCTATAACGTAATATAACCTAACCTAACCCAACCTAACATCTCGGCGGTAGTATTTGAAAACATTCCTAGCGAGTTTGCCTCTACGTCTCCGTGGGACCTTTATATACATCAATAACGTAATATAACCTAACCTAACCCAATCTAACATCTCGGCGGTAATTTTTGACAACATTCCTGGCGAGTTGGCTTCTCCGTCTCCGTGGGACATTTATATACATCAATGACGTAATATAACCTAACCTAACCCAACCTAACATCTCGGCGGTAATATTTGACCACATTCCTGGCGAGTTGGCCTCTACGTCTCCGTGGGACCTTTATATACATCAGTAACATAATATAACCTAACCTAACCCAATCTAACATCTCGGCGGTAATATTTGACCTCATTCCTGGCGAGTTGGCCTCTACATCTTCGTTGACCATCATATACATCAATAACGTAATATAACGTAACCTAACCCAACCTATCATCTCGGCGGTTATATTTGACAACATTCCTGGCGAGTTGGCTTCTCCGTCTCCGTGGGACCTTTATATGCATCAATAACGTAATATAACCTAACCTAACCCAACCTAACATCTCCGCGGTATTATTTGACAACATACCGGGCGAGTTGGCCTCCACGTCTCCGTGGGACCTTTATATACGTGAATAACATAATATAAGCTAGCCTAACCTAATCTAACATCTCGGCGGTAATGTTTGACCACATTCCTGGCGAGTTGGCCTCTACGTCTCCGTGGGACCTTTATATACATCAATAACGTAATATAACCTAACCTAACCCAACCTAACATCTCGGCGGTAATATTTGACAACATTCCTGGCGAGTTGGCTTCTCCGTCCCCGTGGGACCTACATATACATCAATAACGTAATATAACCTAACCTAACCCAACCTAACATCTCGGCGGTAATTTTTGACAACATTCCTGGCGAGTTGGCTTCTCCGTCTCCGTGGGACATTTATATACATCAATGACGTAATATAACCTAACCTAACCCAACCTAACATCTCGGCGGTAATATTTGACCACATTCCTGGCGAGTTGGCCTCTACGTTTCCGTGGGACCTTTATATACTTCAATAACGTAATATAACCTAACCTAAATCAACCTATCATCTCGGCGATAATATTTGACAAGATTACTGGCGAGTTGGCCTCTACGTCTCCGTGGGATCTTTATATACATCAATAACGAAATATAACCTAACCTAAATCAACCTACCATCTCGGCGATAATATTTGACAAGATTCCTGGCGAGATGGCCTCTACGTCTCCGTGGGATCTTTATATACATCAATGGCGTAATATAACATAACCTAACCCTATCTAACATCTCGGCGGTTATATTTGACAACATTCCTGGCGAGTTGGCTTCTCCGTCTCCGTGGGACCTTTATATACATCAATAACGTAATATAACCTAACCTAACCCAACCTAACATCTCCGCGGTATTATTTGACAACCTACCTGGCGGGTTGGCCTCCACGTCTCCGTGGGTCCTTTATATACATCAATAACATAATATAAGCTAGCCTAACCTAATCTAACATCTCGGCGGTAATATTTGACCACATTCCTGGCGAGTTGGCCTCTACGTCTCCGTGGGACCTTTATATACATCAATAACGTAATATAACCTAACCTAACCCAACCTAACTTCTCGGCAGTAATATTTGACCACATTCCTGGCTTGCTGACCTCTACGTCTCCGTGAGACCTTTATATACATCTATAACGTAATATAACCTAACCTAACCCAACCTAACATCTCGGCGGTAGTACTTGAAATCATTCTTAGCGAGTTGGCATCTACGTCTCCGTGGGACCTTTATATACATCAATAACGTAATATAACCTAACCTAACCCAATCTAACATCTCGGCGGTAATATTTCACATCATTCCTGGCGAGTTGGCCTCTACGTCTCCGTTGACCTTCATATACATCAATAACGTAATATAACGTAACCTAACCCAATCTAACATCTCGGCGGTAATATTTGACCACATTCCTGGCGAGTTGGCCTCTACGTCTCCGTGGGACCTTTATATACATCAATAACGTAATATAACATAACCTAACCCAATCTAGCATCTCGGCGGTAATATTTGACCACATTCCTGGCTTGTTGGCCTCTACGTCTCCGTGAGACCTTTATATACATCTATAACGTAATATAACCTAACCTAACCCAACCTACAATCTCGGCTGTAATATTTGAAAACATTCCTGGCGAGTTGGCCTCTACGTCTCCGTGAGAACTTATTATACATCTATAACGTAATATAACCTAACCTAACCCAACCTAACATCTCGGCGGTAATATTTGAAAACATTCCTGGCGAGTTGGCATCTACGTCTCCGTGGGACCTTTATATACATCAATAACGTAATATAACCTAACCTAACCCAACCTATCTTCTCGGCGGTAATATTTCACAACATTCCTGGCGAGTTGGCCTCTACGTCTCCGTGGTATCTTTATATATATCAATAACTTAATATAACATAACCTAACCCAATCTGACATCTCGGCGGTAATATTTGACATCATTCCTGGCGAGTTGGCTTCTACGTCTCCGTGGGACCTTTATATACATCAATAACGTAATATAACCGAACCTAACCCAACCTAACATCTCGGCGGTAATATTTGACGACATTCCTGGCGAGTTGGCCTCTACGTCTCCGTTGGATCTTTATATACATCAATAACGTAATATAACATAACCTAACCTAATCTAGCATCTCGGCGGTAATATTTGACCACATTCCTGGCTTGTTGGCCTCTACGTCTCCGTGAGACCTTTATATACATCTATAACGTAATGTAACCTTACCTAACCCAACCTAACATCTCGGCGGTAATATTTGAAAACATTCCTGGCGAGTTGGCCTCTACGTCTCCGTTGACCTTCATATACATCAATAACAAAAATATAACCTAACCTAACCCAATCTAGCATCTCGGCGGTAATATTTCACAAGATTCCTGGCGAGTTATCCTCTACGTCTCCGTGGGATCTTTATATACATCAATAACGTAATATAACCTAACCTAACCAAATCTAACATCTCGGCGGTAATATTTGACATCGTTCCTGGCGAGTTGGCCTCTACGTCTTCGTTGACCATCATATACATCAATAACGTAATATAACGTAACCTAACCCAACCTATCATCTCGGCGGTTATATTTGACAACATTCCTGGCGAGTTGGCTTCTCCGTCTCCGTGGGACCTTTATATGCATCAATAACGTAATATAACCTAACCTAACCCAACCTAACATCTCCGCGGTATTATTTGATAACATACCTGGCGAGTTGGCCTCCACGTCTCCGTGGGACCTTTATATACGTGAATAACATAATATAAGCTAGCCTAACCTAATCTAACATCTCGGCGGTAATGTTTGACCAAATTCCTGGCGAGTTGGCCTCTACGTCTCCGTGGGACCTTTATATACATCAATAACGCAATATAACCTAACCTAACCCAACCTAACATCTCGGCGGTAATATTTGACAACATTCCTGGCGAGTTGGCTTCTCCGTCCCCGTGGGACCTTCATATACATCAATAACGTAATATAACCTAACCTAACCCAACCTAACAACTCCGCGGTATTATTTGACAACCTACCTGGCGGGTTGGCCTCCACGTCTCCGTGGGTCCTTTATATACATCAATAACATAATATAAGCTAGCCTAACCTAATCTAACATCTCGGCGGTAATATTTGACAACATTCCTGGCGAGTTGGCCTCTACGTCTCCGTGGGACCTTTATATACATCAATAACGTAATATAACCTAACCTAACCCAACCTAACTTCTCGGCAGTAATATTTGACCACATTCCTGGCTTGCTGACCTCTACGTCTCCGTGAGACCTTTATATACATCTATAACGTAATATAACCTAACCTAACCCAACCTAACATCTCGGCGGTAGTACTTGAAATCATTCTTAGCGAGTTGGCATCTACGTCTCCGTGGGACCTTTATATACATCGATAACGTAATATAACCTAACCTAACCCAATCTAACATCTCGGCGGTAATATTTCACATCATTCCTGGCGAGTTGGCCTCTACGTCTCCGTTGACCTTCATATACATCAATAACGTAATATAACGTAACCTAACCCAATCTAACATCTCGGCGGTAATATTTGACCACATTCCTGGCGAGTTGGCCTCTACGTTTCCGTGGGATATTTATATACATCAATAACATAATATAAGTTTGCCTAACCCAACTAACATCTCCGCGGTAATATTTGACAACATACCTGGCGAGTTGCCTCTACGTCTCCGTGGGCACTTCATATACATCAATGACAAAAATATAACCTAACCTAACCCAACCTAACATCTCGGCGGTAATATTTGACAACATTCCTGGTGAGTTGGCATCTCCGTCCCCGTGGGACCTTTATATACATCAATAACGTAATATAACCTAACCTAACCCAACCTAACTTCTCGGCGGTAATATTTGAAAACATACCTGGCGAGGTGGCCTCTACGTCTCCGTGGGATATTTATATACATCAATAACATAATATAAGCTAGCCTAACCCTATCTAACATCTCGGCGGTAATATTTCACCACGTTCCTGGCGAGTTGGCTTCTACGTCTCCGTGGGATCTTTATATACATCAATAACGTAATATAACATAACCTAACCCAATCTCGCATCTCGGCGGTAATATTTGACCACATTCCTGGCTTGTTGGCGTCTACGTCTCCGTGAGACCTTTATATACATCTATAACGTAATATAACCTAACCTAACCCAACCTACAATCTCGACGGTAATATTTGAAAACATTCCTGGCGAGTTGGCCTCTACGTCTCCGTGAGACCTTTATATACATCTATAACGTAATATAACCAAACCTAACCCAACCTAACATCTCGGCGGTAATATTTGAAAACATTCCTGGCGAGTTGGCATCTACGTCTCCGTGGGACCTTTATATACATCAATAACGTAATATAACCTAACGTAATCCAACCTAACATCTCGGCGGTAATGTTTGAGGACATTCCTGGCGAGTTGGCCTCTACGTTTCCGTGGGACCTTTATAAACTTCAATAACGTAATATAACCTAACCTAACCCAACCTAACATCTCGGCGGTAATATTTGACAAGATTCCTGGCGAGTTGGCCTCTACGTCTCCGTGGGATCTTTATATACATCAATAACGTAATATAACATAACCTAACCCAATCTAGCATCTCGGCGGGAATATTTGACAACATTCCTGGCTTGTTGGCATCTACGTCTCCGTGGGACCTTTATATACATCAATAACGGAATATAACCTAACCTAATCCAACCTAACATCTCGGCGGTAATATTTGACAACATTCCCGGCGAGTTGGCTTCTCCGTCTCCGTGGGACGTTTATATACATCAATAACGTAATATAACCTAACCTAACCAACCTATCTTCTCGGCGGTAATATTTGACATCATTCCTTTGCGAGTTGACCTCTACGTCTCCGTGGGACCTTTATATACATCAATAACGTAATATAACCTAACCTAACCCAACCTAACATCTCGGCGGTAATATTTGACATCATTTCTGGCGAGTTGGCTTCTCCGTCCCCGTGGGACATTTATATACATCAATAACGTAATCTAACCTAACCTAACCCAATCTAACATCTCGGCGGTAATATTTGACCACATTCCTGGCTTGTTGGCCTCTACGTCTCCGTGAGAACGTATTATACATCTATAACGTAATATAACCTAACCTAACCCAACCTAACATCTCGGCGGTAATATTTGAAAACATTCCTGGCGAGTTGGAATCTACGTCTCCGTGGGACCTTTATATACATCAATAACGTAATATAACCTAACCTAACCCAACCTAACATCTCGGCGGTAATATTTGACAACATTCCTGTCGAGTTGGCTTCTCCGTCCCCGTGGGACCTTTATATACATCAATAACGTAATATAACCTAACCTAACCCAACCTAACATCTCGGCGGTAATATTTGACGACATTCCTGGCGAGTTGGCCTCTACGTTTCCGTGGGATATTTATATGCATCAATAACATAATATAAGCTAGCCTAACCCAACTAACATCTCCGCGGGAATATTTGACAACATACCTGGCGAGTTGGGCTCTACGTCTCCGTGGGCCCTTCATATACATCAATAACAAAAATATAACCTAACCTAAATCAACCTATCATCTCGGCGATAATATTTGACAAGATTCCTGGCGAGTTGGCCTCTACGTCTCCGTGGGATCTTTATATACATCAATAACGTAATATAACATAACCTAACCCAATCTAACATCTCGGCGGTAATGTTTGACGACATTCCTGGCGAGTTGGCCTCTACGTTTACGTGGGACCTTTATATACTTCAATAACGTAATATAACCTAACCTAACCCAACCTAACATCTCGGCGGTAATATTTGACAAGATTCCTGGCGAGTTGGCTTCTCCGTCCCCGTGGGACCTTTATATACATCAATAACGTAATATAACCTAACCTAATCCAACCTAACATTTCGGCGGTAATATTTGACAACATTCCCGGCGAGTTGGCTTCTCCGTCTCCGTGGGAACTTTATATACATCAATAACGTAATATAACCTAACCTAACCCAACCTATCTTCTCGGCGGTAATATTTCACAACATTCCTGGCGAGTTGGCCTCTACGTCTCCGTGGGATCTTTATATATATCAATAACGTAATATAACATAACCTAACCCAATCTGACATCTCGGCGGTAATATTTGACATCATTCCTGGCGAGTTGGCTTCTACGTCTCCGTGGGACCTTTATATACATCAATAACGTAATATAACCTAACCTAACCCAACCTACAATCTCGGCGGTAATATTTGACAACATTCCTGGCGAGTTGGCTTCTCCGTCTCCGTGGGACCTTTATATACATCAATGACGTAATATAACCTAACCTAACCCAACCTAACATCTCGGCGGTAATATTTGACCACATTCCTGGCGAGTTGGCCTCTACGTTTCCGTGGGACCTTTATATACTTCAATAACGTAATATAACCTAACCTAAATCAACCTATCATCTCGGCGATAATATTTGACAAGATTACTGGCGAGTTGGCCTCTACGTCTCCGTGGGACCTTTATATACATCAATAACGAAATATAACCTAACCTAAATCAACCTACCATCTCGGCGATAATATTTGACAAGATTCCTGGCGAGATGGCCTCTACGTCTCCGTGGGATCTTTATATACATCAATGGCGTAATATAACATAACCTAACCCTATCTAACAGCTCGGCGGTTATATTTGACAACATTCCTGGCGAGTTGGCCTCTACGTCTCCGTGGGACCTTTATATACATCAATAACGTAATATAACCTAACCTAACCCAACCTAACTTCTCGGCAGTAATATTTGACCACATTCCTGGCTTGCTGACCTCTACGTCTCCGTGAGACCTTTATATACATCTATAACGTAATATAACCTAACCTAACCCAACCTAACATCTCGGCGGTAGTACTTGAAATCATTCTTAGCGAGTTGGCATCTACGTCTCCGTGGGACCTTTATATACATCAATAACGTAATATAACCTAACCTAACCCAATCTAACATCTCGGCGGTAATATTTCACATCATTCCTGGCGAGTTGGCCTCTACGTCTCCGTTGACCTTCATATACATCAATAACGTAATATAACGTAACCTAACCCAATCTAACATCTCGGCGGTAATATTTGACCACATTCCTGGCGAGTTGGCCTCTACGTTTCCGTGGGATATTTATATACATCAATAACATAATATAAGCTTGCCTAACCCAACTAACATCTCCGCGGTAATATTTGACAACATACCTGGCGAGTTGGCCTCTACGTCTCCGTGGGCACTTCATATACATCAATGACAAAAATATAACCTAATCTAACCCAACCTAACATCTCGGCGGTAATATTTGACAACATTCCTGGCGAGTTGGCATCTCCGTCCCCGTGGGACCTTTATATACATCAATAACGTAATATAACCTAACCTAACCCAACCTAACTTCTCGGCGGTAATATTTGAAAACATACCTGGCGAGGTGGCCTCTACGTCTCCGTGGGATATTTATATACATCAATAACATAATATAAGCTAGCCTAACCCAATCTAACATCTCGGCGGTAATATTTCACCACATTCCTGGCGAGTTGGCCTCTACGTCTCCGTGGGATCTTTATATACATCAATAACGTAATATAACATAACCTAACCCAATCTGACATCTCGGCGGTAATATTTGACATCATTCCTGGCGAGTTGGCTTCTACGTCTCCGTGAGACCTTTATATACATCTATAACGTAATGTAACCTTACCTAACCCAACCTAACATCTCGGCGGTAAAATTTGAAAACATTCCTGGCGAGTTGGCATCTACGTCTCCGTCGGACCTTTATATACATCAATAACGGAATATAACCTAACCTAACCCAACCTAACATCTCGGCGGTAATATTTGACAACATTCCTGTCGAGTTGGCTTCTCCGTCCCCGTGGGACCTTTATATACATCAATAACGTAATATAACCTAACCTAATCCAACCTAACATCTCGGCGGTAATATTTGACAACATTCCCGGCGAGTTGGCTTCTCCGTCATCGTGGGACCTTTATATACATCAATAACGTAATATAACCTAACCTAACCCAATCTAACATCTCGGCGGTAATATTTGACCACATTCCTGGCTTGTTGGCCTCTACGTCTCCGTGAGAATTTATTATACATCTATAACGTAATATAACCTAACCTAACCCAACCTAACATCTCGGCGGTAATATTTGAAAACATTCCTGGCGAATTGGCATCTACGACACCGTGGGACCTTTATATACATCAATAACGTAATATAACCTAACCTAACCAAACCTAACATCTCGGCGGTAATATTTGACGACATTCCTGGCGAGTTGGCCTCTACGTTTCCGTGGGATATTTATATGCATCAATAACATAATATAAGCTAGCCTAACCCAACTAACATCTCCGCGGGAATATTTGACAACATACCTGGCGAGTTGGCCTCTACGTCTCCGTGGGCCCTTCATATACATCAATAACAAAAATATAACCTGACCTAAATCAACCTATCATCTCGGCGATAATATTTGACAAGATTCCTGGCGAGTTGGCCTCTACGTCTCCGTGGGATCTTTATATACATCAATAACGTAATATAACATAACCTAACCCAATCTAACGTGTCGGCGGTAATGTTTGACGACATTCCTGGCGAGTTGGCCTCTACGTTTCCGTGTGATATTTATATACATCAATAACATAATATAAGCTAGCCTAACCCAACTAACATCTCCGCGGGAATATTTGACAACATACCTGGCGAGTTGGCATCTACGTCTCAGTGGGCCCTTCATATACATCAATAACAAAAATATAACCTAACCTAAATCAACCTATCATCTCGGCGATAATATTTGACAAGATTCCTGGCGAGTTGGCCTCTACGTCTCCGTGGGATCTTTATATACATCAATAACGTAATATAACATAACCTAACCCAATCTAGCATCTCGGCGGTAATATTTGACCACATTCCTGGCTTGTTGGCCTCTACGTCTCCGTGAGACCTTTATATACATCTATAACGTAATATAACCTAACCTAACCCAACCTAACATCTCGGCGGTAATATTTGAAAACATTCCTGGCGAGTTGGCATCTACGTCTCCGTGGGACCTTTATATACATCAATAACGTAATACAACCTAACCTAACCCAACCTAACATCTCGGCGGTAATATTTGACAACATTCCTGGCGAGTTGGCTTCTCCGTCCCCGTGGGACCTTTATATACATCAATAACGTAATCTAACCTAACATAACCCAACCTAACATCTCGGCGGTAATATTTGACAACATTCCTGGCGAGTTGGCTTCTCCGTCCCCGTGGGACCTTTATATACATCAATAACGTAATATAACCCAACCTAACCCAACCTATCTTCTCGGCGGTAATATTTGACGACATTCCTGGCGAGTTGACCTCTGCGTTTCCGTGGAACCTTTATATACTTCAATAACGTAATATAACCTAACCTAACCCAACCTAACATCTCGGCGGTAATATTTGAAAACATTCCTGGCGAGTTGGCATCTACGTCTCCGTGGGACCTTTATATACATCAATAACGTAATATAACCTAACCTAACCCAACCTAACATCTCGGCGGTAATATTTGACAACATTCCTGTCGAGTTGGCTTCTCCGTCCCCGTGGGACCTTTATATACATCAATAACGTAATATAACCTAACCTAACCCAACCTAACATCTCGGCGGTAATATGTGACGACATTCCTGGCGAGTTGGCCTCTACGTTTCCGTGTGATATTTATATACATCAATAACATAATATAAGCTAGCCTAAACCAACTAACATCTCCGCGGGAATATTTGAAAACATACCTGGCGAGTTGGCCTCTACGTCTCCGTGGGCACTTCATATACATCAATAACGAAAATATAACCTAACCTAAATCAACCTATCATCTCGGCGATAATAGTTGACAAGATTCCTGGCGAGTTGGCCTCTACGTCTCCGTGGGATCTTTATATACATCAATAACGTAATATAACATAACCTAACCCAATCTAGCATCTCGGCGGTAATATTTGACCATATTCCTGGCTTGTTGGCCTTTACGTCTCCGTGAGACCTTTATATACATCTATAACGTAATATAACCTAACCTAACCCAACCTAACATCTCGGCGGTAATATTTGAAAACAGTCCTGGCGAGTTGGCATCTACGTCTCCGTGGGACCTTTATATACATCAATAACGTAATATAACCTTACCGAACCCAACCTAACATCTCGGCGGTAATATTTGACAACATTCCTGGCGAGTTGGCTTCTCCGTCCCCGTGGGACCTTTATATACATCAATAACGTAATCTAACCTAACATAACCCAACCTAACATCTCGGCGGTAATATTTGACAACATTCCTGGCGAGTTGGCTTCTCCGTCCCCGTGGGACCTTTATATACATCAATAACGTAATATAACCTAACCTAACCCAACCTTACATCTCGGCGGTAATATTTGACGACATTCCTGGCGAGATGACCTCTACGTTTCCGTGGGACCTTTATATACTTCAATAACGTAATATAACCTAACCTAAATCAACCTAACATCTCGGCGGTAATATTTGAAAACATTCCTGGCGAGTTGGCATCTACGTCTCCGTGGGACCTTTATATACATCAATAACGTAATATAACCTAACCTAACCCAACCTAACATCTCGGCGGTAATATTTGACAACATTCCTGTCGAGTTGGCTTCTCCGTCCCCGTGGGACCTTTATATACATCAATAACGTAATATAACCTAACCTAACCCAACCTAACATCTCGGCGGTAATATGTGACGACATTCCTGGCGAGTTGGCCTCTACGTTTCCGTGTGATATTTATATACATCAATAACATAATATAAGCTAGCCTAAACCAACTAACATCTCCGCGGGAATATTTGAAAACATACCTGGCGAGTTGGCCTCTACGTCTCCGTGGGCACTTCATATACATCAATAACGAAAATATAACCTAACCTAAATCAACCTATCATCTCGGCGATAATAGTTGACAAGATTCCTGGCGAGTTAGCCTCTACGTCTCCGTGGGATCTTTATATACATCAATAACGTAATATAACATAACCTAACCCAATCTAGCATCTCGGCGGTAATATTTGACCATATTCCTGGCTTGTTGGCCTTTACGTCTCCGTGAGACCTTTATATACATCTATAACGTAATATAACCTAACCTAACCCAACCTAACATCTCGGCGGTAATATTTGAAAACAGTCCTGGCGAGTTGGCATCTACGTCTCCGTGGGACCTTTATATACATCAATAACGTAATATAACCTAACCTAACCCAACCTAACATCTCGGCGGTAATATTTGACAACATTCCTGGCGAGTTGGCTTCTCCGTCCCCGTGGGACCTTTATATACATCAATAACGTAATCTAACCTAACATAACCCAACCTAACATCTCGGCGGTAATATTTGACAACATTCCTGGCGAGTTGGCTTCTCCGTCCCCGTGGGACCTTTATATACATCAATAACGTAATATAACCTAACCTAACCCAACCTTACATCTCGGCGGTAATATTTGACGACATTCCTGGCGAGATGACCTCTACGTTTCCGTGGGACCTTTATATACTTCAATAACGTAATATAACCTAACCTAAATCAACCTATCACCTCGGCGATAATATTTGACAAGATTCCTGGCGAGTTGGCCTCTAGGTCTCCGTGGGATCTTTATATACATCAATAACGTAATATAACATAACCTAACCCAATCTAGCATCTCGGCGGTAATATTTGACCACATTCCTGGCTTGTTGGCCTCTACGTCTCCGTGAGACCTTTATATACATCTATAACGTAATATAACCTAACCTAACCCAACCTACAATCTCCGCGGTAATATTTGAAAACATTCCTGGCGAGTTGGCATCTACGTCTCCGTGGGACCTTTATATACATCAATAACGGAATATAACCTAACCTAACCCAACCTATCTTCTCGGCGGTAATATTTGACAACATTCCTGTCGAGTTGGCTTATCCGTCCCCGTGGGACCTTTATATACATCAATAACGTAATATAACCTAACCTAATCCAACCTAACATCTCGGCGGTAATATTTGACAACATTCCCGGCGAGTTGGCTTCTCCGTCTCCGTGGGACCTTTATATACATCAATAACGTAATATAACCTAACCTAACCCAATCTAACATCTCGGCGGTAATATTTGACCACATTCCTGGCTTGTTGGCCTCTACGTCTCCGTGAGAATTTATTATACATCTATAACGTAATATAACCTAACCTAACCCAACCTAACATCTCGGCGGTAATATTTGAAAACATTCCTGGCGAGTTGGCATCTACGTCTCCGTGGGACCTTTATATACATCAATAACGTAATATAACCTAACCTAACCCAACCTAACATCTCGGCGGTAATATTTGACAACATTCCTGTCGAGTTGGCTTCTCCGTCCCCGTGGGACCTTTATATACATCAATAACGTAATATAACCTAACCTAACCCAACCTAACATCTCGGCGGTAATATTTGACGACATTCCTGGCGAGTTGGCCTCTACGTTTCCGTGGGATATTTATATGCATCAATAACATAATATAAGCTAGCCTAACCCAACTAACATCTCCGCGGGAATATTTGAAAACATACCTGGCGAGTTGGCCTCTACGTCTCCGTGGGCACTTCATATACATCAATAACGAAAATATAACCTAACCTAAATCAACCTATCATCTCGGCGATAATATTTGACAAGATTCCTGGCGAGTTGGCCTCTACGTCTCCGTGGGATCTTTATATACATCAATAACGTAATATAACATAACCTAACCCAATCTAGCATCTCGGCGGTAATATTTGACCACATTCCTGGCTTGTTGGCCTTTACGTCTCCGTGAGACCTTTATATACATCTATAACGTAATATAACCTAACCTAACCCAACCTAACATCTCGGCGGTAATATTTGAAAACATTCCTGGCGAGTTGGCATCTACGTCTCCGTGGGACCTTTATATACATCAATAACGTAATACAACCTAACCTAACCCAACCTAACATCTCGGCGGTAATATTTGACAACATTCCTGGCGAGTTGGCTTCTCCGTCCCCGTGGGACCTTTATATACATCAATAACGTAATCTAACCTAACATAACCCAACCTAACATCTCGGCGGTAATATTTGACAACATTCCTGGCGAGTTGGCTTCTCCGTCCCCGTGGGACCTTTATATACATCAATAACGTAATATAACCTAACCTAACCCAACCTATCTTTTCGGCGGTAATATTTGACGACATTCCTGGCGAGTTGACCTCTGCGTTTCCGTGGAACCTTTATATACTTCAATAACGTAATATAACCTAACCTAACCCAACCTAACATCTCGGCGGTAATATTTGAAAACATTCCTGGCGAGTTGGCATCTACGTCTCCGTGGGACCTTTATATACATCAATAACGTAATATAACCTAACCTAACCCAACCTAACATCTCGGCGGTAATATTTGACAACATTCCTGTCGAGTTCACTTCTCCGTCCCCGTGGGACCTTTATATACATCAATAACGTAATATAACCTAACCTAACCCAACCTAACATCTCGGCGGTAATATTTGACGACATTCCTGGCGAGTTGGCCTCTACGTTTCCGTGTGATATTTATATACATCAATAACATAATATAAGCTAGCCTAAACCAACTAACATCTCCGCGGGAATATTTGAAAACATACCTGGCGAGTTGGCCTCTACGTCTCCGTGGGCACTTCATATACATCAATAACGAAAATATAACCTAACCTAAATCAACCTATCATCTCGGCGATAATAGTTGACAAGATTCCTGGCCAGTTGGCCTCTACGTCTCCGTGGGATCTTTATATACATCAATAACGTAATATAACATAACCTAACCCAATCTAGCATCTCGGCGGTAATATTTGACCATATTCCTGGCTTGTTGGCCTTTACGTCTCCGTGAGACCTTTATATACATCTATAACGTAATATAACCTAACCTAACCCAACCTAACATCTCGGCGGTAATATTTGAAAACATTCCTGGCGAGTTGGCATCTACGTCTCCGTGGGACCTTTATATACATCAATAACGTAATATAACCTAACCTAACCCAACCTAACATCTCGGCGGTAATATTTGACAACATTCCTGGCGAGTTGGCTTCTCCGTCCCCGTGGGACCTTTATATACATCAATAACGTAATCTAACCTAACATAACCCAACCTAACATCTCGGCGGTAATATTTGACAACATTCCTGGCGAGTTGGCTTCTCCGTCCCCGTGGGACCTTTATATACATCAATAACGTAATATAACCTAACCTAACCCAACCTTACATCTCGGCGGTAATATTTGACGACATTCCTGGCGAGTTGACCTCTACGTTTCCGTGGGACCTTTATATACTTCAATAACGTAATATAACCTAACCTAAATCAACCTATCATCTCGGCGATAATATTTGACAAGATTCCTGGCGAGTTGGCCTCTAGGTCTCCGTGGGATCTTTATATACATCAATAACGTAATATAACATAACCTAACCCAATCTAGCATCTCGGCGGTAATATTTGACCACATTCCTGGCTTGTTGGCCTCTACGTCTCCGTGAGAATTTATTATACATCAATAACGTAATATAACCTAACCTAATCCAACCTAACATCTCGGCGGTAATATTTGACAACATTCCCGGCGAGTTGGCTTCTCCGTCTCCGTGGGACCTTTATATACATCAATAACGTAATATAACCTAACCTAACCCAACCTAACATCTCGGCGGTAATATTTGACGACATTCCTGGCGAGTTGGCCTCTACGTTTCCGTGGGATATTTATATGCATCAATAACATAATATAAGCTAGCCTAACCCAACTAACATCTCCGCGGGAATATTTGACAACATACCTGGCGAGTTGGCCTCTACGTCTCCGTGGGCCCTTCATATACATCAATAACAAAAATATAACCTAACCTAAATCAACCTATCATCTCGGCGATAATATTTGACAAGATTCCTGGCGAGTTGGCCTCTACGTCTCCGTGGGATCTTTATATACATCAATAACGTAGTATAACATAACCTAACCCAATCTAACGTCTCGGCGGTAATGTTTGACGACATTCCTGGCGAGTTGGCCTCTACGTTTCCGTGGGACCTTTATATACTTCAGTAACGTAATATAACCTAACCTAACCCAACCTAACATCTCGGCGGTAATATTTGACAACATTCCTGGCGAGTTGGCTTCTCCGTCCCCGTGGGACCTTTATATACATCAATAACGTAATCTAACCTAACATAACCCAACCTAACATCTCGGCGGTAATATTTGACAACATTCCTTGCGAGTTGGCTTCTCCGTCCCCGTGGGACCTTTATATACATCAATAACGTAATATAACCTAACCTAACCCAACCTAACATCTCGGCGGTAATATTTGACGACATTCCTGGCGAGTTGGCCTCTACGTTTCCGTGTGATATTTATATACATCAATAACATAATATAAGCTAGCCCAACCCAACTAACATCTCCGCGGGAATATTTGAAAACATACCTGGCGAGTTGGCCTCTACGTCTCCGTGGGCACTTCATATACATCAATAACGAAAATATAACCTAACCTAAATCAACCTATCATCTCGGCGATAATATTTGACAAGATTCCTGGCGAGTTGGCCTCTAGGTCTCCGTGGGATCTTTATATACATCAATAACGTAATATAACATAACCTAACCCAATCTAGCATCTCGGCGGTAATATTTGACCACATTCCTGGCTTGTTGGCCTCTACGTCTCCGTGAGACCTTTATATACATCTATAACGTAATATAACCTAACCTAACCCAACCTACAATCTCGGCGGTAATATATGAAAACATTCCTGGCGAGTTGGCATCTACGTCTCCGTGGGACCTTTATATACATCAATAACGGAATATAACCTAACCTAACCCAACCTATCTTCTCGGCGGTAATATTTGACAACATTCCTGTCGAGTTGGCTTCTCCGTCCCCGTGGGACCTTTATATACATCAATAACGTAATATAACCTAACCTAATCCAACCTAACATCTCGGCGGTAATATTTGACAACATTCCCGGCGAGTTGGCTTCTCCGTCTCCGTGGGACCTTTATATACATCAATAACGTAATATAACCTAACCTAACCCAATCTAACATCTCGGCGGTAATATTTGACCACATTCCTGGCTTGTTGGCCTCTACGTCTCCGTGAGAATTTATTATACATCAATAACGTAATATAACCTAACCTAATCCAACCTAACATCTCGGCGGTAATATTTGACAACATACCTGGCGAGTTGGCCTCTACGTCTCCGTGGGCCCTTCATATACATCAATAACAAAAATATAACCTAACCTAAATCAACCTATCATCTCGGCGATAATATTTGACAAGATTCCTGGCGAGTTGGCCTCTACGTCTCCGTGGGATCTTTATATACATCAATAACGTAGTATAACATAACCTAACCCAATCTAACGTCTCGGCGGTAATGTTTGACGACATTCCTGGCGAGTTGGCCTCTACGTTTCCGTGGGACCTTTATATACTTCAGTAACGTAATATAACCTAACCTAACCCAACCTAACATCTCGGCGGTAATATTTGACAACATTCCTGGCGAGTTGGCTTCTCCGTCCCCGTGGGACCTTTATATACATCAATAACGTAATCTAACCTAACATAACCCAACCTAACATCTCGGCGGTAATATTTGACAACATTCCTTGCGAGTTGGCTTCTCCGTCCCCGTGGGACCTTTATATACATCAATAACGTAATATAACCTAACCTAACCCAACCTAACATCTCGGCGGTAATATTTGACGACATTCCTGGCGAGTTGGCCTCTACGTTTCCGTGTGATATTTATATACATCAATAACATAATATAAGCTAGCCTAACCCAACTAACATCTCCGCGGGAATATTTGAAAACATACCTGGCGAGTTGGCCTCTACGTCTCCGTGGGCACTTCATATACATCAATAACGAAAATATAACCTAACCTAAATCAACCTATCATCTCGGCGATAATATTTGACAAGATTCCTGGCGAGTTGGCCTCTACGTCTCCGTGGGATCTTTATATACATCAATAACGTAATATAACATAACCTAACCCAATCTAGCATCTCGGCGGTAATATTTGACCACATTCCTGGCTTGTGGGCCTTTACGTCTCCGTGAGGCCTTTATATACATCTATAACGTAATATAACCTAACCTACACCAACCTAACATCTCGGCGGTAATATTTGAAAACATTCCTGGCGAGTTGGCATCTACGTCTCCGTGAGACCTTTATATACATCAATAACGTAATATAACCTAACCTAACCCAACCTAACATCTCGGCGGTAATATTTGACAACATTCCTGGCGAGTTGGCTTCTCCGTCCCCGTGGGACCTTTATATACATCAATAACGTAATCTAACCTAACATAACGCAACCTTACATCTCGGCGGTAATATTTGACGACATTCCTGGCGAGTTGACCTCTACGTTTCCGTGGGACCTTTATATACTTCAATAACGTAATATAACCTAACCTAAATCAACCTATCATCTCGGCGATAATATTTGACAAGATTCCTGGCGAGTTGGCCTCTAGGTCTCCGTGGGATCTTTATATACATCAATAACGTAATATAACATAACCTAACCCAATCTAGCATCTCGGCGGTAATATTTGACCACATTCCTGGCTTGTTGGCCTCTACGTCTCCGTGAGACCTTTATATACATCTATAACGTAATATAACCTAACCTAACCCAACCTACAATCTCGGCGGTAATATTTGAAAACATTCCTGGCGAGTTGGCATCTACGTCTCCGTGGGACCTTTATATACATCAATAACGGAATATAACCTAACCTAACCCAACCTATCTTCTCGGCGGTAATATTTGACAACATTCCTGTCGAGTTGGCTTCTCCGTCCCCGTGGGACCTTTATATACATCAATAACGTAATATAACCTAACCTAATCCAACCTAACATCTCGGCGGTAATATTTGACAACATTCCCGGCGAGTTGGCTTCTCCGTCTCCGTGGGACCTTTATATACATCAATAACGTAATATAACATAACCTAACCCAATCTAACATCTCGGCGGTAATATTTGACCACATTCCTGGCTTGTTGGCCTCTACGTCTCCGTGAGAATTTATTATACATCTATAACGTAATATAACCTAACCTAACCCAACCTAACATCTCGGCGGTAATATTTGAAAACATTCCTGGCGAGTTGGCATCTACGTCTCCGTGGGACCTTTATATACATCAATAACGTAATATAACCTAACCTAACCCAACCTAACATCTCGGCGGTAATATTTGACAACATTCCTGTCGAGTTGGCTTCTCCGTCCCCGTGGGACCTTTATATACATCAATAACGTAATATAACCTAACCTAACCCAACCTAACATCTCGGCCGTAATATTTGACGACATTCCTGGCGAGTTGGCCTCTGCGTTTCCGTGGGATATTTATATGCATCAATAACATAATATAAGCTAGCCTAACCCAACTAACATCTCCGCGGGAATATTTGACAACATTCCTGGCGAGTTGGCCTCTACGTCTCCGTGGGCCCTTCATATACATCAATAACAAAAATATAACCTAACCTAAATCAACCTATCATCTCGGCGATAATATTTGACAAGATTCCTGGCGAGTTGGCCTCTACGTCTCCGTGGGATCTTTATATACATCAATAACGTAATATAACATAACCTAACCTAATCTAACGTCTCGGCGGTAATGTTTGACGACATTCCTGGCGAGTTGGCCTCTACGTTTCCGTGGGACCTTTATATACTTCAATAACGTAATATAACCTAACCTAACCCAACCTAACATCTCGGCGGTGATATTTGACAAGATTCCTGGCGAGTTGGCCTCTACGCCTCCGTGGGATCTTTATATACATCAATAACCTAATATAACATAACCTAACCCAACCTAACATCTCGGCGATAATATTTGACAAGATTCCTGGCGAGTTGGCCTCTACGTCTCCGTGGGATCTTTATATACATCAATAACGTAATATAACATAACCTAACCCAATCTAACATCTCCGCGGGAATATTTGAAAACATACCTGGCGAGTTGGCCTCTACGTCTCCGTGGGCACTTCATATACATCAATAACGAAAATATAACCTAACCTAAATCAACCTATCATCTCGGCGATAATATTTGACAAGATTCCTGGCGAGTTGGCCTCTACGTCTCCGTGGGATCTTTATATACATCAATAACGTAATATAACATAACCTAACCCAATCTAGCATCTCGGCGGTAATATTTGACCACATTCCTGGCTTGTTGGCCTTTACGTCTCCGTGAGACCTTTATATACATCTATAACGTAATATAACCTAACCTACACCAACCTAACATCTCGGCGGTAATATTTGAAAACATTCCTGGCGAGTTGGCATCTACGTCTCCGTGGGACCTTTATATACATCAATAACGTAATATAACCTAACCTAACCCAACCTAACATCTCGGCGGTAATATTTGACAACATTCCTGGCGAGTTGGCTTCTCCGTCCCCGTGGGACCTTTATATACAT
The DNA here is from genome assembly GCA_963969225.1 of Xylocopa violacea. Taxonomy (NCBI): domain Eukaryota; kingdom Metazoa; phylum Arthropoda; class Insecta; order Hymenoptera; family Apidae; genus Xylocopa; species Xylocopa violacea. Next base: position 2,423,834 of record CAXAJV010000078.1, read on the forward strand.
CAATAACGTAATCTAACCTAACATAACCCAACCTAACATCTCGGCGGTAATATTTGACAACATTCCTGGCGAGTTGGCTTCTCCGTCCCCGTGGGACCTTTATATACATCAATAACGTAATATAACCTAACCTAATCCAACCTAACATCTCGGCGGTAATATTTGACAACATTCCCGGCGAGTTGGCTTCTCCATCTCCGTGGGACCTTTATATACATCAATAACGTAATATAACCTAACCTAACCCAATCTAACATCTCGGCGGTAATATTCGACCACATTCCTGGCTTGTTGGCCTCTACGTCTCCGTGAGAATTTATTATACATCTATAACGTAATATAACCTAACCTAACCCAACCTAACATCTCGGCGGTAATATTTGAAAACATTCCTGGCGAGTTGGCATCTACGTCTCCGTGGGACCCTTATATACATCAATAACGTAATATAACCTAACCTAACCCAACCTAACATCTCGGCGGTAATATTTGACAACATTCCTGTCGAGTTGGCTTCTCCGTCCCCGTGGGACCTTTATATACATAAATAACGTAATATAACCTAACCTAACCCAACCTAACATCTCGGCGGTAATATTTGACGACATTCCTGGCGAGTTGGCCTCTACGTTTCCGTGGGATATTTATATGCATCAATAACATAATATAAGCTAGCCTAACCCAACTAACATCTCCGCGGGAATATTTGACAACATACCTAGCGAGTTGGCCTCTACGTCTCCGTGGGCCCTTCATATACATCAATAACAAAAATATAACCTAACCTAAATCAACCTATCATCTCGGCGATAATATTTGACAAGATTCCTGGCGAGTTGGCCTCTACGTCTCCGTGGGATCTTTATATACATCAATAACGTAATATAACATAACCTAACCCAATCTAACGTCTCGGCGGTAATGTTTGACGACATTCCTGGCGAGTTGGCCTCTACGTTTCCGTGGGACCTTTATATACTTCAATAACGTAATATAACCTAACCTAACCCAACCTAACATCTCCGCGGTGATATTTGACAAGATTCCTGGCGAGTTGGCCTCTACGTCTCCGTGGGATCTTTATATACATCAATAACGTAATATAACATAACCTAACCCAACCTAACATCTCGGCGGTAATATTTGACGACATTCCTGGCGAGTTGGCCTCTACGTTTCCGTGTGATATTTATATACATCAATAACATAATATAAGCTAGCCTAACCCAACTAACATCTCCGCGGGAATATTTGACAACATACCTGGCGAGTTGGCATCTACGTCTCAGTGGGCCCTTCATATACATCAATAACAAAAATATAACCTAACCTAAATCAACCTATCATCTCGGCGATAATATTTGACAAGATTCCTGGCGAGTTGGCCTCTACGTCTCCGTGGGATCTTTATATACATCAATAACGTAATATAACATAACCTAGCCCAACCTAACATCTCGGCGGTAATATTTGAAAACATTCCTGGCGAGTTGGCATCTACGTCTCCGTGGGACCTTTATATACATCAATAACGTAATATAACCTAACCTAACCCAACCTACCACCTCTGCGGTAATATTTGACAACATTACCGGCGAGTTGGCTTCTCCGTCTCCGTGGGACTTTTATATACATCTATAACGTAATATAACCTAACCTAACCCAACCTAACATCTCGGCGGTAATATTTGAAAACATTCCTGGCGAGCTGGCATCTACGTCTCCATGGGACCTTTATATATATCAATAACGGAATATAACCTAACCTAACCCAACCTAACATCTCGGCGGTAATATTTGACAACATTCTTGTCGAGTTGGCTTCTCCGTCCCCGTGGGACCTTTATATACATCAATAACGTAATATAACCTAACCTAATCCAACCTAACATCTCGGCGGTAATATTTGACAACATTCCCGGCGAGTTGGCTTCTCCGTCTCCGTGGGACCTTTATATACATCAATAACGTAATATAACCTAACCTAACCCAACCTAACATCTCGGCGGTAATATTTGAAAACATTCCTGGCGAGTTGGCATCTACGTCTCCGTGGGACCTTTTTATACATCAATAACGTAATATAACCTAACCTAACCCAACTTAACATCTCGGCGGTTATATTTCACAACATTCCTGGCGAGTTGGCCTCTACGTCTCCGTGGGCCCTTCATATACATCAATAACGTAATATAACCTAACCTAATCCAACTTAACATGTCGGCGGTAATATTTGACGACATTCCTGGCGAGTTGGCCTCTACGTTTCCGTGGGACCTTTATATACTTCAATAACGTAATATAACCTAACCTAACCCAAGCTAACATCTCGGCGGTAATATTTGACGACATTCCTGGCGAGTTGGCCTCTACGTTTCCGTGGGACCTTTATATACTTCAATAACGTAATATAACCTAACCTAACCCAATCTAACATCTCGGCGGTAATATTTGACAACATTCCTGGCGAGTTGGCCTCTACGTCTCCGTTTGACCTTCATATACATCATAACGTAATCTAACCTAACATAACCCAACCTAACATCTCGGCGGTAATATTTGACAACATTCCTGGCGAGTTGGCTTCTCCGTCCCCGTGGGCCCTTCATATACATCAATAACAAAAATATAACCTAACCTAAATCAACCTATCATCTCGGCGATAATATTTGACAAGATTCCTGGCGAGTTGGCCTCTACGTCTCCGTGGGATCTTTATATACATCAATAACGTAATATAACATAACCTAACCCAATCTAACATCTCGGCGGTAATGTTTAACGACATTCCTGGCGAGTTGGCCTCTACGTTTCCGTGGGACCTTTATATACTTCAATAACGTAATATAACTTAACCTAACCCAACCTAACATCTCGGCGGTAATATTTGACAAGATTCCTGGCGAGTTGGCCTCTACGTCTCCGTGGGATCTTTATATACATCAATAACGTAATATAACATAACCTAACGCAATCTAGCATCTCCGCGGTAATATTTGACCACATTCCTGGCTTGTTGGCCTCTACGTCTCCGTGAGACCTTTATATACATCTATAACGTAATGTAACCTAACCTAACCCAACCTAACATCTCGGCGGTAATATTTGACAACATTCCTGGCGAGTTGGCCTCTACGTCTCCGTTTGACCTTCATATACATCATAACGTAATCTAACCTAACATAACCCAACCTAACATCTCGGCGGTAATATTTGACAACATTCCTGGCGAGTTAGCTTCTCCGTCCCCGTGGGCCCTTCATATACATCAATAACAAAAATATAACCTAACCTAAATCAACCTATCATCTCGGCGATAATATTTGACAAGATTCCTGGCGAGTTGGCTTCTACGTCTCCGTGGGATCTTTATATACATCAATAACGTAATATAACATAACCTAACCCAATCTAACATCTCGGCGGTAATGTTTAACGACATTCCTGGCGAGTTGGCCTCTACGTTTCCGTGGGACCTTTATATACTTCAATAACGTAATATAACTTAACCTAACCCAACCTAACATCTCGGCGGTAATATTTGACAAGATTCCTGGCGAGTTGGCCTCTACGTCTCCGTGGGATCTTTATATACATCAATAACGTAATATAACATAACCTAACGCAATCTAGCATCTCGGCGGTAATATTTGACCACATTCCTGGCTTGTTGGCCTCTACGTCTCCGTGAGACCTTTATATACATCTATAACGTAATGTAACCTAACCTAACCCAACCTAACATCTCGGCGGTAATATTTGAAAACATTCCTGGCGAGCTGGCATCTACGTCTCCATGGGACCTTTATATACATCAATAACGGAATATAACCTAACCTAACCCAACCTAACTTCTCGGCGGTAATATTTTACAACATTCCTGTCGAGTTGGCTTCTCCGTCCCCGTGGGACCTTTATATACATCAATAACGTAATATAACCTAACCTAACCCAATCTAACATCTCGGCGGTAATATTTGACAACATTCCTGGCGAGTTGGCCTCTACGTCTCCGTTTGACCTTCATATACATCATAACGTAATCTAACCTAACATAACCCAACCTAACATCTCGGCGGTAATATTTGACAACATTCCTGGCGAGTTGGCTTCTCCGTCCCCGTGGGCCCTTCATATACATCAATAACAAAAATATAACCTAACCTAAATCAACCAATCATCTCGGCGATAATATTTGACAAGATTCCTGGCGAGTTGTCCTCTACGTCTCCGTGGGATCTTTATATACATCAATAACGTAATATAACATAACCTAACCCAATCTAACATCTCGGCGGTAATGTTTAACGACATTCCTGGCGAGTTGGCCTCTACGTTTCCGTGGGACCTTTATATACTTCAATAACGTAATATAACTTAACCTAACCCAACCTAACATCTCGGCGGTAATATTTGACAACATTCCTGTCGAGTTGGCTTCTCCGTCCCCGTGGGACCTTTATATACATCAATAACGTAATATAACCTAACCTAATCCAACCTAACATCTCGGCGGTAATATTTGACAACATTCCCGGCGAGTTGGCTTCTCCGTCTCCGTGGGACCTTTATATACATCAATAACGTAATATAACCTAACCTAACCCAACCTAACATCTCGGCGGTAATATTTGAAAACATTCCTGGCGAGTTGGCATCTACGTCTCCGTGGGACCTTTTTATACATCAATAACGTAATATAACCTAACCTAACCCAACTTAACATCTCGGCGGTTATATTTCACAACATTCCTGGCGAGTTGGCCTCTACGTCTCCGTGGGCCCTTCATATACATCAATAACGTAATATAACCTAACCTAATCCAACTTAACATGTCGGCGGTAATATTTGACGACATTCCTGGCGAGTTGGCCTCTACGTTTCCGTGGGACCTTTATATACTTCAATAACGTAATATAACCTAACCTAACCCAAGCTAACATCTCGGCGGTAATATTTGACGACATTCCTGGCGAGTTGGCCTCTACGTTTCCGTGGGACCTTTATATACTTCAATAACGTAATATAACCTAACCTAACCCAATCTAACATCTCGGCGGTAATATTTGACAACATTCCTGGCGAGTTGGCCTCTACGTCTCCGTTTGACCTTCATATACATCATAACGTAATCTAACCTAACATAACCCAACCTAACATCTCGGCGGTAATATTTGACAACATTCCTGGCGAGTTGGCTTCTCCGTCCCCGTGGGCCCTTCATATACATCAATAACAAAAATATAACCTAACCTAAATCAACCTATCATCTCGGCGATAATATTTGACAAGATTCCTGGCGAGTTGGCCTCTACGTCTCCGTGGGATCTTTATATACATCAATAACGTAATATAACATAACCTAACCCAATCTAACATCTCGGCGGTAATGTTTAACGACATTCCTGGCGAGTTGGCCTCTACGTTTCCGTGGGACCTTTATATACTTCAATAACGTAATATAACTTAACCTAACCCAACCTAACATCTCGGCGGTAATATTTGACAAGATTCCTGGCGAGTTGGCCTCTACGTCTCCGTGGGATCTTTATATACATCAATAACGTAATATAACATAACCTAACGCAATCTAGCATCTCCGCGGTAATATTTGACCACATTCCTGGCTTGTTGGCCTCTACGTCTCCGTGAGACCTTTATATACATCTATAACGTAATGTAACCTAACCTAACCCAACCTAACATCTCGGCGGTAATATTTGACAACATTCCTGGCGAGTTGGCCTCTACGTCTCCGTTTGACCTTCATATACATCATAACGTAATCTAACCTAACATAACCCAACCTAACATCTCGGCGGTAATATTTGACAACATTCCTGGCGAGTTAGCTTCTCCGTCCCCGTGGGCCCTTCATATACATCAATAACAAAAATATAACCTAACCTAAATCAACCTATCATCTCGGCGATAATATTTGACAAGATTCCTGGCGAGTTGGCTTCTACGTCTCCGTGGGATCTTTATATACATCAATAACGTAATATAACATAACCTAACCCAATCTAACATCTCGGCGGTAATGTTTAACGACATTCCTGGCGAGTTGGCCTCTACGTTTCCGTGGGACCTTTATATACTTCAATAACGTAATATAACTTAACCTAACCCAACCTAACATCTCGGCGGTAATATTTGACAAGATTCCTGGCGAGTTGGCCTCTACGTCTCCGTGGGATCTTTATATACATCAATAACGTAATATAACATAACCTAACGCAATCTAGCATCTCGGCGGTAATATTTGACCACATTCCTGGCTTGTTGGCCTCTACGTCTCCGTGAGACCTTTATATACATCTATAACGTAATGTAACCTAACCTAACCCAACCTAACATCTCGGCGGTAATATTTGAAAACATTCCTGGCGAGCTGGCATCTACGTCTCCATGGGACCTTTATATACATCAATAACGGAATATAACCTAACCTAACCCAACCTAACTTCTCGGCGGTAATATTTTACAACATTCCTGTCGAGTTGGCTTCTCCGTCCCCGTGGGACCTTTATATACATCAATAACGTAATATAACCTAACCTAACCCAATCTAACATCTCGGCGGTAATATTTGACAACATTCCTGGCGAGTTGGCCTCTACGTCTCCGTTTGACCTTCATATACATCATAACGTAATCTAACCTAACATAACCCAACCTAACATCTCGGCGGTAATATTTGACAACATTCCTGGCGAGTTGGCTTCTCCGTCCCCGTGGGCCCTTCATATACATCAATAACAAAAATATAACCTAACCTAAATCAACCAATCATCTCGGCGATAATATTTGACAAGATTCCTGGCGAGTTGTCCTCTACGTCTCCGTGGGATCTTTATATACATCAATAACGTAATATAACATAACCTAACCCAATCTAACATCTCGGCGGTAATGTTTAACGACATTCCTGGCGAGTTGGCCTCTACGTTTCCGTGGGACCTTTATATACTTCAATAACGTAATATAACTTAACCTAACCCAACCTAACATCTCGGCGGTAATATTTGACAAGATTCCTGGCGAGTTGGCCTCTACGTCTCCGTGGGATCTTTATATACATCAATAACGTAATATAACATAACCTAACGCAATCTAGCATCTCGGCGGTAATATTTGACCACATTCCTGGCTTGTTGGCCTCTACGTCTCCGTGAGACCTTTATATACATCTATAACGTAATGTAACCTAACCTAACCCAACCTAACATCTCGGCGGTAATATTTGAAAACATTCCTGGCGAGCTGGCATCTACGTCTCCATGGGACCTTTATATACATCAATAACGGAATATAACCTAACCTAACCCAACCTAACATCTCGGCGGTAATATTTGACAACATTCCTGTCGAGTTGGCTTCTCCGTCCCCGTGGGACCTTTATATACATCAATAACGTAATATAACCTAACCTAATCCAACCTAACATCTCGGCGGTAATATTTGACAACATTCCCGGCGAGTTGGCTTCTCCGTCTCCGTGGGACCTTTATATACATCAATAACGTAATATAACCTAACCTAACCCAACCTAACATCTCGGCGGTAATATTTGACAAGATTCCTGGCGAGTTGGCCTCTACGTCTCCGTGGGATCTTTATATACATCAATAACGTAATATAACATAACCTAACCCAATCTAGCATCTCGGCGGTAATATTTGACCACATTCCTGGCTTGTTGGCCTCTAGGTCTCCGTGAGACCTTTATATACATGTATAACGTAATACAACCTAACCTAACCCAACCTAACATCTCGGCGGTAATATTTGAAAACATTCCTGTCGAGTTGGCATCTACGTCTCCGTGGGACCTTTATATACATCAATAACGGAATATAACCTAACCTAACCCAACCTAACATCTCGGCGGTAATATTTGACAACATTCCTGTCGAGTTGGCTTCTCCGTCCCCGTGGGACCTTTATATACATCAATAACGTAATATAACCTAACCTAATCCAACCTAACATCTCGGCGGTAATATTTGACAACATTCCCGGCGAGTTGGCTTCTCCGTCTCCGTGGGACCTTTATATACATCAATGGCGTAATATAACCTAACCTAACCCAACCTATCTTCTCGGCGGTAATATTTCACAACATTCCTGGCGAGTTGGCCTCTACGTCTCCGTGGGATCTTTATATATATCAATAACGTAATATAACATAACCTAACCCAATCTGACATCTCGGCGGTAATATTTGACATCATTCCTGGCGAGTTGGCCTCTACGTCTCCGTGGGACCTTTATATACATCAATAACGTAATATAACCTAACCTAACCCAACCTACCACCTCTGCGGTAATATTTGACAACATTCCCGGCGAGTTGGCTTCTCCGTCTCCGTGGGACCTTTATATACATCAATAACTTAATATAACCTAACCTAACCCAATCTAACATCTCGGCGGTAATATTTGACCACATTCCTGGCTTGTTGGCCTCTACGTCTCCGTGAGAACTTATTATACATCTATAACGTAATATAACCTAACCTAACCCAACCTAACATCTCGGCGGTAATATTTGACAACATTCCTGTCGAGTTGGCTTCTCCGTCCCCGTGGGACCTTTATATACATCAATAACGTAATATAACCTAACCTAACCCAACCTAACATCTCGGCGGTAATATTTGACGACATTCCTGGCGAGTTGGCCTCTGCGTTTCCGTGGGATATTTATATGCATCAATAACATAATATAAGCTAGCCTAACCCAACTAACATCTCCGCGGGAATATTTGACAACATACCTGGCGAGTTGGCCTCTACGTCTCCGTGGGCCCTTCATATACATCAATAACAAAAATATAACCTAACCTAAATCAACCTATCATCTCGGCGATAATATTTGACAAGATTCCTGGCGAGTTGGCCTCTACGTCTCCGTGGGATCTTTATATACATCAATAACGTAATATAACATAACCTAACCTAATCTAACGTCTCGGCGGTAATGTTTGACGACATTCCTGGCGAGTTGGCCTCTACGTCTCCGTGGGATCTTTATATACATCAATAACGTAATATAACATAACCTAACCCAACCTAACATCTCGGCGATAATATTTGACAAGATTCCTGGCGAGTTGGCCTCTACGTCTCCGTGGGACCTTTATATACATCAATAACGTAATCTAACCTAACATAACCCAACCTAACATCTCGGCGGTAATATTTGACAACATTCCTGGCGAGTTGGCTTCTCCGTCCCCGTGGGACCTTTATATACATCAATAACGTAATATAACCTAACCTAATCCAACCTAACATCTCGGCGGTAATATTTGACAACATTCCCGGCGAGTTGGCTTCTCCGTCTCCGTGGGACCTTTATATACATCAATAACGTAATATAACCTAACCTAACCCAATCTAACATCTCGGCGGTAATATTTGACCACATTCCTGGCTTGTTGGCCTCTACGTCTCCGTGAGAATTTATTATACATCTATAACGTAATATAACCTAACCTAACCCAACCTAACATCTCGGCGGTAATATTTGAATACATTCCTGGCGAGTTGGCATCTACGTCTCCGTGGGACCTTTATATACATCAATAACGTAATATAACCTAACCTAACCCAACCTAACATCTCGGCGGTAATATTTGACAACATTCCTGTCGAGTTGGCTTCTCCGTCCCCGTGGGACCTTTATATACATCAATAACGTAATATAACCTAACCTAACCCAACCTAACATCTCGGCGGTAATATTTGACGACATTCCTGGCGAGTTGGCCTCTACGTTTCCGTGGGATATTTATATGCATCAATAACGTAATATAACATAACCTAACCCAACCTAACATCTCGGCGGTAATATTTGAAAACATTCCTGGCGAGTTGGCATCTACGTCTCCGTGGGACCTTTATATACATCAATAACGTAATATAACCTAACCTAACCCAACCTAACATCTCGGCGATAATATTTGACAAGATTCCTGGCGAGTTGGCCTCTAGGTCTCCGTGGGATCTTTATATACATCAATAACGTAATATAACATAACCTAACCCAATCTAGCATCTCGGCGGTAATATTTGACCACATTCCTGGCTTGTTGGCCTCTACGTCTCCGTGAGACCTTTATATACATCTATAACGAAATATAACCTAACCTAACCCAACCTACAATCTCGGCGGTAATATTTGACAACATTCCTGGCGAGTTGGCTTCTCCGTCCCCGTGGGCCCTTCATATACATCAATAACAAAAATATAACCTAACCTAAATCAACCTATCATCTCGGCGATAATATTTGACAAGATTCCTGGCGAGTTGGCCTCTACGTCTCCGTGGGATCTTTATATACATCAATAACGTAATATAACATAACCTAACCCAACCTAACATCTCGGCGGTAATATTTGACAAGATTCCTGGCGAGTTGGCCTCTACGTCTCCGTGGGATCTTTATATACATCAATAACGTAATATAACATAACCTAACGCAATCTAGCATCTCGGCGGTAATATTTGACCACATTCCTGGCTTGTTGGCCTCTACGTCTCCGTGAGACCTTTATATACATCTATAACGTAATGTAACCTAACCTAACCCAACCTAACATCTCGGCGGTAATATTTGAAAACATTCCTGGCGAGCTGGCATCTACGTCTCCATGGGACCTTTATATACATCAATAACGGCATATAACCTAACCTAACCCAACCTAACATCTCGGCGGTAATATTTTACAACATTCCTGTCGAGTTGGCTTCTCCGTCCCCGTGGGACCTTTATATACATCAATAACGTAATATAACCTAACCTAACCCAATCTAACATCTCGGCGGTAATATTTGACAACATTCCTGGCGAGTTGGCCTCTACGTCTCCGTTTGACCTTCATATACATCATAACGTAATCTAACCTAACATAACCCAGCCTAACATCTCGGCGGTAATATTTGACAACATTCCTGGCGAGTTGGCTTCTCCGTCCCCGTGGGCCCTTCATATACATCAATAACAAAAATATAACCTGACCTAAATCAACCAATCATCTCGGCGATAATATTTGACAAGATTCCTGGCGAGTTGTCCTCTACGTCTCCGTGGGATCTTTATATACATCAATAACGTAATATAACATAACCTAACCCAATCTAACATCTCGGCGGTAATGTTTAACGACATTCCTGGCGAGTTGGCCTCTACGTTTCCGTGGGACCTTTATATACTTCAATAACGTAATATAACTTAACCTAACCCAACCTAACATCTCGGCGGTAATATTTGACAAGATTCCTGGCGAGTTGGCCTCTACGTCTCCGTGGGATCTTTATATACATCAATAACGTAATATAACATAACCTAACGCAATCTAGCATCTCGGCGGTAATATTTGACCACATTCCTGGCTTGTTGGCCTCTACGTCTCCGTGAGACCTTTATATACATCTATAACGTAATGTAACCTAACCTAACCCAACCTAACATCTCGGCGGTAATATTTGAAAACATTCCTGGCGAGCTGGCATCTACGTCTCCATGGGACCTTTATATACATCAATAACGGAATATAACCTAACCTAACCCAACCTAAAATCTCGGCGGTAATATTTGACAACATTCCTGTCGAGTTGGCTTCTCCGTCCCCGTGGGACCTTTATATACATCAATAACGTAATATAACCTAACCTAATCCAACCTAACATCTCGGCGGTAATATTTGACAACATTCCCGGCGAGTTGGCTTCTCCGTCTCCGTGGGACCTTTATATACATCAATAACGTAATATAACCTAACCTAACCCAACCTAACATCTCGGCGGTAATATTTGACAAGATTCCTGGCGAGTTGGCCTCTACGTCTCCGTGGGATCTTTATATACATCAATAACGTAATATAACATAACCTAACCCAATCTAGCATCTCGGCGGTAATATTTGACCACATTCCTGGCTTGTTGGCCTCTAGGTCTCCGTGAGACCTTTATATACATGTATAACGTAATATAACCTAACCTAACCCAACCTAACATCTCGGCGGTAATATTTGAAAACATTCCTGTCGAGTTGGCATCTACGTCTCCGTGGGACCTTTATATACATCAATAACGGAATATAACCTAACCTAACCCAACCTAACATCTCGGCGGTAATATTTGACAACATTCCTGTCGAGTTGGCTTCTCCGTCCCCGTGGGACCTTTATATACATCAATAACGTAATATAACCTAACCTAATCCAACCTAACATCTCGGCGGTAATATTTGACAACATTCCCGGCGAGTTGGCTTCTCCGTCTCCGTGGGACCTTTATATACATCAATAGCGTAATATAACCTAACCTAACCCAACCTATCTTCTCGGCGGTAATATTTCACAACATTCCTGGCGAGTTGGCCTCTACGTCTCCGTGGGATCTTTATATATATCAATAACGTAATATAACATAACCTAACCCAATCTGACATCTCGGCGGTAATATTTGACATCATTCCTGGCGAGTTGGCCTCTACGTCTCCGTGGGACCTTTATATACATCAATAACGTAATATAACCTAACCTAACCCAACCTACCACCTCTGCGGTAATATTTGACAACATTCCCGGCGAGTTGGCTTCTCCGTCTCCGTGGGACCTTTATATACATCAATAACTTAATATAACCTAACCTAACCCAATCTAACATCTCGGCGGTAATATTTGACCACATTCCTGGCTTGTTGGCCTCTACGTCTCCGTGAGAACTTATTATACATCTATAACGTAATATAACCTAACCTAACCCAACCTAACATCTCGGCGGTAATATTTGAAAACAATCCTGGCGAGTTGGCATCTACGTCTCCGTGGGACTTTTATATACATCAATAACGTAATATAACCTAACCTAACCCAACTTAACATCTCGGCGGTAATATTTCACAACATTCCTGGCGAGTTGGCCTCTACGGCTCCGTGGCATCTTTATATATATCAATAACGTAATATAACATAACCTAACCCAATCTAACATCTCGGCGGTAATATTTGACAACATTCCTGGCGAGTTGGCTTCTCCGTCCCCGTGGGACCTTTATATACATCAATATCGCAATATAACCTAACCTAACCCAACCTAACATCTCGGCGATAATATTTGACAAGATTCCTGGCGAGTTGGCCTCTAGGTCTCCGTGGGATCTTTATATACATCAATAACGTAATATAACATAACCTAACCCAATCTAGCATCTCGGCGGTAATATTTGACCACATTCCTGGCTTGTTGGCCTCTACGTCTCCGTGAGACCTTTATATACATCTATAACGAAATATAACCTAACCTAACCCAACCTACAATCTCGGCGGTAATATTTGACAACATTCCTGGCGAGTTGGCTTCTCCGTCACCGTGGGCCCTTCATATACATCAATAACAAAAATATAACCTAACCTAAATCAACCTATCATCTCGGCGATAATATTTGACAAGATTCCTGGCGAGTTGGCCTCTACGTCTCCGTGGGATCTTTATATACATCAATAACGTAATATAACATAACCTAACCCAACCTAACATCTCGGCGGTAATATTTGACAAGATTCCTGGCGAGTTGGCCTCTACGTCTCCGTGGGATCTTTATATACATCAATAACGTAATATAACATAACCTAACGCAATCTAGCATCTCGGCGGTAATATTTGACCACATTCCTGGCTTGTTGGCCTCTACGTCTCCGTGAGACCTTTATATACATCTATAACGTAATGTAACCTAACCTAACCCAACCTAACATCTCGGCGGTAATATTTGAAAACATTCCTGGCGAGCTGGCATCTACGTCTCCATGGGACCTTTATATACATCAATAACGGCATATAACCTAACCTAACCCAACCTAACATCTCGGCGGTAATATTTTACAACATTCCTGTCGAGTTGGCTTCTCCGTCCCCGTGGGACCTTTATATACATCAATAACGTAATATAACCTAACCTAACCCAATCTAACATCTCGGCGGTAATATTTGACAACATTCCTGGCGAGTTGGCCTCTACGTCTCCGTTTGACCTTCATATACATCATAACGTAATCTAACCTAACATAACCCAGCCTAACATCTCGGCGGTAATATTTGACAACATACCTGGCGAGTTGGCCTCTACGTCTCCGTGGGCCCTTCATATACATCAATAACAAAAATATAACCTAACCTAAATCAACCTATCATCTCGGCGATAATATTTGACAAGGTTCCTGGCGAGTTGGCCTCTACGTATCCGTGGGACCTATATATACATCAATAACGTAATATAACCTAACCTAACCCAACCTAACATCTCGGCGGTAATATTTGACAACATTCCTGGCGAGTTGGCTTCTTCGTCCCCGTCGGACCTTTATATACATCAATAACGCAATATAACCTAACCTAACCCAACCTAACTTCTCGGCGGTAATATTTGAAAACATACCTGGCGAGGTGGCCTCTACGTCTCCGTGGGATATTTATATACATCAATAACGTAATATAAGCTAGCCTAACCCAATCTAACATCTCGGCGGTAATATTTGACCACATTCCTGGCTTGTTGGCCTCTACGTCTCCGTGAGACCTTTATATACATCAATAACGTAATATAACTTAACCTAACCCAACCTTCAATCTCGGCGGTAATATTTGAAAACATTCCTGGCGAGTTGGCATCTACGTCTACGTGGGACCTTCATATACATCAATAACGTAATATAACCTAACCTAACCCAACCTAACATCTCGGCGGCAATATTTCACAACATTCCTGGCGAGTTGGCCTCTACGTCTCCGTGGCATCTTTATATATATCAATAACGTAATATAACATAACCTAACCCAATCTAACATCTCGGCGGTAATATTTGACATCATTCCTGGCGAGTTGGCCTCTACGTCTCCGTGGGACCTTTATATACATCAATAACGTAATATAACCTAACCTAACCCAACCTAACATCTCGGCGATAATATTTGACAAGATTCCTGGCGAGTTGGCCTCTAGGTCTCCGTGGGATCTTTATATACATCAATAACGTAATATAACCTAACCTAATCCAACCTAACATCTCGGCGGTAATATTTGACAACATTCCCGGCGAGTTGGCTTCTCCGTCTCCGTGGGACCTTTATATACATCAATAACGTAATATAACCTAACCTAACCCAACCTAACATCTCGGCGGTAATATTTGACAAGATTCCTGGCGAGTTGGCCTCTACGTCTCCGTGGGATCTTTATATACATCAATAACGTAATATAACATAACCTAACCCAATCTAGCATCTCGGCGGTAATATTTGACCACATTCCTGGCTTGTTGGCCTCTAGGTCTCCGTGAGACCTTTATATACATGTATAACGTAATATAACCTAACCTAACCCAACCTAACATCTCGGCGGTAATATTTGAAAACATTCCTGTCGAGTTGGCATCTACGTCTCCGTGGGACCTTTATATACATCAATAACGGAATATAACCTAACCTAACCCAACCTAACATCTCGGCGGTAATATTTGACAACATTCCTGTCGAGTTGGCTTCTCCGTCCCCGTGGGACCTTTATATACATCAATAACGTAATATAACCTAACCTAATCCAACCTAACATCTCGGCGGTAATATTTGACAACATTCCCGGCGAGTTGGCTTCTCCGTCTCCGTGGGACCTTTATATACATCAATAGCGTAATATAACCTAACCTAACCCAACCTATCTTCTCGGCGGTAATATTTCACAACATTCCTGGCGAGTTGGCCTCTACGTCTCCGTGGGATCTTTATATATATCAATAACGTAATATAACATAACCTAACCCAATCTGACATCTCGGCGGTAATATTTGACATCATTCCTGGCGAGTTGGCCTCTACGTCTCCGTGGGACCTTTATATACATCAATAACGTAATATAACCTAACCTAACCCAACCTAACATCTCGGCGGTAATATTTGACGACATTCCTGGCGAGTTGGCCTCTGCGTTTCCGTGGGATATTTATATGCATCAATAACATAATATAAGCTAGCCTAACCCAACTAACATCTCCGCGGGAATATTTGACAACATACCTGGCGAGTTGGCCTCTACGTCTCCGTGGGCCCTTCATATACATCAATAACAAAAATATAACCTAACCTAAATCAACCTATCATCTCGGCGATAATATTTGACAAGATTCCTGGCGAGTTGGCCTCTACGTCTCCGTCGGATCTTTATATACATCAATAACGTAATATAACATAACCTAACCTAATCTAACGTCTCGGCGGTAATGTTTGACGACATTCCTGGCGAGTTGACCTCTACGTTTCCGTGGGACCTTTATATACTTCAATAACGTAATATAACCTAACCTAACCCAACCTAACATCTCGGCGGTGATATTTGACAAGATTCCTGGCGAGTTGGCCTCTACGTCTCCGTGGGATCTTTATATACATCAATAACGTAATATAACATAACCTAACCCAACCTAACATCTCGGCGATAATATTTGACAAGATTCCTGGCGAGTTGGCCTCTACGTCTCCGTGGGATCTTTATATACATCAATAACGTAATATAACATAACCTAACCCAATCTAACATCTCCGCGGTAATATTTGAAAACATTCCTGGCGAGTTGGCATCTACGTCTCCGTGGGACCTTTATATACATCAATAACGTAATATAACCTAACCTAACCCAACCTAACATCTCGGCGGTAATATTTGACAACATTCCTGGCGAGTTGGCTTCTCCGTCCCCGTGGGACCTTTATATACATCAATAACGTAATCTAACCTAACATAACCCAACCTAACATCTCGGCGGTAATATTTGACAACATTCCTGTCGAGTTGGCTTCTCCGTCCCCGTGGGACCTTTATATACATCAATAACGTAATATAACCTAACCTAATCCAACCTAACATCTCGGCGGTAATATTTGACAACATTCCCGGCGAGTTGGCTTCTCCGTCTCCGTGGGACCTTTATATACATCAATAACGTAATATAACCTAACCTAACCCAATCTAACATCTCGGCGGTAATATTTGACCACATTCCTGGCTTGTTGGCCTCTACGTCTCCGTGAGAATTTATTATACATCTATAACGTAATATAACCTAACCTAACCCAACCTAACATCTCGGCGGTAATATTTGAAAACATTCCTGGCGAGTTGGCATCTACGTCTCCGTGGGACCTTTATATACATCAATAACGTAATATAACCTAACCTAACCCAACCTAACATCTCGGCGGTAATATTTGACAACATTCCTGTCGAGTTGGCTTCTCCGTCCCCGTGGGACCTTTATATACATCAATAACGTAATATAACCTAACCTAACCCAACCTAACATCTCGGCGGTAATATTTGACGACATTCCTGGCGAGTTGGCCTCTACGTTTCCGTGGGATATTTATATGCATCAATAACATAATATAAGCTAGCCTAACCCAACTAACATCTCCGCGGGAATATTTGACAACATACCTGGCGAGTTGGCCTCTACGTCTCCGTGGGCCCTTCATATACATCAATAACAAAAATATAACCTAACCTAAATCAACCTATCATCTCGGCGATAATATTTGACAAGATTCCTGGCGAGTTGGCCTCTACGTCTCCGTGGGATCTTTATATACATCAATAACGTAATATAACATAACCTAACCCAATCTAACGTCTCGGCGGTAATGTTTGACGACATTCCTGGCGAGTTGGCCTCTACGTTTCCGTGGGACCTTTATATACTTCAATAACGTAATATAACCTAACCTAACCCAATCTAACATCTCGGCGGTAATATTTGACCACATTCCTGGCTTGTTGGCCTCTACGTCTCCGTGAGAACTTATTATACATCTATAACGTAATATAACCTAACCTAACCCAACCTAACATCTCGGCGGTAATATTTGAAAACAATCCTGGCGAGTTGGCATCTACGTCTCCGTGGGACTTTTATATACATCAATAACGTAATATAACCTAACCTAACCCAACTTAACATCTCGGCGGTAATATTTCACAACATTCCTGGCGAGTTGGCCTCTACGTCTCCGTGGCATCTTTATATATATCAATAACGTAATATAACATAACCTAACCCAATCTAACATCTCGGCGGTAATATTTGACAACATTCCTGGCGAGTTGGCTTCTCCGTCCCCGTGGGACCTTTATATACATCAATATCGCAATATAACCTAACCTAACCCAACCTAACATCTCGGCGGTAATATTTGACGACATTCCTGGCGAGTTGGCCTCTACGTTTCCGTGGGACCTTTATATAATTCAATAACGTAATATAACCTAACCTAACCCAATCTAGCATCTCGGCGGGAATATTTGACCACATTCCTGGCTTGTTGGCCTCTACGTCTCCGTGAGACCTTTATATACATCTATAACGTAATATAAGCTAGCCTAACCCAATCTAACATCTCGGCAGTAATATTTGACCACATTCCTGGCGAGTTGGCCTCTACGTCTTCGTGGGACCTTTATATACATCAATAACGTAATATAACTTAACCTAACCCAACCTAACATCTCCGCGGTAATATTTGACAACATACCTGGCGAGTTGGCCTCTACGTCTCCGTGGGCCCTTCATATACATCAATAACAAAAATATAACCTAACCTAAATCAACCTATCATCTCGGCGATAATATTTGACAAGGTTCCTGGCGAGTTGGCCTCTACGTATCCGTGGGACCTATATATACATCAATAACGTAATATAACCTAACCTAACCCAACCTAACATCTCGGCGGTAATATTTGACAACATTCCTGGCGAGTTGGCTTCTTCGTCCCCGTCGGACCTTTATATACATCAATAACGCAATATAACCTAACCTAACCCAACCTAACTTCTCGGCGGTAATATTTGAAAACATACCTGGCGAGGTGGCCTCTACGTCTCCGTGGGATATTTATATACATCAATAACGTAATATAAGCTAGCCTAACCTAATCTAACATCTCGGCGGTAATATTTGACCACATTCCTGGCTTGTTGGCCTCTACGTCTCCGTGAGACCTTTATATACATCAATAACGTAATATAACTTAACCTAACCCAACCTTCAATCTCGGCGGTAATATTTGAAAACATTCCTGGCGAGTTGGCATCTACGTCTACGTGGGACCTTCATATACATCAATAACGTAATATAACCTAACCTAACCCAACCTAACATCTCGGCGGCAATATTTCACAACATTCCTGGCGAGTTGGCCTCTACGTCTCCGTGGCATCTTTATATATATCAATAACGTAATATAACATAACCTAACCCAATCTAACATCTCGGCGGTAATATTTGACATCATTCCTGGCGAGTTGGCCTCTACGTCTCCGTGGGACCTTTATATACATCAATAACGTAATATAACCTAACCTAACCCAACCTAACATCTCGGCGATAATATTTGACAAGATTCCTGGCGAGTTGGCCTCTAGGTCTCCGTGGGATCTTTATATACATCAATAACGTAATATAACCTAACCTAATCCAACCTAACATCTCGGCGGTAATATTTGACAACATTCCCGGCGAGTTGGCTTCTCCGTCTCCGTGGGACCTTTATATACATCAATAACGTAATATAACCTAACCTAACCCAACCTAACATCTCGGCGGTAATATTTGACAAGATTCCTGGCGAGTTGGCCTCTACGTCTCCGTGGGATCTTTATATACATCAATAACGTAATATAACATAACCTAACCCAATCTAGCATCTCGGCGGTAATATTTGACCACATTCCTGGCTTGTTGGCCTCTAGGTCTCCGTGAGACCTTTATATACATGTATAACGTAATATAACCTAACCTAACCCAACCTAACATCTCGGCGGTAATATTTGAAAACATTCCTGTCGAGTTGGCATCTACGTCTCCGTGGGACCTTTATATACATCAATAACGGAATATAACCTAACCTAACCCAACCTAACATCTCGGCGGTAATATTTGACAACATTCCTGTCGAGTTGGCTTCTCCGTCCCCGTGGGACCTTTATATACATCAATAACGTAATATAACCTAACCTAATCCAACCTAACATCTCGGCGGTAATATTTGACAACATTCCCGGCGAGTTGGCTTCTCCGTCTCCGTGGGACCTTTATATACATCAATAGCGTAATATAACCTAACCTAACCCAACCTATCTTCTCGGCGGTAATATTTCACAACATTCCTGGCGAGTTGGCCTCTACGTCTCCGTGGGATCTTTATATATATCAATAACGTAATATAACATAACCTAACCCAATCTGACATCTCGGCGGTAATATTTGACATCATTCCTGGCGAGTTGGCCTCTACGTCTCCGTGGGACCTTTATATACATCAATAACGTAATATAACCTAACCTAACCCAACCTAACATCTCGGCGGTAATATTTGACGACATTCCTGGCGAGTTGGCCTCTGCGTTTCCGTGGGATATTTATATGCATCAATAACATAATATAAGCTAGCCTAACCCAACTAACATCTCCGCGGGAATATTTGACAACATACCTGGCGAGTTGGCCTCTACGTCTCCGTGGGCCCTTCATATACATCAATAACAAAAATATAACCTAACCTAAATCAACCTATCATCTCGGCGATAATATTTGACAAGATTCCTGGCGAGTTGGCCTCTACGTCTCCGTGGGATCTTTATATACATCAATAACGTAATATAACATAACCTAACCTAATCTAACGTCTCGGCGGTAATGTTTGACGACATTCCTGGCGAGTTGACCTCTACGTTTCCGTGGGACCTTTATATACTTCAATAACGTAATATAACCTAACCTAACCCAACCTAACATCTCGGCGGTGATATTTGAAAAGATTCCTGGCGAGTTGGCCTCTACGTCTCCGTGGGATCTTTATATACATCAATAACGTAATATAACATAACCTAACCCAACCTAACATCTCGGCGATAATATTTGACAAGATTCCTGGCGAGTTGGCCTCTACGTCTCCGTGGGATCTTTATATACATCAATAACGTAATATAACATAACCTAACCCAATCTAACATCTCCGCGGTAATATTTGAAAACATTCCTGGCTTGTTGGCATCTACGTCTCCGTGGGACCTTTATATACATCAATAACGTAATATAACCTAACCTAACCCAACCTAACATCTCGGCGGTAATATTTGACAACATTCCTGGCGAGTTGGCTTCTCCGTCCCCGTGGGACCTTTATATACATCAATAACGTAATCTAACCTAACATAACCCAACCTAACATCTCGGCGGTAATATTTGACAACATTCCTGGCGAGTTGGCTTCTCCGTCCCCGTGGGACCTTTATATACATCAATAACGTAATATAACCTAACCTAATCCAACCTAACATCTCGGCGGTAATATTTGACAACATTCCCGGCGAGTTGGCTTCTCCGTCTCCGTGGGACCTTTATATACATCAATAACGTAATATAACCTAACCTAACCCAATCTAACATCTCGGCGGTAATATTTGACCACATTCCTGGCGTGTTGGCCTCTACGTCTCCGTGAGAATTTATTATACATCTATAACGTAATATAACCTAACCTAACCCAACCTAACATCTCGGCGGTAATATTTGAAAACATTCCTGGCGAGTTGGCATCTACGTCTCCGTGGGACCTTTATATACATCAATAACGTAATATAACCTAACCTAACCCAACCTAACATCTCGGCGGTAATATTTGACAACATTCCTGTCGAGTTGGCTTCTCCGTCCCCGTGGGACCTTTATATACATCAATAACGTAATATAACCTAACCTAACCCAACCTAACATCTCGGCGGTAATATTTGACGACATTCCTGGCGAGTTGGCCTCTACGTTTCCGTGGGATATTTATATGCATCAATAACATAATATAAGCTAGCCTAACCCAACTAACATCTCCGCGGGAATATTTGACAACATACCTGGCGAGTTGGCCTCTACGTCTCCGTGGGCCCTTCATATACATCAATAACAAAAATATAAGCTAACCTAAATCAACCTATCATCTCGGCGATAATATTTGACAAGATTCCTGGCGAGTTGGCCTCTACGTCTCCGTGGGATCTTTATATACATCAATAACGTAATATAACATAACCTAACCCAATCTAACGTCTCGGCGGTAATGTTTGACGACATTCCTGGCGAGTTGGCCTCTACGTTTCCGTGGGACCTTTATATACTTCAATAACGTAATATAACCTAACCTAACCCAACCTAACATCTCGGCGGGAATATTTGACAACATACCTGGCGAGTTGGCATCTACGTCTCAGTGGGCCCTTCATATACATCAATAACAAAAATATAACCTAACCTAAATCAACCTATCATCTCGGCGATAATATTTGACAAGATTCCTGGCGAGTTGGCCTCTACGTCTCCGTGGGATCTTTATATACATCAATAACGTAATATAACATAACCTAACCCAACCTAACATCTCGGCGGTAATATTTGAAAACATTCCTGGCGAGTTGGCATCTACGTCTCCGTGGGACCTTTATATACATCAATAACGTAATATAACCTAACCTAACCCAACCTAACATCTCGGCGATAATATTTGACAAGATTCCTGGCGAGTTGGCCTCTAGGTCTCCGTGGGATCTTTATATACATCAATAACGTAATATAACATAACCTAACCCAATCTAGCATCTCGGCGGTAATATTTGACCACATTCCTGGCTTGTTGGCCTCTACGTCTCCGTGAGACCTTTATATACATCTATAACGAAATATAACCTAACCTAACCCAACCTACAATCTCGGCGGTAATATTTGAAAACATTCCTGGCGAGTTGGCATCTACGTCTCCGTGGGACCTTTATATACATCAATAACGGAATATAACCTAACCTAACCCAACCTAACATCTCGGCGGTAATATTTGACGACATTCCTGGCGAGTTGGCCTCTACGTTTCCGTGGGATATTTATATGCATCAATAACATGATATAAGCTAACCTAACCCAACCTAACATCTCGGCGGTAATATTTGAAAACATTCCTGGCGAGTTGGCATCTACGTCTCCGTGGGACCTTTATATACATCAATAACGGAATATAACCTAACCTAACCCAACCTAACATCTCGGCGGTAATATTTGACAACATACCTGTCGAGTTGGCTTCTCCGTCCCCGTGGGACCTTTATATACATCAATAACGTAATATAACCTAACCTAATCCAACCTAACATCTCGGCGGTAATATTTGACAACATTCCCGGCGAGTTGGCTTCTCCGTCTCCGTGGGACCTTTATATACATCAATTACGTAATATAACCTAACCTAACCCAACCTATCTTCTCGGCGGTAATATTTCACAACATTCCTGGCGAGTTGGCCTCTACGTCTCCGTGGGATCTTTATATATATCAATAACTTAATATAACATAACCTAACACAATCTGACATCTCGGCGGTAATATTTGACATCATTCCTGGCGAGTTGGCCTCTACGTCTCCGTGGGACCTTTATATACATCAATAACGTAATATAACCTAACCTAACCCAACCTACCACCTCTGCGGTAATATTTGACAACATTACCGGCGAGTTGGCTTCTCCGTCTCCGTGGGACCTTTATATACATCTATAACGTAATATAACCTAACCTAACCCAACCTAACATCTCGGCGGTAATATTTGAAAACATTCCTGGCGAGTTGGCATCTACGTCTCCGTGGGACCTTTATATACATCAATAACGGAATATAACCTAACCTAACCCAATCTAACATCTCGGCGGTAATATTTGACAACATTCCTGGCGAGTTGGCCTCTACGTCTCCGTTTGACCTTCATATACATCATAACGTAATCTAACCTAACATAACCCAACCTAACATCTCGGCGGTAATATTTGACAACATTCCTGGCGAGTTGGCTTCTCCGTCCCCGCGGGCCCTTCATATACATCAATAACAAAAATATAACCTAACCTAAATCAACCTATCATCTCGGCGATAATATTTGACAAGATTCCTGGCGAGTTGGCCTCTACGTCTCCGTGGGATCTTTATATACATCAATAACGTAATATAACATAACCTAACCCAACCTAACATCTCGGCGGTAATATTTGACAAGATTCCTGGCGAGTTGGCCTCTACGTCTCCGTGGGATCTTTATATACATCAATAACGTAATATAACATAACCTAACGCAATCTAGCATCTCGGCGGTAATATTTGACCACATTCCTGGCTTGTTGGCCTCTACGTCTCCGTGAGACCTTTATATACATCTATAACGTAATGTAACCTAACCTAACCCAACCTAACATCTCGGCGGTAATATTTGAAAACATTCCTGGCGAGCTGGCATCTACGTCTCCATGGGACCTTTATATACATCAATAACGGCATATAACCTAACCTAACCCAACCTAACATCTCGGCGGTAATATTTTACAACATTCCTGTCGAGTTGGCTTCTCCGTCCCCGTGGGACCTTTATATACATCAATAACGTAATATAACCTAACCTAACCCAATCTAACATCTCGGCGGTAATATTTGACAACATTCCTGGCGAGTTGGCCTCTACGTCTCCGTTTGACCTTCATATACATCATAACGTAATCTAACCTAACATAACCCAACCTAACATCTCGGCGGTAATATTTGACGACATTCCTGGCGAGTTGGCCTCTACGTTTCCGTGGGATATTTATATGCATCAATAACATAATATAAGCTAGCCTAACCCAACTAACATCTCCGCGGGAATATTTGACAACATACCTGGCGAGTTGGCCTCTACGTCTCCGTGGGCCCTTCATATACATCAATAACAAAAATATAAGCTAACCTAAATCAACCTATCATCTCGGCGATAATATTTGACAAGATTCCTGGCGAGTTGGCCTCTACGTCTCCGTGGGATCTTTATATACATCAATAACGTAATATAACATAACCTAACCCAATCTAACGTCTCGGCGGTAATGTTTGACGACATTCCTGGCGAGTTGGCCTCTACGTTTCCGTGGGACCTTTATATACTTCAATAACGTAATATAACCTAACCTAACCCAACCTAACATCTCGGCGGGAATATTTGACAACATACCTGGCGAGTTCGCATCTACGTCTCAGTGGGCCCTTCATATACATCAATAACAAAAATATAACCTAACCTAAATCAACCTATCATCTCGGCGATAATATTTGACAAGATTCCTGGCGAGTTGGCCTCTACGTCTCCGTGGGATCTTTATATACATCAATAACGTAATATAACATAACCTAACCCAACCTAACATCTCGGCGGTAATATTTGAAAACATTCCTGGCGAGTTGGCATCTACGTCTCCGTGGGACCTTTATATACATCAATAACGTAATATAACCTAACCTAACCCAACCTAACATCTCGGCGATAATATTTGACAAGATTCCTGGCGAGTTGGCCTCTAGGTCTCCGTGGGATCTTTATATACATCAATAACGTAATATAACATAACCTAACCCAATCTAGCATCTCGGCGGTAATATTTGACCACATTCCTGGCTTGTTGGCCTCTACGTCTCCGTGAGACCTTTATATACATCTATAACGAAATATAACCTAACCTAACCCAACCTACAATCTCGGCGGTAATATTTGAAAACATTCCTGGCGAGTTGGCATCTACGTCTCCGTGGGACCTTTATATACATCAATAACGGAATATAACCTAACCTAACCCAACCTAACATCTCGGCGGTAATATTTGACGACATTCCTGGCGAGTTGGCCTCTACGTTTCCGTGGGATATTTATATGCATCAATAACATGATGTAAGCTAACCTAACCCAACCTAACATCTCGGCGGTAATATTTGAAAACATTCCTGGCGAGTTGGCATCTACGTCTCCGTGGGACCTTTATATACATCAATAACGGAATATAACCTAACCTAACCCAACCTAACATCTCGGCGGTAATATTTGACAACATACCTGTCGAGTTGGCTTCTCCGTCCCCGTGGGACCTTTATATACATCAATAACGTAATATAACCTAACCTAATCCAACCTAACATCTCGGCGGTAATATTTGACAACATTCCCGGCGAGTTGGCTTCTCCGTCTCCGTGGGACCTTTATATACATCAATTACGTAATATAACCTAACCTAACCCAACCTATCTTCTCGGCGGTAATATTTCACAACATTCCTGGCGAGTTGGCCTCTACGTCTCCGTGGGATCTTTATATATATCAATAACTTAATATAACATAACCTAACACAATCTGACATCTCGGCGGTAATATTTGACATCATTCCTGGCGAGTTGGCCTCTACGTCTCCGTGGGACCTTTATATACATCAATAACGTAATATAACCTAACCTAACCCAACCTACCACCTCTGCGGTAATATTTGACAACATTACCGGCGAGTTGGCTTCTCCGTCTCCGTGGGACCTTTATATACATCTATAACGTAATATAACCTAACCTAACCCAACCTAACATCTCGGCGGTAATATTTGAAAACATTCCTGGCGAGTTGGCATCTACGTCTCCGTGGGACCTTTATATACATCAATAACGGAATATAACCTAACCTAACCCAATCTAACATCTCGGCGGTAATATTTGACAACATTCCTGGCGAGTTGGCCTCTACGTCTCCGTTTGACCTTCATATACATCATAACGTAATCTAACCTAACATAACCCAACCTAACATCTCGGCGGTAATATTTGACAACATTCCTGGCGAGTTGGCTTCTCCGTCCCCGCGGGCCCTTCATATACATCAATAACAAAAATATAACCTAACCTAAATCAACCTATCATCTCGGCGATAATATTTGACAAGATTCCTGGCGAGTTGGCCTCTACGTCTCCGTGGGATCTTTATATACATCAATAACGTAATATAACATAACCTAACCCAACCTAACATCTCGGCGGTAATATTTGACAAGATTCCTGGCGAGTTGGCCTCTACGTCTCCGTGGGATCTTTATATACATCAATAACGTAATATAACATAACCTAACGCAATCTAGCATCTCGGCGGTAATATTTGACCACATTCCTGGCTTGTTGGCCTCTACGTCTCCGTGAGACCTTTATATACATCTATAACGTAATGTAACCTAACCTAACCCAACCTAACATCTCGGCGGTAATATTTGAAAACATTCCTGGCGAGCTGGCATCTACGTCTCCATGGGACCTTTATATACATCAATAACGGCATATAACCTAACCTAACCCAACCTAACATCTCGGCGGTAATATTTTACAACATTCCTGTCGAGTTGGCTTCTCCGTCCCCGTGGGACCTTTATATACATCAATAACGTAATATAACCTAACCTAACCCAATCTAACATCTCGGCGGTAATATTTGACAACATTCCTGGCGAGTTGGCCTCTACGTCTCCGTTTGACCATCATATACATCATAACGTAATCTAACCTAACATAACCCAGCCTAACATCTCGGCGGTAATATTTGACAACATTCCTGGCGAGTTGGCTTCTCCGTCCCCGTGGGCCCTTCATATACATCAATAACAAAAATATAACCTAACCTAAATCAACCAATCATCTCGGCGATAATATTTGACAAGATTCCTGGCGAGTTGTCCTCTACGTCTCCGTGGGATCTTTATATACATCAATAACGTAATATAACATAACCTAACCCAATCTAACATCTCGGCGGTAATGTTTAACGACATTCCTGGCGAGTTGGCCTCTACGTTTCCGTGGGACCTTTATATACTTCAATAACGTAATATAACTTAACCTAACCCAACCTAACATCTCGGCGGTAATATTTGACAAGATTCCTGGCGAGTTGGCCTCTACGTCTCCGTGGGATCTTTATATACATCAATAACGTAATATAACATAACCTAACGCAATCTAGCATCTCGGCGGTAATATTTGACCACGTTCCTGGCTTGTTGGCCTCTACGTCTCCGTGAGACCTTTATATACATCTATAACGTAATGTAACCTAACCTAACCCAACCTAACATCTCGGCGGTAATATTTGAAAACATTCCTGGCGAGCTGGCATCTACGTCTCCGTGAGACCTTTATATACATGTATAACGTAATATAACCTAACCTAACCCAACCTAACATCTCGGCGGTAATATTTGAAAACATTCCTGTCGAGTTGGCATCTACGTCTCCGTGGGACCTTTATATACATCAATAACGGAATATAACCTAACCTAACCCAACCTAACATCTCGGCTGTAATATTTGACAACATTCCTGTCGAGTTGGCTTCTCCGTCCCCGTGGGACCTTTATATACATCAATAACGTAATATAACCTAACCTAATCCAACCTAACATCTCGGCGGTAATATTTGACAACATTCCCGGCGAGTTGGCTTCTCCGTCTCCGTGGGACCTTTATATACATCAATAGCGTAATATAACCTAACCTAACCCAACCTATCTTCTCGGCGGTAATATTTCACAACATTCCTGGCGAGTTGGCCTCTACGTCTCCGTGGGATCTTTATATATATCAATAACGTAATATAACATAACCTAACCCAATCTGACATCTCGGCGGTAATATTTGACATCATTCCTGGCGAGTTGGCCTCTACGTCTCCGTGGGACCTTTATATACATCAATAACGTAATATAACCTAACCTAACCCAACCTACCACCTCTGCGGTAATATTTGAAAACAATCCTGGCGAGTTGGCATCTACGTCTCCGTGGGACTTTTATATACATCAATAACGTAATATAACCTAACCTAACCCAACTTAACATCTCGGCGGTAATATTTCACAACATTCCTGGCGAGTTGGCCTCTACGTCTCCGTGGCATCTTTATATATATCAATAACGTAATATAACATAACCTAACCCAATCTAACATCTCGGCGGTAATATTTGACAACATTCCTGGCGAGTTGGCTTCTCCGTCCCCGTGGTACCTTTATATACATCAATAACGTAATATAACCTAACCTAATCTAACCTAACATCTCGGCGGTAATATTTGACAACATTCCCGGCGAGTTGGCTTCTCCGTCTCCGTGGGACCTTTATATACATCAATAACGTAATATAACCTAACCTAACCCAATCTAACATCTCGGCGGTAATATTTGACCACATTCCTGGCTTGTTGGCCTCTACGTCTCCGTGAGAATTTATTATACATCTATAACGTAATATAACCTAACCTAACCCAACCTAACATCTCGGCGGTAATATTTGAAAACATTCCTGGCGAGTTGGCATCTACGTCTCCGTGGGACCTTTATATACATCAATAACGTAATATAACCTAACCTAACCCAACCTAACATCTCGGCGGTAATATTTGACAACATTCCTGTCGAGTTGGCTTCTCCGTCCCCGTGGGACCTTTATATACATCAATAACGTAATATAACCTAACCTAACCCAACCTAACATCTCGGCGGTAATATTTGACGACATTCCTGGCGAGTTGGCCTCTACGTTTCCGTGGGATATTTATATGCATCAATAACGTAATATAACATAACCTAACCCAACCTAACATCTCGGCGGTAATATTTGAAAACATTCCTGGCGAGTTGGCATCTACGTCTCCGTGGGACCTTTATATACATCAATAACGTAATATAACCTAACCTAACCCAACCTAACATCTCGGCGATAATATTTGACAAGATTCCTGGCGAGTTGGCCTCTAGGTCTCCGTGGGATCTTTATATACATCAATAACGTAATATAACATAACCTAACCCAATCTAGCATCTCGGCGGTAATATTTGACCACATTCCTGGCTTGTTGGCCTCTACGTCTCCGTGAGACCTTTATATACATCTATAACGAAATATAACCTAACCTAACCCAACCTACAATCTCGGCGGTAATATTTGACAACATTCCTGGCGAGTTGGCTTCTCCGTCCCCGTGGGCCCTTCATATACATCAATAACAAAAATATAACCTAACCTAAATCAACCTATCATCTCGGCGATAATATTTGACAAGATTCCTGGCGAGTTGGCCTCTACGTCTCCGTGGGATCTTTATATACATCAATAACGTAATATAACATAACCTAACCCAACCTAACATCTCGGCGGTAATATTTGACAAGATTCCTGGCGAGTTGGCCTCTACGTCTCCGTGGGATCTTTATATACATCAATAACGTAATATAACATAACCTAACGCAATCTAGCATCTCGGCGGTAATATTTGACCACATTCCTGGCTTGTTGGCCTCTACGTCTCCGTGAGACCTTTATATACATCTATAACGTAATGTAACCTAACCTAACCCAACCTAACATCTCGGCGGTAATATTTGAAAACATTCCTGGCGAGCTGGCATCTACGTCTCCATGGGACCTTTATATACATCAATAACGGCATATAACCTAACCTAACCCAACCTAACATCTCGGCGGTAATATTTTACAACATTCCTGTCGAGTTGGCTTCTCCGTCCCCGTGGGACCTTTATATACATCAATAACGTAATATAACCTAACCTAACCCAATCTAACATCTCGGCGGTAATATTTGACAACATTCCTGGCGAGTTGGCCTCTACGTCTCCGTTTGACCTTCATATACATCATAACGTAATCTAACCTAACATAACCCAGCCTAACATCTCGGCGGTAATATTTGACAACATTCCTGGCGAGTTGGCTTCTCCGTCCCCGTGGGCCCTTCATATACATCAATAACAAAAATATAACCTGACCTAAATCAACCAATCATCTCGGCGATAATATTTGACAAGATTCCTGGCGAGTTGTCCTCTACGTCTCCGTGGGATCTTTATATACATCAATAACGTAATATAACATAACCTAACCCAATCTAACATCTCGGCGGTAATGTTTAACGACATTCCTGGCGAGTTGGCCTCTACGTTTCCGTGGGACCTTTATATACTTCAATAACGTAATATAACTTAACCTAACCCAACCTAACATCTCGGCGGTAATATTTGACAAGATTCCTGGCGAGTTGGCCTCTACGTCTCCGTGGGATCTTTATATACATCAATAACGTAATATAACATAACCTAACGCAATCTAGCATCTCGGCGGTAATATTTGACCACATTCCTGGCTTGTTGGCCTCTACGTCTCCGTGAGACCTTTATATACATCTATAACGTAATGTAACCTAACCTAACCCAACCTAACATCTCGGCGGTAATATTTGAAAACATTCCTGGCGAGCTGGCATCTACGTCTCCATGGGACCTTTATATACATCAATAACGGAATATAACCTAACCTAACCCAACCTAAAATCTCGGCGGTAATATTTGACAACATTCCTGTCGAGTTGGCTTCTCCGTCCCCGTGGGACCTTTA
Source organism: Xylocopa violacea (assembly GCA_963969225.1). Taxonomy (NCBI): domain Eukaryota; kingdom Metazoa; phylum Arthropoda; class Insecta; order Hymenoptera; family Apidae; genus Xylocopa; species Xylocopa violacea. Next base: position 2,455,224 of record CAXAJV010000078.1, read on the forward strand.
TATACATCAATAACGTAATATAACCTAACCTAATCCAACCTAACATCTCGGCGGTAATATTTGACAACATTCCCGGCGAGTTGGCTTCTCCGTCTCCGTGGGACCTTTATATACATCAATAACGTAATATAACCTAACCTAACCCAACCTAACATCTCGGCGGTAATATTTGACAAGATTCCTGGCGAGTTGGCCTCTACGTCTCCGTGGGATCTTTATATACATCAATAACGTAATATAACATAACCTAACCCAATCTAGCATCTCGGCGGTAATATTTGACCACATTCCTGGCTTGTTGGCCTCTAGGTCTCCGTGAGACCTTTATATACATGTATAACGTAATATAACCTAACCTAACCCAACCTAACATCTCGGCGGTAATATTTGAAAACATTCCTGTCGAGTTGGCATCTACGTCTCCGTGGGACCTTTATATACATCAATAACGGAATATAACCTAACCTAACCCAACCTAACATCTCGGCGGTAATATTTGACAACATTCCTGTCGAGTTGGCTTCTCCGTCCCCGTGGGACCTTTATATACATCAATAACGTAATATAACCTAACCTAATCCAACCTAACATCTCGGCGGTAATATTTGACAACATTCCCGGCGAGTTGGCTTCTCCGTCTCCGTGGGACCTTTATATACATCAATAGCGTAATATAACCTAACCTAACCCAACCTATCTTCTCGGCGGTAATATTTCACAACATTCCTGGCGAGTTGGCCTCTACGTCTCCGTGGGATCTTTATATATATCAATAACGTAATATAACATAACCTAACCCAATCTGACATCTCGGCGGTAATATTTGACATCATTCCTGGCGAGTTGGCCTCTACGTCTCCGTGGGACCTTTATATACATCAATAACGTAATATAACCTAACCTAACCCAACCTACCACCTCTGCGGTAATATTTGACAACATTCCCGGCGAGTTGGCTTCTCCGTCTCCGTGGGACCTTTATATACATCAATAACTTAATATAACCTAACCTAACCCAATCTAACATCTCGGCGGTAATATTTGACCACATTCCTGGCTTGTTGGCCTCTACGTCTCCGTGAGAACTTATTATACATCTATAACGTAATATAACCTAACCTAACCCAACCTAACATCTCGGCGGTAATATTTGAAAACAATCCTGGCGAGTTGGCATCTACGTCTCCGTGGGACTTTTATATACATCAATAACGTAATATAACCTAACCTAACCCAACTTAACATCTCGGCGGTAATATTTCACAACATTCCTGGCGAGTTGGCCTCTACGGCTCCGTGGCATCTTTATATATATCAATAACGTAATATAACATAACCTAACCCAATCTAACATCTCGGCGGTAATATTTGACAACATTCCTGGCGAGTTGGCTTCTCCGTCCCCGTGGGACCTTTATATACATCAATATCGCAATATAACCTAACCTAACCCAACCTAACATCTCGGCGATAATATTTGACAAGATTCCTGGCGAGTTGGCCTCTAGGTCTCCGTGGGATCTTTATATACATCAATAACGTAATATAACATAACCTAACCCAATCTAGCATCTCGGCGGTAATATTTGACCACATTCCTGGCTTGTTGGCCTCTACGTCTCCGTGAGACCTTTATATACATCTATAACGAAATATAACCTAACCTAACCCAACCTACAATCTCGGCGGTAATATTTGACAACATTCCTGGCGAGTTGGCTTCTCCGTCACCGTGGGCCCTTCATATACATCAATAACAAAAATATAACCTAACCTAAATCAACCTATCATCTCGGCGATAATATTTGACAAGATTCCTGGCGAGTTGGCCTCTACGTCTCCGTGGGATCTTTATATACATCAATAACGTAATATAACATAACCTAACCCAACCTAACATCTCGGCGGTAATATTTGACAAGATTCCTGGCGAGTTGGCCTCTACGTCTCCGTGGGATCTTTATATACATCAATAACGTAATATAACATAACCTAACGCAATCTAGCATCTCGGCGGTAATATTTGACCACATTCCTGGCTTGTTGGCCTCTACGTCTCCGTGAGACCTTTATATACATCTATAACGTAATGTAACCTAACCTAACCCAACCTAACATCTCGGCGGTAATATTTGAAAACATTCCTGGCGAGCTGGCATCTACGTCTCCATGGGACCTTTATATACATCAATAACGGCATATAACCTAACCTAACCCAACCTAACATCTCGGCGGTAATATTTTACAACATTCCTGTCGAGTTGGCTTCTCCGTCCCCGTGGGACCTTTATATACATCAATAACGTAATATAACCTAACCTAACCCAATCTAACATCTCGGCGGTAATATTTGACAACATTCCTGGCGAGTTGGCCTCTACGTCTCCGTTTGACCTTCATATACATCATAACGTAATCTAACCTAACATAACCCAGCCTAACATCTCGGCGGTAATATTTGACAACATACCTGGCGAGTTGGCCTCTACGTCTCCGTGGGCCCTTCATATACATCAATAACAAAAATATAACCTAACCTAAATCAACCTATCATCTCGGCGATAATATTTGACAAGGTTCCTGGCGAGTTGGCCTCTACGTATCCGTGGGACCTATATATACATCAATAACGTAATATAACCTAACCTAACCCAACCTAACATCTCGGCGGTAATATTTGACAACATTCCTGGCGAGTTGGCTTCTTCGTCCCCGTCGGACCTTTATATACATCAATAACGCAATATAACCTAACCTAACCCAACCTAACTTCTCGGCGGTAATATTTGAAAACATACCTGGCGAGGTGGCCTCTACGTCTCCGTGGGATATTTATATACATCAATAACGTAATATAAGCTAGCCTAACCCAATCTAACATCTCGGCGGTAATATTTGACCACATTCCTGGCTTGTTGGCCTCTACGTCTCCGTGAGACCTTTATATACATCAATAACGTAATATAACTTAACCTAACCCAACCTTCAATCTCGGCGGTAATATTTGAAAACATTCCTGGCGAGTTGGCATCTACGTCTACGTGGGACCTTCATATACATCAATAACGTAATATAACCTAACCTAACCCAACCTAACATCTCGGCGGCAATATTTCACAACATTCCTGGCGAGTTGGCCTCTACGTCTCCGTGGCATCTTTATATATATCAATAACGTAATATAACATAACCTAACCCAATCTAACATCTCGGCGGTAATATTTGACATCATTCCTGGCGAGTTGGCCTCTACGTCTCCGTGGGACCTTTATATACATCAATAACGTAATATAACCTAACCTAACCCAACCTAACATCTCGGCGATAATATTTGACAAGATTCCTGGCGAGTTGGCCTCTAGGTCTCCGTGGGATCTTTATATACATCAATAACGTAATATAACCTAACCTAATCCAACCTAACATCTCGGCGGTAATATTTGACAACATTCCCGGCGAGTTGGCTTCTCCGTCTCCGTGGGACCTTTATATACATCAATAACGTAATATAACCTAACCTAACCCAACCTAACATCTCGGCGGTAATATTTGACAAGATTCCTGGCGAGTTGGCCTCTACGTCTCCGTGGGATCTTTATATACATCAATAACGTAATATAACATAACCTAACCCAATCTAGCATCTCGGCGGTAATATTTGACCACATTCCTGGCTTGTTGGCCTCTAGGTCTCCGTGAGACCTTTATATACATGTATAACGTAATATAACCTAACCTAACCCAACCTAACATCTCGGCGGTAATATTTGAAAACATTCCTGTCGAGTTGGCATCTACGTCTCCGTGGGACCTTTATATACATCAATAACGGAATATAACCTAACCTAACCCAACCTAACATCTCGGCGGTAATATTTGACAACATTCCTGTCGAGTTGGCTTCTCCGTCCCCGTGGGACCTTTATATACATCAATAACGTAATATAACCTAACCTAATCCAACCTAACATCTCGGCGGTAATATTTGACAACATTCCCGGCGAGTTGGCTTCTCCGTCTCCGTGGGACCTTTATATACATCAATAGCGTAATATAACCTAACCTAACCCAACCTATCTTCTCGGCGGTAATATTTCACAACATTCCTGGCGAGTTGGCCTCTACGTCTCCGTGGGATCTTTATATATATCAATAACGTAATATAACATAACCTAACCCAATCTGACATCTCGGCGGTAATATTTGACATCATTCCTGGCGAGTTGGCCTCTACGTCTCCGTGGGACCTTTATATACATCAATAACGTAATATAACCTAACCTAACCCAACCTAACATCTCGGCGGTAATATTTGACGACATTCCTGGCGAGTTGGCCTCTGCGTTTCCGTGGGATATTTATATGCATCAATAACATAATATAAGCTAGCCTAACCCAACTAACATCTCCGCGGGAATATTTGACAACATACCTGGCGAGTTGGCCTCTACGTCTCCGTGGGCCCTTCATATACATCAATAACAAAAATATAACCTAACCTAAATCAACCTATCATCTCGGCGATAATATTTGACAAGATTCCTGGCGAGTTGGCCTCTACGTCTCCGTCGGATCTTTATATACATCAATAACGTAATATAACATAACCTAACCTAATCTAACGTCTCGGCGGTAATGTTTGACGACATTCCTGGCGAGTTGACCTCTACGTTTCCGTGGGACCTTTATATACTTCAATAACGTAATATAACCTAACCTAACCCAACCTAACATCTCGGCGGTGATATTTGACAAGATTCCTGGCGAGTTGGCCTCTACGTCTCCGTGGGATCTTTATATACATCAATAACGTAATATAACATAACCTAACCCAACCTAACATCTCGGCGATAATATTTGACAAGATTCCTGGCGAGTTGGCCTCTACGTCTCCGTGGGATCTTTATATACATCAATAACGTAATATAACATAACCTAACCCAATCTAACATCTCCGCGGTAATATTTGAAAACATTCCTGGCGAGTTGGCATCTACGTCTCCGTGGGACCTTTATATACATCAATAACGTAATATAACCTAACCTAACCCAACCTAACATCTCGGCGGTAATATTTGACAACATTCCTGGCGAGTTGGCTTCTCCGTCCCCGTGGGACCTTTATATACATCAATAACGTAATCTAACCTAACATAACCCAACCTAACATCTCGGCGGTAATATTTGACAACATTCCTGTCGAGTTGGCTTCTCCGTCCCCGTGGGACCTTTATATACATCAATAACGTAATATAACCTAACCTAATCCAACCTAACATCTCGGCGGTAATATTTGACAACATTCCCGGCGAGTTGGCTTCTCCGTCTCCGTGGGACCTTTATATACATCAATAACGTAATATAACCTAACCTAACCCAATCTAACATCTCGGCGGTAATATTTGACCACATTCCTGGCTTGTTGGCCTCTACGTCTCCGTGAGAATTTATTATACATCTATAACGTAATATAACCTAACCTAACCCAACCTAACATCTCGGCGGTAATATTTGAAAACATTCCTGGCGAGTTGGCATCTACGTCTCCGTGGGACCTTTATATACATCAATAACGTAATATAACCTAACCTAACCCAACCTAACATCTCGGCGGTAATATTTGACAACATTCCTGTCGAGTTGGCTTCTCCGTCCCCGTGGGACCTTTATATACATCAATAACGTAATATAACCTAACCTAACCCAACCTAACATCTCGGCGGTAATATTTGACGACATTCCTGGCGAGTTGGCCTCTACGTTTCCGTGGGATATTTATATGCATCAATAACATAATATAAGCTAGCCTAACCCAACTAACATCTCCGCGGGAATATTTGACAACATACCTGGCGAGTTGGCCTCTACGTCTCCGTGGGCCCTTCATATACATCAATAACAAAAATATAACCTAACCTAAATCAACCTATCATCTCGGCGATAATATTTGACAAGATTCCTGGCGAGTTGGCCTCTACGTCTCCGTGGGATCTTTATATACATCAATAACGTAATATAACATAACCTAACCCAATCTAACGTCTCGGCGGTAATGTTTGACGACATTCCTGGCGAGTTGGCCTCTACGTTTCCGTGGGACCTTTATATACTTCAATAACGTAATATAACCTAACCTAACCCAATCTAACATCTCGGCGGTAATATTTGACCACATTCCTGGCTTGTTGGCCTCTACGTCTCCGTGAGAACTTATTATACATCTATAACGTAATATAACCTAACCTAACCCAACCTAACATCTCGGCGGTAATATTTGAAAACAATCCTGGCGAGTTGGCATCTACGTCTCCGTGGGACTTTTATATACATCAATAACGTAATATAACCTAACCTAACCCAACTTAACATCTCGGCGGTAATATTTCACAACATTCCTGGCGAGTTGGCCTCTACGTCTCCGTGGCATCTTTATATATATCAATAACGTAATATAACATAACCTAACCCAATCTAACATCTCGGCGGTAATATTTGACAACATTCCTGGCGAGTTGGCTTCTCCGTCCCCGTGGGACCTTTATATACATCAATATCGCAATATAACCTAACCTAACCCAACCTAACATCTCGGCGGTAATATTTGACGACATTCCTGGCGAGTTGGCCTCTACGTTTCCGTGGGACCTTTATATAATTCAATAACGTAATATAACCTAACCTAACCCAATCTAGCATCTCGGCGGGAATATTTGACCACATTCCTGGCTTGTTGGCCTCTACGTCTCCGTGAGACCTTTATATACATCTATAACGTAATATAAGCTAGCCTAACCCAATCTAACATCTCGGCAGTAATATTTGACCACATTCCTGGCGAGTTGGCCTCTACGTCTTCGTGGGACCTTTATATACATCAATAACGTAATATAACTTAACCTAACCCAACCTAACATCTCCGCGGTAATATTTGACAACATACCTGGCGAGTTGGCCTCTACGTCTCCGTGGGCCCTTCATATACATCAATAACAAAAATATAACCTAACCTAAATCAACCTATCATCTCGGCGATAATATTTGACAAGGTTCCTGGCGAGTTGGCCTCTACGTATCCGTGGGACCTATATATACATCAATAACGTAATATAACCTAACCTAACCCAACCTAACATCTCGGCGGTAATATTTGACAACATTCCTGGCGAGTTGGCTTCTTCGTCCCCGTCGGACCTTTATATACATCAATAACGCAATATAACCTAACCTAACCCAACCTAACTTCTCGGCGGTAATATTTGAAAACATACCTGGCGAGGTGGCCTCTACGTCTCCGTGGGATATTTATATACATCAATAACGTAATATAAGCTAGCCTAACCTAATCTAACATCTCGGCGGTAATATTTGACCACATTCCTGGCTTGTTGGCCTCTACGTCTCCGTGAGACCTTTATATACATCAATAACGTAATATAACTTAACCTAACCCAACCTTCAATCTCGGCGGTAATATTTGAAAACATTCCTGGCGAGTTGGCATCTACGTCTACGTGGGACCTTCATATACATCAATAACGTAATATAACCTAACCTAACCCAACCTAACATCTCGGCGGCAATATTTCACAACATTCCTGGCGAGTTGGCCTCTACGTCTCCGTGGCATCTTTATATATATCAATAACGTAATATAACATAACCTAACCCAATCTAACATCTCGGCGGTAATATTTGACATCATTCCTGGCGAGTTGGCCTCTACGTCTCCGTGGGACCTTTATATACATCAATAACGTAATATAACCTAACCTAACCCAACCTAACATCTCGGCGATAATATTTGACAAGATTCCTGGCGAGTTGGCCTCTAGGTCTCCGTGGGATCTTTATATACATCAATAACGTAATATAACCTAACCTAATCCAACCTAACATCTCGGCGGTAATATTTGACAACATTCCCGGCGAGTTGGCTTCTCCGTCTCCGTGGGACCTTTATATACATCAATAACGTAATATAACCTAACCTAACCCAACCTAACATCTCGGCGGTAATATTTGACAAGATTCCTGGCGAGTTGGCCTCTACGTCTCCGTGGGATCTTTATATACATCAATAACGTAATATAACATAACCTAACCCAATCTAGCATCTCGGCGGTAATATTTGACCACATTCCTGGCTTGTTGGCCTCTAGGTCTCCGTGAGACCTTTATATACATGTATAACGTAATATAACCTAACCTAACCCAACCTAACATCTCGGCGGTAATATTTGAAAACATTCCTGTCGAGTTGGCATCTACGTCTCCGTGGGACCTTTATATACATCAATAACGGAATATAACCTAACCTAACCCAACCTAACATCTCGGCGGTAATATTTGACAACATTCCTGTCGAGTTGGCTTCTCCGTCCCCGTGGGACCTTTATATACATCAATAACGTAATATAACCTAACCTAATCCAACCTAACATCTCGGCGGTAATATTTGACAACATTCCCGGCGAGTTGGCTTCTCCGTCTCCGTGGGACCTTTATATACATCAATAGCGTAATATAACCTAACCTAACCCAACCTATCTTCTCGGCGGTAATATTTCACAACATTCCTGGCGAGTTGGCCTCTACGTCTCCGTGGGATCTTTATATATATCAATAACGTAATATAACATAACCTAACCCAATCTGACATCTCGGCGGTAATATTTGACATCATTCCTGGCGAGTTGGCCTCTACGTCTCCGTGGGACCTTTATATACATCAATAACGTAATATAACCTAACCTAACCCAACCTAACATCTCGGCGGTAATATTTGACGACATTCCTGGCGAGTTGGCCTCTGCGTTTCCGTGGGATATTTATATGCATCAATAACATAATATAAGCTAGCCTAACCCAACTAACATCTCCGCGGGAATATTTGACAACATACCTGGCGAGTTGGCCTCTACGTCTCCGTGGGCCCTTCATATACATCAATAACAAAAATATAACCTAACCTAAATCAACCTATCATCTCGGCGATAATATTTGACAAGATTCCTGGCGAGTTGGCCTCTACGTCTCCGTGGGATCTTTATATACATCAATAACGTAATATAACATAACCTAACCTAATCTAACGTCTCGGCGGTAATGTTTGACGACATTCCTGGCGAGTTGACCTCTACGTTTCCGTGGGACCTTTATATACTTCAATAACGTAATATAACCTAACCTAACCCAACCTAACATCTCGGCGGTGATATTTGAAAAGATTCCTGGCGAGTTGGCCTCTACGTCTCCGTGGGATCTTTATATACATCAATAACGTAATATAACATAACCTAACCCAACCTAACATCTCGGCGATAATATTTGACAAGATTCCTGGCGAGTTGGCCTCTACGTCTCCGTGGGATCTTTATATACATCAATAACGTAATATAACATAACCTAACCCAATCTAACATCTCCGCGGTAATATTTGAAAACATTCCTGGCTTGTTGGCATCTACGTCTCCGTGGGACCTTTATATACATCAATAACGTAATATAACCTAACCTAACCCAACCTAACATCTCGGCGGTAATATTTGACAACATTCCTGGCGAGTTGGCTTCTCCGTCCCCGTGGGACCTTTATATACATCAATAACGTAATCTAACCTAACATAACCCAACCTAACATCTCGGCGGTAATATTTGACAACATTCCTGGCGAGTTGGCTTCTCCGTCCCCGTGGGACCTTTATATACATCAATAACGTAATATAACCTAACCTAATCCAACCTAACATCTCGGCGGTAATATTTGACAACATTCCCGGCGAGTTGGCTTCTCCGTCTCCGTGGGACCTTTATATACATCAATAACGTAATATAACCTAACCTAACCCAATCTAACATCTCGGCGGTAATATTTGACCACATTCCTGGCGTGTTGGCCTCTACGTCTCCGTGAGAATTTATTATACATCTATAACGTAATATAACCTAACCTAACCCAACCTAACATCTCGGCGGTAATATTTGAAAACATTCCTGGCGAGTTGGCATCTACGTCTCCGTGGGACCTTTATATACATCAATAACGTAATATAACCTAACCTAACCCAACCTAACATCTCGGCGGTAATATTTGACAACATTCCTGTCGAGTTGGCTTCTCCGTCCCCGTGGGACCTTTATATACATCAATAACGTAATATAACCTAACCTAACCCAACCTAACATCTCGGCGGTAATATTTGACGACATTCCTGGCGAGTTGGCCTCTACGTTTCCGTGGGATATTTATATGCATCAATAACATAATATAAGCTAGCCTAACCCAACTAACATCTCCGCGGGAATATTTGACAACATACCTGGCGAGTTGGCCTCTACGTCTCCGTGGGCCCTTCATATACATCAATAACAAAAATATAAGCTAACCTAAATCAACCTATCATCTCGGCGATAATATTTGACAAGATTCCTGGCGAGTTGGCCTCTACGTCTCCGTGGGATCTTTATATACATCAATAACGTAATATAACATAACCTAACCCAATCTAACGTCTCGGCGGTAATGTTTGACGACATTCCTGGCGAGTTGGCCTCTACGTTTCCGTGGGACCTTTATATACTTCAATAACGTAATATAACCTAACCTAACCCAACCTAACATCTCGGCGGGAATATTTGACAACATACCTGGCGAGTTGGCATCTACGTCTCAGTGGGCCCTTCATATACATCAATAACAAAAATATAACCTAACCTAAATCAACCTATCATCTCGGCGATAATATTTGACAAGATTCCTGGCGAGTTGGCCTCTACGTCTCCGTGGGATCTTTATATACATCAATAACGTAATATAACATAACCTAACCCAACCTAACATCTCGGCGGTAATATTTGAAAACATTCCTGGCGAGTTGGCATCTACGTCTCCGTGGGACCTTTATATACATCAATAACGTAATATAACCTAACCTAACCCAACCTAACATCTCGGCGATAATATTTGACAAGATTCCTGGCGAGTTGGCCTCTAGGTCTCCGTGGGATCTTTATATACATCAATAACGTAATATAACATAACCTAACCCAATCTAGCATCTCGGCGGTAATATTTGACCACATTCCTGGCTTGTTGGCCTCTACGTCTCCGTGAGACCTTTATATACATCTATAACGAAATATAACCTAACCTAACCCAACCTACAATCTCGGCGGTAATATTTGAAAACATTCCTGGCGAGTTGGCATCTACGTCTCCGTGGGACCTTTATATACATCAATAACGGAATATAACCTAACCTAACCCAACCTAACATCTCGGCGGTAATATTTGACGACATTCCTGGCGAGTTGGCCTCTACGTTTCCGTGGGATATTTATATGCATCAATAACATGATATAAGCTAACCTAACCCAACCTAACATCTCGGCGGTAATATTTGAAAACATTCCTGGCGAGTTGGCATCTACGTCTCCGTGGGACCTTTATATACATCAATAACGGAATATAACCTAACCTAACCCAACCTAACATCTCGGCGGTAATATTTGACAACATACCTGTCGAGTTGGCTTCTCCGTCCCCGTGGGACCTTTATATACATCAATAACGTAATATAACCTAACCTAATCCAACCTAACATCTCGGCGGTAATATTTGACAACATTCCCGGCGAGTTGGCTTCTCCGTCTCCGTGGGACCTTTATATACATCAATTACGTAATATAACCTAACCTAACCCAACCTATCTTCTCGGCGGTAATATTTCACAACATTCCTGGCGAGTTGGCCTCTACGTCTCCGTGGGATCTTTATATATATCAATAACTTAATATAACATAACCTAACACAATCTGACATCTCGGCGGTAATATTTGACATCATTCCTGGCGAGTTGGCCTCTACGTCTCCGTGGGACCTTTATATACATCAATAACGTAATATAACCTAACCTAACCCAACCTACCACCTCTGCGGTAATATTTGACAACATTACCGGCGAGTTGGCTTCTCCGTCTCCGTGGGACCTTTATATACATCTATAACGTAATATAACCTAACCTAACCCAACCTAACATCTCGGCGGTAATATTTGAAAACATTCCTGGCGAGTTGGCATCTACGTCTCCGTGGGACCTTTATATACATCAATAACGGAATATAACCTAACCTAACCCAATCTAACATCTCGGCGGTAATATTTGACAACATTCCTGGCGAGTTGGCCTCTACGTCTCCGTTTGACCTTCATATACATCATAACGTAATCTAACCTAACATAACCCAACCTAACATCTCGGCGGTAATATTTGACAACATTCCTGGCGAGTTGGCTTCTCCGTCCCCGCGGGCCCTTCATATACATCAATAACAAAAATATAACCTAACCTAAATCAACCTATCATCTCGGCGATAATATTTGACAAGATTCCTGGCGAGTTGGCCTCTACGTCTCCGTGGGATCTTTATATACATCAATAACGTAATATAACATAACCTAACCCAACCTAACATCTCGGCGGTAATATTTGACAAGATTCCTGGCGAGTTGGCCTCTACGTCTCCGTGGGATCTTTATATACATCAATAACGTAATATAACATAACCTAACGCAATCTAGCATCTCGGCGGTAATATTTGACCACATTCCTGGCTTGTTGGCCTCTACGTCTCCGTGAGACCTTTATATACATCTATAACGTAATGTAACCTAACCTAACCCAACCTAACATCTCGGCGGTAATATTTGAAAACATTCCTGGCGAGCTGGCATCTACGTCTCCATGGGACCTTTATATACATCAATAACGGCATATAACCTAACCTAACCCAACCTAACATCTCGGCGGTAATATTTTACAACATTCCTGTCGAGTTGGCTTCTCCGTCCCCGTGGGACCTTTATATACATCAATAACGTAATATAACCTAACCTAACCCAATCTAACATCTCGGCGGTAATATTTGACAACATTCCTGGCGAGTTGGCCTCTACGTCTCCGTTTGACCTTCATATACATCATAACGTAATCTAACCTAACATAACCCAACCTAACATCTCGGCGGTAATATTTGACGACATTCCTGGCGAGTTGGCCTCTACGTTTCCGTGGGATATTTATATGCATCAATAACATAATATAAGCTAGCCTAACCCAACTAACATCTCCGCGGGAATATTTGACAACATACCTGGCGAGTTGGCCTCTACGTCTCCGTGGGCCCTTCATATACATCAATAACAAAAATATAAGCTAACCTAAATCAACCTATCATCTCGGCGATAATATTTGACAAGATTCCTGGCGAGTTGGCCTCTACGTCTCCGTGGGATCTTTATATACATCAATAACGTAATATAACATAACCTAACCCAATCTAACGTCTCGGCGGTAATGTTTGACGACATTCCTGGCGAGTTGGCCTCTACGTTTCCGTGGGACCTTTATATACTTCAATAACGTAATATAACCTAACCTAACCCAACCTAACATCTCGGCGGGAATATTTGACAACATACCTGGCGAGTTCGCATCTACGTCTCAGTGGGCCCTTCATATACATCAATAACAAAAATATAACCTAACCTAAATCAACCTATCATCTCGGCGATAATATTTGACAAGATTCCTGGCGAGTTGGCCTCTACGTCTCCGTGGGATCTTTATATACATCAATAACGTAATATAACATAACCTAACCCAACCTAACATCTCGGCGGTAATATTTGAAAACATTCCTGGCGAGTTGGCATCTACGTCTCCGTGGGACCTTTATATACATCAATAACGTAATATAACCTAACCTAACCCAACCTAACATCTCGGCGATAATATTTGACAAGATTCCTGGCGAGTTGGCCTCTAGGTCTCCGTGGGATCTTTATATACATCAATAACGTAATATAACATAACCTAACCCAATCTAGCATCTCGGCGGTAATATTTGACCACATTCCTGGCTTGTTGGCCTCTACGTCTCCGTGAGACCTTTATATACATCTATAACGAAATATAACCTAACCTAACCCAACCTACAATCTCGGCGGTAATATTTGAAAACATTCCTGGCGAGTTGGCATCTACGTCTCCGTGGGACCTTTATATACATCAATAACGGAATATAACCTAACCTAACCCAACCTAACATCTCGGCGGTAATATTTGACGACATTCCTGGCGAGTTGGCCTCTACGTTTCCGTGGGATATTTATATGCATCAATAACATGATGTAAGCTAACCTAACCCAACCTAACATCTCGGCGGTAATATTTGAAAACATTCCTGGCGAGTTGGCATCTACGTCTCCGTGGGACCTTTATATACATCAATAACGGAATATAACCTAACCTAACCCAACCTAACATCTCGGCGGTAATATTTGACAACATACCTGTCGAGTTGGCTTCTCCGTCCCCGTGGGACCTTTATATACATCAATAACGTAATATAACCTAACCTAATCCAACCTAACATCTCGGCGGTAATATTTGACAACATTCCCGGCGAGTTGGCTTCTCCGTCTCCGTGGGACCTTTATATACATCAATTACGTAATATAACCTAACCTAACCCAACCTATCTTCTCGGCGGTAATATTTCACAACATTCCTGGCGAGTTGGCCTCTACGTCTCCGTGGGATCTTTATATATATCAATAACTTAATATAACATAACCTAACACAATCTGACATCTCGGCGGTAATATTTGACATCATTCCTGGCGAGTTGGCCTCTACGTCTCCGTGGGACCTTTATATACATCAATAACGTAATATAACCTAACCTAACCCAACCTACCACCTCTGCGGTAATATTTGACAACATTACCGGCGAGTTGGCTTCTCCGTCTCCGTGGGACCTTTATATACATCTATAACGTAATATAACCTAACCTAACCCAACCTAACATCTCGGCGGTAATATTTGAAAACATTCCTGGCGAGTTGGCATCTACGTCTCCGTGGGACCTTTATATACATCAATAACGGAATATAACCTAACCTAACCCAATCTAACATCTCGGCGGTAATATTTGACAACATTCCTGGCGAGTTGGCCTCTACGTCTCCGTTTGACCTTCATATACATCATAACGTAATCTAACCTAACATAACCCAACCTAACATCTCGGCGGTAATATTTGACAACATTCCTGGCGAGTTGGCTTCTCCGTCCCCGCGGGCCCTTCATATACATCAATAACAAAAATATAACCTAACCTAAATCAACCTATCATCTCGGCGATAATATTTGACAAGATTCCTGGCGAGTTGGCCTCTACGTCTCCGTGGGATCTTTATATACATCAATAACGTAATATAACATAACCTAACCCAACCTAACATCTCGGCGGTAATATTTGACAAGATTCCTGGCGAGTTGGCCTCTACGTCTCCGTGGGATCTTTATATACATCAATAACGTAATATAACATAACCTAACGCAATCTAGCATCTCGGCGGTAATATTTGACCACATTCCTGGCTTGTTGGCCTCTACGTCTCCGTGAGACCTTTATATACATCTATAACGTAATGTAACCTAACCTAACCCAACCTAACATCTCGGCGGTAATATTTGAAAACATTCCTGGCGAGCTGGCATCTACGTCTCCATGGGACCTTTATATACATCAATAACGGCATATAACCTAACCTAACCCAACCTAACATCTCGGCGGTAATATTTTACAACATTCCTGTCGAGTTGGCTTCTCCGTCCCCGTGGGACCTTTATATACATCAATAACGTAATATAACCTAACCTAACCCAATCTAACATCTCGGCGGTAATATTTGACAACATTCCTGGCGAGTTGGCCTCTACGTCTCCGTTTGACCATCATATACATCATAACGTAATCTAACCTAACATAACCCAGCCTAACATCTCGGCGGTAATATTTGACAACATTCCTGGCGAGTTGGCTTCTCCGTCCCCGTGGGCCCTTCATATACATCAATAACAAAAATATAACCTAACCTAAATCAACCAATCATCTCGGCGATAATATTTGACAAGATTCCTGGCGAGTTGTCCTCTACGTCTCCGTGGGATCTTTATATACATCAATAACGTAATATAACATAACCTAACCCAATCTAACATCTCGGCGGTAATGTTTAACGACATTCCTGGCGAGTTGGCCTCTACGTTTCCGTGGGACCTTTATATACTTCAATAACGTAATATAACTTAACCTAACCCAACCTAACATCTCGGCGGTAATATTTGACAAGATTCCTGGCGAGTTGGCCTCTACGTCTCCGTGGGATCTTTATATACATCAATAACGTAATATAACATAACCTAACGCAATCTAGCATCTCGGCGGTAATATTTGACCACGTTCCTGGCTTGTTGGCCTCTACGTCTCCGTGAGACCTTTATATACATCTATAACGTAATGTAACCTAACCTAACCCAACCTAACATCTCGGCGGTAATATTTGAAAACATTCCTGGCGAGCTGGCATCTACGTCTCCGTGAGACCTTTATATACATGTATAACGTAATATAACCTAACCTAACCCAACCTAACATCTCGGCGGTAATATTTGAAAACATTCCTGTCGAGTTGGCATCTACGTCTCCGTGGGACCTTTATATACATCAATAACGGAATATAACCTAACCTAACCCAACCTAACATCTCGGCTGTAATATTTGACAACATTCCTGTCGAGTTGGCTTCTCCGTCCCCGTGGGACCTTTATATACATCAATAACGTAATATAACCTAACCTAATCCAACCTAACATCTCGGCGGTAATATTTGACAACATTCCCGGCGAGTTGGCTTCTCCGTCTCCGTGGGACCTTTATATACATCAATAGCGTAATATAACCTAACCTAACCCAACCTATCTTCTCGGCGGTAATATTTCACAACATTCCTGGCGAGTTGGCCTCTACGTCTCCGTGGGATCTTTATATATATCAATAACGTAATATAACATAACCTAACCCAATCTGACATCTCGGCGGTAATATTTGACATCATTCCTGGCGAGTTGGCCTCTACGTCTCCGTGGGACCTTTATATACATCAATAACGTAATATAACCTAACCTAACCCAACCTACCACCTCTGCGGTAATATTTGAAAACAATCCTGGCGAGTTGGCATCTACGTCTCCGTGGGACTTTTATATACATCAATAACGTAATATAACCTAACCTAACCCAACTTAACATCTCGGCGGTAATATTTCACAACATTCCTGGCGAGTTGGCCTCTACGTCTCCGTGGCATCTTTATATATATCAATAACGTAATATAACATAACCTAACCCAATCTAACATCTCGGCGGTAATATTTGACAACATTCCTGGCGAGTTGGCTTCTCCGTCCCCGTGGTACCTTTATATACATCAATAACGTAATATAACCTAACCTAATCTAACCTAACATCTCGGCGGTAATATTTGACAACATTCCCGGCGAGTTGGCTTCTCCGTCTCCGTGGGACCTTTATATACATCAATAACGTAATATAACCTAACCTAACCCAATCTAACATCTCGGCGGTAATATTTGACCACATTCCTGGCTTGTTGGCCTCTACGTCTCCGTGAGAATTTATTATACATCTATAACGTAATATAACCTAACCTAACCCAACCTAACATCTCGGCGGTAATATTTGAAAACATTCCTGGCGAGTTGGCATCTACGTCTCCGTGGGACCTTTATATACATCAATAACGTAATATAACCTAACCTAACCCAACCTAACATCTCGGCGGTAATATTTGACAACATTCCTGTCGAGTTGGCTTCTCCGTCCCCGTGGGACCTTTATATACATCAATAACGTAATATAACCTAACCTAACCCAACCTAACATCTCGGCGGTAATATTTGACGACATTCCTGGCGAGTTGGCCTCTGCGTTTCCGTGGGATATTTATATGCATCAATAACATAATATAAGCTAGCCTAACCCAACTAACATCTCCGCGGGAATATTTGACAACATACCTGGCGAGTTGGCCTCTACGTCTCCGTGGGCCCTTCATATACATCAATAACAAAAATATAACCTAACCTAAATCAACCTATCATCTCGGCGATAATATTTGACAAGATTCCTGGCGAGTTGGCCTCTACGTCTCCGTGGGATCTTTATATACATCAATAACGTAATATAACATAACCTAACCTAATCTAACGTCTCGGCGGTAATGTTTGACGACATTCCTGGCGAGTTGACCTCTACGTTTCCGTGGGACCTTTATATACTTCAATAACGTAATATAACCTAACCTAACCCAACCTAACATCTCGGCGGTGATATTTGACAAGATTCCTGGCGAGTTGGCCTCTACGTCTCCGTGGGATCTTTATATACATCAATAACGTAATATAACATAACCTAACCCAACCTAACATCTCGGCGATAATATTTGACAAGATTCCTGGCGAGTTGGCCTCTACGTCTCCGTGGGATCTTTATATACATCAATAACGTAATATAACATAACCTAACCCAATCTAACATCTCCGCGGGAATATTTGAAAACATACCTGGCGAGTTGGCCTCTACGTCTCCGTGGGCACTTCATATACATCAATAACGAAAATATAACCTAACCTAAATCAACCTATCATCTCGGCGATAATATTTGACAAGATTCCTGGCGAGTTGGCCTCTACGTCTCCGTGGGATCTTTATATACATCAATAACGTAATATAACATAACCTAACCCAATCTAGCATCTCGGCGGTAATATTTGACCACATTCCTGGCTTGTTGGCCTTTACGTCTCCGTGAGACCTTTATATACATCTATAACGTAATATAACATAACCTAACCCAATCTAACATCTCGGCGGTAATATTTGACATCATTCCTGGCGAGTTGGCCTCTACGTCTCCGTGGGACCTTTATATACATCAATAACGTAATATAACCTAACCTAACCCAACCTAACATCTCGGCGATAATATTTGACAAGATTCCTGGCGAGTTGGCCTCTAGGTCTCCGTGGGATCTTTATATACATCAATAACGTAATATAACCTAACCTAATCCAATCTAACATCTCGGCGGTGATATTTGACAACATTCCCGGCGAGTTGGCTTCTCCGTCTCCGTGGGACCTTTATATACATCAATAACGTAATATAACCTAACCTAACCCAACCTAACATCTCGGCGGTAATATTTGACAAGATTCCTGGCGAGTTGGCCTCTACGTCTCCGTGGGATCTTTATATACATCAATAACGTAATATAACATAACCTAACCCAATCTAGCATCTCGGCGGTAATATTTGACCACATTCCTGGCTTGTTGGCCTCTGGGTCTCCGTGAGACCTTTATATACATGTATAACGTAATATAACCTAACCTAACCCAACCTAACATCTCGGCGGTAATATTTGAAAACATTCCTGTCGAGTTGGCATCTACGTCTCCGTGGGACCTTTATATACATCAATAACGGAATATAACCTAACCTAACCCAACCTAACATCTCGGCGGTAATATTTGACAACATTCCTGTCGAGTTGGCTTCTCCGTCCCCGTGGGACCTTTATATACATCAATAACGTAATATAACCTAACCTAATCCAACCTAACATCTCGGCGGTAATATTTGACAACATTCCCGGCGAGTTGGCTTCTCCGTCTCCGTGGGACCTTTATATACATCAATAGCGTAATATAACCTAACCTAACCCAACCTATCTTCTCGGCGGTAATATTTCACAACATTCCTGGCGAGTTGGCCTCTACGTCTCCGTGGGATCTTTATATATATCAATAACGTAATATAACATAACCTAACCCAATCTGACATCTCGGCGGTAATATTTGACATCATTCCTGGCGAGTTGGCCTCTACGTCTCCGTGGGACCTTTATATACATCAATAACGTAATATAACCTAACCTAACCCAACCTACCACCTCTGCGGTAATATTTGACAACATTCCCGGCGAGTTGGCTTCTCCGTCTCCGTGGGACCTTTATATACATCAATAACTTAATATAACCTAACCTAACCCAACCTAACATCTCGGCGGGAATATTTGACAACATACCTGGCGAGTTGGCATCTACGTCTCAGTGGGCCCTTCATATACATCAATAACAAAAATATAACCTAACCTAAATCAACCTATCATCTCGGCGATAATATTTGACAAGATTCCTGGCGAGTTGGCCTCTACGTCTCCGTGGGATCTTTATATACATCAATAACGTAATATAACATAACCTAACCCAACCTAACATCTCGGCGGTAATATTTGAAAACATTCCTGGCGAGTTGGCATCTACGTCTCCGTGGGACCTTTATATACATCAATAACGTAATATAACCTAACCTAACCCAACCTAACATCTCGGCGATAATATTTGACAAGATTCCTGGCGAGTTGGCCTCTAGGTCTCCGTGGGATCTTTATATACATCAATAACGTAATATAACATAACCTAACCCAATCTAGCATCTCGGCGGTAATATTTGACCACATTCCTGGCTTGTTGGCCTCTACGTCTCCGTGAGACCTTTATATACATCTATAACGAAATATAACCTAACCTAACCCAACCTACAATCTCGGCGGTAATATTTGAAAACATTCCTGGCGAGTTGGCATCTACGTCTCCGTGGGACCTTTATATACATCAATAACGGAATATAACCTAACCTAACCCAACCTAACATCTCGGCGGTAATATTTGACGACATTCCTGGCGAGTTGGCCTCTACGTTTCCGTGGGATATTTATATGCATCAATAACATGATATAAGCTAACCTAACCCAACCTAACATCTCGGCGGTAATATTTGAAAACATTCCTGGCGAGTTGGCATCTACGTCTCCGTGGGACCTTTATATACATCAATAACGTAATATAACCTAACCTAACCCAACCTAACATCTCGGCGGTAATATTTGACAACATACCTGTCGAGTTGGCTTCTCCGTCCCCGTGGGACCTTTATATACATCAATAACGTAATATAACCTAACCTAATCCAACCTAACATCTCGGCGGTAATATTTGACAACATTCCCGGCGAGTTGGCTTCTCCGTCTCCGTGGGACCTTTATATACATCAATTACGTAATATAACCTAACCTAACCCAACCTATCTTCTCGGCGGTAATATTTCACAACATTCCTGGCGAGTTGGCCTCTACGTCTCCGTGGGATCTTTATATATATCAATAACTTAATATAACATAACCTAACACAATCTGACATCTCGGCGGTAATATTTGACATCATTCCTGGCGAGTTGGCCTCTACGTCTCCGTGGGACCTTTATATACATCAATAACGTAACATAACCTAACCTAACCCAACCTACCACCTCTGCGGTAATATTTGACAACATTACCGGCGAGTTGGCTTCTCCGTCTCCGTGGGACCTTTATATACATCTATAACGTAATATAACCTAACCTAACCCAACCTAACATCTCGGCGGTAATATTTGAAAACATTCCTGGCGAGTTGGCATCTACGTCTCCGTGGGACCTTTATATACATCAATAACGGAATATAACCTAACCTAACCCAATCTAACATCTCGGCGGTAATATTTGACAACATTCCTGGCGAGTTGGCCTCTACGTCCCCGTTTGACCTTCATATACATCATAACGTAATCTAACCTAACATAACCCAACCTAACATCTCGGCGGTAATATTTGACAACATTCCTGGCGAGTTGGCTTCTCCGTCCCCGCGGGCCCTTCATATACATCAATAACAAAAATATAACCTAACCTAAATCAACCTATCATCTCGGCGATAATATTTGACAAGATTCCTGGCGAGTTGGCCTCTACGTCTCCGTGGGATCTTTATATACATCAATAACGTAATATAACATAACCTAACCCAACCTAACATCTCGGCGGTAATATTTGACAAGATTCCTGGCGAGTTGGCCTCTACGTCTCCGTGGGATCTTTATATACATCAATAACGTAATATAACATAACCTAACGCAATCTAGCATCTCGGCGGTAATATTTGACCACATTCCTGGCTTGTTGGCCTCTACGTCTCCGTGAGACCTTTATATACATCATAACGTAATCTAACCTAACATAACCCAACCTAACATCTCGGCGGTAATATTTGACGACATTCCTGGCGAGTTGGCCTCTACGTTTCCGTGGGATATTTATATGCATCAATAACATAATATAAGCTAGCCTAACCCAACTAACATCTCCGCGGGAATATTTGACAACATACCTGGCGAGTTGGCCTCTACGTCTCCGTGGGCCCTTCATATACATCAATAACAAAAATATAAGCTAACCTAAATCAACCTATCATCTCGGCGATAATATTTGACAAGATTCCTGGCGAGTTGGCCTCTACGTCTCCGTGGGATCTTTATATACATCAATAACGTAATATAACATAACCTAACCCAATCTAACGTCTCGGCGGTAATGTTTGACGACATTCCTGGCGAGTTGGCCTCTACGTTTCCGTGGGACCTTTATATACTTCAATAACGTAATATAACCTAACCTAACCCAACCTAACATCTCGGCGGGAATATTTGACAACATACCTGGCGAGTTGGCATCTACGTCTCAGTGGGCCCTTCATATACATCAATAACAAAAATATAACCTAACCTAAATCAACCTATCATCTCGGCGATAATATTTGACAAGATTCCTGGCGAGTTGGCCTCTACGTCTCCGTGGGATCTTTATATACATCAATAACGTAATATAACATAACCTAACCCAACCTAACATCTCGGCGGTAATATTTGAAAACATTCCTGGCGAGTTGGCATCTACGTCTCCGTGGGACCTTTATATACATCAATAACGTAATATAACCTAACCTAACCCAACCTAACATCTCGGCGATAATATTTGACAAGATTCCTGGCGAGTTGGCCTCTAGGTCTCCGTGGGATCTTTATATACATCAATAACGTAATATAACATAACCTAACCCAATCTAGCATCTCGGCGGTAATATTTGACCACATTCCTGGCTTGTTGGCCTCTACGTCTCCGTGAGACCTTTATATACATCTATAACGAAATATAACCTAACCTAACCCAACCTACAATCTCGGCGGTAATATTTGAAAACATTCCTGGCGAGTTGGCATCTACGTCTCCGTGGGACCTTTATATACATCAATAACGGAATATAACCTAACCTAACCCAACCTAACATCTCGGCGGTAATATTTGACGACATTCCTGGCGAGTTGGCCTCTACGTTTCCGTGGGATATTTATATGCATCAATAACATGATATAAGCTAACCTAACCCAACCTAACATCTCGGCGGTAATATTTGAAAACATTCCTGGCGAGTTGGCATCTACGTCTCCGTGGGACCTTTATATACATCAATAACGGAATATAACCTAACCTAACCCAACCTAACATCTCGGCGGTAATATTTGACAACATACCTGTCGAGTTGGCTTCTCCGTCCCCGTGGGACCTTTATATACATCAATAACGTAATATAACCTAACCTAATCCAACCTAACATCTCGGCGGTAATATTTGACAACATTCCCGGCGAGTTGGCTTCTCCGTCTCCGTGGGACCTTTATATACATCAATTACGTAATATAACCTAACCTAACCCAACCTATCTTCTCGGCGGTAATATTTCACAACATTCCTGGCGAGTTGGCCTCTACGTCTCCGTGGGATCTTTATATATATCAATAACTTAATATAACATAACCTAACACAATCTGACATCTCGGCGGTAATATTTGACATCATTCCTGGCGAGTTGGCCTCTACGTCTCCGTGGGACCTTTATATACATCAATAACGTAATATAACCTAACCTAACCCAACCTACCACCTCTGCGGTAATATTTGACAACATTACCGGCGAGTTGGCTTCTCCGTCTCCGTGGGACCTTTATATACATCTATAACGTAATATAACCTAACCTAACCCAACCTAACATCTCGGCGGTAATATTTGAAAACATTCCTGGCGAGTTGGCATCTACGTCTCCGTGGGACCTTTATATACATCAATAACGGAATATAACCTAACCTAACCCAATCTAACATCTCGGCGGTAATATTTGACAACATTCCTGGCGAGTTGGCCTCTACGTCTCCGTTTGACCTTCATATACATCATAACGTAATCTAACCTAACATAACCCAACCTAACATCTCGGCGGTAATATTTGACAACATTCCTGGCGAGTTGGCTTCTCCGTCCCCGCGGGCCCTTCATATACATCAATAACAAAAATATAACCTAACCTAAATCAACCTATCATCTCGGCGATAATATTTGACAAGATTCCTGGCGAGTTGGCCTCTACGTCTCCGTGGGATCTTTATATACATCAATAACGTAATATAACATAACCTAACCCAACCTAACATCTCGGCGGTAATATTTGACAAGATTCCTGGCGAGTTGGCCTCTACGTCTCCGTGGGATCTTTATATACATCAATAACGTAATATAACATAACCTAACGCAATCTAGCATCTCGGCGGTAATATTTGACCACATTCCTGGCTTGTTGGCCTCTACGTCTCCGTGAGACCTTTATATACATCTATAACGTAATGTAACCTAACCTAACCCAACCTAACATCTCGGCGGTAATATTTGAAAACATTCCTGGCGAGCTGGCATCTACGTCTCCATGGGACCTTTATATACATCAATAACGGCATATAACCTAACCTAACCCAACCTAACATCTCGGCGGTAATATTTTACAACATTCCTGTCGAGTTGGCTTCTCCGTCCCCGTGGGACCTTTATATACATCAATAACGTAATATAACCTAACCTAACCCAATCTAACATCTCGGCGGTAATATTTGACAACATTCCTGGCGAGTTGGCCTCTACGTCTCCGTTTGACCTTCATATACATCATAACGTAATCTAACCTAACATAACCCAACCTAACATCTCGGCGGTAATATTTGACGACATTCCTGGCGAGTTGGCCTCTACGTTTCCGTGGGATATTTATATGCATCAATAACATAATATAAGCTAGCCTAACCCAACTAACATCTCCGCGGGAATATTTGACAACATACCTGGCGAGTTGGCCTCTACGTCTCCGTGGGCCCTTCATATACATCAATAACAAAAATATAAGCTAACCTAAATCAACCTATCATCTCGGCGATAATATTTGACAAGATTCCTGGCGAGTTGGCCTCTACGTCTCCGTGGGATCTTTATATACATCAATAACGTAATATAACATAACCTAACCCAATCTAACGTCTCGGCGGTAATGTTTGACGACATTCCTGGCGAGTTGGCCTCTACGTTTCCGTGGGACCTTTATATACTTCAATAACGTAATATAACCTAACCTAACCCAACCTAACATCTCGGCGGGAATATTTGACAACATACCTGGCGAGTTGGCATCTACGTCTCAGTGGGCCCTTCATATACATCAATAACAAAAATATAACCTAACCTAAATCAACCTATCATCTCGGCGATAATATTTGACAAGATTCCTGGCGAGTTGGCCTCTACGTCTCCGTGGGATCTTTATATACATCAATAACGTAATATAACATAACCTAACCCAACCTAACATCTCGGCGGTAATATTTGAAAACATTCCTGGCGAGTTGGCATCTACGTCTCCGTGGGACCTTTATATACATCAATAACGTAATATAACCTAACCTAACCCAACCTAACTTCTCGGCGATAATATTTGACAAGATTCCTGGCGAGTTGGCCTCTAGGTCTCCGTGGGATCTTTATATACATCAATAACGTAATATAACATAACCTAACCCAATCTAGCATCTCGGCGGTAATATTTGACCACATTCCTGGCTTGTTGGCCTCTACGTCTCCGTGAGACCTTTATATACATCTATAACGAAATATAACCTAACCTAACCCAACCTACAATCTCGGCGGTAATATTTGAAAACATTCCTGGCGAGTTGGCATCTACGTCTCCGTGGGACCTTTATATACATCAATAACGGAATATAACCTAACCTAACCCAACCTAACATCTCGGCGGTAATATTTGACGACATTCCTGGCGAGTTGGCCTCTACGTTTCCGTGGGATATTTATATGCATCAATAACATGATATAAGCTAACCTAACCCAACCTAACATCTCGGCGGTAATATTTGAAAACATTCCTGGCGAGTTGGCATCTACGTCTCCGTGGGACCTTTATATACATCAATAACGGAATATAACCTAACCTAACCCAACCTAACATCTCGGCGGTAATATTTGACAACATACCTGTCGAGTTGGCTTCTCCGTCCCCGTGGGACCTTTATATACATCAATAACGTAATATAACCTAACCTAATCCAACCTAACATCTCGGCGGTAATATTTGACAACATTCCCGGCGAGTTGGCTTCTCCGTCTCCGTGGGACCTTTATATACATCAATTACGTAATATAACCTAACCTAACCCAACCTATCTTCTCGGCGGTAATATTTCACAACATTCCTGGCGAGTTGGCCTCTACGTCTCCGTGGGATCTTTATATATATCAATAACTTAATATAACATAACCTAACACAATCTGACATCTCGGCGGTAATATTTGACATCATTCCTGGCGAGTTGGCCTCTACGTCTCCGTGGGACCTTTATATACATCAATAACGTAATATAACCTAACCTAACCCAACCTACCACCTCTGCGGTAATATTTGACAACATTACCGGCGAGTTGGCTTCTCCGTCTCCGTGGGACCTTTATATACATCTATAACGTAATATAACCTAACCTAACCCAACCTAACATCTCGGCGGTAATATTTGAAAACATTCCTGGCGAGTTGGCATCTACGTCTCCGTGGGACCTTTATATACATCAATAACGGAATATAACCTAACCTAACCCAATCTAACATCTCGGCGGTAATATTTGACAACATTCCTGGCGAGTTGGCCTCTACGTCTCCGTTTGACCTTCACATACATCATAACGTAATCTAACCTAACATAACCCAACCTAACATCTCGGCGGTAATATTTGACAACATTCCTGGCGAGTTGGCTTCTCCGTCCCCGCGGGCCCTTCATATACATCAATAACAAAAATATAACCTAACCTAAATCAACCTATCATCTCGGCGATAATATTTGACAAGATTCCTGGCGAGTTGGCCTCTACGTCTCCGTGGGATCTTTATATA
Organism: Xylocopa violacea; assembly: GCA_963969225.1. Classification (NCBI taxonomy): domain Eukaryota; kingdom Metazoa; phylum Arthropoda; class Insecta; order Hymenoptera; family Apidae; genus Xylocopa; species Xylocopa violacea. The sequence continues at coordinate 2,482,374 of CAXAJV010000078.1, forward strand.
CATCAATAACGTAATATAACATAACCTAACCCAACCTAACATCTCGGCGGTAATATTTGACAAGATTCCTGGCGAGTTGGCCTCTACGTCTCCGTGGGATCTTTATATACATCAATAACGTAATATAACATAACCTAACGCAATCTAGCATCTCGGCGGTAATATTTGACCACATTCCTGGCTTGTTGGCCTCTACGTCTCCGTGAGACCTTTATATACATCTATAACGTAATGTAACCTAACCTAACCCAACCTAACATCTCGGCGGTAATATTTGAAAACATTCCTGGCGAGCTGGCATCTACGTCTCCATGGGACCTTTATATACATCAATAACGGCATATAACCTAACCTAACCCAACCTAACATCTCGGCGGTAATATTTTACAACATTCCTGTCGAGTTGGCTTCTCCGTCCCCGTGGGACCTTTATATACATCAATAACGTAATATAACCTAACCTAACCCAATCTAACATCTCGGCGGTAATATTTGACAACATTCCTGGCGAGTTGGCCTCTACGTCTCCGTTTGACCTTCATATACATCATAACGTAATCTAACCTAACATAACCCAGCCTAACATCTCGGCGGTAATATTTGACAACATTCCTGGCGAGTTGGCTTCTCCGTCCCCGTGGGCCCTTCATATACATCAATAACAAAAATATAACCTAACCTAAATCAACCAATCATCTCGGCGATAATATTTGACAAGATTCCTGGCGAGTTGTACTCTACGTCTCCGTGGGATCTTTATATACATCAATAACGTAATATAACATAACCTAACCCAATCTAACATCTCGGCGGTAATGTTTAACGACATTCCTGGCGAGTTGGCCTCTACGTTTCCGTGGGACCTTTATATACTTCAATAACGTAATATAACTTAACCTAACCCAACCTAACATCTCGGCGGTAATATTTGACAAGATTCCTGGCGAGTTGGCCTCTACGTCTCCGTGGGATCTTTATATACATCAATAACGTAATATAACATAACCTAACGCAATCTAGCATCTCGGCGGTAATATTTGACCACGTTCCTGGCTTGTTGGCCTCTACGTCTCCGTGAGACCTTTATATACATCTATAACGTAATGTAACCTAACCTAACCCAACCTAACATCTCGGCGGTAATATTTGAAAACATTCCTGGCGAGCTGGCATCTACGTCTCCATGGGACCTTTATATACATCAATAACGGAATATAACCTAACCTAACCCAACCTAACATCTCGGCGGTAATATTTGACAACATTCCTGTCGAGTTGGCTTCTCCGTCCCCGTGGGACCTTTATATACATCAATAACGTAATATAACCTAAACTAATCCAACCTAACATCTCGGCGGTAATATTTGACAACATTCCCGGCGAGTTGGCTTCTCCGTCTCCGTGGGACCTTTATATACATCAATAACGTAATATAACCTAACCTAACCCAACCTAACATCTCGGCGGTAATATTTGACAAGATTCCTGGCGAGTTGGCCTCTACGTCTCCGTGGGATCTTTATATACATCAATAACGTAATATAACATAACCTAACCCAATCTAGCATCTCGGCGGTAATATTTGACCACATTCCTGGCTTGTTGGCCTCTAGGTCTCCGTGAGACCATTATATACATGTATAACGTAATATAACCTAACCTAACCCAACCTAACATCTCGGCGGTAATATTTGAAAACATTCCTGTCGAGTTGGCATCTACGTCTCCGTGGGACCTTTATATACATCAATAACGGAATATAACCTAACCTAACCCAACCTAACATCTCGGCTGTAATATTTGACAACATTCCTGTCGAGTTGGCTTCTCCGTCCCCGTGGGACCTTTATATACATCAATAACGTAATATAACCTAACCTAATCCAACCTAACATCTCGGCGGTAATATTTGACAACATTCCCGGCGAGTTGGCTTCTCCGTCTCCGTGGGACCTTTATATACATCAATAGCGTAATATAACCTAACCTAACCCAACCTATCTTCTCGGCGGTAATATTTCACAACATTCCTGGCGAGTTGGCCTCTACGTCTCCGTGGGATCTTTATATATATCAATAACGTAATATAACATAACCTAACCCAATCTGACATCTCGGCGGTAATATTTGACATCATTCCTGGCGAGTTGGCCTCTACGTCTCCGTGGGACCTTTATATACATCAATAACGTAATATAACCTAACCTAACCCAACCTACCACCTCTGCGGTAATATTTGACAACATTCCCGGCGAGTTGGCTTCTCCGTCTCCGTGGGACCTTTATATACATCAATAACTTAATATAACCTAACCTAACCCAATCTAACATCTCGGCGGTAATATTTGACCACATTCCTGGCTTGTTGGCCTCTACGTCTCCGTGAGAACTTATTATACATCTATAACGTAATATAACCTAACCTAACCCAACCTAACATCTCGGCGGTAATATTTGAAAACAATCCTGGCGAGTTGGCATCTACGTCTCCGTGGGACTTTTATATACATCAATAACGTAATATAACCTAACCTAACCCAACTTAACATCTCGGCGGTAATATTTCACAACATTCCTGGCGAGTTGGCCTCTACGTCTCCGTGGCATCTTTATATATATCAATAACGTAATATAACATAACCTAACCCAATCTAACATCTCGGCGGTAATATTTGACAACATTCCTGGCGAGTTGGCTTCTCCGTCCCCGTGGGACCTTTATATACATCAATAACGTAATATAACCTAACCTAATCTAACCTAACATCTCGGCGGTAATATTTGACAACATTCCCGGCGAGTTGGCTTCTCCGTCTCCGTGGGACCTTTATATACATCAATAACGTAATATAACCTAACCTAACCCAATCTAACATCTCGGCGGTAATATTTGACCACATTCCTGGCTTGTTGGCCTCTACGTCTCCGTGAGAATTTATTATACATCTATAACGTAATATAACCTAACCTAACCCAACCTAACATCTCGGCGGTAATATTTGAAGACATTCCTGGCGAGTTGGCATCTACGTCTCCGTGGGACCTTTATATACATCAATAACGTAATATAACCTAACCTAACCCAACCTAACATCTCGGCGGTAATATTTGACAACATTCCTGTCGAGTTGGCTTCTCCGTCCCCGTGGGACCTTTATATACATCAATAACGTAATATAACCTAACCTAACCCAACCTAACATCTCGGCGGTAATATTTGACGACATTCCTGGCGAGTTGGCCTCTGCGTTTCCGTGGGATATTTATATGCATCAATAACATAATATAAGCTAGCCTAACCCAACTAACATCTCCGCGGGAATATTTGACAACATACCTGGCGAGTTGGCCTCTACGTCTCCGTGGGCCCTTCATATACATCAATAACAAAAATATAACCTAACCTAAATCAACCTATCATCTCGGCGATAATATTTGACAAGATTCCTGGCGAGTTGGCCTCTACGTCTCCGTGGGATCTTTATATACATCAATAACGTAATATAACATAACCTAACCTAATCTAACGTCTCGGCGGTAATGTTTGACGACATTCCTGGCGAGTTGACCTCTACGTTTCCGTGGGACCTTTATATACTTCAATAACGTAATATAACCTAACCTAACCCAACCTAACATCTCGGCGGTGATATTTGACAAGATTCCTGGCGAGTTGGCCTCTACGTCTCCGTGGGATCTTTATATACATCAATAACGTAATATAACATAACCTAACCCAACCTAACATCTCGGCGATAATATTTGACAAGATTCCTGGCGAGTTGGCCTCTACGTCTCCGTGGGATCTTTATATACATCAATAACGTAATATAACATAACCTAACCCAATCTAGCATCTCGGCGGTAATATTTGACCACATTCCTGGCTTGTTGGCCTTTACGTCTCCGTGAGACCTTTATATACATCTATAACGTAATATAACCTAACCTACACCAACCTAACATCTCGGCGGTAATATTTGAAAACATTCCTGGCGAGTTGGCATCTACGTCTCCGTGGGACCTTTATATACATCAATAACGTAATATAACCTAACCTAACCCAACCTAACATCTCGGCGGTAATATTTGACAACATTCCTGGCGAGTTGGCTTCTCCGTCCCCGTGGGACCTTTATATACATCAATAACGTAATCTAACCTAACATAACCCAACCTAACATCTCGGCGGTAATATTTGACAACATTCCTGGCGAGTTGGCTTCTCCGTCCCCGTGGGACCTTTATATACATCAATAACGTAATATAACCTAACCTAATCCAACCTAACATCTCGGCGGTAATATGTGACAACATTCCTGTCGAGTTGGCTTCTCCGTCCCCGTGGGACCTTTATATACATCAATAACGTAATATAACCTAACCTAACCCAACCTAACATCTCGGCGGTAATATTTGACGACATTCCTGGCGAGTTGGCCTCTACGTTTCCGTGGGATATTTATATGCATCAATAACATAATATAAGCTAGCCTAACCCAACTAACATCTCCGCGGGAATATTTGACAACATACCTGGCGAGTTGGCCTCTACGTCTCCGTGGGCCCTTCATATACATCAATAACAAAAATATAACCTAACCTAAATCAACCTATCATCTCGGCGATAATATTTGACAAGATTCCTGGCGAGTTGGCCTCTACGTCTCCGTGGGATCTTTATATACATCAATAACGTAATATAACATAACCTAACCCAATCTAACGTCTCGGCGGTAATGTTTGACGACATTCCTGGCGAGTTGGCCTCTACGTTTCCGTGGGACCTTTATATACTTCAATAACGTAATATAACCTAACCTAACCCAACCTAACATCTCGGCGGGAATATTTGACAACATACCTGGCGAGTTGGCATCTACGTCTCAGTGGGCCCTTCATATACATCAATAACAAAAATATAACCTAACCTAAATCAACCTATCATCTCGGCGATAATATTTGACAAGATTCCTGGCGAGTTGGACTCTACGTCTCCGTGGGATCTTTATATACATCAATAACGTAATATAACATAACCTAACCTAATCTAACGTCTCGGCGGTAATGTTTGACGACATTCCTGGCGAGTTGACCTCTACGTTTCCGTGGGACCTTTATATACTTCAATAACGTAATATAACCTAACCTAACCCAACCTAACATCTCGGCGGTGATATTTGACAAGATTCCTGGCGAGTTGGCCTCTACGTCTCCGTGGGATCTTTATATACATCAATAACGTAATATAACATAACCTAACCCAACCTAACATCTCGGCGATAATATTTGACAAGATTCCTGGCGAGTTGGCCTCTACGTCTCCGTGGGATCTTTATATACATCAATAACGTAATATAACATAACCTAACCCAATCTAACATCTCCGCGGGAATATTTGAAAACATACCTGGCGAGTTGGCCTCTACGTCTCCGTGGGCACTTCATATACATCAATAACGAAAATATAACCTAACCTAAATCAACCTATCATCTCGGCGATAATATTTGACAAGATTCCTGGCGAGTTGGCCTCTACGTCTCCGTGGGATCTCTATATACATCAATAACGTAATATAACATAACCTAACCCAATCTAGCATCTCGGCGGTAATATTTGACCACATTCCTGGCTTGTTGGCCTTTACGTCTCCGTGAGACCTTTATATACATCTATAACGTAATATAACCTAACCTACACCAACCTAACATCTCGGCGGTAATATTTGAAAACATTCCTGGCGAGTTGGCATCTACGTCTCCGTGGGACCTTTATATACATCAATAACGTAATATAACCTAACCTAACCCAACCTAACATCTCGGCGGTAATATTTGACAACATTCCTGGCGAGTTGGCTTCTCCGTCCCCGTGGGACCTTTATATACATCAATAACGTAATCTAACCTAACATAACCCAACCTAACATCTCGGCGGTAATATTTGACAACATTCCTGGCGAGTTGGCTTCTCCGTCCCCGTGGGACCTTTATATACATCAATAACGTAATATAACCTAACCTAATCCAACCTAACATCTCGGCGGTAATATGTGACAACATTCCTGTCGAGTTGGCTTCTCCGTCCCCGTGGGACCTTTATATACATCAATAACGTAATATAACCTAACCTAACCCAACCTAACATCTCGGCGGTAATATTTGACGACATTCCTGGCGAGTTGGCCTCTACGTTTCCGTGGGATATTTATATGCATCAATAACATAATATAAGCTAGCCTAACCCAACTAACATCTCCGCGGGAATATTTGACAACATACCTGGCGAGTTGGCCTCTACGTCTCCGTGGGCCCTTCATATACATCAATAACAAAAATATAACCTAACCTAAATCAACCTATCATCTCGGCGATAATATTTGACAAGATTCCTGGCGAGTTGGCCTCTACGTCTCCGTGGGATCTTTATATACATCAATAACGTAATATAACATAACCTAACCCAACCTACCACCTCTGCGGTAATATTTGACAACATTACCGGCGAGTTGGCTTCTCCGTCTCCGTGGGACCTTTATATACATCTATAACGTAATATAACCTAACCTAACCCAACCTAACATCTCGGCGGTAATATTTGAAAACATACCTGGCGAGTTGGCATCTACGTCTCAGTGGGCCCTTCATATACATCAATAACAAAAATATAACCTAACCTAAATCAACCTATCATCTCGGCGATAATATTTGACAAGATTCCTGGCGAGTTGGCCTCTACGTCTCCGTGGGATCTTTATATACATCAATAACGTAATATAACATAACCTAACCCAACCTAACATCTCGGCGGTAATATTTGAAAACATTCCTGGCGAGTTGGCATCTACGTCTCCGTGGGACCTTTATATACATCAATAACGTAATATAACCTAACCTAACCCAACCTAACATCTCGGCGATAATATTTGACAAGATTCCTGGCGAGTTGGCCTCTAGGTCTCCGTGGGATCTTTATATACATCAATAACGTAATATAACATAACCTAACCCAATCTAGCATCTCGGCGGTAATATTTGACCACATTCCTGGCTTGTTGGCCTCTACGTCTCCGTGAGACCTTTACATACATCTATAACGAAATATAACCTAACCTAACCCAACCTACAATCTCGGCGGTAATATTTGACAACATTCCTGGCGAGTTGGCTTCTCCGTCCCCGTGGGCCCTTCATATACATCAATAACAAAAATATAACCTAACCTAAATCAACCTATCATCTCGGCGATAATATTTGACAAGATTCCTGGCGAGTTGGCCTCTACGTCTCCGTGGGATCTTTATATACATCAATAACGTAATATAACATAACCTAACCCAACCTAACATCTCGGCGGTAATATTTGACAAGATTCCTGGCGAGTTGGCCTCTACGTCTCCGTGGGATCTTTATATACATCAATAACGTAATATAACATAACCTAACGCAATCTAGCATCTCGGCGGTAATATTTGACCACATTCCTGGCTTGTTGGCCTCTACGTCTCCGTGGGACCTTTATATACATCAATAACGTAATATAACCTAACCTAATCCAACCTAACATCTCGGCGGTAATATGTGACAACATTCCTGTCGAGTTGGCTTCTCCGTCCCCGTGGGACCTTTATATACATCAATAACGTAATATAACCTAACCTAACCCAACCTAACATCTCGGCGGTAATATTTGACGACATTCCTGGCGAGTTGGCCTCTACGTTTCCGTGGGATATTTATATGCATCAATAACATAATATAAGCTAGCCTAACCCAACTAACATCTCCGCGGGAATATTTGACAACATACCTGGCGAGTTGGCCTCTACGTCTCCGTGGGCCCTTCATATACATCAATAACAAAAATATAACCTAACCTAAATCAACCTATCATCTCGGCGATAATATTTGACAAGATTCCTGGCGAGTTGGCCTCTACGTCTCCGTGGGATCTTTATATACATCAATAACGTAATATAACATAACCTAACCCAATCTAACGTCTCGGCGGTAATGTTTGACGACATTCCTGGCGAGTTGGCCTCTACGTTTCCGTGGGACCTTTATATACTTCAATAACGTAATATAACCTAACCTAACCCAACCTAACATCTCGGCGGGAATATTTGACAACATACCTGGCGAGTTGGCATCTACGTCTCAGTGGGCCCTTCATATACATCAATAACAAAAATATAACCTAACCTAAATCAACCTATCATCTCGGCGATAATATTTGACAAGATTCCTGGCGAGTTGGCCTCTACGTCTCCGTGGGATCTTTATATACATCAATAACGTAATATAACATAACCTAACCCAACCTAACATCTCGGCGGTAATATTTGAAAACATTCCTGGCGAGTTGGCATCTACGTCTCCGTGGGACCTTTATATACATCAATAACGTAATATAACCTAACCTAACCCAACCTAACATCTCGGCGATAATATTTGACAAGATTCCTGGCGAGTTGGCCTCTAGGTCTCCGTGGGATCTTTATATACATCAATAACGTAATATAACATAACCTAACCCAATCTAGCATCTCGGCGGTAATATTTGACCACATTCCTGGCTTGTTGGCCTCTACGTCTCCGTGAGACCTTTACATACATCTATAACGAAATATAACCTAACCTAACCCAACCTACAATCTCGGCGGTAATATTTGACAACATTCCTGGCGAGTTGGCTTCTCCGTCCCCGTGGGCCCTTCATATACATCAATAACAAAAATATAACCTAACCTAAATCAACCTATCATCTCGGCGATAATATTTGACAAGATTCCTGGCGAGTTGGCCTCTACGTCTCCGTGGGATCTTTATATACATCAATAACGTAATATAACATAACCTAACCCAACCTAACATCTCGGCGGTAATATTTGACAAGATTCCTGGCGAGTTGGCCTCTACGTCTCCGTGGGATCTTTATATACATCAATAACGTAATATAACATAACCTAACGCAATCTAGCATCTCGGCGGTAATATTTGACCACATTCCTGGCTTGTTGGCCTCTACGTCTCCGTGAGACCTTTATATACATCTATAACGTAATGTAACCTAACCTAACCCAACCTAACATCTCGGCGGTAATATTTGAAAACATTCCTGGCGAGCTGGCATCTACGTCTCCATGGGACCTTTATATACATCAATAACGGCATATAACCTAACCTAACCCAACCTAACATCTCGGCGGTAATATTTTACAACATTCCTGTCGAGTTGGCTTCTCCGTCCCCGTGGGACCTTTATATACATCAATAACGTAATATAACCTAACCTAACCCAATCTAACATCTCGGCGGTAATATTTGACAACATTCCTGGCGAGTTGGCATCTACGTCTCCGTGGGACCTTTATATACATCAATAACGTAATATAACCTAACCTAACCCAACCTAACATCTCGGCGATAATATTTGACAAGATTCCTGGCGAGTTGGCCTCTAGGTCTCCGTGGGATCTTTATATACATCAATAACGTAATATAACATAACCTAACCCAATCTAGCATCTCGGCGGTAATATTTGACCACATTCCTGGCTTGTTGGCCTCTACGTCTCCGTGAGACCTTTACATACATCTATAACGAAATATAACCTAACCTAACCCAACCTACAATCTCGGCGGTAATATTTGACAACATTCCTGGCGAGTTGGCTTCTCCGTCCCCGTGGGCCCTTCATATACATCAATAACAAAAATATAACCTAACCTAAATCAACCTATCATCTCGGCGATAATATTTGACAAGATTCCTGGCGAGTTGGCCTCTACGTCTCCGTGGGATCTTTATATACATCAATAACGTAATATAACATAACCTAACCCAACCTAACATCTCGGCGGTAATATTTGACAAGATTCCTGGCGAGTTGGCCTCTACGTCTCCGTGGGATCTTTATATACATCAATAACGTAATATAACATAACCTAACGCAATCTAGCATCTCGGCGGTAATATTTGACCACATTCCTGGCTTGTTGGCCTCTACGTCTCCGTGAGACCTTTATATACATCTATAACGTAATGTAACCTAACCTAACCCAACCTAACATCTCGGCGGTAATATTTGAAAACATTCCTGGCGAGCTGGCATCTACGTCTCCATGGGACCTTTATATACATCAATAACGGCATATAACCTAACCTAACCCAACCTAACATCTCGGCGGTAATATTTTACAACATTCCTGTCGAGTTGGCTTCTCCGTCCCCGTGGGACCTTTATATACATCAATAACGTAATATAACCTAACCTAACCCAATCTAACATCTCGGCGGTAATATTTGACAACATTCCTGGCGAGTTGGCCTCTACGTCTCCGTTTGACCTTCATATACATCATAACGTAATCTAACCTAACATAACCCAGCCTAACATCTCGGCGGTAATATTTGACAACATTCCTGGCGAGTTGGCTTCTCCGTCCCCGTGGGCCCTTCATATACATCAATAACAAAAATATAACCTAACCTAAATCAACCAATCATCTCGGCGATAATATTTGACAAGATTCCTGGCGAGTTGTCCTCTACGTCTCCGTGGGATCTTTATATACATCAATAACGTAATATAACATAACCTAACCCAATCTAACATCTCGGCGGTAATGTTTAACGACATTCCTGGCGAGTTGGCCTCTACGTTTCCGTGGGACCTTTATATACTTCAATAACGTAATATAACTTAACCTAACCCAACCTAACATCTCGGCGGTAATATTTGACAAGATTCCTGGCGAGTTGGCCTCTACGTCTCCGTGGGATCTTTATATACATCAATAACGTAATATAACATAACCTAACGCAATCTAGCATCTCGGCGGTAATATTTGACCACATTCCTGGCTTGTTGGCCTCTACGTCTCCGTGAGACCTTTATATACATCTATAACGTAATGTAACCTAACCTAACCCAACCTAACATCTCGGCGGTAATATTTGAAAACATTCCTGGCGAGCTGGCATCTACGTCTCCATGGGACCTTTATATACATCAATAACGGAATATAACCTAACCTAACCCAACCTAAAATCTCGGCGGTAATATTTGACAACATTCCTGTCGAGTTGGCTTCTCCGTCCCCGTGGGACCTTTATATACATCAATAACGTAATATAACCTAACCTAATCCAACCTAACATCTCGGCGGTAATATTTGACAACATTCCCGGCGAGTTGGCTTCTCCGTCTCCGCGGGACCTTTATATACATCAATAACGTAATATAACCTAACCTAACCCAACCTAACATCTCGGCGGTAATATTTGACAAGATTCCTGGCGAGTTGGCCTCTACGTCTCCGTGGGATCTTTATATACATCAATAACGTAATATAACATAACCTAACCCAATCTAGCATCTCGGCGGTAATATTTGACCACATTCCTGGCTTGTTGGCCTCTAGGTCTCCGTGAGACCTTTATATACATGTATAACGTAATATAACCTAACCTAACCCAACCTAACATCTCGGCGGTAATATTTGACAAGATTCCTGTCGAGTTGGCTTCTCCGTCCCCGTGGGACCTTTATATACATCAATAACGTAATATAACCTAACCTAATCCAACCTAACATCTCGGCGGTAATATTTGACAACATTCCCGGCGAGTTGGCTTCTCCGTCTCCGTGGGACCTTTATATACATCAATAGCGTAATATAACCTAACCTAACCCAACCTATCTTCTCGGCGGTAATATTTCACAACATTCCTGGCGAGTTGGCCTCTACGTCTCCGTGGGATCTTTATATATATCAATAACGTAATATAACATAACCTAACCCAATCTGACATCTCGGCGGTAATATTTGACATCATTCCTGGCGAGTTGGCCTCTACGTCTCCGTGGGACCTTTATATACATCAATAACGTAATATAACCTAACCTAACCCAACCTACCACCTCTGCGGTAATATTTGAAAACATTCCTGTCGAGTTGGCATCTACGTCTCCGTGGGACCTTTATATACATCAATAACGGAATATAACCTAACCTAACCCAACCTAACATCTCGGCGGTAATATTTGACAACATTCCTGGCGAGTTGGCTTCTCCGTCCCCGTGGGACCTTTATATACATCAATATCGCAATATAACCTAACCTAACCCAACCTAACATCTCGGCGGTAATATTTGACGACATTCCTGGCGAGTTGGCCTCTACGTTTCCGTGGGACCTTTATATACTTCAATAACGTAATATAACCTAACCTAACCCAATCTAGCATCTCGGCGGGAATATTTGACCACATTCCTGGCTTGTTGGCCTCTACGTCTCCGTGAGACCTTTATATACATCTATAACGTAATATAAGCTAGCCTAACCCAATCTAACATCTCGGCAGTAATATTTGACCACATTCCTGGCGAGTTGGCCTCTACGTCTTCGTGGGACCTTTATATACATCAATAACGTAATATAACTTAACCTAACCCAACCTAACATCTCCGCGGTAATATTTGACAACATACCTGGCGAGTTGGCCTCTACGTCTCCGTGGGCCCTTCATATACATCAATAACAAAAATATAACCTAACCTAAATCAACCTATCTTCTCGGCGATAATATTTGACAAGGTTCCTGGCGAGTTGGCCTCTACGTATCCGTGGGACCTATATATACATCAATAACGTAATATAACCTAACCTAACCCAACCTAACATCTCGGCGGTAATATTTGACAACATTCCTGGCGAGTTGGCTTCTTCGTCCCCGTCGGACCTTTATATACATCAATAACGCAATATAACCTAACCTAACCCAACCTAACTTCTCGGCGGTAATATTTGAAAACATACCTGGCGAGGTGGCCTCTACGTCTCCGTGGGATATTTATATACATCAATAACGTAATATAAGCTAGCCTAACCCAATCTAACATCTCGGCGGTAATATTTGACCACATTCCTGGCTTGTTGGCCTCTACGTCTCCGTGAGACCTTTATATACATCAATAACGTAATATAACTTAACCTAACCCAACCTTCAATCTCGGCGGTAATATTTGAAAACATTCCTGGCGAGTTGGCATCTACGTCTACGTGGGACCTTCATATACATCAATAACGTAATATAACCTAACCTAACCCAACCTAACATCTCGGCGGCAATATTTCAGAACATTCCTGGCGAGTTGGCCTCTACGTCTCCGTGGCATCTTTATATATATCAATAACGTAATATAACATAACCTAACCCAATCTAACATCTCGGCGGTAATATTTGACATCATTCCTGGCTAGTTGGCCTCTACGTCTCCGTGGGACCTTTATATACATCAATAACGTAATATAACCTAACCTAACCCAACCTAACATCTCGGCGGTAATATTTGACAACATTTCTGGCGAGTTGGCTTCTCCGTCCCCGTGGGACCTTTATATACATCAATAACGTAATATAACCTAACCTAACCCAACCTAACTTCTCGGCGGTAATATTTGAAAACATACCTGGCGAGGTGGCATCTACGTCTCCGTGGGATATTTATATACATCAATAACATAATATAAGCTAGCCTAACCCAATCTAACATCTCGGCAGTAATATTTGACCACATTCCTGGCGAGTTGGCCTCTACGTCTTCGTGGGACCTTTATATACATCAATAACGTAATATAACTTAACCTAACCCAACCTAACATCTCCGCAGTAATATTTGACAACATACCTGGCGAGTTGGCCTCTACGTCTCCGTGGGCCCTTCATATACATCAATAACAAAAATATAACCTAACCTAAATCAACCTATCATCTCGGCGGTAATATTTGACAAGGTTCCTGGCGAGTTGGCCTCTACGTATCCGTGGGATCTTTATATACATCAATAACGTAATATAACCTAACCTAACCCAACCTAACATCTCGGCGGTATATTTGACGACAATCCTGGCGAGTTGGCCTCTACGTCTCCGTGGGATTTTTATATACATCAATAACGTAATATAACATAACCTAACCCAACCTTACATCTCGGCGGTAATATTTGACGACATTCCTGGCGAGTTGGCCTCTACGTTTCCGTGGGATATTTATATACATCAATAACATAATATAAGCTAGCCTAACCCAACTAACATCTCCGCGGGAATATTTGACAACATACCTGGCGAGTTGGCATCTACGTCTCCGTGGGTCCTTCATATACATCAATAACAAAAATATAACCTAACCTAAATCAACCTATCATCTCGGCGATAATATTTGACAAGATACCTGGCGAGTTGGCCTCTACGTCTCCGTGGGGTCTTTATATACATCAATAACGTAATATAACAGAACCTAACCCAATCTAACATCTCGGCGGTAATGTTTGACGACATTCCTGGCGAGTTGGCCTCTACGTTTCCGTGGGACCTTTATATACTTCAATAACGTAATATAACCTAACCTAACCCAACCTAACATCTCGGCGGTAATATTTGACAACATTCCTGGCGAGTTGGCTTCTCCGTCCCCGTGGGACCTTTATATACATCAATAACGTAATATAACCTAACCTAATCCAACCTAACATCTCGGCGGTAATATTTGACAACATTCCCGGCGAGTTGGCTTCTCCGTCTCCGTGGGACCTTTATATACATCAATAACGTAATATAACCTAACCTAACCCAACCTATCTTCTCGGCGGTAATATTTCACAACATTCCTGGCGAGTTGGCCTCTACGTCTCCGTGGGATCTTTATATATATCAATAACGTAATATAACATAACCTAACCCAATCTAACATCTCGGCGGTAATATTTGACATCATTCCTGGCGAGTTGGCCTCTACGTCTCCGTGGGACCTTTATATACATCAATAACGTAATATAACCTAACCTAACCCAACCTTACATCTCGGCGGTAATATTTGACGACATTCCTGGCGAGTTGGCCTCTACGCCTCCGTTTAACCTTCATATACATCAATAACGTGATCTAACCTAACATAACCCAACCTAACATCTCGGCGGTAATATTTGACAACATTCCTGGCGAGTTGGCTTCTCCGTCCCCGTGGGACCTTTATATACATCAATAACGTAATATAACCTAACCTAACCCAAGCTTACATCTCGGCAGTAATATTTGACGACATTCCTGGCGAGTTGGCCTCTACGTTTCCGTGGGATATTTATATACATCAATAACATAATATAAGCTAACCTAACCCAACTAACATCTCCGCGGGAATATTTGACAACATACCTGGCGAGTTGGCATCTACGTCTCCGTGGGCCCTTCATATACATCAATAACAAAAATATAACCTAACCTAAATCAACCTATCATCTCGGCGATAATATTTGACAAGATTCCTGGCGAGTGGGCCTCTACGTCTCCGTGGGACCTTTATATACATCAATAACGTAATATAACCTAACCTAACCCAACCTAACATCTCGGCGGTAATATTTGACGACATTCCTGGCGAGTTGGCCTCTACGTTTCCGTGGGACCTTTATATACTTCAATAACGTAATATAACCTAACCTAACCCAATCTAACATCTCGGCGGTAATATTTGACAACATTCGTAGCGAGTTGGCCTCTACGTCTCCGTTTGACCTTCATATACATCAATAACGTGATCTAACCCAACATAACCCAACCTAACATCTCGGCGGTAATATTTGACAACATTCCTGGCGAGTTGGCTTCTCCGTCCCCGTGGGATCTTTATATACATCAATAACGTAATATAACATAACCTAACCCAATCTAGCATCTCGGCGGTAATATTTGACCACATTCCTGGCTTGTTGGCCTCTACGTCTCCGTGAGACCTTTATATACATCTATAACGTAATATAACCTAACCTAACCCATCCTAACATCTCGGCGGTAATATTTGAAAACATTCCTGGCGAGTTGGCATCTACGTCTCCGTGCGACCTTTATACACATCAATAACGGAATATAACCTAACCTAACCCAACCTAACATCTCGGAGGTAATATTTGACAACATTCCCGGCGAGTTGGCTTCTCCGTCTCCGTGGTACCTTTATATACATCAATAACGTAATATAACCTAACCTAACCCAACCTATCTTCTCGGCGGTAATATTTCACAACATTCCTGGCGAGTTGGCCTCTACGTCTCCGTGGGATCTTTATATACATCAATAACGTAATATAAGCTAGCCTAACCCAATCTAACATCTCGGCGGTAATATTTGACCACATTCCTGGCCACTTGGCCTCTACGTCTCCGTGGGAACTTTATATACATCAATAACGTAATATAACCTAACCTAACGCAACCTTACATCTCGGCGGTAATATTTGACGACATTCCTGGCGAGTTGGCCTCTACGTTTCCGTGGGACCTTTATATACTTCAATAACGTAATATAACCTAACCTAAATCAACCTATCATCTCGGCGGTAATATTTCACAACATTCCTGGCGAGGTGGCCTCTACGCCTCCGTCGGATATTTATATACATCAATAACGTAATATAAGCTAGCCTAACCCAATCTAACATCTCGGCGGTAATATTTGACCACATTCCTGGCGAGTTGGCCTCTACGTCTTCGTGGGACCTTTATATACATCAATAACGTAATATAACTTAACCTAACCCAACCTAACATCTCCGCGGTAATATTTGACAACATACCTGGCGAGTTGGCCTCTACGTCTCGGTGGGCCCTTCATATACATCAATAACAAAAATATAACCTAACCTAAATCAACCTATCATCTCGGCGATAATATTTGACAACATTCCTGGCGAGTTGGCTTCTCCGTCCCCGTGGGACCTTTATATACATCAATAACGTAATATAACCTAACCTAATCCAACCTAACATCTCGGCGGTAATATTTGACAACATTCGTGGCGAGTTGGCCTCTACGTCTCCGTTTGACCTTCATATACATCAATAACGTGATCTAACCCAACATAACCCAACCTAACATCTCGGCGGTAATATTTGACAACATTCCTGGCGAGTTGGCTTCTCCGTCCCCGTGGGATCTTTATATACATCAATAACGTAATATAACATAACCGAACCCAATCTAACATCTCGGCGGTAATATTTGACGACATTCCTGGCGAGTTGGCCTCTACGTTTCCGTGGGACCTTTATATACTTCAATAACGTAATATAACCTAACCTAACCCAACCTAACATCTCGGCGGTAATATTTGACGACATTCCTGGCGAGTTGGCCTCTACGTTTCCGTGGGACCTTTATATACTTCAATAACGTAATATAACCTAACCTAACCCAATCTAACATCTCGGCGGTAATATTTGACAACATTCGTGGCGAGTTGGCCTCTACGTCTCCGTTTGACCTTCATATACATCAATAACGTGATCTAACCCAACATAACCCAACCTAACATCTCGGCGGTAATATTTGACAACATTCCTGGCGAGTTGGCTTCTCCGTCCCCGTGGGACCTTTATATACATCAATAACGTAATATAACCTAACCTAACCCAACCTTACATCTCGGCGGTAATATTTGACGACATTCCTGGCGAGTTGGCCTCTACGTTTCCGTGGGACCTTTATATACTTCAATAACGTAATATAACCTAACCTAACCCAACCTAACATCTCGGCGGTAATATTTGACAAGATTCCTGGCGAGTTGGCCTCTACGTCTCCGTGGGATCTTTATATACATCAATAACGTAATATAACATAACCTAACCCAATCTAGCATCTCGGCGGTAATATTTGACCACATTCCTGGCTTGTTGGCCTCTACGTCTCCGTGAGACCTTTATATACATCTATAACGTAATATAACCTAACCTAACCCAACCTAACATCTCGGCGGTAATATTTGAAAACATTCCTGGCGAGTTGGCATCTACGTCTCCGTGGGACCTTTATATACATCAATAACGGAATATAACCTAACCTAACCCAACCTAACATCTCGGCGGTAATATTTGACAACATTCCCGGCGAGTTGGCTTCTCCGTCTCCGTGGTACCTTTATATACATCAATAACGTAATATAACCTAACCTAACCCAACCTATCTTCTCGGCGGTAATATTTCACAACATTCCTGGCGAGTTGGCCTCTACGTCTCCGTGGGATCTTTATATATATCAATAACGTAATATAACATAACCTAACCCAATCTAGCATCTCGGCGGTAACATTTGACATCATTCCTGGCCACTTGGCCTCTACGTCTCCGTGGGATCTTTATATACATCAATAACGTAATATAACATAACCTAACCCAATCTAGCATCTCGGCGGTAATATTTGACCACATTCCTGGCTTGTTGGCCTCTACGTCTCCGTGAGACCTTTATATACATCTATAACGTAATATAACCTAACCTAACCCAACCTAACATCTCGGCGGTAATATTTGAAAACATTCCTGGCGAGTTGGCATCTACGTCTCCGTGCGACCTTTATACACATCAATAACGGAATATAACCTAACCTAACCCAACCTAACATCTCGGAGGTAATATTTGACAACATTCCCGGCGAGTTGGCTTCTCCGTCTCCGTGGTACCTTTATATACATCAATAACGTAATATAACCTAACCTAACCCAACCTATCTTCTCGGCGGTAATATTTCACAACATTCCTGGCGAGTTGGCCTCTACGTCTCCGTGGGATCTTTATATACATCAATAACGTAATATAAGCTAGCCTAACCCAATCTAACACCTCGGCGGTAATATTTGACCACATTCCTGGCCACTTGGCCTCTACGTCTCCGTGGGAACTTTATATACATCAATAACGTAATATAACCTAACCTAACGCAACCTTACATCTCGGCGGTAATATTTGACGACATTCCTGGCGAGTTGGCCTCTACGTTTCCGTGGGACCTTTATATACTTCAATAACGTAATATAACCTAACCTAACCCAACCTAACATCTCGGCGGTAATATTTGAAAACATTCCTGGCGAGTTGGCATCTACGTCTCCGTGCGACCTTTATATACATCAATAACGGAATATAACCTAACCTAACCCAACCTAACATCTCGGAGGTAATATTTGACAACATTCCCGGCGAGTTGGCTTCTCCGTCTCCGTGGTACCTTTATATACATCGATAACGTAATATAACCTAACCTAACCCAACCTATCTTCTCGGCGGTAATATTTCACAACATTCCTGGCGAGTTGGCCTCTACGTCTCCGTGGGATCTTTATATACATCAATAACGTAATATAAGCTAGCCTGACCCAATCTAACATCTCGGCGGTAATATTTGACCACATTCCTGGCCACTTGGCCTCTACGTCTCCGTGGGAACTTTATATACATCAATAACGTAATATAACCTAACCTAACGCAACCTTACATCTCGGCGGTAATATTTGACGACATTCCTGGCGAGTTGGCCTCTACGTTTCCGTGGGACCTTTATATACTTCAATAACGTAATATGACCTAACCTAAATCAACCTATCATCTCGGCGGTAATATTTCACAACATTCCTGGCGAGGTGGCCTCTACGCCTCCGTGGGATATTTATATACATCAATAACGTAATATAAGCTAGCCTAACCCAATCTAACATCTCGGCGGTAATATTTGACCACATTCCTGGCGAGTTGGCCTCTACGTCTTCGTGGGACCTTTATATACATCAATAACGTAATATAACTTAACCTAACCCAACCTAACATCTCCGCGGTAATATTTGACAACATACCTGGCGAGTTGGCCTCTACGTCTCGGTGGGCCCTTCATATACATCAATAACAAAAATATAACCTAACCTAAATCAACCTATCATCTCGGCGATAATATTTGACAACATTCCTGGCGAGTTGGCTTCTCCGTCCCCGTGGGACCTTTATATACATCAATAACGTAATATAACCTAACCTAATCCAACCTAACATCTCGGCGGTAATATTTGACAACATTCCCGGCGAGTTGGCTTCTCCGTCTCCGTGGGACCTTTATATACATCAATAACGTAATATAACCTAACCTAACCCAACCTATCTTCTCGGCGGTAATATTTCACAACATTCCTGGCGAGTTGGCCTCTACGTCTCCGTGGGATCTTTATATATATCAATAACGTAATATAACATAACCTAACCCAATCTAACATCTCGGCGGTAATATTTGACATCATTCCTGGCGAGTTGGCCTCTACGTCTCCGTGGGACCTTTATATACATCAATAACGTAATATAACCTAACCTAACCCAACCTTACATCTCGGCGGTAATATTTGACGACATTCCTGGCGAGTTGGCCTCTACGTCTCCGTTTAACCTTCATATACATCAATAACGTGATCTAACCTAACATAACCCAACCTAACATCTCGGCGGTAATATTTGACAACATTCCTGGCGAGTTGGCTTCTCCGTCCCCGTGGGACCTTTATATACATCAATAACGTAATATAACCTAACCTAACCCAACCTTACATCTCGGCGGTAATATTTGACGACATTCCTGGCGAGTTGGCCTCTACGTTTCCGTGGGATATTTATATACATCAATAACATAATATAAGCTAACCTAACCCAACCTAACATCTCGGCGGTAATATTTGACGACATTCCTGGCGAGTTGGCCTCTACGTTTCCGTGGGACCTTTATATACTTCAATAACGTAATATAACCTAACCTAACCCAATCTAACATCTCGGCGGTAATATTTGACAACATTCGTGGCGAGTTGGCCTCTACGTCTCCGTTTGACCTTCATATACATCAATAACGTGATCTAACCCAACATAACCCAACCTAACATCTCGGCGGTAATATTTGACAACATTCCTGGCGAGTTGGCTTCTCCGTCCCCGTGGGACCTTTATATACATCAATAACGTAATATAACCTAACCTAACCCAACCTTACATCTCGGCGGTAATATTTGACGACATTCCTGGCGAGTTGGCCTCTACGTTTCCGTGGGACCTTTATATACTTCAATAACGTAATATAACCTAACCTAACCCAACCTAACATCTCGGCGGTAATATTTCACAACATTCCTGGCGACTTGGCCTCTACGTCTCCGTGGGACCTTTATATACTTCAATAACGTAATATAACCTAACCTAACCCAACCTTACATCTCGGCGGTAATATTTGACGACATTCCTGGCGAGTTGGCCTCTACGTTTCCGTGGGACCTTTATATACTTCAATAACGTAATATAACCTAACCTAACCCAATCTAACATATCGGCGGTAATATTTGACAACATTCGTGGCGAGTTGGCCTCTACGTCTCCGTGGGACCTTTATATACATCAATAACGTAATATAACCTAACCTAACCCAACCTAACATCTCGGCGGTAACATTTGACAACATTCCTGGCGAGTTGGCTTCTCCGTCCCCGTGGGACCTTTATATACATCAATAACGTAATATAACCTAACCTAACCCAACCTTACATCTCGGCGGTAATATTTGACGACATTCCTGGCGAGTTGGCCTCTACGTTTCCGTGGGATATTTATATACATCAATAACATAATATAAGCTAGCCTAACCCAACTAACATCTCCGCGGGAATATATGACAACATACCTGGCGAGTTGGCATCTACGTCTCCGTGGGCCCTTCATATACATCAATAACAAAAATATAACCTAACCTAAATCAACCTATCATCTCGGCGATAATATTTGACAAGATACCTGGCGAGTTGGCCTCTACGTCTCCGTGGGATCTTTATATACATCAATAACGTAATATAACAGAACCTAACCCAATCTAACATCTCGGCGGTAATGTTTGACGACATTCCTGGCGAGTTGGCCTCTACGTTTCCGTGGGACCTTTATATACTTCAATAACGTAATATAACCTAACCTAACCCAATCTAACATCTCGGCGGTAATATTTGACAACATTCGTGGCGAGTTGGCCTCTACGTCTCCGTTTGACCTTCATATACATCAATAACGTGATCTAACCTAACATAACCCAACCTAACATCTCGGCGGTAATATTTGACAACATTCCTGGCGAGTTGGCTTCTCCGTCCCCGTGGGACCTTTATATACATCAATAACGTAATATAACTTAACCTAACCCAACCTTACATCTCGGGGGTAATATTTGACGACATTCCTGGCGAGTTGGCCTCTACGTTTCCGTGGGATATTTATATACATCAATAACATAATATAAGCTAGCCTAACCCAACTAACATCTCCGCGGGAATATATGACAACATACCTGGCGAGTTGGCATCTACGTCTCCGTGGGCCCTTCATATACATCAATAACAAAAATATAACCTAACCTAAATCAACCTATCATCTCGGCGATAATATTTGACAAGATTCCTGGCGAGTTGGCCTCTACGTCTCCGTGGGATCTTTATATACATCAATAACGTAATATAACAGAACCTAACCCAATCTAACATCTCGGCGGTAATGTTTGACGACATTCCTGGCGAGTTGGCCTCTACGTTTCCGTGGGACCTTTATATACTTCAATAACGTAATATAACCTAACCTAACCCAACCTAACATCTCGGCGGTAATATTTGACAAGATTCCTGGCGAGTTGGCCTCTACGTCTCCGTGGGATCTTTATATACATCAATAACGTAATATAACATAACCTAACCCAATCTAGCATCTCGGCGGTAATATTTGACCACATTCCTGGCTTGTTGGCCTCTACGTCTCCGTGAGGCCTTTAGATACATCTATAACGTAATATAACCTAACCTAACCCAACCTAACATCTCGGCGGTAATATTTCACAAGATTCCTGGCGAGTTGGCCTCTAGGTCTCTGTGGGATCTTTATATACATCAATAAAGTAATATAACATAACCTAACCCAATCTAGCATCTCGGCGGTAATATCTGACCACATTCCTGGCTTGTTGGCCTCTACGTCTCCGTGAGACCTTTATATACATCAATAACGGAATATAACCTAACCTAACCCAACATAACATCTCGGCGGTAATATTTGACAACATTACTGTCGATTTGGCTTCTCCGTCCCCGTGGGACCTTTATGTACATCAATAACGTAATATAACCTAACCTAATCCAACCTAACATCTCGGCGGTAATATTTGACAACATTCCCGGCGATTTGGCTTCTCCGTCTCCGTGGTACCTTTATATACATCAATAACGTAATATAACCTAACCTAACCCAACCTATCTTCTCGGCGGTAATATTTCACAACATTCCTGGCGAGTTGGCCTCTACGTCTCCGTGGGATCTTTATATATATCAATAACGTAATATAACATAACCTAACCCAATCTAGCATCTCGGCGGTAACATTTGACATCATTCCTGGCGACTTGGCCTCTACGTCTCCGTGGGAACTTTATATACATCAATAACGTAATATAACCTAACCTAACCCAACCTTACATCTCGGCGGTAATATTTGACAACATTCCCGGCGATTTGGCTTCTCCGTCTCCGTGGTACCTTTATATACATCAATAACGTAATATAACCTAACCTAACCCAACCTTACATCTCGGCGGTAATATTTGACGACATTCCTGGCGAGTTGGCATCTACGTCTCCGTGGGACCTTTATATACATCAATAACGGAATATAACCTAACCTAACCCAACCTAACATCTCGGCGGTAATATTTGACAACATTCCTGTCGAGTTGGCTTCTCCGTCCCCGTGGGACCTTTATATACATCAATAACGTAATATAACCTAACCTAATCCAACCTAACATCTCGGCGGTAATATTTGACAACATTCCCGGCGAGTTGGCTTCTCCGTCTCCGTGGGACCTTTATATACATCAATAGCGTAATATAACCTAACCTAACCCAACCTATCTTCTCGGCGGTAACATTTCACAACATTCCTGGCGAGTTGGCCTCTACGTCTCCGTGGGATCTTTATATATATCAATAACGTAATATAACATGACCTAACCCAATCTGACATCTCGGCGGTAATATTTGACATCATTCCTGGCGAGTTGGCCTCTACGTCTCCGTGGGACCTTTATATACATCAATAACGTAATATAACCTAACCTAACCCAACCTACCTCCTCTGCGGTAATATTTGACAACATTCCCGGCGAGTTGGCCTCTACGTCTCCGTGGGCCCTTCATATACATCAATAACAAAAATATAAACTAACCTAAATCAACCTATCATCTCGGCGATAATATTTGACAAGGTTCCTGGCGAGTTGGCCTCTACGTATCCGTGGGATCTTTATATACATCAATAACGTAATATAACCTAACCTAACCCAACCTAACATCTCGGCGGTATATTTGACGACATTCCTGGCGAGTTGGCCTCTACGTTTCCGTGGGACCTTTATATACTTCAATAACGTAATATAACCTAACCTAACCCAACCTAACATCTCGGCGGTAATATTTGACAACATTCCTGGCGAGTTGGCTTCTCCGTCCCCGTGGGACCTTTATATACATCAATAACGTAATATAACCTAACCTAATCCAACCTAACATCTCGGCGGTAATATTTGACAACATTCGTGGCGAGTTGGCCTCTACGTCTCCGTTTGACCTTCATATACATCAATAACGTGATCTAACCCAACATAACCCAACCTAACATCTCGGCGGTAATATTTGACAACATTCCTGGCGAGTTGGCTTCTCCGTCCCCGTGGGATCTTTATATACATCAATAACGTAATATAACATAACCGAACCCAATCTAACATCTCGGCGGTAATATTTGACGACATTCCTGGCGAGTTGGCCTCTACGTTTCCGTGGGACCTTTATATACTTCAATAACGTAATATAACCTAACCTAACCCAACCTAACATCTCGGCGGTAATATTTGACGACATTCCTGGCGAGTTGGCCTCTACGTTTCCGTGGGACCTTTATATACTTCAATAACGTAATATAACCTAACCTAACCCAATCTAACATCTCGGCGGTAATATTTGACAACATTCGTGGCGAGTTGGCCTCTACGTCTCCGTTTGACCTTCATATACATCAATAACGTGATCTAACCCAACATAACCCAACCTAACATCTCGGCGGTAATATTTGACAACATTCCTGGCGAGTTGGCTTCTCCGTCCCCGTGGGACCTTTATATACATCAATAACGTAATATAACCTAACCTAACCCAACCTTACATCTCGGCGGTAATATTTGACGACATTCCTGGCGAGTTGGCCTCTACGTTTCCGTGGGACCTTTATATACTTCAATAACGTAATATAACATAACCGAACCCAATCTAACATCTCGGCGGTAATATTTGACGACATTCCTGGCGAGTTGGCCTCTACGTTTCCGTGGGACCTTTATATACTTCAATAACGTAATATAACCTAACCTAACCCAACCTAACATCTCGGCGGTAATATTTGACGACATTCCTGGCGAGTTGGCCTCTACGTTTCCGTGGGACCTTTATATACTTCAATAACGTAATATAACCTAACCTAACCCAATCTAACATCTCGGCGTTAATATTTGACAACATTCGTGGCGAGTTGGCCTCTACGTCTCCGTTTGACCTTCATATACATCAATAACGTGATCTAACCCAACATAACCCAACCTAACATCTCGGCGGTAATATTTGACAACATTCCTGGCGAGTTGGCTTCTCCGTCCCCGTGGGACCTTTATATACATCAATAACGTAATATAACCTAACCTAACCCAACCTTACATCTCGGCGGTAATATTTGACGACATTCCTGGCGAGTTGGCCTCTACGTTTCCGTGGGACCTTTATATACTTCAATAACGTAATATAACCTAACCTAACCCAACCTAACATCTCGGCGGTAATATTTGACAAGATTCCTGGCGAGTTGGCCTCTACGTCTCCGTGGGATCTTTATATACATCAATAACGTAATATAACATAACCTAACCCAATCTAGCATCTCGGCGGTAATATTTGACCACATTCCTGGCTTGTTGGCCTCTACGTCCCCGTGAGACCTTTATATACATCTATAACGTAATATAACCTAACCTAACCCAACCTAACATCTCGGCGGTAATATTTGAAAACATTCCTGGCGAGTTGGCATCTACGTCTCCGTGGGACCTTTATATACATCAATAACGGAATATAACCTAACCTAACCCAACCTAACATCTCGGCGGTAATATTTGACAACATTCCCGGCGAGTTGGCTTCTCCGTCTCCGTGGTACCTTTATATACATCAATAACGTAATATAACCTAACCTAACCCAACCTATCTTCTCGGCGGTAATATTTCACAACATTCCTGGCGAGTTGGCCTCTACGTCTCCGTGGGATCTTTATATACATCAATAACGTAATATAAGCTAGCCTAACCCAATCTAACATCTCGGCGGTAACATTTGACCACATTCCTGGCCACTTGGCCTCTACGTCTCCGTGGGAACTTTATATACATCAATAACGTAATATAACCTAACCTAACGCAACCTTACATCTCGGCGGTAATATTTGACGACATTCCTGGCGAGATGGCCTCTACGTTTCCGTGGGACCTTTATATACTTCAATAACGTAATATAACCTAACCTAAATCAACCTATCATCTCGGCGGTAATATTTCACAACATTCCTGGCGAGGTGGCCTCTACGCCTCCGTGGGATATTTATATACATCAATAACGTAATATAAGCTAGCCTAACCCAATCTAACATCTCGGCGGTAATATTTGACCACATTCCTGGCGAGTTGGCCTCTACGTCTTCGTGGGACCTTTATATACATCAATAACGTAATATAACTTAACCTAACCCAACCTAACATCTCCGCGGTAATATTTGACAACATACCTGGCGAGTTGGCCTCTACGTCTCGGTGGGCCCTTCATATACATCAATAACAAAAATATAACCTAACCTAAATCAACCTATCATCTCGGCGATAATATTTGACAAGATTCCTGGCGAGTTGGCCTCTACGTCTCCGTGGGATCTTTATATACATCAATAACGTAATATAACATAACCGAACCCAATCTAACATCTCGGCGGTAATATTTGACGACATTCCTGGCGAGTTGGCCTCTACGTTTCCGTGGGACCTTTATATACTTCAATAACGTAATATAACCTAACCTAACCCAACCTAACATCTCGGCGGTAATATTTGACGACATTCCTGGCGAGTTGGCCTCTACGTTTCCGTGGGACCTTTATATACTTCAATAACGTAATATAACCTAACCTAACCCAATCTAACATCTCGGCGGTAATATTTGACAACATTCGTGGCGAGTTGGCCTCTACGTCTCCGTTTGACCTTCATATACATCAATAACGTGATCTAACCCAACATAACCCAACCTAACATCTCGGCGGTAATATTTGACAAGATTCCTGGCGAGTTGGCTTCTCCGTCCCCGTGGGACCTTTATATACATCAATAACGTAATATAACCTAACCTAACCCAACCTTACATCTCGGCGGTAATATTTGACGACATTCCTGGCGAGTTGGCCTCTACGTTTCCGTGGGACCTTTATATACTTCAATAACGTAATATAACCTAACCTAACCCAACCTAACATCTCGGCGGTAATATTTGACAAGATTCATGGCGAGTTGGCCTCTACGTCTCCGTGGGATCTTTATATACATCAATAACGTAATATAACATAACCTAACCCAATCTAGCATCTCGGCGGTAATATTTGACCACATTCCTGGCTTGTTGGCCTCTACGTCTCCGTGAGACCTTTATATACATCTATAACGTAATATAACCTAACCTAACCCAACCTAACATCTCGGCGGTAATATTTGAAAACATTCCTGGCGAGTTGGCATCTACGTCTCCGTGGGACCTTTATATACATCAATAACGGAATATAACCTAACCTAACCCAACCTAACATCTCGGCGGTAATATTTGACAACATTCCCGGCGAGTTGGCTTCTCCGTCTCCGTGGTACCTTTATATACATCAATAACGTAATATAACCTAACCTAACCCAACCTAACTTCTCGGCGGTAATATTTGAAAACATACCTGGCGAGGTGGCCTCTACGTCTCCGTGGGATATTTATATACATCAATAACGTAATATAAGCTAGCCTAACCCAATCTAACATCTCGGCGGTAATATTTGACCACATTCCTGGCGAGTTGGCCTCTACGTCTTCGTGGGACCTTTATATACTTCAATAACGTAATATAACCTAACCTAAATCAACCTATCATCTCGGCGATAATATTTGACAAGATTCCTGGCGAGTTGGCCTCTAGGTCTCCGTGGGATATTTATATACTTCAATAACGTAATATAAGCTAGCCTAACTCAATCTAACATCTCGGCGGTAATATTTGACCACATTCCTGGCGACTTGGCCTCTACGTCTCCGTGGGAACTTTATATACATCAATAACGTAATATAACCTAACCTAACCCAACCTTACATCTCGGCGGTAATATTTGACGACATTCCTGTCGAGTTGGCCTCTACGTTTCCGTGGGACCTTTATATACTTCAATAACGTAATATAACCTGACCTAAATCAACCTATCACCTCGGCGGTAATATTTGACAAGATTCCTGGCGAGTTGGCCTCTACGTCTCCGTGGGACCTTTATATACATCAATAACGTAATATAACCTAACCTAACCCAACCTAACATCTCGGCGGTAATATTTGACAACATTCCTGGCGAGTTGGCTTCTCCGTCCCCGTGGGACCTTTATATACATCAATAACGTAATATAACCTAACCTAACCCAACCTAACTTCTCGGCGGTAATATTTGAAAACATACCTGGCGAGGTGGCCTCTACGTCTCCGTGGGATATTTATATACATCAATAACGTAATATAAGCTAGCCTAACCCAATCTAACATCTCGGCGGTAATATTTGACCACATTCCTGGCGAGTTGGCCTCTACGTTTCCGTGGGATATTTATATACATCACTAACATAATATAAGCTAGCCTAACCCAACTAACATCTCCGCGGGAATATTTGACAACATACCTGGCGAGTTGGCATCTACGTCTCCGTGGGCCCTTCATATACATCAATAACAAAAATATAACCTAACCTAAATCAACCTATCATCTCGGCGATAATGTTTGACAAGATTCCTGGCGAGTTGGCCTCTACGTCTCCGTGGGATCTTTATATACATCAATAACGTAATATAACAGAACCTAACCCAATCTAACATCTCGGCGGTAATGTTTGACGACATTCCTGGCGAGTTGGCCTCTACGTTTCCGTGGGACCTTTATATACTTCAATAACGTAATATAACCTAACCTAACCCAACCTAACATCTCGGCGGTAATATTTGACAAGATTCCTGGCGAGTTGGCCTCTACGTCTCCGTGGGATCTTTATATACATCAATAACGTAATATAACATAACCTAACCCAATCTAGCATCTCGGCGGTAATATTTGACCACATTCCTGGCTTGTTGGCCTCTACGTCTCCGTGAGACCTTTATATACATCTATAACGTAATATAACCTAACCTAACCCAACCTAACATCTCGGCGGTAATATTTGAAAACATTCCTGGCGAGTTGGCATCTACGTCTTCGTGGGACCTTTATATACATCAATAACGGAATATAACCTAACCTAACCCAACCTAACATCTCGGCGGTAATATTTGACAACATTCCTGTCGAGTTGGCTTCTCCGTCCCCGTGGGACCTTTATATACATCAATAACGTAATATAACCTAACCTAATCCAACCTAACATCTCGGCGGTAATATTTGACAACATTCCCGGCCAGTTGGCTTCTCCGTCTCCGTGGGACCTTTATATACATCAATAACGTAATATAACCTAACCTAACCCAACCTATCTTCTCGGCGGTAATATTTCACAACATTCCTGGCGAGTTGGCCTCTACGTCTCCGTGGGATCTTTACATATATCAATAACGTAATATAACATAACCTAACCCAATCTAACATTTCGGCGGTAATATTTGACATCATTCCTGGCGAGTTGGCCTCTACGTCTCCGTGGGACCTTTATATACATCTATAACGTAATATAACCTGACCTAACCCAACCTAACTTCTCGGCGGTAATATTTGAAAACATACCTGGCGAGGTGGCCTCTACGTCTCCGTGGGATATTTATATACATCAATAACGTAATATAAGCTAGCCTAACCCAATCTAACATCTCGGCGGTAATATTTGACGACAATCCTGGCGAGTTGGCCTCTACGTTTCCGTGGGACCTTTATATACTTCAATAACGTAATATAACCTAACCTAACCCAACCTAACATCTCGGCGGTAATATTTGACGACATTCCTGGCGAGTTGGCCTCTACGTTTCCGTGGGACCTTTATATACTTCAATAACGTAATATAACCTAACCTAACCCAATCTAACATCTCGGCGGTAATATTTGACAACATTCCTGGCGAGTTGGCCTCTACGTCTCCGTTTGACCTTCATATACATCAATAACGTAATCTAACCTAACATAACCCTACCTAACATCTCGGCGGTAATATTTGACAACATTCCTGGCGAGTTGGCTTCTCCGTCCCCGTGGGACCTTTATATACATCAATAACGTAATATAACCTAAAATAACCCAACCTAACTTCTCGGCGGTAATATTTGAAAACATACCTGCCGAGGTGGCCTCTACGTCTCCGTGGGATATTTATATACATCAATAACGTAATATAAGCTAGCCTAACCCAATCTAACATCTCGGCGGTAATATTTGACCACATTCCTGGCGAGTTGGCCTCTACGTCTTCGTGGGACCTTTATAGACATCAATAACGTAATATAACTTAACCTAACCCAACCTAACATCTCCGCGGTAATATTGGACAACATACCTGGCGAGTTGGCCTCTACGTCTCGGTGGGCCCTTCATATACATCAATAACAAAAATATAACCTAACCTAAATCAACCTATCATCTCGGCGATAATATTTGACAAGATTCCTGGCGAGTTGGCCTCTACGTCTCCGTGGGATCTTTATATACATCAATAACGTAATATAACCTAACCTAACCCAATCTAACATCTCGGCGGTAATATTTGACGACATTCCTCGCGAGTTGGCCTCTACGTTTCCGTGGGACCTTTATATACTTCAATAACGTAATATAACCTAACCTAACCCAACCTAACATCTCGGCGGTAATATTTGACAAGATTCCTGGCGATTTGGCCTCTAGGTCTCCGTGGGATCTTTATATACATCAATAACGTAATATAACATAACCTAACCCAATCTAGCATCTCGGCGGTAATATATGACCACATTCCTGGCTTGTTGGCCTCTACGTCTCCGTGAGACCTTTATATACATCTATAACGTAATATAACCTAACCTAACCCAACCTTCAATCTCGGCGGTAATATTTGAAAACATTCCTGGCGAGTTGGCATCTACGTCTACGTGGGACCTTCATATACATCAATAACGTAATATAACCTAACCTAACCCAACCTAACATCTCGGCGGTAATATTTGACGACATTCCTGGCGAGTTGGCCTCTACGTTTCCGTGGGACCTTTATATACTTCAATAACGTAATATAACCTAACCTAACCCAACCTAACATCACGGCGGTAATATTTCACAACATTCCTGGCGAGTTGGCCTCTACGTCTCCGTGGGACCTTTATATACATCAATAACGTAATATAACATAACCTATTCCAACCTAACATCTCGGCGGTAATATTTGACAACATTCCCGGGGAGTTGGCTTCTCCGTCTCCGTGGGACCTTTATATACATCAATAACGTAATATAACCTAACCTAACCCAACCTATCTTCTCGGCGGTAATACTTCACAACATTCCTGGCGAGTTGGCCTCTACGTCTTCGTGGGACCTTTATATACATCAATAACGTAATATAACTTAACCTAACCCAACCTAACATCTCCGCTGTAATATTGGACAACATACCTGGCGAGTTGGCCTCTACGTCTCGGTGGGCCCTTCATATACATCAATAACAAAAATATAACCTAACCTAAATCAACCTATCATCTCGGCGATAATATTTGACAGGATTCCTGGCGAGTTGGCCTCTACGTCTCCGTGGGATCTTTATATACATCAATAACGTAATATAACATAACCTAACCCAATCTAACATCTCGGCGGTAATATTTGACGACATTCCTGGCGAGTTGGCCTCTACGTTTCCGTGGGACATTTATATACTTCAATAACGTAATATAACCTAACCTAACCCAACCTAACATCTCGGCGGTAATATTTGACGACATTCCTGGCGAGTTGGCCTCTACGTTTCCGTGGGACCTTTATATACTTCAATAACGTAATATAACCTAACCTAACCCAATCTAACATCTCGGCGGTAATATTTGACAACATTCCTGGCGAGTTGGCCTCTACGTCTCCGTTTGACCTTCATATACATCAATAACGTAATCTAACCTAACATAACCCAACCTAACATCTCGGCGGTAATATTTGACAACATTCCTGGCGAGTTGGCTTCTCCGTCTCCGTGGGAACTTTATATACATCAATAACGTAATATAACCTAACCCAGCCCAACCTTACATCTCGGCGGTAATATTTGACGACATTCCTGGCGAGTTGGCCTCTACGTTTCCGTGGGACCTTTATATACTTCAATAACGTAATATAACCTAACCTAAATCAACCTATCATCTCGGCGGTAATATTTGACAAGATTCCTGGCGAGTTGGCCTCTACGTCTCCGTGGGACCTTTATATACATCAATAACGTAATATAACCTAACCTAACCCAACCTAACATCTCGGCGGTAATATTTGACAACATTCCTGGCGAGTTGGCTTCTCCGTCCCCGTGGGACCTTTATATATATCAATAACGTAATATAACCTAACCTAACCCAACCTAACTTCTCGGCGGTAATATTTGAAAACATACCTGGCGAGGTGGCCTCTACGTCTCCGTGGGATATTTATATACATCAATAACGTAATATAAGCTAGCCTAACCCAATCTAACATCTCGGCGGTAATATTTGAACACATTCCTGGCGAGTTGGCCTCTACGTCTCCGTGGGACCTTTATATACATCAATAACGTAATATAACATAACCTAATCCAACCTAACATCTCGGCGGTAATATTTGACAACATTCCCGGGGAGTTGGCTTCTCCGTCTCCGTGGGACCTTTATATACATCAATAACGTAATATAACCTAACCTAACCCAACCTATCTTCTCGGCGGTAATACTTCACAACATTCCTGGCGAGTTGGCCTCTACCTCTTCGTGGGACCTTTATATACATCAATAACGTAATATAACTTAACCTAACCCAACCTAACATCTCCGCTGTAATATTGGACAACATACCTGGCGAGTTGGCCTCTACGTCTCGGTGGGCCCTTCATATACATCAATAACAAAAATATAACCTAACCTAAATCAACCTATCATCTCGGCGATAATATTTGACAAGATTCCTGGCGAGTTGGCCTCTACGTCTCCGTGGGATCTTTATATACATCAATAACGTAATATAACCTAACCTAACCCAATCTAACATCTCGGCGGTAATATTTGACGACATTCCTGGCGAGTTGGCCTCTACGTTTCCGTGGGACATTTATATACTTCAATAACGTAATATAACCTAACCTAACCCAACCTAACATCTCGGCGGTAATATTTGACGACATTCCTGTCGAGTTGGCCTCTACTTTTCCGTGGGACCTTTATATACTTCAATAACGTAATATAACCTAACCTAACCCAATCTAACATCTCGGCGGTAATATTTGACAACATTCCTGGCGAGTTGGCCTCTACGTCTCCGTTTGACCTTCATATACATCAATAACGTAATCTAACCTAACATAACCCAACCTAACATCTCGGCGGTAATATTTGTCAACATTCCTGGCGAGTTGGCTTCTCCGTCTCCGTGGGAACTTTATATACATCAATAACGTAATATAACCTAACCTAACCCAACCTTACATCTCGGCGGTATTATTTGACGACATTCCTGGCGAGTTGGCCTCTACGTTTCCGTGGGACCTTTATATACTTCAATAACGTAATATAACCTAACCTAAATCAACCTATCATCTCGGCGGTAATATTTGACAAGATTCCTGGCGAGTTGGCCTCTACGTCTCCGTGGGACCTTTATATACATCAATAACGTAATATAACCTAACCTAACCCAACCTAACATCTCGGCGGTAATATTTGACAACATTCCTGGCGTGTTGGCTTCTCCGTCCCCGTGGGACCTTTATATATATCAATAACGTAATATAACCTAACCTAACCCAACCTAACTTCTCGGCGGTAATATTTGAAAACATACCTGGCGAGGTGGCCTCTACGTCTCCGTGGGATATTTATATACATCAATAACGTAATATAAGCTAGCCTAACCCAATCTAACATCTCGGCGGTAATATTTGACCACATTCCTGGCGAGTTGGCCTCTACGTCTTCGTGGGACCTTTATAGACATCAATAACGTAATATAACTTAACCTAACCCAACCTAACATCTCCGCGGTAATATTGGACAACATACCTGGCGAGTTGGCCTCTACGTCTCGGTGGGCCCTTCATATACATCAATAACAAAAATATAACCTAACCTAAATCAACCTATCATCTCGGCGATAATATTTGACAAGATTCCTGGCGAGTTGGCCTCTACGTCTCCGTGGGATCTTTATATACATCAATAACGTAATATAACCTAACCTAACCCAATCTAACATCTCGGCGGTAATATTTGACGACATTCCTCGCGAGTTGGCCTCTACGTTTCCGTGGGACCTTTATATACTTCAATAACGTAATATAACCTAACCTAACCCAACCTAACATCTCGGCGGTAATATTTGACAAGATTCCTGGCGAGTTGGCCTCTAGGTCTCCGTGGGATCTTTATATACATCAATAACGTAATATAACATAACCTAACCCAATCTAGCATCTCGGCGGTAATATATGACCACATTCCTGGCTTGTTGGCCTCTACGTCTCCGTGAGACCTTTATATACATCTATAACGTAATATAACCTAACCTAACCCAACCTTCAATCTCGGCGGTAATATTTGAAAACATTCCTGGCGAGTTGGCATCTACGTCTACGTGGGACCTTCATATACATCAATAACGTAATATAACCTAACCTAACCCAACCTAACATCTCGGCGGTAATATTTCACAACATTCCTGGCGAGTTGGCCTCTACGTCTCCGTGGGACCTTTATATACATCAATAACGTAATATAACATAACCTATTCCAACCTAACATCTCGGCGGTAATATTTGACAACATTCCCGGGGAGTTGGCTTCTCCGTCTCCGTGGGACCTTTATATACATCAATAACGTAATATAACCTAACCTAACCCAACCTATCTTCTCGGCGGTAATACTTCACAACATTCCTGGCGAGTTGGCCTCTACGTCTTCGTGGGACCTTTATATACATCAATAACGTAATATAACTTAACCTAACCCAACCTAACATCTCCGCTGTAATATTGGACAACATACCTGGCGAGTTGGCCTCTACGTCTCGGTGGGCCCTTCATATACATCAATAACAAAAATATAACCTAACCTAAATCAACCTATCATCTCGGCGATAATATTTGACAAGATTCCTGGCGAGTTGGCCTCTACGTCTCCGTGGGATCTTTTTATACATCAATAACGTAATATAACCTAACCTAACCCAATCTAACATCTCGGCGGTAATATTTGACGACATTCCTGGCGAGTTGGCCTCTACGTTTCCGTGGGACATTTATATACTTCAATAACGTAATATAACCTAACCTAACCCAACCTAACATCTCGGCGGTAATATTTGACGACATTCCTGGCGAGTTGGACTCTACGTTTCCGTGGGACCTTTATATACTTCAATAACGTAATATAAGCTAGCCTAACCCAATCTAACATCTCGGCGGTAATATTTGACCACATTCCTGTCGATTTGGCCTCTACGTCTCCGTGGGATCTTTATATACATCAATAACGTAATATAACATAACCTAACCCAATCTAACATCTCGGCGGTAATATTTGACGACATTCCTGGTGAGTTGGCCTCTACGTCCCCGTGGGACCTTTATATACATCAATAACGTAATATAACCTAACCTAAATCAACCTATCATCTCGGCGATAATATTTGACAAGATTCCTGGCGAGTTGGCCTCTACGTCTCCGCGGGATCTTTATATACATCAATAACGTAATATAACCTAACCTAACCCAATCTAACATCTCGGTGGTAATATTTGACGACATTCCTGGCGAGTTGGCTTCTACGTTTCCGTGGGACCTTTATATACTTCAATAACGTAATATAACCTAACCTAACCCAACCTAACATCTCGGCGGTAATATTTGACGACATTCC
This sequence comes from Xylocopa violacea, assembly GCA_963969225.1. Taxonomy (NCBI): domain Eukaryota; kingdom Metazoa; phylum Arthropoda; class Insecta; order Hymenoptera; family Apidae; genus Xylocopa; species Xylocopa violacea. Next base: position 2,518,756 of record CAXAJV010000078.1, read on the forward strand.
TGGCGAGTTGGCCTCTACGTCTCCGTGGGACCTTTATATACATCAATAACGGAATATAACCTAACCTAACCCAACCTAACATCTCGGCGGTAATATTTGACAACATTCCTGTCGAGTTGGCTTCTCCGTCCCCGTGGGACCTTTATATACATCAATAACGTAATATAACCTAACCTAAACCAACCTAACATCTCGGCGGTAATATTTGACAACATTCCCGGCGAGTTGGCTTCTCCGTCTCCGTGGGACCTTTATATACATCAATAACGTAATATAACCTAACCTAACCCAACCTATCTTCTCGGCGGTAATATTTCACAACATTCCTGGCGAGTTGGCCTCTACGTCTCCGTGGGATCTTTATATATATCAATAACGTAATATAACATAACCTAACCCAATCTAAAATCTCGGCGGTAATATTTGACATCATTCCTGGCGTGTTGGCCTCTACGTCTCCGTGGGACCTTTATATACATCAATAACGTAATATAACCTAACCTAACCCAACCTTACATCTCGGCGGTAATATTTGACGACATTCCTGGCGAGTTGGCCTCTACGTTTCCGTGGGACATTTATATACTTCAATAACGTAATATAACCTAACCTAAATCAACCTATCATCTCGGCGATAATATTTGACAAGATTCCTGGCGAGTTGGCCTCTAGGTCTCCGTGGGATCTTTATATACATCAATAAAGTAATATAACATAACCTAACCCAATCTAGCATCTCGGCGGTAATATCTGACCACATTCCTGGCTTGTTGGCCTCTACGTCTCCGTGAGACCTTTATATACATCAAGAACGGAATATAACCTAACCTAACCCAACCTAACATCTCGGCGGTAATATTTGACAACATTCCTGTCGAGTTGGTTTCTCCGTCCCCGTGGGACCTTTATATACATGAATAACGTAATATAACCTAACCTAACCCAACCTATCTTCTCGGCGGTAATATGTGAAAACATACCTGGCGAGGTGGCCTCTACGTCTCCGTGGGATATTTATATACATCAATAACGTAATATAAGCTAGCCTAACCAAATCTAACATGTCGGCGGTAATATTTGACGACATTCCTGGCGAGTTGGCCTCTACGTTTCCGTGGGACCTTTATATACTTCAATAACGTAATATAACCTAACCTAAATCAACCTATCATCTCGGCGGTAATATTTGACAAGATTCCTGGCGAGTTGGCCTCTACGTCTCCGTGGGACCTTTATATACATCAATAACGTAATATAACCTAACCTAACCCAACCTAACATCTCGGCGGTAATATTTGACAACATTCCTGGCGAGTTGGCTTCTCCGTCCCCGTGGGACCTTTATATATATCAATAACGTAATATAACCTAACCTAACCCAACCTAACTTCTCGGCGGTAATATTTGAAAACATACCTGGCGTGGTGGCCTCTACGTCTCCGTGGGATATTTATATACATCAATAACGTAATATAAGCTAGCCTAACCCAATCTAACATCTCGGCGGTAATATTTGACCACATTCCTGGCGAGTTGGCCTCTACGTCTTCGTGGGACCTTTATATACATCAATAACGTAATATAACTTAACCTAACCCAACCTAACATCTCCGCGGTAATATTTGACAACATACCTGGCGAGTTGGCCTCTACGTCTCGGTGGGCCCTTCATATACATCAATAACAAAAATATAACCTAACCTAAATCAACCTATCATCTCGGCGATAATATTTGACAAGATTCCTGGCGAGTTGGCCTCTACGTCTCCGTGGGATCTTTATATACATCAATAACGTAATATAACATAACCTAACCCAATCTAACATCTCGGCGGTAATATTTGACGACATTCCTGGCGAGTTGGACTCTACGTTTCCGCGGGACCTTTATATACTTCAATAACGTAATATAAGCTAGCCTAACCCAATCTAACATCTCGGCGGTAATATTTGACCACATTCCTGGCGAGTTGGCCTCTACGTCTCCGTGGGATCTTTATATACATCAATAACGTAATATAACATAACCTAACCCAATCTAACATCTCGGCGGTAATATTTGACGACATTCCTGGCGAGTTGGCCTCTACGTCCCCGTGGGACCTTTATATACATCAATAACGTAATATAACCTAACCTAAATCAACCTATCATCTCGGCGATAATATTTGACAAGATTCCTGGCGAGTTGGCCTCTACGTCTCCGTGGGATCTTTATATACATCAATAACGTAATATAACCTAACCTAACCCAATCTAACATCTCGGTGGTAATATTTGACGACATTCCTGGCGAGTTGGCTTCTACGTTTCCGTGGGACCTTTATATACTTCAATAACGTAATATAACCTAACCTAACCCAACCTAACATCTCGGCGGTAATATATGACAAGATTCCTGGCGAGTTGGCCTCTAGGTCTCCGTGGGATCTTTATATACATCAATAACGTAATATAACATAACCTAACCCAATCTAGCATCTCGGCGGTAATATTTGACCACATTCCTGGCTTGTTGGCCTCTACGTCTCCGTGAGACCTTTATATACATCTATAACGTAATATAACCTAACCTAACCCAACCTTCAATCTCGGCGGTAATATTTGAAAACATTCCTGGCGAGTTGGCATCTACGTCTACGTGGGACCTTCATATACATCAATAACGTAATATAACCTAACCTAACCCAACCTAACATCTCGGCGGTAATATTTCACAACATTCCTGGCGAGTTGGCCTCGACGTCTCCGTGGCATATTTATATATATCAATAACGTAATATAACATAACCTAACCCAATCTAACATCTCGGCGGTAATATTTGACATCATTCCTGGCGAGTTGGCCTCTACGTCTCCGTGGGACCTTTATATACATCAATAACGGAATATAACCTAACCTAACCCAACCTAACATCTCGGCGGTAATATTTGACAACATTCCTGTCGAGTTGGCTTCTCCGTCCCCGTGGGACCTTTATATACATCAATAACGTAATATAACCTAACCTAAACCAACCTAACATCTCGGCGGTAATATTTGACAACATTCCCGGCGAGTTGGCTTCTCCGTCTCCGTGGGACCTTTATATACATCAATAACGTAATATAACCTAACCTAACCCAACCTATCTTCTCGGCGGTAATATTTCACAACATTCCTGGCGAGTTGGCCTCTACGTCTCCGTGGGATCTTTATATATATCAATAACGTAATATAACATAACCTAACCCAATCTAACATCTCCGCTGTAATATTGGACAACATACCTGGCGAGTTGGCCTCTACGTCTCGGTGGGCCCTTCATATACATCAATAACAAAAATATAACCTAACCTAAATCAACCTATCATCTCGGCGATAATATTTGACAGGATTCCTGGCGAGTTGGCCTCTACGTCTCCGTGGGATCTTTATATACATCAATAACGTAATATAACATAACCTAACCCAATCTAACATCTCGGCGGTAATATTTGACGACATTCCTGGCGAGTTGGCCTCTACGTTTCCGTGGGACATTTATATACTTCAATAACGTAATATAACCTAACCTAACCCAACCTAACATCTCGGCGGTAATATTTGACGACATTCCTGGCGAGTTGGCCTCTACGTTTCCGTGGGACCTTTATATACTTCAATAACGTAATATAACCTAACCTAACCCAATCTAACATCTCGGCGGTAATATTTGACAACATTCCTGGCGAGTTGGCCTCTACGTCTCCGTGGGACCTTTATATACATCAATAACGTAATATAACCTAACCTAACCCAACCTAACATCTCGGCGGTAATATTTGACAACATTCCTGGCGAGTTGGCTTCTCCGTCCCCGTGGGACCTTTATATATATCAATAACGTAATATAACCTAACCTAACCCAACCTAACTTCTCGGCGGTAATATTTGAAAACATACCTGGCGAGGTGGCCTCTACGTCTCCGTGGGATATTTATATACATCAATAACGTAATATAAGCTAGCCTAACCCAATCTAACATCTCGGCGGTAATATTTGAACACATTCCTGGCGAGTTGGCCTCTACGTCTCCGTGGGACCTTTATATACATCAATAACGTAATATAACATAACCTAATCCAACCTAACATCTCGGCGGTAATATTTGACAACATTCCCGGGGAGTTGGCTTCTCCGTCTCCGTGGGACCTTTATATACATCAATAACGTAATATAACCTAACCTAACCCAACCTATCTTCTCGGCGGTAATACTTCACAACATTCCTGGCGAGTTGGCCTCTACCTCTTCGTGGGACCTTTATATACATCAATAACGTAATATAACTTAACCTAACACAACCTAACATCTCCGCTGTAATATTGGACAACATACCTGGCGAGTTGGCCTCTACGTCTCGGTGGGCCCTTCATATACATCAATAACAAAAATATAACCTAACCTAAATCAACCTATCATCTCGGCGATAATATTTGACAAGATTCCTGGCGAGTTGGCCTCTACGTCTCCGTGGGATCTTTATATACATCAATAACGTAATATAACCTAACCTAACCCAATCTAACATCTCGGCGGTAATATTTGACGACATTCCTGGCGAGTTGGCCTCTACGTTTCCGTGGGACATTTATATACTTCAATAACGTAATATAACCTAACCTAACCCAACCTAACATCTCGGCGGTAATATTTGACGACATTCCTGTCGAGTTGGCCTCTACTTTTCCGTGGGACCTTTATATACTTCAATAACGTAATATAACCTAACCTAACCCAATCTAACATCTCGGCGGTAATATTTGACAACATTCCTGGCGAGTTGGCCTCTACGTCTCCGTTTGACCTTCATATACATCAATAACGTAATCTAACCTAACATAACCCAACCTAACATCTCGGCGGTAATATTTGTCAACATTCCTGGCGAGTTGGCTTCTCCGTCTCCGTGGGAACTTTATATACATCAATAACGTAATATAACCTAACCTAACCCAACCTTACATCTCGGCGGTAATATTTGACGACATTCCTGGCGAGTTGGCCTCTACGTTTCCGTGGGACCTTTATATACTTCAATAACGTAATATAACCTAACCTAAATCAACCTATCATCTCGGCGGTAATATTTGACAAGATTCCTGGCGAGTTGGCCTCTACGTCTCCGTGGGACCTTTATATACATCAATAACGTAATATAACCTAACCTAACCCAACCTAACATCTCGGCGGTAATATTTGACAACATTCCTGGCGTGTTGGCTTCTCCGTCCCCGTGGGACCTTTATATATATCAATAACGTAATATAACCTAACCTAACCCAACCTAACTTCTCGGCGGTAATATTTGAAAACATACCTGGCGAGGTGGCCTCTACGTCTCCGTGGGATATTTATATACATCAATAACGTAATATAAGCTAGCCTAACCCAATCTAACATCTCGGCGGTAATATTTGACCACATTCCTGGCGAGTTGGCCTCTACGTCTTCGTGGGACCTTTATAGACATCAATAACGTAATATAACTTAACCTAACCCAACCTAACATCTCCGCGGTAATATTGGACAACATACCTGGCGAGTTGGCCTCTACGTCTCGGTGGGCCCTTCATATACATCAATAACAAAAATATAACCTAACCTAAATCAACCTATCATCTCGGCGATAATATTTGACAAGATTCCTGGCGAGTTGGCCTCTACGTCTCCGTGGGATCTTTATATACATCAATAACGTAATATAACCTAACCTAACCCAATCTAACATCTCGGCGGTAATATTTGACGACATTCCTCGCGAGTTGGCCTCTACGTTTCCGTGGGACCTTTATATACTTCAATAACGTAATATAACCTAACCTAACCCAACCTAACATCTCGGCGGTAATATTTGACAAGATTCCTGGCGAGTTGGCCTCTAGGTCTCCGTGGGATCTTTATATACATCAATAACGTAATATAACATAACCTAACCCAACCTAACATCTCGGCGGTAATATTTGACAACATTCCTGGCGAGTTGGCTTCTCCGTCCCCGTGGGACCTTTATATATATCAATAACGTAATATAACCTAACCTAACCCAACCTAACTTCTCGGCGGTAATATTTGAAAACATACCTGGCGTGGTGGCCTCTACGTCTCCGTGGGATATTTATATACATCAATAACGTAATATAAGCTAGCCTAACCCAATCTAACATCTCGGCGGTAATATTTGACCACATTCCTGGCGAGTTGGCCTCTACGTCTTCGTGGGACCTTTATATACATCAATAACGTAATATAACTTAACCTAACCCAACCTAACATCTCCGCGGTAATATTTGACAACATACCTGGCGAGTTGGCCTCTACGTCTCGGTGGGCCCTTCATATACATCAATAACAAAAATATAACCTAACCTAAATCAACCTATCATCTCGGCGATAATATTTGACAAGATTCCTGGCGAGTTGGCCTCTACGTCTCCGTGGGATCTTTATATACATCAATAACGTAATATAACATAACCTAACCCAATCTAACATCTCGGCGGTAATATTTGACGACATTCCTGGCGAGTTGGACTCTACGTTTCCGCGGGACCTTTATATACTTCAATAACGTAATATAAGCTAGCCTAACCCAATCTAACATCTCGGCGGTAATATTTGACCACATTCCTGGCGAGTTGGCCTCTACGTCTCCGTGGGATCTTTATATACATCAATAACGTAATATAACATAACCTAACCCAATCTAACATCTCGGCGGTAATATTTGACGACATTCCTGGCGAGTTGGCCTCTACGTCCCCGTGGGACCTTTATATACATCAATAACGTAATATAACCTAACCTAAATCAACCTATCATCTCGGCGATAATATTTGACAAGATTCCTGGCGAGTTGGCCTCTACGTCTCCGTGGGATCTTTATATACATCAATAACGTAATATAACCTAACCTAACCCAATCTAACATCTCGGTGGTAATATTTGACGACATTCCTGGCGAGTTGGCTTCTACGTTTCCGTGGGACCTTTATATACTTCAATAACGTAATATAACCTAACCTAACCCAACCTAACATCTCGGCGGTAATATATGACAAGATTCCTGGCGAGTTGGCCTCTAGGTCTCCGTGGGATCTTTATATACATCAATAACGTAATATAACATAACCTAACCCAATCTAGCATCTCGGCGGTAATATTTGACCACATTCCTGGCTTGTTGGCCTCTACGTCTCCGTGAGACCTTTATATACATCTATAACGTAATATAACCTAACCTAACCCAACCTTCAATCTCGGCGGTAATATTTGAAAACATTCCTGGCGAGTTGGCATCTACGTCTACGTGGGACCTTCATATACATCAATAACGTAATATAACCTAACCTAACCCAACCTAACATCTCGGCGGTAATATTTCACAACATTCCTGGCGAGTTGGCCTCGACGTCTCCGTGGCATATTTATATATATCAATAACGTAATATAACATAACCTAACCCAATCTAACATCTCGGCGGTAATATTTGACATCATTCCTGGCGAGTTGGCCTCTACGTCTCCGTGGGACCTTTATATACATCAATAACGGAATATAACCTAACCTAACCCAACCTAACATCTCGGCGGTAATATTTGACAACATTCCTGTCGAGTTGGCTTCTCCGTCCCCGTGGGACCTTTATATACATCAATAACGTAATATAACCTAACCTAAACCAACCTAACATCTCGGCGGTAATATTTGACAACATTCCCGGCGAGTTGGCTTCTCCGTCTCCGTGGGACCTTTATATACATCAATAACGTAATATAACCTAACCTAACCCAACCTATCTTCTCGGCGGTAATATTTCACAACATTCCTGGCGAGTTGGCCTCTACGTCTCCGTGGGATCTTTATATATATCAATAACGTAATATAACATAACCTAACCCAATCTAACATCTCCGCTGTAATATTGGACAACATACCTGGCGAGTTGGCCTCTACGTCTCGGTGGGCCCTTCATATACATCAATAACAAAAATATAACCTAACCTAAATCAACCTATCATCTCGGCGATAATATTTGACAGGATTCCTGGCGAGTTGGCCTCTACGTCTCCGTGGGATCTTTATATACATCAATAACGTAATATAACATAACCTAACCCAATCTAACATCTCGGCGGTAATATTTGACGACATTCCTGGCGAGTTGGCCTCTACGTTTCCGTGGGACATTTATATACTTCAATAACGTAATATAACCTAACCTAACCCAACCTAACATCTCGGCGGTAATATTTGACGACATTCCTGGCGAGTTGGCCTCTACGTTTCCGTGGGACCTTTATATACTTCAATAACGTAATATAACCTAACCTAACCCAATCTAACATCTCGGCGGTAATATTTGACAACATTCCTGGCGAGTTGGCCTCTACGTCTCCGTTTGACCTTCATATACATCAATAACGTAATCTAACCTAACATAACCCAACCTAACATCTCGGCGGTAATATTTGACAACATTCCTGGCGAGTTGGCTTCTCCGTCTCCGTGGGAACTTTATATACATCAATAACGTAATATAACCTAACCCAGCCCAACCTTACATCTCGGCGGTAATATTTGACGACATTCCTGGCGAGTTGGCCTCTACGTTTCCGTGGGACCTTTATATACTTCAATAACGTAATATAACCTAACCTAAATCAACCTATCATCTCGGCGGTAATATTTGACAAGATTCCTGGCGAGTTGGCCTCTACGTCTCCGTGGGACCTTTATATACATCAATAACGTAATATAACCTAACCTAACCCAACCTAACATCTCGGCGGTAATATTTGACAACATTCCTGGCGAGTTGGCTTCTCCGTCCCCGTGGGACCTTTATATATATCAATAACGTAATATAACCTAACCTAACCCAACCTAACTTCTCGGCGGTAATATTTGAAAACATACCTGGCGAGGTGGCCTCTACGTCTCCGTGGGATATTTATATACATCAATAACGTAATATAAGCTAGCCTAACCCAATCTAACATCTCGGCGGTAATATTTGAACACATTCCTGGCGAGTTGGCCTCTACGTCTCCGTGGGACCTTTATATACATCAATAACGTAATATAACATAACCTAATCCAACCTAACATCTCGGCGGTAATATTTGACAACATTCCCGGGGAGTTGGCTTCTCCGTCTCCGTGGGACCTTTATATACATCAATAACGTAATATAACCTAACCTAACCCAACCTATCTTCTCGGCGGTAATACTTCACAACATTCCTGGCGAGTTGGCCTCTACCTCTTCGTGGGACCTTTATATACATCAATAACGTAATATAACTTAACCTAACCCAACCTAACATCTCCGCTGTAATATTGGACAACATACCTGGCGAGTTGGCCTCTACGTCTCGGTGGGCCCTTCATATACATCAATAACAAAAATATAACCTAACCTAAATCAACCTATCATCTCGGCGATAATATTTGACAAGATTCCTGGCGAGTTGGCCTCTACGTCTCCGTGGGATCTTTATATACATCAATAACGTAATATAACCTAACCTAACCCAATCTAACATCTCGGCGGTAATATTTGACGACATTCCTGGCGAGTTGGCCTCTACGTTTCCGTGGGACATTTATATACTTCAATAACGTAATATAACCTAACCTAACCCAACCTAACATCTCGGCGGTAATATTTGACGACATTCCTGTCGAGTTGGCCTCTACTTTTCCGTGGGACCTTTATATACTTCAATAACGTAATATAACCTAACCTAACCCAATCTAACATCTCGGCGGTAATATTTGACAACATTCCTGGCGAGTTGGCCTCTACGTCTCCGTTTGACCTTCATATACATCAATAACGTAATCTAACCTAACATAACCCAACCTAACATCTCGGCGGTAATATTTGTCAACATTCCTGGCGAGTTGGCTTCTCCGTCTCCGTGGGAACTTTATATACATCAATAACGTAATATAACCTAACCTAACCCAACCTTACATCTCGGCGGTAATATTTGACGACATTCCTGTCGAGTTGGCTTCTCCGTCCCCGTGGGACCTTTATATACATCAATAACGTAATATAACCTAACCTAAACCAACCTAACATCTCGGCGGTAATATTTGACAACATTCCCGGCGAGTTGGCTTCTCCGTCTCCGTGGGACCTTTATATACATCAATAACGTAATATAACCTAACCTAACCCAACCTATCTTCTCGGCGGTAATATTTCACAACATTCCTGGCGAGTTGGCCTCTACGTCTCCGTGGGATCTTTATATATATCAATAACGTAATATAACATAACCTAACCCAATCTAACATCTCCGCTGTAATATTGGACAACATACCTGGCGAGTTGGCCTCTACGTCTCGGTGGGCCCTTCATATACATCAATAACAAAAATATAACCTAACCTAAATCAACCTATCATCTCGGCGATAATATTTGACAGGATTCCTGGCGAGTTGGCCTCTACGTCTCCGTGGGATCTTTATATACATCAATAACGTAATATAACATAACCTAACCCAATCTAACATCTCGGCGGTAATATTTGACGACATTCCTGGCGAGTTGGCCTCTACGTTTCCGTGGGACATTTATATACTTCAATAACGTAATATAACCTAACCTAACCCAACCTAACATCTCGGCGGTAATATTTGACGACATTCCTGGCGAGTTGGCCTCTACGTTTCCGTGGGACCTTTATATACTTCAATAACGTAATATAACCTAACCTAACCCAATCTAACATCTCGGCGGTAATATTTGACAACATTCCTGGCGAGTTGGCCTCTACGTCTCCGTTTGACCTTCATATACATCAATAACGTAATCTAACCTAACATAACCCAACCTAACATCTCGGCGGTAATATTTGACAACATTCCTGGCGAGTTGGCTTCTCCGTCTCCGTGGGAACTTTATATACATCAATAACGTAATATAACCTAACCCAGCCCAACCTTACATCTCGGCGGTAATATTTGACGACATTCCTGGCGAGTTGGCCTCTACGTTTCCGTGGGACCTTTATATACTTCAATAACGTAATATAACCTAACCTAAATCAACCTATCATCTCGGCGGTAATATTTGACAAGATTCCTGGCGAGTTGGCCTCTACGTCTCCGTGGGACCTTTATATACATCAATAACGTAATATAACCTAACCTAACCCAACCTAACATCTCGGCGGTAATATTTGACAACATTCCTGGCGAGTTGGCTTCTCCGTCCCCGTGGGACCTTTATATATATCAATAACGTAATATAACCTAACCTAACCCAACCTAACTTCTCGGCGGTAATATTTGAAAACATACCTGGCGAGGTGGCCTCTACGTCTCCGTGGGATATTTATATACATCAATAACGTAATATAAGCTAGCCTAACCCAATCTAACATCTCGGCGGTAATATTTGAACACATTCCTGGCGAGTTGGCCTCTACGTCTCCGTGGGACCTTTATATACATCAATAACGTAATATAACATAACCTAATCCAACCTAACATCTCGGCGGTAATATTTGACAACATTCCCGGGGAGTTGGCTTCTCCGTCTCCGTGGGACCTTTATATACATCAATAACGTAATATAACCTAACCTAACCCAACCTATCTTCTCGGCGGTAATACTTCACAACATTCCTGGCGAGTTGGCCTCTACCTCTTCGTGGGACCTTTATATACATCAATAACGTAATATAACTTAACCTAACCCAACCTAACATCTCCGCTGTAATATTGGACAACATACCTGGCGAGTTGGCCTCTACGTCTCGGTGGGCCCTTCATATACATCAATAACAAAAATATAACCTAACCTAAATCAACCTATCATCTCGGCGATAATATTTGACAAGATTCCTGGCGAGTTGGCCTCTACGTCTCCGTGGGATCTTTATATACATCAATAACGTAATATAACCTAACCTAACCCAATCTAACATCTCGGCGGTAATATTTGACGACATTCCTGGCGAGTTGGCCTCTACGTTTCCGTGGGACATTTATATACTTCAATAACGTAATATAACCTAACCTAACCCAACCTAACATCTCGGCGGTAATATTTGACGACATTCCTGTCGAGTTGGCCTCTACTTTTCCGTGGGACCTTTATATACTTCAATAACGTAATATAACCTAACCTAACCCAATCTAACATCTCGGCGGTAATATTTGACAACATTCCTGGCGAGTTGGCCTCTACGTCTCCGTTTGACCTTCATATACATCAATAACGTAATCTAACCTAACATAACCCAACCTAACATCTCGGCGGTAATATTTGTCAACATTCCTGGCGAGTTGGCTTCTCCGTCTCCGTGGGAACTTTATATACATCAATAACGTAATATAACCTAACCTAACCCAACCTTACATCTCGGCGGTAATATTTGACGACATTCCTGGCGAGTTGGCCTCTACGTTTCCGTGGGACCTTTATATACTTCAATAACGTAATATAACCTAACCTAAATCAACCTATCATCTCGGCGGTAATATTTGACAAGATTCCTGGCGAGTTGGCCTCTACGTCTCCGTGGGACCTTTATATACATCAATAACGTAATATAACCTAACCTAACCCAACCTAACATCTCGGCGGTAATATTTGACAACATTCCTGGCGTGTTGGCTTCTCCGTCCCCGTGGGACCTTTATATATATCAATAACGTAATATAACCTAACCTAACCCAACCTAACTTCTCGGCGGTAATATTTGAAAACATACCTGGCGAGGTGGCCTCTACGTCTCCGTGGGATATTTATATACATCAATAACGTAATATAAGCTAGCCTAACCCAATCTAACATCTCGGCGGTAATATTTGACCACATTCCTGGCGAGTTGGCCTCTACGTCTTCGTGGGACCTTTATAGACATCAATAACGTAATATAACTTAACCTAACCCAACCTAACATCTCCGCGGTAATATTGGACAACATACCTGGCGAGTTGGCCTCTACGTCTCGGTGGGCCCTTCATATACATCAATAACAAAAATATAACCTAACCTAAATCAACCTATCATCTCGGCGATAATATTTGACAAGATTCCTGGCGAGTTGGCCTCTACGTCTCCGTGGGATCTTTATATACATCAATAACGTAATATAACCTAACCTAACCCAATCTAACATCTCGGCGGTAATATTTGACGACATTCCTCGCGAGTTGGCCTCTACGTTTCCGTGGGACCTTTATATACTTCAATAACGTAATATAACCTAACCTAACCCAACCTAACATCTCGGCGGTAATATTTGACAAGATTCCTGGCGAGTTGGCCTCTAGGTCTCCGTGGGATCTTTATATACATCAATAACGTAATATAACATAACCTAACCCAATCTAGCATCTCGGCGGTAATATATGACCACATTCCTGGCTTGTTGGCCTCTACGTCTCCGTGAGACCTTTATATACATCTATAACGTAATATAACCTAACCTAACCCAACCTTCAATCTCGGCGGTAATATTTGAAAACATTCCTGGCGAGTTGGCATCTACGTCTACGTGGGACCTTCATATACATCAATAACGTAATATAACCTAACCTAACCCAACCTAACATCTCGGCGGTAATATTTCACAACATTCCTGGCGAGTTGGCCTCTACGTCTCCGTGGGACCTTTATATACATCAATAACGTAATATAACATAACCTATTCCAACCTAACATCTCGGCGGTAATATTTGACAACATTCCCGGGGAGTTGGCTTCTCCGTCTCCGTGGGACCTTTATATACATCAATAACGTAATATAACCTAACCTAACCCAACCTATCTTCTCGGCGGTAATACTTCACAACATTCCTGGCGAGTTGGCCTCTACGTCTTCGTGGGACCTTTATATACATCAATAACGTAATATAACTTAACCTAACCCAACCTAACATCTCCGCTGTAATATTGGACAACATACCTGGCGAGTTGGCCTCTACGTCTCGGTGGGCCCTTCATATACATCAATAACAAAAATATAACCTAACCTAAATCAACCTATCATCTCGGCGATAATATTTGACAAGATTCCTGGCGAGTTGGCCTCTACGTCTCCGTGGGATCTTTTTATACATCAATAACGTAATATAACCTAACCTAATCCAATCTAACATCTCGGCGGTAATATTTGACGACATTCCTGGCGAGTTGGCCTCTACGTTTCCGTGGGACATTTATATACTTCAATAACGTAATATAACCTAACCTAACCCAACCTAACATCTCGGCGGTAATATTTGACGACATTCCTGGCGAGTTGGACTCTACGTTTCCGTGGGACCTTTATATACTTCAATAACGTAATATAAGCTAGCCTAACCCAATCTAACATCTCGGCGGTAATATTTGACCACATTCCTGTCGATTTGGCCTCTACGTCTCCGTGGGATCTTTATATACATCAATAACGTAATATAACATAACCTAACCCAATCTAACATCTCGGCGGTAATATTTGACGACATTCCTGGTGAGTTGGCCTCTACGTCCCCGTGGGACCTTTATATACATCAATAACGTAATATAACCTAACCTAAATCAACCTATCATCTCGGCGATAATATTTGACAAGATTCCTGGCGAGTTGGCCTCTACGTCTCCGCGGGATCTTTATATACATCAATAACGTAATATAACCTAACCTAACCCAATCTAACATCTCGGTGGTAATATTTGACGACATTCCTGGCGAGTTGGCTTCTACGTTTCCGTGGGACCTTTATATACTTCAATAACGTAATATAACCTAACCTAACCCAACCTAACATCTCGGCGGTAATATTTGACGACATTCCTGGCGAGTTGGCCTCTACGTCTCCGTGGGACCTTTATATACATCAATAACGGAATATAACCTAACCTAACCCAACCTAACATCTCGGCGGTAATATTTGACAACATTCCTGTCGAGTTGGCTTCTCCGTCCCCGTGGGACCTTTATATACATCAATAACGTAATATAACCTAACCTAAACCAACCTAACATCTCGGCGGTAATATTTGACAACATTCCCGGCGAGTTGGCTTCTCCGTCTCCGTGGGACCTTTATATACATCAATAACGTAATATAACCTAACCTAACCCAACCTATCTTCTCGGCGGTAATATTTCACAACATTCCTGGCGAGTTGGCCTCTACGTCTCCGTGGGATCTTTATATATATCAATAACGTAATATAACATAACCTAACCCAATCTAAAATCTCGGCGGTAATATTTGACATCATTCCTGGCGTGTTGGCCTCTACGTCTCCGTGGGACCTTTATATACATCAATAACGTAATATAACCTAACCTAACCCAACCTTACATCTCGGCGGTAATATTTGACGACATTCCTGGCGAGTTGGCCTCTACGTTTCCGTGGGACATTTATATACTTCAATAACGTAATATAACCTAACCTAAATCAACCTATCATCTCGGCGATAATATTTGACAAGATTCCTGGCGAGTTGGCCTCTAGGTCTCCGTGGGATCTTTATATACATCAATAAAGTAATATAACATAACCTAACCCAATCTAGCATCTCGGCGGTAATATCTGA
Source organism: Xylocopa violacea (assembly GCA_963969225.1). Lineage (NCBI taxonomy): Eukaryota > Metazoa > Arthropoda > Insecta > Hymenoptera > Apidae > Xylocopa > Xylocopa violacea. Next base: position 2,534,345 of record CAXAJV010000078.1, read on the forward strand.
CCACATTCCTGGCTTGTTGGCCTCTACGTCTCCGTGAGACCTTTATATACATCAAGAACGGAATATAACCTAACCTAACCCAACCTAACATCTCGGCGGTAATATTTGACAACATTCCTGTCGAGTTGGTTTCTCCGTCCCCGTGGGACCTTTATATACATGAATAACGTAATATAACCTAACCTAACCCAACCTATCTTCTCGGCGGTAATATGTGAAAACATACCTGGCGAGGTGGCCTCTACGTCTCCGTGGGATATTTATATACATCAATAACGTAATATAAGCTAGCCTAACCAAATCTAACATGTCGGCGGTAATATTTGACGACATTCCTGGCGAGTTGGCCTCTACGTTTCCGTGGGACCTTTATATACTTCAATAACGTAATATAACCTAACCTAAATCAACCTATCATCTCGGCGGTAATATTTGACAAGATTCCTGGCGAGTTGGCCTCTACGTCTCCGTGGGACCTTTATATACATCAATAACGTAATATAACCTAACCTAACCCAACCTAACATCTCGGCGGTAATATTTGACAACATTCCTGGCGAGTTGGCTTCTCCGTCCCCGTGGGACCTTTATATATATCAATAACGTAATATAACCTAACCTAACCCAACCTAACTTCTCGGCGGTAATATTTGAAAACATACCTGGCGTGGTGGCCTCTACGTCTCCGTGGGATATTTATATACATCAATAACGTAATATAAGCTAGCCTAACCCAATCTAACATCTCGGCGGTAATATTTGACCACATTCCTGGCGAGTTGGCCTCTACGTCTTCGTGGGACCTTTATATACATCAATAACGTAATATAACTTAACCTAACCCAACCTAACATCTCCGCGGTAATATTTGACAACATACCTGGCGAGTTGGCCTCTACGTCTCGGTGGGCCCTTCATATACATCAATAACAAAAATATAACCTAACCTAAATCAACCTATCATCTCGGCGATAATATTTGACAAGATTCCTGGCGAGTTGGCCTCTACGTCTCCGTGGGATCTTTATATACATCAATAACGTAATATAACATAACCTAACCCAATCTAACATCTCGGCGGTAATATTTGACGACATTCCTGGCGAGTTGGCCTCTACGTCCCCGTGGGACCTTTATATACATCAATAACGTAATATAACCTAACCTAAATCAACCTATCATCTCGGCGATAATATTTGACAAGATTCCTGGCGAGTTGGCCTCTACGTCTCCGTGGGATCTTTATATACATCAATAACGTAATATAACCTAACCTAACCCAATCTAACATCTCGGTGGTAATATTTGACGACATTCCTGGCGAGTTGGCTTCTACGTTTCCGTGGGACCTTTATATACTTCAATAACGTAATATAACCTAACCTAACCCAACCTAACATCTCGGCGGTAATATATGACAAGATTCCTGGCGAGTTGGCCTCTAGGTCTCCGTGGGATCTTTATATACATCAATAACGTAATATAACATAACCTAACCCAATCTAGCATCTCGGCGGTAATATTTGACCACATTCCTGGCTTGTTGGCCTCTACGTCTCCGTGAGACCTTTATATACATCTATAACGTAATATAACCTAACCTAACCCAACCTTCAATCTCGGCGGTAATATTTGAAAACATTCCTGGCGAGTTGGCATCTACGTCTACGTGGGACCTTCATATACATCAATAACGTAATATAACCTAACCTAACCCAACCTAACATCTCGGCGGTAATATTTCACAACATTCCTGGCGAGTTGGCCTCGACGTCTCCGTGGCATATTTATATATATCAATAACGTAATATAACATAACCTAACCCAATCTAACATCTCGGCGGTAATATTTGACATCATTCCTGGCGAGTTGGCCTCTACGTCTCCGTGGGACCTTTATATACATCAATAACGGAATATAACCTAACCTAACCCAACCTAACATCTCGGCGGTAATATTTGACAACATTCCTGTCGAGTTGGCTTCTCCGTCCCCGTGGGACCTTTATATACATCAATAACGTAATATAACCTAACCTAAACCAACCTAACATCTCGGCGGTAATATTTGACAACATTCCCGGCGAGTTGGCTTCTCCGTCTCCGTGGGACCTTTATATACATCAATAACGTAATATAACCTAACCTAACCCAACCTATCTTCTCGGCGGTAATATTTCACAACATTCCTGGCGAGTTGGCCTCTACGTCTCCGTGGGATCTTTATATATATCAATAACGTAATATAACATAACCTAACCCAATCTAACATCTCGGCGGTAATATTTGACATCATTCCTGGCGAGTTGGCCTCTACGTCTCCGTGGGACCTTTATATACATCAATAACGTAATATAACCTAACCTAACCCAACCTTACATCTCGGCGGTAATATTTGACGACATTCCTGGCGAGTTGGCCTCTACGTTTCCGTGGGACATTTATATACTTCAATAACGTAATATAACCTAACCTAAATCAACCTATCATCTCGGCGATAATATTTGACAAGATTCCTGGCGAGTTGGCCTCTAGGTCTCCGTGGGATCTTTATATACATCAATAAAGTAATATAACATAACCTAACCCAATCTAGCATCTCGGCGGTAATATCTGACCACATTCCTGGCTTGTTGGCCTCTACGTCTCCGTGAGACCTTTATATACATCAAGAACGGAATATAACCTAACCTAACCCAACCTAACATCTCGGCGGTAATATTTGACAACATTCCTGTCGAGTTGGTTTCTCCGTCCCCGTGGGACCTTTATATACATCAATAACGTAATATAACCTAACCTAACCCAACCTAACTTCTCGGCGGTAATATTTGAAAACATACCTGGCGAGGTGGCCTCTACGTCTCCGTGGGATATTTATATACATCAATAACGTAATATAAGCTAGCCTAACCAAATCTAACATGTCGGCGGTAATATTTGACCACATTCCTGGCGAGTTGGCCTCTACGTCTTCGTGGGACCTTTATATACATCAATAACGTAATATAACTTAACCTAACCCAACCTAACATCTCCGCGGTAATATTTGACAACATACCTGGCGAGTTGGCCTCTACGTCTCGGTGGGCCCGTCATATACATCAATAACAAAAATATAACCTAACCTCAATCAACCTATCATCTCGGCGATAATATTTGACAAGATTCCTGGCGAGTTGGACTCTACGTCTCCGTGGGATCTTTATATACATCAATAACGTAATATAACATAACCTAACCCAATCTAACATCTCGGCGGAAATATTTGACGACATTCCTGGCGAGTTGGCCTCTACGTTTCCGTGGGACCTTTATATACTTCAATAACGTAATATAACCTAACCTAACCCAACCTTCAATCTCGGCGGTAATATTTGAAAACATTCCTGGCGAGTTGGCATCTACGTCTACGTGGGACCTTCATATACATCAATAACGTAATATAACCTAACCTAAATCAACCTATCATCTCGGCGATAATATTTGACAAGATTCCTGGCGAGTTGGCCTCTACGTCTCCGTGGGATCTTTATATACATCAATAACGTAATATAACCTAACCTAACCCAATCTAACATCTCGGTAGTAATATTTGACGACATTCCTGGCGAGTTGGCTTCTACGTTTCCGTGGGACCTTTATATACTTCAATAACGTAATATAACCTAACCTAACCCAACCTAACATCTCGGCGGTAATATATGACAAGATTCCTGGCGAGTTGGCCTCTAGGTCTCCGTGGGATCTTTATATACATCAATAACGTAATATAACATAACCTAACCCAATCTAGCATCTCGGCGGTAATATTTGACCACATTCCTGGCTTGTTGGCCTCTACGTCTCCGTGAGACCTTTATATACATCTATAACGTAATATAACCTAACCTAACCCAACCTTCAATCTCGGCGGTAATATTTGAAAACATTCCTGGCGAGTTGGCATCTACGTCTACGTGGGACCTTCATATACATCAATAACGTAATATAACCTAACCTAACCCAACCTAACATCTCGGCGGTAATATTTCACAACATTCCTGGCGAGTTGGCCTCGACGTCTCCGTGGCATATTTATATATATCAATAACGTAATATAACATAACCTAACCCAATCTAACATCTCGGCGGTAATATTTGACATCATTCCTGGCGAGTTGGCCTCTACGTCTCCGTGGGACCTTTATATACATCAATAACGGAATATAACCTAACCTAACCCAACCTAACATCTCGGCGGTAATATTTGACAACATTCCTGTCGAGTTGGCTTCTCCGTCCCCGTGGGACCTTTATATACATCAATAACGTAATATAACCAAACCTAAACCAACCTAACATCTCGGCGGTAATATTTGACAACATTCCCGGCGAGTTGGCTTCTCCGTCTCCGTGGGACCTTTATATACATCAATAACGTAATATAACCTAACCTAACCCAACCTATCTTCTCGGCGGTAATATTTCACAACATTCCTGGCGAGTTGGCCTCTACGTCTCCGAGGGATCTTTATATATATCAATAACGTAATATAACATAACCTAACCCAATCTAACATCTCGGCGGTAATATTTGACATCATTCCTGGCGAGTTGGCCTCTACGTCTCCGTGGGACCTTTATATACATCAATAACGTAATATAACCTAACCTAACCCAACCTTACATCTCGGCGGTAATATTTGACGACATTCCTGGCGAGTTGGCCTCTACGTTTCCGTGGGACATTTATATACTTCAATAACGTAATATAACCTAACCTAAATCAACCTATCATCTCGGCGATAATATTTGACAAGATTCCTGGCGAGTTGGCCTCTAGGTCTCCGTGGGATCTTTATATACATCAATAAAGTAATATAACATAACCTAACCCAATCTAGCATCTCGGCGGTAATATCTGACCACATTCCTGGCTTGTTGGCCTCTACGTCTCCGTGAGACCTTTATATACATCAAGAACGGAATATAACCTAACCTAACCCAACCTAACATCTCGGCGGTAATATTTGACAACATTCCTGTCGAGTTGGTTTCTCCGTCCCCGTGGGACCTTTATATACATCAATAACGTAATATAACCTAACCTAACCCAACCTAACTTCTCGGCGGTAATATTTGAAAACATACCTGGCGAGGTGGCCTCTACGTCTCCGTGGGATATTTATATACATCAATAACGTAATATAAGCTAGCCTAACCAAATCTAACATGTCGGCGGTAATATTTGACCACATTCCTGGCGAGTTGGCCTCTACGTCTTCGTGGGACCTTTATATACATCAATAACGTAATATAACTTAACCTAACCCAACCTAACATCTCCGCGGTAATATTTGACAACATACCTGGCGAGTTGGCCTCTACGTCTCGGTGGGCCCGTCATATACATCAATAACAAAAATATAACCTAACCTCAATCAACCTATCATCTCGGCGATAATATTTGACAAGATTCCTGGCGAGTTGGACTCTACGTCTCCGTGGGATCTTTATATACATCAATAACGTAATATAACATAACCTAACCCAATCTAACATCTCGGCGGAAATATTTGACGACATTCCTGGCGAGTTGGCCTCTACGTTTCCGTGGGACCTTTATATACTTCAATAACGTAATATAACCTAACCTAACCCAACCTTCAATCTCGGCGGTAATATTTGAAAACATTCCTGGCGAGTTGGCATCTACGTCTACGTGGGACCTTCATATACATCAATAACGTAATATAACCTAACCTAACCCAACCTAACATCTCGGCGGTAATATTTCACAACATTCCTGGCGAGTTGGCCTCGACGTCTCCGTGGCATATTTATATATATCAATAACGTAATATAACATAACCTAACCCAATCTAACATCTCGGCGGTAATATTTGACATCATTCCTGGCGAGTTGGCCTCTACGTCTCCGTGGGACCTTTATATACATCAATAACGGAATATAACCTAACCTAACCCAACCTAACATCTCGGCGGTAATATTTGACAACATTCCTGTCGAGTTGGCTTCTCCGTCCCCGTGGGACCTTTATATACATCAATAACGTAATATAACCTAACCTAAACCAACCTAACATCTCGGCGGTAATATTTGACAACATTCCCGGCGAGTTGGCTTCTCCGTCTCCGTGGGACCTTTATATACATCAATAACGTAATATAACCTAACCTAACCCAACCTATCTTCTCGGCGGTAATATTTCACAACATTCCTGGCGAGTTGGCCTCTACGTCTCCGTGGGATCTTTATATATATCAATAACGTAATATAACATAACCTAACCCAATCTAACATCTCGGCGGTAATATTTGACATCATTCCTGGCGAGTTGGCCTCTACGTCTCCGTGGGACCTTTATATACATCAATAACGTAATATAACCTAACCTAACCCAACCTTACATCTCGGCGGTAATATTTGACGACATTCCTGGCGAGTTGGCCTCTACGTTTCCGTGGGACATTTATATACTTCAATAACGTAATATAACCTAACCTAAATCAACCTATCATCTCGGCGATAATATTTGACAAGATTCCTGGCGAGTTGGCCTCTAGGTCTCCGTGGGATCTTTATATACATCAATAAAGTAATATAACATAACCTAACCCAATCTAGCATCTCGGCGGTAATATCTGACCACATTCCTGGCTTGTTGGCCTCTACGTCTCCGTGAGACCTTTATATACATCAAGAACGGAATATAACCTAACCTAACCCAACCTAACATCTCGGCGGTAATATTTGACAACATTCCTGTCGAGTTGGTTTCTCCGTCCCCGTGGGACCTTTATATACATCAATAACGTAATATAACCTAACCTAACCCAACCTAACTTCTCGGCGGTAATATTTGAAAACATACCTGGCGAGGTGGCCTCTACGTCTCCGTGGGATATTTATATACATCAATAACGTAATATAAGCTAGCCTAACCAAATCTAACATGTCGGCGGTAATATTTGACCACATTCCTGGCGAGTTGGCCTCTATGTCTCCGTGTAACCCTCGTATACATCACTAGCGTAATATAACGTAACTTAACCCAACCTATCATCTCGGCGGTAATATTTGACAACATTCCTGGCGAGTTGGCCTCTACGTCTTCGTGGGACCTTTATATACATCAATAACGTAATATAACTTAACCTAACCCAACCTAACATCTCTGCGGTAATATTTGACAACATACCTGGCGAGTTGGCCTCTACGTATCCGTAGGCCCTTCATATACATCAATAACGAAATATAACCTAACCTAACCCAATCTAGCATCTCGGCGGTAATATCTGATCACATTCCTGGCTTGTTGGCTTCTACGTCTCCGTGAGACCTTTATATACATCAATAACGGAATATAACCTAACCTAACCCAACCTAACATCTCGGCGGTAATATTTGACAACATTCCTGTCGAGTTGGTTTCTCCGTCTCCGTGGGACCTTTATATACATCAATAACGTAATATAACCTAACCTAATCCAACCTAACATCTCGGCGGTAATGTTTGACAACATTCCCGGCGAGTTGGCTTCTCCGTCTCCGTGGGACCTTTATATACATCAATAACGTAATATAACCTAACCTAACCCAACCTATCTTCTCGGCGGTAATATTTCACAACATTCCTGGCGAGTTGGCCTCCACGTCTCCGTGGGATCTTTATATATATCAATAACGTAATATAACATAACCTAACCCAATCTAACATGTCGGCGGTAATATTTGACGACATTGCTGGCGAGTTGGCCTCTACGTTTCCGTGGGACCTTTATATACTTCAATAACGTAATATAACCTAACCTAAATCAACCTATCATCTCGGCGATAATATTTGACAAGATTCCTGGCGAGTTGGCCTCTAGGTCTCCGTGGGATCTTTATATACATCAATAAAGTAATATAACATAACCTAACCCAATCTAGCATCTCGGCGGTAATATCTGACCACATTCCTGGCTTGTTGGCCTCTACGTCTCCGTGAGACCTTTATATACATCTATAACGTAATATAACCTAACCTAACTCAACCTACAATCTCGGCGGTAATATTTGAAAACATTCCTGGCGAGTTGGCATCTACGTCTCCGTGGGACCTTTATATACATCAATAACGTAATATAACCTAACCTAACCCAACTTAACATCTCGGCGGTAATATTTCACAACATTCCTGGCGAGTTGGCCTCTACGTCTCCGTGGCATCTTTATATATATCAATAACGTAATATAACATAACCTAACCCAATCTAACATCTCGGCGGTAATATTTGACATCATTCCTGGCGAGTTGGACTCTACTTCTCCGTGGGACCTTTATATACATCAATAACGTAATATAACCTAACCTAATCCAACCTAACATCTCGGCGGTAATATTTGACAACATTCCCGGCGAGTTGGCTGCTCCGTCTCCGTGAGACCTTTATATACATCGATAACGTAATATAACCTAACCTAACTCAACCTATCTTCTCGGCGGTAATATTTGACAACATTCCTGGCGAGTTGGCCTCTACGTCTCCGTGGGACCTTTATATACATCAATAACGTAATATAACCTAACCTAACCCAACCTATCTTCTCGGCGGTAATATTTCACAACATTCCTGGCGAGTTGGCCTCCACGCCTCCGTGGGATCTTTATATATATCAATAACGTAATATAACATAACCTAACCCAATCTAACATGTCGGCGGTAATATTTGACGACATTGCTGGCGAGTTGGCCTCTACGTTTCCGTGGGACCTTTATATACTTCAATAACGTAATATAACCTAACCTAAATCAACCTATCATCTCGGCGATAATATTTGACAAGATTCCTGGCGAGTTGGCCTCTAGGTCTCCGTGGGATCTTTATATACATCAATAAAGTAATATAACATAACCTAACCCAATCTAGCATCTCGGCGGTAATATCTGACCACATTCCTGGCTTGTTGGCCTCTACGTCTCCGTGAGACCTTTATATACATCTATAACGTAATATAACCTAACCTAACTCAACCTACAATCTCGGCGGTAATATTTGAAAACATTCCTGGCGAGTTGGCATCTACGTCTCCGTGGGACCTTTATATACATCAATTACGTAATATAACCTAACCTAACCCAACTTAACATCTCGGCGGTAATATTTCACAACATTCCTGGCGAGTTGGCCTCTACGTCTCCGTGGCATCTTTATATATATCAATAACGTAATATAACATAACCTAACCCAATCTAACATCTCGGCGGTAATATTTGACATCATTCCTGGCGAGTTGGACTCTACTTCTCCGTGGGACCTTTATATACATCAATAACGTAATATAACCTAACCTAATCCAACCTAACATCTCGGCGGTAATATTTGACAACATTCCCGGCGAGTTGGCTGCTCCGTCTCCGTGGGACCTTTATATACATCGATAACGTAATATAACCTAACCTAACTCAACCTATCTTCTCGGCGGTAATATTTGACAACATTCCTGGCGAGTTGGCCTCTACGTCTCCGTGGGATCTTTATATATATCAATAACGTAATATAACAAAACCTAACCCAATCTAACATCTCGGCGGTAATATTTGACATCATTCCTGGCGAGTTGGCCTCTACGTCTCCGTGGGACCTTTATATACATCAATAACGTAATATAACCTAACCTAACCCAACCTAACATCTCGGCGGTAATATTTGACAACATTCCTGGCTATTTGGCCTCTACGTCTCCGTGGGATCTTTATATACATCAATAACGTAATATAACCTAACCTAACCCAACCTAACATCTCGGCGGTAATATTTGAAAACATACCTGGCGAGGTGGCCTCTACGTCTCCGTGGGATATTTATATACTTCAATAACGTAATATAAGCTAGCCTAACCCAATCTAACATCTCGGCGGTAATATTTGACCACATTCCTGGCGAGTTGGCCTCTACGTCTCCGTGGGACCTTTATATAGATCAATAACGTAATATAACCTAACCTAATCCAACCTAACATCTCGGCGGTAATATTTGACAACATTCCCGGCGAGTTGGCTGCTCCGTCTCCGTGGCACCTTTATATACATCGATAACGTAATATAACCTAACCTAACTCAACCTATCTTCTCGGCGGTAATATTTGACAACATTCCTGGCGAGTTGGCCTCTACGTCTCCGTGGGATCTTTATATATATCAATAACGTAATATAACAAAACCTAACCCAATCTAACATCTCGGCGGTAATATTTGACATCATTCCTGGCGAGTTGGCCTCTACGTCTCCGTGGGACCTTTATATACATCAATAACGTAATATAACCTAACCTAACCCAACCTAACATCTCGGCGGTAATATTTGACAACATTCCTGGCGAGTTGGCCTCTACGTCTCCGTGGGATCTTTATATATATCAATAACGTAATATAACAAAACCTAACCCAATCTAACATCTCGGCGGTAATATTTGACATCATTCCTGGCGAGTTGGCCTCTACGTCTCCGTGGGACCTTTATATACATCAATAACGTAATATAACCTAACCTAACCCAACCTAACATCTCGGCGGTAATATTTGACAACATTCCTGGCGAGTTGGCCTCTACGTCTCCGTGGGATCTTTATATACATCAATAACGTAATATAACCTAACCTAACCCAACCTAACATCTCGGCGGTAATATTTGAAAACATACCTGGCGAGGTGGCCTCTACGTCTCCGTGGGATATTTATATACTTCAATAACGTAATATAAGCTAGCCTAACCCAATCTAACATCTCTGCGGTAATATTTGACCACATTCCTGGCGAGTTTGCCTCTACGTCTTCGTGGGACCTTTATATACATCAATAACGTAATATAACATAACCTAACCCAATCTAGCATCTCGGCGGTAATATTTGACGACATTCCTGGCGAGTTGGCCTCTACGTTTCCGTGGGACCTTTATATACTTCAATAACGTAATATAACCTAACCTAACCCAATCTAGCATCTCGGCGGTAATATCTGACCACATTCCTGGCTTGTTGGCCTCTACGTCTCCGTGAGACCTTTATATACATCTATAACGTAATATAACCTAACCTAACTCAACCTACAATCTCGGGGGTAATATTTGAAAACATTCCTGGCGAGTTGGCATCTACGTCTCCGTGGGACCTTTATATACATCAATAACGTAATATAACCTAACCTAACCCAACTTAACATCTCGGCGGTAATATTTCACAACATTCCTGGCGAGTTGGCCTCTACGTCTCCGTGGCATCTTTATATATATCAATAACGTAATATAACATAACCTAACCCAATCTAACATCTCGGCGGTAATATTTGACATCATTCCTGGCGAGTTGGCCTCTACGTCTCCGTGGGACCTTTATATAGATCAATAACGTAATATAACCTAACCTAATCCAACCTAACATCTCGGCGGTAATATTTGACAACATTCCCGGCGAGTTGGCTTCTCCGTCTCCGTGGGACCTTTATATACATCAATAACGTAATATAACCTAACCTAACCCAACCTATCTTCTGGGCGGTAATATTTGACAACATTCCTGGCGAGTTGGCCTCTACGTCTCCGTGGGATCTTTATATATATCAATAACGTAATATAACAAAACCTAACCCAATCTAACATCTCGGCGGTAATATTTGACATCATTCCTGGCGAGTTGGCCTCTACGTCTCCGTGGGACCTTTATATACATCAATAACGTAATATAACCTAACCTAACCCAACCTAACATCTCGGCGGTAATATTTGACAACATTCCTGGCGAGTTGGCCTCTACGTCTCCGTGCGATCTTTATATACATCAATAACGTAATATAACCTAACCTAACCCAACTTAACATCTCGGCGGTAATATTTCACAACATTCCTAGCGAGTTGGCCTCTACGTCTCCGTGGCATCTTTATATATATCAATAACGTAATATAACATAACCTAACCCAATCTAACATCTCGGCGGTAATATTTGACATCATTCCTGGCGAGTTGGACTCTACTTCTCCGTGGGACCTTTATATACATCAATAACGTAATATAACCTAACCTAATCCAACCTAACATCTCGGCGGTAATATTTGACTACATTCCCGGCGAGTTGGCTGCTCCGTCTCCGTGGGACCTTTATATACATCGATAACGTAATATAACCTAACCTAACTCAACCTATCTTCTCGGCGGTAATATTTGACAACATTCCTGGCGAGTTGGCCTCTACGTCTCCGTGGGATCTTTATATATATCAATAACGTAATATAACAAAACCTAACCCAATCTAACATCTCGGCGGTAATATTTGACATCATTCCTGGCGAGTTGGCCTCTACGTCTCCGTGGGACCTTTATATACATCAATAACGTAATATAACCTAACCTAACCCAACCTAACATCTCGGCGGTAATATTTGACAACATTCCTGGCGAGTTGGCCTCTACGTCTCCGTGGGATCTTTATATACATCAATAACGTAATATAACCTAACCTAACCCAACCTAACATCTCGGCGGTAATATTTGAAAACATACCTGGCGAGGTGGCCTCTACGTCTCCGTGGGATATTTATATACTTCAATAACGTAATATAAGCTAGCCTAACCCAATCTAACATCTCTGCGGTAATATTTGACCACATTCCTGGCGAGTTGGCCTCTACGTCTTCGTGGGACCTTTATATACATCAATAACGTAATATAACATAACCTAACCCAATCTAGCATCTCGGCGGTAATATTTGACGACATTCCTGGCGAGTTGGCCTCTACGTTTCCGTGGGACCTTTATATACTTCAGTAACGTAATATAACCTAACCTAACCCAATCTAGCATCTCGGCGGTAATATCTGACCACATTCCTGGCTTGTTGGCCTCTACGTCTCCGTGAGACCTTTATATACATCTATAACGTAATATAACCTAACCTAACTCAACCTACAATCTCGGGGGTAATATTTGAAAACATTCCTGGCGAGTTGGCATCTACGTCTCCGTGGGACCTTTATATACATCAATAACGTAATATAACCTAACCTAATACAACCTAACATCTCGGCGGTAATATTTGAAAACATTCCCGGCGAGTTGGCTTCTCCGTCTCCGTGGGACCTTTATATACATCAATAACGTAATATAACCTAACCTAACCCAACCTATCTTCTGGGCGGTAATATTTGACAACATTCCTGGCGAGTTGGCCTCTACGTCTCCGTGGGATCTTTATATATATCAATAACGTAATATAAAAAAACCTAACCCAATCTAACATCTCGGCGGTAATATTTGACATCATTCCTGGCGAGTTGGCCTCTACGTCTCCGTGGGACCTTTATATACATCAATAACGTAATATAACCTAACCTAACCCAACCTAACATCTCGGCGGTAATATTTGACAACATTCCTGGCGAGGTGGCCTCTACGTCTCCGTGGGATATTTATATACTTCAATAGCGTAATATAAGCTAGCCTAACCCAATCTAACATCTCGGCGGTAATATTTGACCACACTCCTGGCGAGTTGGCCTCTACGTCTTCGTGGGACCTTTATATACATCAATAACGTAATATAACATAACCTAACCCAATCTAGCATCTCGGCGGTAATATCTGACCACATTCCTGGCTTGTTGGCCTCTACGTCTCCGTGAGACCTTTATATACATCTATAACGTAATATAACCTAACCTAACTCAACCTACAATCTCGGCGGTAATATTTAAAAACATTCCTGGCGTGTTGGCATCTACGTCTCCGTGGGACCTTTATATACATCAATAACGTAATATAACCTAACCTAACCTAACTTAACATCTCGGCGGTAATATTTCACAACATTCCTGGCGAGTTGGCCTCTACGTCTCCGTGGCATCTTTATATATATCAATAACGTAATATAACATAACCTAACCCAATCTAACATCTCGGCGGTAATATTTGACATCATTCCTGGCGAGTTGGCCTCTACGTCTCCGTGGGACCTTTATATACATCAATAACGTAATATAACCTAACCTAATCCAACCTAACATCTCGGCGGTAATATTTGACAACATTCCCGGCGAGTTGGCTTCTCCGTCTCCGTGGGACCTTTATATACATCAATAACGTAATATAAGCTAGCCTAACCCAATCTAACATCTCGGCGGTAATATTTGACAACATTCCTGGCGAGTTGGCTCCTCCGTCCCCGTGGGACCTTTATATACATCAATAACGTAATCTAACCTAACATAACCCAACCTAACATCTCGGCGGTGATATTTGACAACATTCCTGGCGAGCTGGCTTCTCCGTCCCCGTGGGACCTTTATATACATCAATAACGTAATATAACCTAACCTAACCCAACCTTACATCTCGGCGGTAATATTTGACGACATTCCTGGCGAGTTGGCCTCTACGTTTCCGTGGGATATTTATATACATCAATAACATAATATAAGCTACCCTAACCCAACTAACATCTCCGCGGGAATATTTGACAACATACCTGGCGAGTTGGCCTCTACGTCTCCGTGGGCCCTTCATATACATCAATAACAAAAATATAACCTAACCTAAATCAACCTATCATCTCGGCGATAATATTTGACAAGATTCCTGGCGAGTTGGCCTCTACGTCTCCGTGGGATCTTTATATACATCAATAACGTAATATAACAGAACCTAACCCAATCTAACATCTCGGCGGTAATATTTGACGACATTCCTGGCGAGTTGGCCTCTACGTTTCCGTGGGACCTTTATATACTTCAATAACGTAATATAACCTAACCTAAGCCAACCTAACATCTCGGCGGTAATATTTGACAAGATTCCTGGCGAGTTGGCCTCTAGGTCTCCGTGGGATCTTTATATACATCAATAGCGTAATATAACATAACCTAACCCAATCTAGCATCTCGGCGGTAATATTTGACCACATTCCTGGCTTGTTGGCCTCTACGACTCCGTGAGACCTTTATATACATCTATAACGTAATATAACCTAACCTAACCCAACCTTCAATCTCGGCGGTAATATTTGAAAACATTCCTGGCGAGTTGGCATCTATGTCTACGTGGGACCTTCATATACATCAATAACGTAATATAACCTAACCTAACCCAACCTAACGTCTCGGCGGTATTATTTCACAACATTCCTGGCGAGTTGGCCTCTACGTCTCCGTGGCATCTTTATATATATCAATAACGTAATATAACATAACCTAACCCAATCTAACATCTCGGCGGTAATATTTGACATCATTCCTGGCGAGTTGGTTTCTCCGTCTCCGTGGGACCTTTATATACATCAATAACGTAATATAACCTAACCTAATCCAACCTAACATCTCGGCGGTAATATTTGACAACATTCCCGGCGAGTTGGCTTCTCCGTCTCCGTGGGACCTTTATATACATCAATAACGTAATATAACCTAACCTAACCCAACCTATCTTCTCGGCGGTAATATTTCACAACATTCCTGGCGAGTTGGCCTCCACGTCTCCGTGGGATCTTTATATATATCAATAACGTAATATAACATAACCTAACCCAATCTAACATGTCGGCGGTAATATTTGACGACATTCCTGGCGAGTTGGCCTCTACGTTTCCGTGGGACCTTTATATACTTCAATAACGTAATATAACCTAACCTAAATCAACCTATCATCTCGGCGATAATATTTGACAAGATTCCTGGCGAGTTGGCCTCTAGGTCTCCGTGGGATCTTTATATACATCAATAAAGTAATATAACATAACCTAACCCAATCTAGCATCTCGGCGGTAATATCTGACCACATTCCTGGCTTGTTGGCCTCTACGTCTCCGTGAGACCTTTATATACATCTATAACGTAATATAACCTAACCTAACTCAACCTACAATCTCGGCGGTAATATTTGAAAACATTCCTGGCGAGTTGGCATCTACGTCTCCGTGGGACCTTTATATACATCAATAACGTAATATAACCTAACCTAACCCAACTTAACATCTCGGCGGTAATATTTCACAACATTCCTGGCGAGTTGGCCTCTACGTCTCCGTGGCATCTTTATATATATCAATAACGTAATATAACATAACCTAACCCAATCTAACATCTCGGCGGTAATATTTGACATCATTCCTGGCGAGTTGGACTCTACTTCTCCGTGGGACCTTTATATACATCAATAACGTAATATAACCTAACCTAATCCAACCTAACATCTCGGCGGTAATATTTGACAACATTCCCGGCGAGTTGGCTGCTCCGTCTCCGTGGGACCTTTATATACATCGATAACGTAATATAACCTAACCTAACTCAACCTATCTTCTCGGCGGTAATATTTGACAACATTCCTGGCGAGTTGGCCTCTACGTCTCCGTGGGATCTTTATATATATCAATAACGTAATATAACAAAACCTAACCCAATCTAACATCTCGGCGGTAATATTTGACATCATTCCTGGCGAGTTGGCCTCTACGTCTCCGTGGGACCTTTATATACATCAATAACGTAATATAACCTAACCTAACCCAATCTAGCATCTCGGCGGTAATATCTGACCACATTCCTGGCTTGTTGGCCTCTACGTCTCCGTGAGACCTTTATATACATCTATAACGTAATATAACCTAACCTAACTCAACCTACAATCTCGGGGGTAATATTTGAAAACATTCCTGGCGAGTTGGCATCTACGTCTCCGTGGGACCTTTATATACATCAATAACGTAATATAACCTAACCTAATACAACCTAACATCTCGGCGGTAATATTTGAAAACATTCCCGGCGAGTTGGCTTCTCCGTCTCCGTGGGACCTTTATATACATCAATAACGTAATATAACCTAACCTAACCCAACCTATCTTCTGGGCGGTAATATTTGACAACATTCCTGGCGAGTTGGCCTCTACGTCTCCGTGGGATCTTTATATATATCAATAACGTAATATAAAAAAACCTAACCCAATCTAACATCTCGGCGGTAATATTTGACATCATTCCTGGCGAGTTGGCCTCTACGTCTCCGTGGGACCTTTATATACATCAATAACGTAATATAACCTAACCTAACCCAACCTAACATCTCGGCGGTAATATTTGACAACATTCCTGGCGAGGTGGCCTCTACGTCTCCGTGGGATATTTATATACTTCAATAGCGTAATATAAGCTAGCCTAACCCAATCTAACATCTCGGCGGTAATATTTGACCACACTCCTGGCGAGTTGGCCTCTACGTCTTCGTGGGACCTTTATATACATCAATAACGTAATATAACATAACCTAACCCAATCTAGCATCTCGGCGGTAATATCTGACCACATTCCTGGCTTGTTGGCCTCTACGTCTCCGTGAGACCTTTATATACATCTATAACGTAATATAACCTAACCTAACTCAACCTACAATCTCGGCGGTAATATTTAAAAACATTCCTGGCGTGTTGGCATCTACGTCTCCGTGGGACCTTTATATACATCAATAACGTAATATAACCTAACCTAACCCAACTTAACATCTCGGCGGTAATATTTCACAACATTCCTGGCGAGTTGGCCTCTACGTCTCCGTGGCATCTTTATATATATCAATAACGTAATATAACATAACCTAACCCAATCTAACATCTCGGCGGTAATATTTGACATCATTCCTGGCGAGTTGGCCTCTACGTCTCCGTGGGATCTTTATATATATTAATAACGTAATATAACAAAACCTAACCCAATCTAACATCTCGGCTGTAATATTTGACATCATTCCTGGCGAGTTGGCATCTACGTCACCGTAGGACCTTTATATACATCAATAACGTAATATAACCTAACCTAACCCAACCTAACATCTCGGCGGTAATATTTGACAACATTCCTTGCGAGTTGGCCTCTACGTCTCCGTGGCATCTTTATATATATCAATAACGTAATATAACATAACCTAACCCAATCTAACATCTCGGCGGTAATATTTGACATCATTCCTGGCGAGTTGGCCTCTACGTCTCCGTGGGACCTTTATATACATCAATAACGTAATATAACCTAACCTAATCCAACCTAACATCTCGGCGGTAATATTTGACAACATTCCCGGCGAGTTGGCTTCTCCGTCTCCGTGGGACCTTTATATACATCAATAACGTAATATATGCTAGCCTAACCCAATCTAACATCTCGGCGGTAATATTTGACAACATTCCTGGCGAGTTGGCTCCTCCGTCCCCGTGGGACCTTTATATACATCAATAACGTAATCTAACCTAACATAACCCAACCTAACATCTCGGCGGTGATATTTGACAACATTCCTGGCGAGCTGGCTTCTCCGTCCCCGTGGGACCTTTATATACATCAATAACGTAATATAACCTAACCTAACCCAACCTTACATCTCGGCGGTAATATTTGACGACATTCCTGGCGAGTTGGCCTCTACGTTTCCGTGGGATATTTATATACATCAATAACATAATATAAGCTACCCTAACCCAACTAACATCTCCGCGGGAATATTTGACAACATACCTGGCGAGATGGCTTCTACGTCTCCGTGGGCCCTTCATATACATCAATAACAAAAATATAACCTAACCTAAATCAACCTATTATCTCGGCGATAATATTTGACAAGATTCCTGGCGAGTTGGCCTCTACGTCTCCGTGGGATCTTTATATACATCAATAACGTAATATAACAGAACCTAACCCAATCTAACATCTCGGCGGTAATATTTGACGACATTCCTGGCGAGTTGGCCTCTACGTTTCCGTGGGACCTTTATATACTTCAATAACGTAATATAACCTAACCTAAGCCAACCTAACATCTCGGCGGTAATATTTGACAAGATTCCTGGCGAGTTGGCCTCTAGGTCTCCGTGGGATCTTTATATACATCAATAGCGTAATATAACATAACCTAACCCAATCTAGCATCTCGGCGGTAATATTTGACCACATTCCTGGCTTGTTGGCCTCTACGACTCCGTGAGACCTTTATATACATCTATAACGTAATATAACCTAACCTAACCCAACCTTCAATCTCGGCGGTAATATTTGAAAACATTCCTGGCGAGTTGGCATCTATGTCTACGTGGGACCTTCATATACATCAATAACGTAATATAACCTAACCTAACCCAACCTAACGTCTCGGCGGTAATATTTCACAACATTCCTGGCGAGTTGGCCTCTACGTCTCCGTGGCATCTTTATATATATCAATAACGTAATATAACATAACCTAACCCAATCTAACATCTCGGCGGTAATATTTGACATCATTCCTGGCGAGTTGGTTTCTCCGTCTCCGTGGGACCTTTATATACATCAATAACGTAATATAACCTAACCTAATCCAACCTAACATCTCGGCGGTAATATTTGACAACATTCCCGGCGAGTTGGCTTCTCCGTCTCCGTGGGACCTTTATATACATCAATAACGTAATATAACCTAACCTAACCCAACCTATCTTCTCGGCGGTAATATTTCACAACATTCCTGGCGAGTTGACCTCCACGTCTCCGTGGGATCTTTATATATATCAATAACGTAATATAACATAACCTAACCCAATCTAACATGTCGGCGGTAATATTTGACGACATTCCTGGCGAGTTGGCCTCTACGTTTCCGTGGGACCTTTATATACTTCAATAACGTAATATAACCTAACCTAAATCAACCTATCATCTCGGCGATAATATTTGACAAGATTCCTGGCGAGTTGGCCTCTAGGTCTCCGTGGGATCTTTATATACATCAATAAAGTAATATAACATAACCTAACCCAATCTAGCATCTCGGCGGTAATATCTGACCACATTCCTGGCTTGTTGGCCTCTACGTCTCCGTGAGACCTTTATATACATCTATAACGTAATATAACCTAACCTAACTCAACCTACAATCTCGGCGGTAATATTTGAAAACATTCCTGGCGAGTTGGCATCTACGTCTCCGTGGGACCTTTATATACATCAATAACGTAATATAACCTAACCTAACCCAACTTAACATCTCGGCGGTAATATTTCACAACATTCCTGGCGAGTTGGCCTCTACGTCTCCGTGGCATCTTTATATATATCAATAACGTAATATAACATAACCTAACCCAACCTAACATCTCGGCGGTAATATTTGACATCATTCCTGGCGAGTTGGACTCTACTTCTCCGTGGGACCTTTATATACATCAATAACGTAATATAACCTAACCTAATCCAACCTAACATCTCGGCGGTAATATTTGACAACATTCCCGGCGAGTTGGCTGCTCCGTCTCCGTGGGACCTTTATATACATCGATAACGTAATATAACCTAACCTAACTCAACCTATCTTCTCGGCGGTAATATTTGACAACATTCCTGGCGAGTTGGCCTCTACGTCTCCGTGGGATCTTTATATATATCAATAACGTAATATAACAAAACCTAACCCAATCTAACATCTCGGCGGTAATATTTGACATCATTCCTGGCGAGTTGGCCTCTACGTCTCCGTGGGACCTTTATATACATCAATAACGTAATATAACCTAACCTAACCCAACCTAACATCTCGGCGGTAATATTTGACAACATTCCTGGCTAGTTGGCCTTTACGTCTCCGTGGGATCTTTATATACATCAATAACGTAATATAACCTAACCTAACCCAACCTAACATCCCGGCGGTAATATTTGAAAACATACCTGGCGAGGTGGCCTCTACGTCTCCGTGGGATATTTATATACTTCAATAACGTAATATAAGCTAGCCTAACCCAATCTAACATCTCGGCGGTAATATTTGACCACATTCCTGGCGAGTTGGCCTCTACGTCTCCGTGGGACCTTTATATAGATCAATAACGTAATATAACCTAACCTAATCCAACCTAATATCTCGGCGGTAATATTTGACAACATTCCCGGCGAGTTGGCTGCTCCGTCTCCGTGGCACCTTTATATACATCGATAACGTAATATAACCTAACCTAACTCAACCTATCTTCTCGGCGGTAATATTTGACAACATTCCTGGCGAGTTGGCCTCTACGTCTCCGTGGGATCTTTATATATATCAATAACGTAATATAACAAAACCTAACCCAATCTAACATCTCGGCGGTAATATTTGACATCATTCCTGGCGAGTTGGCCTCTACGTCTCCGTGGGACCTTTATATACATCAATAACGTAATATAACCTAACCTAACCCAACCTAACATCTCGGCGGTAATATTTGACAACATTCCTGGCTAGTTGGCCTCTACGTCTCCGTGGGATCTTTATATACATCAATAACGTAATATAACCTAACCTAACCCAACCTAACATCTCGGCGGTAATATTTGAAAACATACCTGGCGAGGTGGCCTCTACGTCTCCGTGGGATATTTATATACTTCAATAACGTAATATAAGCTAGCCTAACCCAATCTAGCATCTCGGCGGTAATATCTGACCACATTCCTGGCTTGTTGGCCTCTACGTCTCCGTGAGACCTTTATATACATCTATAACGTAATATAACCTAACCTAACTCAACCTACAATCTCGGGGGTAATATTTGAAAACATTCCTGGCGAGTTGGCATCTACGTCTCCGTGGGACCTTTATATACATCAATAACGTAATATAACCTAACCTAACCCAACTTAACATCTCGGCGGTAATATTTCACAACATTCCTGGCGAGTTGGCCTCTACGTCTCCGTGGCATCTTTATATATATCAATAACGTAATATAACATAACCTAACCCAATCTAACATCTCGGCGGTAATATTTGACATCATTCTTGGCGAGTTGGCCTCTACGTCTCCGTGGGACCTTTATATAGATCAATAACGTAATATAACCTAACCTAATCCAACCTAACATCTCGGCGGTAATATTTGACAACATTCCCGGCGAGTTGGCTTCTCCGTCTCCGTGGGACCTTTATATACATCAATAACGTAATATAACCTAACCTAACCCAACCTATCTTCTGGGCGGTAATATTTGACAACATTCCTGGCGAGTTGGCCTCTACGTCTCCGTGGGATCTTTATATATATCAATAACGTAATATAACAAAACCTAACCCAATCTAACATCTCGGCGGTAATATTTGACATCATTCCTGGCGAGTTGGCCTCTACGTCTCCGTGGGACCTTTATATACATCAATAACGTAATATAACCTAACCTAACCCAACCTAACATCTCGGCGGTAATATTTGACAACATTCCTGGCGAGTTGGCCTCTACGTCTCCGTGCGATCTTTATATACATCAATAACGTAATATAACCTAACCTAACCCAACTTAACATCTCGGCGGTAATATTTCACAACATTCCTGGCGAGTTGGCCTCTACGTCTCCGTGGCATCTTTATATATATCAATAACGTAATATAACATAACCTAACCCAATCTAACATCTCGGCGGTAATATTTGACATCATTCCTGGCGAGTTGGACTCTACTTCTCCGTGGGACCTTTATATACATCAATAACGTAATATAACCTAACCTAATCCAACCTAACATCTCGGCGGTAATATTTGACTACATTCCCGGCGAGTTGGCTGCTCCGTCTCCGTGGGACCTTTATATACATCGATAACGTAATATAACCTAACCTAACTCAACCTATCTTCTCGGCGGTAATATTTGACAACATTCCTGGCGAGTTGGCCTCTACGTCTCCGCGGGATCTTTATATATATCAATAACGTAATATAACAAAACCTAACCCAATCTAACATCTCGGCGGTAATATTTGACATCATTCCTGGCGAGTTGGCCTCTACGTCTCCGTGGGACCTTTATATACATCAATAACGTAATATAACCTAACCTAACCCAACCTAACATCTCGGCGGTAATATTTGACAACATTCCTGGCGAGTTGGCCTCTACGTCTCCGTGGGATCTTTATATACATCAATAACGTAATATAACCTAACCTAACCCAACCTA
Source organism: Xylocopa violacea (assembly GCA_963969225.1). Taxonomy (NCBI): domain Eukaryota; kingdom Metazoa; phylum Arthropoda; class Insecta; order Hymenoptera; family Apidae; genus Xylocopa; species Xylocopa violacea. Next base: position 2,557,325 of record CAXAJV010000078.1, read on the forward strand.
ACATCTCGGCGGTAATATTTGAAAACATACCTGGCGAGGTGGCCTCTACGTCTCCGTGGGATATTTATATACTTCAATAACGTAATATAAGCTAGCCTAACCCAATCTAACATCTCTGCGGTAATATTTGACCACATTCCTGGCGAGTTGGCCTCTACGTCTTCGTGGGACCTTTATATACATCAATAACGTAATATAACATAACCTAACCCAATCTAGCATCTCGGCGGTAATATTTGACGACATTCCTGGCGAGTTGGCCTCTACGTTTCCGTGGGACCTTTATATACTTCAATAACGTAATATAACCTAACCTAACCCAATCTAGCATCTCGGCGGTAATATCTGACCACATTCCTGGCTTGTTGGCCTCTACGTCTCCGTGAGACCTTTATATACATCTATAACGTAATATAACCTAACCTAACTCAACCTACAATCTCGGGGGTAATATTTGAAAACATTCCTGGCGAGTTGGCATCTACGTCTCCGTGGGACCTTTATATACATCAATAACGTAATATAACCTAACCTAATACAACCTAACATCTCGGCGGTAATATTTGAAAACATTCCCGGCGAGTTGGCTTCTCCGTCTCCGTGGGACCTTTATATACATCAATAACGTAATATAACCTAACCTAACCCAACCTATCTTCTGGGCGGTAATATTTGACAACATTCCTGGCGAGTTGGCCTCTACGTCTCCGTGGGATCTTTATATATATCAATAACGTAATATAAAAAAACCTAACCCAATCTAACATCTCGGCGGTAATATTTGACATCATTCCTGGCGAGTTGGCCTCTACGTCTCCGTGGGACCTTTATATACATCAATAACGTAATATAGCCTAACCTAACCCAACCTAACATCTCGGCGGTAATATTTGACAACATTCCTGGCGAGGTGGCCTCTACGTCTCCGTGGGATATTTATATACTTCAATAGCGTAATATAAGCTAGCCTAACCCAATCTAACATCTCGGCGGTAATATTTGACCACACTCCTGGCGAGTTGGCCTCTACGTCTTCGTGGGACCTTTATATACATCAATAACGTAATATAACATAACCTAACCCAATCTAGCATCTCGGCGGTAATATCTGACCACATTCCTGGCTTGTTGGCCTCTACGTCTCCGTGAGACCTTTATATACATCTATAACGTAATATAACCTAACCTAACTCAACCTACAATCTCGGCGGTAATATTTAAAAACATTCCTGGCGTGTTGGCATCTACGTCTCCGTGGGACCTTTATATACATCAATAACGTAATATAACCTAACCTAACCCAACTTAACATCTCGGCGGTAATATTTCACAACATTCCTGGCGAGTTGGCCTCTACGTCTCCGTGGCATCTTTATATATATCAATAACGTAATATAACATAACCTAACCCAATCTAACATCTCGGCGGTAATATTTGACATCATTCCTGGCGAGTTGGCCTCTACGTCTCCGTGGGATCTTTATATATATTAATAACGTAATATAACAAAACCTAACCCAATCTAACATCTCGGCTGTAATATTTGACATCATTCCTGGCGAGTTGGCATCTACGTCACCGTAGGACCTTTATATACATCAATAACGTAATATAACCTAACCTAACCCAACCTAACATCTCGGCGGTAATATTTGACAACATTCCTTGCGAGTTGGCCTCTACGTCTCCGTGGCATCTTTATATATATCAATAACGTAATATAACATAACCTAACCCAATCTAACATCTCGGCGGTAATATTTGACATCATTCCTGGCGAGTTGGCCTCTACGTCTCCGTGGGACCTTTATATACATCAATAAGGTAATATAACCTAACCTAATCCAACCTAACATCTCGGCGGTAATATTTGACAACATTCCCGGCGAGTTGGCTTCTCCGTCTCCGTGGGACCTTTATATACATCAATAACGTAATATAACCTAACCTATCCCAACCTAACATCTCGGCGGTAATATTTGAAAACATTCCTGGCGAGTTGGCCTCTACGTCTCCGTGGGACCTTCATATACATCAATAACGTAATATAACCTAACCTAACCCAACCTAACATCTCCGCGGAAATATTTGACAACATTCGTGGCGTGTTAGCCGCTACGTTTCCGTGGGACCTTTATATACATCTATAACGTAATATAACCTAACCTAACCCAACCTAACATCTCGGCGGTAATATTTGACAACATTCCTTGCGAGTTGGCCTCTACGTCTCCGAGGGACCTTCATATACATCAATAACGAAATATAACCTAACCTAACCCAATCTAGCATCTCGGCGGTAATATTTGACCACATTCCTGGCTTGTCGGCCTCTACGTCTCCGTGGGACCTTTATATACATCTATAACGTAATATAACCTAAGCTAACCCAACCTATCATCTCGGCGGTAATATTTCACAACATTCCTGGCGAGTTGGCCTCTACGTCTCCGTTTGACCTTCATATACATCAATAACGTAATAAAACCTAACCTAACCCAACCTAACATCTCGGCGGTAATATTTGAAAACATTCCTGGCGAGTTGGCTTCTATGTCTCCGTGGGACCTTTATATACATCAATAACGTAATATAACCTAACCTAACCCAACCTAACATCTCGGCGGTAATATTTGACCACATTCCTGGCGAGTTGGCCTCTACGTCTCCGTGGGGCCTTTATATACATCAATAACATAATATAAGCTAGCCTAACCCAATCTAACATCTCGGCGGTAATATTTGACCACATTCCTGGCGAGTTGGCCTCTACGTTTTCGTGGGACTTTTATATACATCAATAACGTAATATAACTTAACCTAACCCAACCCAACATCTCCGCGGTAATATTTGACAACATTCCTGGCGAGTTGTCCTCTAAGTCTCCGAGGGACCTTCATATACATCAATAACGAAATATAACCTAACCTAACCCAATCTAGCATCTCGGCGGTAATATTTGACCACATTCCTGATTTGTTGGCCTCTACGTCTCCGTGGGACATTTATATACATCTATAACGTAATATAACCTAACCTAACCCAACCTATCATCTCGGCGGTAATATTTGACAACATTCCTTGCGAGTTGGCCTCTACGTCTCCGAGGGACCTTCATATACATCAATAACGAAATATAACCTAACCTAACCCAATCTAGCATCTCGGCGGTAATATTTGACCACATGCCTGATTTGTTGGCCTCTACGTCGCCGTGGGACATTTATATACATCTATAACGTAATATAACCTAACCTAACCCAACCTATCATCTCGGCGGTAATATTTGACCACATTCCTGGCGAGTTGGCCTCTACGTCTCCGTGGGGCCTTTATATACATCAATAACATAATATAAGCTAGCCTAACCCAATCTAACATCTCGGCGGTAATATTTGACCACATTCATGGCGAGTTGGCCTCTACGTTTTCGTGGGACTTTTATATACATCAATAACGTAATATAACTTAACCTAACCCAACCCAACATCTCCGCGGTAATATTTGACAACATTCCTTGCGAGTTGTCCTCTAAGTCTCCGAGGGACCTTCATATACATCAATAACGAAATATAACCTAACCTAACCCAATCTAGCATCTCGGCGGTAATATTTGACCACATTCCTGATTTGTTGGCCTCTACGTCTCCGTGGGACATTTATATACATCTATAACGTAATATAACCTAACCTAACCCAACCTATCATCTCGGCGGTAATATTTCACAACATTCCGGGCGAGTTGGCCTCTACGTCTCCGTTTGACCTTCATATACATCAATAACGTAATAAAACCTAACCTAACCCAACCTAACATCTCAGCGGTAATATTTGAAAACATTCCTGGCGAGTTGGCCTCTACGTCTCCGTGGGACCTTCATATACATAAATAACGTAATATAACCTAACCTAACCCAATCTAGGATCTCGGCGGTAATATTTGACCACATTCCTCGCTTGTTGGCCTCTATGTCTCCGTGAGACGTTTATATACATCTATAACGTAATATAACCTAACCTAACCCAACCTAACTTCTCGGCTGTAATATTTGACAACATACCTGGCGAGTTGGCCTCATCTCAGTGGGACCTTCATATACATCAATAACGAAATATAACCTAACCTAACCGAATCTAGCATCTCGGCGGTAATATTTGACCACATTCCTGGCTTGTCGGCCTCTACGTCTCCGTGGGACCTTTATATACATCTATAACGTAATATAACCTAACCTAACCCAACCTATCATCTCGGCGGTAATATTTCACAACATTCCTGGCGAGTTGGCCTCTACGTCTCCGTTTGACCTTCATATACATCAATAACGTAATAAAACCTAACCTAACCCAACCTAACACCTCGGCGGTAATATTTGAAAACATTCCTGGCGAGATGGCCTCTACGTCTCCGTGGGGCCTTCATATACATCAATAACGTAATATAACCTAACCAAACCCAATCTGGGATCTCGGCGGTAATATTTGACCACATTCCTGGCTTGTTGGCCTCTATGTCTCCGTGAGACGTTTATATACATCTATAACGTAATATAACCTAACCTAACCCAACCTAACATCTCGGCTGTAATATTTGACAACATACCTGGCGAGTTGGCCTCTACGTCTCCGTGGGCCCTTCATATACATCAATAACGAAATATAACCTAACCTAACCCAACCTAACATCTCCGCGGTAATATTTGACAACATACCTGGCGAGTTGGCCTCTACGTATCCGTGGGCCCTTCATATACATCAATAACGAAATATAACCTAACCTAACCCTATCTAACATCTCGGCGGTAATATTTGACAACATTCCTGGCGAGTTGGCCTCTACGTCTCCGTGGGACCTTTATATACATCAATAACATAATATAAGCTAGCCTAACCCAATCTAACATCTCGGCGATAATATTTGACCACATTCCTGGCGAGTTGGCCTCTACGTCTTCGTGGGACCTTTATATACATCAATAACGTAATATAACTTAAGCTAACCCAACCTAACATCTCCGCGGTAATATTTGACAACATACCTGGCGAGTTGGCCTCTACGTCTCCGTGGGCCCTTCATATACATAATACGAAATATAACCTAACCTAACCCAACCTATCATCTCGGAGGTAATATTTGGCAACATTCCTGGCGAGTTGGCCTCTACGTCTCCGTGGGACCTTTATATACATCAATAACATAATATAAGCTAGCCTAACCCAATCTAACATCTCGGCGATAATATTTGACCACATTCCTGGCGAGTTGGCCTCTACGTCTTCGTGGGTCCTTTATATACATCAATAACGTAATATAACTTAACCTAGCCCAACCTAATATCTCCGCGGTAATATTTGACAACATACCTGGCGAGTTGGCCTCTACGTCTCCGTGGGCCCTTCATATACATCAATAACGAAATATAACCTAACCTAACCCTATCTAACATCTCGGCAGTAATATTTGACCACATTCCTGGCTTGTTGGCCTCTACGTCTCCGTCGGACCTTTACATACATCTATAACGTAATATAACCTAACCTAACCCAACCTATCATCTCGGCGGTAAGATTTGACAACATTCCTGGCGAGTTGGCCTCTACGTCTCCGTGGGACCTTTATATACATCAATAACATAATATAAGCTAGCCCAACCCAATCTAACATCTCGGCGATAATATTTGACCACATTCCTTGCGAGTTGGCCTCCACGTCTTCGTGGGACCTTTATATACATCAATAACGTAATATAACCTAACCTAACGCAACCTAACATCTCGGCGGTAATATTTGACATCATTCCTGGCGAGTTGGCCTCTATGTCTCCGTGTAACCCTCGTATACATCACTAGCGTAATATAACGTAACTTAATCCAACCTATCATCTCGGCGGTAATATTTGACAACATTCCTGGCGAGTTGGCCTCTACGTCTTCGTGGGACCTTTATATACATCAATAACGTAATATAACTTAACCTAACCCAACCTAACATCTCCGCGGTAATATTTGACAACATACCTGGCGAGTTGGCCTCTACGTCTCCGTGGGCCCTTCATATACATCAATAACGAAATATAACATAACCTAACCCAACCTATCATCTCGGAGGTAATATTTGACAAAATTCCTGGCGAGTTGGCTTCTCCGCTCCCGTGGGACCTTTATATACATCAATAACGTAATATAACCTAACCTAACCCAACCTAACATCTCCGCGGTTATATTTGACCACGTTTCTGGCTTGTTGCACTCTACGTCTCCGTGGGACCTTCATATAGATCTATAACGTAATATAACCTAACCTAACCCAACCTATCATCTCGGCGGTAATATTTGACAACATTCCTGGCGAGTTGGCTTCTCCGTCCCCGTGGGACCTTTATATACATCAATAACGTAATATAACCTAACCTAACCCAACCTATCATCTCGGCGGTAATATTTGAAAACACTCCTGGCGAGTTGGCATCTACGTCTCCGTGGGACCTTTATATACATCAATAACGTAATATAACCTAACCTAACCCACCCTAGCATCTCGGCGGTAATATTTGACATCATTCCTGGCGAGTTGGCCTCTACGTCTCCGTGTAACCCTCGTATACAACAGTAACGTAATATAACGTAACTTAACCCAACCTATCATCTCGGCGGTAATATTTGACAACATTCCTGGCGAGTTGGCCTCTACGTGTTCGTGGGACCTTTATATACATCAATAACGTAATATAACTTAACCTAACCCAACCTAACATCTCCGCGGTAATATTTGACAACATACCTGGCGAGTTGGCCTCTACGTCTCCGTGGGCCCTTCATATACATCAATAACGAAATATAACCTAACCTAACCCAACCTAACATCTCCGCGGTAATATTTGACAACATACCTGGCGAGTTGGCCTCTACGTATCCGTGGGCCCTTCATATACATCAATAACGAAATATAACCTAACCTAACCCTATCTAACATCTCGGCGGTAATATTTGACAACATTCCTGGCGAGTTGGCCTCTACGTCTCCGTGGGACCTTTATATACATCAATAACATAATATAAGCTAGCCTAACCCAATCTAACATCTCGGCGATAATATTTGACCACATTCCTGGCGAGTTGGCCTCTACGTCTTCGTGGGACCTTTATATACATCAATAACGTAATATAACTTAAGCTAACGCAACCTAACATCTCCGCGGTAATATTTGACAACATACCTGGCGAGTTGGCCTCTACGTCTCCGTGGGACCTTTATATACATCAATAACGTAATATAACATAACCTAACCCACCCTAGCATCTCGGCGGTAATATTTGACATCATTCCTGGCGAGTTGGCCTCTACGTCTCCGTGTAACCCTCGTATACAACAGTAACGTAATATAACGTAACTTCACCCAACCTATCATCTCGGCGGTAATATTTGACAACATTCCTGGCGAGTTGGCATCTACGTCTCCGTGGGACCTTTATATACATCAATAACGTAATATAACTTAACCTAACCTAACCTAACATCTCCGCGGTAATATTTGACAACATACCTGGCGAGTTGGCCTCTACGTATCCGTGGGCCCTTCATATACATCAATAACGAAATATAACCTAACCTAACCCAACCTAACATCTCCGCGGTAATATTTGACAACATACCTGGCGAGTTGGCCTCTACGTATCCGTGGGCCCTTCATATACATCAATAACGAAATATAACCTAACCTAACCCAACCTAACATCTCCGCGGTAATATTTGACAACATACCTGGCGAGTTGGCCTCTACGTATCCGTGGGCCCTTCATATACATCAATAACGAAATATAACCTAACCTAACCGTATCTAACATCTCGGCGGTAATATTTGACCACATTCCTGGCTTGTTGGCCTCTACGTCTCCGTCGGACCTTTATATACATCTATAACGTAATATAACCTAACCTAACCCAACCTATCATCTCGGCGGTAATATTTGACATCATTCCTGGCGAGTTGACCTCTACGTCTCCGTGTAACCGTCGTATACAACAATAACGTAACATAACGTAACTTAACCCAACCTATCATCTCGGCGGTAATATTTGACAACATTCCTGGCGAGTTGGCATCTACGTCTCCGTGGGACCTGCATATAGATCAATAACGTAATGTAACCTAACCTAACCCAACATAACATCTCGGTGGTAATATTTGACCACATTCCTGGCTTGTTGGACTCTACGTCTCCGAGGGTCCTTTATATACATCACTAACGTAATATAACCTAACCAAACCCAACCTAACATCCCGGCGGTAATATTTGACCACATTCCTGGCTTGTTGGCCTCTACCTCTCCGTTTGACCTTCATATACATCAATATCGTAATGTAACCTAACCTAACGCAACCTGACATCTCGGCGGTAATATTTGACATCATTCCTGGCGAGTTGGAATCTATGTCTCCGTGTAACCCTCGTATACATCACTAACGTAATATAACGTAACTTAATCCAACCTATCATCTCGGCGGTAATATTTGACAACATTCCTGGCGAGTTGGCCTCTAGGTCTTCGTGGGACCTTTATGTACATCAATAACGTAATATAACTTAGCCTAACCCAACCTAACATCTCCGCGGTAATATTTGACAACATACCTGGCGAGTTGGCCTCTACGTATCCGTGGGCCCTTCATATACATCAATAACGAAATATAACCTAACCTAACCCTATCTAACATCTCGGCGGTAATATTTGACCACATTCCTGGCTTGTTGGCCTCTACGTCTCCGTCGGACCTTTATATACATCTATAACGTAATATAACCTAACCTAACCCAACCTATCATCTCGGCGGTAATATTTGACAACATTCCTGGCGAGTTGGCCTCTACGTCTCCCTGGGACCTTTATATACATCAATAACATAATATAAGCTAGCCTAACCCAATCTAACATCTCGGCGATAATATTTGACCACATTCCTGGCGAGTTGGCCTCTACGTCTTCGTGGGACCTTTATATACATCAATAACGTAATATAACTTAACCTAACCCAACCTAACATCTCCGCGGTAATATTTGACAACATACCTGGCGAGTTGGCCTCTACGTCTCCGTGGGACCTTCATATAGATCTATAACGTAATATAACCTAACCTAACGCAACCTAACATCTCGGCGGTAATATTTGACAACATTCCTGGCTTGTTGGCCTCTATGTCTCCGTGGGACCTTTATATACATCTATAACGTAATATAACCTAACCTAACCCAACCTATCATCTCGGCGGTAATATTTGACAACATTCCTGGCGAGTTGGCCTCTACGTCTCCGTGGGACCTTTATATACATCAATAACATAATATAAGCTAGCCTAACCCAATCTAACATTTCGGCGACAATATTTCACCACATTCCTGGCGAGTTGGCCTCTAGGTCTTCGTGGGACCTTTATATACATCAATAACGTAATATAACATAACCTAACCCACCCTAGCATCTCGGCGGTAATATTTGACATCATTCCTGGCGAGTTGGCCTCTACGTCTCCGTGTAACCCTCGTATACAACGGTAACGTAATATAACGTAACTTAACCCAACCTATCATCTCGGCGGTAATATTTGACAACATTCCTGGCGAGTTGGCCTCTACGTCTTCGTGGGACCTTTATATACATCAATAACGTAATATAACTTAACCTAACCCAACCTAACATCTCCGCGGTAATATTTGACAACATACCTGGCGAGTTGGGCTCTACGTCTCCGTGGGACCTGCATATAGATCAATAACGTAATGTAACCTAACCTAACCCAACATAACATCTCGGTGGTAATATTTGACCACATTCCTGGCTTGTTGGACTCTACGTCTCCGAGGGACCTTTATATACATCACTAACGTAATATAACCAAACCAAACCCAACCTTACATCCTGGCGGTAATATTTGACCACATTCCTGGCTTGTTGGCCTCTACCTCTCCGTTTGACCTTCATATACATCAATATCGTAATATAACCTAACCTAACGCAACCTAACATCTCGGCGGTAACATTTGACATCATTCCTGGCGAGTTGGAATCTATGTCTCCGTGTAACCCTCGTATACATCACTAACGTAATATAACGTAACTTAATCCAACCTATCATCTCGGCGGTAATATTTGACAACATTCCTGGCGAGTTGGCCTCTACGTCTTCGTGGGACCTTTATGTACATCAATAACGTAATATAACTTAACCTAACCCAACCTAACATCTCCGCGGTAATATTTGACAACATACCTGGCGAGTTGGCCTCTACGTATCCGTGGGCCCTTCATATACATCAATAACGAAATATAACCTAACCTAACACTATCTAACATCTCGGCGGTAATATTTGACCACATTCTTGGCTTGTTGGACTCTACGTCTCCGTCGGACCTTTATATACATCTATAACGTAATATAACCTAACCTAACCCAACCTATCATCTCGGCGGTAATATTTGACAACATTCCTGGCGAGTTGGCCTCTACGTCTTCGTGGGACCTTTATATACATCAATAACGTAATATAACCTAACCTAACCCAACCTATCATCTCGGCGGTAATATTTGACAACATTCCTGGCGAGTTGGCCTCTACGTCTCCGTGGGACCTTTATATACATCAATAACATAATATAAGCTAGCCTAACCCAATCTAACATCTCGGCGATAATATTTGACAACATTCCTTGCGAGTTGGCCTCCACGTCTTCGTGTGACCTTTATATACATCAATAACGTAATATAACCTAACCTAACGCAACCTAACATCTCGGCGGTAATATTTGACATCATTCCTGGCGAGTTGGCCTCTATGTCTCCGTGTAACCCTCGTATACATCACTAACGTAATATAACGTAACTTAATCCAACCTATCATCTCGGCGGTAATATTTGACAACATTCCTGGCGAGTTGGCCTCTACGTGTTCGTGGGACCTTTATATACATCAATAACGTAATATAACTTAACCTAACCCAACCAAACATCTCCGCGGTAATATTTGACAACATACCTGGCGAGTTGGCCTCTACGTCTCCGTGGGCCCTTCATATACATCAATAACGAAAATTAACCTAACCTAACCCAACCTATCATCTCGGAGGTAATATTTGGCAACATTCCTGGCGAGTTGGCCTCTACGTCTCCGTGGGACCTTTATATTCATCAATAACGTAATATAACCTAACCTAACCCAACCTAACATCTCGGCGGTAATATTTGACAACATTCCTGACGAGTTGGCCTCTAGGTCTCAGTTTGACCTTCATATACTTCAATAACGTAACATAACCTAACCTAACGCAACCTAACATCTCGGCCGTCATATTTGACCACATTCCTGGCTTGTTGGACTCTACGTCTCCGTGGCATATTTATATACATCAATAACATAATATAACATAAGCAAACCCAATATAACATCTCGGCGGTAATATTTGACCATATTCCTGTCTTGTTGGACTCTACGTCTCCGTGGGACCTTTATATACATCAATAACATCATATAAGCTAGCCTAACCCAATCTAACATCTCGGCGGTAATACTTGACAACATTCCTGGCGAGTTGGCCTCTACGTCTACGTGGGAACTTTATATACATCAATAACGTAATATAACCTAACCTCACCCAACCTATCATCTCGGCGGTAATATTTGAAAACATTCCCGGCGAGTTGGCATCTACGTCTCCGTGGGACCTTTATATACATCAATAACGTAATATAACTTAACCTAACCCACCCTAGCATCTCGGCGGTAATATTTGACATCATTCCTGGCGAGTTGGCCTCTACGTCTCCGTGTAACCCTCGTATACAACAGTAACGTAATATAACGTAACTTAACCCAACCTATCATCTCGGCGGTAATATTTGACAACATTCCTGGCGAGTTGGCCTCTACGTCTTCGTGGGACCTTTATATACATCAATAACGTAATATAACTTAACCTAACCCAACCTAACATCTCTGCGGTAATATTTGACAACATACCTGGCGAGTTGGCCTCTACGTATCCGTGGGCCCTTCATATACATCAATAACGAAATATAACCTAACCTAACCCTATCTAACATCTCGGCGGTAATATTTGACCACATTCCTGGCTTGTTGGCCTCTACGTCTCCGTCGGACCTTTATATACATCTATAACGTAATATAACCTAACCTAACCCAACCTATCATCTCGGCGGTAATATTTGACAACATTCCTGGCGAGTTGGCCTCTACGTCTCCGTTTGACCTTCATATACATCAATAACGTAATATAACCTAACCTAACGCAACCTAACATCTCGGCGGTAATATTTGACATCATTCCTGGCGAGTTGGCCTCTATGTCTCCGTGTAACCCTCGTATACATCACTAGCGTAATATAACGTAACTTAACCCAACCTATCATCTCGGCGGTAATATTTGACAACATTCCTGGCGAGTTGGCCTCTACGTCTTCGTGGGACCTTTATATACATCAATAACGTAATATAACTTAACCTAACCCAACCTAACATCTCTGCGGTAATATTTGACAACATACCTGGCGAGTTGGCCTCTACGTATCCGTAGGCCCTTCATATACATCAATAACGAAATATAACCTAACCTAACCCTATCTAACATCTCGGCGGTAATATTTGACCACATTCCTGGCTTGTTGGCCTCTACGTCTCCGTCGGACCTTTATATACATCTATAACGTAATATAACCTAACCTAACCCAACCTATCATCTCGGCGGTAATATTTGACAACATTCCTGGCGAGTTGGCCTCTACGTCTCCGTGGGACCTTTATATACATCAATAACATAGTATGAGCTAGCCTAACCCAATCTAACATCTCGGCGATAATATTTGACCACATTCCTGGCGAGTTGGCCTCTACGTCTTCGTGGGACCTTTGTATACATCAATAACGTAATATAACTTAACCTAACCCAACCTAACATCTCCGCGGTAATATTTGACAACATACCTGGCGAGTTGGCCTCTACGTCTCCGTGGGCCCTTCATATACATCAATAACGAAATATAACCTAACCTAACCCAACCTAACATCGCCGCGGTAATATTTGACAACATACCTGGCGAGTTGGCCTCTACGTATCCGTGGGCCCTTCATATACATCAATAACGAAATATAACCTAACCTAACCCTATCTAACATCTCGGCGGTAATATTTGACAACATTCCTGGCGAGTTGGCCTCTACGTCTCCGTGGGACCTTTATATACATCAATAACATAATATAAGCTAGCCTAACCCAATCTAACATCTCGGCGATAATATTTGACCACATTCCTGGCGAGTTGGCCTCTACGTCTTCGTGGGACCTTTATATACATCAATAACGTAATATAACTTAAGCTAACCCAACCTAACATCTCCGCGGTAATATTTGACAACATACCTGGCGAGTTGGCCTCTACGTCTCCGTGGGCCCTTCATATACATAATACGAAATATAACCTAACCTAACCCAACCTATCATCTCGGAGGTAATATTTGGCAACATTCCTGGCGAGTTGGCCTCTACGTCTCCGTGGGACCTTTATATACATCAATAACATAATATAAGCTAGCCTAACCCAATCTAACATCTCGGCGATAATATTTGACCACATTCCTGGCGAGTTGGCCTCTACGTCTTCGTGGGACCTTTATATACATCAATAACGTAATATAACTTAACCTAGCCCAACCTAATATCTCCGCGGTAATATTTGACAACATACCTGGCGAGTTGGCCTCTACGTCTCCGTGGGCCCTTCATATACATCAATAACGAAATATAACCTAACCTAACCCTATCTAACATCTCGGCAGTAATATTTGACCACATTCCTGGCTTGTTGGCCTCTACGTCTCCGTCGGACCTTTATATACATCTATAACGTAATATAACCTAACCTAACCCAACCTATCATCTCGGCGGTAAGATTTGACAACATTCCTGGCGAGTTGGCCTCTACGTCTCCGTGGGACCTTTATATACATCAATAACAAAATATAAGCTAGCCTAACCCAATCTAACATCTCGGCGATAATATTTGACCACATTCCTTGCGAGTTGGCCTCCACGTCTTCGTGGGACCTTTATATACATCAATAACGTAATATAACCTAACCTAACGCAACCTAACATCTCGGCGGTAATATTTGACATCATTCCTGGCGAGTTGGCCTCTATGTCTCCGTGTAACCCTCGTATACATCACTAGCGTAATATAACGTAACTTAATCCAACCTATCATCTCGGCGGTAATATTTGACAACATTCCTGGCGAGTTGGCCTCTACGTCTTCGTGGGACCTTTATATACATCAATAACGTAATATAACTTAACCTAACCCAACCTAACATCTCCGCGGTAATATTTGACAACATACCTGGCGAGTTGGCCTCTACGTCTCCGTGGGCCCTTCATATACATCAATAACGAAATATAACATAACCTAACCCAACCTATCATCTCGGAGGTAATATTTGACAAAATTCCTGGCGAGTTGGCTTCTCCGCTCCCGTGGGACCTTTATATACATCAATAACGTAATATAACCTAACCTAACCCAACCTAACATCTCCGCGGTTATATTTGACCACGTTTCTGGCTTGTTGCACTCTACGTCTCCGTGGGACCTTCATATAGATCTATAACGTAATATAACCTAACCTAACCCAACCTAACATCTCGGCGGCAATATTTGACGACATTCCTGGCGAGTTGGCCTCTACGTTTCCGTGGGACCTTTATATACTTCAATAACGTAATATAACCTAACCGAAATCAACCTATCATCTCGGCGATAATATTTGACAAGATTCCTGGCGAGTTGGCCTCTAGGTCTCCGTGGGATCTTTATATACATCAATAACGTAATATAACATAACCTAACCCAATCTAGCATCTCGGCGGTGATATTTGACCACATTCCTGGCTTGTTGGCCTCTACGTCTCCGTGAGACCTTTATATACATCAATAACGTAATATAACTTAACCTAACCCAACCTAACATCTCCGCGATAATATTTGACAACATACCTGGCGAGTTGTCCTCTACGTATCCGTGGGCCCTTCATATACATCAATAACGAAATATAACATAACCTAACCCAACCTATCATCTCGGAGGTAATATTTGACAAAATTCCTGGCGAGTTGGCTTCTCCGCTTCCGTGGGACCTTTATATACATCAATAACGTAATATAACCTAACCTAACCCAACCTAACATCTCCGCGGTAATATTTGACCACGTTTCTGGCTTGTTGCACTCTACGTCTCCGTGGGACCTTCATATAGATCTATAACGTAATATAACCTAACCTAACCCAACCTAACATCTCGGCGGCAATATTTGACAACATTCCTGGCGAGTTGGCTTCTCCGTCCCCGTGGGACCTTTATATACATCAGTAACGTAATATAACCTAACCTGACCCAACCTATCATCTCGGCGGTAATATTTGAAAATATTCCTGGCGAGTTGGCATCTACGTCTCCGTGGGACCTTTATATACATCAATAACGTAATATAACATAACCTAACCCACCCTAGCATCTCGGCGGTATTATTTGACATCATTCCTGGCGAGTTGGCCTCTACGTCTCCGTGTAACCCTCGTATACAACAGTAACGTAATATAACGTAACTTCACCCAACCTATCATCTCGGCGGTAATATTTGACAACATTCCTGGCGAGTTGGCATCTACGTCTCCGTGGGACCTTTATATACATCAATAACGTAATATAACTTAACCTAACCTAACCTAACATCTCCGCGGTAATATTTGACAACATACCTGGCGAGTTGGCCTCTACGTATCCGTGGGCCCTTCATATACATCAATAACGAAATATAACCTAACCTAACCCAACCTAACATCTCCGCGGTAATATTTGACAACATACCTGGCGAGTTGGCCTCTACGTATCCGTGGGCCCTTCATATACATCAATAACGAAATATAACCTAACCTAACCCAACCTAACATCTCCGCGGTAATATTTGACAACATACCTGGCGAGTTGGCCTCTACGTATCCGTGGGCCCTTCATATACATCAATAACGAAATATAACCTAACCTAACCCTATCTAACATCTCGGCGGTAATATTTGACCACATTCCTGGCTTGTTGGCCTCTACGTCTCCGTCGGACCTTTATATACATCTATAACGTAATATAACCTAACCTAACCCAACCTATCATCTCGGCGGTAATATTTGACATCATTCCTGGCGAGTTGACCTCTACGTCTCCGTGTAACCGTCGTATACAACAATAACGTAACATAACGTATCTTAACCCAACCTATCATCTCGGCGGTAATATTTGACAACATTCCTGGCGAGTTGGAATCTACGTCTCCGTGGGACCTGCATATAGATCAATAACGTAATGTAACCTAACCTAACCCAACATAACATCTCGGTGGTAATATTTGACCACATTCCTGGCTTGTTGGACTCTACGTCTCCGAGGGACCTTTATATACATCACTAACGTAATATAACCTAACCAAACCCAACCTAACATCCCGGCGGTAATATTTGACCACATTCCTGGCTTGTTGGCCTCTACCTCTCCGTTTGACCTTCATATACATCAATATCGTAATGTAACCTAACCTAACGCAACCTGACATCTCGGCGGTAATATTTGACATCATTCCTGGCGAGTTGGAATCTATGTCTCCGTGTAACCCTCGTATACATCACTAACGTAATATAACGTAACTTAATCCAACCTATCATCTCGGCGGTAATATTTGACAACATTCCTGGCGAGTTGGCCTCTAGGTCTTCGTGGGACCTTTATGTACATCAATAACGTAATATAACTTAGCCTAACCCAACCTAACATCTCCGCGGTAATATTTGACAACATACCTGGCGAGTTGGCCTCTACGTATCCGTGGGCCCTTCATATACATCAATAACGAAATATAACCTAACCTAACCCTATCTAACATCTCGGCGGTAATATTTGACCACATTCCTGGCTTGTTGCACTCTACGTCTCCGTGGGACCTTCATATAGATCTATAACGTAATATAACCTAACCTAACCCAACCTAACATCTCGGCGGCAATATTTGACAACATTCCTGGCGAGTTGGCTTCTCCGTCCCCGTGGGACCTTCATATACATCAATAACGTAATATAACCTAACCTGACCCAACCTATCATCTCGGCGGTAATATTTGAAAACATTCCTGGCGAGTTGGCATCTACGTCTCCGTGGGACCTTTATATACATCAATAACGTAATATAACATAACCTAACCCACCCTAGCATCTCGGCGGTATTATTTGACATCATTCCTGGCGAGTTGGCCTCTACGTCTCCGTGTAACCCTCGTATACAACAGTAACGTAATATAACGTAACTTCACCCAACCTATCATCTCGGCGGTAATATTTGACAACATTCCTGGCGAGTTGGCATCTACGTCTCCGTGGGACCTTTATATACATCAATAACGTAATATAACTTAACCTAACCTAACCTAACATCTCCGCGGTAATATTTGACAACATACCTGGCGAGTTGGCCTCTACGTATCCGTGGGCCCTTCATATACATCAATAGCGAAATATAACCTAACCTAACCCAACCTAACATCTCCGCGGTAATATTTGACAACATACCTGGCGAGTTGGCCTCTACGTATCCGTGGGCCCTTCATATACATCAATAACGAAATATAACCTAACCTAACCCAACCTAACATCTCCGCGGTAATATTTGACAACATACCTGGCGAGTTGGCCTCTACGTATCCGTGGGCCCTTCATATACATCAATAACGAAATATAACCTAACCTAACCCTATCTAACATCTCGGCGGTAATATTTGACCACATTCCTGGCTTGTTGGCCTCTACGTCTCCGTCGGACCTTTATATACATCTATAACGTAATATAACCTAACCTAACCCAACCTATCATCTCGGCGGTAATATTTGACATCATTCCTGGCGAGTTGACCTCTACGTCTCCGTGTAACCGTCGTATACAACAATAACGTAACATAACGTATCTTAACCCAACCTATCATCTCGGCGGTAATATTTGACAACATTCCTGGCGAGTTGGCATCTACGTCTCCGTGGGACCTGCATATAGATCAATAACGTAATGTAACCTAACCTAACCCAACATAACATCTCGGTGGTAATATTTGACCACATTCCTGGCTTGTTGGACTCTACGTCTCCGAGGGACCTTTATATACATCACTAACGTAATATAACCTAACCAAACCCAACCTAACATCCCGGCGGTAATATTTGACCACATTCCTGGCTTGTTGGCCTCTACCTCTCCGTTTGACCTTCATATACATCAATATCGTAATGTAACCTAACCTAACGCAACCTGACATCTCGGCGGTAATATTTGACATCATTCCTGGCGAGTTGGAATCTATGTCTCCGTGTAACCCTCGTATACATCACTAACGTAATATAACGTAACTTAATCCAACCTATCATCTCGGCGGTAATATTTGACAACATTCCTGGCGAGTTGGCCTCTAGGTCTTCGTGGGACCTTTATGTACATCAATAACGTAATATAACTTAGCCTAACCCAACCTAACATCTCCGCGGTAATATTTGACAACATACCTGGCGAGTTGGCCTCTACGTATCCGTGGGCCCTTCATATACATCAATAACGAAATATAACCTAACCTAACCCTATCTAACATCTCGGCGGTAATATTTGACCACATTCCTGGCTTGTTGGCCTCTACGTCTCCGTCGGACCTTTATATACATCTATAACGTAATATAACCTAACCTAACCCAACCTATCATCTCGGCGGTAATATTTGACAACATTCCTGGCGAGTTGGCCTCTACGTCTCCGTGGGACCTTTATATACATCAATAACATAATATAAGCTAGCCTAACCCAATCTAACATCTCGGCGATAATATTTGACCACATTCCTGGCGAGTTGGCCTCTATGTCTCCGTGTAACCCTCGTATACATCACTAGCGTAATATAACGTAACTTAATCCAACCTATCATCTCGGCGGTAATATTTGACAACATTCCTGGCGAGTTGGCCTCTACGTCTTCGTGGGACCTTTATATACATCAATAACGTAATATAACTTAACCTAACCCAACCTAACATCTCCGCGGTAATATTTGACAACATACCTGGCGAGTTGGCCTCTACGTCTCCGTGGGCCCTTCATATACATCAATAACGAAATATAACATAACCTAACCCAACCTATCATCTCGGAGGTAATATTTGACAAAATTCCTGGCGAGTTGGCTTCTCCGCTCCCGTGGGACCTTTATATACATCAATAACGTAATATAACCTAACCTAACCCAACCTAACATCTCCGCGGTTATATTTGACCACGTTTCTGGCTTGTTGCACTCTACGTCTCCGTGGGACCTTCATATAGATCTATAACGTAATATAACCTAACCTAACCCAACCTAACATCTCGGCGGCAATATTTGACGACATTCCTGGCGAGTTGGCCTCTACGTTTCCGTGGGACCTTTATATACTTCAATAACGTAATATAACCTAACCGAAATCAACCTATCATCTCGGCGATAATATTTGACAAGATTCCTGGCGAGTTGGCCTCTAGGTCTCCGTGGGATCTTTATATACATCAATAACGTAATATAACATAACCTAACCCAATCTAGCATCTCGGCGGTGATATTTGACCACATTCCTGGCTTGTTGGCCTCTACGTCTCCGTGAGACCTTTATATACATCAATAACGTAATATAACTTAACCTAACCCAACCTAACATCTCCGCGATAATATTTGACAACATACCTGGCGAGTTGTCCTCTACGTATCCGTGGGCCCTTCATATACATCAATAACGAAATATAACATAACCTAACCCAACCTATCATCTCGGAGGTAATATTTGACAAAATTCCTGGCGAGTTGGCTTCTCCGCTTCCGTGGGACCTTTATATACATCAATAACGTAATATAACCTAACCTAACCCAACCTAAAATCTCCGCGGTAATATTTGACCACGTTTCTGGCTTGTTGCACTCTACGTCTCCGTGGGACCTTCATATAGATCTATAACGTAATATAACCTAACCTAACCCAACCTAACATCTCGGCGGCAATATTTGACAACATTCCTGGCGAGTTGGCTTCTCCGTCCCCGTGGGACCTTTATATACATCAGTAACGTAATATAACCTAACCTGACCCAACCTATCATCTCGGCGGTAATATTTGAAAACATTCCTGGCGAGTTGGCATCTACGTCTCCGTGGGACCTTTATATACATCAATAACGTAATATAACATAACCTAACCCACCCTAGCATCTCGGCGGTATTATTTGACATCATTCCTGGCGAGTTGGCCTCTACGTCTCCGTGTAACCCTCGTATACAACAGTAACGTAATATAACGTAACTTCACCCAACCTATCATCTCGGCGGTAATATTTGACAACATTCCTGGCGAGTTGGCATCTACGTCTCCGTGGGACCTTTATATACATCAATAACGTAATATAACTTAACCTAACCTAACCTAACATCTCCGCGGTAATATTTGACAACATACCTGGCGAGTTGGCCTCTACGTATCCGTGGGCCCTTCATATACATCAATAACGAAATATAACCTAACCTAACCCAACCTAACATCTCCGCGGTAATATTTGACAACATACCTGGCGAGTTGGCCTCTACGTATCAGTGGGCCCTTCATATACATCAATAACGAAATATAACCTAACCTAACCCAACCTAACATCTCCGCGGTAATATTTGACAACATACCTGGCGAGTTGGCCTCTACGTATCCGTGGGCCCTTCATATACATCAATAACGAAATATAACCTAACCTAACCCTATCTAACATCTCGGCGGTAATATTTGACCACATTCCTGGCTTGTTGGCCTCTACGTCTCCGTCGGACCTTTATATACATCTATAACGTAATATAACCTAACCTAACCCAACCTATCATCTCGGCGGTAATATTTGACATCATTCCTGGCGAGTTGACCTCTACGTCTCCGTGTAACCGTCGTATACAACAATAACGTAACATAACGTATCTTAACCCAACCTATCATCTCGGCGGTAATATTTGACAACATTCCTGGCGAGTTGGCATCTACGTCTCCGTGGGACCTGCATATAGATCAATAACGTAATGTAACCTAACCTAACCCAACATAACATCTCGGTGGTAATATTTGACCACATTCCTGGCTTGTTGGACTCTACGTCTCCGAGGGACCTTTATATACATCACTAACGTAATATAACCTAACCAAACCCAACCTAACATCCCGGCGGTAATATTTGACCACATTCCTGGCTTGTTGGCCTCTACCTCTCCGTTTGACCTTCATATACATCAATATCGTAATGTAACCTAACCTAACGCAACCTGACATCTCGGCGGTAATATTTGACATCATTCCTGGCGAGTTGGAATCTATGTCTCCGTGTAACCCTCGTATACATCACTAACGTAATATAACGTAACTTAATCCAACCTATCATCTCGGCGGTAATATTTGACAACATTCCTGGCGAGTTGGCCTCTAGGTCTTCGTGGGACCTTTATGTACATCAATAACGTAATATAACTTAGCCTAACCCAACCTAACATCTCCGCGGTAATATTTGACAACATACCTGGCGAGTTGGCCTCTACGTATCCGTGGGCCCTTCATATACATCAATAACGAAATATAACCTAACCTAACCCTATCTAACATCTCGGCGGTAATATTTGACCACATTCCTGGCTTGTTGGCCTCTACGTCTCCGTCGGACCTTTATATACATCTATAACGTAATATAACCTAACCTAACCCAACCTATCATCTCGGCGGTAATATTTGACAACATTCCTGGCGAGTTGGCCTCTACGTCTCCGTGGGACCTTTATATACATCAATAACATAATATAAGCTAGCCTAACCCAATCTAACATCTCGGCGATAATATTTGACCACATTCCTGGCGAGTTGGCCTCTACGTCTTCGTGGGACCTTTATATACATCAATAACGTAATATAACTTAACCTAACCCAACCTAACATCTCCGCGGTAATATTTGACAACATACCTGGCGAGTTGGTCTCTACGTCTCCGTGGGACCTTCATATAGATCTATAACGTAATATAACCTAACCTAACGCAACCCAACATCTCGGCGGTAATATTTGACAACATTCCTGGCTTGTTGGCCTCTATGTCTCCGTGGGACCTTTATATACATCTATAACGTAATATAACCTAACCTAACCCAACCTATCATCTCGGCGGTAATATTTGACAACATTCCTGGCGAGTTGGCCTCTACGTCTCCGTGGGACCTTTATATACATCAATAACATAATATAAGCTAGCCTAACCCAATCTAACATTTCGGCGACAATATTTGACCACATTCCTGGCGAGTTTGCCTCTACGTCTCCGTGGGACCTTTATATACATCAATAACATAATATAAGCTAGCCTAACCCAATCTAACATCTCGGCGATAATATTTGACCACATTCCTGGCGAGTTGGCCTCTACGTCTTCGTGGGACCTTTATATACATCAATAACGTAATATAACTTAACCTAACCCAACCTAACATCTCCGCGGTAATATTTGACAACATACCTGGCGAGTTGGCCTCTACGTCTCCGTGGGACGTTCATATAGATCTATAACGTAATATAACCTAACCTAACGCAACCCAACAT
This sequence comes from Xylocopa violacea, assembly GCA_963969225.1. NCBI lineage: Eukaryota > Metazoa > Arthropoda > Insecta > Hymenoptera > Apidae > Xylocopa > Xylocopa violacea. The sequence continues at coordinate 2,580,103 of CAXAJV010000078.1, forward strand.
CTCGGCGGTAATATTTGACAACATTCCTGGCTTGTTGGCCTCTACGTATCCGTGGGCCCTTCATATACATCAATAACGAAATATAACCTAACCTAACCCTATCTAACATCTCGGCGGTAATATTTGACAACATTCCTGGCGAGTTGGCCTCTACGTCTGCGTGGGACCTTTATATACATCAATAACATAATATAAGCTAGCCTAACCCAATCTAACATCTCGGCGATAATATTTGACCACATTCCTGGCGAGTTGGCCTCTACGTCTTCGTGGGACCTTTATATACATCAATAACGTAATATAACTTAAGCTAACCCAACCTAACATCTCCGCGGTAATATTTGACAACATACCTGGCGAGTTGGCCTCTACGTCTCCGTGGGCCCTTCATATACATAATACGAAATATAACCTAACCTAACCCAACCTATCATCTCGGAGGTAATATTTGGCAACATTCCTGGCGAGTTGGCCTCTACGTCTCCGTGGGACCTTTATATACATCAATAACATAATATAAGCTAGCCTAACCCAATCTAACATCTCGGCGATAATATTTGACCACATTCCTGGCGAGTTGGCCTCTACGTCTTCGTGGGACCTTTATATACATCAATAACGTAATATAACTTAACCTAGCCCAACCTAATATCTCCGCGGTAATATTTGACAACATACCTGGCGAGTTGGCCTCTACGTCTCCGTGGGCCCTTCATATACATCAATAACGAAATATAACCTAACCTAACCCTATCTAACATCTCGGCAGTAATATTTGACCACATTCCTGGCTTGTTGGCCTCTACGTCTCCGTCGGACCTTTATATACATCTATAACGTAATATAACCTAACCTAACCCAACCTATCATCTCGGCGGTAAGATTTGACAACATTCCTGGCGAGTTGGCCTCTACGTCTCCGTGGGACCTTTATATACATCAATAACAAAATATAAGCTAGCCTAACCCAATCTAACATCTCGGCGATAATATTTGACCACATTTCTTGCGAGTTGGCCTCCACGTCTTCGTGGGACCTTTATATACATCAATAACGTAATATAACCTAACCTAACGCAACCTAACATCTCGGCGGTAATATTTGACATCATTCCTGGCGAGTTGGCCTCTATGTCTCCGTGTAACCCTCGTATACATCACTAGCGTAATATAACGTAACTTAATCCAACCTATCATCTCGGCGGTAATATTTGACAACATTCCTGGCGAGTTGGCCTCTACGTCTTCGTGGGACCTTTATATACATCAATAACGTAATATAACTTAACCTAACCCAACCTAACATCTCCGCGGTAATATTTGACAACATACCTGGCGAGTTGGCCTCTACGTCTCCGTGGGCCCTTCATATACATCAATAACGAAATATAACATAACCTAACCCAACCTATCATCTCGGAGGTAATATTTGACAAAATTCCTGGCGAGTTGGCTTCTCCGCTCCCGTGGGACCTTTATATACATCAATAACGTAATATAACCTAACCTAACCCAACCTAACATCTCCGCGGTTATATTTGACCACGTTTCTGGCTTGTTGCACTCTACGTCTCCGTGGGACCTTCATATAGATCTATAACGTAATATAACCTAACCTAACCCAACCTAACATCTCGGCGGCAATATTTGACGACATTCCTGGCGAGTTGGCCTCTACGTTTCCGTGGGACCTTTATATACTTCAATAACGTAATATAACCTAACCGAAATCAACCTATCATCTCGGCGATAATATTTGACAAGATTCCTGGCGAGTTGGCCTCTAGGTCTCCGTGGGATCTTTATATACATCAATAACGTAATATAACATAACCTAACCCAATCTAGCATCTCGGCGGTGATATTTGACCACATTCCTGGCTTGTTGGCCTCTACGTCTCCGTGAGACCTTTATATACATCAATAACGTAATATAACTTAACCTAACCCAACCTAACATCTCCGCGATAATATTTGACAACATACCTGGCGAGTTGTCCTCTACGTATCCGTGGGCCCTTCATATACATCAATAACGAAATATAACATAACCTAACCCAACCTATCATCTCGGAGGTAATATTTGACAAAATTCCTGGCGAGTTGGCTTCTCCGCTTCCGTGGGACCTTTATATACATCAATAACGTAATATAACCTAACCTAACCCAACCTAACATCTCCGCGGTAATATTTGACCACGTTTCTGGCTTGTTGCACTCTACGTCTCCGTGGGACCTTCATATAGATCTATAACGTAATATAACCTAACCTAACCCAACCTAACATCTCGGCGGCAATATTTGACAACATTCCTGGCGAGTTGGCTTCTCCGTCCCCGTGGGACCTTTATATACATCAATAACGTAATATAACCTAACCTGACCCAACCTATCATCTCGGCGGTAATATTTGAAAACATTCCTGGCAAGTTGGCATCTACGTCTCCGTGGGACCTTTATATACATCAATAACGTAATATAACATAACCTAACCCACCCTAGCATCTCGGCGGTAATATTTGACATCATTCCTGGCGAGTTGGCCTCTACGTCTCCGTGTAACCCTCGTATACAACAGTAACGTAATATAACGTAACTTCACCCAACCTATCATCTCGGCGGTAATATTTGACAACATTCCTGGCGAGTTGGCATCTACGTCTCCGTGGGACCTTTATATACATCAATAACGTAATATAACTTAACCTAACCTAACCTAACATCTCCGCGGTAATATTTGACAACATACCTGGCGAGTTGGCCTCTACGTATCCGTGGGCCCTTCATATACATCAATAACGAAATATAACCTAACCTAACCCAACCTAACATCTCCGCGGTAATATTTGACAACATACCTGGCGAGTTGGCCTCTACGTATCCGTGGGCCCTTCATATACATCAATAACGAAATATAACCTAACCTAACCCAACCTAACATCTCCGCGGTAATATTTGACAACATTCCTGGCGAGTTGGCATCTACGTCTCCGTGGGACCTGCATATAGACCAATAACGTAATGTAACCTAACCTAACCCAACATAACATCTCGGTGGTAATATTTGACCACATTCCTGGCTTGTTGGACTCTACGTCTCCGAGGGACCTTTATATACATCACTAACGTAATATAACCTAACCAAACCCAACCTAACATCCCGGCGGTAATATTTGACCACATTCCTGGCTTGTTGGCCTCTACCTCTCCGTTTGACCTTCATATACATCAATATCGTAATGTAACCTAACCTAACGCAACCTGACATCTCGGCGGTAATATTTGACATCATTCCTGGCGAGTTGGAATTTATGTCTCCGTGTAACCCTCGTATACATCACTAACGTAATATAACGTAACTTAATCCAACCTATCATCTCGGCGGTAATATTTGACAACATTCCTGGCGAGTTGGCCTCTAGGTCTTCGTGGGTCCTTTATGTACATCAATAACGTAATATAACTTAGCCTAACCCAACCTAACATCTCCGCGGTAATATTTGACAACATACCTGGCGAGTTGGCCTCTACGTATCCGTGGGCCCTTCATATACATCAATAACGAAATATAACCTAACCTAACCCTATCTAACATCTCGGCGGTAATATTTGACCACATTCCTGGCTTGTTGGACTCTACGTCTCCGTCGGACCTTTATATACATCTATAACGTAATATAACCTAACCTAACCCAACCTATCATCTCGGCGGTAATATTTGACAACATTCCTGGCGAGTTGGCCTCTACGTCTCCGTGGGACCTTTATATACATCAATAACATAATATAAGCTAGCCTAACCCAATCTAACATCTCGGCGATAATATTTGACCACATTCCTGGCGAGTTGGCCTCTACGTCTTCGTGGGACCTTTATATACATCAATAACGTAATATAACTTAACCTAACCCAACCTAGCATCTCCGCGGTAATATTTGACAACATACCTGGCGAGTTGGTCTCTACGTCTCCGTGGGACCTTCATATAGATCTATAACGTAATATAACCTAACCTAACGCAACCCAACATCTCGGCGGTAATATTTGACAACATTCCTGGCTTGTTGGCCTCTATGTCTCCGTGGGACCTTTATATACATCTATAACGTAATATAACCTAACCTAACCCAACCTATCATCTCGGCGGTAATATTTGACAACATTCCTGGCGAGTTGGCCTCTACGTCTTCGTGGGACCTTTATATACATCAATAACGTAATATGACTTAACCTAACCCAACCTAACATCTCCGCGGTAATATTTGACAACATACCTGGCGAGTTGGGCTCTACGTCTCCGTGGGACCTGCATATAGATCAATAACGTAATGTAACCTAACCTAACCCAACATAACATCTCGGTGGTAATATTTGACCACATTCCTGGCTTGTTGGACTCTACGTCTCCGAGGGACCTTTATATACATCACTAACGTAATATAACCAAACCAAACCCAACCTTACATCCTGGCGGTAATATTTGACCACATTTCTGGCTTGTTGGCCTCTACCTCTCCGTTTGACCTTCATATACATCAATATCGTAATATAACCTAACCTAACGCAACCTAACATCTCGGCGGTAATATTTGACATCATTCCTGGCGAGTTGGAATCTATGTCTCCGTGTAACCCTCGTATACATCACTAACGTAATATAACGTAACTTAATCCAACCTATCATCTCGGCGGTAATATTTGACAACATTCCTGGCGAGTTGGCCTCTACGTCTTCGTGGGACCTTTATGTACATCAATAACGTAATATAACTTTACCTAACCCAACCTAACATCTCCGCGGTAATATTTGACAACATACCTGGCGAGTTGGCCTCTACGTATCCGTGGGCCCTTCATATACATCAATAACGAAATATAACCTAACCTAACACTATCTAACATCTCGGCGGTAATATTTGACCACATTCTTGGCTTGTTGGCCTCTACGTCTCCGTCGGACCTTTATATACATCTATAACGTAATATAACCTAACCTAACCCAACCTATCATCTCGGCGGTAATATTTGACAACATTCCTGGCGAGTTGGCCTCTACGTCTCCGTGGGACCTTTATATACATCAATAACATAATATAAGCTAGCCTAACCCAATCTAACATCTCGGCGATAATATTTGACCACATTCCTGGCGAGTTGGCCTCTACGTCTTCGTGGGACCTTTATATACATCAATAACGTAATATAACTTAACCTAACCCAACCTAACATCTCCGCGGTAATATTTGACAACATACCTGGCGAGTTGGCCTCTACGTCTCCGTGGGCCCTTCATATACATCAATAACGAAATATAACATAACCTAACCCAACCTATCATCTCGGAGGTAATATTTGACAAAATTCCTGGCGAGTTGGCTTCTCCGCTCCCGTGGGACCTTTATATACATCAATAACGTAATATAACCTAACCTAACCCAACCTAACATCTCCGCGGTTATATTTGACCACGTTTCTGGCTTGTTGCACTCTACGTCTCCGTGGGACCTTCATATAGATCTATAACGTAATATAACCTAACCTAACCCAACCTAACATCTCGGCGGCAATATTTGACAACATTCCTGGCGAGTTGGCTTCTCCGTCCCCGTGGGACCTTTATATACATCAATAACGTAATATAACCTAACCTGACCCAACCTATCATCTCGGCGGTAATATTTGAAAACATTCCTGGCAAGTTGGCATCTACGTCTCCGTGGGACCTTTATATACATCAATAACGTAATATAACATAACCTAACCCACCCTAGCATCTCGGCGGTAATATTTGACATCATTCCTGGCGAGTTGGCCTCTACGTCTCCGTGTAACCCTCGTATACAACAGTAACGTAATATAACGTAACTTCACCCAACCTATCATCTCGGCGGTAATATTTGACAACATTCCTGGCGAGTTGGCATCTACGTCTCCGTGGGACCTTTATATACATCAATAACGTAATATAACTTAACCTAACCTAACCTAACATCTCCGCGGTAATATTTGACAACATACCTGGCGAGTTGGCCTCTACGTATCCGTGGGCCCTTCATATACATCAATAACGAAATATAACCTAACCTAACCCAACCTAACATCTCCGCGGTAATATTTGACAACATACCTGGCGAGTTGGCCTCTACGTATCCGTGGGCCCTTCATATACATCAATAACGAAATATAACCTAACCTAACCCAACCTAACATCTCCGCGGTAATATTTGACAACATTCCTGGCGAGTTGGCATCTACGTCTCCGTGGGACCTGCATATAGACCAATAACGTAATGTAACCTAACCTAACCCAACATAACATCTCGGTGGTAATATTTGACCACATTCCTGGCTTGTTGGACTCTACGTCTCCGAGGGACCTTTATATACATCACTAACGTAATATAACCTAACCAAACCCAACCTAACATCCCGGCGGTAATATTTGACCACATTCCTGGCTTGTTGGCCTCTACCTCTCCGTTTGACCTTCATATACATCAATATCGTAATGTAACCTAACCTAACGCAACCTGACATCTCGGCGGTAATATTTGACATCATTCCTGGCGAGTTGGAATTTATGTCTCCGTGTAACCCTCGTATACATCACTAACGTAATATAACGTAACTTAATCCAACCTATCATCTCGGCGGTAATATTTGACAACATTCCTGGCGAGTTGGCCTCTAGGTCTTCGTGGGTCCTTTATGTACATCAATAACGTAATATAACTTAGCCTAACCCAACCTAACATCTCCGCGGTAATATTTGACAACATACCTGGCGAGTTGGCCTCTACGTATCCGTGGGCCCTTCATATACATCAATAACGAAATATAACCTAACCTAACCCTATCTAACATCTCGGCGGTAATATTTGACCACATTCCTGGCTTGTTGGACTCTACGTCTCCGTCGGACCTTTATATACATCTATAACGTAATATAACCTAACCTAACCCAACCTATCATCTCGGCGGTAATATTTGACAACATTCCTGGCGAGTTGGCCTCTACGTCTCCGTGGGACCTTTATATACATCAATAACATAATATAAGCTAGCCTAACCCAATCTAACATCTCGGCGATAATATTTGACCACATTCCTGGCGAGTTGGCCTCTACGTCTTCGTGGGACCTTTATATACATCAATAACGTAATATAACTTAACCTAACCCAACCTAGCATCTCCGCGGTAATATTTGACAACATACCTGGCGAGTTGGTCTCTACGTCTCCGTGGGACCTTCATATAGATCTATAACGTAATATAACCTAACCTAACGCAACCCAATATCTCGGCGGTAATATTTGACAACATTCCTGGCTTGTTGGCCTCTATGTCTCCGTGGGACCTTTATATACATCTATAACGTAATATAACCTAACCTAACCCAACCTATCATCTCGGCGGTAATATTTGACAACATTCCTGGCGAGTTGGCCTCTACGTCTTCGTGGGACCTTTATATACATCAATAACGTAATATGACTTAACCTAACCCAACCTAACATCTCCGCGGTAATATTTGACAACATACCTGGCGAGTTGGGCTCTACGTCTCCGTGGGACCTGCATATAGATCAATAACGTAATGTAACCTAACCTAACCCAACATAACATCTCGGTGGTAATATTTGACCACATTCCTGGCTTGTTGGACTCTACGTCTCCGAGGGACCTTTATATACATCACTAACGTAATATAACCAAACCAAACCCAACCTTACATCCTGGCGGTAATATTTGACCACATTTCTGGCTTGTTGGCCTCTACCTCTCCGTTTGACCTTCATATACATCAATATCGTAATATAACCTAACCTAACGCAACCTAACATCTCGGCGGTAATATTTGACATCATTCCTGGCGAGTTGGAATCTATGTCTCCGTGTAACCCTCGTATACATCACTAACGTAATATAACGTAACTTAATCCAACCTATCATCTCGGCGGTAATATTTGACAACATTCCTGGCGAGTTGGCCTCTACGTCTTCGTGGGACCTTTATGTACATCAATAACGTAATATAACTTTACCTAACCCAACCTAACATCTCCGCGGTAATATTTGACAACATACCTGGCGAGTTGGCCTCTACGTATCCGTGGGCCCTTCATATACATCAATAACGAAATATAACCTAACCTAACACTATCTAACATCTCGGCGGTAATATTTGACCACATTCTTGGCTTGTTGGCCTCTACGTCTCCGTCGGACCTTTATATACATCTATAACGTAATATAACCTAACCTAACCCAACCTATCATCTCGGCGGTAATATTTGACAACATTCCTGGCGAGTTGGCCTCTACGTCTCCGTGGGACCTTTATATACATCAATAACATAATATAAGCTAGCCTAACCCAATCTAACATCTCGGCGATAATATTTGACCACATTCCTGGCGAGTTGGCCTCTACGTCTTCGTGGGACCTTTATATACATCAATAACGTAATATAACTTAACCTAACCCAACCTAACATCTCCGCGGTAATATTTGACAACATACCTGGCGAGTTGGCCTCTACGTCTCCGTGGGCCCTTCATATACATCAATAACGAAATATAACATAACCTAACCCAACCTATCATCTCGGAGGTAATATTTGACAAAATTCCTGGCGAGTTGGCTTCTCCGCTCCCGTGGGACCTTTATATACATCAATAACGTAATATAACCTAACCTAACCCAACCTAACATCTCCGCGGTTATATTTGACCACGTTTCTGGCTTGTTGCACTCTACGTCTCCGTGGGACCTTCATATAGATCTATAACGTAATATAACCTAACCTAACCCAACCTAACATCTCGTCGGCAATATTTGACGACATTCCTGGCGAGTTGGCCTCTACGTTTCCGTGGGACCTTTATATACTTCAATAACGTAATATAACCTAACCGAAATCAACCTATCATCTCGGCGATAATATTTGACAAGATTCCTGGCGAGTTGGCCTCTAGGTCTCCGTGGGATCTTTATATACATCAATAACGTAATATAACATAACCTAACCCAATCTAGCATCTCGGCGGTGATATTTGACCACATTCCTGGCTTGTTGGCCTCTACGTCTCCGTGAGACCTTTATATACATCAATAACGTAATATAACTTAACCTAACCCAACCTAACATCTCCGCGATAATATTTGACAACATACCTGGCGAGTTGGCCTCTACGTATCCGTGGGCCCTTCATATACATCAATAACGAAATATAACCTAACCTAACCCTATCTAACATCTCGGCGGTAATATTTGACCACATACCTGGCGAGTTGTCCTCTACGTATCCGTGGGCCCTTCATATACATCAATAACGAAATATAACATAACCTAACCCAACCTATCATCTCGGAGGTAATATTTGACAAAATTCCTGGCGAGTTGGCTTCTCCGCTTCCGTGGGACCTTTATATACATCAATAACGTAATATAACCTAACCTAACCCAACCTAACATCTCCGCGGTAATATTTGACCACGTTTCTGGCTTGTTGCACTCTACGTCTCCGTGGGACCTTCATATAGATCTATAACGTAATATAACCTAACCTAACCCAACCTAACATCTCGGCGGCAATAATTGACAACATTCCTGGCGAGTTGGCTTCTCCGTCCCCGTTGGACCTTTATATACATCAATAACGTAATATAACCTAACCTGACCCAACCTATCATCTCGGCGGTAATATTTGAAAACATTCCTGGCGAGTTGGCATCTACGTCTCCGTGGGACCTTTATATACATCAATAACGTAATATAACATAACCTAACCCACCCTAGCATCTCGGCGGTAATATTTGACATCATTCCTGGCGAGTTGGCCTCTACGTCTCCGTGTAACCCTCGTATACAACAGTAACGTAATATAACGTAACTTCACCCAACCTATCATCTCGGCGGTAATATTTGACAACATTCCTGGCGAGTTGGCATCTACGTCTCCGTGGGACCTTTATATACATCAATAACGTAATATAACTTAACCTAACCTAACCTAACATCTCCGCGGTAATATTTGACAACATACCTGGCGAGTTGGCCTCTACGTATCCGTGGGCCCTTCATATACATCAATAACGAAATATAACCTAACCTAACCCAACCTAACATCTCCGCGGTAATATTTGACAACATACCTGGCGAGTTGGCCTCTACGTATCCGTGGGCCCTTCATATACATCAATAACGAAATATAACCTAACCTAACCCAACCTAACATCTCCGCGGTAATATTTGACAACATTCCTGGCGAGTTGGCATCTACGTCTCCGTGGGACCTGCATATAGACCAATAACGTAATGTAACCTAACCTAACCCAACATAACATCTCGGTGGTAATATTTGACCACATTCCTGGCTTGTTGGACTCTACGTCTCCGAGGGACCTTTATATACATCACTAACGTAATATAACCTAACCAAACCCAACCTAACATCCCGGCGGTAATATTTGACCACATTCCTGGCTTGTTGGCCTCTACCTCTCCGTTTGACCTTCATATACATCAATATCGTAATGTAACCTAACCTAACGCAACCTGACATCTCGGCGGTAATATTTGACATCATTCCTGGCGAGTTGGAATTTATGTCTCCGTGTAACCCTCGTATACATCACTAACGTAATATAACGTAACTTAATCCAACCTATCATCTCGGCGGTAATATTTGACAACATTCCTGGCGAGTTGGCCTCTAGGTCTTCGTGGGTCCTTTATGTACATCAATAACGTAATATAACTTAGCCTAACCCAACCTAACATCTCCGCGGTAATATTTGACAACATACCTGGCGAGTTGGCCTCTACGTATCCGTGGGCCCTTCATATACATCAATAACGAAATATAACCTAACCTAACCCTATCTAACATCTCGGCGGTAATATTTGACCACATTCCTGGCTTGTTGGACTCTACGTCTCCGTCGGACCTTTATATACATCTATAACGTAATATAACCTAACCTAACCCAACCTATCATCTCGGCGGTAATATTTGACAACATTCCTGGCGAGTTGGCCTCTACGTCTCCGTGGGACCTTTATATACATCAATAACATAATATAAGCTAGCCTAACCCAATCTAACATCTCGGCGATAATATTTGACCACATTCCTGGCGAGTTGGCCTCTACGTCTTCGTGGGACCTTTATATACATCAATAACGTAATATAACTTAACCTAACCCAACCTAGCATCTCCGCGGTAATATTTGACAACATACCTGGCGAGTTGGTCTCTACGTCTCCGTGGGACCTTCATATAGATCTATAACGTAATATAACCTAACCTAACGCAACCCAACATCTCGGCGGTAATATTTGACAACATTCCTGGCTTGTTGGCCTCTATGTCTCCGTGGGACCTTTATATACATCTATAACGTAATATAACCTAACCTAACCCAACCTATCATCTCGGCGGTAATATTTGACAACATTCCTGGCGAGTTGGCCTCTACGTCTTCGTGGGACCTTTATATACATCAATAACGTAATATAACTTAACCTAACCCAACCTAACATCTCCGCGGTAATATTTGACAACATACCTGGCGAGTTGGGCTCTACGTCTCCGTGGGACCTGCATATAGATCAATAACGTAATGTAACCTAACCTAACCCAACATAACATCTCGGTGGTAATATTTGACCACATTCCTGGCTTGTTGGACTCTACGTCTCCGAGGGACCTTTATATACATCACTAACGTAATATAACCAAACCAAACCCAACCTTACATCCTGGCGGTAATATTTGACCACATTTCTGGCTTGTTGGCCTCTACCTCTACGTTTGACCTTCATATACATCAATATCGTAATATAACCTAACCTAACGCAACCTAACATCTCGGCGGTAATATTTGACATCATTCCTGGCGAGTTGGAATCTATGTCTCCGTGTAACCCTCGTATACATCACTAACGTAATATAACGTAACTTAATCCAACCTATCATCTCGGCGGTAATATTTGACAACATTCCTGGCGAGTTGGCCTCTACGTCTTCGTGGGACCTTTCTGTACATCAATAACGTAATATAACTTTACCTAACCCAACCTAACATCTCCGCGGTAATATTTGACAACATACCTGGCGAGTTGGCCTCTACGTATCCGTGGGCCCTTCATATACATCAATAACGAAATATAACCTAACCTAACACTATCTAACATCTCGGCGGTAATATTTGACCACATTCTTGGCTTGTTGGCCTCTACGTCTCCGTCGGACCTTTATATACATCTATAACGTAATATAACCTAACCTAACCCAACCTATCATCTCGGCGGTAATATTTGACAACATTCCTGGCGAGTTGGCCTCTACGTCTCCGTGGGACCTTTATATACATCAATAACATAATATAAGCTAGCCTAACCCAATCTAACATCTCGGCGATAATATTTGACCACATTCCTGGCGAGTTGGCCTCTACGTCTTCGTGGGACCTTTATATACATCAATAACGTAATATAACTTAACCTAACCCAACCTAACATCTCCGCGGTAATATTTGACAACATACCTGGCGAGTTGGCCTCTACGTCTCCGTGGGACGTTCATATAGATCTATAACGTAATATAACCTAACCTAACGCAACCCAACATCTCGGCGGTAATATTTGACAACATTCCTGGCTTGTTGGCCTCTATGTCTGCGTGGGACATTTATATACATCCATAACGTAATATAACCTAACCTAACCCAACCTATCATCTCGGCGGTAATATTTGACAACATTCCTGGCCAGTTGGCCTCTACGTCTCCGTTTGACCTTCATATACATCAATAACGTAATATAACCTAACCTAACGCAACCTAACATCTCGGCGGTAATATTTGACATCATTCCTGGCGAGTTGGACTCCACGTCTCCGTGGGACCTTTATATACATCAATAACATAATATAAGCTAGCCTAACCCAATCTAACATCTCGGCGATAATATTTGACCACATTCCTGGCGAGTTGGCCTCTACGTCTTCGTGGGACCTTTATATACATCAATAACGTAATATAACTTAACCTAACCCAACCTAACATCTCCGCGGTAATATTTGACAACATACCTGGCGAGTTGGCCTCTACGTCTCCGTGGGCCCTTCATATACATCAATAACGAAATATAACATAACCTAACCCAACCTATCATCTCGGAGGTAATATTTGACAAAATTCCTGGCGAGTTGGCTTCTCCGCTCCCGTGGGACCTTTATATACATCAATAACGTAATATAACCTAACCTAACCCAACCTAACATCTCCGCGGTTATATTTGACCACGTTTCTGGCTTGTTGCACTCTACGTCTCCGTGGGACCTTCATATAGATCTATAACGTAATATAACCTAACCTAACCCAACCTAACATCTCGGCGGCAATATTTGACGACATTCCTGGCGAGTTGGCCTCTACGTTTCCGTGGGACCTTTATATACTTCAATAACGTAATATAACCTAACCGAAATCAACCTATCATCTCGGCGATAATATTTGACAAGATTCCTGGCGAGTTGGCCTCTAGGTCTCCGTGGGATCTTTATATACATCAATAACGTAATATAACATAACCTAACCCAATCTAGCATCTCGGCGGTGATATTTGACCACATTCCTGGCTTGTTGGCCTCTACGTCTCCGTGAGACCTTTATATACATCAATAACGTAATATAACTTAACCTAACCCAACCTAACATCTCCGCGATAATATTTGACAACATACCTGGCGAGTTGTCCTCTACGTATCCGTGGGCCCTTCATATACATCAATAACGAAATATAACATAACCTAACCCAACCTATCATCTCGGAGGTAATATTTGACAAAATTCCTGGCGAGTTGGCTTCTCCGCTTCCGTGGGACCTTTATATACATCAATAACGTAATATAACCTAACCTAACCCAACCTAACATCTCCGCGGTAATATTTGACCACGTTTCTGGCTTGTTGCACTCTACGTCTCCGTGGGACCTTCATATAGATCTATAACGTAATATAACCTAACCTAACCCAACCTAACATCTTGGCGGCAATATTTGACAACATTCCTGGCGAGTTGGCTTCTCCGTCCCCGTGGGACCTTTATATACATCAATAACGTAATATAACCTAACCTGACCCAACCTATCATCTCGGCGGTAATATTTGAAAACATTCCTGGCGAGTTGGCATCTACGTCTCCGTGGGACCTTTATATACATCAATAACGTAATATAACATAACCTAACCCACCCTAGCATCTCGGCGGTAATATTTGACATCATTCCTGGCGAGTTGGCCTCTACGTCTCCGTGTAACCCTCGTATACAACAGTAACGTAATATAACGTAACTTCACCCAACCTATCATCTCGGCGGTAATATTTGACAACATTCCTGGCGAGTTGGCATCTACGTCTCCGTGGGACCTTTATATACATCAATAACGTAATATAACTTAACCTAACCTAACCTAACATCTCCGCGGTAATATTTGACAACATACCTGGCGAGTTGGCCTCTACGTATCCGTGGGCCCTTCATATACATCAATAACGAAATATAACCTAACCTAACCCAACCTAACATCTCCGCGGTAATATTTGACAACATACCTGGCGAGTTGGCCTCTACGTATCCGTGGGCCCTTCATATACATCAATAACGAAATATAACCTAACCTAACCCAACCTAACATCTCCGCGGTAATATTTGACAACATTCCTGGCGAGTTGGCATCTACGTCTCCGTGGGACCTGCATATAGACCAATAACGTAATGTAACCTAACCTAACCCAACATAACATCTCGGTGGTAATATTTGACCACATTCCTGGCTTGTTGGACTCTACGTCTCCGAGGGACCTTTATATACATCACTAACGTAATATAACCTAACCAAACCCAACCTAACATCCCGGCGGTAATATTTGACCACATTCCTGGCTTGTTGGCCTCTACCTCTCCGTTTGACCTTCATATACATCAATATCGTAATGTAACCTAACCTAACGCAACCTGACATCTCGGCGGTAATATTTGACATCATTCCTGGCGAGTTGGAATTTATGTCTCCGTGTAACCCTCGTATACATCACTAACGTAATATAACGTAACTTAATCCAACCTATCATCTCGGCGGTAATATTTGACAACATTCCTGGCGAGTTGGCCTCTAGGTCTTCGTGGGTCCTTTATGTACATCAATAACGTAATATAACTTAGCCTAACCCAACCTAACATCTCCGCGGTAATATTTGACAACATACCTGGCGAGTTGGCCTCTACGTATCCGTGGGCCCTTCATATACATCAATAACGAAATATAACCTAACCTAACCCTATCTAACATCTCGGCGGTAATATTTGACCACATTCCTGGCTTGTTGGACTCTACGTATCCGTGGGCCCTTCATATACATCAATAACGAAATATAACCTAACCTAACCCTATCTAACATCTCGGCGGTAATATTTGACCACATTCCTGGCTTGTTGGACTCTACGTCTCCGTCGGACCTTTATATACATCTATAACGTAATATA
Source organism: Xylocopa violacea (assembly GCA_963969225.1). Taxonomy (NCBI): domain Eukaryota; kingdom Metazoa; phylum Arthropoda; class Insecta; order Hymenoptera; family Apidae; genus Xylocopa; species Xylocopa violacea. The sequence continues at coordinate 2,595,664 of CAXAJV010000078.1, forward strand.
ACCTAACCTAACCCAACCTATCATCTCGGCGGTAATATTTGACAACATTCCTGGCGAGTTGGCCTCTACGTCTCCGTGGGACCTTTATATACATCAATAACATAATATAAGCTAGCCTAACCCAATCTAACATCTCGGCGATAATATTTGACCACATTCCTGGCGAGTTGGCCTCTACGTCTTCGTGGGACCTTTATATACATCAATAACGTAATATAACTTAACCTAACCCAACCTAGCATCTCCGCGGTAATATTTGACAACATACCTGGCGAGTTGGTCTCTACGTCTTCGTGGGACCTTTATATACATCAATAACGTAATATAACTTAACCTAACCCAACCTAGCATCTCCGCGGTAATATTTGACAACATACCTGGCGAGTTGGTCTCTACGTCTCCGTGGGACCTTCATATAGATCTATAACGTAATATAACCTAACCTAACGCAACCCAACATCTCGGCGGTAATATTTGACAACATTCCTGGCTTGTTGGCCTCTATGTCTCCGTGGGACCTTTATATACATCTATAACGTAATATAACCTAACCTAACCCAACCTATCATCTCGGCGGTAATATTTGACAACATTCCTGGCGAGTTGGCCTCTACGTCTTCGTGGGACCTTTATATACATCAATAACGTAATATAACTTAACCTAACCCAACCTAACATCTCCGCGGTAATATTTGACAACATACCTGGCGAGTTGGGCTCTACGTCTCCGTGGGACCTGCATATAGATCAATAACGTAATGTAACCTAACCTAACCCAACATAACATCTCGGTGGTAATATTTGACCACATTCCTGGCTTGTTGGACTCTACGTCTCCGAGGGACCTTTATATACATCACTAACGTAATATAACCAAACCAAAACCAACCTTACATCCTGGCGGTAATATTTGACCACATTTCTGGCTTGTTGGCCTCTACCTCTCCGTTTGACCTTCATATACATCAATATCGTAATATAACCTAACCTAACGCAACCTAACATCTCGGCGGTAATATTTGACATCATTCCTGGCGAGTTGGAATCTATGTCTCCGTGTAACCCTCGTATACATCACTAACGTAATATAACGTAACTTAATCCAACCTATCATCTCGGCGGTAATATTTGACAACATTCCTGGCGAGTTGGCCTCTACGTCTTCGTGGGACCTTTCTGTACATCAATAACGTAATATAACTTTACCTAACCCAACCTAACATCTCCGCGGTAATATTTGACAACATACCTGGCGAGTTGGCCTCTACGTATCCGTGGGCCCTTCATATACATCAATAACGAAATATAACCTAACCTAACACTATCTAACATCTCGGCGGTAATATTTGACCACATTCTTGGCTTGTTGGCCTCTACGTCTCCGTCGGACCTTTATATACATCTATAACGTAATATAACCTAACCTAACCCAACCTATCATCTCGGCGGTAATATTTGACAACATTCCTGGCGAGTTGGCCTCTACGTCTCCGTGGGACCTTTATATACATCAATAACATAATATAAGCTAGCCTAACCCAATCTAACATCTCGGCGATAATATTTGACCACATTCCTGGCGAGTTGGCCTCTACGTCTTCGTGGGACCTTTATATACATCAATAACGTAATATAACTTAACCTAACCCAACCTAACATCTCCGCGGTAATATTTGACAACATACCTGGCGAGTTGGCCTCTACGTCTCCGTGGGACGTTCATATAGATCTATAACGTAATATAACCTAACCTAACGCAACCCAACATCTCGGCGGTAATATTTGACAACATTCCTGGCTTGTTGGCCTCTATGTCTGCGTGGGACATTTATATACATCCATAACGTAATATAACCTAACCTAACCCAACCTATCATCTCGGCGGTAATATTTGACAACATTCCTGGCCAGTTGGCCTCTACGTCTCCGTTTGACCTTCATATACATCAATAACGTAATATAACCTAACCTAACGCAACCTAACATCTCGGCGGTAATATTTGACATCATTCCTGGCGAGTTGGACTCCACGTCTCCGTGGGACCTTTATATACATCAATAACATAATATAAGCTAGCCTAACCTAATCTAACATCTCGGCGGTAATATTTGACCACATTCCTGGCTTGTTGGCCTCTACGCCTCCGTCGGACCTTTATATACATCTATAACGTAATATAACCTAACCTAACCCAATCTAACATCTCGACGGTAATATTTGACGACATTCCTGGCTTGTTGGCCTCTACGTCTCCGTTTGACCTTCATATACATCAATAACGTAATATAACCTAACCTAACGCAACCTAACATCTCGGCGGTAATATTTGACATCATTCCTGGCGAGTTGGCCTCTATGTCTCCGTGTAACCCTCGTATACATCACTAGCGTAATATAACGTAACTTAATCCAACCTATCATCTCGGCGGTAATATTTGACAACATTCCTGTCGAGTTGGCCTCTACGTCTTCGTGGGACCTTTATATACATCAATAACGTAATATAACTTAACCTAACCCAACCTAACATCTCCGCGGTAATATTTGACAACATACCTGGCGAGTTGGCCTCTACGTATCCGTGGGCCCTTCATATACATCAATAACGAAATATAACCTAACCTAACCCTATCTAACATCTCGGCGGTAATATTTGACCACATTCCTGGCTTGTTGGCCTCTACGTCTCCGTCGGACCTTTATATACATCTATAACGTAATATAACGTAACCTAACCCAACCTATCATCTCGGCGGTAATATTTGACAACATTCCTGGCTTGTTGGCCTCTACGTCTCCGTGAGACCTTTATATACATCTATAACGTAATATAACGTAACTTAACCAAACCTATCATCTCGGCGGTAATATTTGACAACATTCCTGGCGAGTTGGACTCTACGTCTTCGTGGTACCTTTATATACATCAATAACGTAATATAACTTAACCTAACCCAACCTGACATATCCGCGGTAAATTTGACAACATACCTGGCGAGTTGGCATCTACGTCTCCGTGGGCCCTTCATATACATCAATAACGAAATATAATCTAACCTAGCCCAACCTATCATCTCGGCGGTAATATTTGACATCATTCCTGGCGAGTTGACCTCTACGTCTCCGTGTAACCGTCGTATACAACAATAACGTAACATAACGTAACTTAACCCAACCTATCATCTCGGCTGTAATATTTGACAACATTCCTGGCGAGTTGGCCTCTACGTCTTCGTGGGACCTTTATATACATCAATAAGGTAATATAACTTATCCTAACCCAACCTAACATCTCCGCTGTAATATTTGACAACATACCTGGCGAGTTGGCCTCTACGTATCCGTGGGCCCTTCATATACATCAATAACGAAATATAACCTAACCTAACCCTATCTAACATCTCGGCGGTAATATTTGACCACATTCCTGGTTTGTTGGCCTCTACGTCTCCGTCGGACCTTTATATACATCTATAACGTAATATAACGTAACCTAACCCAACCTATCATCTCGGCGGTAATATTTGACAACATTCCTGGCGAGTTGGACTCTACGTCTTCGTGGTACCTTTATATACATCAATAACGTAATATAACTTAACCTAACCCAACCTGACATATCCGCGGTAAATTTGACAACATACCTGGCGAGTTGGCATCTACGTCTCCGTGGGCCCTTCATATACATCATTAACGAAATATATTCTAACCTAGCCCAACCTATCATCTCGGCGGTAATATTTGACATCATTCCTGGCGAGTTGACCTCTACGTCTCCGTGTAACCGTCGTATACAACAATAACGTAACATAACGTAACCTAACCCAACCTGACATCTCCGCTGTAATATTTGACAACATACCTGGCGAGTTGGCCTCTACGTATCCGTGGGCCCTTCATATACATCAATAACGAAATATAACCTAACCTAACCCTATCTAACATCTCGGCGGTAATATTTGACAACATTCCTGGCTTGTTGGCCTCTACGTCTCCGTCGGACCTTTATATACATCTATAACGTAATATAACCTAACCTAACCCAACCTATCATCTCGGCGGTAATATTTGACAACATTCCTGGCGAGTTGGCCTCTACGTCTCCGTGGGACCTTTATATACATCAATAACGTAATATAACCTAACCTAACCCAACCTAACATCTCGGCGGTAATATTTGACAACATTCCTGACGAGTTGGCCTCTAGGTCTCAGTTTGACCTTCATATACTTCAATAACGTAACATAATCTAACCTAGCCCAACCTATCATCTCGGCGGTAATATTTGACATCATTCCTGGCGAGTTGACCTCTACGTCTCCGTGTAACCGTCGTATACAACAATAACGTAACATAACGTAACTTAACCCAACCTATCATCTCGGCGGTAATATTTGACAACCTTCCTGGCGAGTTGGCCTCTACGTCTTCGTGGGACCTTTATATACATCAATAAGGTAATATAACTTATCCTAACCCAACCTAACATCTCCGCTGTAATATTTGACAACATTCCTGGCGAGTTGGCCTCTACGTCTTCGTGGGACCTTTATATACATCAATAAGGTAATATAACTTATCCTAACCCAACCTAACATCTCCGCTGTAATATTTGACAACATACCTGGCGAGTTGGCCTCTACGTATCGGTGGGCCCTTCATATACATCAATAACGAAATATAACCTAACCTAACCCTATCTAACATCTCGGCGGTAATATTTGACCACATTCCTGGCTTGTTGGCCTCTACGTCTCCGTCGGACCTTTATATACATCTATAACGTAATATAACCTAACCTAACCCAACCTATCATCTCGGCGGTAATATTTGACAACATTCCTGGCGAGTTGGCCTCTACGTGTCCGTGGGACCTTTATATACATCAATAACGTAATATAACCTAACCTAACCCAACCTAACATCTCGGCGGTAATATTTGACAACATTCCTGACGAGTTGGCCTCTAGGTCTCAGTTTGACCTTCATATACTTCAATAACGTAACATAACCTAACCTAACCCAACCTATCATCTCGGCGGTAATATTTGAAAACATTCCTGGCGAGTTGGCATCTACGTCTCCGTGGGACCTTTATATACATCAATAACGTAATATAACATAACCTAACCCACCCTAGCATATCGGCGGTAATATTTGACATCATTCCTGGCGAGTTGGCCTCTACGTCTCCGTGTAACCCTCGTATACAACAGTAACGTAATATAACGTAACTTAACCCAACCTATCATCTCCGCGGTAATATGTGACAACATACCTGGCGAGTTGGCCTCTACGTCTTCGTGGGACCTTTATATACATCAATAACGTAATATAACTTAACCTAACCCAACCTAACATCTCCGCGGTAATATTTGACAACATTCCTGGCGAGTTGGCCTCTACGCCTCCGTCGGACCTTTATATACATCTATAACGTAATATAACCTAACCTAACCCAATCTAACATCTCGACGGTAATATTTGACCACATTCCTGGCTTGTTGGCCTCTACGTCTCCGTCGGACCGTTATATACATCAATAACGTAATATAACCTAACCTAACGCAACCTAACATCTCGGCGGTAATATTTGACACCATTCCTGGCGAGTTGGCCTCTATGTCTCCGTGTAACCCTCGTATACATCACTAACGTAATATAACGTAACTTAATCCAACCTATCATCTCGGCGGTAATATTTGACAACATTCCTGGCGAGTTGGCCTCTACGTGTTCGTGGGACCTTTATATACATCAATAACGTAACATAACGTAACTTAACCCAACCTATCATCTCGGCGGTAATATTTGACAACATTCCTGGCGAGTTGGCCTCTACGTCTTCGTGGGACCTTTATATACATCAATAAGGTAATATAACTTATCCTAACCCAACCTAACATCTCCGCGGTAATATTTGACAACATTCCTGGCGAGTTGGCCTCTACGCCTCCGTCGGACCTTTATATACATCTATAACGTAATATAACCTAACCTAACCCAATCTAACATCTCGACGGTAATATTTGACCACATTCCTGGCTTGTTGGCCTCTACGTCTCCGTCGGACCGTTATATACATCAATAACGTAATATAACCTAACCTAACGCAACCTAACATCTCGGCGGTAATATTTGACATCATTCCTGGCGAGTTGGCCTCTATGTCTCCGTGTAACCCTCGTATACATCACTAACGTAATATAACGTAACTTAATCCAACCTATCATCTCGGCGGTAATATTTGACAACATTCCTGGCGAGTTGGCCTCTACGTGTTCGTGGGACCTTTATATACATCAATAACGTAACATAACTTAACCTAACCCAACCTAACATCTCCGCGGTAATATTTGACAACATACCTGGCGAGTTGGCCTCTACGTATCCGTGGGCCCTTCATATACATCAATAACGAAATATAACCTAACCTAACCCTATCTAACATCTCGGCGGTAATATTTGACCACATTCCTGGCTTGTTGGCCTCTACGTCTCCGTCGGACCTTTATATACATCTATAACGTAATATAACGTAACCTAACCCAACCTATCATCTCGGCGGTAATATTTGACAACATTCCTGGCTTGTTGGCCTCTACGTCTCCGTGAGACCTTTATATACATCTATAACGTAATATAACGTAACTTAACCAAACCTATCATCTCGGCGGTAATATTTGACAACATTCCTGGCGAGTTGGACTCTACGTCTTCGTGGTACCTTTATATACATCAATAACGTAATATAACTTAACCTAACCCAACCTGACATATCCGCGGTAAATTTGACAACATACCTGGCGAGTTGGCATCTACGTCTCCGTGGGCCCTTCATATACATCAATAACGAAATATAATCTAACCTAGCCCAACCTATCATCTCGGCGGTAATATTTGACATCATTCCTGGCGAGTTGACCTCTACGTCTCCGTGTAACCGTCGTATACAACAATAACGTAACATAACGTAACTTAACCCAACCTATCATCTCGGCTGTAATATTTGACAACATTCCTGGCGAGTTGGCCTCTACGTCTTCGTGGGACCTTTATATACATCAATAAGGTAATATAACTTATCCTAACCCAACCTAACATCTCCGCTGTAATATTTGACAACATACCTGGCGAGTTGGCCTCTACGTATCCGTGGGCCCTTCATATACATCAATAACGAAATATAACCTAACCTAACCCTATCTAACATCTCGGCGGTAATATTTGACCACATTCCTGGCTTGTTGGCCTCTACGTCTCCGTCGGACCTTTATATACATCTATAACGTAATATAACGTAACCTAACCCAACCTATCATCTCGGCGGTAATATTTGACAACATTCCTGGCGAGTTGGACTCTACGTCTTCGTGGTACCTTTATATACATCAATAACGTAATATAACTTAACCTAACCCAACCTGACATATCCGCGGTAAATTTGACAACATACCTGGCGAGTTGGCATCTACGTCTCCGTGGGCCCTTCATATACATCATTAACGAAATATATTCTAACCTAGCCCAACCTATCATCTCGGCGGTAATATTTGACATCATTCCTGGCGAGTTGACCTCTACGTCTCCGTGTAACCGTCGTATACAACAATAACGTAACATAACGTAACCTAACCCAACCTGACATCTCCGCTGTAATATTTGACAACATACCTGGCGAGTTGGCCTCTACGTATCGGTGGGCCCTTCATATACATCAATAACGAAATATAACCTAACCTAACCCTATCTAACATCTCGGCGGTAATATTTGACAACATTCCTGGCTTGTTGGCCTCTACGTCTCCGTCGGACCTTTATATACATCTATAACGTAATATAACCTAACCTAACCCAACCTATCATCTCGGCGGTAATATTTGACAACATTCCTGGCGAGTTGGCCTCTACGTCTCCGTGGGACCTTTATATACATCAATAACGTAATATAACCTAACCTAACCCAACCTAACATCTCGGCGGTAATATTTGACAACATTCCTGACGAGTTGGCCTCTAGGTCTCAGTTTGACCTTCATATACTTCAATAACGTAACATAATCTAACCTAGCCCAACCTATCATCTCGGCGGTAATATTTGACATCATTCCTGGCGAGTTGACCTCTACGTCTCCGTGTAACCGTCGTATACAACAATAACGTAACATAACGTAACTTAACCCAACCTATCATCTCGGCGGTAATATTTGACAACCTTCCTGGCGAGTTGGCCTCTACGTCTTCGTGGGACCTTTATATACATCAATAAGGTAATATAACTTATCCTAACCCAACCTAACATCTCCGCTGTAATATTTGACAACATTCCTGGCGAGTTGGCCTCTACGTCTTCGTGGGACCTTTATATACATCAATAAGGTAATATAACTTATCCTAACCCAACCTAACATCTCCGCTGTAATATTTGACAACATACCTGGCGAGTTGGCCTCTACGTATCGGTGGGCCCTTCATATACATCAATAACGAAATATAACCTAACCTAACCCTATCTAACATCTCGGCGGTAATATTTGACCACATTCCTGGCTTGTTGGCCTCTACGTCTCCGTCGGACCTTTATATACATCTATAACGTAATATAACCTAACCTAACCCAACCTATCATCTCGGCGGTAATATTTGACAACATTCCTGGCGAGTTGGCCTCTACGTGTCCGTGGGACCTTTATATACATCAATAACGTAATATAACCTAACCTAACCCAACCTAACATCTCGGCGGTAATATTTGACAACATTCCTGACGAGTTGGCCTCTAGGTCTCAGTTTGACCTTCATATACTTCAATAACGTAACATAACCTAACCTAACCCAACCTATCATCTCGGCGGTAATATTTGAAAACATTCCTGGCGAGTTGGCATCTACGTCTCCGTGGGACCTTTATATACATCAATAACGTAATATAACATAACCTAACCCACCCTAGCATATCGGCGGTAATATTTGACATCATTCCTGGCGAGTTGGCCTCTACGTCTCCGTGTAACCCTCGTATACAACAGTAACGTAATATAACGTAACTTAACCCAACCTATCATCTCCGCGGTAATATGTGACAACATACCTGGCGAGTTGGCCTCTACGTCTTCGTGGGACCTTTATATACATCAATAACGTAATATAACTTAACCTAACCCAACCTAACATCTCCGCGGTAATATTTGACAACATTCCTGGCGAGTTGGCCTCTACGCCTCCGTCGGACCTTTATATACATCTATAACGTAATATAACCTAACCTAACCCAATCTAACATCTCGACGGTAATATTTGACCACATTCCTGGCTTGTTGGCCTCTACGTCTCCGTCGGACCGTTATATACATCAATAACGTAATATAACCTAACCTAACGCAACCTAACATCTCGGCGGTAATATTTGACACCATTCCTGGCGAGTTGGCCTCTATGTCTCCGTGTAACCCTCGTATACATCACTAACGTAATATAACGTAACTTAATCCAACCTATCATCTCGGCGGTAATATTTGACAACATTCCTGGCGAGTTGGCCTCTACGTGTTCGTGGGACCTTTATATACATCAATAACGTAACATAACGTAACTTAACCCAACCTATCATCTCGGCGGAAATATTTGACAACATTCCTGGCGAGTTGGCCTCTACGTCTTCGTGGGACCTTTATATACATCAATAAGGTAATATAACTTATCCTAACCCAACCTAACATCTCCGCGGTAATATTTGACAACATTCCTGGCGAGTTGGCCTCTACGCCTCCGTCGGACCTTTATATACATCTATAACGTAATATAACCTAACCTAACCCAATCTAACATCTCGACGGTAATATTTGACCACATTCCTGGCTTGTTGGCCTCTACGTCTCCGTCGGACCGTTATATACATCAATAACGTAATATAACCTAACCTAACGCAACCTAACATCTCGGCGGTAATATTTGACATCATTCCTGGCGAGTTGGCCTCTATGTCTCCGTGTAACCCTCGTATACATCACTAACGTAATATAACGTAACTTAATCCAACCTATCATCTCGGCGGTAATATTTGACAACATTCCTGGCGAGTTGGCCTCTACGTGTTCGTGGGACCTTTATATACATCAATAACGTAACATAACGTAACTTAACCCAACCTATCATCTCGGCGGTAATATTTGACAACATTCCTGGCGAGTTGGCCTCTACGTCTTCGTGGGACCTTTATATACATCAATAAGGTAATATAACTTATTCTAACCCAACCTAACATCTCCGCTGTAATATTTGACAACATACCTGGCGAGTTGGCCTCTACGTATCCGTGGGCCCTTCATATACATCAATAACGAAATATAACCTAACCTAACCCTATCTAACATCTCGGCGGTAATATTTGACCACATTCCTGGCTTGTTGGCCTCTACGTCTCCGTCGGACCTTTATATACATCTATAACGTAATATAACCTAACCTAACCCAACCTATCATCTCGGCGGTAATATTTGACAACATTCCTGGCGAGTTGGCCTCTACGTCTCCGTGGGACCTTTATATACATCAATAACGTAATATAACCTAACCTAACCCACCCTAACATCTCGGCGGTAATATTTGACAACATTCCTGACGAGTTGGCCTCTAGGTCTCAGTTTGACCTTCATATACTTCAATAACGTAACATAACCTAACCTAACGCAACCTAACATCTCGGCCGTCATATTTGACCACATTCCTGGCTTGTTGGACTCTACGTCTCCGTGGAATATTTATATACATCAATAACATAATATAACATAAGCAAACCCAATATAACATCTCGGCGGTAATATTTGACCATATTCCTGTCTTGTTGGACTCTACGTCTCCGTGGGACCTTTATATACATCAATAACATCATATAAGCTAGCCTAACCCAATCTAACATCTCGGCGGTAATATTTGACCACATTCCTGGCTTGTTGGCCTCTATGTCTCCGTGTAACCCTCGTATACATCAATAACGTAATATAACGTAACTTAACCCAACCTAACGTCTCCGCGGTAATATTTGACAACATTCCTGGCGAGTTGGCCTCTACGTGTTCGTGGGACCTTTATATACATCAATAACGTAATATAACTTAACCTAACCCAACCTAACATCTCCGCGGCAATATTTGAGAACATTCCTGGCGAGTTGGCCTCTACGTCTCCCTGGGACCTTCATATAGATCTATAACGTAATATAACCTAACCTAACGCAACCCAACATCTCGGCGGTAATATTTGACCACATTCCTGGCTTGTTGGCCTCTATGTCTCCGTGTAACCCTCGTATACATCAATAACATAATATAACCTAACCTAACCCAACCTATCATCTCGGAGGTAATATTTGGCAACATTCCTGGCGAGTTGGCCTCTACGTCTCCGTGGGACCTTTATATACATCAATAACGTAATATAACCTAACCTAACCCAACCTAACATCTCGGCGGTAATATTTGACAACATTCCTGACGAGTTGGCCTCTAGGTCTCAGTTTGACCTTCATATACTTCAATAACGTAACATAACCTAACCTAACGCAACCTAACAGCTCGGTCGTCATATTTGACCACATTCCTGGCTTGTTGGACTCTACGTCTCCGTGGAATATTTATATACATCAATAACATAATATAACATAAGCAAACCCAATATAACGTCTCGGCGGTAATATTTGACCATATTCCTGTCTTGTTGGACTCTACGTCTCCGTGGGACCTTTATATACATCAATAACATCATATAAGCTAGCCTAACCCAATATAACATCTCGGCGGTAATATTTGACCACATTCCGGGCTTGTTGGCCTCTATGTCTCCGTGTAACCCTCGTATACATCAATAACGTAATATAACGTAACTTAACCCAACCTAACATCTCCGCGGTAATATTTGACAACATATCTGGCGAGTTAGCCTCTACGTCTCCGTGGGACCTTCATATACATGAATAACGAAATATAACCTAACCTAACCCAACCTATCATCTCGCCGGTAATATATGACAAAATTCCTGGCGAGTTGGCTTCTCCGTTTCCGTGGGACCTTTATATACATCTATAACGTAATATAACCTAACCTAAACCACCCTAGCATCTCGGCGGTAATATTTGACATCATTCCTGGCGAGTTGGCCTCTACGTCTCCGTGTAAACCTCGTATACAACAATAAGGTAATTTAACCTAACCTAACCCAACCTAACTTCTCGGCGGTAATATTTGAAAACATACCTGGCGAGGTGGACTCTATGTCTCCGTGGAATATTTATATACATCAATAACATAATATCACATAAGCTAACCCAATATAACATCTCGGCGGTAATATTTGACCATATTCCTGGCTTGTTGGACTCTACGTCTCCGTGGGACCTTTATATACATCAATAACGTCATATAAGCTAGCCTAACCCAATCTAACATCTCGGCGGTAATATTTGACCACATTCCTGGCTTGTTGGCGTCTACGTCTCCGTGGGACCTTTATGTACCTCAATAACGTAATATAACCTAACCTAACCCAATCTAACATCTCGGCGATAATATTTGACCACATTCCTGGCTTGTTGGCCACTACGTCCCCGTGGGACCATTATATACATCAATAACGTAATATAACCTAACCTAACACAACCTAACATCTCGTCGGTAATATTTGACATCATTCCTGGCGAGTTGGCCTCTACGTCTCCGTGGAACCTTTATATACATCAATAACGTAATATAACTTAACCTAACCCAACGTAACATCTCCCCGGTAATATTTGAGAACATTCCTGGCGAGTTGGCCTCTACGTCTCCGTGGGACCTTCATATAGATCTATAACGTAATATAACCTAACCTAACGCAACCCAACATCTCGGCGGTAATATTTGACCACATTCCTGGCTTGTTGGCCTCTATGTCTCCGTGTAACCCTCGTATACATCAATAACATAATATAACGTAACTTAACCCAACCTAACATCTCCGCGGTAATATTTGACAACATATCTGGCGAGTTAGCCTCTACGTCTCCGTGGGACCTTCATATACATCAATAACGAAATATAACCTAACCGAAGCCAACCTATCATCTCGCCGGTAATATATGACAAAATTCCTGGCGAGTTGGCTTCTCCGTTTCCGTGGGACCTTTATATACATCTATAACGTAATATAACCTAACCTAAACCACCCTAGCATCTCGGCGGTAATATTTGACATCATTCCTGGCGAGTTGGCCTCTACGTCTCCGTGTAACCCTCGTATACAACAATAACGTAATTTAACCTAACCTAACCCAACCTAACTTCTCGGCGGTAATATTTGAAAACATACCTGGCGAGGTGGACTCTATGTCTCCGTGGAATATTTATATACATCAATAACATAATATCACATAAGCTAACCCAATATAACATCTCGGCGGTAATATTTGACCATATTCCTGGCTTGTTGGACTCTACGTCTCCGTGGGACCTTTATATACATCAATAACGTCATATAAGCTAGCCTAACCCAATCTAACATCTCGGCGGTAATATTTGACCACATTCCTGGCTTGTTGGCGTCTACGTCTCCGTGGGACCTTTATGTACCTCAATAACGTAATATAACCTAACCTAACCCAATCTAACATCTCGGCGATAATATTTGACCACATTCCTGGCTTGTTGGCCACTACGTCCCCGTGGGACCATTATATACATCAATAACGTAATATAACCTAACCTAACACAACCTAACATCTCGTCGGTAATATTTGACATCATTCCTGGCGAGTTGGCCTCTACGTCTCCGTGGAACCTTTATATACATCAATAACGTAATATAACTTAACCTAACCCAACGTAACATCTCCCCGGTAATATTTGAGAACATTCCTGGCGAGTTGGCCTCTACGTCTCCGTGGGACCTTCATATAGATCTATAACGTAATATAACCTAACCTAACGCAACCCAACATCTCGGCGGTAATATTTGACCACATTCCTGGCTTGTTGGCCTCTATGTCTCCGTGTAACCCTCGTATACATCAATAACATAATATAACGTAACTTAACCCAACCTAACATCTCCGCGGTAATATTTGACCACATTCCTGGCTTGTTGGCCTCTACGTCTCCGTGGGACCTTCATATACATCAATAACGAAATATAACCTAACCTAACCCAACCTATCATCTCGCCGGTAATATATGACAAAATTCCTGGCGAGTTGGCTTCTCCGTTTCCGTGGGACCTTTATATACATCTATAACGTAATATAACCTAACCTAAACCACCCTAGCATCTCGGCGGTAATATTTGACATCATTCCTGGCGAGTTGGCCTCTACGTCTCCGTGTAACCCTCGTATACAACAATAACGTAATTTAACCTAACCTAACCCAACCTAACTTCTCGGCGGTAATATTTGAAAACATACCTGGCGAGGTGGACTCTATGTCTCCGTGGAATATTTATATACATCAATAACATAATATCACATAAGCTAACCCAATATAACATCTCGGCGGTAATATTTGACCATATTCCTGGCTTGTTGGACTCTACGTCTCCGTGGGACCTTTATATACATCAATAACGTCATATAAGCTAGCCTAACCCAATCTAACATCTCGGCGGTAATATTTGACCACATTCCTGGCTTGTTGGCGTCTACGTCTCCGTGGGACCTTTATGTACCTCAATAACGTAATATAACCTAACCTAACCCAATCTAACATCTCGGCGATAATATTTGACCACATTCCTGGCTTGTTGGCCACTACGTCCCCGTGGGACCATTATATACATCAATAACGTAATATAACCTAACCTAACACAACCTAACATCTCGTCGGTAATATTTGACATCATTCCTGGCGAGTTGGCCTCTACGTCTCCGTGGAACCTTTATATACATCAATAACGTAATATAACTTAACCTAACCCAACCTAACATCTCCGCGGTAATATTTGAGAACATTCCTGGCGAGTTGGCCTCTACGTCTTCGTGGGACCTTTATATACATCAATAAGGTAATATAACTTATCCTAACCCAACCTAACATCTCCGCTGTAATATTTGACAACATACCTGGCGAGTTGGCCTCTACGTATCGGTGGGCCCTTCATATACATCAATAACGAAATATAACCTAACCTAACCCTATCTAACATCTCGGCGGTAATATTTGACCACATTCCTGGCTTGTTGGCCTCTACGTCTCCGTCGGACCTTTATATACATCTATAACGTAATATAACCTAACCTAACCCAACCTATCATCTCGGCGGTAATATTTGACAACATTCCTGGCGAGTTGGCCTCTACGTCTCCGTGGGACCTTTATATACATCAATAACGTAATATAACCTAACCTAACCCAACCTAACATCTCGGCGGTAATATTTGACAACATTCCTGACGAGTTGGCCTCTAGGTCTCAGTTTGACCTTCATATACTTCAATAACGTAACATAACCTAACCTAACCCAACCTATCATCTCGGCGGTAATATTTGAAAACATTCCTGGCGAGTTGGCATCTACGTCTCCGTGGGACCTTTATATACATCAATAACGTAATATAACATAACCTAACCCACCCTAGCATCTCGGCGGTAATATTTGACATCATTCCTGGCGAGTTGGCCTCTACGTCTCCGTGTAACCCTCGTATACAACAGTAACGTAATATAACGTAACTTAACCCAACCTATCATCTCCGCGGTAATATGTGACAACATACCTGGCGAGTTGGCCTCTACGTCTTCGTGGGACCTTTATATACATCAATAACGTAATATAACTTAACCTAACCCAACCTAACATCTCCGCGGTAATATTTGACAACATTCCTGGCGAGTTGGCCTCTACGCCTCCGTCGGACCTTTATATACATCTATAACGTAATATAACCTAACCTAACCCAATCTAACATCTCGACGGTAATATTTGACCACATTCCTGGCTTGTTGGCCTCTACGTCTCCGTCGGACCGTTATATACATCAATAACGTAATATAACCTAACCTAACGCAACCTAACATCTCGGCGGTAATATTTGACATCATTCCTGGCGAGTTGGCCTCTATGTCTCCGTGTAACCCTCGTATACATCACTAACGTAATATAACGTAACTTAATCCAACCTATCATCTCGGCGGTAATATTTGACAACATTCCTGGCGAGTTGGCCTCTACGTGTTCGTGGGACCTTTATATACATCAATAACGTAACATAACGTAACTTAACCCAACCTATCATCTCGGCGGTAATATTTGACAACATTCCTGGCGAGTTGGCCTCTACGTCTTCGTGGGACCTTTATATACATCAATAAGGTAATATAACTTATCCTAACCCAACCTAACATCTCCGCGGTAATATTTGACAACATTCCTGGCGAGTTGGACTCTACGTCTTCGTGGTACCTTTATATACATCAATAACGTAATATAACTTAACCTAACCCAACCTGACATATCCGCGGTAAATTTGACAACATACCTGGCGAGTTGGCATCTACGTCTCCGTGGGCCCTTCATATACATCAATAACGAAATATAATCTAACCTAGCCCAACCTATCATCTCGGCGGTAATATTTGACATCATTCCTGGCGAGTTGACCTCTACGTCTCCGTGTAACCGTCGTATACAACAATAACGTAACATAACGTAACTTAACCCAACCTATCATCTCGGCTGTAATATTTGACAACATTCCTGGCGAGTTGGCCTCTACGTCTTCGTGGGACCTTTATATACATCAATAAGGTAATATAACTTATCCTAACCCAACCTAACATCTCCGCTGTAATATTTGACAACATACCTGGCGAGTAGGCCTCTACGTATCCGTGGGCCCTTCATATACATCAATAACGAAATATAACCTAACCTAACCCTATCTAACATCTCGGCGGTAATATTTGACCACATTCCTGGCTTGTTGGCCTCTACGTCTCCGTCGGACCTTTATATACATCTATAACGTAATATAACGTAACCTAACCCAACCTATCATCTCGGCGGTAATATTTGACAACATTCCTGGCGAGTTGGACTCTACGTCTTCGTGGTACCTTTATATACATCAATAACGTAATATAACTTAACCTAACCCAACCTGACATATCCGCGGTAAATTTGACAACATACCTGGCGAGTTGGCATCTACGTCTCCGTGGGCCCTTCATATACATCATTAACGAAATATAATCTAACCTAGCCCAACCTATCATCTCGGCGGTAATATTTGACATCATTCCTGGCGAGTTGACCTCTACGTCTCCGTGTAACCGTCGTATACAACAATAACGTAACATAACGTAACTTAACCCAACCTATCATCTCGGTGGTAATATTTGACAACATTCCTGGCGAGTTGGCCTCTACGTCTTCGTGGGACCTTTATATACATCAATAAGGTAATATAACTTATCCTAACCCAACCTAACATCTCCGCTGTAATATTTGACAACATACCTGGCGAGTTGGCCTCTACGTATCCGTGGGCCCTTCATATACATCAATAACGAAATATAACCTAACCTAACCCTATCTAACATCTCGGCGGTAATATTTGACCACATTCCTGGCTTGTTGGCCTCTACGTCTCCGTCGGACCTTTATATACATCTATAACGTAATATAACCTAACCTAACCCAACCTATCATCTCGGCGGTAATATTTGACAACATTCCTGGCGAGTTGGCCTCTACGTCTCCGTGGGACCTTTATATACATCAATAACGTAATATAACCTAACCTAACCCAATCTAACATCTCGACGGTAATATTTGACCACATTCCTGGCTTGTTGGCCTCTACGTCTCCGTCGGACCGTTATATACATCAATAACGTAATATAACCTAACATAACGCAACCTAACATCTCGGCGGTAATATTTGACATCATTCCTGGCGAGTTGGCCTCTATGTCTCCGTGTAACCCTCGTATACATCACTAACGTAATATAACGTAACTTAATCCAACCTATCATCTCGGCGGTAATATTTGACAACATTCCTGGCGAGTTGGCCTCTACGTGTTCGTGGGACCTTTATATACATCAATAACGTAATATAACTTAACCTAACCCAACCTAACATCTCCGCGGCAATATTTGAGAACATTCCTGGCGAGTTGGCCTCTACGTCTCCGTGGGACCTTCATATAGATCTATAACGTAATATAACCTAACCTAACGCAACCCAACATCTCGGCGGTAATATTTGACCACATTCCTGGCTTGTTGGCCTCTATGTCTCCGTGTAACCCTCGTATACATCAATAACATAATATAACGTAACTTAACCCAACCTAACATCTCCGCGGTAATATTTGACCACATTCCTGGCTTGTTGGCCTCTACGTCTCCGTGGGACCTTCATATACATCAATAACGAAATATAACCTAACCTAACCCAACCTATCATCTCGCCGGTAATATATGACAAAATTCCTGGCGAGTTGGCTTCTCCGTTTCCGTGGGACCTTTATATACATCTATAACGTAATATAACCTAACCTAAACCACCCTAGAATCTCGGCGGTAATATTTGACATCATTCCTGGCGAGTTGGCCTCTACGTCTCCGTGTAACCCTCGTATACAACAATAACGTAATTTAACCTAACCTAACCCAACCTAACTTCTCGGCGGTAATATTTGAAAACATACCTGGCGAGGTGGACTCTATGTCTCCGTGGAATATTTATATACATCAATAACATAATATCACATAAGCTAACCCAATATAACATCTCGGCGGTAATATTTGACCATATTCCTGGCTTGTTGGACTCTACGTCTCCGTGGGACCTTTATATACATCAATAACGTCATATAAGCTAGCCTAACCCAATCTAACATCTCGGCGGTAATATTTGACCACATTCCTGGCTTGTTGGCGTCTACGTCTCCGTGGGACCTTTATGTACCTCAATAACGTAATATAACCTAACCTAACCCAATCTAACATCTCGGCGATAATATTTGACCACATTCCTGGCTTGTTGGCCACTACGTCCCCGTGGGACCATTATATACATCAATAACGTAATATAACCTAACCTAACACAACCTAACATCTCGTCGGTAATATTTGACATCATTCCTGGCGAGTTGGCCTCTACGTCTCCGTGGAACCTTTATATACATCAATAACGTAATATAACTTAACCTAACCCAACCTAACATCTCCGCGGTAATATTTGAGAACATTCCTGGCGAGTTGGCCTCTACGTCTTCGTGGGACCTTTATATACATCAATAAGGTAATATAACTTATCCTAACCCAACCTAACATCTCCGCTGTAATATTTGACAACATACCTGGCGAGTTGGCCTCTACGTATCGGTGGGCCCTTCATATACATCAATAACGAAATATAACCTAACCTAACCCTATCTAACATCTCGGCGGTAATATTTGACCACATTCCTGGCTTGTTGGCCTCTACGTCTCCGTCGGACCTTTATATACATCTATAACGTAATATAACCTAACCTAACCCAACCTATCATCTCGGCGGTAATATTTGACAACATTCCTGGCGAGTTGGCCTCTACGTCTCCGTGGGACCTTTATATACATCAATAACGTAATATAACCTAACCTAACCCAACCTAACATCTCGGCGGTAATATTTGACAACATTCCTGACGAGTTGGCCTCTAGGTCTCAGTTTGACCTTCATATACTTCAATAACGTAACATAACCTAACCTAACCCAACCTATCATCTCGGCGGTAATATTTGAAAACATTCCTGGCGAGTTGGCATCTACGTCTCCGTGGGACCTTTATATACATCAATAACGTAATATAACATAACCTAACCCACCCTAGCATCTCGGCGGTAATATTTGACATCATTCCTGGCGAGTTGGCCTCTACGTCTCCGTGTAACCCTCGTATACAACAGTAACGTAATATAACGTAACTTAACCCAACCTATCATCTCCGCGGTAATATGTGACAACATACCTGGCGAGTTGGCCTCTACGTCTTCGTGGGACCTTTATATACATCAATAACGTAATATAACTTAACCTAACCCAACCTAACATCTCCGCGGTAATATTTGACAACATTCCTGGCGAGTTGGCCTCTACGCCTCCGTCGGACCTTTATATACATCTATAACGTAATATAACCTAACCTAACCCAATCTAACATCTCGACGGTAATATTTGACCACATTCCTGGCTTGTTGGCCTCTACGTCTCCGTCGGACCGTTATATACATCAATAACGTAATATAACCTAACCTAACGCAACCTAACATCTCGGCGGTAATATTTGACATCATTCCTGGCGAGTTGGCCTCTATGTCTCCGTGTAACCCTCGTATACATCACTAACGTAATATAACGTAACTTAATCCAACCTATCATCTCGGCGGTAATATTTGACAACATTCCTGGCGAGTTGGCCTCTACGTGTTCGTGGGACCTTTATATACATCAATAACGTAACATAACGTAACTTAACCCAACCTATCATCTCGGCGGTAATATTTGACAACATTCCTGGCGAGTTGGCCTCTACGTCTTCGTGGGACCTTTATATACATCAATAAGGTAATATAACTTATCCTAACCCAACCTAACATCTCCGCGGTAATATTTGACAACATTCCTGGCGAGTTGGACTCTACGTCTTCGTGGTACCTTTATATACATCAATAACGTAATATAACTTAACCTAACCCAACCTGACATATCCGCGGTAAATTTGACAACATACCTGGCGAGTTGGCATCTACGTCTCCGTGGGCCCTTCATATACATCAATAACGAAATATAATCTAACCTAGCCCAACCTATCATCTCGGCGGTAATATTTGACATCATTCCTGGCGAGTTGACCTCTACGTCTCCGTGTAACCGTCGTATACAACAATAACGTAACATAACGTAACTTAACCCAACCTATCATCTCGGCTGTAATATTTGACAACATTCCTGGCGAGTTGGCCTCTACGTCTTCGTGGGACCTTTATATACATCAATAAGGTAATATAACTTATCCTAACCCAACCTAACATCTCCGCTGTAATATTTGACAACATACCTGGCGAGTAGGCCTCTACGTATCCGTGGGCCCTTCATATACATCAATAACGAAATATAACCTAACCTAACCCTATCTAACATCTCGGCGGTAATATTTGACCACATTCCTGGCTTGTTGGCCTCTACGTCTCCGTCGGACCTTTATATACATCTATAACGTAATATAACGTAACCTAACCCAACCTATCATCTCGGCGGTAATATTTGACAACATTCCTGGCGAGTTGGACTCTACGTCTTCGTGGTACCTTTATATACATCAATAACGTAATATAACTTAACCTAACCCAACCTGACATATCCGCGGTAAATTTGACAACATACCTGGCGAGTTGGCATCTACGTCTCCGTGGGCCCTTCATATACATCATTAACGAAATATAATCTAACCTAGCCCAACCTATCATCTCGGCGGTAATATTTGACATCATTCCTGGCGAGTTGACCTCTACGTCTCCGTGTAACCGTCGTATACAACAATAACGTAACATAACGTAACTTAACCCAACCTATCATCTCGGTGGTAATATTTGACAACATTCCTGGCGAGTTGGCCTCTACGTCTTCGTGGGACCTTTATATACATCAATAAGGTAATATAACTTATCCTAACCCAACCTAACATCTCCGCTGTAATATTTGACAACATACCTGGCGAGTTGGCCTCTACGTATCCGTGGGCCCTTCATATACATCAATAACGAAATATAACCTAACCTAACCCTATCTAACATCTCGGCGGTAATATTTGACCACATTCCTGGCTTGTTGGCCTCTACGTCTCCGTCGGACCTTTATATACATCTATAACGTAATATAACCTAACCTAACCCAACCTATCATCTCGGCGGTAATATTTGACAACATTCCTGGCGAGTTGGCCTCTACGTCTCCGTGGGACCTTTATATACATCA
The DNA here is from genome assembly GCA_963969225.1 of Xylocopa violacea. Classification (NCBI taxonomy): domain Eukaryota; kingdom Metazoa; phylum Arthropoda; class Insecta; order Hymenoptera; family Apidae; genus Xylocopa; species Xylocopa violacea. Next base: position 2,617,661 of record CAXAJV010000078.1, read on the forward strand.
ATAACGTAATATAACCTAACCTAACCCAATCTAACATCTCGACGGTAATATTTGACCACATTCCTGGCTTGTTGGCCTCTACGTCTCCGTCGGACCGTTATATACATCAATAACGTAATATAACCTAACATAACGCAACCTAACATCTCGGCGGTAATATTTGACATCATTCCTGGCGAGTTGGCCTCTATGTCTCCGTGTAACCCTCGTATACATCACTAACGTAATATAACGTAACTTAATCCAACCTATCATCTCGGCGGTAATATTTGACAACATTCCTGGCGAGTTGGCCTCTACGTGTTCGTGGGACCTTTATATACATCAATAACGTAATATAACTTAACCTAACCCAACCTAACATCTCCGCGGCAATATTTGAGAACATTCCTGGCGAGTTGGCCTCTACGTCTCCGTGGGACCTTCATATAGATCTATAACGTAATATAACCTAACCTAACGCAACCCAACATCTCGGCGGTAATATTTGACCACATTCCTGGCTTGTTGGCCTCTATGTCTCCGTGTAACCCTCGTATACATCAATAACATAATATAACGTAACTTAACCCAACCTAACATCTCCGCGGTAATATTTGACCACATTCCTGGCTTGTTGGCCTCTACGTCTCCGTGGGACCTTCATATACATCAATAACGAAATATAACCTAACCTAACCCAACCTATCATCTCGCCGGTAATATATGACAAAATTCCTGGCGAGTTGGCTTCTCCGTTTCCGTGGGACCTTTATATACATCTATAACGTAATATAACCTAACCTAAACCACCCTAGAATCTCGGCGGTAATATTTGACATCATTCCTGGCGAGTTGGCCTCTACGTCTCCGTGTAACCCTCGTATACAACAATAACGTAATTTAACCTAACCTAACCCAACCTAACTTCTCGGCGGTAATATTTGAAAACATACCTGGCGAGGTGGACTCTATGTCTCCGTGGAATATTTATATACATCAATAACATAATATCACATAAGCTAACCCAATATAACATCTCGGCGGTAATATTTGACCATATTCCTGGCTTGTTGGACTCTACGTCTCCGTGGGACCTTTATATACATCAATAACGTCATATAAGCTAGCCTAACCCAATCTAACATCTCGGCGGTAATATTTGACCACATTCCTGGCTTGTTGGCGTCTACGTCTCCGTGGGACCTTTATGTACCTCAATAACGTAATATAACCTAACCTAACCCAATCTAACATCTCGGCGATAATATTTGACCACATTCCTGGCTTGTTGGCCACTACGTCCCCGTGGGACCATTATATACATCAATAACGTAATATAACCTAACCTAACACAACCTAACATCTCGTCGGTAATATTTGACATCATTCCTGGCGAGTTGGCCTCTACGTCTCCGTGGAACCTTTATATACATCAATAACGTAATATAACTTAACCTAACCCAACCTAACATCTCCGCGGTAATATTTGAGAACATTCCTGGCGAGTTGGCCTCTACGTCTTCGTGGGACCTTTATATACATCAATAAGGTAATATAACTTATCCTAACCCAACCTAACATCTCCGCTGTAATATTTGACAACATACCTGGCGAGTTGGCCTCTACGTATCGGTGGGCCCTTCATATACATCAATAACGAAATATAACCTAACCTAACCCTATCTAACATCTCGGCGGTAATATTTGACCACATTCCTGGCTTGTTGGCCTCTACGTCTCCGTCGGACCTTTATATACATCTATAACGTAATATAACCTAACCTAACCCAACCTATCATCTCGGCGGTAATATTTGACAACATTCCTGGCGAGTTGGCCTCTACGTCTCCGTGGGACCTTTATATACATCAATAACGTAATATAACCTAACCTAACCCAACCTAACATCTCGGCGGTAATATTTGACAACATTCCTGACGAGTTGGCCTCTAGGTCTCAGTTTGACCTTCATATACTTCAATAACGTAACATAACCTAACCTAACCCAACCTATCATCTCGGCGGTAATATTTGAAAACATTCCTGGCGAGTTGGCATCTACGTCTCCGTGGGACCTTTATATACATCAATAACGTAATATAACATAACCTAACCCACCCTAGCATCTCGGCGGTAATATTTGACATCATTCCTGGCGAGTTGGCCTCTACGTCTCCGTGTAACCCTCGTATACAACAGTAACGTAATATAACGTAACTTAACCCAACCTATCATCTCCGCGGTAATATGTGACAACATACCTGGCGAGTTGGCCTCTACGTCTTCGTGGGACCTTTATATACATCAATAACGTAATATAACTTAACCTAACCCAACCTAACATCTCCGCGGTAATATTTGACAACATTCCTGGCGAGTTGGCCTCTACGCCTCCGTCGGACCTTTATATACATCTATAACGTAATATAACCTAACCTAACCCAATCTAACATCTCGACGGTAATATTTGACCACATTCCTGGCTTGTTGGCCTCTACGTCTCCGTCGGACCGTTATATACATCAATAACGTAATATAACCTAACCTAACGCAACCTAACATCTCGGCGGTAATATTTGACATCATTCCTGGCGAGTTGGCCTCTATGTCTCCGTGTAACCCTCGTATACATCACTAACGTAATATAACGTAACTTAATCCAACCTATCATCTCGGCGGTAATATTTGACAACATTCCTGGCGAGTTGGCCTCTACGTGTTCGTGGGACCTTTATATACATCAATAACGTAACATAACGTAACTTAACCCAACCTATCATCTCGGCGGTAATATTTGACAACATTCCTGGCGAGTTGGCCTCTACGTCTTCGTGGGACCTTTATATACATCAATAAGGTAATATAACTTATCCTAACCCAACCTAACATCTCCGCTGTAATATTTGACAACATACCTGGCGAGTAGGCCTCTACGTATCCGTGGGCCCTTCATATACATCAATAACGAAATATAACCTAACCTAACCCTATCTAACATCTCGGCGGTAATATTTGACCACATTCCTGGCTTGTTGGCCTCTACGTCTCCGTCGGACCTTTATATACATCTATAACGTAATATAACGTAACCTAACCCAACCTATCATCTCGGCGGTAATATTTGACAACATTCCTGGCGAGTTGGACTCTACGTCTTCGTGGTACCTTTATATACATCAATAACGTAATATAACTTAACCTAACCCAACCTGACATATCCGCGGTAAATTTGACAACATACCTGGCGAGTTGGCATCTACGTCTCCGTGGGCCCTTCATATACATCATTAACGAAATATAATCTAACCTAGCCCAACCTATCATCTCGGCGGTAATATTTGACATCATTCCTGGCGAGTTGACCTCTACGTCTCCGTGTAACCGTCGTATACAACAATAACGTAACATAACGTAACTTAACCCAACCTATCATCTCGGTGGTAATATTTGACAACATTCCTGGCGAGTTGGCCTCTACGTCTTCGTGGGACCTTTATATACATCAATAAGGTAATATAACTTATCCTAACCCAACCTAACATCTCCGCTGTAATATTTGACAACATACCTGGCGAGTTGGCCTCTACGTATCCGTGGGCCCTTCATATACATCAATAACGAAATATAACCTAACCTAACCCTATCTAACATCTCGGCGGTAATATTTGACCACATTCCTGGCTTGTTGGCCTCTACGTCTCCGTCGGACCTTTATATACATCTATAACGTAATATAACCTAACCTAACCCAACCTATCATCTCGGCGGTAATATTTGACAACATTCCTGGCGAGTTGGCCTCTACGTCTCCGTGGGACCTTTATATACATCAATAACGTAATATAACCTAACCTAACCCAATCTAACATCTCGACGGTAATATTTGACCACATTCCTGGCTTGTTGGCCTCTACGTCTCCGTCGGACCGTTATATACATCAATAACGTAATATAACCTAACATAACGCAACCTAACATCTCGGCGGTAATATTTGACATCATTCCTGGCGAGTTGGCCTCTATGTCTCCGTGTAACCCTCGTATACATCACTAACGTAATATAACGTAACTTAATCCAACCTATCATCTCGGCGGTAATATTTGACAACATTCCTGGCGAGTTGGCCTCTACGTGTTCGTGGGACCTTTATATACATCAATAACGTAATATAACTTAACCTAACCCAACCTAACATCTCCGCGGCAATATTTGAGAACATTCCTGGCGAGTTGGCCTCTACGTCTCCGTGGGACCTTCATATAGATCTATAACGTAATATAACCTAACCTAACGCAACCCAACATCTCGGCGGTAATATTTGACCACATTCCTGGCTTGTTGGCCTCTATGTCTCCGTGTAACCCTCGTATACATCAATAACATAATATAACCTAACCTAACCCAACCTATCATCTCGGAGGTAATATTTGGCAACATTCCTGGCGAGTTGGCCTCTACGTCTCCGTGGGACCTTTATATACATCAATAACGTAATATAACCTAACCTAACCCAACCTAACATCTCGGCGGTAATATTTGACAACATTCCTGACGAGTTGGCCTCTAGGTCTCAGTTTGACCTTCATATACTTCAATAACGTAACATAACCTAACCTAACGCAACCTAACAGCTCGGTCGTCATATTTGACCACATTCCTGGCTTGTTGGACTCTACGTCTCCGTGGAATATTTATATACATCAATAACATAATATAACATAAGCAAACCCAATATAACGTCTCGGCGGTAATATTTGACCATATTCCTGTCTTGTTGGACTCTACGTCTCCGTGGGACCTTTATATACATCAATAACATCATATAAGCTAGCCTAACCCAATATAACATCTCGGCGGTAATATTTGACCACATTCCGGGCTTGTTGGCCTCTATGTCTCCGTGTAACCCTCGTATACATCAATAACGTAATATAACGTAACTTAACCCAACCTAACATCTCCGCGGTAATATTTGACAACATATCTGGCGAGTTAGCCTCTACGTCTCCGTGGGACCTTCATATACATGAATAACGAAATATAACCTAACCTAACCCAACCTATCATCTCGCCGGTAATATATGACAAAATTCCTGGCGAGTTGGCTTCTCCGTTTCCGTGGGACCTTTATATACATCTATAACGTAATATAACCTAACCTAAACCACCCTAGCATCTCGGCGGTAATATTTGACATCATTCCTGGCGAGTTGGCCTCTACGTCTCCGTGTAAACCTCGTATACAACAATAAGGTAATTTAACCTAACCTAACCCAACCTAACTTCTCGGCGGTAATATTTGAAAACATACCTGGCGAGGTGGACTCTATGTCTCCGTGGAATATTTATATACATCAATAACATAATATCACATAAGCTAACCCAATATAACATCTCGGCAGTAATATTTGACCATATTCCTGGCTTGTTGGACTCTACGTCTCCGTGGGACCTTTATATACATCAATAACGTCATATAAGCTAGCCTAACCCAATCTAACATCTCGGCGGTAATATTTGACCACATTCCTGGCTTGTTGGCGTCTACGTCTCCGTGGGACCTTTATGTACCTCAATAACGTAATATAACCTAACCTAACCCAATCTAACATCTCGGCGATAATATTTGACCACATTCCTGGCTTGTTGGCCACTACGTCCCCGTGGGACCATTATATACATCAATAACGTAATATAACCTAACCTAACACAACCTAACATCTCGTCGGTAATATTTGACATCATTCCTGGCGAGTTGGCCTCTACGTCTCCGTGGAACCTTTATATACATCAATAACGTAATATAACTTAACCTAACCCAACGTAACATCTCCCCGGTAATATTTGAGAACATTCCTGGCGAGTTGGCCTCTACGTCTCCGTGGGACCTTCATATAGATCTATAACGTAATATAACCTAACCTAACGCAACCCAACATCTCGGCGGTAATATTTGACCACATTCCTGGCTTGTTGGCCTCTATGTCTCCGTGTAACCCTCGTATACATCAATAACATAATATAACGTAACTTAACCCAACCTAACATCTCCGCGGTAATATTTGACAACATATCTGGCGAGTTAGCCTCTACGTCTCCGTGGGACCTTCATATACATCAATAACGAAATATAACCTAACCGAACCCAACCTATCATCTCGCCGGTAATATATGACAAAATTCCTGGCGAGTTGGCTTCTCCGTTTCCGTGGGACCTTTATATACATCTATAACGTAATATAACCTAACCTAAACCACCCTAGCATCTCGGCGGTAATATTTGACATCATTCCTGGCGAGTTGGCCTCTACGTCTCCGTGTAACCCTCGTATACAACAATAACGTAATTTAACCTAACCTAACCCAACCTAACTTCTCGGCGGTAATATTTGAAAACATACCTGGCGAGGTGGACTCTATGTCTCCGTGGAATATTTATATACATCAATAACATAATATCACATAAGCTAACCCAATATAACATCTCGGCGGTAATATTTGACCATATTCCTGGCTTGTTGGACTCTACGTCTCCGTGGGACCTTTATATACATCAATAACGTCATATAAGCTAGCCTAACCCAATCTAACATCTCGGCGGTAATATTTGACCACATTCCTGGCTTGTTGGCGTCTACGTCTCCGTGGGACCTTTATGTACCTCAATAACGTAATATAACCTAACCTAACCCAATCTAACATCTCGGCGATAATATTTGACCACATTCCTGGCTTGTTGGCCACTACGTCCCCGTGGGACCATTATATACATCAATAACGTAATATAACCTAACCTAACACAACCTAACATCTCGTCGGTAATATTTGACATCATTCCTGGCGAGTTGGCCTCTACGTCTCCGTGGAACCTTTATATACATCAATAACGTAATATAACTTAACCTAACCCAACGTAACATCTCCCCGGTAATATTTGAGAACATTCCTGGCGAGTTGGCCTCTACGTCTCCGTGGGACCTTCATATAGATCTATAACGTAATATAACCTAACCTAACGCAACCCAACATCTCGGCGGTAATATTTGACCACATTCCTGGCTTGTTGGCCTCTATGTCTCCGTGTAACCCTCGTATACATCAATAACATAATATAACGTAACTTAACCCAACCTAACATCTCCGCGGTAATATTTGACCACATTCCTGGCATGTTGGCCTCTACGTCTCCGTGGGACCTTCATATACATCAATAACGAAATATAACCTAACCTAACCCAACCTATCATCTCGCCGGTAATATATGACAAAATTCCTGGCGAGTTGGCTTCTCCGTTTCCGTGGGACCTTTATATACATCTATAACGTAATATAACCTAACCTAAACCACCCTAGCATCTCGGCGGTAATATTTGACATCATTCCTGGCGAGTTGGCCTCTACGTCTCCGTGTAACCCTCGTATACAACAATAACGTAATTTAACCTAACCTAACCCAACCTAACTTCTCGGCGGTAATATTTGAAAACATACCTGGCGAGGTGGACTCTATGTCTCCGTGGAATATTTATATACATCAATAACATAATATCACATAAGCTAACCCAATATAACATCTCGGCGGTAATATTTGACCATATTCCTGGCTTGTTGGACTCTACGTCTCCGTGGGACCTTTATATACATCAATAACGTCATATAAGCTAGCCTAACCCAATCTAACATCTCGGCGGTAATATTTGACCACATTCCTGGCTTGTTGGCGTCTACGTCTCCGTGGGACCTTTATGTACCTCAATAACGTAATATAACCTAACCTAACCCAATCTAACATCTCGGCGATAATATTTGACCACATTCCTGGCTTGTTGGCCACTACGTCCCCGTGGGACCATTATATACATCAATAACGTAATATAACCTAACCTAACACAACCTAACATCTCGTCGGTAATATTTGACATCATTCCTGGCGAGTTGGCCTCTACGTCTCCGTGGAACCTTTATATACATCAATAACGTAATATAACTTAACCTAACCCAACCTAACATCTCCGCGGTAATATTTGAGAACATTCCTGGCGAGTTGGCCTCTACGTCTTCGTGGGACCTTTATATACATCAATAAGGTAATATAACTTATCCTAACCCAACCTAACATCTCCGCTGTAATATTTGACAACATACCTGGCGAGTTGGCCTCTACGTATCGGTGGGCCCTTCATATACATCAATAACGAAATATAACCTAACCTAACCCTATCTAACATCTCGGCGGTAATATTTGACCACATTCCTGGCTTGTTGGCCTCTACGTCTCCGTCGGACCTTTATATACATCTATAACGTAATATAACCTAACCTAACCCAACCTATCATCTCGGCGGTAATATTTGACAACATTCCTGGCGAGTTGGCCTCTACGTCTCCGTGGGACCTTTATATACATCAATAACGTAATATAACCTAACCTAACCCAACCTAACATCTCGGCGGTAATATTTGACAACATTCCTGACGAGTTGGCCTCTAGGTCTCAGTTTGACCCTCATATACTTCAATAACGTAACATAACCTAACCTAACCCAACCTATCATCTCGGCGGTAATATTTGAAAACATTCCTGGCGAGTTGGCATCTACGTCTCCGTGGGACCTTTATATACATCAATAACGTAATATAACATAACCTAACCCACCCTAGCATCTCGGCGGTAATATTTGACATCATTCCTGGCGAGTTGGCCTCTACGTCTCCGTGTAACCCTCGTATACAACAGTAACGTAATATAACGTAACTTAACCCAACCTATCATCTCCGCGGTAATATGTGACAACATACCTGGCGAGTTGGCCTCTACGTCTTCGTGGGACCTTTATATACATCAATAACGTAATATAACTTAACCTAACCCAACCTAACATCTCCGCGGTAATATTTGACAACATTCCTGGCGAGTTGGCCTCTACGCCTCCGTCGGACCTTTATATACATCTATAACGTAATATAACCTAACCTAACCCAATCTAACATCTCGACGGTAATATTTGACCACATTCCTGGCTTGTTGGCCTCTACGTCTCCGTCGGACCGTTATATACATCAATAACGTAATATAACCTAACCTAACGCAACCTAACATCTCGGCGGTAATATTTGACATCATTCCTGGCGAGTTGGCCTCTATGTCTCCGTGTAACCCTCGTATACATCACTAACGTAATATAACGTAACTTAATCCAACCTATCATCTCGGCGGTAATATTTGACAACATTCCTGGCGAGTTGGCCTCTACGTGTTCGTGGGACCTTTATATACATCAATAACGTAACATAACGTAACTTAACCCAACCTATCATCTCGGCGGTAATATTTGACAACATTCCTGGCGAGTTGGCCTCTACGTCTTCGTGGGACCTTTATATACATCAATAAGGTAATATAACTTATCCTAACCCAACCTAACATCTCCGCGGTAATATTTGACAACATTCCTGGCGAGTTGGCCTCTACGCCTCCGTCGGACCTTTATATACATCTATAACGTAATATAACCTAACCTAACCCAATCTAACATCTCGACGGTAATATTTGACCACATTCCTGGCTTGTTGGCCTCTACGTCTCCGTCGGACCGTTATATACATCAATAACGTAATATAACCTAACCTAACGCAACCTAACATCTCGGCGGTAATATTTGACATCATTCCTGGCGAGTTGGCCTCTATGTCTCCGTGTAACCCTCGTATACATCACTAACGTAATATAACGTAACTTAATCCAACCTATCATCTCGGCGGTAATATTTGACAACATTCCTGGCGAGTTGGCCTCTACGTGTTCGTGGGACCTTTATATACATCAATAACGTAACATAACGTAACTTAACCCAACCTATCATCTCGGCGGTAATATTTGACAACATTCCTGGCGAGTTGGCCTCTACGTCTTCGTGGGACCTTTATATACATCAATAAGGTAATATAACTTATCCTAACCCAACCTAACATCTCCGCTGTAATATTTGACAACATACCTGGCGAGTTGGCCTCTACGTATCCGTGGGCCCTTCATATACATCAATAACGAAATATAACCTAACCTAACCCTATCTAACATCTCGGCGGTAATATTTGACCACATTCCTGGCTTGTTGGCCTCTACGTCTCCGTCGGACCTTTATATACATCTATAACGTAATATAACCTAACCTAACCCAACCTATCATCTCGGCGGTAATATTTGACAACATTCCTGGCGAGTTGGCCTCTACGTCTCCGTGGGACCTTTATATACATCAATAACGTAATATAACCTAACCTAACCCACCCTAACATCTCGGCGGTAATATTTGACAACATTCCTGACGAGTTGGCCTCTAGGTCTCAGTTTGACCTTCATATACTTCAATAACGTAACATAACCTAACCTAACGCAACCTAACATCTCGGCCGTCATATTTGACCACATTCCTGGCTTGTTGGACTCTACGTCTCCGTGGAATATTTATATACATCAATAACATAATATAACATAAGCAAACCCAATATAACATCTCGGCGGTAATATTTGACCATATTCCTGTCTTGTTGGACTCTACGTCTCCGTGGGACCTTTATATACATCAATAACATCATATAAGCTAGCCTAACCCAATCTAACATCTCGGCGGTAATATTTGACCACATTCCTGGCTTGTTGGCCTCTATGTCTCCGTGTAACCCTCGTATACATCAATAACGTAATATAACGTAACTTAACCCAACCTAACGTCTCCGCGGTAATATTTGACAACATATCTGGCGAGTTAGCCTCTACGTCTCCGTGGGACCTTCATATACATGAATAACGAAATATAACCTAACCTAACCCAACCTATCATCTCGCCTGTAATATATGACAAAATTCCTGGCGAGTTGGCTTCTCCGTTTCCGTGGGACCTTTATATACATCTATAACGTAATATAACCTAACCTAAACCACCCTAGCATCTCGGCGGTAATATTTGACATCATTCCTGGCGAGTTGGCCTCTACGTCTCCGTGGAACCTTTATATACATCAATAACGTAATGTAACCTAACCTAACCCAACCTAACATCTCGGCGGTAATATTTGACCACATTCCTGGCTTGTTGGCCTCTACGTCCACGTGGGACCTTTATATACATCAATAACGTAATATAACCTTACCTAACCCAACCTAACATCTCGGCGGTAATATTTGACATCATTCCTGGCTAGTTGGCCTCTACGTCTCCGTTTGACCATCATATACATCAATAACGTAATATAACGTAACCTAACCCAACCTATCATCTCGGCGGTAATATTTGACAACATTCCTGGCTTGTTGGCCTCTACGTCTCCGTGAGACCTTTATATACATCTATAACGTAATATAACGTAACTTAACCAAACCTATCATCTCGGCGGTAATATTTGACAACATTCCTGGCGAGTTGGACTCTACGTCTTCGTGGTACCTTTATATACATCAATAACGTAATATAACTTAACCTAACCCAACCTGACATATCCGCGGTAAATTTGACAACATACCTGGCGAGTTGGCATCTACGTCTCCGTGGGCCCTTCATATACATCAATAACGAAATATAATCTAACCTAGCCCAACCTATCATCTCGGCGGTAATATTTGACATCATTCCTGGCGAGTTGACCTCTACGTCTCCGTGTAACCGTCGTATACAACAATAACGTAACATAACGTAACTTAACCCAACCTATCATCTCGGCTGTAATATTTGACAACATTCCTGGCGAGTTGGCCTCTACGTCTTCGTGGGACCTTTATATGCATCAATAAGGTAATATAACTTATCCTAACCCAACCTAACATCTCCGCTGTAATATTTGACAACATACCTGGCGAGTAGGCCTCTACGTATCCGTGGGCCCTTCATATACATCAATAACGAAATATAACCTAACCTAACCCTATCTAACATCTCGGCGGTAATATTTGACCACATTCCTGGCTTGTTGGCCTCTACGTCTCCGTCGGACCTTTATATACATCTATAACGTAATATAACGTAACCTAACCCAACCTATCATCTCGGCGGTAATATTTGACAACATTCCTGGCGAGTTGGACTCTACGTCTTCGTGGTACCTTTATATACATCAATAACGTAATATAACTTAACCTAACCCAACCTGACATATCCGCGGTAAATTTGACAACATACCTGGCGAGTTGGCATCTACGTCTCCGTGGGCCCTTCATATACATCATTAACGAAATATAATCTAACCTAGCCCAACCTATCATCTCGGCGGTAATATTTGACATCATTCCTGGCGAGTTGACCTCTACGTCTCCGTGTAACCGTCGTATACAACAATAACGTAACATAACGTAACTTAACCCAACCTATCATCTCGGCGGTAATATTTGACAACATTCCTGGCGAGTTGGCCTCTACGTCTTCGTGGGACCTTTATATACATCAATAAGGTAATATAACTTATCCTAACCCAACCTAACATCTCCGCTGTAATATTTGACAACATACCTGGCGAGTTGGCCTCTACGTATCCGTGGGCCCTTCATATACATCAATAACGAAATATAACCTAACCTAACCCTATCTAACATCTCGGCGGTAATATTTGACCACATTCCTGGCTTGTTGGCCTCTACGTCTCCGTCGGACCTTTATATACATCTATAACGTAATATAACCTAACCTAACCCAACCTATCATCTCGGCGGTAATATTTGACAACATTCCTGGCGAGTTGGCCTCTACGTCTCCGTGGGACCTTTATATACATCAATAACGTAATATAACCTAACCTAACCCAACCTAACATCTCGGCGGTAATATTTGACAACATTCCTGACGAGTTGGCCTCTACGTCTCCGTGTAACCCTCGTATACAACAGTAACGTAATATAACGTAACTTAACCCAACCTAACGTCTCCGCGGTAATATTTGACAACATATCTGGCGAGTTAGCCTCTACGTCTCCGTGGGACCTTCATATACATGAATAACGAAATATAACCTAACCTAACCCAACCTATCATCTCGCCTGTAATATATGACAAAATTCCTGGCGAGTTGGCTTCTCCGTTTCCGTGGGACCTTTATATACATCTATAACGTAATATAACCTAACCTAAACCACCCTAGCATCTCGGCGGTAATATTTGACATCATTCCTGGCGAGTTGGCCTCTACGTCTCCGTGGAACCTTTATATACATCAATAACGTAATGTAACCTAACCTAACCCAACCTAACATCTCGGCGGTAATATTTGACCACATTCCTGGCTTGTTGGCCTCTACGTCCCCGTGGGACCTTTATATACATCAATAACGTAATATAACCTTACCTAACCCAACCTAACATCTCGGCGGTAATATTTGACATCATTCCTGGCTAGTTGGCCTCTACGTCTCCGTTTGACCATCATATACATCAATAACGTAATATAACGTAACCTAACCCAACCTATCATCTCGGCGGTAATATTTGACAACATTCCTGGCTTGTTGGCCTCTACGTCTCCGTGAGACCTTTATATACATCTATAACGTAATATAACGTAACTTAACCAAACCTATCATCTCGGCGGTAATATTTGACAACATTCCTGGCGAGTTGGACTCTACGTCTTCGTGGTACCTTTATATACATCAATAACGTAATATAACTTAACCTAACCCAACCTGACATATCCGCGGTAAATTTGACAACATACCTGGCGAGTTGGCATCTACGTCTCCGTGGGCCCTTCATATACATCAATAACGAAATATAATCTAACCTAGCCCAACCTATCATCTCGGCGGTAATATTTGACATCATTCCTGGCGAGTTGACCTCTACGTCTCCGTGTAGCCGTCGTATACAACAATAACGTAACATAACGTAACTTAACCCAACCTATCATCTCGGCTGTAATATTTGACAACATTCCTGGCGAGTTGGCCTCTACGTCTTCGTGGGACCTTTATATGCATCAATAAGGTAATATAACTTATCCTAACCCAACCTAACATCTCCGCTGTAATATTTGACAACATACCTGGCGAGTAGGCCTCTACGTATCCGTGGGCCCTTCATATACATCAATAACGAAATATAACCTAACCTAACCCTATCTAACATCTCGGCGGTAATATTTGACCACATTCCTGGCTTGTTGGCCTCTACGTCTCCGTCGGACCTTTATATACATCTATAACGTAATATAACGTAACCTAACCCAACCTATCATCTCGGCGGTAATATTTGACAACATTCCTGGCGAGTTGGACTCTACGTCTTCGTGGTACCTTTATATACATCAATAACGTAATATAACTTAACCTAACCCAACCTGACATATCCGCGGTAAATTTGACAACATACCTGGCGAGTTGGCATCTACGTCTCCGTGGGCCCTTCATATACATCATTAACGAAATATAATCTAACCTAGCCCAACCTATCATCTCGGCGGTAATATTTGACATCATTCCTGGCGAGTTGACCTCTACGTCTCCGTGTAACCGTCGTATACAACAATAACGTAACATAACGTAACTTAACCCAACCTATCATCTCGGCGGTAATATTTGACAACATTCCTGGCGAGTTGGCCTCTACGTCTTCGTGGGACCTTTATATACATCAATAAGGTAATATAACTTATCCTAACCCAACCTAACATCTCCGCTGTAATATTTGACAACATACCTGGCGAGTTGGCCTCTACGTATCCGTGGGCCCTTCATATACATCAATAACGAAATATAACCTAACCTAACCCTATCTAACATCTCGGCGGTAATATTTGACCACATTCCTGGCTTGTTGGCCTCTACGTCTCCGTCGGACCTTTATATACATCTATAACGTAATATAACCTAACCTAACCCAACCTATCATCTCGGAGGTAATATTTGGCAACATTCCTGGCGAGTTGGCCTCTACGTCTCCGTGGGACCTTTATATACATCAATAACGTAATATAACCTAACCTAACCCAACCTAACATCTCGGCGGTAATATTTGACAACATTCCTGACGAGTTGGCCTCTAGGTCTCAGTTTGACCTTCATATACTTCAATAACGTAACATAACCTAACCTAACGCAACCTAACAGCTCGGTCGTCATATTTGACCACATTCCTGGCTTGTTGGACTCTACGTCTCCGTGGAATATTTATATACATCAATAACATAATATAACATAAGCAAACCCAATATAACGTCTCGGCGGTAATATTTGACCATATTCCTGTCTTGTTGGACTCTACGTCTCCGTGGGACCTTTATATACATCAATAACATCATATAAGCTAGCCTAACCCAATATAACATCTCGGCGGTAATATTTGACCACATTCCGGGCTTGTTGGCCTCTATGTCTCCGTGTAACCCTCGTATACATCAATAACATAATATAACGTAACTTAACCCAACCTAACATCTCCGCGGTAATATTTGACAACATATCTGGCGAGTTAGCCTCTACGTCTCCGTGGGACCTTCATATACATGAATAACGAAATATAACCTAACCTAACCCAACCTATCATCTCGCCGGTAATATATGACAAAATTCCTGGCGAGTTGGCTTCTCCGTTTCCGTGGGACCTTTATATACATCTATAACGTAATATAACCTAACCTAAACCACCCTAGCATCTCGGCGGTAATATTTGACATCATTCCTGGCGAGTTGGCCTCTACGTCTCCGTGTAACCCTCGTATACAACAATAACGTAATTTAACCTAACCTAACCCAACCTAACTTCTCGGCGGTAATATTTGAAAACATACCTGGCGAGGTGGACTCTATGTCTCCGTGGAATATTTATATACATCAATAACATAATATCACATAAGCTAACCCAATATAACATCTCGGCGGTAATATTTGACCATATTCCTGGCTTGTTGGACTCTACGTCTCCGTGGGACCTTTATATACATCAATAACGTCATATAAGCTAGCCTAACCCAATCTAACATCTCGGCGGTAATATTTGACCACATTCCTGGCTTGTTGGCGTCTACGTCTCCGTGGGACCTTTATGTACCTCAATAACGTAATATAACCTAACCTAACCCAATCTAACATCTCGGCGATAATATTTGACCACATTCCTGGCTTGTTGGCCACTACGTCCCCGTGGGACCATTATATACATCAATAACGTAATATAACCTAACCTAACACAACCTAACATCTCGTCGGTAATATTTGACATCATTCCTGGCGAGTTGGCCTCTACGTCTCCGTGGAACCTTTATATACATCAATAACGTAATATAACTTAACCTAACCCAACCTAACATCTCCGCGGTAATATTTGAGAACATTCCTGGCGAGTTGGCCTCTACGTCTCCGTGGGACCTTCATATAGATCTATAACGTAATATAACCTAACCTAACGCAACCCAACATCTCGGCGGTAATATTTGACCACATTCCTGGCTTGTTGGCCTCTATGTCTCCGTGTAACCCTCGTATACATCAATAACATAATATAACGTAACTTAACCCAACCTAACATCTCCGCGGTAATATTTGACAACATATCTGGCGAGTTAGCCTCTACGTCTCCGTGGCACCTTCATATACATGAATAACGAAATATAACCTAACCTAACCCAACCTATCATCTCGCCGGTAATATATGACAAAATTCCTGGCGAGTTGGCTTCTCCGTTTCCGTGGGACCTTTATATACATCTATAACGTAATATAACCTAACCTAAACCACCCTAGCATCTCGGCGGTAATATTTGACATCATTCCTGGCGAGTTGGCCTCTACGTCTCCGTGTAACCCTCGTATACAACAATAACGTAATTTAACCTAACCTAACCCAACCTAACTTCTCGGCGGTAATATTTGAAAACATACCTGGCGAGGTGGACTCTATGTCTCCGTGGAATATTTCTATACATCAATAACATAATATCACATAAGCTAACCCAATATAACATCTCGGCGGTAATATTTGACCATATTCCTGGCTTGTTGGACTCTACGTTTCCGTGGGACCTTTATATACATCAATTACGTAATATAACCTAACCTAACACAACCTAACATCTCGTCGGTAATATTTGACATCATTCCTGGCGAGTTGGCCTCTACGTCTCCGTGGAACCCTCGTACGCAACAGTAACGTAATATAACGTAACTTAACCCAACCTATCATCTCGGCGGTAATATTTGACAACATTCCTGGCGAGTTGGCCTCTACGTCTTCGTGGGACCTTTATATACATCAATAACGTAATATAACTTAACCTAACCCAACCTAACATCTCCGCGGTAATATGTGTCAACATACCTGGCGAGTTGGCCTCTACGTCTTCGTGGGACCTTTATATACATCAATAACGTAATATAACTTAACCTAACCCAACCTAACATCTCCGCGGTAATATTTGAAAACATTCCTGGCGAGTTGGCCTCTACGTCTCCGTGGGACCTTCATATAGATCTATAACGTAATATAACCTAACCTAACGCAACCCAACATCTCGGCGGTAATATTTGACAACATTCCTGGCTTGTTGGCCTCTATGTCTCCGTGGGACCTTTATATACATCTATAACGTAATATAACCTAACCTAACCCAACCTATCATCTCGGCGGTAATATTTGACAACATTCCTGGCGAGTTGGCCTCTACGTCTCCGTTTGACCTTCATATACATAAATAACGTAATATAACCTAACCTAACGCAACCTAACATCTCGGCGGTAATATTTGACATCAGTCCTGGCGAGTTGGCCTCTATGTCTCCGTGTAACCCTCGTATACATCAATAACGTAATATAACGTAACTTAATCCAACCTATCATCTCGGCGGTAATATTTGACAACATTCCTGGCGAGTTGGCCTCTACGTCTCCGTCGGACCTTTATATACATCTATAACGTAATATAACCTAACCTAACCCAACCTATCATCTCGGCGGCAATATTTGACAACATTCCTGGCGAGTTGGCCTCTACGTCTCCGTGGGACCTTTATATACATCAATAACATAATATAAGCTAGCCTAACCCAATCTAACATCTCGGCGATAATATTTGACCACATTCCTGGCGAGTTGGCCTCTACGTCTTCGTGGGACCTTTATATACATCAATAACGTAATATAACTTAACCTAACCCAACCTAACATCTCCGCGGTAATATTTGACAACATACCTGGCGAGTTGGCCTCTACGTCTCCGTGGGCCCTTCATATACATCAATAACGAAATATAACCTAACCTAACCCTATCTAACATCTCGGCAGTAATATTTGACCACATTCCTGGCTTGTTGGCCTCTACGTCTCCGTCGGACCTTTATATACATCTATAACGTAATATAACCTAACCTAACCCAACCTATCATCTCGGCGGTAATATTTGACAACATTCCTGGCGAGTTGGCCTCTACGTCTCCGTGGGACCTTTATATACATCAATAACGTAATATAACCTAACCTAACCCAACCTAACATCTCGGCGGTAATATTTGACAACATTCCTGACGAGTTGGCCTCTACGTCTCCGTGTAACCCTCGTATACAACAGTAACGTAATATAACGTAACTTAACCCAACCTAACGTCTCCGCGGTAATATTTGACAACATATCTGGCGAGTTAGCCTCTACGTCTCCGTGGGACCTTCATATACATGAATAACGAAATATAACCTAACCTAACCCAACCTATCATCTCGCCTGTAATATATGACAAAATTCCTGGCGAGTTGGCTTCTCCGTTTCCGTGGGACCTTTATATACATCTATAACGTAATATAACCTAACCTAAACCACCCTAGCATCTCGGCGGTAATATTTGACATCATTCCTGGCGAGTTGGCCTCTACGTCTCCGTGGAACCTTTATATACATCAATAACGTAATGTAACCTAACCTAACCCAACCTAACATCTCGGCGGTAATATTTGACCACATTCCTGGCTTGTTGGCCTCTACGTCCCCGTGGGACCTTTATATACATCAATAACGTAATATAACCTTACCTAACCCAACCTAACATCTCGGCGGTAATATTTGACATCATTCCTGGCTAGTTGGCCTCTACGTCTCCGTTTGACCATCATATACATCAATAACGTAATATAACGTAACCTAACCCAACCTATCATCTCGGCGGTAATATTTGACAACATTCCTGGCTTGTTGGCCTCTACGTCTCCGTGAGACCTTTATATACATCTATAACGTAATATAACGTAACTTAACCAAACCTATCATCTCGGCGGTAATATTTGACAACATTCCTGGCGAGTTGGACTCTACGTCTTCGTGGTACCTTTATATACATCAATAACGTAATATAACTTAACCTAACCCAACCTGACATATCCGCGGTAAATTTGACAACATACCTGGCGAGTTGGCATCTACGTCTCCGTGGGCCCTTCATATACATCAATAACGAAATATAATCTAACCTAGCCCAACCTATCATCTCGGCGGTAATATTTGACATCATTCCTGGCGAGTTGACCTCTACGTCTCCGTGTAACCGTCGTATACAACAATAACGTAACATAACGTAACTTAACCCAACCTATCATCTCGGCTGTAATATTTGACAACATTCCTGGCGAGTTGGCCTCTACGTCTTCGTGGGACCTTTATATGCATCAATAAGGTAATATAACTTATCCTAACCCAACCTAACATCTCCGCTGTAATATTTGACAACATACCTGGCGAGTAGGCCTCTACGTATCCGTGGGCCCTTCATATACATCAATAACGAAATATAACCTAACCTAACCCTATCTAACATCTCGGCGGTAATATTTGACCACATTCCTGGCTTGTTGGCCTCTACGTCTCCGTCGGACCTTTATATACATCTATAACGTAATATAACGTAACCTAACCCAACCTATCATCTCGGCGGTAATATTTGACAACATTCCTGGCGAGTTGGACTCTACGTCTTCGTGGTACCTTTATATACATCAATAACGTAATATAACTTAACCTAACCCAACCTGACATATCCGCGGTAAATTTGACAACATACCTGGCGAGTTGGCATCTACGTCTCCGTGGGCCCTTCATATACATCATTAACGAAATATAATCTAACCTAGCCCAACCTATCATCTCGGCGGTAATATTTGACATCATTCCTGGCGAGTTGACCTCTACGTCTCCGTGTAACCGTCGTATACAACAATAACGTAACATAACGTAACTTAACCCAACCTATCATCTCGGCGGTAATATTTGACAACATTCCTGGCGAGTTGGCCTCTACGTCTTCGTGGGACCTTTATATACATCAATAAGGTAATATAACTTATCCTAACCCAACCTAACATCTCCGCTGTAATATTTGACAACATACCTGGCGAGTTGGCCTCTACGTATCCGTGGGCCCTTCATATACATCAATAACGAAATATAACCTAACCTAACCCTATCTAACATCTCGGCGGTAATATTTGACCACATTCCTGGCTTGTTGGCCTCTACGTCTCCGTCGGACCTTTATATACATCTATAACGTAATATAACCTAACCTAACCCAACCTATCATCTCGGAGGTAATATTTGGCAACATTCCTGGCGAGTTGGCCTCTACGTCTCCGTGGGACCTTTATATACATCAATAACGTAATATAACCTAACCTAACCCAACCTAACATCTCGGCGGTAATATTTGACAACATTCCTGACGAGTTGGCCTCTAGGTCTCAGTTTGACCTTCATATACTTCAATAACGTAACATAACCTAACCTAACGCAACCTAACAGCTCGGTCGTCATATTTGACCACATTCCTGGCTTGTTGGACTCTACGTCTCCGTGGAATATTTATATACATCAATAACATAATATAACATAAGCAAACCCAATATAACGTCTCGGCGGTAATATTTGACCATATTCCTGTCTTGTTGGACTCTACGTCTCCGTGGGACCTTTATATACATCAATAACATCATATAAGCTAGCCTAACCCAATATAACATCTCGGCGGTAATATTTGACCACATTCCGGGCTTGTTGGCCTCTATGTCTCCGTGTAACCCTCGTATACATCAATAACATAATATAACGTAACTTAACCCAACCTAACATCTCCGCGGTAATATTTGACAACATATCTGGCGAGTTAGCCTCTACGTCTCCGTGGGACCTTCATATACATGAATAACGAAATATAACCTAACCTAACCCAACCTATCATCTCGCCGGTAATATATGACAAAATTCCTGGCGAGTTGGCTTCTCCGTTTCCGTGGGACCTTTATATACATCTATAACGTAATATAACCTAACCTAAACCACCCTAGCATCTCGGCGGTAATATTTGACATCATTCCTGGCGAGTTGGCCTCTACGTCTCCGTGTAACCCTCGTATACAACAATAACGTAATTTAACCTAACCTAACCCAACCTAACTTCTCGGCGGTAATATTTGAAAACATACCTGGCGAGGTGGACTCTATGTCTCCGTGGAATATTTATATACATCAATAACATAATATCACATAAGCTAACCCAATATAACATCTCGGCGGTAATATTTGACCATATTCCTGGCTTGTTGGACTCTACGTCTCCGTGGGACCTTTATATACATCAATAACGTCATATAAGCTAGCCTAACCCAATCTAACATCTCGGCGGTAATATTTGACCACATTCCTGGCTTGTTGGCGTCTACGTCTCCGTGGGACCTTTATGTACCTCAATAACGTAATATAACCTAACCTAACCCAATCTAACATCTCGGCGATAATATTTGACCACATTCCTGGCTTGTTGGCCACTACGTCCCCGTGGGACCATTATATACATCAATAACGTAATATAACCTAACCTAACACAACCTAACATCTCGTCGGTAATATTTGACATCATTCCTGGCGAGTTGGCCTCTACGTCTCCGTGGAACCTTTATATACATCAATAACGTAATATAACTTAACCTAACCCAACCTAACATCTCCGCGGTAATATTTGAGAACATTCCTGGCGAGTTGGCCTCTACGTCTCCGTGGGACCTTCATATAGATCTATAACGTAATATAACCTAACCTAACGCAACCCAACATCTCGGCGGTAATATTTGACCACATTCCTGGCTTGTTGGCCTCTATGTCTCCGTGTAACCCTCGTATACATCAATAACATAATATAACGTAACTTAACCCAACCTAACATCTCCGCGGTAATATTTGACAACATATCTGGCGAGTTAGCCTCTACGTCTCCGTGGCACCTTCATATACATGAATAACGAAATATAACCTAACCTAACCCAACCTATCATCTCGCCGGTAATATATGACAAAATTCCTGGCGAGTTGGCTTCTCCGTTTCCGTGGGACCTTTATATACATCTATAACGTAATATAACCTAACCTAAACCACCCTAGCATCTCGGCGGTAATATTTGACATCATTCCTGGCGAGTTGGCCTCTACGTCTCCGTGTAACCCTCGTATACAACAATAACGTAATTTAACCTAACCTAACCCAACCTAACTTCTCGGCGGTAATATTTGAAAACATACCTGGCGAGGTGGACTCTATGTCTCCGTGGAATATTTCTATACATCAATAACATAATATCACATAAGCTAACCCAATATAACATCTCGGCGGTAATATTTGACCATATTCCTGGCTTGTTGGACTCTACGTTTCCGTGGGACCTTTATATACATCAATTACGTAATATAACCTAACCTAACACAACCTAACATCTCGTCGGTAATATTTGACATCATTCCTGGCGAGTTGGCCTCTACGTCTCCGTGGAACCCTCGTACGCAACAGTAACGTAATATAACGTAACTTAACCCAACCTATCATCTCGGCGGTAATATTTGACAACATTCCTGGCGAGTTGGCCTCTACGTCTTCGTGGGACCTTTATATACATCAATAACGTAATATAACTTAACCTAACCCAACCTAACATCTCCGCGGTAATATGTGTCAACATACCTGGCGAGTTGGCCTCTACGTCTTCGTGGGACCTTTATATACATCAATAACGTAATATAACTTAACCTAACCCAACCTAACATCTCCGCGGTAATATTTGAAAACATTCCTGGCGAGTTGGCCTCTACGTCTCCGTGGGACCTTCATATAGATCTATAACGTAATATAACCTAACCTAACGCAACCCAACATCTCGGCGGTAATATTTGACAACATTCCTGGCTTGTTGGCCTCTATGTCTCCGTGGGACCTTTATATACATCTATAACGTAATATAACCTAACCTAACCCAACCTATCATCTCGGCGGTAATATTTGACAACATTCCTGGCGAGTTGGCCTCTACGTCTCCGTTTGACCTTCATATACATAAATAACGTAATATAACCTAACCTAACGCAACCTAACATCTCGGCGGTAATATTTGACATCAGTCCTGGCGAGTTGGCCTCTATGTCTCCGTGTAACCCTCGTATACATCAATAACGTAATATAACGTAACTTAATCCAACCTATCATCTCGGCGGTAATATTTGACAACATTCCTGGCGAGTTGGCCTCTACGTCTCCGTCGGACCTTTATATACATCTATAACGTAATATAACCTAACCTAACCCAACCTATCATCTCGGCGGCAATATTTGACAACATTCCTGGCGAGTTGGCCTCTACGTCTCCGTGGGACCTTTATATACATCAATAACATAATATAAGCTAGCCTAACCCAATCTAACATCTCGGCGATAATATTTGACCACATTCCTGGCGAGTTGGCCTCTACGTCTTCGTGGGACCTTTATATACATCAATAACGTAATATAACTTAACCTAACCCAACCTAACATCTCCGCGGTAATATTTGACAACATACCTGGCGAGTTGGCCTCTACGTCTCCGTGGGCCCTTCATATACATCAATAACGAAATATAACCTAACCTAACCCTATCTAACATCTCGGCAGTAATATTTGACCACATTCCTGGCTTGTTGGCCTCTACGTCTCCGTCGGACCTTTATATACATCTATAACGTAATATAACCTAACCTAACCCAACCTATCATCTCGGCGGTAATATTTGACAACATTCCTGGCGAGTTGGCCTCTACGTCTCCGTGGGACCTTTATATACATCAATAACATTATATAAGCTAGCCTAACCCAATCTAACATCTCGGCGATAATATTTGACCACATTCCTTGCGAGTTGGCCTCCACGTCTTCGTGGGACCTTTATATACATCAATAACGTAATATAATCTAACCTAACGCAACCTAACATCTCGGCGGTAATATTTGACATCATTCCTGGCGAGTTGGCCTCTATGTCTCCGTGTAACCCTCGTATACATCACTAACGTAATATAACGTAACTTAATCCAACCTATCATCTCGGCGGTAATATTTGACAACATTCCTGGCGAGTTGGCCTCTACGTGTTCGTGGGACCTTTATATACATCAATAACGTAATATAATTTAACCTAACCCAACCAAACATCTCCGCGGTAATATTTGACAACATACCTGGCGAGTTGGCCTCTACGTCTCCGTGGGCCCTTCATATACATCAATAACGAAAATTAACCTAACCTAACCCAACCTATCATCTCGGAGGTAATATTTGGCAACATTCCTGGCGAGTTGGCCTCTACGTCTCCGTGGGACCTTTATATACATCAATAACGTAATATAACCTAACCTAACCCAACCTATCATCTCGGCGGTAATATTTGACAACATTCCTGGCGAGTTGGCCTCCACGTCTCCGTTTGACCTTCATATAAATCAATAACGTAACATAACCTAACCTAACGCAACCTAACATCTCGCCGGTAATATATGACAAAATTCCTGGCGAGTTGGCTTCTCCGTTTCCGTGGGACCTTTATATACATCTATAACGTAATATAACCTAACCTAAACCACCCTAGCATCTCGGCGGTAATATTTGACATCATTCCTGGCGAGTTGGCCTCTACGTCTTCGTGGGACCTTTATATACATCAATAACGTAATATAACTTAACCTAACCCAACCTAACATCTCCGCGGTAATATGTGTCAACATACCTGGCGAGTTGGCCTCTACGTGTTCGTGGGACCTTTATATACATCAATAACGTAATATAACTTAACCTAACCCAACCTAACATCTCCGCGGTAATATTTGAAAACATTCCTGGCGAGT
Source organism: Xylocopa violacea (assembly GCA_963969225.1). Lineage (NCBI taxonomy): Eukaryota > Metazoa > Arthropoda > Insecta > Hymenoptera > Apidae > Xylocopa > Xylocopa violacea. The sequence goes on from CAXAJV010000078.1 coordinate 2,642,796, forward strand.
TGGCCTCTACGTCTCCGTGTAACCCTCGTATACAACAATAACGTAATTTAACCTAACCTAACCCAACCTAACTTCTCGGCGGTAATATTTGAAAACATACCTGGCGAGGTGGACTCTATGTCTCCGTGGAATATTTATATACATCAATAACATAATATCACATAAGCTAACCCAATATAACATCTCCGCGGTAATATTTGACCATATTCCTGGCTTGTTGGACTCTACGTCTCCGTGGGACCTTTATATACATCAATAACGTAATATAACTTAACCTAACCCAACCTAACATCTCCGCGGTAATATGTGTCAACATACCTGGCGAGTTGGCCTCTACGTCTTCGTGGGACCTTTATATACATCAATAACGTAATATAACTTAACCTAACCCAACCTAACATCTCCGCGGTAATATTTGAAAACATTCCTGGCGAGTTGGCCTCTACGTCTCCGTGGGACCTTCACATAGATCTATAACGTAATATAACCTAACCTAACGCAACCCAACATCTCGGCGGTAATATTTGACAACATTCCTGGCTTGTTGGCCTCTATGTCTCCGTGGGACCTTTATATACATCTATAACGTAATATAACCTAACCTAACCCAACCTATCATCTCGGCGGTAATATTTGACAACATTCCTGGCGAGTTGGCCTCTACGTCTCCGTTTGACCTTCATATACATAAATAACGTAATATAACCTAACCTAACGCAACCTAACATCTCGGCGGTAATATTTGACATCATTCCTGGCGAGTTGGCCTCTATGTCTCCGTGTAACCCTCGTATACATCAATAACGTAATATAACGTAACTTAATCCAACCTATCATCTCGGCGGTAATATTTGACAACATTCCTGGCGAGTTGGCCTCTACGTCTTCGTGGGACATTTATATACATCAATAAGGTAATATAACTTATCCTAACCCAACCTAACATCTCCGCTGTAATATTTGACAACATACCTGGCGAGTTGGCCTCTACATATCCGTGGGCCCTTCATATACATCAATAACGAAATATAACCTAACCTAACCCTATCTAACATCTCGGCGGTAATATTTGACCACATTCCTGGCTTGTTGGCCTCTACGTCTCCGTCGGACCTTTATATACATCTATAACGTAATATAACCTAACCTAACCCAACCTATCATCTCGGCGGCAATATTTGACAACATTCCTGGCGAGTTGGCCTCTACGTCTCCGTGGGACCTTTATATACATCAATAACATAATATAAGCTAGCCTAACCCAATCTAACATCTCGGCGATAATATTTGACCACATTCCTGGCGAGTTGGCCTCTACGTCTTCGTGGGACCTTTATATACATCAATAACGTAATATAACTTAACCTAACCCAACCTAACATCTCCGCGGTAATATTTGACAACATACCTGGCTTGTTGGCCTCTATGTCTCCGTGTAACCCTCGTATACATCAATAACATAATATAACGTAACTTAACCCAACCTAACATCTCCGCGGTAATATTTGACAACATATCTGGCGAGTTAGCCTCTACGTCTCCGTGGGACCTTCATATACATGAATAACGAAATATAACCTAACCTAACCCAACCTATCATCTCGCCGGTAATATATGACAAAATTCCTGGCGAGTTGGCTTCTCCGTTTCCGTGGGACCTTTATATACATCTATAACGTAATATAACCTAACCTAAACCACCCTAGCATCTCGGCGGTAATATTTGACATCATTCCTGGCGAGTTGGCCTCTACGTCTCCGTGTAACCCTCGTATACAACAATAACGTAATTTAACCTAACCTAACCCAACCTAACTTCTCGGCGGTAATATTTGAAAACATACCTGGCGAGGTGGACTCTATGTCTCCGTGGAATATTTATATACATCAATAACATAATATCACATAAGCTAACCCAATATAACATCTCGGCGGTAATATTTGACCATATTCCTGGCTTGTTGGACTCTACGTCTCCGTGGGACCTTTATATACATCAATAACGTCATATAAGCTAGCCTAACCCAATCTAACATCTCGGCGGTAATATTTGACCACATTCCTGGCTTGTTGGCGTCTACGTCTCCGTGGGACCTTTATGTACCTCAATAACGTAATATAACCTAACCTAACCCAATCTAACATCTGGGCGATAATATTTGACCACATTCCTGGCTTGTTGGCCACTACGTCCCCGTGGGACCATTATATACATCAATAACGTAATATAACCTAACCTAACACAACCTAACATCTCGTCGGTAATATTTGACATCATTCCTGGCGAGTTGGCCTCTACGTCTCCGTGGAACCTTTATATACATCAATAACGTAATATAACTTAACCTAACCCAACCTAACATCTCCGCGGTAATATTTGAGAACATTCCTGGCGAGTTGGCCTCTACGTCTCCGTGGGACCTTCATATAGATCTATAACGTAATATAACCTAACCTAACGCAACCCAACATCTCGGCGGTAATATTTGACCACATTCCTGGCTTGTTGGCCTCTATGTCTCCGTGTAACCCTCGTATACATCAATAACATAATATAACGTAACTTAACCCAACCTAACATCTCCGCGGTAATATTTGACAACATATCTGGCGAGTTAGCCTCTACGTCTCCGTGGCACCTTCATATACATGAATAACGAAATATAACCTAACCTAACCCAACCTATCATCTCGCCGGTAATATATGACAAAATTCCTGGCGAGTTGGCTTCTCCGTTTCCGTGGGACCTTTATATACATCTATAACGTAATATAACCTAACCTAAACCACCCTAGCATCTCGGCGGTAATATTTGACATCATTCCTGGCGAGTTGGCCTCTACGTCTCCGTGTAACCCTCGTATACAACAATAACGTAATTTAACCTAACCTAACCCAACCTAACTTCTCGGCGGTAATATTTGAAAACATACCTGGCGAGGTGGACTCTATGTCTCCGTGGAATATTTCTATACATCAATAACATAATATCACATAAGCTAACCCAATATAACATCTCGGCGGTAATATTTGACCATATTCCTGGCTTGTTGGACTCTACGTCTCCGTGGGACCTTTATATACATCAATTACGTAATATAACCTAACCTAACACAACCTAACATCTCGTCGGTAATATTTGACATCATTCCTGGCGAGTTGGCCTCTACGTCTCCGTGGAACCCTCGTACGCAACAGTAACGTAATATAACGTAACTTAACCCAACCTATCATCTCGGCGGTAATATTTGACAACATTCCTGGCGAGTTGGCCTCTACGTCTTCGTGGGACCTTTATATACATCAATAACGTAATATAACTTAACCTAACCCAACCTAACATCTCCGCGGTAATATGTGTCAACATACCTGGCGAGTTGGCCTCTACGTCTTCGTGGGACCTTTATATACATCAATAACGTAATATAACTTAACCTAACCCAACCTAACATCTCCGCGGTAATATTTGACAACATACCTGGCGAGTTGGCCTCTACGTCTCCGTGGGCCCTTCATATACATCAATAACGAAATATAACCTAACCTAACCCTATCTAACATCTCGGCAGTAATATTTGACCACATTCCTGGCTTGTTGGCCTCTATGTCTCCGTGGGACCTTTATATACATCTATAACGTAATATAACCTAACCTAACCCAACCTATCATCTCGGCGGTAATATTTGACAACATTCCTGGCGAGTTGGCCTCTACGTCTCCGTTTGACCTTCATATACATAAATAACGTAATATAACCTAACCTAACGCAACCTAACATCTCGGCGGTAATATTTGACATCAGTCCTGGCGAGTTGGCCTCTATGTCTCCGTGTAACCCTCGTATACATCAATAACGTAATATAACGTAACTTAATCCAACCTATCATCTCGGCGGTAATATTTGACAACATTCCTGGCGAGTTGGCCTCTACGTCTCCGTCGGACCTTTATATACATCTATAACGTAATATAACCTAACCTAACCCAACCTAACATCTCCGCAGTAATATTTGACAACATATCTGGCGAGTTAGCCTCTACGTCTCCGTGGCACCTTCATATACATGAATAACGAAATATAACCTAACCTAACCCAACCTATCATCTCGCCGGTAATATATGACAAAATTCCTGGCGAGTTGGCTTCTCCGTTTCCGTGGGACCTTTATATACATCTATAACGTAATATAACCTAACCTAAACCACCCTAGCATCTCGGCGGTAATATTTGACATCATTCCTGGCGAGTTGGCCTCTACGTCTCCGTGTAACCCTCGTATACAACAATAACGTAATTTAACCTAACCTAACCCAACCTAACTTCTCGGCGGTAATATTTGAAAACATACCTGGCGAGGTGGACTCTATGTCTCCGTGGAATATTTCTATACATCAATAACATAATATCACATAAGCTAACCCAATATAACATCTCGGCGGTAATATTTGACCATATTCCTGGCTTGTTGGACTCTACGTCTCCGTGGGACCTTTATATACATCAATTACGTAATATAACCTAACCTAACACAACCTAACATCTCGTCGGTAATATTTGACATCATTCCTGGCGAGTTGGCCTCTACGTCTCCGTGGAACCCTCGTACGCAACAGTAACGTAATATAACGTAACTTAACCCAACCTATCATCTCGGCGGTAATATTTGACAACATTCCTGGCGAGTTGGCCTCTACGTCTTCGTGGGACCTTTATATACATCAATAACGTAATATAACTTAACCTAACCCAACCTAACATCTCCGCGGTAATATGTGTCAACATACCTGGCGAGTTGGCCTCTACGTCTTCGTGGGACCTTTATATACATCAATAACGTAATATAACTTAACCTAACCCAACCTAACATCTCCGCGGTAATATTTGACAACATACCTGGCGAGTTGGCCTCTACGTCTCCGTGGGCCCTTCATATACATCAATAACGAAATATAACCTAACCTAACCCTATCTAACATCTCGGCAGTAATATTTGACCACATTCCTGGCTTGTTGGCCTCTATGTCTCCGTGGGACCTTTATATACATCTATAACGTAATATAACCTAACCTAACCCAACCTATCATCTCGGCGGTAATATTTGACAACATTCCTGGCGAGTTGGCCTCTACGTCTCCGTTTGACCTTCATATACATAAATAACGTAATATAACCTAACCTAACGCAACCTAACATCTCGGCGGTAATATTTGACATCAGTCCTGGCGAGTTGGCCTCTATGTCTCCGTGTAACCCTCGTATACATCAATAACGTAATATAACGTAACTTAATCCAACCTATCATCTCGGCGGTAATATTTGACAACATTCCTGGCGAGTTGGCCTCTACGTCTCCGTCGGACCTTTATATACATCTATAACGTAATATAACCTAACCTAACCCAACCTATCATCTCGGCGGCAATATTTGACAACATTCCTGGCGAGTTGGCCTCTACGTCTCCGTGGGACCTTTATATACATCAATAACATAATATAAGCTAGCCTAACCCAATCTAACATCTCGGCGATAATATTTGACCACATTCCTGGCGAGTTGGCCTCTACGTCTTCGTGGGACCTTTATATACATCAATAACGTAATATAACTTAACCTAACCCAACCTAACATCTCCGCGGTAATATTTGACAACATACCTGGCGAGTTGGCCTCTACGTCTCCGTGGGCCCTTCATATACATCAATAACGAAATATAACCTAACCTAACCCTATCTAACATCTCGGCAGTAATATTTGACCACATTCCTGGCTTGTTGGCCTCTACGTCTGCGTCGGACCTTTATATACATCTATAACGTAATATAACCTAACCTAACCCAACCTATCATCTCGGCGGTAATATTTGACAACATTCCTGGCGAGTTGGCCTCTACGTCTCCGTGGGACCTTTATATACATCAATAACATTATATAAGCTAGCCTAACCCAATCTAACATCTCGGCGATAATATTTGACCACATTCCTTGCGAGTTGGCCTCCACGTCTTCGTGGGACCTTTATATACATCAATAACGTAATATAATCTAACCTAACGCAACCTAACATCTCGGCGGTAATATTTGACATCATTCCTGGCGAGTTGGCCTCTATGTCTCCGTGTAACCCTCGTATACATCACTAACGTAATATAACGTAACTTAATCCAACCTATCATCTCGGCGGTAATATTTGACAACATTCCTGGCGAGTTGGCCTCTACGTGTTCGTGGGACCTTTATATACATCAATAACGTAATATAATTTAACCTAACCCAACCAAACATCTCCGCGGTAATATTTGACAACATACCTGGCGAGTTGGCCTCTACGTCTCCGTGGGCCCTTCATATACATCAATAACGAAAATTAACCTAACCTAACCCAACCTATCATCTCGGAGGTAATATTTGGCAACATTCCTGGCGAGTTGGCCTCTACGTCTCCGTGGGACCTTTATATACATCAATAACGTAATATAACCTAACCTAACCCAACCTATCATCTCGGCGGTAATATTTGACAACATTCCTGGCGAGTTGGCCTCCACGTCTCCGTTTGACCTTCATATAAATCAATAACGTAACATAACCTAACCTAACGCAACCTAACATCTCGCCGGTAATATATGACAAAATTCCTGGCGAGTTGGCTTCTCCGTTTCCGTGGGACCTTTATATACATCTATAACGTAATATAACCTAACCTAAACCACCCTAGCATCTCGGCGGTAATATTTGACATCATTCCAGGCGAGTTGGCCTCTACGTCTTCGTGGGACCTTTATATACATCAATAACGTAATATAACTTAACCTAACCCAACCTAACATCTCCGCGGTAATATGTGTCAACATACCTGGCGAGTTGGCCTCTACGTGTTCGTGGGACCTTTATATACATCAATAACGTAATATAACTTAACCTAACCCAACCTAACATCTCCGCGGTAATATTTGAAAACATTCCTGGCGAGTTGGCCTCTACGTCTCCGTGTAACCCTCGTATACAACAATAACGTAATTTAACCTAACCTAACCCAACCTAACTTCTCGGCGGTAATATTTGAAAACATACCTGGCGAGGTGGACTCTATGTCTCCGTGGAATATTTATATACATCAATAACATAATATCACATAAGCTAACCCAATATAACATCTCCGCGGTAATATTTGACCATATTCCTGGCTTGTTGGACTCTACGTCTCCGTGGGACCTTTATATACATCAATAACGTAATATAACTTAACCTAACCCAACCTAACATCTCCGCGGTAATATGTGTCAACATACCTGGCGAGTTGGCCTCTACGTCTTCGTGGGACCTTTATATACATCAATAACGTAATATAACTTAACCTAACCCAACCTAACATCTCCGCGGTAATATTTGAAAACATTCCTGGCGAGTTGGCCTCTACGTCTCCGTGGGACCTTCACATAGATCTATAACGTAATATAACCTAACCTAACGCAACCCAACATCTCGGCGGTAATATTTGACAACATTCCTGGCTTGTTGGCCTCTATGTCTCCGTGGGACCTTTATATACATCTATAACGTAATATAACCTAACCTAACCCAACCTATCATCTCGGCGGTAATATTTGACAACATTCCTGGCGAGTTGGCCTCTACGTCTCCGTTTGACCTTCATATACATAAATAACGTAATATAACCTAACCTAACGCAACCTAACATCTCGGCGGTAATATTTGACATCATTCCTGGCGAGTTGGCCTCTATGTCTCCGTGTAACCCTCGTATACATCAATAACGTAATATAACGTAACTTAATCCAACCTATCATCTCGGCGGTAATATTTGACAACATTCCTGGCGAGTTGGCCTCTACGTATCCGTGGGCCCTTCATATACATCAATAACGAAATATAACCTAACCTAACCCTATCTAACATCTCGGCGGTAATATTTGACCACATTCCTGGCTTGTTGGCCTCTACGTCTCCGTCGGACCTTTATATACATCTATAACGTAATATAACCTAACCTAACCCAACCTATCATCTCGGCGGCAATATTTGACAACATTCCTGGCGAGTTGGCCTCTACGTCTCCGTGGGACCTTTATATACATCAATAACATAATATAAGCTAGCCTAACCCAATCTAACATCTCGGCGATAATATTTGACCACATTCCTGGCGAGTTGGCCTCTACGTCTTCGTGGGACCTTTATATACATCAATAACGTAATATAACTTAACCTAACCCAACCTAACATCTCCGCGGTAATATTTGACAACATACCTGGCTTGTTGGCCTCTATGTCTCCGTGTAACCCTCGTATACATCAATAACATAATATAACGTAACTTAACCCAACCTAACATCTCCGCGGTAATATTTGACAACATATCTGGCGAGTTAGCCTCTACGTCTCCGTGGGACCTTCATATACATGAATAACGAAATATAACCTAACCTAACCCAACCTATCATCTCGCCGGTAATATATGACAAAATTCCTGGCGAGTTGGCTTCTCCGTTTCCGTGGGACCTTTATATACATCTATAACGTAATATAACCTAACCTAAACCACCCTAGCATCTCGGCGGTAATATTTGACATCATTCCTGGCGAGTTGGCCTCTACGTCTCCGTGTAACCCTCGTATACAACAATAACGTAATTTAACCTAACCTAACCCAACCTAACTTCTCGGCGGTAATATTTGAAAACATACCTGGCGAGGTGGACTCTATGTCTCCGTGGAATATTTATATACATCAATAACATAATATCACATAAGCTAACCCAATATAACATCTCGGCGGTAATATTTGACCATATTCCTGGCTTGTTGGACTCTACGTCTCCGTGGGACCTTTATATACATCAATTACGTAATATAACCTAACCTAACACAACCTAACATCTCGTCGGTAATATTTGACATCATTCCTGGCGAGTTGGCCTCTACGTCTCCGTGGAACCCTCGTACGCAACAGTAACGTAATATAACGTAACTTAACCCAACCTATCATCTCGGCGGTAATATTTGACAACATTCCTGGCGAGTTGGCCTCTACGTATTCGTGGGACCTTTATATACATCAATAACGTAATATAACTTAACCTAACCCAACCTAACATCTCCGCGGTAATATGTGTCAACATACCTGGCGAGTTGGCCTCTACGTCTTCGTGGGACCTTTATATACATCAATAACGTAATATAACTTAACCTAACCCAACCTAACATCTTCGCGGTAATATTTGAAAACATTCCTGGCGAGTTGGCCTCTACGTCTCCGTGGGACCTTCATATAGATCTATAACGTAATATAACCTAACCTAACGCAACCCAACATCTCGGCGGTAATATTTGACAACATTCCTGGCTTGTTGGCCTCTATGTCTCCGTGGGACCTTTATATACATCTATAACGTAATATAACCTAACCTAACCCAACCTATCATCTCGGCGGTAATATTTGACAACATTCCTGGCGAGTTGGCCTCTACGTCTCCGTTTGACCTTCATATACATAAATAACGTAATATAACCTAACCTAACGCAACCTAACATCTCGGCGGTAATATTTGACATCATTCCTGGCGAGTTGGCCTCTATGTCTCCGTGTAACCCTCGTATACATCAATAACGTAATATAACGTAACTTAATCCAACCTATCATCTCGGCGGTAATATTTGACAACATTCCTGGCGAGTTGGCCTCTACGTCTTCGTGGGACATTTATATACATCAATAAGGTAATATAACTTATCCTAACCCAACCTAACATCTCCGCTGTAATATTTGACAACATACCTGGCGAGTTGGCCTCTACGTATCCGTGGGCCCTTCATATACATTAATAACGAAATATAACCTAACCTAACCCTATCTAACATCTCGGCGGTAATATTTGACGACATTCCTGGCTTGTTGGCCTCTACGTCTCCGTCGGACCTTTATATACATCTATAACGTAATATAACCTAACCTAACCCAACCTATCATCTCGGCGGCAATATTTGACAACATTCCTGGCGAGTTGGCCTCTACGTCTCCGTGGGACCTTTATATACATCAATAACATAATATAAGCTAGCCTAACCCAATCTAACATCTCGGCGATAATATTTGACCACATTCCTGGCGAGTTGGCCTCTACGTCTTCGTGGGACCTTTATATACATCAATAACGTAATATAACTTAACCTAACCCAACCTAACATCTCCGCTGTAATATTTGACAACATACCTGGCGAGTTGGCCTCTACGTATCCGTGGGCCCTTCATATACATCAATAACGAAATATAACCTAACCTAACCCTATCTAACATCTCGGCGGTAATATTTGACCACATTCCTGGCTTGTTGGCCTCTACGTCTCCGTCGGACCTTTATATACATCTATAACGTAATATAACCTAACCTAACCCAACCTATCATCTCGGCGGTAATATTTGACAACATTCCTGGCGAGTTGGCCTCTACGTCTCCGTGGGACCTTTATATACATCAATAACATAATATAAGCTAGGCTAACCCAATCTAACATCTCGGCGATAATATTTGACCACATTCCTAGCGAGTTGGCCTCTACGTCTTCGTGGGACCTTTATATACATCAATAACGTAATATAACTTAAACTAACCCAACCTAACATCTCCGCGGTAATGTTTGACAACATACCTGGCGAGTTGGCCTCTACGTCTCCGTGGGCCCTTCATATACATCAATAACGAAATATAACCTAACCTAACCCTATCTAACATCTCGGCAGTAATATTTGACCACATTCCTGGCTTGTTGGCCTCTACGTCTCCGTCGGACCTTTATATACATCTATAACGTAATATAACCTAACCTAACCGAACCTATCATCTCGGCGGTAATATTTGACATCATTCCTGGCGAGTTGGCCTCTACGTCTCCGTGGGACCTTTATATACATCAATAACATTATATAAGCTAGCCTAACCCAATCTAACATCTCGGCGATAATATTTGACCACATTCCTTGCGAGTTGGCCTCCACGTCTTCGTGGGACCTTTATATACATCAATAACGTAATATAACCTAACCTAACGCAACCTAACATCTCGGCGGTAATATTTGACATCATTCCTGGCGAGTTGGCCCCTATGTCTCCGTGTAACCCTCGTATACATCACTAACGTAATATAACGTAACTTAATCCAACCTATCATCTCGGCGGTAATATTTGACAACATTCCTGGCGAGTTGGCCTCTACGTGTTCGTGGGACCTTTATATACATCAATAACGTAATATAATTTAACCTAACCCAACCAAACATCTCCGCGGTAATATTTGACAACATACCTGGCGAGTTGGCCTCTACGTCTCCGTGGGCCCTTCATATACATCAATAACGAAAATTAACCTAACCTAACCCAACCTATCATCTCGGAGGTAATATTTGGCAACATTCCTGGCGAGTTGGCCTCTACGTCTCCGTGGGACCTTTATATACATCAATAACGTAATATAACCTAACCTAACCAAACCTATCATCTCGGCGGTAATATTTGACAACATTCCTGGCGAGTTGGCCTCCACGTCTCCGTTTGACCTTCATATACATCAATAACGTAACATAACCCAACCTAACGCAACCTAACATCTCGCCGGTAATATATGACAAAATTCCTGGCGAGTTGGCTTCTCCGTTTCCGTGGGACCTTTATATACATCTATAACGTAATATAACCTAACCTAAACCACCCTAGCATCTCGGCGGTAATATTTGACATCATTCCTGGCGAGTTGGCCTCTACGTCTCCGTGTAACCCTCGTATACAACAATAACGTAATTTAACCTAACCTAACCCAACCTAACTTCTCGGCGGTAATATTTGACATCATTCCTGGCGAGTTGGCCTCTACGTCTCCGTTTGACCATCATATACATCAATAACGTAATATAACGTAACCTAACCCAACCTATCATCTCGGAGGTAATATTTGACAACATTCCTGGCTTGTTGGCCTCTACGTCTCCGTGAGACCTTTATATACATCTATAACGTAATATAACGTAACTTAACCCAACCTATCATCTCGGCGGTAATATTTGACAACATTCCTGGCGAGTTGGACTCTACGTCTTCGTGGTACCTTTATATACATCAATAACGAAATATAATCTAACCTAGCCCAACCTATCATCTCGGCGGTAATATTTGACCACATTCCTGGCTTGTTGGCCTCTACGTCTCCGAGGGACCTTTATATACATCACTAACGTAATATAACCTAACCAAACCCAACCTAACATCCCGGCGGTAATATTTGACCACATTCCTGGCTTGTTGGCCTCTACGTCTCCGTCGGACCTTTATATACATCTATAACGTAATATAACCTAACCTAACCCAACCTATCATCTCGGCGGTAATATTTGACAACATTCCTGGCGAGTTGGCCTCTACGTCTCCGTGGGACCTTTATATACATCAATAACATTATATAAGCTAGCCTAACCCAATCTAACATCTCGGCGATAATATTTGACCACATTCCTTGCGAGTTGGCCTCCACGTCTTCGTGGGACCTTTATATACATCAATAACGTAATATAATCTAACCTAACGCAACCTAACATCTCGGCGGTAATATTTGACATCATTCCTGGCGAGTTGGCCTCTATGTCTCCGTGTAACCCTCGTATACATCACTAACGTAATATAACGTAACTTAATCCAACCTATCATCTCGGCGGTAATATTTGACAACATTCCTGGCGAGTTGGCCTCTACGTGTTCGAGGGACCTTTATATACATCAATAACGTAATATAATTTAACCTAACCCAACCAAACATCTCCGCGCTAATATTTAACAACATACCTGGCGAGTTGGCCTCTACGTCTCCGTGGGCCCTTCATATACATCAATAACGAAAATTAACCTAACCTAACCCAACCTATCATCTCGGAGGTAATATTTGGCAACATTCCTGGCGAGTTGGCCTCTACGTCTCCGTGGGACCTTTATATACATCAATAACGTAATATAACCTAACCTAACCCAACCTATCATCTCGGCGGTAATATTTGACAACATTCCTGGCGAGTTGGCCTCCACGTCTCCGTTTGACCTTCATATACATCAATAACGTAGCATAACCTAACCTAACGCAACCTAACATCTCGCCGGTAATATATGACAAAATTCCTGGCGAGTTGGCTTCTCCGTTTCCGTGGGACCTTTACATACATCTATAACGTAATATAACCTAACCTAAACCACCCTAGCATCTCGGCGGTAATATTTGACATCATTCCTGGCGAGTTGGCCTCTACGTCTTCGTGGGACCTTTATATACATCAATAACGTAATATAACTTAACCTAACCCAACCTAACATCTCCGCGGTAATATGTGCCAACATACCTGGCGAGTTGGCCTCTACGTCTTCGTGGGACCTTTATATACATCAATAACGTAATATAACTTAACCTAACCCAACCTAACATCTCCGCGGTAATATTTGAAAACATTCCTGGCGAGTTGGCCTCTACGTCTCCGTGGGACCTCCATATAGATCTATAACGTAATATAACCTAACCTAACGCAACCCAACATCTCGGCGGTAATATTTGACAACATTCCTGGCTTGTTGGCCTCTATGTCTCCGTGGGACCTTTATATACATCTATAACGTAATATAACCTAACCTAACCCAACCTATCATCTCGGCGGTAACATTTGACAACATTCCTGGCGAGTTGGCCTCTACGTCTCCGTTTGACCTTCATATACATCAATAACGTAATATAACCTAACCTAACGCAACCTAACATCTCGGCGGTAATATTTGACATCATTCCTGGCGAGTTGGCCTCTATGTCTCCGTGTAACCCTCGTATACATCAATAACGTAATATAACGTAACTTAATCCAACCTATCATCTCGGCGGTAATATTTGACAACATTCCTGGCGAGTTGGCCTCTACGTCTTCGTGGGACATTTATATACATCAATAAGGTAATATAACTTATCCTAACCCAACCTAACATCTCCGCTGTAATATTTGACAACATACCTGGCGAGTTGGCCTCTACGTATCCGTGGGCCCTTCATATACATCAATAACGAAATATAACCTAACCTAACCCTATCTAACATCTCGGCGGTAATATTTGACCACATTCCTGGCTTGTTGGCCTCTACGTCTCCGTCGGACCTTTATATACATCTATAACGTAATATAACCTAACCTAACCCAACCTATCATCTCGGCGGTAATATTTGACAACATTCCTGGCGAGTTGGCCTCTACGTCTCCGTGGGACCTTTATATACATCAATAACGTAATATAAGCTAGCCTAACCCAATCTAACATCTCGGCGATAATATTTGACCACATTCCTAGCGAGTTGGCCTCTACGTCTTCGTGGGACCTTTATATACATCAATAACGTAATATAACTTAACCTAACCCAACCTAACATCTCCGCGGTAATATTTGACAACATACCTGGCGAGTTGGCCTCTACGTCTCCGTGGGCCCTTCATATACATCAATAACGAAATATAACCTAACCTAACCCTATCTAACATCTCGGCAGTAATATTTGACCACATTCCTGGCTTGTTGGCCTCTACGTCTCCGTCGGACCTTTATATACATCTATAACGTAATATAACCTAACCTAACCCAACCTATCATCTCGGCGGTAATATTTGACAACATTCCTGGCGAGTTGGCCTCTACGTCTCCGTGGGACCTTTATATACATCAATAACATTATATAAGCTAGCCTAACCCAATCTAACATCTCGGCGATAATATTTGACCACATTCCTTGCGAGTTGGCCTCCACGTCTTCGTGGGACCTTTATATACATCAATAACGTAATATAACCTAACCTAACGAAACCTAACATCTCGGCGGTAATATTTGACATCATTCCTGGCGAGTTGGCCTCTATGTCTCCGTGTAACCCTCGTATACATCACTAACGTAATATAACGTAACTTAATCCAACCTATCATCTCGGCGGTAATATTTGACATCATTCCTGGCGAGTTGGCCTCTACGTGTTCGTGGGACCTTTATATACATCAATAACGTAATATAATTTAACCTAACCCAACCAAACATCTCCGCGGTAATATTTGACAACATACCTGGCGAGTTGGCCTCTACGTCTCCGTGGGCCCTTCATATACATCAATAACGAAAATTAACCTAACCTAACCCAACCTATCATCTCGGAGGTAATATTTGGCAACATTCCTGGCGAGTTGGCCTCTACGTCTCCGTGGGACCTTTATATACATCAATAACGTAATATAATTTAACCTAACCCAACCAAACATCTCCGCGGTAATATTTGACAACATACCTGGCGAGTTGGCCTCTACGTCTCCGTGGGCCCTTCATATACATCAATAACGAAAATTAACCTAACCTAACCCAACCTATCATCTCGGAGGTAATATTTGGCAACATTCCTGGCGAGTTGGCCTCTACGTCTCCGTGGGACCTTTATATACATCAATAACGTAATATAACCTAACCTAACCCAACCTATCATCTCGGCGGTAATATTTGACAACATTCCTGGCGAGTTGGCCTCCACGTCTCCGTTTGACCTTCATATACATCAATAACGTAGCATAACCTAACCTAACGCAACCTAACATCTCGCCGGTAATATATGACAAAATTCCTGGCGAGTTGGCTTCTCCGTTTCCGTGGGACCTTTACATACATCTATAACGTAATATAACCTAACCTAAACCACCCTAGCATCTCGGCGGTAATATTTGACATCATTCCTGGCGAGTTGGCCTCTACGTCTTCGTGGGACCTTTATATACACCAATAACGTAATATAACTTAACCTAACCCAACCTAACATCTCCGCGGTAATATGTGCCAACATACCTGGCGAGTTGGCCTCTACGTCTTCGTGGGACCTTTATATACATCAATAACGTAATATAACTTAACCTAACCCAACCTAACATCTCCGCGGTAATATTTGAAAACATTCCTGGCGAGTTGGCCTCTACGTCCCCGTGGGACCTCCATATAGATCTATAACGTAATATAACCTAACCTAACGCAACCCAACATCTCGGCGGTAATATTTGACAACATTCCTGGCTTGTTGGCCTCTATGTCTCCGTGGGACCTTTATATACATCTATAACGTAATATAACCTAACCTAACCCAACCTATCATCTCGGCGGTAACATTTGACAACATTCCTGGCGAGTTGGCCTCTACGTCTCCGTTTGACCTTCATATACATCAATAACGTAATATAACCTAACCTAACGCAACCTAACATCTCGGCGGTAATATTTGACATCATTCCTGGCGAGTTGGCCTCTATGTCTCCGTGTAAACCTCGTATACATCAATAACGTAATATAACGTAACTTAATCCAACCTATCATCTCGGCGGTAATATTTGACAACATTCCTGGCGAGTTGGCCTCTACGTCTTCGTGGGACATTTATATACATCAATAAGGTAATATAACTTATCCTAACCCAACCTAACATCTCCGCTGTAATATTTGACAACATACCTGGCGAGTTGGCCTCTACGTATCCGTGGGCCCTTCATATACATCAATAACGAAATATAACCTAACCTAACCCTATCTAACATCTCGGCGGTAATATTTGACCACATTCCTGGCTTGTCGGCCTCTACGTCTCCGTCGGACCTTTATATACATCTATAACGTAATATAACCTAACCTAACCCAACCTATCATCTCGGCGGTAATATTTGACAACATTCCTGGCGAGTTGGCCTCTACGTCTCCGTGGGACCTTTATATACATCAATAACGTAATATAAGCTAGCCTAACCCAATCTAACATCTCGGCGATAATATTTGACCACATTCCTAGCGAGTTGGCCTATACGTCTTCGTGGGACCTTTATATACATCAATAACGTAATATAACTTAACCTAACCCAACCTAACATCTCCGCGGTAATATTTGACAACATACCTGGCGAGTTGGCCTCTACGTCTCCGTGGGCCCTTCATATACATCAATAACGAAATATAACCTAACCTAACCCTATCTAACATCTCGGCAGTAATATTTGACCACATTCCTGGCTTGTTGGCCTCTACGTCTCCGTCGGACCTTTATATACATCTATAACGTAATATAACCTAACCTAACCCAACCTATCATCTCGGCGGTAATATTTGACAACATTCCTGGCGAGTTGGCCTCTACGTCTCCGTGGGACCTTTATATACATCAATAACATTATATAAGCTAGCCTAACCCAATCTAACATCTCGGCGATAATATTTGACCACATTCCTTGCGAGTTGGCCTCCACGTCTTCGTGGGACCTTTATATACATCAATAACGTAATATAACCTAACCTAACGCAACCTAACATCTCGGCGGTAATATTTGACATCATTCCTGGCGAGTTGGCCTCTATGTCTCCGTGTAACCCTCGTATACATCACTAACGTAATATAACGTAACTTAATCCAACCTATCATCTCGGCGGTAATATTTGACATCATTCCTGGCGAGTTGGCCTCTACGTGTTCGTGGGACCTTTATATACATCAATAACGTAATATAATTTAACCTAACCCAACCAAACATCTCCGCGGTAATATTTGACAACATACCTGGCGAGTTGGCCTCTACGTCTCCGTGGGCCCTTCATATACATCAATAACGAAAATTAACCTAACCTAACCCAACCTATCATCTCGGAGGTAATATTTGGCAACATTCCTGGCGAGTTGGCCTCTACGTCTCCGTGGGACCTTTATATACATCAATAACGTAATATAACCTAACCTAACCCAACCTATCATCTCGGCGGTAATATTTGACAACATTCCTGGCGAGTTGGCCTCCACGTCTCCGTTTGACCTTCATATACATCAATAACGTAACATAACCCAACCTAACGCAACCTAACATCTCGCCGGTAATATATGACAAAATTCCTGGCGAGTTGGCTTCTCCGTTTCCGTGGGACCTTTATATACATCTATAACGTAATATAACCTAACCTAAACCACCCTAGCATCTCGGCGGTAATATTTGACATCATTCCTGGCGAGTTGGCCTCTACGTCTCCGTGTAACCCTCGTATACAACAATAACGTAATTTAACCTAACCTAACCCAACCTAACTTCTCGGCGGTAATATTTGACATCATTCCTGGCGAGTTGGCCTCTACGTCTCCGTTTGACCATCATATACATCAATAACGTAATATAACGTAACCTAACCCAACCTATCATCTCGGAGGTAATATTTGACAACATTCCTGGCGAGTTGGCCTCTACGTCTCCGTGAGACCTTTATATACATCTATAACGTAATATAACGTAACTTAACCCAACCTATCATCTCGGCGGTAATATTTGACAACATTCTTGGCGAGTTGGACTCTACGTCTTCGTGGTACCTTTATATACATCAATAACGAAATATAATCTAACCTAGCCCAACCTATCATCTCGGCAGTAATATTTGACCACATTCCTGGCTTGTTGCCCTCTACGTCTCCGAGGGTCCTTTATATACATCACTAACGTAATATAACCTAACCAAACCCAACCTAACATCCCGGCGGTAATATTTGACCACATTCCTGGCTTGTTGTCCTCTACGTCTCCGTGGGACCTTTATATACACCAATAACGTAATATAACCTAACCTAACCCAACCTAATATCTCGGCGGTAATATTTGACATCATTCCTGGCGAGTTGGCCTCTACGTCTCCGTTTGACCATCATATACATCAATAACGTAATATAACGTAACCTAACCCAACCTATCATCTCGGCGGGAATATTTGACAACATTCCTGGCTTGTTGGCCTCTACGTCTTCGTGGGACCTTTATATACATCAATAACGTAATATAACTTAACCTAACCCAACCTAACATCTCCGCGGTAATATTTGACAACATACATGGCGAGTTGGCCTCTACGTCTCAGTGGGCCCTTCATATACATCAATAACGAAATATAACATAACCTAACCCAACCTATTATCTCGGAGGTAATATTTGACAAAATTCCTGGCGAGTTGGCTTCTCCGCTTCCGTGGGACCTTTATATACATCAATAACGTAATATAACCTAACCTAACCCAACCTAACATCTCCGCGGTAATATTTGACCACGTTCCTGGCTTGTTGCACTCTACGTCTCCGTGGGACCTTCATATAGATCTATAACGTAATATAACCTAACCTAACCCAACCTAACATCTCGGCGGCAATATTTGACAACATTCCTGGCGAGTTGGCTTCTCCGTCCCCGTGGGACCTTTATATACATCAATAACGTAATATAATGTAACCTAACCCAACCTATCATCTCGGCGGTAATATTTGAAAACATTCCTGGCGAGTTGGCATCTACGTCTGCGTGGGACCTTTATATACATCAATAACGTAATATAACCTAACCTAACCCACCCTAGCAACTCGGCGGTAATATTTGACATCATTCCTGGCGAGTTGGCCTCTACGTCTCCGTGTAACCCTCGTATACAACAGTAACGTAATATAACGTAACTTAACCCAACCTATCATCTCGGCGATAATATTTGACAACATTCCTAGCGACTTGGCCTCTACGTCTTCGTGGGCCCTTCATATACATCAATAACGAAATATAACCTAACCTAACCCTATCTAACATCTCGGCGGTAATATTTGACCGCATTCCTGGCTTGTTGGCCTCTACGTCTCCGTGGAACCTTTATATACATCAATAACGTAATATAACCTAACCTAACCCAACCTAACATCTCGGCTGTAATATTTGACAGCTTTCCTGGCGAGTTGGACTCTACGTCTCCGTTTGACCATCATATACATCAATAACGTAATATGACGTAACCTAACCCAACCTAATATCTCGGCGGTAATATTTGACATCATTCCTGGCGAGTTGGCCTCTACGTCTCCGTTTGACCATCATATACATCAATAACGTAATATAACGTAACCTAACCCAACCTATCATCTCGGCGGGAATATTTGACAACATTCCTGGCTTGTTGGCCTCTACGTCTTCGTGGGACCTTTATATACATCAATAACGTAATATAACTTAACCTAACGCAACCTAACATCTCCGCGGTAATATTTGACAACATACCTGGCGAGTTGGCCTCTACGTCTCCGTGGGCCCTTCATATACATCAATAACGAAACATAACATAACCTAACCCAACCTATTATCTCGGAGGTAATATTTGACAAAATTCCTGGCGAGTTGGCTTCTCCGCTTCCGTGGGACCTTTATATACATCAATAACGTAATATAACCTAACCTAACCCAACCTAACATCTCCGCGGTAATATTTGACCACGTTCCTGGCTTGTTGCACTCTACGTCTCCGTGGGACCTTCATATAGATCTATAACGTAATATAACCTAAGCTAACCCAACCTAACATCTCGGCGGCAATATTTGACAACATTCCTGGCGAGTTGGCTTCTCCGTCCCCGTGGGACCTTTATATACATCAATAACGTAATATAATCTAACCTAACCCAACCTATCATCTCGGCGGTAATATTTGAAAACATTCCTGGCGAGTTGGCATCTACGTCTGCGTGGGACCTTTATATACATCAATAACGTAATATAACCTAACCTAACCCACCCTAGCAACTCGGCGGTAATATTTGACATCATTCCTGGCGAGTTGGCCTCTACGTCTCCGTGTAACCCTCGTATACAACAGTAACGTAATATAACGTAACTTAACCCAACCTATCATCTCGGCGGTAATATTTGACAACATTCCTGGCTTGTTGGGCTCTACGTCTCCGTGAGACCTTTATATACATCTATAACGTAATATAACCTAACCTAACCCAACCTAACATCTCGGCGGTAATATTTGAAAACATTCCTGGCGAGTTGGCCTCTACGTCTCCGTGTAACTCTCGTATACATCAATAACGTAATATAACGTAACTTAAACCAACATATCATCTCGGCGGTAATATTTGACAACTTTCCTGGCGAGTTGGCCTCTACGTCTTCGTGGGACCTTTATATACATCAATAACGTAATATAACATAACCTAACCCAATATAACATCTCGACGGTAATATTTGACCACATTCCTGGCTTGTTGGACTCTACGTCTCCGAGGGACCTTTATATACATCAATAACGTAATATAACCTAACCTAACCCAACCTAACATCCCGGCGGTAATATTTGACATCATTCCTGGCGAGATGGCCTCTACGTCTCCGTGGGACCTTTATATACATCAATAACGTAATATAACCTTACCTAACCCAACCTAACATCTCGGCGGTAATATTTGACATCATTCCTGGCGAGTTGGCCTCTACGTCTCCGTTTGACCATCATATACATCAATAACGTAATATAACGTAACCTAACCCAACCTATCATCTCGGCGGGAATATTTGACAACATTCCTGGCTTGTTGGCCTCTACGTCTTCGTGGGACCTTTATATACATCAATAACGTAATATAACTTAACCTAACCCAACCTAACATCTCCGCGGTAATATTTGACAACATACCTGGCGAGTTGGCCTCTACGTCTCCGTGGGCCCTTCATATACATCAATAACGAAATATAACATAACCTAACCCAACCTATCATCTCGGAGGTAATATTTGACAAAATTCCTGGCGAGTTAGCTTCTCCGCTCCCGTGGGACCTTTATATACATCAATAACGTAATATAACCTAACCTAAGCCAACCTAACATCTCCGCGGTAATATTTGACCACGTTCCTGGCTTGTTGCACTCTACGTCTCCGTGGGACCTTCATATAGATCTATAACGTAATATAACCTAACCTAACCCAACCTAACATCTCGGCGGCAATATTTGACAACATTCCTGGCGAGTTGGCTTCTCCGTCCCCGTGGGACCATTATATACATCAATAACGTAATATAACCTAACCTATCACAACCTAACATCTCGTCGGTAATATTTGACATCATTCCTGGCTTGTTGGCCTCTACGTCCCCGTGGGAGCTTTATATACATCAATAACGAAATATAACCTTACCTAACCCAACCTAACATCTCGGCGGTAATATTTGACATCATTCCTGGCGAGTTGGCCTCTACGTCTCCGTTTGACCATCATATACATCAATAACGTAAAATAACGTAACCTAACCCAACCTATCATCGCGGCGGTAATATTTGACAACATTCCTGGCTTGTTGGCCTCTACGTCTCCGTGAGACCTTTATATACATCTATAACGTATTATAACGTAACTTAACCCAACCTATCATCTCGGCGGTAATATTTGACAACATTCCTGGCGAGTTGGCCTCTACGTCTTCGTGGTACCTTTATATACATCAATAACGTAATATAACCTAACCTAACCCAACCTAACATCTCGGCGGTGATATTTGGCAACATTCCTGGGGAGTTGGCTTCTCCGTCTCCGTGGGACCTTTATATACATCAATAACGAAATATAACATAACCTAACCCAACCTATCATCTCGGCGGTAATATTTGACATCATTCCTGGCGAGTTGGCCTCTACGTCTCCGTGTAACCCTCGTATACAACAGTAACGTAATATAACTTAACTTAACCCAACCTATCATCTCGGCGATAATATTTGACAACATTCCTAGCGAGTTGGCCTCTACGTCTTCGTGGGCCCTTCATATACATCAATAACGAAATATAACCTAACCTAACCCTATCTAACATCTCGGCGGTAATATTGGACCGCATTCCTGGCTTGTTGGCCTCTACGTCTCCGTGGAACCTTTATATACATCAATAACGTAATATAACCTAACCTAACCCAACCTAACATCTCGGCTGTAATATTTGACAGCTTTCCTGGCGAGTTGGACTCTACGTCTCCGTTTGACCATCATATACATCAATAACGTAATATGACGTAACCTAACCCAACCTAATATCTCGGCGGTAATATTTGACATCATTCCTGGCGAGTTGGCCTCTACGTCTCCGTTTGACCATCATATACATCAATAACGTAATATAACGTAACCTAACCCAACCTATCATCTCGGCGGGAATATTTGACAACATTCCTGGCTTGTTGGCCTCTACGTCTTCGTGGGACCTTTATATACATCAATAACGTAATATAACTTAACCTAACCCAACCTAACATCTCCGCGGTAATATTTGACAACATACCTGGCGAGTTGGCCTCTACGTCTCCGTGGGCCCTTCATATACATCAATAACGAAACATAACATAACCTAACCCAACCTATTATCTCGGAGGTAATATTTGACAAAATTCCTGGCGAGTTGGCTTCTCCGCTTCCGTGGGACCTTTATATACATCAATAACGTAATATAACCTAACCTAACCCAACCTAACATCTCCGCGGTAATATTTGACCACGTTCCTGGCTTGTTGCACTCTACGTCTCCGTGGGACCTTCATATAGATCTATAACGTAATATAACCTAAGCTAACCCAACCTAACATCTCGGCGGCAATATTTGACAACATTCCTGGCGAGTTGGCTTCTCCGTCCCCGTGGGACCTTTATATACATCAATAACGTAATATAATCTAACCTAACCCAACCTATCATCTCGGCGGTAATATTTGAAAACATTCCTGGCGAGTTGGCATCTACGTCTGCGTGGGACCTTTATATACATCAATAACGTAATATAACCTAACCTAACCCACCCTAGCAACTCGGCGGTAATATTTGACATCATTCCTGGCGAGTTGGCCTCTACGTCTCCGTGTAACCCTCGTATACAACAGTAACGTAATATAACGTAACTTAACCCAACCTATCATCTCGGCGGTAATATTTGACAACATTCCTGGCTTGTTGGGCTCTACGTCTCCGTGAGACCTTTATATACATCTATAACGTAATATAACCTAACCTAACCCAACCTAACATCTCGGCGGTAATATTTGAAAACATTCCTGGCGAGTTGGCCTCTACGTCTCCGTGTAACTCTCGTATACATCAATAACGTAATATAACGTAACTTAAACCAACATATCATCTCGGCGGTAATATTTGACAACTTTCCTGGCGAGTTGGCCTCTACGTCTTCGTGGGACCTTTATATACATCAATAACGTAATATAACATAACCTAACCCAATATAACATCTCGACGGTAATATTTGACCACATTCCTGGCTTGTTGGACTCTACGTCTCCGAGGGACCTTTATATACATCAATAACGTAATATAACCTAACCTAACCCAACCTAACATCCCGGCGGTAATATTTGACATCATTCCTGGCGAGATGGCCTCTACGTCTCCGTGGGACCTTTATATACATCAATAACGTAATATAACCTTACCTAACCCAACCTAACATCTCGGCGGTAATATTTGACATCATTCCTGGCGAGTTGGCCTCTACGTCTCCGTTTGACCATCATATACATCAATAACGTAATATAACGTAACCTAACCCAACCTATCATCTCGGCGGGAATATTTGACAACATTCCTGGCTTGTTGGCCTCTACGTCTTCGTGGGACCTTTATATACATCAATAACGTAATATAACTTAACCTAACCCAACCTAACATCTCCGCGGTAATATTTGACAACATACCTGGCGAGTTGGCCTCTACGTCTCCGTGGGCCCTTCATATACATCAATAACGAAATATAACATAACCTAACCCAACCTATCATCTCGGAGGTAATATTTGACAAAATTCCTGGCGAGTTAGCTTCTCCGCTCCCGTGGGACCTTTATATACATCAATAACGTAATATAACCTAACCTAAGCCAACCTAACATCTCCGCGGTAATATTTGACCACGTTCCTGGCTTGTTGCACTCTACGTCTCCGTGGGACCTTCATATAGATCTATAACGTAATATAACCTAACCTAACCCAACCTAACATCTCGGCGGCAATATTTGACAACATTCCTGGCGAGTTGGCTTCTCCGTCCCCGTGGGACCATTATATACATCAATAACGTAATATAACCTAACCTATCACAACCTAACATCTCGTCGGTAATATTTGACATCATTCCTGGCTTGTTGGCCTCTACGTCCCCGTGGGAGCTTTATATACATCAATAACGAAATATAACCTTTCCTAACCCAACCTAACATCTCGGCGGTAATATTTGACATCATTCCTGGCGAGTTGGCCTCTACGTCTCCGTTTGACCATCATATACATCAATAACGTAAAATAACGTAACCTAACCCAACCTATCATCGCGGCGGTAATATTTGACAACATTCCTGGCTTGTTGGCCTCTACGTCTCCGTGAGACCTTTATATACATCTATAACGTAATATAACGTAACTTAACCCAACCTATCATCTCGGCGGTAATATTTGACAACATTCCTGGCGAGTTGGCCTCTACGTCTTCGTGGTACCTTTATATACATCAATAACGTAATATAACCTAACCTAACCCAACCTAACATCTCGGCGGTGATATTTGGCAACATTCCTGGGGAGTTGGCTTCTCCGTCTCCGTGGGACCTTTATATACATCAATAACGTAATATAACCTAACCTAACCCAACCTAACATCTCGGCGGTAATATTTGACATCATTCCTGGCGAGTTGACCTCTACGTCTGCGTGTAACCGTCGTATACAACAATAACGTAACATAACGTAACTTAACCCAACCTATCATCTCGGCGGTAATATTTGACAACATTCCTGGCGAGTTGGTATCTACGTCTTCGTGGGCCCTTCATATACATCAATAACGAAATATAACCTAACCTAACCCTATCTAACATCTCGGCGGTAATATTTGACCACATTCCTGGCTTGTTGGCCTCTACGTCTCCGTGGAACCTTTATATACATCAATAACGTAATATAACCTAACCTAACCCAACCTAACATCTCGGCGGTAATATTTGACATCATTCCAGGCGAGTTGGACTCTACGTCTCCGTTTGACCATCATATACATCAATAACGTAATATGACGTAACCTAACCCAACCTATCATCTCGGCGGTAATATTTGACAACATTTCTGGCTTGTTGGGCTCTACGTCTCCGTGAGACCTTTATATACATCTATAACGTAATATAAACTAACCTAACCCAACCTAACATCTCGGCGGTAATATTTGAAAACATTCCTGGCGAGTTGGCATCTACGTCTCCGTGGGACCTTTATATACATCAATAACGTAATATAACCTAACCTAAACCAACCTAACATCTCGGCGGTAATATTTGACCACATGACTGTCTTTTTGGCCTCTACGTCTCCGTGGAACTTTTATATACATCAATAACGTAATATAACCTAACCTATCGCAACCTAACATCTCGGCGGTAATATTTGACATCATTCCTGGCGAGTTGGCCTCTACGTCTCCGTGTAACCCTCGTGTACATCAATAACGTAATATAACGTAACTTAACCCAACCTATCATCTCGGCGGTAATATTTGACAACATTCCTGGCGAGTTGGCCTCTACGTCTCCATGGGACCTTTATATACATCAATAACGTAATATAACCTAACCTAACGCAACCTAACATCTCGGCGATAATATTTGGCAACATTCCTGGAGAGTTGGCTTCTCCGTCTCCGTGGGACCTTTATATACATCAATAACGTAATATAACCTAACCTAACCCAACCTAACTTCTCGGCGGTAATATTTGACATCATTCCTGGCGAGTTGACCTCTACGTCTGCGTGTAACCGTCGTATACAACAATAACGTAACATAACGTAACTTAACCCAACCTATCATCTCGGTGGTAATATTTGACAACATTCCTGGCTTGTTGGACTCTACGTCTCCGAGGGACCTTTATATACATCAATAACGTAATATAACCTAACCAAACCCAACCTAACATCCCGGCGGTAATATTTGACCACATTCCTGGCGAGTTGGCATCTACGTCTTCGTGGGCCCTTCATATACATCAATAACGAAATATAACCTAACCTAACCCTATCTAACATCTCGGCAGTAATATTTGACCACATTCCTGGCTTGTTGGCCTCTACGTCTCCGTCGGACCTTTATATACATCAATAACGTAATATAACTTAACCTAACCCAACCTAACATCTCCGCGGTAATATTTGACAACATACCTGGCGAGTTGGCCTCTACGTCTCCGTGGGCCCTTCATATACATCAATAACGAAATATAACCTAACCTAACCCTATCTAGCATCTCGGCAGTAATATTTGACCACATTCCTGGCTTGTTGGCCTCTACGTCTCCGTCGGACCTTTATATACATCTATAACGTAATATAACCTAACCTAACCCAACCTATCATCTCGGCGGTAATATTTGACAACATTCCTGGCGAGTTGGCCTCTACGTGTTCGTGGGACCTTTATATACATCAATAACGTAATATAATTTAACCTAACCCAACCAAACATCTCCGCGGTAATATTTGACAACATACCTGGCGAGTTGGCCTCTACGTCTCCGTGGGCCCTTCATATACATCAATAACGAAAATTAACCTAACCTAACCCAACCTATCATCTCGGAGGTAATATTTGGCAACATTCCTGGCGAGTTGGCCTCTACGTCTCCGTGGGACCTTTATATACATCAATAACGTAATATAACCTAACCTAACCCAACCTATCATCTCGGCGGTAATATTTGACAACATTCCTGGCGAGTTGGCCTCCACGTCTCCGTTTGACCTTCATATACATCAATAACGTAACATAACCTAACCTAACGCAACCTAACATCTCGCCGGTAATATATGACAAAATTCCTGGCGAGTTGGCTTCTCCGTTTCCGTGGGACCTTTATATACATCAATAACGTAATATAACCTTACCTAACCCAACCTAACATCTCGGCGGTAATATTTGACATCATTCCTGGCGAGTTGGCCTCTACGTCTCCGTTTGACCATCATATACATCAACAACGTAATATAACGTTACCTAACCCAACCTAACATCTCCGCGGTAATATTTGACAACATACCTGGCGAGTTGGCCTCTACGTCTCCGTGGGCCCTTCATATACATCAATAACGAAATATAACATAACCTAACCCAACCTATTATCTCGGAGGTAATATTTGACAAAATTCCTGGCGAGTTGGCTTCTCCGCTTCCGTGGGACCTTTATATACATCAATAACGTAATATAACCTAAACTAACCCACCCTAGCAACTCGGCGGTAATATTTGACATCATTCCTGGCGAGTTGGCCTCTACGTCTCCGTGTAACCCTCGTATACAACAGTAACGTAATATAACGTAACTTAACCCAACCTATCATCTCGGCGATAATATTTGACAACATTCCTAGCGAGTTGGCCTCTACGTCTTCGTGGGCCCTTCATATACATCAATAACGAAATATAACCTAACCTAACCCTATCTAACATCTCGGCGGTAATATTTGACCGCATTCCTGGCTTGTTGGCCTCTACGTCTCCGTGGAACCTTTATATACATCAATAACGTAATATAACCTAACCTAACCCAACCTAATATCTCGGCTGTAATATTTGACAGCTTTCCTGGCGAGTTGGACTCTACGTCTCCGTTTGACCATCATATACATCAATAACGTAATATGACGTAACCTAACCCAACCTAATATCTCGGCGGTAATATTTGACATCATTCCTGGCGAGTTGGCCTCTACGTCTCCGTTTGACCATCATATACATCAATAACGTAATATAACGTAACCTAACCCAACCTATCATCTCGGCGGGAATATTTGACAACATTCCTGGCTTGTTGGCCTCTACGTCCCCGTGGGACCTTTATATACATCAATAACGTAATATAACCTTACCTAACCCAACCTAACATCTCGGGGGTAATATTTGACATCATTCCTGGCGAGTTGGCCTCTACGTCTCCGTTTGACCATCATATACATCAATAACGTAATATAACGTAACCTAACCCAACCTATCATCTCGGCGGGAATATTTGACAACATTCCTGGCTTGTTGGCCTCTACGTCTTCGTGGGACCTTTATATACATCAATAACGTAATATAACTTAACCTAACCCAACCTAACATCTCCGCGGTAATATTTGACAACATACCTGGCGAGTTGGCCTCTACGTCTCCGTGGGACCTTCATATAGATCTATAACGTAATATAACCTAACCTAACCCAACCTAACATCTCGGCGGTAATATTTGGCAACATTCCTGGGGAGTTGGCTTCTCCGTCTCCGTGGGACCTTTATATACATCAATAACGTAATATAACCTAACCTAACCCAACCTAACATCTCGGCGGTAATATTTGACATCATTCCTGGCGAGTTGACCTCTACGTCTGCGTGTAACCGTCGTATACAACAATAACGTAACATAACGTAACTTAACCCAACCTATCATCTCGGTGGTAATATTTGACAACATTCCTGGCTTGTTGGACTCTACGTCTCCGAGGGACCTTTATATACATCAATAACGTAATATAACCTAACCAAACCCAACCTAACATCCCGGCGGTAATATTTGACCACATTCCTGGCTTGTTGTCCTCTACGTCTCCGTGGGACTTTTATATACATCAATAACGTAATATAACCTAACCTAACCCAATCTAACATCTCGGCGATAATATTTGACCACATTGCTGGCTTGTTGGTCACTACGTCCCCGTGGGACCATTATATACATCAATAACGTAATATAACCTAACCTATCACAACCTAACATCTCGTCGGTAATATTTGACATCATTCCTGGCTTGTTGGCCTCTACGTCCCCGTGGGAGCTTTATATACATCAATAACGTAATATAACCTTACCTAACCCAACCTAACATCTCGGCGGTAATATTTGACATCATTCCTGGCGAGTTGACCTCTACGTCTGCGTGTAACCGTCGTATACAACAATAACGTAACATAACGTAACTTAACCCAACCTATCATCTCGGCGGTAATATTTGACAACATTCCTGGCGAGTTGGCATCTACGTCTTCGTGGGCCCTTCATATACATCAATAACGAAATATAACCTAACCTAACCCTATCTAACATCTCGGCGGTAATATTTGACCACATTCCTGGCTTGTTGGCCTCTACGTCTCCGTGGAACCTTTATATACATCAATAACGTAATATAACCTAACCTAACCCAACCTAACATCTCGGCGGTAATATTTGACATCATTCCTGGCGAGTTGGACTCTACGTATCCGTTTGACCATCATATACATCAATAACGTAATATGACGTAACCTAACCCAACCTATCATCTCGGCGGTAATATTTGACAACATTCCTGGCTTGTTGGGCTCTACGTCTCCGTGAGACCATTATATACATCTATAACGTAATATAAACTAACCTAACCCAACCTAACATCTCGGCGGTAATATTTGAAAACATTCCTGGCGAGTTGGCATCTACGTCTCCGTGGGACCTTTATATACATCAATAACGTAATATAACCTAACCTAAACCAACCTAACATCTCGGCGGTAATATTTGACCACATGACTGTCTTGTTGGCCTCTACGTCTCCGTGGAACTTTTATATACATCAATAACGTAATATAACCTAACCTATCGCAACCTAACATCTCGGCGGTAATATTTGACATCATTCCTGGCGAGTTGGCCTCTACGTCTCCGTGTAACCCTCGTGTACATCAATAACGTAATATAACGTAACTTAACCCAACCTATCATCTCGGCGGCAATATTTGACAACATTCCTGGCGAGTTGGCCTCTACGTCTCCATGGGACCTTTATATACATCAATAACGTAATATAACCTAACCTAACGCAACCTAACATCTCGGCGATAATATTTGGCAACATTCCTGGAGAGTTGGCTTCTCCGTCTCCGTGGGACCTTTATATACATCAATAACGTAATATAACCTAACCTAACCCAACCTAACTTCTCGGCGGTAATATTTGACATCATTCCTGGCGAGTTGACCTCTGCGTCTGCGTGTAACCGTCGTATACAACAATAACGTAACATAACGTAACTTAACCCAACCTATCATCTCGGTGGTAATATTTGACAACATTCCTGGCTTGTTGGACTCTACGTCTCCGAGGGACCTTTATATACATCAATAACGTAATATAACCTAACCAAACCCAACCTAACATCCCGGCGGTAATATTTGACCACATTCCTGGCTTGTTGTCCTCTACGTCTCCGTGGGACTTTTATATACATCAATAACGTAATATAACCTAACCTAACCCAATCTAACATCTCGGCGATAATATTTGACCACATTCCTGGCTTGTTGGCCACTACGTCCCCGTGGGACCATTATATACATCAATAACGTAATATAACCTAACCTAACCCAACCTAACATCTCGGCGGTAATATTTGGCAACATTCCTGGGGAGTTGGCTTCTCCGTCTCCGTTGGGCCTTTATATACATCAATAACGTAATATAACCTAACTTAACCCAACCTAACATCTCGGCGGTAATATTTGACATCATTCCTGGCGAGTTGACCTCTACGTCTCCGTGTAAGCGTCGTATACAACAATAACGTAACATAACGTAACTTAACCCAACCTATCATCTCGGCGGTAATATTTGACAACATTCCTGGCGAGTTGGCATCTACGTCTCCGTGGGACCTGCATATAGATCAATAACGTAATGTAACCTAACCTAACCCAACATAACATCTCGGTGGTAATATTTGACCACATTCCTGGCTTGTTGGCCACTACGTCTCCGTGGGACCTTTATATACATCAATAACGTAATATAACCTAACCTAACCCAACCTAACTTCTCGGCGGTAATATTTGACATCATTCCTGGCGAGTTGACCTCTACGTCTGCGTGTAACCGTCGTATACAACAATAACGTAACATAACGTAATTTAACCCAACCTATCATCTCGGCGGTAATATTTGACAACATTCCTGGCTTGTTGTCCTCTACGTCTCCGTGGGACTTTTATATACATCAATAACGTAATATAACCTAACCTATCGCAACCTAACATCTCGGCGGTAATATTTGACCACATTCCTGGCTTGTTGTCCTCTATGTCTCCGTGTAACCCTCGTATACATCAATAACGTAATATAACGCAACTTAACCCAACCTAACATCTCCGCGGTAATATTTGACAACATACCTGGCGAGTTGGCCTCTACGTCTCCGTGGGACCTTCATATACATCAATAACGAAATATTTCCTAACCTATGCCAACCTATCATCTCGCCGGTAATATATGACAAAATTCCTGGCGAGTTGGCTTCTCCGTCTCCGACGGACCTTTATATACCTCAATAACGTAATATAACCTAACCTAACCCAATCTAACATCTCGGCGGTAATATTTGACCACATTCCTGGCTTGTTGGCCACTACGTCCCCGTGGGACCTTTATATACATCAATAACGTAATATAACCTAACCTAACCCAACCTAACATCTCGGCGGTAATATTTGGCAACATTCCTGGGGAGTTGGCTTCTCCGTCTCCGTTCGACCTTTATATACATCAATAACGTAATATAACCTAACCTAACCCAACATAACATCTCGGTGGTAATATTTGACCACATTCCTGGCTTGTTGGACTCTACGTCTCCGAGGGACCTTTATATACATCAATAACGTAATATAACCTAACCAAACCCAACCTAACATCCCGGCGGTAATATTTGACCACATTCCTGGCTTGTTGTCCTCTACGTCTCCGTGGGACTTTTATATACATCAATAACGTAATATAACCTAACCTAACCCAATCTAACATCTCGGCGATAATATTTGACCACATTGCTGGCTTGTTGGTCACTACGTCCCCGTGGGACCATTATATACATCAATAACGTAATATAACCTAACCTATCACAACCTAACATCTCGTCGGTAATATTTGACATCATTCCTGGCTTGTTGGCCTCTACGTCCCCGTGGGAGCTTTATATACATCAATAACGTAATATAACCTTACCTAACCCAACCTAACATCTCGGCGGTAATATTTGACATCATTCCTGGCGAGTTGACCTCTACGTCTGCGTGTAACCGTCGTATACAACAATAACGTAACATAACGTAACTTAACCCAACCTATCATCTCGGCGGTAATATTTGACAACATTCCTGGCGAGTTGGCATCTACGTCTTCGTGGGCCCTTCATATACATCAATAACGTAATATAACCTAACCTAACCCTATCTAACATCTCGGCGGTAATATTTGACCACATTCCTGGCTTGTTGGCCTCTACGTCTCCGTGGAACCTTTATATACATCAATAACGTAATATAACCTAACCTAACCCAACCTAACATCTCGGCGGTAATATTTGACATCATTCCTGGCGAGTTGGACTCTACGTCTCCGTTTGACCATCATATACATCAATAACGTAATATGACGTAACCTAACCCAACCTATCATCTCGGCGGTAATATTTGACAACATTCCTGGCTTGTTGGGCTCTACGTCTCCGTGAGACCATTATATACATCTATAACGTAATATAAACTAACCTAACCCAACCTAACATCTCGGCGGTAATATTTGAAAACATTCCTGGCGAGTTGGCATCTACGTCTCCGTGGGACCTTTATATACATCAATAACGTAATATAACCTAACCTAAACCAACCTAACATCTCGGCGGTAATATTTGACCACATGACTGTCTTGTTGGCCTCTACGTCTCCGTGGAACTTTTATATACATCAATAACGTAATATAACCTAACCTATCGCAACCTAACATCTCGGCGGTAATATTTGACATCATTCCTGGCGAGTTGGCCTCTACGTCTCCGTGTAACCCTCGTGTACATCAATAACGTAATATAACGTAACTTAACCCAACCTATCATCTCGGCGGCAATATTTGACAACATTCCTGGCGAGTTGGCCTCTACGTCTCCATGGGACCTTTATATACATCAATAACGTAATATAACCTAACCTAACGCAACCTAACATCTCGGCGATAATATTTGGCAACATTCCTGGAGAGTTGGCTTCTCCGTCTCCGTGGGACCTTTATATACATCAATAACGTAATATAACCTAACCTAACCCAACCTAACTTCTCGGCGGTAATATTTGACATCATTCCTGGCGAGTTGACCTCTGCGTCTGCGTGTAACCGTCGTATACAACAATAACGTAACATAACGTAACTTAACCCAACCTATCATCTCGGTGGTAATATTTGACAACATTCCTGGCTTGTTGGACTCTACGTCTCCGAGGGACCTTTATATACATCAATAACGTAATATAACCTAACCAAACCCAACCTAACATCCCGGCGGTAATATTTGACCACATTCCTGGCTTGTTGTCCTCTACGTCTCCGTGGGACTTTTATATACATCAATAACGTAATATAACCTAACCTAACCCAATCTAACATCTCGGCGATAATATTTGACCACATTCCTGGCTTGTTGGCCACTACGTCCCCGTGGGACCATTATATACATCAATAACGTAATATAACCTAACCTAACCCAACCTAACATCTCGGCGGTAATATTTGGCAACATTCCTGGGGAGTTGGCTTCTCCGTCTCCGTTGGGCCTTTATATACATCTATAACGTAATATAACCTAACCTAAACCACCCTAGCATCTCGGCGGTAATATTTGACATCATTCCTGGCGAGTTGGCCTTTACGTCTCCGTGTAACCCTCGTATACAACAATAACGTAATTTAACCTAACCTAACCCAACCTAACTTCTCGGCGGTAATATTTGAAAAGATACCTGGCGAGGTAGCCTCTACGTCTCCGTGGAATATTTATATACATCAATAACATAATATAACATAAGCTAACCCAATATAACATCTCGGCGGTAATATTTGACCATATTCCTGGCTTGTTGGACTCTACGTCCCCGTGGGACCTTTATATACATCAATAACGTAATATAACCTTACCTAACCCAACCTAACATCTCGGCGGTAATATTTGACAACATTCCTGGCTTGTTGGCCTCTACGTCTCCGTGAGACCTTTATATACATCTATAACGTAATATAACATAACTTAACCCAACCTATCATCTCGGCGGTAATATTTGACAACATTCCTGGCGAGTTGGCCTCTACGTCTTCGTGGTACCTTTATATACATCAATAACGTAATATAACTTAACCTAACCCAACCTGACATATCCGCGGTAAATTTGACAACATACCTGGCGAGTTGGCTTCTACGTCTCCGTGGGCCCTTCATATACATCAATAACGAAATATAATCTAACCTAGCCCAACCTATCATCTCGGCAGTAATATTTGACAAAATTCCTGGCGAGCTGGCTTCTCCGTCTCCGTCGGACCTTTATATACCTCAATAACGTAATATAACCTAACCTAACCCAATCTAACATCTCGGCGGTAATATTTGACCACATTCCTGGCTTGTTGGCCACTACGTCCCCGTGGGACCCTTATATACATCAATAACGTAATATAACCTAACCTAACCCAACCTAACATCTCGGCGGTAATATTTGGCAACATTCCTGGGGAGTTGGCTTCTCCGTCTCCGTGGGACCTTTATATACATCAATAACGTAATATAACCTAACCTAACCCAACCTAACATCTCGGCGGTAATATTTGACATCATTCCTGGCGAGTTGACCTCTACGTCTGCGTGTAACCGTCGTATACAACAATAACGTAACATAACGTAACTTAACCCAACCTATCATCTCGGCGGTAATACTTGACAACATTCCTGGCGAGTTGGCATCTACGTCTGCGTGGGACCTTTATATACATCAATAACGTAATATAACCTAACCTAACCCACCCTAGCAACTCGGCGGTAATATTTGACATCATTCCTGGCGAGTTGGCCTCTACGTCTCCGTGTAACCCTCGTATACAACAGTAACGTAATATAACGTAACTTAACCCAACCTAACATCCCGGCGGTAATATTTGACCACATTCCTGGCTTGTTGTCCTCTACGTCTCCGTGGGACTTTTATATACATCAATAACGTAATATAACCTAACCTATCGCAACCTAACATCTCGGCGGTAATATTTGACCACATT
Organism: Xylocopa violacea; assembly: GCA_963969225.1. Lineage (NCBI taxonomy): Eukaryota > Metazoa > Arthropoda > Insecta > Hymenoptera > Apidae > Xylocopa > Xylocopa violacea. The sequence goes on from CAXAJV010000078.1 coordinate 2,678,864, forward strand.
CCTGGCTTGTTGTCCTCTATGTCTCCGTGTAACCCTCGTATACATCAATAACGTAATATAACGTAACTTAACCCAACCTAACATCTCCGCGGTAATATTTGACAACATACCTGGCGAGTTGGCCTCTACGTCTCCGTGGGACCTTCATATACATCAATAACGAAATATAACCTAACCTATGCCAACCTATCATCTCGCCGGTAATATATGACAAAATTCCTGGCGAGTTGGCTTCTCCGTCTCCGACGGACCTTTATATACCTCAATAACGTAATATAACCTAACCTAACCCAATCTAACATCTCGGCGGTAATATTTGACCACATTCTTGGCGAGTTGACCTCTACGTCTCCGTGTAAGCGTCGTATACAACAATAACGTAACATAACGTAACTTAACCCAACCTATCATCTCGGCGGTAATATTTGACAACATTCCTGGCGAGTTGGCATCTACGTCTCCGTGGGACCTGCATATAGATCAATAACGTAATGTAACCTAACCTAACCCAACATAACATCTCGGTGGTAATATTTGACCACATTCCTGGCTTGTTGGACTCTACGTCTCCGAGGGACCTTTATATACATCAATAACGTAATATAAACGAACCTAACCCAACCTAACATCTCGGCGGTAATATTTGAAAACATTCCTGGCGAGTTGGCATCTACGTCTCCGTGGGACCTTTATATACATCAATAACGTAATATAACCTAACCTAAACCAACCTAACATCTCGGCGGTAATATTTGACCACATGACTGTCTTGTTGGCCTCTACGTCTCCGTGGAACTTTTATATACATCAATAACGTAATATAACCTAACCTATCGCAACCTAACATCTCGGCGGTAATATTTGACATCATTCCTGGCGAGTTGGCCTCTACGTCTCCGTGTAACCCTCGTGTACATCAATAACGTAATATAACGTAACTTAACCCAACCTATCATCTCGGCGGCAATATTTGACAACATTCCTGGCGAGTTGGCCTCTACGTCTCCATGGGACCTTTATATACATCAATAACGTAATATAACCTAACCTAACGCAACCTAACATCTCGGCGATAATATTTGGCAACATTCCTGGAGAGTTGGCTTCTCCGTCTCCGTGGGACCTTTATATACATCAATAACGTAATATAACCTAACCTAACCCAACCTAACTTCTCGGCGGTAATATTTGACATCATTCCTGGCGAGTTGACCTCTGCGTCTGCGTGTAACCGTCGTATACAACAATAACGTAACATAACGTAACTTAACCCAACCTATCATCTCGGTGGTAATATTTGACAACATTCCTGGCTTGTTGGACTCTACGTCTCCGAGGGACCTTTATATACATCAATAACGTAATATAACCTAACCAAACCCAACCTAACATCCCGGCGGTAATATTTGACCACATTCCTGGCTTGTTGTCCTCTACGTCTCCGTGGGACTTTTATATACATCAATAACGTAATATAACCTAACCTAACCCAATCTAACATCTCGGCGATAATATTTGACCACATTCCTGGCTTGTTGGCCACTACGTCCCCGTGGGACCATTATATACATCAATAACGTAATATAACCTAACCTAACCCAACCTAACATCTCGGCGGTAATATTTGGCAACATTCCTGGGGAGTTGGCTTCTCCGTCTCCGTTGGGCCTTTATATACATCTATAACGTAATATAACCTAACCTAAACCACCCTAGCATCTCGGCGGTAATATTTGACATCATTCCTGGCGAGTTGGCCTTTACGTCTCCGTGTAACCCTCGTATACAACAATAACGTAATTTAACCTAACCTAACCCAACCTAACTTCTCGGCGGTAATATTTGAAAAGATACCTGGCGAGGTAGCCTCTACGTCTCCGTGGAATATTTATATACATCAATAACATAATATAACATAAGCTAACCCAATATAACATCTCGGCGGTAATATTTGACCATATTCCTGGCTTGTTGGACTCTACGTCCCCGTGGGACCTTTATATACATCAATAACGTAATATAACCTTACCTAACCCAACCTAACATCTCGGCGGTAATATTTGACAACATTCCTGGCTTGTTGGCCTCTACGTCTCCGTGAGACCTTTATATACATCTATAACGTAATATAACATAACTTAACCCAACCTATCATCTCGGCGGTAATATTTGACAACATTCCTGGCGAGTTGGCCTCTACGTCTTCGTGGTACCTTTATATACATCAATAACGTAATATAACTTAACCTAACCCAACCTGACATATCCGCGGTAAATTTGACAACATACCTGGCGAGTTGGCTTCTACGTCTCCGTGGGCCCTTCATATACATCAATAACGAAATATAATCTAACCTAGCCCAACCTATCATCTCGGCAGTAATATTTGACAAAATTCCTGGCGAGCTGGCTTCTCCGTCTCCGTCGGACCTTTATATACCTCAATAACGTAATATAACCTAACCTAACCCAATCTAACATCTCGGCGGTAATATTTGACCACATTCCTGGCTTGTTGGCCACTACGTCCCCGTGGGACCCTTATATACATCAATAACGTAATATAACCTAACCTAACCCAACCTAACATCTCGGCGGTAATATTTGGCAACATTCCTGGGGAGTTGGCTTCTCCGTCTCCGTGGGACCTTTATATACATCAATAACGTAATATAACCTAACCTAACCCAACCTAACATCTCGGCGGTAATATTTGACATCATTCCTGGCGAGTTGACCTCTACGTCTGCGTGTAACCGTCGTATACAACAATAACGTAACATAACGTAACTTAACCCAACCTATCATCTCGGCGGTAATACTTGACAACATTCCTGGCGAGTTGGCATCTACGTCTGCGTGGGACCTTTATATACATCAATAACGTAATATAACCTAACCTAACCCACCCTAGCAACTCGGCGGTAATATTTGACATCATTCCTGGCGAGTTGGCCTCTACGTCTCCGTGTAACCCTCGTATACAACAGTAACGTAATATAACGTAACTTAACCCAACCTAACATCCCGGCGGTAATATTTGACCACATTCCTGGCTTGTTGTCCTCTACGTCTCCGTGGGACTTTTATATACATCAATAACGTAATATAACCTAACCTATCGCAACCTAACATCTCGGCGGTAATATTTGACCACATTCCTGGCTTGTTGTCCTCTATGTCTCCGTGTAACCCTCGTATACATCAATAACGTAATATAACGTAACTTAACCCAACCTAACATCTCCGCGGTAATATTTGACAACATACCTGGCGAGTTGGCCTCTACGTCTCCGTGGGACCTTCATATACATCAATAACGAAATATAACCTAACCTATGCCAACCTATCATCTCGCCGGTAATATATGACAAAATTCCTGGCGAGTTGGCTTCTCCGTCTCCGACGGACCTTTATATACCTCAATAACGTAATATAACCTAACCTAACCCAATCTAACATCTCGGCGGTAATATTTGACCACATTCCTGGCGAGTTGACCTCTACGTCTCCGTGTAAGCGTCGTATACAACAATAACGTAACATAACGTAACTTAACCCAACCTATCATCTCGGCGGTAATATTTGACAACATTCCTGGCGAGTTGGCATCTACGTCTCCGTGGGACCTGCATATAGATCAATAACGTAATGTAACCTAACCTAACCCAACATAACATCTCGGTGGTAATATTTGACCACATTCCTGGCTTGTTGGACTCTACGTCTCCGAGGGACCTTTATATACATCAATAACGTAATATAACCTAACCAAACCCAACCTAACATCCCGGCGGTAATATTTGACCACATTCCTGGCTTGTTGTACTCTACGTCTCCGTGGGACTTTTATATACATCAATAACGTAATATAACCTAACCTAACCCAATCTAACATCTCGGCGATAATATTTGACCACATTCCTGGCTTGTTGGCCACTACGTCCCCGTGGGACCATTATATACATCAATAACGTAATATAACCTAACCTAACACAACCTAACATCTCGGCGGTAATATTTGACATCATTCCTGGCGAATTGGCCTCTACGTCTCCGTGTAACCCTCGTATACATCAATAACGTAATATAACTTAACTTAACCCAACCTATCATCTCGGCGGTAATATTTGACAACATTCCTGTCGAGTTGGCCTCTACGTCTTCGTGGTACCTTTATATACATCAATAACGTAATATAACTTAACCTAATCCAACCTGACATCTCCGCGGTAAATTTGACAACATACCTGGCGAGTTGGCTTCTACGTCTCCGTGGGCCCTTCATATACATCAATAACGAAATATAATCTAACCTAGCCCAACCTATCATCTCGGCGGTAATATTTGACAAAATTCCTGGCGAGTTGGCTTCTCCGTCTCCGTCGGACCTTTATATACCTCAATAACGTAATATAATCTAACCTAACCCAATCTATCATCTCAGCGGTAATATGTGACAACATTCCTGGCGAGTTGGCCTCTACGTCTTCGTGGGACCTTTATATACATCAATAACGTAATATAACATAACCTAACCCAATATAACATCTCGACGGTAATATTTGACCACATTCTTGGCTTGTTGGACTCTACGCCTCCGAGGGACCTTTATATACATCAATAACGTAATATAACCTAACCTAACCCAACCTAACATCCCGGCGGTAATATTTGACCACATTCCTGGCTTGTTGTCCTCTACGTCTCCGTGGGACCTTCATATACATCAATAACGAAATATAACCTAACCTAACCCAACCTATCATCTCGCCGGTAATGTATGACAAAATTCCTGGCGAGTTGGCTTCTCCGTTTCCGTGGGACCTTTATATACATCTATAACGTAATATAACCTAACCTAAACCACCCTAGCATCTCGGCGGTAATATTTGACATCATTCCTGGCGAGTTGGCCGCTACGTCTCCGTGTAACCCTCGTATACAACAATAACGTAATTTAACCTAACCTAACCCAACCTAACTTCTCGGCGGTAATATTTGAAAACATACCTGGCGAGGTAGCCTCTACGTCTCCGTGGAATATTTATATACATCAATAACATAATATAACATAAGCTAACCCAATATAACATCTCGGCGGTAATATTTGACCATATTCCTGGCTTGTTGGACTCTACGTCTCCGTGGGACCTTTATATACATCAATAACGTAATATAACCTAACCTAACACAACCTAACATCTCGTCGGTAATATTTGACATCATTCCTGGCTTGTTGGCCTCTACGTCCCCGTGGTACCTTTATATACATCAATAACGTAATATAACCTAACCTAACCCATCCTAATATCTCGGCGGAAATATTTGACAACATTCCTGGCGAGTTGGCCTCTACGTCTCCGCTTGACCATCATATACATCAATAACGTAATATAACCTAACCTAACCCAACCTATCATCTCGGCGGTAATATTTGACAACATTCCTGGCGAGTTGGCCTCTACGTCTCCGTGGGACCTTTATATACATCAATAACGAAATATAACCTAACCTAACCCAACGTAACATCTCGGCGGTAATATTTGACCACATTCCTGGCTTGTTGGCCTCTACGTCCCCGTGGGACCTTTATATACATCAATAACGTAATATAACCTAACCTAACCCAACCTAATATCTCGGCGGTAATATTTGACAACATTCCTGGCGAGTTGGCCTCTACGTCTCCGCTTGACCATCATATACATCAATAACGTAATATAACCTAACCTAACCCAACCTAACATCTCCGCGGTAATATTTGACAACATACCTGGCGAGTTGGCCTCTACGTATCCGTGGGCCCTTCATATACATCAATAACGAAATATAACCTAGCCTAACCCAACCTAACATCTCGGCGGTAATATTTGACCACGTTCCTGGCTTGTTGGCTTCTACGTCTCCGTGGGACCTTTATATACATCTAAAACGTAATATAACCTAACCTAACCCAACCTATCATCTCGGCGGTAATATTTGACAACATTCCTGGCGAGTTGGCCTCTACGTCTCCGTTTGACCTTCATATACATCAATAACGTAATATAACCTAACCTAACGCAACCTAACATCTCGGCGGTAATATTTGACATCATTCCTGGCGAGTTGGCCTCTATGTCTCCGTGTAACCCTCGTATACATGAATAACGTAATATAACGTAACTTAATCCAACCTATCATCTCGGCGGTAATATATGACAACATTCCTGGCGAGTTGGCCTCTACGTCTTCGTGGGACCTTTATATACATCAATAACCTAATATAACTTAACCTAACCCAACCTAACATCTCCGCGGTAATATTTGACAACATACCTGGCGAGTTGGCCTCTACGTATCCGTGGGCCCTTCATATACATCAATAACGAAATATAACATAACCTAACCCAACCTATCATCTCGGAGGTAATATTTGACTAAATTCCTGGCGAGTTGGCTTCTCCGCTTCCGTGGGACCTTTATATACATCAATAACGTAATATAACCTAACCTAACCCAACCTAACATCTCCGCGGTAATATTTGACCACGTTCCTGGCTTGTTGCATTCTACGTCCCCGTGGGACCTTCATATAGATCTATAACGTAATATAACCTAACCTAACCCAACCCAACATCTCGGCGGTAATATTTGACCACATTACTGGCTTGTTGGCCACTACGTCCCCGTGGGACCTTTATATACATCAATAACGTAATATAACCTAACCTAACCCAACCTAACATCTCGCCGGTAATATTTGACCACATTCCTGGCTTGTTGGCCTCTACGTCCCCGTGGGACCTTTATATACATCAATAACGTAATATAACCTAACCTAACCCACCCTAGCATCTCGGCGGTAATATTTGACATCATTCCTGGCGAGTTGGCCTCTACGTCTCCGTGTAACCCTCGTATACAACAGTAACGTAATATAACGTAACTTAACCCAACCTATCATCTCGGCGATAATATTTGACAACATTCCTAGCGAGTTGGCCTCTACGTCTTCGTGGGCCCTTCATATACATCAATAACGAAATATAACCTAACCTAACCCTATCTAACATCTCGGCGGTAATATTTGACCGCATTCCTGGCTTGTTGGCCTCTACGTCTCCGTGGAACCTTTATATACATCAATAACGTAATATAACCTAACCTAACCCAACCTAATATCTCGGCTGTAATATTTGACAGCTTTCCTGGCGAGTTGGACTCTACGTCTCCGTTTGACCATCATATACATCAATAACGTAATATGACGTAACCTAACCCAACCTAATATCTCGGCGGTAATATTTGACATCATTCCTGGCGAGTTGGCCTCTACGTCTCCGTTTGACCATCATATACATCAATAACGTAATATAACGTAACCTAACCCAACCTATCATCTCGGCGGGAATATTTGACAACATTCCTGGCTTGTTGGCCTCTACGTCTTCGTGGGACCTTTATATACATCAATAACGTAATATAACCTAACCTAACCCAATCTAACATCTCGGCGGTAATATTTGACCACATTCCTGGCGAGTTGACCTCTACGTCTCCGTGTAAGCGTCGTATACAACAATAACGTAACATAACGTAACTTAACCCAACCTATCATCTCGGCGGTAATATTTGACAACATTCCTGGCGAGTTGGCATCTACGTCTCCGTGGGACCTGCATATAGATCAATAACGTAATGTAACCTAACCTAACCCAACATAACATCTCGGTGGTAATATTTGACCACATTCCTGGCTTGTTGGACTCTACGTCTCCGAGGGACCTTTATATACATCAATAACGTAATATAACCTAACCAAACCCAACCTAACATCCCGGCGGTAATATTTGACCACATTCCTGGCTTGTTGTACTCTACGTCTCCGTGGGACTTTTATATACATCAATAACGTAATATAACCTAACCTAACCCAATCTAACATCTCGGCGATAATATTTGACCACATTCCTGGCTTGTTGGCCACTACGTCCCCGTGGGACCATTATATACATCAATAACGTAATATAACCTAACCTAACACAACCTAACATCTCGGCGGTAATATTTGACATCATTCCTGGCGAATTGGCCTCTACGTCTCCGTGTAACCCTCGTATACATCAATAACGTAATATAACTTAACTTAACCCAACCTATCATCTCGGCGGTAATATTTGACAACATTCCTGTCGAGTTGGCCTCTACGTCTTCGTGGTACCTTTATATACATCAATAACGTAATATAACTTAACCTAATCCAACCTGACATCTCCGCGGTAAATTTGACAACATACCTGGCGAGTTGGCTTCTACGTCTCCGTGGGCCCTTCATATACATCAATAACGAAATATAATCTAACCTAGCCCAACCTATCATCTCGGCGGTAATATTTGACAAAATTCCTGGCGAGTTGGCTTCTCCGTCTCCGTCGGACCTTTATATACCTCAATAACGTAATATAATCTAACCTAACCCAATCTATCATCTCAGCGGTAATATGTGACAACATTCCTGGCGAGTTGGCCTCTACGTCTTCGTGGGACCTTTATATACATCAATAACGTAATATAACATAACCTAACCCAATATAACATCTCGACGGTAATATTTGACCACATTCTTGGCTTGTTGGACTCTACGCCTCCGAGGGACCTTTATATACATCAATAACGTAATATAACCTAACCTAACCCAACCTAACATCCCGGCGGTAATATTTGACCACATTCCTGGCTTGTTGTCCTCTACGTCTCCGTGGGACCTTCATATACATCAATAACGAAATATAACCTAACCTAACCCAACCTATCATCTCGCCGGTAATGTATGACAAAATTCCTGGCGAGTTGGCTTCTCCGTTTCCGTGGGACCTTTATATACATCTATAACGTAATATAACCTAACCTAAACCACCCTAGCATCTCGGCGGTAATATTTGACATCATTCCTGGCGAGTTGGCCGCTACGTCTCCGTGTAACCCTCGTATACAACAATAACGTAATTTAACCTAACCTAACCCAACCTAACTTCTCGGCGGTAATATTTGAAAACATACCTGGCGAGGTAGCCTCTACGTCTCCGTGGAATATTTATATACATCAATAACATAATATAACATAAGCTAACCCAATATAACATCTCGGCGGTAATATTTGACCATATTCCTGGCTTGTTGGACTCTACGTCTCCGTGGGACCTTTATATACATCAATAACGTAATATAACCTAACCTAACACAACCTAACATCTCGTCGGTAATATTTGACATCATTCCTGGCTTGTTGGCCTCTACGTCCCCGTGGTACCTTTATATACATCAATAACGTAATATAACCTAACCTAACCCATCCTAATATCTCGGCGGAAATATTTGACAACATTCCTGGCGAGTTGGCCTCTACGTCTCCGCTTGACCATCATATACATCAATAACGTAATATAACCTAACCTAACCCAACCTATCATCTCGGCGGTAATATTTGACAACATTCCTGGCGAGTTGGCCTCTACGTCTCCGTGGGACCTTTATATACATCAATAACGAAATATAACCTAACCTAACCCAACGTAACATCTCGGCGGTAATATTTGACCACATTCCTGGCTTGTTGGCCTCTACGTCCCCGTGGGACCTTTATATACATCAATAACGTAATATAACCTAACCTAACCCAACCTAATATCTCGGCGGTAATATTTGACAACATTCCTGGCGAGTTGGCCTCTACGTCTCCGCTTGACCATCATATACATCAATAACGTAATATAACCTAACCTAACCCAACCTAACATCTCCGCGGTAATATTTGACAACATACCTGGCGAGTTGGCCTCTACGTATCCGTGGGCCCTTCATATACATCAATAACGAAATATAACCTAACCTAACCCAACCTAACATCTCGGCGGTAATATTTGACCACGTTCCTGGCTTGTTGGCTTCTACGTCTCCGTGGGACCTTTATATACATCTAAAACGTAATATAACCTAACCTAACCCAACCTATCATCTCGGCGGTAATATTTGACAACATTCCTGGCGAGTTGGCCTCTACGTCTCCGTTTGACCTTCATATACATCAATAACGTAATATAACCTAACCTAACGCAACCTAACATCTCGGCGGTAATATTTGACATCATTCCTGGCGAGTTGGCCTCTATGTCTCCGTGTAACCCTCGTATACATGAATAACGTAATATAACGTAACTTAATCCAACCTATCATCTCGGCGGTAATATATGACAACATTCCTGGCGAGTTGGCCTCTACGTCTTCGTGGGACCTTTATATACATCAATAACCTAATATAACTTAACCTAACCCAACCTAACATCTCCGCGGTAATATTTGACAACATACCTGGCGAGTTGGCCTCTACGTATCCGTGGGCCCTTCATATACATCAATAACGAAATATAACATAACCTAACCCAACCTATCATCTCGGAGGTAATATTTGACTAAATTCCTGGCGAGTTGGCTTCTCCGCTTCCGTGGGACCTTTATATACATCAATAACGTAATATAACCTAACCTAACCCAACCTAACATCTCCGCGGTAATATTTGACCACGTTCCTGGCTTGTTGCATTCTACGTCTCCGTGGGACCTTCATATAGATCTATAACGTAATATAACCTAACCTAACCCAACCCAACATCTCGGCGGTAATATTTGACCACATTACTGGCTTGTTGGCCACTACGTCCCCGTGGGACCTTTATATACATCAATAACGTAATATAACCTAACCTAACCCAACCTAACATCTCGGCGGTAATATTTGACCACATTCCTGGCTTGTTGGCCTCTACGTCCCCGTGGGACCTTTATATACATCAATAACGTAATATAACCTAACCTAACCCACCCTAGCATCTCGGCGGTAATATTTGACATCATTCCTGGCGAGTTGGCCTCTACGTCTCCGTGTAACCCTCGTATACAACAGTAACGTAATATAACGTAACTTATCCCAACCTATCATCTCGGCGATAATATTTGACAACATTCCTAGCGAGTTGGCCTCTACGTCTTCGTGGGCCCTTCATATACATCAATAACGAAATATAACCTAACCTAACCCTATCTAACATCTCGGCGGTAATATTTGACCGCATTCCTGGCTTGTTGGCCTCTACGTCTCCGTGGAACCTTTATATACATCAATAACGTAATATAACCTAACCTAACCCAACCTAATATCTCGGCTGTAATATTTGACAGCTTTCCTGGCGAGTTGGACTCTACGTCTCCGTTTGACCATCATATACATCAATAACGTAATATGACGTAACCTAACCCAACCTAATATCTCGGCGGTAATATTTGACATCATTCCTGGCGAGTTGGCCTCTACGTCTCCGTTTGACCATCATATACATCAATAACGTAATATAACGTAACCTAACCCAACCTATCATCTCGGCGGGAATATTTGACAACATTCCTGGCTTGTTGGCCTCTACGTCTTCGTGGGACCTTTATATACATCAATAACGTAATATAACTTAACCTAACCCAACCTAACATCTCCGCGGTAATATTTGACAACATACCTGGCGAGTTGGCCTCTACGTCTCCGTGGGCCCTTCATATACATCAATAACGAAACATAACATAACCTAACCCAACCTATTATCTCGGAGGTTATATTTGACAAAATTCCTGGCGAGTTGGCTTCTCCGCTTCCGTGGGACCTTTATATACATCAATAACGTAATATAACCTAACCTAACCCAACCTAACATCTCCGCGGTAATATTTGACCACGTTCCTGGCTTGTTGCACTCTACGTCTCCGTGGGACCTTCATATAGATCTATAACGTAATATAACCTAAGCTAACCCAACCTAACATCTCGGCGGCAATATTTGACAACATTCCTGACGAGTTGGCTTCTCCGTCCCCGTGGGACCTTTATATACATCAATAACGTAATATAATCTAACCTAACCCAACCTATCATCTCGGCGGTAATATTTGAAAACATTCCTGGCGAGTTGGCATCTACGTCTGCGTGGGACCTTTATATACATCAATAACGTAATATAACCTAACCTAACCCACCCTAGCAACTCGGCGGTAATATTTGACATCATTCCTGGCGAGTTGGCCTCTACGTCTCCGTGTAACCCTCGTATACAACAGTAACGTAATATAACGTAACTTAACCCAACCTATCATCTCGGCGGTAATATTTGACAACATTCCTGGCTTGTTGGGCTCTACGTCTCCGTGAGACCTTTATATACATCTATAACGTAATATAACCTAACCTAACCCAACCTAACATCTCGGCGGTAATATTTGAAAACATTCCTGGCGAGTTGGCATCTACGTCTCCGTGGGACCTTTATATACATCAATAACGTAATATAACCTAACCTAACGTAACCTAACATCTCGGCGATAATATTTGACATCATTCCTGGCTTGTTGGCCTCTACGTCCCCGTGGGACCTTTATATACATCAATAACGTAATATAACGTAACTTAAACCAACATATCATCTCGGCGTTAATATTTGACGACTTTCCTGGCGAGTTGGCCTCTACGTCTTCGTGGGACCTTTATATACATCAATAACGTAATATAACATAACCTAACCCAATATAACATTTCGACGGTAATATTTGACCACATTCCTAGCTTGTTGGACTCTACGTCTCCGAGGGACCTTTATATACATCAATAACGTAATATAACCTAACCTAACCCAACCTAACATCCCGGCGGTAATATTTGAACACATTCCTGGCTTGTTGTCCTCTACGTCTCCGTGGGACCTTCATATACATCAATAACGAAATATAACCTAACCTAACCCAACCTATCATCTCGCCGGTAATATATGACAAAATTCCTGGCGAGTTGGCTTCTCCGTTTCCGTGGGACCATTATATACATCTATAACGTAATATAACCTAACCTAAACCACCCTAGCATCTCGGCGGTAATATTTGACATCATTCCTGGCGAGTTGGCCTCTACGTCTCCGTGTAACCCTCGTATACAACAATAACGTAATTTAACCTAACCTAACCCAACCTAACTTCTCGGCGGTAATATTTGAAAACATACCTGGCGAGGTAGCCTCTACGTCTCCGTGGAATATTTATATACATCAATAACATAATATAACATAAGCTAACCCAATATAACATCTCGGCGGCAATATTTGACCATATTCCTAGCTTGTTGGACTCTACGTCTCCGTGGGACCTTTATATACCTCAATAACGTAATATAACCTAACCTAACCCAATCTAACATCTCGGCGATAATATTTGACCACATTCCTGTCTTGTTGGCCACTACGTCCCCGTGGGACCATTATATACTTCAATAACGTAATATAACCTAACCTTACACAACCTAACATCTCGTCGGTAATATTTGACATCATTCCTGGCGAGATGGCCTCTACGTCTCCGTGGAACCTTTATATACATCAATAACGTAATATAACATAACCTAACCCAACCTAACATCTCGGCGGTAATATTTGACCACATTCCTGGCTTGTTGGCCTCTACGTCCCCGTGGGACCTTTATATACGTCAATAACGTAATATAACCTTCCCTAACCCAACCTAACATCTCGGCGGTAATATTTGACCACATTCCTGGCTTGTTGGCCACTACGTCCCCGTGGTACCATTATATACATCAATAACGTAACATAACCTAACCTAACACAACCTAACATCTCGTCGGTAATATTTGACATCATTCCTGGCTTGTTGGCCTCTACGTCCCCGTGGGACCTTTATATACATCAATAACGTAATGTAACCTTACCTAACCCAACCTAACATCTCGGGGGTAATATTTGACATCATTCCTGGCGAGTTGGCCTCTACGTCTCCGTTTGACCATCATATACATCAATAACGTAATATAACGTAACCTAACCCAACCTATCATCTCGGCGGGAATATTTGACAACATTCCTGGCTTGTTGGCCTCTACGTCTTCGTGGGACCTTTATATACATCAATAACGTAATATAACTTAACCTAACCCAACCTAACATCTCCGCGGTAATATTTGACAACATACCTGGCGAGTTGGCCTCTACGTCTCCGTGGGCCCTTCATATACATCAATAACGAAATATAACATAACCTAACCCAACCTAACATCTCGGCGGTAATATTTGGCAACATTCCTGGGGAGTTGGCTTCTCCGTCTCCGTTGGGCCTTTATATACATCAATAACGTAATATAACCTAACTTAACCCAACCTAACATCTCGGCGGTAATATTTGACATCATTCCTGGCGAGTTGACCTCTACGTCTCCGTGTAAGCGTCGTATACAACAATAACGTAACATAACGTAACTTAACCCAACCTATCATCTCGGCAGTAATATTTGACAAAATTCCTGGCGAGTTGGCTTCTCCGTCTCCGTCGGACCTTTATATACCTCAATAACGTAATATAACCTAACCTAACCCAATCTAACATCTCGGCGGTAATATTTGACCACATTCCTGGCTTGTTGGCCACTACGTCTCCGTGGGACCTTTATATACATCAATAACGTAATATAACCTAACCTAACCCAACCTAACTTCTCGGCGGTAATATTTGACATCATTCCTGGCGAGTTGACCTCTACGTCTGCGTGTAACCGTCGTATACAACAATAACGTAACATAACGTAACTTAACCCAACCTATCATCTCGGCGGTAATATTTGACAACATTCCTGGCGAGTTGGCATCTACGTCTCCGTGGGACCTGCATATAGATCAATAACGTAATGTAACCTAACCTAACCCAACATAACATCTCGGTGGTAATATTTGACCACATTCCTGGCTTGTTGGACTCTACGTCTCCGAGGGACCTTTATATACATCAATAACGTAATATAACCTAACCAAAAGCAACCTAACATCCCGGCGGTAATATTTGACCACATTCCTGGCTTGTTGTCCTCTACGTCTCCGTGTAACCCTCGTATACATCAATAACGTAATATAACGTAACTTAACCCAACCTAACATCTCCGCGGTAATATTTGACAACATACCTGGCGAGTTGGCCTCTACGTCTCCGTGGGACCTTCATATACATCAATAACGAAATATAACCTAACCTATGCCAACCTATCATCTCGCCGGTAATGTATGACAAAATTCCTGGCGAGTTGGCTTCTCCGTTTCCGTGGGACCTTTATATACATCTATAACGTAGTATAACCTAACCTAAACCACCCTAGCATCTCGGCGGTAATATTTGACATCATTCCTGGCGAGTTGGCCTTTACGTCTCCGTGTAACCCTCGTATACAACAATAACGTAATTTAACCTAACCTAACCCAACCTAACTTCTCGGCGGTAATATTTGAAAAGATACCTGGCGAGGTAGCCTCTACGTCTCCGTGGAATATTTATATACATCAATAACATAATATAACATAAGCTAACCCAATATAACATCTCGGCGGTAATATTTGACCATATTCCTGGCTTGTTGGACTCTACGTCCCCGTGGGACCTTTATATACATCAATAACGTAATATAACCTTACCTAACCCAACCTAACATCTCGGCGGTAATATTTGACATCATTCCTGGCGAGTTGGCCTCTACGTCTCCGTTTGACCATCATATACATCAATAACGTAATATAACGTAACCTAACCCAACCTATCATCTCGGCGGTAATATTTGACAACATTCCTGGCTTGTTGGCCTCTACGTCTCCGTGAGACCTTTATATACATCTATAACGTAATATAACATAACTTAACCCAACCTATCATCTCGGCGGTAATATTTGACAACATTCCTGGCGAGTTGGCCTCTACGTCTTCGTGGTACCTTTATATACATCAATAACGTAATATAACTTAACCTAACCCAACCTGACATATCCGCGGTAAATTTGACAACATACCTGGCGAGTTGGCTTCTACGTCTCCGTGGGCCCTTCATATACATCAATAACGACATATAATCTAACCTAGCCCAACCTATCATCTCGGCAGTAATATTTGACAAAATTCCTGGCGAGCTGGCTTCGCCGTCTCCGTCGGACCTTTATATACCTCAATAACGTAATATAACCTAACCTAACCCAATCTAACATCTCGGCGGTAATATTTGACCACATTCCTGGCTTGTTGGCCACTACGTCCCCGTGGGACCCTTATATACATCAATAACGTAATATAACCTAACCTAACCCAACCTAACATCTCGGCGGTAATATTTGGCAACATTCCTGGGGAGTTGGCTTCTCCGTCTCCGTGGGACCTTTATATACATCAATAACGTAATATAACCTAACCTAACCCAACCTAACATCTCGGCGGTAATATTTGACATCATTCCTGGCGAGTTGACCTCTACGTCTGCGTGTAACCGTCGTATACAACAATAACGTAACATAACGTAACTTAACCCAACCTATCATCTCGGCGGTAATACTTGACAACATTCCTGGCGAGTTGGCATCTACGTCTGCGTGGGACCTTTATATACATCAATAACGTAATATAACCTAACCTAACCCACCCTAGCAACTCGGCGGTAATATTTGACATCATTCCTGGCGAGTTGGCCTCTACGTCTCCGTGTAACCCTCGTATACAACAGTAACGTAATATAACGTAACTTAACCCAACCTAACATCCCGGCGGTAATATTTGACCACATTCCTGGCTTGTTGTCCTCTACGTCTCCGTGGGACTTTTATATACATCAATAACGTAATATAACCTAACCTATCGCAACCTAACATCTCGGCGGTAATATTTGACCACATTCCTGGCTTGTTGTCCTCTATGTCTCCGTGTAACCCTCGTATACATCAATTACGTAATATAACGTAACTTAACCCAACCTAACATCTCCGCGGTAATATTTGACAACATACCTGGCGAGTTGGCCTCTACGTCTCCGTGGGACCTTCATATACATCAATAACGAAATATAACCTAACCTATGCCAACCTATCATCTCGCCGGTAATATATGACAAAATTCCTGGCGAGTTGGCTTCTCCGTCTCCGACGGACCTTTATATACCTCAATAACGTAATATAACCTAACCTAACCCAATCTAACATCTCGGCGATAATATTTGACCACATTCCTGGCTTGTTGGCCACTACGTCCCCGTGGGACCATTATATACATCAATAACGTAATATAACCTAACCTAACACAACCTAACATCTCGTCGGTAATATTTGACATCATTCCTGGCGAGTTGGCCTCTACGTCTCCGTGGAACCTTTATATACATCAATAACGTAATATAACCTAACCTAACCCAACCTAACATCTCGGCGGTAATATTTGACCACATTCCTGGCTTGTTGGCCTCTACGTCCCTGTGGGACCTTTATATACATCAATAACGTAATATAACCTTACCTAACCCAACCTAACATCTCGGCGGTAATATTTGACATCATTCCTGGCGAGTTGGCCGCTACGTCTCCGTTTGACTATCATATACATCAATAACGTAATATAACTTAACCTAACCCAACCTGACATATCCGCGGTAAATTTGACAACATACCTGGCGAGTTGGCCTCTACGTCTCCGTGGGCCCTTCATATACATCAATAACGAAATATAATCTAACCTAGCCCAACCTATCATCTCGGCGGTAATATTTGACATCATTCCTGGCGAGTTGACCTCTACGTCTCCGTGTAACCGTCGTATACAACAATAACGTAATATAACGTAATTTAACCCAACCTATCATCTCGGCGGTAATATTTGACAACCTTCCTGGCGAGTTGGCATCTACGTCTCCGTGGGACCTGCATATAGATCAATAACGTAATGTAACCTAACCTAACCCTACATAACATCTCGGTGGTAATATTTGACCACATTCCTGGCTTGTTGGACTCTACGTCTCCGTGTAACCCTCGTATACATCAATAACGTAATATAACGTAACTTAACCCAACCTAACATCTCCGCGGTAATATTTGACAACATACCTGGCGAGTTGGCCTCTACGTATCCGTGGGCCCTTCATATACATCAGTAACGAAATATAACATAACCTAACCCAACCTATCATCTCGGAGGTAATATTTGACAAAATTCCTGGCGAGTTGGCTTCTCCGTCCCCGTGGGACCTTTATATACATCAATAACGTAATATAACCTAACCTAACCCAACCTATCATCTCGGCGGTAATATATGAAAACATTCCTGGCGAGTTGGCATCTACGTCTCCGTGGGACCTTTATATACATCAATAACGTAATATAACCTAACCTAACCCACCCTAGCATCTCGGCGGTAATATTTGACATCATTCCTGGCGAGTTGGCCTCTACGTCTCCGTGTAACCCTCGTATACAACAGTAACGTAATATAACGTAACTTAACCCAACCTATCATCTCGGCGGTAATATTTGACAACATTCCTGGCGAGTTGGCTTCTCCGCTTCCGTGGGACCTTTATATACATCAATAACGTAATATAACCTAACCTAACCCAACCTAACATCTCGGCGGTAATATTTGACCACATTACTGGCTTGTTGGCCACTACGTCCCCGTGGGACCTTTATATACATCAATAAAGTAATATAACCTAACCTAACCCAACGTAACATCTCGGCGGTAATATTTGACCACATTCCTGGCTTGTTGGCCTCTACGTCCCCGTGGGACCTTTATATACATCAATAACGTAATATAACCTAACCTAACCCAACCTAATATCTCGGCGGTAATATTTGACAACATTCCTGGCGAGTTGGCCTCTACGTCTCCGCTTGACCATCATATACATCAATAACGTAATATAACCTAACCTAACCCAACCTAACATCTCCGCGGTAATATTTGACAACATACCTGGCGAGTTGGCCTCTACGTATCCGTGGGCCATTCATATACATCAATAACGAAATATAACCTAACCTAACCGAACCTAACATCTCGGCGGTAATATTTGACCACGTTCCTGGCTTGTTGGCTTCTACGTCTCCGTGGGACCTTTATATACATCTAAAACGTAATATAACCTAACCTAACCCAACCTATCATCTCGGCGGTAATATTTGACAACATTCCTGGCGAGTTGGCCTCTACGTCTCCGTTTGACCTTCATATACATCAATAACGTAATATAACCTAACCTAACGCAACCTAACATCTCGGCGGTAATATTTGACATCATTCCTGGCGAGTTGGCCTCTATGTCTCCGTGTAACCCTCGTATACATGAATAACGTAATATAACGTAACTTAATCCAACCTATCATCTCGGCGGTAATATATGACAACATTCCTGGCGAGTTGGCCTCTACGTCTTCGTGGGACCTTTATATACATCAATAACGTAATATAACTTAACCTAACCCAACCTAACATCTCCGCGGTAATATTTGACAACATACCTGGCGAGTTGGCCTCTACGTATCCGTGGGCCCTTCATATACATCAATAACGAAATATAACATAACCTAACCCAACCTATCATCTCGGAGGTAATATTTGACAAAATTCCTGGCGAGTTGGCTTCTCCGCTTCCGTGGGACCTTTATATACAACAATAACGTAATATAACCTAACCTAACCCAACCTAACATCTCCGCGGTAATATTTGACCACGTTCCTGGCTTGTTGCATTCTACGTCTCCGTGGGACCTTCATATAGATCTATAACGTAATATAACCTAACCTAACCCAACCCAACATCTCGGCGGTAATATTTGACCACATTACTGGCTTGTTGGCCACTACGTCCCCGTGGGACCTTTATATACATCAATAACGTAATATAACCTAACCTAACCCAACCTAACATCTCGGCGGTAATATTTGACCACATTCCTGGCTTGTTGGCCTCTACGTCCCCGTGGGACCTTTATATACATCAATAACGTAATATAACCTAACCTAACCCACCCTAGCATCTCGGCGGTAATATTTGACATCATTCCTGGCGAGTTGGCCTCTACGTCTCCGTGTAACCCTCGTATACAACAGTAACGTAATATAACGTAACTTAACCCAACCTATCATCTCGGCGATAATATTTGACAACATTCCTAGCGAGTTGGCCTCTACGTCTTCGTGGGCCCTTCATATACATCAATAACGAAATATAACCTAACCTAACCCTATCTAACATCTCGGCGGTAATATTTGACCGCATTCCTGGCTTGTTGGCCTCTACGTCTCCGTGGAACCTTTATATACATCAATAACGTAATATAACCTAACCTAACCCAACCTAATATCTCGGCTGTAATATTTGACAGCTTTCCTGGCGAGTTGGACTCTACGTCTCCGTTTGACCATCATATACATCAATAACGTAATATGACGTAACCTAACCCAACCTAATATCTCGGCGGTAATATTTGACATCATTCCTGGCGAGTTGGCCTCTACGTCTCCGTTTGACCATCATATACATCAATAACGTAATATAACGTAACCTAACCCAACCTATCATCTCGGCGGGAATATTTGACAACATTCCTGGCTTGTTGGCCTCTACGTCTTCGTGGGACCTTTATATACATCAATAACGTAATATAACTTAACCTAACCCAACCTAACATCTCCGCGGTAATATTTGACAACATACCTGGCGAGTTGGCCTCTACGTCTCCGTGGGCCCTTCATATACATCAATAACGAAACATAACAATACCTAACCCAACCTATTATCTCGGAGGTTATATTTGACAAAATTCCTGGCGAGTTGGCTTCTCCGCTTCCGTGGGACCTTTATATACATCAATAACGTAATATAACCTAACCTAACTCAACCTAACATCTCCGCGGTAATATTTGACCACGTTCCTGGCTTGTTGCACTCTACGTCTCCGTGGGACCTTCATATAGATCTATAACGTAATATAACCTAAGCTAACCCAACCTAACATCTCGGCGGCAATATTTGACAACATTCCTGACGAGTTGGCTTCTCCGTCCCCGTGGGACCTTTATATACATCAATAACGTAATATAATCTAACCTAACCCAACCTATCATCTCGGCGGTAATATTTGAAAACATTCCTGGCGAGTTGGCATCTACGTCTGCGTGGGACCTTTATATACATCAATAACGTAATATAACCTAACCTAACCCACCCTAGCAACTCGGCGGTAATATTTGACATCATTCCTGGCGAGTTGGCCTCTACGTCTCCGTGTAACCCTCGTATACAACAGTAACGTAATATAACGTAACTTAACCCAACCTATCATCTCGGCGGTAATATTTGACAACATTCCTGGCTTGTTGGGCTCTACGTCTCCGTGAGACCTTTATATACATCTATAACGTAATATAACCTAACCTAACCCAACCTAACATCTCGGCGGTAATATTTGAAAACATTCCTGGCGAGTTGGCATCTACGTCTCCGTGGGACCTTTATATACATCAATAACGTAATATAACCTAACCTAACGTAACCTAACATCTCGGCGATAATATTTGACATCATTCCTGGCGAGTTGGCCTCTACGTCTCCGTGTAACTCTCGTATACATCAATAACGTAATATAACGTAACTTAAACCAACATATCATCTCGGCGTTAATATTTGACAACTTTCCTGGCGAGTTGGCCTCTACGTCTTCGTGGGACCTTTATATACATCAATAACGTAATATAACATAACCTAACCCAATATAACATTTCGACGGTAATATTTGACCACATTCCTGGCTTGTTGGACTCTACGTCTCCGAGGGACCTTTATATACATCAATAACGTAATATAACCTAACCTAACCCAACCTATCATCTCGCCGGTAATATATGACAAAATTCCTGGCGAGTTGGCTTCTCCGTTTCCGTGGGACCACTATATACATCTATAACGTAATATAACCTAACCTAAACCACCCTAGCATCTCGGCGGTAATATTTGACATCATTCCTGGCGAGTTGGCCTCTACGTCTCCGTGTAACCCTCGTATACAACAATAACGTAATTTAACCTAACCTAACCCAACCTAACTTCTCGGCGGTAATATTTGACATCATTCCTGGCGAGTTGACCTCTACGTCTGCGTGTAACCGTCGTATACAACAATAACGTAACATAACGTAATTTAACCCAACCTATCATCTCGGCGGTAATATTTGACAACATTCCTGGCTTGTTGTCCTCTACGTCTCCGTGGGACTTTTATATACATCAATAACGTAATATAACCTAACCTATCGCAACCTAACATCTCGGCGGTAATATTTGACCACTTTCCTGGCTTGTTGTCCTCTATGTCTCCGTGTAACCCTCGTATACATCAATAACGTAATATAACGCAACTTAACCCAACCTAACATCTCCGCGGTAATATTTGACAACATACCTGGCGAGTTGGCCTCTACGTCTCCGTGGGACCTTCATATACATCAATAACGAAATATAACCTAACCTATGCCAACCTATCATCTCGCCGGTAATATATGACAAAATTCCTGGCGAGTTGGCTTCTCCGTCTCCGACGGACCTTTATATACATCAATAACGTAATATAACCTAACCTAACCCAATCTAACATCTCGGCGGTAATATTTGACCACATTCCTGGCTTGTTGGCCACTACGTCCCCGTGGGACCTTTATATACATCAATAACGTAATATAACCTAACCTAACCCAACCTAACATCTCGGCGGTAATATTTGGCAACATTCCTGGGGAGTTGGCTTCTCCGTCTCCGTTCGACCTTTATATACATCAATAACGTAATATAACCTAACCTAACCCAACCTAACATCTCGGCGGTAATATTTGACATCATTCCTGGCGAGTTGACCTCTACGTCTCCGTGTAAGCGTCGTATACAACAATAACGTAACATAACGTAACTTAACCCAACCTATCATCTCGGCGGTAATATTTGACAACATTCCTGGCGAGTTGGCATCTACGTCTCCGTGGGACCTGCATATAGATCAATAACGTAATGTAACCTAACCTAACCCAACATAACATCTCGGTGGTAATATTTGACCACATTCCTGGCTTGTTGGACTCTACGTCTCCGAGGGACCTTTATATACGTCAATAACGTAATATAACCTAACCAAACCCAACCTAACATCCCGGCGGTAATATTTGACCACATTCCTGGCTTGTTGTCCTCTACGTCTCCGTGTAACCCTCGTATACATCAATAACGTAATATAACGTAACTTAACCCAACCTAACATCTCCGCGGTAATATTTGACAACATACCTGGCGAGTTGGCCTCTACGTCTCCGTGGGACCTTCATATACATCAATAACGAAATATAACCTAACCTATGCCAACCTATCATCTCGCCGGTAATATATGACAAAATTCCTGGCGAGTTGGCTTCTCCGTCTCCGACGGACCTTTATATACCTCAATAACGTAATATAACCTAACCTAACCCAATCTAACATCTCGGCGATAATATTTGACCACATTCCTGGCTTGTTGGCCACTACGTCCCCGTGGGACCATTATATACATCAATAACGTAATATAACCTAACCTAACACAACCTAACATCTCGTCGGTAATATTTGACATCATTCCTGGCGAGTTGGCCTCTACGTCTCCGTGGAACCTTTATATACATCAATAACGTAATATAACCTAACCTAACCCAACCTAACATCTCGGCGGTAATATTTGACCACATTCCTGGCTTGTTGGCCTCTACGTCCCTGTGGGACCTTTATATACATCAATAACGTAATATAACCTTACCTAACCCAACCTAACATCTCGGCGGTAATATTTGACATCATTCCTGGCGAGTTGGCCGCTACGTCTCCGTTTGACTATCATATACATCAATAACGTAATATAACTTAACCTAACCCAACCTGACATATCCGCGGTAAATTTGACAACATACCTGGCGAGTTGGCCTCTACGTCTCCGTGGGCCCTTCATATACATCAATAACGAAATATAATCTAACCTAGCCCAACCTATCATCTCGGCGGTAATATTTGACATCATTCCTGGCGAGTTGACCTCTACGTCTCCGTGTAACCGTCGTATACAACAATAACGTAATATAACGTAATTTAACCCAACCTATCATCTCGGCGGTAATATTTGACAACCTTCCTGGCGAGTTGGCATCTACGTCTCCGTGGGACCTGCATATAGATCAATAACGTAATGTAACCTAACCTAACCCTACATAACATCTCGGTGGTAATATTTGACCACATTCCTGGCTTGTTGGACTCTACGTCTCCGTGTAACCCTCGTATACATCAATAACGTAATATAACGTAACTTAACCCAACCTAACATCTCCGCGGTAATATTTGACAACATACCTGGCGAGTTGGCCTCTACGTATCCGTGGGCCCTTCATATACATCAGTAACGAAATATAACATAACCTAACCCAACCTATCATCTCGGAGGTAATATTTGACAAAATTCCTGGCGAGTTGGCTTCTCCGTCCCCGTGGGACCTTTATATACATCAATAACGTAATATAACCTAACCTAACCCAACCTATCATCTCGGCGGTAATATATGAAAACATTCCTGGCGAGTTGGCATCTACGTCTCCGTGGGACCTTTATATACATCAATAACGTAATATAACCTAACCTAACCCACCCTAGCATCTCGGCGGTAATATTTGACATCATTCCTGGCGAGTTGGCCTCTACGTCTCCGTGTAACCCTCGTATACAACAGTAACGTAATATAACGTAACTTAACCCAACCTATCATCTCGGCGGTAATATTTGACAACATTCCTGGCGAGTTGGCTTCTCCGCTTCCGTGGGACCTTTATATACATCAATAACGTAATATAACCTAACCTAACCCAACCTAACATCTCGGCGGTAATATTTGACCACATTACTGGCTTGTTGGCCACTACGTCCCCGTGGGACCTTTATATACATCAATAAAGTAATATAACCTAACCTAACCCAACGTAACATCTCGGCGGTAATATTTGACCACATTCCTGGCTTGTTGGCCTCTACGTCCCCGTGGGACCTTTATATACATCAATAACGTAATATAACCTAACCTAACCCAACCTAATATCTCGGCGGTAATATTTGACAACATTCCTGGCGAGTTGGCCTCTACGTCTCCGCTTGACCATCATATACATCAATAACGTAATATAACCTAACCTAACCCAACCTAACATCTCCGCGGTAATATTTGACAACATACCTGGCGAGTTGGCCTCTACGTATCCGTGGGCCCTTCATATACATCAATAACGAAATATAACCTAACCTAACCGAACCTAACATCTCGGCGGTAATATTTGACCACGTTCCTGGCTTGTTGGCTTCTACGTCTCCGTGGGACCTTTATATACATCTAAAACGTAATATAACCTAAGCTAACCCAACCTATCATCTCGGCGGTAATATTTGACAACATTCCTGGCGAGTTGGCCTCTACGTCTCCGTTTGACCTTCATATACATCAATAACGTAATATAACCTAACCTAACGCAACCTAACATCTCGGCGGTAATATTTGACATCATTCCTGGCGAGTTGGCCTCTATGTCTCCGTGTAACCCTCGTATACATGAATAACGTAATATAACGTAACTTAATCCAACCTATCATCTCGGCGGTAATATATGACAACATTCCTGGCGAGTTGGCCTCTACGTCTTCGTGGGACCTTTATATACATCAATAACGTAATATAACTTAACCTAACCCAACCTAACATCTCCGCGGTAATATTTGACAACATACCTGGCGAGTTGGCCTCTACGTATCCGTGGGCCCTTCATATACATCAATAACGAAATATAACATAACCTAACCCAACCTATCATCTCGGAGGTAATATTTGACAAAATTCCTGGCGAGTTGGCTTCTCCGCTTCCGTGGGACCTTTATATACATCAATAACGTAATATAACCTAACCTAACCCAACCTAACATCTCCGCGGTAATATTTGACCACGTTCCTGGCTTGTTGCATTCTACGTCTCCGTGGGACCTTCATATAGATCTATAACGTAATATAACCTAACCTAACCCAACCCAACATCTCGGCGGTAATATTTGACCACATTACTGGCTTGTTGGCCACTACGTCCCCGTGGGACCTTTATATACATCAATAACGTAATATAACCTAACCTAACCCAACCTAACATCTCGGCGGTAATATTTGACCACATTCCTGGCTTGTTGGCCTCTACGTCCCCGTGGGACCTTTATATACATCAATAACGTAATATAACCTAACCTAACCCACCCTAGCATCTCGGCGGTAATATTTGACATCATTCCTGGCGAGTTGGCCTCTACGTCTCCGTGTAACCCTCGTATACAACAGTAACGTAATATAACGTAACTTAACCCAACCTATCATCTCGGCGATAATATTTGACAACATTCCTAGCGAGTTGGCCTCTACGTCTTCGTGGGCCCTTCATATACATCAATAACGAAATATAACCTAACCTAACCCTATCTAACATCTCGGCGGTAACATTTGACCGCATTCCTGGCTTGTTGGCCTCTACGTCTCCGTGGAACCTTTATATACATCAATAACGTAATATAACCTAACCTAACCCAACCTAATATCTCGGCTGTAATATTTGACAGCTTTCCTGGCGAGTTGGACTCTACGTCTCCGTTTGACCATCATATACATCAATAACGTAATATGACGTAACCTAACCCAACCTAATATCTCGGCGGTAATATTTGACATCATTCCTGGCGAGTTGGCCTCTACGTCTCCGTTTGACCATCATATACATCAATAACGTAATATAACGTAACCTAACCCAACCTATCATCTCGGCGGGAATATTTGACAACATTCCTGGCTTGTTGGCCTCTACGTCTTCGTGGGACCTTTATATACATCAATAACGTAATATAACTTAACCTAACCCAACCTAACATCTCCGCGGTAATATTTGACAACATACCTGGCGAGTTGGCCTCTACGTCTCCGTGGGCCCTTCATATACATCAATAACGAAACATAACATAACCTAACCCAACCTATTATCTCGGAGGTTATATTTGACAAAATTCCTGGCGAGTTGGCTTCTCCGCTTCCGTGGGACCTTTATATACATCAATAACGTAATATAACCTAACCTAACCCAACCTAACATCTCCGCGGTAATATTTGACCACGTTCCTGGCTTGTTGCACTCTACGTCTCCGTGGGACCTTCATATAGATCTATAACGTAATATAACCTAAGCTAACCCAACCTAACATCTCGGCGGCAATATTTGACAACATTCCTGACGAGTTCGCTTCTCCGTCCCCGTGGGACCTTTATATACATCAATAACGTAATATAATCTAACCTAACCCAACCTATCATCTCGGCGGTAATATTTGAAAACATTCCTGGCGAGTTGGCATCTACGTCTGCGTGGGACCTTTATATACATCAATAACGTAATATAACCTAACCTAACACACCCTAGCAACTCGGCGGTAATATTTGACATCATTCCTGGCGAGTTGGCCTCTACGTCTCCGTGTAACCCTCGTATACAACAGTAACGTAATATAACGTAACTTAACCCAACCTATCATCTCGGCGGTAATATTTGAAAACATTCCTGGCTTGTTGGGCTCTACGTCTCCGTGAGACCTTTATATACATCTATAACGTAATATAACCTAACCTAACCCAACCTAACTTCTCGGCGGTAATATTTGAAAACATACCTGGCGAGGTAGCCTCTACGTCTCCGTGGAATATTTATATACATCAATAACATAATATAACATAAGCTAACCCAATATAACATCTCGGCGGCAATATTTGACCATATTCCTAGCTTGTTGGACTCTACGTCTCCGTGGGACCTTTATATACCTCAATAACGTAATATAACCTAACCTAACCCAATCTAACATCTCGGCGATAATATTTGACCACATTCCTGGCTTGTTGGCCACTACGTCCCCGTGGGACCATTATATACTTCAATAACGTAATATAACCTAACCTTACACAACCTAACATCTCGTCGGTAATATTTGACATCATTCCTGGCGAGATGGCCTCTACGTCTCCGTGGAACCTTTATATACATCAATAACGTAATATAACATAACCTAACCCAACCTAACATCTCGGCGGTAATATTTGACCACATTCCTGGCTTGTTGGCCTCTACGTCCCCGTGGGACCTTTATATACGTCAATAACGTAATATAACCTTCCCTAACCCAACCTAACATCTCGGCGGTAATATTTGACCACATTCCTGGCTTGTTGGCCACTACGTCCCCGTGGTACCATTATATACATCAATAACGTAACATAACCTAACCTAACACAACCTAACATCTCGTCGGTAATATTTGACATCATTCCTGGCTTGTTGGCCTCTACGTCCCCGTGGGACCTTTATATACATCAATAACGTAATATAACCTTACCTAACCCAACCTAACATCTCGGGGGTAATATTTGACATCATTCCTGGCGAGTTGGCCTCTACGTCTCCGTTTGACCATCATATACATCAATAACGTAATATAACGTAACCTAACCCAACCTATCATCTCGGCGGGAATATTTGACAACACTCCTGGCTTGTTGGCCTCTACGTCTTCGTGGGACCTTTATATACATCAATAACGTAATATAACTTAACCTAACCCAACCTAACATCTCCGCGGTAATATTTGACAACATACCTGGCGAGTTGGGCTCTACGTCTCCGTGGGCCCTTCATATACATCAATAACGAAATATAACATAACCTAACCCAACCTATCATCTCGGAGGTAATATTTGACAAAATTCCAGGCGAGTTGGCTTCTCCGCTCCCGTGGGACCTTTATATACATCAATAACGTAATATAACCTAACCTAAGCCAACCTAACATCTCCGCGGTAATATTTGACCACGTTCCTGGCTTGTTGCACTCTACGTCTCCGTGGGACCTTCATATAGATCT
The DNA here is from genome assembly GCA_963969225.1 of Xylocopa violacea. Taxonomy (NCBI): domain Eukaryota; kingdom Metazoa; phylum Arthropoda; class Insecta; order Hymenoptera; family Apidae; genus Xylocopa; species Xylocopa violacea. The sequence continues at coordinate 2,707,790 of CAXAJV010000078.1, forward strand.
ATAACGTAATATAACCTAACCTAACCCAACCTAACATCTCGGCGGCAATATTTGACAACATTCCTGGCGAGTTGGCTTCTCCGTCCCCGTGGGACCATTATATACATCAATAACGTAATATAACCTAACCTATCACAACCTAACATCTCGTCGGTAATATTTGACATCATTCCTGGCTTGTTGGCCTCTACGTCCCCGTGGGAGCTTTATATACATCAATAACGTAATATAACCTTACCTAATCCAACCTAACATCTCGGCGGTAATATTTGACATCATTCCTGGCGAGTTGGCCTCTACGTCTCCGTTTGACCATCATATACATCAATAACGTAAAATAACGTAACCTAACCCAACCTATCATCGCGGCGGTAATATTTGACAACATTCCTGGCTTGTTGGCCTCTACGTCTCCGTGAGACCTTTATATACATCTATAACGTAATATAACGTAACTTAACCCAACCTATCATCTCGGCGGTAATATTTGACAACATTCCTGGCGAGTTGGCCTCTACGTCTTCGTGATACCTTTATATACATCAATAACGTAATATAACCTAACCTAACCCAACCTAACATCTCGGCGGTAATATTTGGCAACATTCCTGGGGAGTTGGCTTCTCCGTCTCCGTGGGACCTTTATATACATCAATAACGTAATATAACCTAACCTAACCCAACCTAACATCTCGGCGGTAATATTTGACATCATTCCTGGCGAGTTGACCTCTACGTCTGCGTGTAACCGTCGTATACAACAATAACGTAACATAACGTAACTTAACCCAACCTATCATCTCGGTGGTAATATTTGACAACATTCCTGGCTTGTTGGACTCTACGTCTCCGAGGGACCTTTATATACATCAATAACGTAATATAACCTAACCAAACCCAACCTAACATCCCGGCGGTAATATTTGAAAACATTCCTGGCTTGTTGTCCTCTACGTCTCCGTGGGACTTTTATATACATCAATAACGTAATATAACCTAACCTAACCCAATCTAACATCTCGGCGATAATATTTGACCACATTGCTGGCTTGTTGGCCACTACGTCCCCGTGGGACCATTATATACATCAATAACGTAATATAACCTAACCTATCACAACCTAACATCTCGTCGGTAATATTTGACATCATTCCTGGCTTGTTGGCCTCTACGTCCCCGTGGGAGCTTTATATACATCAATAACGTAATATAACCTTACCTAACCCAACCTAACATCTCGGCGGTAATATTTGACATCATTCCTGGCGAGTTGACCTCTACGTCTGCGTGTAACCGTCGTATACAACAATAACGTAACATAACGTAACTTAACCCAACCTATCATCTCGGCGGTAATATTTGACAACATTCCTGGCGAGTTGGCATCTACGTCTTCGTGGGCCCTTCATATACATCAATAACGAAATATAACCTAACCTAACCCTATCTAACATCTCGGCGGTAATATTTGACCACATTCCTGGCTTGTTGGCCTCTACGTCTCCGTGGAACCTTTATATACATCAATAACGTAATATAACCTAACCTAACCCAACCTAACATCTCGGCGGTAATATTTAACATCATTCCTGGCGAGTTGGACTCTACGTCTCCGTTTGACCATCATATACATCAATAACGTAATATGACGTAACCTAACCCAACCTATCATCTCGGCGGTAATATTTGACAACATTCCTGGCTTGTTGGGCTCTACGTCTCCGTGAGACCATTATATACATCTATAACGTAATATAAACTAACCTAACCCAACCTAACATCTCGGCGGTAATATTTGAAAACATTCCTGGCGAGTTGGCATCTACGTCTCCGTGGGACCTTTATATACATCAATAACGTAATATAACCTAACCTAAGCCAACCTAACATCTCGGCTGTAATATTTGACCACATGACTGTCTTGTTGGCCTCTACGTCTCCGTGGAACTGTTATATACATCAATAACGTAATTTAACCTAACCTATCGCAACCTAACATCTCGGCGGTAATATTTGACATCATTCCTGGCGAGTTGGCCTCTACGTCTCCGTGTAACCCTCGTGTACATCAATAACGTAATATAACGTAACTTAACCCAACCTATCATCTCGGCGGTAATATTTGACAACATTCCTGGCGAGTTGGCCTCTACGTCTCCATGGGACCTTTATATACATCAATAACGTAATATAACCTAACCTAACGCAACCTAACATCTCGGCGATAATATTTGGCAACATTCCTGGAGAGTTGGCTTCTCCGTCTCCGTGGGACCTTTATATACATCAATAACGTAATATAACCTAACCTAACCCAACCTAACTTCTCGGCGGTAATATTTGACATCATTCCTGGCGAGTTGACCTCTACGTCTGCGTGTAACCGTCGTATACAACAATAACGTAACATAACGTAACTTAACCCAACCTATCATCTCGGTGGTAATATTTGACAACATTCCTGGCTTGTTGGACTCTACGTCTCCGAGGGACCTTTATATACATCAATAACGTAATATAACCTAACCAAACCCAACCTAACATCCCGGCGGTAATATTTGACCACATTCCTGGCTTGTTGTCCTCTACGTCTCCGTGGGACTTTCATATACATCAATAACGTAATATAACCTAACCTAACCCAATCTAACATCTCGGCGATAATATTTGACCACATTCCTGGCTTGTTGGCCACTACGTCCCCGTGGGACCATTATATACATCAATAACGTAATATAACCTAACCTAACCCAACCTAACATCTCGGCGGTAATATTTGGCAACATTCCTGGGGAGTTGGCTTCTCCGTCTCCGTTGGGCCTTTATATACATCAATAACGTAATATAACCTAACTTAACCCAACCTAACATCTCGGCGGTAATATTTGACATCATTCCTGGCGAGTTGACCTCTACGTCTCCGTGTAAGCGTCGTATACAACAATAACGTAACATAACGTAACTTAACCCAACCTATCATCTCGGCAGTAATATTTGACAAAATTCCTGGCGAGTTGGCTTCTCCGTCTCCGTCGGACCTTTATATACCTCAATAACGTAATATAACCTAACCTAACCCAATCTAACATCTCGGCGGTAATATTTGACCACATTCCTGGCTTGTTGGCCACTACGTCTCCGTGGGACCTTTATATACATCAATAACGTAATATAACCTAACCTAACCCAACCTAACTTCTCGGCGGTAATATTTGACATCATTCCTGGCGAGTTGACCTCTACGTCTGCGTGTAACCGTCGTATACAACAATAACGTAACATAACGTAATTTAACCCAACCTATCATCTCGGCGGTAATATTTGACAACATTCCTGGCTTGTTGTCCTCTACGTCTCCGTGAGACTTTTATATACATCAATAACGTAATATAACCTAACCTATCGCAACCTAACATCTCGGCGGTAATATTTGACCACATTCCTGGCTTGTTGTCCTCTATGTCTCCGTGTAACCCTCGTATACATCAATAACGTAATATAACGCAACTTAACCCAACCTAACATCTCCGCGGTAATATTTGACAACATACCTGGCGAGTTGGCCTCTACGTCTCCGTGGGACCTTCATATACATCAATAACGAAATATAACCTAACCTATGCCAACCTATCATCTCGCCGGTAATATATGACAAAATTCCTGGCGAGTTGGCTTCTCCGTCTCCGACGGACCTTTATATACCTCAATAACGTAATATAACCTAACCTAACCCAATCTAACATCTCGGCGGTAATATTTGACCACATTCCTGGCTTGTTGGCCACTACGTCCCCGTGGGACCTTTATATACATCAATAACGTAATATAACCTAACCTAACCCAACCTAACATCTCGGCGGTAATATTTGGCAACATTCCTGGGGAGTTGGCTTCTCCGTCTCCGTTCGACCTTTATATACATCAATAACGTAATATAACCTAACCTAACCCAACCTAACATCTCGGCGGTAATATTTGACATCATTCCTGGCGAGTTGACCTCTGCGTCTCCGTGTAAGCGTCGTATACAACAATAACGTAACATAACGTAACTTAACCCAACCTATCATCTCGGCGGTAATATTTGACAACATTCCTGGCGAGTTGGCATCTACGTCTCCGTGGGACCTGCATATAGATCAATAACGTAATGTAACCTAACCTAACCCAACATAACATCTCGGTGGTAATATTTGACCACATTCCTGGCTTGTTGGACTCTACGTCTCCGTGAGACCTTTATATACATCTATAACGTAATATAACATAACCTAACCCAACCTAACATCTCGGCGGTAATATTTGACATCATTCCTGGCGAGTTGACCTCTGCGTCTCCGTGTAAGCGTCGTATACAACAATAACGTAACATAACGTAACTTAACCCAACCTAGCATCTCGGCGGTAATATTTGACATCATTCCTGGCGAGTTGGCCTTTACGTCTCCGTGTAACCCTCGTATACAACAATAACGTAATTTAACCTAACCTAACCCAACCTAACTTCTCGGCGGTAATATTTGAAAAGATACCTGGCGAGGTAGCCTCTACGTCTCCGTGGAATATTTATATACATCAATAACATAATATAACATAAGCTAACCCAATATAACATCTCGGCGGTAATATTTGACCATATTCCTGGCTTGTTGGACTCTACGTCCCCGTGGGACCTTTATATACATCAATAACGTAATATAACCTTACCTAACCCAACCTAACATCTCGGCGGTAATATTTGACATCATTCCTGGCGAGTTGGCCTCTACGTCTCCGTTTGACCATCATATACATCAATAACGTAATATAACGTAACCTAACCCAACCTAACATCTCGGCGGTAATATTTGGCAACATTCCTGGGGAGTTGGCTTCTCCGTCTCCGTGGGACCTTTATATACATCAATAACGTAATATAACCTAACCTAACCCAACCTAACATCTCGGCGGTAATATTTGACATCATTCCTGGCGAGTTGACCTCTACGTCTGCGTGTAACCGTCGTATACAACAATAACGTAACATAACGTAACTTAACCCAACCTATCATCTCGGCGGTAATACTTGACAACATTCCTGGCGAGTTGGCATCTACGTCTGCGTGGGACCTTTATATACATCAATAACGTAATATAACCTAACCTAACCCACCCTAGCAACTCGGCGGTAATATTTGACATCATTCCTGGCGAGTTGGCCTCTACGTCTCCGTGTAACCCTCGTATACAACAGTAACGTAATATAACGTAACTTAACCCAACCTAACATCCCGGCGGTAATATTTGACCACATTCCTGGCTTGTTGTCCTCTACGTCTCCGTGGGACTTTTATATACATCAATAACGTAATATAACCTAACCTATCGCAACCTAACATCTCGGCGGTAATATTTGACCACATTCCTGGCTTGTTGTCCTCTATGTCTCCGTGTAACCCTCGTATACATCAATAACGTAATATAACGTAACTTAACCCAACCTAACATCTCCGCGGTAATATTTGACAACATACCTGGCGAGTTGGCCTCTACGTCTCCGTGGGACCTTCATATACATCAATAACGAAATATAACCTAACCTATGCCAACCTATCATCTCGCCGGTAATATATGACAAAATTCCTGGCGAGTTGGCTTCTCCGTCTCCGACGGACCTTTATATACCTCAATAACGTAATATAACCTAACCTAACCCAATCTAACATCTCGGCGGTAATATTTGACCACATTCCTGGCGAGTTGACCTCTACGTCTCCGTGTAAGCGTCGTATACAACAATAACGTAACATAACGTAACTTAACCCAACCTATCATCTCGGCGGTAATATTTGACAACATTCCTGGCGAGTTGGCATCTACGTCTCCGTGGGACCTGCATATAGATCAATAACGTAATGTAACCTAACCTAACCCAACATAACATCTCGGTGGTAATATTTGACCACATTCCTGGCTTGTTGGACTCTACGTCTCCGAGGGACCTTTATATACATCAATAACGTAATATAACCTAACCAAACCCAACCTAACATCCCGGCGGTAATATTTGACCACATTCCTGGCTTGTTGTACTCTACGTCTCCGTGGGACTTTTATATACATCAATAACGTAATATAACCTAACCTAACCCAATCTAACATCTCGGCGATAATATTTGACCACATTCCTGGCTTGTTGGCCACTACGTCCCCGTGGGACCATTATATACATCAATAACGTAATATAACCTAACCTAACACAACCTAACATCTCGTCGGTAATATTTGACATCATTCCTGGCGAGTTGGCCTCTACGTCTCCGTGGAACCTTTATATACATCAATAACGTAATATAACCTAACCTAACCCAACCTAACATCTCGGCGGTAATATTTGACCACATTCCTGGCTTGTTGGCCTCTACGTCCCTGTGGGACCTTTATATACATCAATAACGTAATATAACCTTACCTAACCCAACCTAACATCTCGGCGGTAATATTTGACATCATTCCTGGCGAGTTGGCCGCTACGTCTCCGTTTGACTATCATATACATCAATAACGTAATATAACTTAACCTAACCCAACCTGACATATCCGCGGTAAATTTGACAACATACCTGGCGAGTTGGCCTCTACGTCTCCGTGGGCCCTTCATATACATCAATAACGAAATATAATCTAACCTAGCCCAACCTATCATCTCGGCGGTAATATTTGACATCATTCCTGGCGAGTTGACCTCTACGTCTCCGTGTAACCGTCGTATACAACAATAACGTAATATAACGTAATTTAACCCAACCTATCATCTCGGCGGTAATATTTGACAACATTCCTGGCGAGTTGGCATCTACGTCTCCGTGGGACCTGCATATAGATCAATAACGTAATGTAACCTAACCTAACCCTACATAACATCTCGGTGGTAATATTTGACCACATTCCTGGCTTGTTGGACTCTACGTCTCCGAGGGACCATTATATACATCACTAACGTAATATAACCTAACCAAACCCAACCTAACATCCCGGCGGTAATATTTGACCACATTCCTGGCTTGTTGTCCTCTACGTCTCCGTGGGACTTTTATATACATCAATAACGTAATATAACCTAACCTATCGCAACCTAACATCTCGGCGGTAATATTTGACATCATTCCTGGCGAATTGGCCTCTACGTCTCCGTGTAACCCTCGTATACATCAATAACGTAATATAACTTAACTTAACCCAACCTATCATCTCGGCGGTAATATTTGACAACATTCCTGGCGAGTTGGCCTCTACGTCTTCGTGGTACCTTTATATACATCAATAACGTAATATAACTTAACCTAACCCAACCTGACATATCCGCGGTAAATTTGACAACATACCTGGCGAGTTGGCTTCTACGTCTCCGTGGGCCCTTCATATACATCAATAACGAAATATAATCTAACCTAGCCCAACCTATCATCTCGGCAGTAATATTTGACAAAATTCCTGGCGAGCTGGCTTCTCCGTCTCCGTCGGACCTTTATATACCTCAATAACGTAATATAACCTAACCTAACCCAATCTAACATCTCGGCGGTAATATTTGACCACATTCCTGGCTTGTTGGCCACTACGTCCCCGTGGGACCCTTATATACATCAATAACGTAATATAACCTAACCTAACCCAACCTAACATCTCGGCGGTAATATTTGGCAACATTCCTGGGGAGTTGGCTTCTCCGTCTCCGTGGGACCTTTATATACATCAATAACGTAATATAACCTAACCTAACCCAACCTAACATCTCGGCGGTAATATTTGACATCATTCCTGGCGAGTTGACCTCTACGTCTGCGTGTAACCGTCGTATACAACAATAACGTAACATAACGTAACTTAACCCAACCTATCATCTCGGCGGTAATACTTGACAACATTCCTGGCGAGTTGGCATCTACGTCTGCGTGGGACCTTTATATACATCAATAACGTAATATAACCTAACCTAACCCACCCTAGCAACTCGGCGGTAATATTTGACATCATTCCTGGCGAGTTGGCCTCTACGTCTCCGTGTAACCCTCGTATACAACAGTAACGTAATATAACGTAACTTAACCCAACCTAACATCCCGGCGGTAATATTTGACCACATTCCTGGCTTGTTGTCCTCTACGTCTCCGTGGGACTTTTATATACATCAATAACGTAATATAACCTAACCTATCGCAACCTAACATCTCGGCGGTAATATTTGACCACATTCCTGGCTTGTTGTCCTCTATGTCTCCGTGTAACCCTCGTATACATCAATAACGTAATATAACGTAACTTAACCCAACCTAACATCTCCGCGGTAATATTTGACAACATACCTGGCGAGTTGGCCTCTACGTCTCCGTGGGACCTTCATATACATCAATAACGAAATATAACCTAACCTATGCCAACCTATCATCTCGCCGGTAATATATGACAAAATTCCTGGCGAGTTGGCTTCTCCGTCTCCGACGGACCTTTATATACCTCAATAACGTAATATAACCTAACCTAACCCAATCTAACATCTCGGCGGTAATATTTGACCACATTCCTGGCGAGTTGACCTCTACGTCTCCGTGTAAGCGTCGTATACAACAATAACGTAACATAACGTAACTTAACCCAACCTATCATCTCGGCGGTAATATTTGACAACATTCCTGGCGAGTTGGCATCTACGTCTCCGTGGGACCTGCATATAGATCAATAACGTAATGTAACCTAACCTAACCCAACATAACATCTCGGTGGTAATATTTGACAACATTCCTGGCTTGTTGGACTCTACGTCTCCGAGGGACCTTTATATACATCAATAACGTAATATAACCTAACCAAACCCAACCTAACATCCCGGCGGTAATATTTGACCACATTCCTGGCTTGTTGTACTCTACGTCTCCGTGGGACTTTTATATACATCAATAACGTAATATAACCTAACCTAACCCAATCTAACATCTCGGCGATAATATTTGACCACATTCCTGGCTTGTTGGCCACTACGTCCCCGTGGGACCATTATATACATCAATAACGTAATATAACCTAACCTAACACAACCTAACATCTCGTCGGTAATATTTGACATCATTCCTGGCGAGTTGGCCTCTACGTCTCCGTGGAACCTTTATATACATCAATAACGTAATATAACCTAACCTAACCCAACCTAACATCTCGGCGGTAATATTTGACCACATTCCTGGCTTGTTGGCCTCTACGTCCCTGTGGGACCTTTATATACATCAATAACGTAATATAACCTTACCTAACCCAACCTAACATCTCGGCGGTAATATTTGACATCATTCCTGGCGAGTTGGCCGCTACGTCTCCGTTTGACTATCATATACATCAATAACGTAATATAACTTAACCTAACCCAACCTGACATATCCGCGGTAAATTTGACAACATACCTGGCGAGTTGGCCTCTACGTCTCCGTGGGCCCTTCATATACATCAATAACGAAATATAATCTAACCTAGCCCAACCTATCATCTCGGCGGTAATATTTGACATCATTCCTGGCGAGTTGACCTCTACGTCTCCGTGTAACCGTCGTATACAACAATAACGTAATATAACGTAATTTAACCCAACCTATCATCTCGGCGGTAATATTTGACAACATTCCTGGCGAGTTGGCATCTACGTCTCCGTGGGACCTGCATATAGATCAATAACGTAATGTAACCTAACCTAACCCTACATAACATCTCGGTGGTAATATTTGACCACATTCCTGGCTTGTTGGACTCTACGTCTCCGAGGGACCATTATATACATCACTAACGTAATATAACCTAACCAAACCCAACCTAACATCCCGGCGGTAATATTTGACCACATTCCTGGCTTGTTGTCCTCTACGTCTCCGTGGGACTTTTATATACATCAATAACGTAATATAACCTAACCTATCGCAACCTAACATCTCGGCGGTAATATTTGACATCATTCCTGGCGAATTGGCCTCTACGTCTCCGTGTAACCCTCGTATACATCAATAACGTAATATAACTTAACTTAACCCAACCTATCATCTCGGCGGTAATATTTGACAACATTCCTGTCGAGTTGGCCTCTACGTCTTCGTGGTACCTTTATATACATCAATAACGTAATATAACTTAACCTAATCCAACCTGACATCTCCGCGGTAAATTTGACAACATACCTGGCGAGTTGGCTTCTACGTCTCCGTGGGCCCTTCATATACATCAATAACGAAATATAATCTAACCTAGCCCAACCTATCATCTCGGCGGTAATATTTGACAAAATTCCTGGCGAGTTGGCTTCTCCGTCTCCGTCGGACCTTTATATACCTCAATAACGTAATATAATCTAACCTAACCCAATCTATCATCTCAGCGGTAATATTTGACAACATTCCTGGCGAGTTGGCCTCTACGTCTCCGTGGGACCTTCATATACATCAATAACGAAATATAACCTAACCTAACCCAACCTATCATCTCGCCGGTAATGTATGACAAAATTCCTGGCGAGTTGGCTTCTCCGTTTCCGTGGGACCTTTATATACATCTATAACGTAATATAACCTAACCTAAACCACCCTAGCATCTCGGCGGTAATATTTGACATCATTCCTGGCGAGTTGGCCGCTACGTCTCCGTGTAACCCTCGTATACAACAATAACGTAATTTAACCTAACCTAACCCAACCTAACTTCTCGGCGGTAATATTTGAAAACATACCTGGCGAGGTAGCCTCTACGTCCCCGTGGGACCTTTATATACATCAATAACGTAATATAACCTAACCTAACCCAACCTAATATCTCGGCGGTAATATTTGACAACATTCCTGGCGAGTTGGCCTCTACGTCTCCGCTTGACCATCATATACATCAATAACGTAATATAACCTAACCTAACCCAACCTAACATCTCCGCGGTAATATTTGACAACATACCTGGCGAGTTGGCCTCTACGTATCCGTGGGCCCTTCATATACATCAATAACGAAATATAACCTCACCTAACCCAACCTAACATCTCGGCGGTAATATTTGACCACGTTCCTGGCTTGTTGGCTTCTACGTCTCCGTGGGACCTTTATATACATCTAAAACGTAATATAACCTAACCTAACCCAACCTATCATATCGGCGGTAATATTTGACAACATTCCTGGCGAGTTGGCCTCTACGTCTCCGTTTGACCTTCATATACATCAATAACGCAATATAACCTAACCTAACGCAACCTAACATCTCGGCGGTAATATTTGACATCATTCCTGGCGAGTTGGCCTCTATGTCTCCGTGTAACCCTCGTATACATGAATAACGTAATATAACGTAACTTAATCCAACCTATCATCTCGGCGGTAATATATGACAACATTCCTGGCGAGTTGGCCTCTACGTCTTCGTGGGACCTTTATATACATCAATAACGTAATATAACTTAACCTAACCCAACCTAACATCTCCGCGGTAATATTTGACAACATACCTGGCGAGTTGGCCTCTACGTATCCGTGGGCCCTTCATATACATCAGTAACGAAATATAACATAACCTAACCCAACCTATCATCTCGGAGGTAATATTTGACAAAATTCCTGGCGAGTTGGCTTCTCCGCTTCCGTGGGACCTTTATATACATCAATAACGTAATATAACCTAACCTAACCCAACCTAACATCTCCGCGGTAATATTTGACCACGTTCCTGGCTTGTTGCATTCTACGTCTCCGTGGGACCTTCATATAGATCTATAACGTAATATAACCTAACCTAACCCAACCCAACATCTCGGCGGTAATATTTGACAACATTCCTGGCTTGTTGCACTCTACGTCTCCGTGGGACCTTCATATAGATCTATAACGTAATATAACCTAACCTAACCCAACCCAACATCTCGGCGGTAATATTTGACAACATTCCTGGCGAGTTGGCTTCTCCGTCCCCGTGGGACCTTTATATACATCAATAACGTAATATAACCTAACCTAACCCAACCTATCATCTCGGCGGTAATATATGAAAACATTCCTGGCGAGTTGGCATCTACGTGTCCGTGGGACCTTTATATACATCAATAACGTAATATAACCTAACCTAACCCACTCTAGCATCTCGGCGGTAATATTTGACATCATTCCTGGCGAGTTGGCCTCTACGTCTCCGTGTAACCCTCGTATACAACAGTAACGTAATATAACGTAACTTAACCCAACCTATCATCTCGGCGGTAATATTTGACAACATTCCTGGCGAGTTGGCTTCTCCGCTTCCGTGGGACCTTTATATACATCAATAACGTAATATAACCTAACCTAACCCAACCTAACATCTCCGCGGTAATATTTGACAACATACCTGGCGAGTTGGCCTCTACGTCTCCGTGGGACCTTTATATACATCAATAACGTAATATAACCTAACCTAACCAACCCTAGCATCTCGGCGGTAATATTTGACATCATTCCTGGCGAGTTGGCCTCTACGTCTCCGTGTAACCCTCGTATACAACAGTAACGTAATATAACGTAACTTAACCCAACCTATCATCTCGGCGGTAATATTTGACAACATTCCTGGCGAGTTGGCCTCTACGTCTTCGTGGGACCTTTATATACATCAATAACGTAATATAACTTAACCTAACCCAATCTAACATCTCGGCGGTAATATTTGACCACATTACTGGCTTGTTGGCCACTACGTCCCCGTGGGACCTTTATATACATCAATAAAGTAATATAACCTAACCTAACCCAACGTAACATCTCGGCGGTAATATTTGACCACATTCCTGGCTTGTTGGCCTCTACGTCCCCGTGGGACCTTTATATACATCAATAACGTAATATAACCTAACCTAACCCAACCTAATATCTCGGCGGTAATATTTGACAACATTCCTGGCGAGTTGGCCTCTACGTCTCCGCTTGACCATCATATACATCAATAACGTAATATAACCTAACCTAACCCAACCTAACATCTCCGCGGTAATATTTGACAACATACCTGGCGAGTTGGCCTCTACGTATCCGTGGGCCCTTCATATACATCAATAACGAAATATAACCTAACCTAACCCAACCTAACATCTCGGCGGTAATATTTGACCACGTTCCTGGCTTGTTGGCCTCTACGTCCCCGTGGGACCTTTATATACATCAATAACGTAATATAACCTAACCTAACCCACCCTAGCATCTCGGCGGTAATATTTGACATCATTCCTGGCGAGTTGGCCTCTACGTCTCCGTGTAACCCTCGTATACAACAGTAACGTAATATAACGTAACTTAACCCAACCTATCATCTCGGAGGTAATATTTGACAACATTCCTGGCGAGTTGGCTTCCCCGCTTCCGTGGGACCTTTATATACATCAATAACGTAATATAACCTAACCTAACCCAACCTAACATCTCCGCGGTAATATTTGACAACATACCTGGCGAGTTGGCCTCTACGTCTCCGTGGGACCTTTATATACATCAATAACGTAATATAACCTAACCTAACCAACCCTAGCACCTCGGCGGTAATATTTGACATCATTCCTGGCTAGTTGGCCTCTACGTCTCCGTGTAACCCTCGTATACAACAGTAACGTAATATAACGTAACTTAACCCAACCTATCATCTCGGCGGTAATATTTGACAACATTCCTGGCGAGTTGGCCTCTACGTCTTCGTGGGACCTTTATGTACATCAATAACGTAATATAACTTAACCTAACCCAATCTAACATCTCGGCGGTAATATTTGACCACATTACTGGCTTGTTGGCCACTACGTCCCCGTGGGACCTTTATATACATCAATAACGTAATATAACCTAACCTAACCCAACCTAACATCTCGGCGGTAATATTTGACCACATTCCTGGCTTGTTGGCCTCTACGTCCCCGTGGGACCTTTATATACATCAATAACGTAATATAACCTAACCTAACCCAACCTAATATCTCGGCGGTAATATTTGACAACATTCCTGGTGAGTTGGCCTCTACGTCTCCGCTTGACCATCATATACATCAATAACGTAATATAACCTAACCTAACCCAACCTAACATCTCCGCGGTAATATTTGACAACATACCTGGCGAGTTGGCCTCTACGTATCCGTGGGCCCTTCATATACATCAATAACGAAATATAACCTAACCTAACCCAACCTAACATCTCGGCGGTAATATTTGACCACGTTCCTGGCTTGTTGGCTTCTACGTCTCCGTGGGACCTTTATATACATCTAAAACGTAATATAACCTAACCTAACCCAACCTATCATCTCGGCGGTAATATTTGACAACATTCCTGGCGAGTTGGCCTCTACGTCTCCGTTTGACCTTCATATACATCAATAACGTAATATAACCTAACCTAACGCAACCTAACATCTCGGCGGTAATATTTGACATCATTCCTGGCGAGTTGGCCTCTATGTCTCCGTGTAACCCTCGTATACATGAATAACGTAATATAACGTAACTTAATCCAACCTATCATCTCGGCGGTAATATATGACAACATTCCTGGCGAGTTGGCCTCTACGTCTTCGTGGGACCTTTATATACATCAATAACGTAATATAACTTAACCTAACCCAACCTAACATCTCCGCGGTAATATTTGACAACATACCTGGCGAGTTGGCCTCTACGTATCCGTGGGCCCTTCATATACATCAATAACGAAATATAACATAACCTAACCCAACCTATCATCTCGGAGGTAATATTTGACAAAATTCCTGGCGAGTTGGCTTCTCCGCTTCCGTGGGACCTTTATATACATCAATAACGTAATATAACCTAACCTAACCCAACCTAACATCTCCGCGGTAATATTTGACCACGTTCCTGGCTTGTTGCATTCTACGTCTCCGTGGGACCTTCATATAGATCTATAACGTAATATAACCTAACCTAACCCAACCCAACATCTCGGCGGTAATATTTGACCACATTACTGGCTTGTTGGCCACTACGTTCCCGTGGGACCTTTATATACATCAATAACGTAATATAACCTAACCTAACCCAACCTAACATCTCGGCGGTAATATTTGACCACATTCCTGGCTTGTTGGCCTCTACGTCCCCGTGGGACCTTTATATACATCAATAACGTAATATAACCTAACCTAACCCACCCTAGCATCTCGGCGGTAATATTTGACATCATTCCTGGCGAGTTGGCCTCTACGTCTCCGTGTAACCCTCGTATACAACAGTAACGTAATATAACGTAACTTAACCCAACCTATCATCTCGGAGGTAATATTTGACAACATTCCTGGCGAGTTGGCTTCCCCGCTTCCGTGGGACCTTTATATACATCAATAACGTAATATAACCTAACCTAACCCAACCTAACATCTCCGCGGTAATATTTGACAACATACCTGGCGAGTTGGCCTCTACGTCTCCGTGGGACCTTTATATACATCAATAACGTAATATAACCTAACCTAACCAACCCTAGCACCTCGGCGGTAATATTTGACATCATTCCTGGCGAGTTGGCCTCTACGTCTTCGTGGGACCTTTATGTACATCAATAACGTAATATAACTTAACCTAACCCAATCTAACATCTCGGCGGTAATATTTGACCACATTACTGGCTTGTTGGCCACTACGTCCCCGTGGGACCTTTATATACATCAATAACGTAATATAACCTAACCTAACCCAACCTAACATCTCGGCGGTAATATTTGACCACATTCCTGGCTTGTTGGCCTCTACGTCCCCGTGGGACCTTTATATACATCAATAACGTAATATAACCTAACCTAACCCAACCTAATATCTCGGCGGTAATATTTGACAACATTCCTGGTGAGTTGGCCTCTACGTCTCCGCTTGACCATCATATACATCAATAACGTAATATAACCTAACCTAACCCAACCTAACATCTCCGCGGTAATATTTGACAACATACCTGGCGAGTTGGCCTCTACGTATCCGTGGGCCCTTCATATACATCAATAACGAAATATAACCTAACCTAACCCAACCTAACATCTCGGCGGTAATATTTGACCACGTTCCTGGCTTGTTGGCTTCTACGTCTCCGTGGGACCTTTATATACATCTAAAACGTAATATAACCTAACCTAACCCAACCTATCATCTCGGCGGTAATATTTGACAACATTCCTGGCGAGTTGGCCTCTACGTCTCCGTTTGACCTTCATATACATCAATAACGTAATATAACAGAACCTAACGCAACCTAACATCTCGGCGGTAATATTTGACATCATTCCTGGCGAGTTGGCCTCTATGTCTCCGTGTAACCCTCGTATACATGAATAACGTAATATAACGTAACTTAATCCAACCTATCATCTCGGCGGTAATATATGACAACATTCCTGGCGAGTTGGCCTCTACGTCTTCGTGGGACCTTTATATACATCAATAACGTAATATAACTTAACCTAACCCAACCTAACATCTCCGCGGTAATATTTGACAACATACCTGGCGAGTTGGCCTCTACGTATCCGTGGGCCCTTCATATACATCAATAACGAAATATAACATAACCTAACCCAACCTATCATCTCGGAGGTAATATTTGACAAAATTCCTGGCGAGTTGGCTTCTCCGCTTCCGTGGGACCTTTATATACATCAATAACGTAATATAACCTAACCTAACCCAACCTAACATCTCCGCGGTAATATTTGACCACGTTCCTGGCTTGTTGCATTCTACGTCTCCGTGGGACCTTCATATAGATCTATAACGTAATATAACCTAACCTAACCCAACCCAACATCTCGGCGGTAATATTTGACCACATTACTGGCTTGTTGGCCACTACGTCCCCGTGGGACCTTTATATACATCAATAACGTAATATAACCTAACCTAACCCAACCTAACATCTCGGCGGTAATATTTGACCACATTCCTGGCTTGTTGGCCTCTACGTCCCCGTGGGACCTTTATATACATCAATAACGTAATATAACCTAACCTAACCCACCCTAGCATCTCGGCGGTAATATTTGACATCATTCCTGGCGAGTTGGCCTCTACGTCTCCGTGTAACCCTCGTATACAACAGTAACGTAATATAACGTAACTTAACCCAACCTATCATCTCGGAGGTAATATTTGACAACATTCCTGGCGAGTTGGCTTCCCCGCTTCCGTGGGACCTTTATATACATCAATAACGTAATATAACCTAACCTAACCCAACCTAACATCTCCGCGGTAATATTTGACAACATACCTGGAGAGTTGGCCTCTACGTCTCCGTGGGACCTTTATATACATCAATAACGTAATATAACCTAACCTAACCAACCCTAGCACCTCGGCGGTAATATTTGACATCATTCCTGGCGAGTTGGCCTCTACGTCTTCGTGGGACCTTTATGTACATCAATAACGTAATATAACTTAACCTAACCCAATCTAACATCTCGGCGGTAATATTTGACCACATTACTGGCTTGTTGGCCACTACGTCCCCGTGGGACCTTTATATACATCAATAACGTAATATAACCTAACCTAACCCAACCTAACATCTCGGCGGTAATATTTGACCACATTCCTGGCTTGTTGGCCTCTACGTCCCCGTGGGACCTTTATATACATCAATAACGTAATATAACCTAACCTAACCCAACCCAATATCTCGGCGGTAATATTTGACAACATTCCTGGTGAGTTGGCCTCTACGTCTCCGCTTGACCATCATATACATCAATAACGTAATATAACCTAACCTAACCCAACCTAACATCTCCGCGGTAATATTTGACAACATACCTGGCGAGTTGGCCTCTACGTATCCGTGGGCCCTTCATATACATCAATAACGAAATATAACCTAACCTAACCCAACCTAACATCTCGGCGGTAATATTTGACCACGTTCCTGGCTTGTTGGCTTCTACGTCTCCGTGGGACCTTTATATACATCTAAAACGTAATATAACCTAACCTAACCCAACCTATCATCTCGGCGGTAATATTTGACAACATTCCTGGCGAGTTGGCCTCTACGTCTCCGTTTGACCTTCATATACATCAATAACGTAATATAACCTAACCTAACGCAACCTAACATCTCGGCGGTAATATTTGACATCATTCCTGGCGAGTTGGCCTCTATGTCTCCGTGTAACCCTCGTATACATGAATAACGTAATATAACGTAACTTAATCCAACCTATCATCTCGGCGGTAATATATGACAACATTCCTGGCGAGTTGGCCTCTACGTCTTCGTGGGACCTTTATATACATCAATAACGTAATATAACTTAACCTAACCCAACCTAACATCTCCGCGGTAATATTTGACAACATACCTGGCGAGTTGGCCTCTACGTATCCGTGGGCCCTTCATATACATCAATAACGAAATATAACATAACCTAACCCAACCTATCATCTCGGAGGTAATATTTGACAAAATTCCTGGCGAGTTGGCTTCTCCGCTTCCGTGGGACCTTTATATACATCAATAACGTAATATAACCTAACCTAACCCAACCTAACATCTCCGCGGTAATATTTGACCACGTTCCTGGCTTGTTGCATTCTACGTCTCCGTGGGACCTTCATATAGATCTATAACGTAATATAACCTAACCTAACCCAACCCAACATCTCGGCGGTAATATTTGACCACATTACTGGCTTGTTGGCCACTACGTCCCCGTGGGACCTTTATATACATCAATAACGTAATATAACCTAACCTAACCCAACCTAACATCTCGGCGGTAATATTTGACCACATTCCTGGCTTGTTGGCCTCTACGTCCCCGTGGGACCTTTATATACATCAATAACGTAATAGAACCTAACCTAACCCAACCTAATATCTCGGCGGTAATATTTGACAACATTCCTGGCGAGTTGGCAACTACGTCTCCGCTTGACCATCATATACATCAATAACGTAATATAACCTAACCTAACCCAACCTAACATCTCCGCGGTAATATTTGACAACATACCTGGCGAGTTGGCCTCTACGTATCCGTGGGCCCTTCATATACATCAATAACGAAATATAACCTAACCTAACCCAACCTAACATCTCGGCGGTAATATTTGACCACGTTCCTGGCTTGTTGGCTTCTACGTCTCCGTGGGACCTTTATATACATCTAAAACGTAATATAACCTAACCTAACCCAACCTATCATCTCGGCGGTAATATTTGACAACATTCCTGGCGAGTTGGCCTCTACGTCTCCGTTTGACCTTCATATACATCAATAACGTAATATAACCTAACCTAACGCAACCTAACATCTCGGCGGTAATATTTGACATCATTCCTGGCGAGTTGGCCTCTATGTCTCCGTGTAACCCTCGTATACATGAATAACGTAATATAACGTAACTTAATCCAACCTATCATCTCGGCGGTAATATATGACAACATTCCTGGCGAGTTGGCCTCTACGTCTTCGTGGGACCTTTATATACATCAATAACGTAATATAACTTAACCTAACCCAACCTAACATCTCCGCGGTAATATTTGACAACATACCTGGCGAGTTGGCCTCTACGTATCCGTGGGCCCTTCATATACATCAATAACGAAATATAACATAACCTAACCCAACCTATCATCTCGGAGGTAATATTTGACAAAATTCCTGGCGAGTTGGCTTCTCCGCTTCCGTGGGACCTTTATATACATCAATAACGTAATATAACCTAACCTAACCCAACCTAACATCTCCGAGGTAATATTTGACCACGTTCCTGGCTTGTTGCATTCTACGTCTCCGTGGGACCTTCATATAGATCTATAACGTAATATAACCTAACCTAACCCAACCCAACATCTCGGCGGTAATATTTGACAACATTCCTGGCTTGTTGCACTCTACGTCTCCGTGGGACCTTCATATAGATCTATAACGTAATATAACCTAACCTAACCCAACCCAACATCTCGGCGGTAATATTTGACAACATTCCTGGCGAGTTGGCTTCTCCGTCCCCGTGGGACCTTTATATACATCAATAACGTAATATAACCTAACCTAACCCAACCTATCATCTCGGCGGTAATATATGAAAACATTCCTGGCGAGTTAGCATCTACGTCTCCGTGGGACCTTTATATACATCAATAACGTAATATAACCTAACCTAACCCACCCTAGCATCTCGGCGGTAATATTTGACATCATTCCTGGCGAGTTGGCCTCTACGTCTCCGTGTAACCCTCGTATACAACAGTAACGTAATATAACGTAACTTAACCCAACCTATCATCTCGGCGGTAATATTTGACAACATTCCTGTCGAGTTGGCTTCTCCTCTTCCGTGGGACCTTTATATACATCAATAACGTAATATAACCTAACCTAACCCAACCTAACATCTCCGCGGTAATATTTGACAACATACCTGGCGAGTTGGCCTCTACGTCTCCGTGGGACCTTTATATACATCAATAACGTAATATAACCTAACCTAACCAACCCTAGCATCTCGGCGGTAATATTTGACATCATTCCTGGCGAGTTGGCCTCTACGTCTCCGTGTAACCCTCGTATACAACAGTAACGTAATATAACGTAACTTAACCCAACCTATCATCTCGGCGTTAATATTTGACAACATTCCTGGCGAGTTGGCCTCTACGTCTTCGTGGTACCTTTATATACATCAATAACGTAATATAACTTAACCTAACCCAACCTAACATCTCCGCGGTAATATTTGACAACATACCTGGCGAGTTGGCCTCTACGTATCCGTGGGCCCTTTATATACATCAATAACGTAATATAACCTAACCTAACCCAACCTAACATCTCGGCGGTAATATTTGACCACATTCCTGGCTTGTTGGCCTCTACGTCCCCGTGGGACTTTTATATACATCAATAACGTAATATAACCTAACCTAACCCAACCTTATATCTCGGCGGTAATATTTGACAACATTCCTGGCGAGTTGGCCTCTACGTCCCCGTGGGACCTTTATATACATCAATAACGTAATATAACCTAACCTAACCCAACCTAATATCTCGGCGGTAATATTTGACAACATTCCTGGCGAGTTGGCCTCTACGTCTCCGCTTGACCATCATATACATCAATAACGTAATATAACCTAACCTAACCCAACCTAACATCTCCGCGGTAATATTTGACAACATACCTGGCGAGTTGGCCTCTACGTATCCGTGGGCCCTTCATATACATCAATAACGAAATATAACCTAACCTAACCCAACCTAACATCTCGGCGGTAATATTTGACCACGTTCCTGGCTTGTTGGCTTCTACGTCTCCGTGGGACCTTTATATACATCTAAAACGTAATATAACCTAACCTAACCCAACCTATCATCTCGGCGGTAATATTTGACAACATTCCTGGCGAGTTGGCCTCTACGTCTCCGTTTGACCTTCATATACATCAATAACGTAATATAACCTAACCTAACGCAACCTAACATCTCGGCGGTAATATTTGACATCATTCCTGGCGAGTTGGCCTCTATGTCTCCGTGTAACCCTCGTATACATGAATAACGTAATATAACGTAACTTAATCCAACCTATCATCTCGGCGGTAATATATGACAACATTCCTGGCGAGTTGGCCTCTACGTCTTCGTGGGACCTTTATATACATCAATAACGTAATATAACTTAACCTAACCCAACCTAACATCTCCGCGGTAATATTTGACAACATACCTGGCGAGTTGGCCTCTACGTATCCGTGGGCCCTTCATATACATCAATAACGAAATATAACATAACCTAACCCAACCTATCATATCGGAGGTAATATTTGACAAAATTCCTGGCGAGTTGGCTTCTCCGCTTCCGTGGGACCTTTATATACATCAATAACGTAATATAACCTAACCTAACCCAACCTAACATCTCCGCGGTAATATTTGACCACGTTCCTGGCTTGTTGCATTCTACGTCTCCGTGGGACCTTCATATAGATCTATAACGTAATATAACCTAACCTAACCCAACCCAACATCTCGGCGGTAATATTTGACAACATTCCTGGCTTGTTGCACTCTACGTCTCCGTGGGACCTTCATATAGATCTATAACGTAATATAACTTAACCTAACCCAACCCAACATCTCGGCGTTAATATTTGACAACATTCCTGGCGAGTTGGCTTCTCCGTCCCCGTGGGACCTTTATATACATCAATAACGTAATATAACCTAACCTAACCCAACCTATCATCTCGGCGGTAATATATGAAAACATTCCTGGCGAGTTGGCATCTACGTCTCCGTGGGACCTTTATATACATCAATAACGTAATATAACCTAACCTAACCCACCCTAGCATCTCGGCGGTAATATTTGACATCATTCCTGGCGAGATGGCCTCTACGTCTCCGTGTAACCCTCGTATACAACAGTAACGTAATATAACGTAACTTAACCCAACCTATCATCTCGGCGGTAATATTTGACAACATTCCTGGCGAGTTGGCTTCTCCGCTTCCGTGGGACCTTTATATACATCAATAACGTAATATAACCTAACCTAACCCAACCTAACATCTCCGCGGTAATATTTGACCACATTACTGGCTTGTTGGCCACTACGTCCCCGTGGGACCTTTATATACATCAATAACGTAATATAACCTAACCTAACCCAACCTAACATCTCGGCGGTAATATTTGACCACATTCCTGGCTTGTTGGCCTCTACGTCCCCGTGGGACCTTTATATACATCAATAACGTAATATAACCTAACCTAACCCAACCTAATATCTCGGCGGTAATATTTGACAACATTCCTGGCGAGTTGGCCTCTACGTCTCCGCTTGACCATCATATACATCAATAACGTAATATAACCTAACCTAACCCAACCTAACATCTCCGCGGTAATATTTGACAACATACCTGGCGAGTTGGCCTCTACGTATCCGTGGGCCCTTCATATACATCAATAACGAAATATAACCTAACCTAACCCAACCTAACATCTCGGCGGTAATATTTGACCACGTTCCTGGCTTGTTGGCTTCTACGTCTCCGTGGGACCTTTATATACATCTAAAACGTAATATAACCTAACCTAACCCAACCTATCATCTCGGCGGTAATATTTGACAACATTCCTGGCGAGTTGGCCTCTACGTCTCCGTTTGACCTTCATATACATCAATAACGTAATATAACCTAACCTAACGCAACCTAACATCTCGGCGGTAATATTTGACATCATTCCTGGCGAGTTGGCCTCTATGTCTCCGTGTAACCCTCGTATACATGAATAACGTAATATAACGTAACTTAATCCAACCTATCATCTCGGCGGTAATATATGACAACATTCCTGGCGAGTTGGCCTCTACGTCTTCGTGGGACCTTTATATACATCAATAACGTAATATAACTTAACCTAACCCAACCTAACATCTCCGCGGTAATATTTGACAACATACCTGGCGAGTTGGCCTCTACGTATCCGTGGGCCCTTCATATACATCAATAACGAAATATAACATAACCTAACCCAACCTATCATCTCGGAGGTAATATTTGACAAAATTCCTGGCGAGTTGGCTTCTCCGCTTCCGTGGGACCTTTATATACATCAATAACGTAATATAACCTAACCTAACCCAACCTAACATCTCCGCGGTAATATTTGACCACGTTCCTGGCTTGTTGCATTCTACGTCTCCGTGGGACCTTCATATAGATCTATAACGTAATATAACCTAACCTAACCCAACCCAACATCTCGGCGGTAATATTTGACAACATTCCTGGCGAGTTGGCCTCTACGTCTCCGCTTGACCATCATATACATCAATAACGTAATATAACCTAACCTAACCCAACCTAACATCTCCGCGGTAATATTTGACAACATACCTGGCGAGTTGGCCTCTACGTATCCGTGGGCCCTTCATATACATCAATAACGAAATATAACCTCACCTAACCCAACCTAACATCTCGGCGGTAATATTTGACCACGTTCCTGGCTTGTTGGCTTCTACGTCTCCGTGGGACCTTTATATACATCTAAAACGTAATATAACCTAACCTAACCCTACCTATCATCTCGGCGGTAATATTTGACAACATTCCTGGCGAGTTGGCCTCTACGTCTCCGTTTGACCTTCATATACATCAATAACGTAATATAACCTAACCTAACGCAACCTAACATCTCGGCGGTAATATTTGACATCATTCCTGGCGAGTTGGCCTCTATGTCTCCGTGTAACCCTCGTATACATGAATAACGTAATATAACGTAACTTAATCCAACCTATCATCTCGGCGGTAATATATGACAACATTCCTGGCGAGTTGGCCTCTACGTCTTCGTGGGACCTTTATATACATCAATAACGTAATATAACTTAACCTAACCCAACCTAACATCTCCGCGGTAATATTTGACAACATACCTGGCGAGTTGGCCTCTACGTATCCGTGG
This sequence comes from Xylocopa violacea, assembly GCA_963969225.1. Taxonomy (NCBI): domain Eukaryota; kingdom Metazoa; phylum Arthropoda; class Insecta; order Hymenoptera; family Apidae; genus Xylocopa; species Xylocopa violacea. Next base: position 2,732,294 of record CAXAJV010000078.1, read on the forward strand.
GCCCTTCATATACATCAGTAACGAAATATAACATAACCTAACCCAACCTATCATCTCGGAGGTAATATTTGACACAATTCCTGGCGAGTTGGCTTCTCCGCTTCCGTGGGACCTTTATATACATCAATAACGTAATATAACCTAACCTAACCCAACCTAACATCTCCGCGGTAATATTTGACCACGTTCCTGGCTTGTTGCATTCTACGTCTCCGTGGGTCCTTCATATAGATCTATAACGTAATATAACCTAACCTAACCCAACCCAACATCTCGGCGTTAATATTTGACAACATTCCTGGCTTGTTGCACTCTACGTCTCCGTGGGACCTTCATATAGATCTATAACGTAATATAACCTAACCTAACCCAACCCAACATCTCGGCGGTAATATTTGACAACATTCCTGGCGAGTTGGCTTCTCCGTCCCCGTGGGACTTTTATATACATCAATAACGTAATATAACCTAACCTAACCCAACCTATCATCTCGGCGGTAATATATGAAAACATTCCTGGCGAGTTGGCATCTACGTCTCCGTGGGACCTTTATATACATCAATAACGTAATATAACCTAACCTAACCCACCCTAGCATCTCGGCGGTAATATTTGACATCTTTCCTGGCGAGTTGGCCTCTACGTCTCCGTGTAACCCTCGTATACAACAGTAACGTAATATAACGTAACTTAACCCAACCTATCATCTCGGCGGTAATATTTGACAACATTCCTGGCGAGTTGGCTTCTCCGCTTCCGTGGGACCTTTATATACATCAATAACGTAATATAACCTAACCTAACCCAACCTAACATCTCGGCGGTAATATTTGACCACATTCCTGGCTTGTTGGCCTCTACGTCCCCGTGGGACTTTTATATACATCAATAACGTAATATAACCTAACCTAACCCAACCTTATATCTCGGCGGTAATATTTGACAACATTCCTGGCGAGTTGGCCTCTACGTCTCCGCTCGACCATCATATACATCAATAACGTAATATAACCTAACCTAACCCAACCTATCATCTCGGCGGTAATATTTGACAATATTCCTGCCGAGTTGGCCTCTACGTCTCCGTGGGACCTTTATATACATCAATAACATAATATAAGCTAGCCTAACCCAATCTAACATCTCGGCGATAATATTTGACCACATTCCTGCCGAGTTGGCCTCTACGTCTTCGTGGGACCTTTATATACATCAATAACGTAATATAACTTAACCTAACCCAACCTAACATCTCCGCGGTAATATTTGACAACATACCTGGCGAATTGGCCTCTACGTATCCGTGGGCCCTTAATATACATCAATAACGAAGTATAACCTAACCTAACCCACCCTAGCATCTCGGCGGTAATATTTGACATCATTCCTGGCGAGTTGGCCTCTACGTCTCCGTGTAACCCTCGTATACAACAGTAACGTAATATAACGTAACTTAACCCAACCTATCATCTCGGCGGTAATATTTGACAACATTCCTGGCGAGTTGGCCTCTACGTCTTCGTGGGACCTTTATATACATCAATAACGTAATATAACTTAACCTAACCCAATCTAACATCTCGGCGGTAATATTTGACCACATTACTGGCTTGTTGGCCACTACGTCCCCGTGGGACCTTTATATACATCAATAACGTAATATAACCTAACCTAACCCAACCTAACATCTCGGCGGTAATATTTGACCACATTCCTGGCTTGTTGGCCTCTACGTCCCCGTGGGACCTTTATATACATCAATAACGTAATATAACCTAACCTAACCCAACCTAATATCTCGGCGGTAATATTTGACAACATTCCTGGCGAGTTGGCCTCTACGTCTCCGCTTGACCATCATATACATCAATAACGTAATATAACCTAACCTAACCCAACCTAACATCTCCGCGGTAATATTTGACAACATACCTGGCGAGTTGGCCTCTACGTATGCGTGGGCCCTTCATATACATCAATAACGAAATATAACCTAACCTAACCCAACCTAACATCTCGGCGGTAATATTTGACCACGTTCCTGGCTTGTTGGCTTCTACGTCTCCGTGGTCCCTTTATATACATCTAAAACGTAATATAACCTAACCTAACCCAACCTATCATCTCGGCGGTAATATTTGACAATATTCCTGGCGAGTTGGCCTCTACGTCTCCGTTTGACCTTCCTATACATCAATAACGTAATATAACCTAACCTAACGCAACCTAACATCTCGGCGGTAATATTTGACATCATTCCTGGCGAGTTGGCCTCTATGTCTCCGTGTAACCCTCGTATACATGAATAACGTAATATAACGTAACTTAATCCAACCTATCATCTCGGCGGTAATATATGACAACATTCCTGGCGAGTTGGCCTCTACGTCTTCGTGGGACCTTTATATACATCAATAACGTAATATAACTTAACCTAACCCAACCTAACATCTCCGCGGTAATATTTGACAACATACCTGGCGAGTTGGCCTCTACGTATCCGTGGGCCCTTCATATACATCAATAACGAAATATAACATAACCTAACCCAACCTATCATCTCGGAGGTAATATTTGACAAAATTCCTGGCGAGTTGGCTTCTCCGCTTCCGTGGGACCTTTATATACATCAATAACGTAATATAACCTAACCTAACCCAACCTAACATCTCCGCGGTAATATTTGACCACGTTCCTGGCTTGTTGCATTCTACGTCTCCGTGGGACCTTCATATAGATCTATAACGTAATATAACCTAACCTAACCCAACCCAACATCTCGGCGGTAATATTTGACAACATTCCTGGCGAGTTGGCCTCTACGTCTCCGCTTGACCATCATATACATCAATAACGTAATATAACCTAACCTAACCCAACCTAACATCTCCGCGGTAATATTTGACAACATACCTGGCGAGTTGGCCTCTACGTATCCGTGGGCCCTTCATATACATCAATAACGAAATATAACCTAACCTAACCCAACCTAACATCTCGGCGGTAATATTTGACCACGTTCCTGGCTTGTTGGCTTCTACGTCTCCGTGGGACCTTTATATACATCTAAAACGTAATATAACCTAACCTAACCCAACCTATCATCTCGGCGGTAATATTTGACAACATTCCTGGCGAGTTGGCCTCTACGTCTCCGTTTGACCTTCATATACATCAATAACGTAATATAACCTAACCTAACGCAACCTAACATCTCGGCGGTAATATTTGACATCATTCCTGGCGAGTTGGCCTCTATGTCTCCGTGTAACCCTCGTATACATGAATAACGTAATATAACGTAACTTAATCCAACCTATCATCTCGGCGGTAATATATGACAACATTCCTGGCGAGTTGGCCTCTACGTCTTCGTGGGACCTTTATATACATCAATAACGTAATATAACTTAACCTAACCCAACCTAACATCTCCGCGGTAATATTTGACAACATACCTGGCGAGTTGGCCTCTACGTATCCGTGGGCCCTTCATATACATCAGTAACGAAATATAACATAACCTAACCCAACCTATCATCTCGGAGGTAATATTTAACAAAATTCCTGGCGAGTTGGCTTCTCCGCTTCCGTGGGACCTTTATATACATCAATAACGTAATATAACCTAACCTAACCCAACCTAACATCTCCGCGGTAATATTTGACCACGTTCCTGGCTTGTTGCATTCTACGTCTCCGTGGGTCCTTCATATAGATCTATAACGTAATATAACCTAACCTAACCCAACCCAACATCTCGGCGGTAATATTTGACAACATTCCTGGCTTGTTGCACTCTACGTCTCCGTGGGACCTTCATATAGATCTATAACGTAATATAACTTAACCTAACCCAACCCAACATCTCGGCGGTAATATTTGACAACATTCCTGGCGAGTTGGCTTCTCCGTCCCCGTGGGACCTTTATATACATCAATAACGTAATATAACCTAACCTAACCCAACCTATCATCTCGGCGGTAATATATGAAAACATTCCTGGCGAGTTGGCATCTACGTCTCCGTGGGAACTTTATATACATCAATAACGTAATATAACCTAACCTAACCCACCCTAGCATCTCGGCGGTAATATTTGACATCATTCCTGGCGAGATGGCCTCTACGTCTCCGTGTAACCCTCGTATACAACAGTAACGTAATATAACGTAACTTAACCCAACCTATCATCTCGGCGGTAATATTTGACAACATTCCTGGCGAGTTGGCTTCTCCGCTTCCGTGGGACCTTTATATACATCAATAACGTAATATAACCTAACCTAACCCAACCTAACATCTCCGCGGTAATATTTGACCACATTACTGGCTTGTTGGCCACTACGTCCCCGTGGGACCTTTATATACATCAATAACGTAATATAACCTAACCTAACCCAACCTAACATCTCGGCGGTAATATTTGACCACATTCCTGGCTTGTTGGCCTCTACGTCCCCGTGGGACCTTTATATACATCAATAACGTAATATAACCTAACCTAACCCAACCTAATATCTCGGCGGTAATATTTGACAACATTCCTGGCGAGTTGGCCTCTACATCTCCGCTTGACCATCATATACATCAATAACGTAATATAACCTAACCTAACCCAACCTAACATCTCCGCGGTAATATTTGACAACATACCTGGCGAGTTGGCCTCTACGTATCCGTGGGCCCTTCATATACATCAATAACGAAATATAACCTAACCTAACCCAACCTAACATCTCGGCGGTAATATTTGACCACGTTCCTGGCTTGTTGGCTTCTACGTCTCCGTGGGACCTTTATATACATCTAAAACGTAATATAACCTAACCTAACCCAACCTATCATCTCGGCGGTAATATTTGACAACATTCCTGGCGAGTTGGCCTCTACGTCTCCGTTTGACCTTCATATACATCAATAACGTAATATAACCTAACCTAACGCAACCTAACATCTCGGCGGTAATATTTGACATCATTCCTGGCGAGTTGGCCTCTATGTCTCCGTGTAACCCTCGTATACATGAATAACGTAATATAACGTAACTTAATCCAACCTATCATCTCGGCGGTAATATATGACAACATTCCTGGCGAGTTGGCCTCTACGTCTTCGTGGGACCTTTATATACATCAATAACGTAATATAACTTAACCTAACCCAACCTAACATCTCCGCGGTAATATTTGACAACATACCTGGCGAGTTGGCCTCTACGTATCCGTGGGCCCTTCATATACATCAATAACGAAATATAACATAACCTAACCCAACCTATCATCTCGGAGGTAATATTTGACAAAATTCCTGGCGAGTTGGCTTCTCCGCTTCCGTGGGACCTTTATATACATCAATAACGTAATATAACCTAACCTAACCCAACCTAACATCTCCGCGGTAATATTTGACCACGTTCCTGGCTTGTTGCATTCTACGTCTCCGTGGGACCTTCATATAGATCTATAACGTAATATAACCTAACCTAACCCAACCCAACATCTCGGCGGTAATATTTGACAACATTCCTGGCGAGTTGGCCTCTACGTCTCCGCTTGACCATCATATACATCAATAACGTAATATAACCTAACCTAACCCAACCTAACATCTCCGCGGTAATATTTGACAACATACCTGGCGAGTTGGCCTCTACGTATCCGTGGGCCCTTCATATACATCAATAACGAAATATAACCTCACCTAACCCAACCTAACATCTCGGCGGTAATATTTGACCACGTTCCTGGCTTGTTGGCTTCTACGTCTCCGTGGGACCTTTATATACATCTAAAACGTAATATAACCTAACCTAACCCTACCTATCATCTCGGCGGTAATATTTGACAATATTCCTGGCGAGTTGGCCTCTACGTCTCCGTTTGACCTTCATATACATCAATAACGTAATATAACCTAACCTAACGCAACCTAACATCTCGGCGGTAATATTTGACATCATTCCTGGCGAGTTGGCCTCTATGTCTCCGTGTAACCCTCGTATACATGAATAACGTAATATAACGTAACTTAATCCAACCTATCATCTCGGCGGTAATATATGACAACATTCCTGGCGAGTTGGCCTCTACGTCTTCGTGGGACCTTTATATACATCAATAACGTAATATAACTTAACCTAACCCAACCTAACATCTCCGCGGTAATATTTGACAACATACCTGGCGAGTTGGCCTCTACGTATCCGTGGGCCCTTCATATACATCAGTAACGAAATATAACATAACCTAACCCAACCTATCATCTCGGAGGTAATATTTGACAAAATTCCTGGCGAGTTGGCTTCTCCGCTTCCGTGGGACCTTTATATACATCAATAACGTAATATAACCTAACCTAACCCAACCTAACATCTCCGCGGTAATATTTGACCACGTTCCTGGCTTGTTGCATTCTACGTCTCCGTGGGTCCTTCATATAGATCTATAACGTAATATAACCTAACCTAACCCAACCCAACATCTCGGCGGTAATATTTGACAACATTCCTGGCTTGTTGCACTCTACGTCTCCGTGGGACCTTCATATAGATCTATAACGTAATATAACTTAACCTAACCCAACCCAACATCTCGGCGGTAATATTTGACAACATTCCTGGCGAGTTGGCTTCTCCGTCCCCGTGGGACCTTTATATACATCAATAACGTAATATAACCTAACCTAACCCAACCTATCATCTCGGCGGTAATATATGAAAACATTCCTGGCGAGTTGGCATCTACGTCTCCGTGGGACCTTTATATACATCAATAACGTAATATAACCTAACCTAACCCACCCTAGCATCTCGGCGGTAATATTTGACATCATTCCTGGCGAGTTGGCCTCTACGTCTCCGTGTAACCCTCGTATACAACAGTAACGTAATATAACGTAACTTAACCCAACCTATCATCTCGGCGGTAATATTTGACAACATTCCTGGCGAGTTGGCTTCTCCGCTTCCGTGGGACCTTTATATACATCAATAACGTAATATAACCTAACCTAACCCAACCTAACATCTCCGCGGTAATATTTGACCACATTACTGGCTTGTTGGCCACTACGTCCCCGTGGGACCTTTATATACATCAATAACGTAATATAACCTAACCTAACCCAACCTAACATCTCGGCGGTAATATTTGACCACATTCCTGGCTCGTTGGCCTCTACGTCCCCGTGGGACCTTTATATACATCAATAACGTAATATAACCTAACCTAACCCAACCTAATATCTCGGCGGTAATATTTGACAACATTCCTGGCGAGTTGGCCTCTACGTCTCCGCTTGACCATCATATACATCAATAACGTAATATAACCTAACCTAACCCAACCTAACATCTCCGCGGTAATATTTGACAACATACCTGGCGAGTTGGCCTCTACGTATCCGTGGGCCCTTCATATACATCAATAACGAAATATAACCTAACCTAACCCAACCTAACATCTCGGCGGTAATATTTGACCACGTTCCTGGCTTGTTGGCTTCTACGTCTCCGTGGGACCTTTATATACATCTAAAACGTAATATAACCTAACCTAACCCAACCTATCATCTCGGCGGTAATATTTGACAACATTCCTGGCGAGTTGGCCTCTACGTCTCCGTTTGACCTTCATATACATCAATAACGTAATATAACCTAACCTAACGCAACCTAACATCTCGGCGGTAATATTTGACATCATTCCTGGCGAGTTGGCCTCTATGTCTCCGTGTAACCCTCGTATACATGAATAACGTAATATAACGTAACTTAATCCAACCTATCATCTCGGCGGTAATATATGACAACATTCCTGGCGAGTTGGCCTCTACGTCTTCGTGGGACCTTTATATACATCAATAACGTAATATAACTTAACCTAACCCAACCTAACATCTCCGCGGTAATATTTGACAACATACCTGGCGAGTTGGCCTCTACGTATCCGTGGGCCCTTCATATACATCAGTAACGAAATATAACCTAACCTAACCCAACCTATCATCTCGGAGGTAATATTTGACAAAATTCCTGGCGAGTTGGCTTCTCCGCTTCCGTGGGACCTTTATATACATCAATAACGTAATATAACCTAACCTAACCCAACCTAACATCTCCGCGGTAATATTTGACCACGTTCCTGGCTTGTTGCATTCTACGTCTCCGTGGGTCCTTCATATAGATCTATAACGTAATATAACCTAACCTAACCCAACCCAACATCTCGGCGGTAATATTTGACAACATTCCTGGCTTGTTGCACTCTACGTCTCCGTGGGACCTTCATATATATCTATAACGTAATATAACTTAACCTAACCCAACCCAACATCTCGGCGGTAATATTTGACAACATTCCTGGCGAGTTGGCTTCTCCGTCCCCGTGGGACCTTTATATACATCAATAACGTAATATAACCTAACCTAACCCAACCTATCATCTCGGCGGTAATATATGAAAACATTCCTGGCGAGTTGGCATCTACGTCTCCGTGGGACCTTTATATACATCAATAACGTAATATAACCTAACCTAACCCACCCTAGCATCTCGGCGGTAATATTTGACATCATTCCTGGCGAGATGGCCTCTACGTCTCCGTGTAACCCTCGTATACAACAGTAACGTAATATAACGTAACTTAACCCAACCTATCATCTCGGCGGTAATATTTGACAACATTCCTGGCGAGTTGGCTTCTCCGCTTCCGTGGGACCTTTATATACATCAATAACGTAATATAACCTAACCTAACCCAACCTAACATCTCCGCGGTAATATTTGACCACATTACTGGCTTGTTGGCCACTACGTCCCCGTGGGACCTTTATATACATCAATAACGTAATATAACCTAACCTAACCCAACCTAACATCTCGGCGGTAATATTTGACAACATTCCTGGCGAGTTGGCCTCTACATCTCCGCTTGACCATCATATACATCAATAACGTAATATAACCTAACCTAACCCAACCTAACATCTCCGCGGTAATATTTGACAACATACCTGGCGAGTTGGCCTCTACGTATCCGTGGGCCCTTCATATACATCAATAACGAAATATAACCTAACCTAACCCAACCTAACATCTCGGCGGTAATATTTGACCACGTTCCTGGCTTGTTGGCTTCTACGTCTCCGTGGGACCTTTATATACATCTAAAACGTAATATAACCTAACCTAACCCAACCTATCATCTCGGCGGTAATATTTGACAACATTCCTGGCGAGTTGGCCTCTACGTCTCCGTTTGACCTTCATATACATCAATAACGTAATATAACCTAACCTAACGCAACCTAACATCTCGGCGGTAATATTTGACATCATTCCTGGCGAGTTGGCCTCTATGTCTCCGTGTAACCCTCGTATACATGAATAACGTAATATAACGTAACTTAATCCAACCTATCATCTCGGCGGTAATATATGACAACATTCCTGGCGAGTTGGCCTCTACGTCTTCGTGGGACCTTTATATACATCAATAACGTAATATAACTTAACCTAACCCAACCTAACATCTCCGCGGTAATATTTGACAACATACCTGGCGAGTTGGCCTCTACGTATCCGTGGGCCCTTCATATACATCAATAACGAAATATAACATAACCTAACCCAACCTATCATCTCGGAGGTAATATTTGACAAAATTCCTGGCGAGTTGGCTTCTCCGCTTCCGTGGGACCTTTATATACATCAATAACGTAATATAACCTAACCTAACCCAACCTAACATCTCCGCGGTAATATTTGACCACGTTCCTGGCTTGTTGCATTCTACGTCTCCGTGGGACCTTCATATAGATCTATAACGTAATATAACCTAACCTAACCCAACCCAACATCTCGGCGGTAATATTTGACAACATTCCTGGCGAGTTGGCCTCTACGTCTCCGCTTGACCATCATATACATCAATAACGTAATATAACCTAACCTAACCCAACCTAACATCTCCGCGGTAATATTTGACAACATACCTGGCGAGTTGGCCTCTACGTATCCGTGGGCCCTTCATATACATCAATAACGAAATATAACCTCACCTAACCCAACCTAACATCTCGGCGGTAATATTTGACCACGTTCCTGGCTTGTTGGCTTCTACGTCTCCGTGGGACCTTTATATACATCTAAAACGTAATATAACCTAACCTAACCCTACCTATCATCTCGGCGGTAATATTTGACAACATTCCTGGCGAGTTGGCCTCTACGTCTCCGTTTGACCTTCATATACATCAATAACGTAATATAACCTAACCTAACGCAACCTAACATCTCGGCGGTAATATTTGACATCATTCCTGGCGAGTTGGCCTCTATGTCTCCGTGTAACCCTCGTATACATGAATAACGTAATATAACGTAACTTAATCCAACCTATCATCTCGGCGGTAATATATGACAACATTCCTGGCGAGTTGGCCTCTACGTCTTCGTGGGACCTTTATATACATCAATAACGTAATATAACTTAACCTAACCCAACCTAACATCTCCGCGGTAATATTTGACAACATACCTGGCGAGTTGGCCTCTACGTATCCGTGGGCCCTTCATATACATCAGTAACGAAATATAACATAACCTAACCCAACCTATCATCTCGGAGGTAATATTTGACACAATTCCTGGCGAGTTGGCTTCTCCGCTTCCGTGGGACCTTTATATACATCAATAACGTAATATAACCTAACCTAACCCACCCTAGCATCTCGGCGGTAATATTTGACATCATTCCTGGCGAGTTGGCCTCTACGTCTCCGTGTAACCCTCGTATACAACAGTAACGTAATATAACGTAACTTAACCCAACCTATCATCTCGGCGGTAATATTTGACAACATTCCTGGCGAGTTGGCTTCTCCGCTTCCGTGGGACCTTTATATACATCAATAACGTAATATAACCTAACCTAACCCAACCTAACATCTCCGCGGTAATATTTGACAACATACCTGGCGAGTTGGCCTCTACGTCTCCGTGGGACCTTTATATACATCAATAACGTAATATAACCTAACCTAACCAACCCTAGCATCTCGGCGGTAATATTTGACATCATTCCTGGCGAGTTGGCCTCTACGTCTCCGTGTAACCCTCGTATACAACAGTAACGTAATATAACGTAACTTAACCCAACCTATCATCTCGGCGGTAATATTTGACAACATTCCTGCCGAGTTGGCCTCTACGTCTTCGTGGGCCTTTATATACATCAATAACGTAATATAACTTAACCTAACCCAACCTAACATCTCCGCGGTAATATTTGACAACATACCTGGCGAGTTGGCCTCTAGGTATCCGTGGGCCCTTCATATACATCAATAACGAAATATAACCTAACCTAACCCAACCTAACATCTCGGCGGTAATATATGACCACGTTCCTGGCTTGTTGGCTTCTACGTCTCCGTGGGACCTATATATATCTATAACGTAATACAACCTAACCTAACCCAACCTATCATCTCGGCGGTAATATTTGACAACATTCCTGGCGAGTTGGCCTCTACGTCTCCGTTTGACCTTCATATACATCAATAACGTAATATAACCTAACCTAACGCAACCTAACATCTCGGCGGTAATATTTGACATCATTCCTGGCGAGTTGGCCTCTATGTCTCCGTGTAACCCTCGTATACATGAATAACGTAATATAACGTAACTTAATCCAACCTATCATCTCGGCGGTAATATATGACAACATTCCTGGCGAGTTGGCCTCTACGTCTTCGTGGGACCTTTATATACATCAATAACGTAATATAACTTAACCTAACCCAACCTAACATCTCCGCGGTAATATTTGACAACATACCTGGCGAGTTGGCCTCTACGTATCCGTGGGCCCTTCATATACATCAATAACGAAATATAACCTAACCTAACCCAACCTAACATCTCGGCGGTAATATATGACCACGTTCCTGGCTTGTTGGCTTCTACGTCTCCGTGGGACCTTTATATATATCTATAACGTAATACAACCTAACCTAACCCAACCTATCATCTCGGCGGTAATATTTGACAACATTCCTGGCGAGTTGGCCTCTACGTCTCCGTTTGACCTTCATATACATCAATAACGTAATATAACCTAACCTAACGCAACCTAACATCTCGGCGGTAATATTTGACATCATTCCTGGCGAGTTGGCCTCTATGTCTCCGTGTAACCCTCGTATACATGAATAACGTAATATAACGTAACTTAATCCAACCTATCATCTCGGCGGTAATATATGACAACATTCCTGGCGAGTTGGCCTCTACGTCTTCGTGGGACCTTTATATACATCAATAACGTAATATAACTTAACCTAACCCAACCTAACATCTCCGCGGTAATATTTGACAACATACCTGGCGAGTTGGCCTCTACGTATCCGTGGGCCCTTCATATACATCAATAACGAAATATAACATAACCTAACCCAACCTATCATCTCGGAGGTAATATTTGACAAAATTCCTGGCGAGTTGGCTTCTCCGCTTCCGTGGGACCTTTATATACATCAATAACGTAATATAACCTAACCTAACCCAACCTAACATCTCCGCGGTAATATTTGACCACGTTCCTGACTTGTTGCACTCTACGTATCCGTGGGACCTTCATATAGATTTATAACGTAGTATAACCTAACCTAACCCAACCCAACATCTCGGCGGTAATATTTGACAACATTCCTGGCGAGTTGGCTTCTCCGTCCCCGTGGGACCTTTATATACATCAATAACGTAATACAACCTAACCTAACCCAACCTATCATCTCGGCGGTAATATATGAAAACATTCCTGGCGAGTTGGCCTCTACGTCTTCGTGGGACCTTTATATACATCAATAACGTAATATAACTTAACCTAACCCAACCTAACATCTCCGCGGTAATATTTGACAACATACCTGGCGAGTTGGCCTGTACGTATCCGTGGACCCTTCATATACATCAATAACGAAATATAACCTAACCTAACCCACCCTAGCATCTCGGCGGTAATATTTGACATCATTCCTGGCGAGTTGGCCTCTACGTCTCCGTGTAACGCTCGTATACAACAGTAACGAAATATAGCGTAACTTAACCCAACCTATCATCTCGGCGGTAATATTTGACAACATTCCTGGCGAGTTGGCTTCTCCGCTTCCGTGGGACCTTTATATACATCAATATCGTAATATAACCTAACCTAACCCAACCTAACATCTCCGCGGTAATATTTGACAACATACCTGGCGAGTTGGCCTCTACGTATCCGTGGGCCCTTCATATACATCAATAACGAAATATAACCTAACCTAACCCTATCTAACATCTCGGCGGCAATATTTGACCACATTCCTGGCTTGTTGGCCTCTACGTCTCCGTCGGACCTTTATATACATCTATAACGTAATATAACCTAACCTAACCCAACCTATCATCTCGGCGGTAATATTTGACAACATTCCTGGCGAGTTGGCCTCTACGTCTCCGTGGGACCTTTATATACATCAATAACACAATATAAGCTAGCCTAACCCAATCTAACATCTCGGCGATAATATTTGACCACATTCCTGGCGAGTTGGCCTCTACGTCTTCGTGGGACCTTTATATACATCAATAACGTAATATAACTTAACCTAACCCAACCTAACATCTCCGCGGTAATATTTGACAACATACCTGGCGAGTTGGCCTCTACGTCTCCGTGGGCCCTTCATATACATCAATAACGAAATATAACCTAACCTAACCCAACCTATCATCTCGGAGGTCATATTTGACAAAATTCCTGGCGAGTTGGCTTCTCCGCTTCCGTGGGACCTTTATATACATCAATAACGTAATATAACCTAACCTAACCCAACCTAAGATCTCCGCGGTAATATTTGACCACGTTCCTGGCTTGTTGCACTCTACGTCTCCGTGGGACCTTCATATAGATCTATAACGTAATATAACCTAACCTAACCCAACCCAACATTTCGGCGGTAATATTTGACAACATTCCTGGCGAGTTGGCCTCTACGTCTTCGTGGGGACTTTATATACATCAATAACGTAATATAACTTAACCTAACCCAACCTAACATCTCCGCGGTAATATTGGACCACGTTCCTGGCTTGTTGGCCTCTACGTCTCCGTGGGACCTTTATATACATCTATAACGTAATATAACGTAACATAATCCAACCTATCATCTCGGCGGTAATATTTGACAACATTCCTGGCGAGTTGGCTTTTACGTCTTCGTGGGACCTTTATATACATCAATATCGTAATATAACTTAACCTAACCCAACCTATCATCTCCGCGGTAATATTTGACAACATACCTGGCGAGTTGGCCACTACGTATCCGTAGGCCCTTCATATACATCAATAACGAAATATAACCTAACCTAACCCAACCTAAGATCTCCGCGGTAATATTTGACCACGTTCCTGGCTTGTTGCACTCTACGTCTCCGTGGGACCTTCATATAGATCTATAACGTAATATAACCTAACCTAACCCAACCCAACATTTCGGCGGTAATATTTGACAACATTCCTGGCGAGTTGGCATCTACGTCTCCGTGGGACCTTTATATACATCAATAACGTAATATAACCTAACCTAACCCACCCTAGCATCTCGGCGGTAATATTTGACATCATTCCTGGCGAGTTGGCCTCTACGTCTCCGTGTAACCCTCGTATACAAGAGTAACGTAATATAACGTAACTTAACCCAACCTATCATCTCGGCGGTAATATTTGACAACATTCCTGGCGAGTTGGCCTCTACGTCTTCGTGGGACCTTTATATACATCAATAACGTAATATAACTTAACCTAACCCAACCTAACATCTCCGCGGTAATATTTGACAACATACCTGGCGAGTTGGCCTCTACGTATCCGTGGGCCCTTCATATACATCAATAACGAAATATAACCTAACCTAACCCTATCTAACATCTCGGCGGTAATATTTGACCACATTCCTGGCTTGTTGGCCTCTACGCCTCCGTCGGACCTTTATATACATCTATAACGTAATATAACCTAACCTAACCCAATCTAACATCTCGACGGTAATATTTGACGACATTCCTGGCTTGTTGGCCTCTACGTCTCCGTTTGACCTTCATATACATCAATAACGTAATATAACCTAACCTAACGCAACCTAACATCTCGGCGGTAATATTTGACATCATTCCTGGCGAGTTGGCCTCTACGTCTCCGTTTGACCTTCATATACATCAATAACGTAATATAACCTAACCTAACGCAACCTAACATCTCGGCGGTAATATTTGACATCATTCCTGGCAGGTTGGCCTCTATGTCTCCGTGTAACCCTCGTATACATCAATAACGTAATATAACGTAACTTAATCCAACCTATCATCTCGGCGGTAATATTTGACAACATTCCTGGCGATTTGGCCTCTACGTCTTCGTGGGACCTTTATATACATCAATAACGTAATATAACTTAACCTAACCCAACCTAACATCTCCGCGGTAATATTTGACAACATACCTGGCGAGTTGGCCTCTACGTATCCGTGGGACCTTTATATACATCAATAACGTAATATAACTTAACCTAACCCAACCTATCATCTCGGCGGTAATATTTGACAACATTCTTGGCGAGGTGGCCTCTACGTCTTCGTGGTACCTTTATATACATCAATAACGTAATATAACTTAACCTAACCCAACCTGACATCTCCGCGGTAAATTTGACAACATACCTGGCGAGTTGGCCTCTACGTCCCCGTGGGACCTTTATATACATCAATAACGTAATATAACCTAACCTAACCCAACCTATCATCTCGGCGGTAATATTTGAAAACATTCCTGGCGAGTTGGCATCTACGTCTCCGTGGGACCTTTATATACATCAATAACGTAATATAACCTAACCTAACCCACCCTAGCATCTCGGCGGTAATATTTGACATCATTCCTGGCGATTTTGCCTCTACGTCTCCGTGTAACCGTCGTATACAACAGTAACGTAATATAACGTAACTTAACCCAACCTATCATCTCGGCGGTAATATTTGACAACATTCCTGGCGAGTTGGCCTCTACGTCTTCGTGGGACCTTTATATACATCAATAACGTAATATAACTTAACCTAACCCAACCTAACATCTCCGCGGTAATATTTGACAACATAACTGGCGAGTTGGCCTCTACGTATCCGTGGGCCCTTCATATACATCAATAACGAAATATAACCTAACCTAACCGTATCTAACATCTCGGCGGTAATATTTGACATCATTCCTGGCGAGTTGGCCTCTACGTCTTCGTGGGACCTTTATATACATCAATAACGTAATATAACCTAACCTAACCCAACCTAACATCTCCGCGGTAATATTTGACCACGTTCCTGGCTTGTTGCACTCTACGTCTCCGTGGGACCTTCATATAGATCTATAACGTAATATAACGTAACCAAACCCAAACTAACATCTCCGCGGTAATATTTGACAACATACCTGGCGAGTTGGCCTCTACGTATCCGTGGGCCCTTCATATACATCAATAACGAAATATAACCTAACCTAACCCTATCTAACATCTCGGCGGTAATATTTGACCACATTCTTGGCTTGTTGGCCTCTACGTCTCCGTGGGACCTTCATATAGGTCTATAACGTAATATAACCTAACCTAACCCAACCTAACATCTCGGCGGTAATATTTGACAACATTCCTGGCGAGTTGGCTTCTCCGTCCCCGTGGGACCTTTATATACATCAATAACGTAATATAACCTAACCTAACCCAACCTATCATCTCGGAGGTAATATTTGACAAAATTCCTGGCGAGTTGGCCTCTACGTCTCCGTGGGAACTTCATATAGATCTATAACGTAATATAACCTAACCTAACCCAACCTAACATCTCGGCGGTAATATTTGACAACATTCCTGGCGAGTTGGCTTCTCCGTCCCCGTGGGACCTTTATATACATCAATAACGTAATATAACCTAACCTAACCCAACCTATCATCTCGGCGGTAATATTTGACGACATACCTGGCGAGTTGGCCTCTACGTATCCGTGGGCCCTTCATATACTTCAATAACGAAATATAACATAACCTAACCCAACCTATCATCTCGGAGGTAATATTTGACAACATTCCTGGCGAGTTGGCCTCTACGTCTTCGTGGGACCTTTATATACATCAATAACGTAACATAACTTAACCTAACCCAACCTAACATCTCAGCGGGAATATTTGACAACATACCTGGCGAGTTGGCCTCTGCGTCTCCGTGGGCCCTCCATATACATCAATAACGAAATATAACATAACCTAACCCAACCTATCATCTCGGAGGTAATATTTGACAAAATTCCTGGCGAGTTGGCTTCTCCGCTTCCGTGGGACCTTTATATACATCAATAGCGTAATATAACCTAACCTAACCCAACCTAACATCTCCGCGGTAATATTTGACCACGTTCCTGGCTTGTTGCACTCTACGTCTCCGTGGGACCTTCATATAGATCTATAACGTAATATAACGTAACCTAACCCAAACTAACATCTCCGCGGTAATATTTGACAACATACCTGGCGAGTTGGCCTCTACGTATCCGTGGGCCCTTCATATACATCAATAACGAAATATAACCTAACCTAACCCTATCTAACATCTCGGCGGTAACATTTGACCACATTCCTGGTTTGTTGGCCTCTACGTCTCCGTGGGACTTTCATATAGATCAATAACATAATATAAGCTAGCCTAACCCAATCTAACATCTCGGCGGTAATATTTGACAACATTCCTGACGAGTTGGCTTCTCCGTCCCCGTGGGACCTTTATATACATCAATAACGTAATATAACTTAACCTAACCCAACCTAACATCTCCGCGGTAATATTTGACAACATAACTGGCGAGTTGGCCTCTACGTCTCCGTGGGCCCTTCATATACATCAATAACGAAATATAACCTAACCTAACCCAACCTATCATCTCGGAGGTAATATTTGACAAAATTCCTGGCGAGTTGGCTTCTCCGCTTCCGTGGGACCGTTATATACATCAATAACGTAATATAACCTAACCTAACCCAACCTAACATCTCCGCGGTAATATTTGACCACGTTCCTGGCTTGTTGCACTCTACGTCTCCGTGGGACCTTCATATAGATCTATAACGTAATATAACCTAACCTAACCCAACCTAACATCTCGGCGGTAATATTTGACAACATTCCTGGCGAGTTGGCTTCTCCGTCCCCGTGGGACCTTTATATACATCAATAACGTAATATAACCTAACCTAACCCAACCTATCATCTCGGCGGTAATATTTGAAAACATTCCTGGCGAGTTGGCATCTACGTCTCCGTGGGATCTTTATATACATCAATAACGTAATATAACCTAACCTAACCCACCCTAGCATCTCGGCGGTAATATTTGACATCATTCCTGGCGATTTTGCCTCTACGTCTCCGTGTAACCCTCGTATACAACAGTAACGTAATATAACGTAACTTAACCCAACCTATCATCTCGGCGGTAATATTTGACAACATTCCTGGCGAGTTGGCCTCTACGTCTTCGTGGGACCTTTATATACATCAATAACGTAATATAACTTAACCTAACCCAACCTATCATCTCGGAGGTAATATTTGACAAAATTCCTGGCGAGTTGGCCTCTACGTCTCCGTGGGACCTTCATATAGATCTATAACGTAATATAACCTAATCTAACCCAACCTAACATCTCGGCGGTAATATTTGACAACATTCCTGGCGAGTTGGCTTCTCCGTCCCCGTGGGACCTTTATATACATCAATAACGTAATATAACCTAACCTAACCCAACCTATCATCTCGGCGGTAATATTTGACAACATTCCTGGCGAGTTGGCCTCTACGTCTCCGTGGGACCTTTATATACATCAATAACATAATATAGGCTAGCGTAACCCTATCTAACATCTCGGCGGTAATATTTGACCACATTCCTGGCGAGTTGGCCTCTACGTCTTCGTGGAACCTTTATATACATCAATAACGTAACATAACTTAACCTAACCCAACCTAACATCTCAGCTGGAATATTTGACAACATACCTGGCGAGTTGGCCTCTACGTCTCCGTGGGCCCTTCATATACATCAATAACGAAATATAACATAACCTAACCCAACCTATCATCTCGGAGGTAATATTTGACAAAATTCCTGGCGAGTTGGCTTCTCCGCTTCCGTGGGACCTTTATATACATCAATAACGTAATATAACCTAACCTAACCCAACCTATCATCTCGGCGGTAATATTTGACAACATTCCTGGCGAGTTGGCCTCTACGTCTCCGTTTGTCCTTCTTATACATCAATAACGTAATCTAACATAACATAACCCAACCTATTTTCTCGGCGGTAATATTTGACAACATTCCTGGCGAGTTGGCATCTACGTCTCCGTGGGACCTTTATATACATCAATAACGTAATATAACCCAACCTAACCCACCCTAGCATCTCGGCGGTAATATTTGACATCATTCCTGGCGATTTTGCCTCTACGTCTCCGTGTAACCCTCGTATACAACAGTAACGTAATATAACGTAACTTAACCCAACCTATCATCTCGGCGGTAATATTTGACAACATTCCTGGCGAGTTGGCCTCTACGTCTTCGTGGGACCTTTATATACATCAATAACGTAATATAACTTAACCTAACCCAACCTAACATCTCCGCGGTAATATTTGACAACATAACTGGCGAGTTGGCCTCTACGTATCCGTGGGCCCTTCATATACATCAATAACGAAATATAACCTAACCTAACCCTATCTAACATCTCGGCGGTAATATTTGACAAAATTCCTGGCGAGTTGGCTTCTCCGCTTCCGTGGGACCGTTATATACATCAATAACGTAATATAACCTAACCTAACCCAACCTAACATCTCCGCGGTAATATTTGACCACGTTCCTGGCTTGTTGCACTCTACGTCTCCGTGGGACCTTCATATAGATCTATAACGTAATATAACCTAACCTAACCCAACCTAACATCTCGGCGGTAATATTTGACAACATTCCTGGCGAGTTGGCTTCTCCGTCCCCGTGGGACCTTTATATACATCAATAACGTAATATAACCTAACCTAACCCAACCTATCATCTCGGCGGTAATATTTGAAAACATTCCTGGCGAGTTGGCATCTACGTCTCCGTGGGACCTTTATATACATCAATAACGTAATATAACCTAACCTAACCCACCCTAGCATCTCGGCGGTAATATTTGACATCATTCCTGGCGATTTTGCCTCTACGTCTCCGTGTAACCCTCGTATACAACAGTAACGTAATATAACGTAACTTAACCCAACCTATCATCTCCGCGGTAATATTTGACCACGTTCCTGGCTTGTTGCACTCTACCTCTCCGTGGGACCTTCATATAGATCTATAACGTAATATAACGTAACCAAACCCAAACTAACATCTCCGCGGTAATATTTGACAACATACCTGGCGAGTTGGCCTCTACGTATCCGTGGGCCCTTCATATACATCAATAACGAAATATAACCTAACGTAACCCTATCTAACATCTCGGCGGTAATATTTGACCACATTCCTGGCTTGTTGGCCTCTACGTCTCCGTGGGACCTTCATATAGATCTATAACGTAATATAACCTAACCTAATCCAACCTAACATCTCGGCGGTAATATTTGACAACATTCCTGGCGAGTTGGCTTCTCCGTCCCCGTGGGACCTTTATATACATCAATAACGTGATATAACCTAACCTAACCCAACCTATCATCTCGGCGGTAATATTTGACAACATTCCTGGCGAGTTGGCCTCTACGTCTCCGTGGGACCTTTATATACATCAATAACATAATATAGGCTAGCGTAACCCTATCTAACATCTCGGCGGTAATATTTGACCACATTCCTGGCGTGTTGGCCTCTACGTCTTCGTGGGACCTTTATATACATCAATAACGTAACATAACTTAACCTAACCCAACCTAACATCTCAGCGGGAATATTTGACAACATACCTGGCGAGTTGGCCTCTACGTCTCCGTGGGCCCTTCATATACATCAATAACGAAATATAACATAACCTAACCCAACCTATCATCTCGGAGGTAATATTTGACAAAATTCCTGGCGAGTTGGCTTCTCCGCTTCCGTGGGACCTTTATATACATCAATAACGTAATATAACCTAACCTAACCCAACCTAACATCTCCGCGGTAATATTTGACCACGTTCCTGGCTTGTTGCACTCTACGTCTCCGTGGGACCTTCATATAGATCTATAACGTAATATAACGTAACCTAACCCAAACTAACATCTCCGCGGTAATATTTGACAACATACCTGGCGAGTTGGCCTCTACGTATCCGTGGGACCTTTATATACATCAATAACGTAATATAACCTAACCTAACCCAACCTATCATCTCGGCGGTAATATTTGAAAACATTCCTGGCGAGTTGGCATCTACGTCTCCGTGGGACCTTTATATACATCAATAACGTAATATAACCTAACCTAACCCACCCTAGCATCTCGGCGGTAATATTTGACATCATTCCTGGCGATTTTGCCTCTACGTTTCCGTGTAACCCTCGTATACAACAGTAACGTAATATAACGTAACTTAACCCAACCTATCATCTCGGCGGTAATATTTGACAACATTCCTGGCGAGTTGGCCTCTACGTCTCCGTTTGTCCTTCTTATACATCAATAACGTAATCTAACATAACATAACCCAACCTATTTTCTCGGCGGTAATATTTGACAACATTCCTGGCGAGTTGGCATCTACGTCTCCGTGGGACCTTTATATACATCAATAACGTAATATAACCCAACCTAACCCACCCTAGCATCTCGGCGGTAATATTTGACATCATTCCTGGCGATTTTGCCTCTACGTCTCCGTGTAACCCTCGTATACAACAGTAACGTAATATAACGTAACTTAACCCAACCTATCATCTCGGCGGTAATATTTGACAACATTCCTGGCGAGTTGGCCTCTACGTCTTCGTGGGACCTTTATATACATCAATAACGTAATATAACTTAACCTAACCCAACCTAACATCTCCGCGGTAATATTTGACAACATAACTGGCGAGTTGGCCTCTACGTATCCGTGGGCCCTTCATATACATCAATAACGAAATATAACCTAACCTAACCCTATCTAACATCTCGGCGGTAATATTTGACATCATTCCTGGCGAGTTGGCCTCTACGTCTTCGTGGGACCTTTATATACATCAATAACGTAATATAACCTAACCTAACCCAACCTAACATCTCCGCGGTAATATTTGACCACGTTCCTGGCTTGTTGCACTCTACGTCTCCGTGGGACCTTCATATAGATCTATAACGTAATATAACGTAACCAAACCCAAACTAACATCTCCGCGGTAATATTTGACAACATACCTGGCGAGTTGGCCTCTACGTATCCGTGGGCCCTTCATATACATCAATAACGAAATATAACCTAACCTAACCCTATCTAACATCTCGGCGGTAATATTTGACCACATTCCTGGCTTGTTGGCCTCTACGTCTCCGTGGGACCTTCATATAGATCTATAACGTAATATAACCTAACCTAACCCAACCTAACATCTCGGCGGTAATATTTGACAACATTCCTGGCGAGTTGGCTTCTCCGTCCCCGTGGGACCTTTATATACATCAATAACGTAATATAACCTAACCTAACCCAACCTATCATCTCCGCGGTAATATTTGACAACATACCTGGCGAGTTGGCATCTACGTCTCCGTGGGACCTTTATATACATCAATAACGTAATATAACCTAACCTAACCCAACCTATCATCTCGGCGGTAATATTTGAAAACATTCCTGGCGAGTTGGCATCTACGTCTCCGTGGGACCTTTATATACATCAATAACGTAATATAACCTAACCTAACCCACCCTAGCATCTCGGCGGTAATATTTGACATCATTCCTGGCGATTTTGCCTCTACGTCTCCGTGTAACCCTCGTATACAACAGTAACGTAATATAACGTAACTTAACCCAACCTATCATCTCGGCGGTAATATTTGACAACATTCCTGGCGAGTTGGCCTCTACGTCTTCGTGGGACCTTTATATACATCAATAACGTAATATAACTTAACCTAACCCAACCTAACATCTCCGCGGTAATATTTGACAACATAACTGGCGAGTTGGCCTCTACGTATCCGTGGGCCCTTCATATACATCAATAACGAAATATAACCTAACCTAACCCTATCTAACATCTCGGCGGTAATATTTGACATCATTCCTGGCGAGTTGGCCTCTACGTCTTCGTGGGACCTTTATATACATCAATAACGTAATATAACCTAACCTAACCCAACCTAACATTTCCGCGGTAATATTTGACCACGTTCCTGGCTTGTTGCACTCTACGTCTCCGTGGGACCTTCATATAGATATATAACGTAATATAACGTAACCTAACCCAAACTAACATCTCCGCGGTAATATTTGACAACATACCTGGCGAGTTGGCCTCTACGTCTCCGTGGGCCCTTCATATACATCAATAACGAAATATAACATAACCTAACCCAACCTATCATCTCGGAGGTAATATTTGACAAAATTCCTGGCGAGTTGGCTTCTCCGCTTCCGTGGGACCTTTATATACATCAATAACGTAATATAACCTAACCTAACACAACCTAACATCTCCGCGGTAATATTTGACCACGTTCCTGGCTTGTTGCACTCTACGTCTCCGTGGGACCTTCATATAGATCTATAACGTAATATAACGTAACCTAACCCAAACTAACATCTCCGCGGTAATATTTGACAACATACCTGGCGAGTTGGCCTCTACGTATCCGTGGGCCCTTCATATACATCAATAACGAAATATAACCTAACCTAACCCTATCTAACATCTCGGCGGTAATATTTGACCACATTCCTGGCTTGTTGGCCTCTACGTCTCCGTGGGACCTTCATATAGATCTATAACGTAATATAACCTAACCTAACCCAACCTAACATCTCGGCGGTAATATTTGACAACATTCCTGGCGAGTTGGCTTCTCCGTCCCCGTGGGACCTTTATATACATCAATAACGTAATATAACCTAACCTAACCCAACCTATCATCTCGGCGGTAATATTTGAAAACATTCCTGGCGAGTTGGCATCTACGTCTCCGTGGGACCTTTATATACATCAATAACGTAATATAACCTAACCTAATCCACCCTAGCATCTCGGCGGTAATATTTGACATCATTCCTGGCGATTTTGCCTCTACGTCTCCGTGTAACCCTCGTATACAACAGTAACGTAATATAACGTAACTTAACCCAACCTATCATCTCGGCGGTAATATTTGACAACATTCCTGACGAGTTGGCCTCTACGTCTTCGTGGGACCTTTATATACATCAATAACGTAATATAACTTAACCTAACCCAACCTAACATCTCCGCGGTAATATTTGACAACATACCTGGCGAGTTGGCCTCTACGTATCCGTGGGCCCTTCATATACATCACTAACGAAATATAACCTAACCTAACCCTATCTAACATCTCGGCGGTAATATTTGACCACATTCCTGGCTTGTTGGCCTCTGCGCCTCCGTCGGACCTTTATATACATCTATAACGTAATATAACCTAACCTAACCCAATCTAACATCCCGACGGTAATATTTGACGACATTCCTGGCTTGTTGGCCTCTACGTCTCTGTTTGACCTTCATATACATCAATAACGTAATATAACCTAACCTAACGCAACCTAACATCTCGGCGGTAATATTTGACATCATTCCTGGCGAGTTGGCCTCTACGTCTCCGTGTAACCCTCGTATACAACAGTAACGTAATATAACGTAACTTAACCCAACCTATCATCTCGGCGGTAATATTTGACAACCTTCCTGGCGAGTTGGCCTCTACGTCTTCGTGGGACCTTTATATACATCAATAACGTAATATAACTTAACCTAACCCAACCTAACATCTCCGCGGTAATATTTGACAACATACCTGGCGAGTTGGCCTCTACGTATCCGTGGGCCCTTCATATACATCAATAACGAAATATAACATAACCTAACCCAACCTATCATCTCGGAGGTAATATTTGACAAAATTCCTGGCGAGTTGGCTTCTCCGCTTCCGTGGGTCCTTTATATACATCAATAAAGTAATATAACCTAACCTAACCCTATCTAACATCTCGGCGGTAATATTTGACCACATTCCTGGCTTGTTGGCCTCTACGTCTCCGTGGGACCTTCATATAGATCTATAACGTAATATAACCTAACCTAACCCAACCTAACATCTCGGCGGTAATATTTGACAACATTCCTGGCGAGTTGGCTTCTCCGTCCCCGTGGGACCTTTATATACATCAATAACGTAATATAACCTAACCTAACCCAACCTATCATCTCGGCGGTAATATTTGAAAACATTCCTGGCGAGTTGGCATCTACGTCTCCGTGGGACCTTTATATACATCAATAACGTAATATAACCTAACCTAATCCACCCTAGCATCTCGGCGGTAATATTTGACATCATTCCTGGCGATTTTGCCTCTACGTCTCCGTGTAACCCTCGTATACAACAGTAACGTAATATAACGTAACTTAACCCAACCTATCATCTCGGCGGTAATATTTGACAACATTCCTGACGAGTTGGCCTCTAGGTCTCCGTCGGACCTTTATATACATCTATAACGTAATATAACCTAACCTAACCCAACCTATCATCTCGGCGGTAATATTTGACAACATTCCTGGCGAGTTGGCCTCTACGTCTCCGTTTGACCTTCTTATACATCAATAACGTAATCTAACCTAACATAACCCAACCTATTTTCTCGGCGGTAATATTTGACAACATTCCTGGCGAGTTGGCCTCCACGTCTCCGTGGGACCTTTATATACATCAATAACATAATGTAAGCTAGCCTAACCCAATCTAACATCTCGGCGATAATATTTGACCACATTTCTGGCGAGTTGGCCTCTACGTCTTCGTGGGACCTTTATATACATCAATAACGTAATATAACTTAACCTAACCCAACCTAACATCTCCGCGGTAATATTTGACAACATAACTGGCGAGTTGGCCTCTACGTCTCCGTGGGGCCTTTATATACATCTATAACGTAATATAACCTAACCTAACCCAACCTATCATCTCGGCGGTAATATTTGACAACATTCCTGGCGAGTTGGCCTCTACGTATCCGTGGGCCCTTCATATACATCAATAACGAAATATAACCTAAGCTAACCCAACCTATCATCTCGGAGGTAATATTTGACAAAATTCCTGGCGAGTTGGCTTCTCCGCTTCCGTGGGACCTTTATATACATCAATAACGTAATATAACCTAACCTAACCCAACCTAACATCTCCGCGGTAATATTTGACCACGTTCCTGTCTTGTTGCACTCTACGTCTCCGTGGGACCTTCATATAGATCTATAACGTAATATAACCTAACCTAACCCAACCTATCATCTCGGCGGTAATATTTGACTACATTCCTGGCGAGTTGGCCTCTACGTCTTCGTGGGACCTTTATATACATCAATAACGTAATATAACTTAACCTAACCCAACCTAACATCTCCGCGGTAATATTTGACAACATACCTGGCGAGTTGGCCTCTACGTATCCGTGGGCCCTTCATATACATCAATAACGAAATATAACCTAACCTATCCCTATCTAACATCTCGGCGGTAATATTTGACCACATTCCTGGCTTGTTGGCCTCTACGCCTCCGTCGGACCTTTATATACATCTATAACGTAATATAACCTAACCTAACCCAATCTAACATCTCCACGGTAATATTTGACGACATTCCTCGCTTGTTGGCCTCTACGTCTCCGTTTGACCTTCATATACATCAATAACGTAATATAACCTAACCTAACGCAACCTAACATCTCGGCGGTAATATTTGACATCATTCCTGGCGAGTCGGCCTCTATGTCTCCGTGTAACCCTCGTATACATCACTAACGTAATATAACGTAACTTAATCCAACCTATCATCTCGGCGGTAATATTTGACAACCTTCCTGGCGAGTTGGCCTCTACGTCTTCGTGGGACCTTTATATACATCAATAACGTAATATAACTTAACCTAACCCAACCTAACATCTCCGCGGTAATATTTCACAACATACCTGGCGAGTTGGCATCTACGTATCCGTGGGCCCTTCATATACATCAATAACGAAATATAACCTAACCTAACCCTATCTAACATCTCGGCGGTAATATTTGACCACATTCCTGGCTTGTTGGCCTCTAGGTCTCCGTCGGACCTTTATATACATCTATAACGTAATATAACCTAACCTAACCCAACCTATCATCTCGGCGGTAATATTTGACAACATTCCTGGCGAGTTGGCCTCTACGTCTCCGTTTGACCTTCTTATACATCAATAACGTAATCTAACCTAACATAACCCAACCTATTTTCTCGGCGGTAATATTTGACAACATTCCTGGCGAGTTGGCCTCCACGTCTCCGTGGGACCTTTATATACATCAATAACATAATGTAAGCTAGCCTAACCCAATCTAACATCTCGGCGATAATATTTGACCACATTTCTGGCGAGTTGGCCTCTACGTCTTCGTGGGACCTTTATATACATCAATAACGTAATATAACTTAACCTAACCCAACCTAACATCTCCGCGGTAATATTTGACAACATAACTGGCGAGTTGGCCTCTACGTCTCCGTGGGGCCTTTATATACATCTATAACGTAATATAACCTAACCTAACCCAACCTATCATCTCGGCGGTAATATTTGACAACATTCCTGGCGAGTTGGCCTCTACGTATCCGTGGGCCCTTCATATACATCAATAACGAAATATAACCTAAGCTAACCCAACCTATCATCTCGGAGGTAATATTTGACAAAATTCCTGGCGAGTTGGCTTCTCCGCTTCCGTGGGACCTTTATATACATCAATAACGTAATATAACCTAACCTAACCCAACCTAACATCTCCGCGGTAATATTTGACCACGTTCCTGTCTTGTTGCACTCTACGTCTCCGTGGGACCTTCATATAGATCTATAACGTAATATAACCTAACCTAACCCAACCTATCATCTCGGCGGTAATATTTGACTACATTCCTGGCGAGTTGGCCTCTACGTCTTCGTGGGACCTTTATATACATCAATAACGTAATATAACTTAACCTAACCAAACCTAACATCTCCGCGGTAATATTTGACAACATACCTGGCGAGTTGGCCTCTACGTATCCGTGGGCCCTTCATATACATCAATAACGAAATATAACCTAACCTAACCCTATCTAACATCTCGGCGGTAATATTTGACCACATTCCTGGCTTGTTGGCCTCTACGTCTCCGTCGGACCTTTATATACATCAATAACGTAATATAACCTAACCTGACCCAACCTAACATCTCCGCGGTAATATTTGACAACATACCTGGCGAGTTGGCCTCTACGTCTCCGTGGGCCCTTCATATACATCAATAACGAAATATAACCTAAGCTAACCCAACCTATCATCTCGGAGGTAATATTTGACAAAATTCCTGGCGAGTTGGCTTCTCCGCTTCCGTGGGACCTTTATATACATCAATAACGTAATATAACCTAACCTAACCCAACCTAACATCTCCGCGGTAATATTTGACCACGTTCCTGGCTTGTTGCACTCTACGTCTCCGTGGGACCTTCATATAGATCTATAACGTAATATAACCTAACCTAACCCAACCTAACATCTCGGCGGTAATATTTGACAACATTCCTGGCGAGTTGGCATCTACGTCTCCGTGGGACCTTTATATACATCAATAACGTAATATAACCTAACCTAATCCACCCTAGCATCTCGGCGGTAATATTTGACATCATTCCTGGCGATTTTGCCTCTACGTCTCCGTGTAACCCTCGTATACAACAGTAACGTAATATAACGTAACTTAACCCAACCTATCATCTCGGCGGTAATATTTGACAACATTCCTGACGAGTTGGCCTCTACGTCTTCGTGGGACCTTTATATACATCAATAACGTAATATAACTTAACCTAACCCAACCTAACATCTCCGCGGTAATATTTGACAACATACCTGGCGAGTTGGCCTCTACGTATCCGTGGGCCCTTCATATACATCAATAACGAAATATAACCTAACCTAACCCTATCTAACATCTCGGCGGTAATATTTGACCACATTCCTGGCTTGTTGGCCTCTGCGCCTCCGTCGGACCTTTATATACATCTATAACGTAATATAACCTAACCTAACCCAATCTAACATCCCGACGGTAATATTTGACGACATTCCTGGCTTGTTGGCCTCTACGTCTCTGTTTGACCTTCATATACATCAATAACGTAATATAACCTAACCTAACGCAACCTAACATCTCGGCGGTAATATTTGACATCATTCCTGGCGAGTTGGCCTCTACGTCTCCGTGTAACCCTCGTATACAACAGTAACGTAATATAACGTAACTTAACCCAACCTATCATCTCGGCGGTAATATTTGACAACCTTCCTGGCGAGTTGGCCTCTACGTCTTCGTGGGACCTTTATATACATCAATAACGTAATATAACTTAACCTAACCCAACCTAACATCTCCGCGGTAATATTTGACAACATACCTGGCGAGTTGGCCTCTACGTATCCGTGGGCCCTTCATATACATCAATAACGAAATATAACCTAACCTAACCCTATCTAACATCTCGGCGGTAATATTTGACCACATTCCTGGCTTGTTGGCCTCTAGGTCTCCGTCGGACCTTTATATACATCTGTAACGTAATATAACCTAACCTAACCCAACCTATCATCTCGGCGGTAATATTTGACAACATTCCTGGCGAGTTGGCCTCTACGTATCCGTGGGCCCTTCATATACATCAATAACGAAATATAACCTAAGCTAACCCAACCTATCATCTCGGAGGTAATATTTGACAAAATTCCTGGCGAGTTGGCTTCTCCGCTTCCGTGGGACCTTTATATACATCAATAACGTAATATAACCTAACCTAACCCAACCTAACATCTCCGCGGTAATATTTGACCACGTTCCTGTCTTGTTGCACTCTACGTCTCCGTGGGACCTTCATATAGATCTATAACGTAATATAACCTAACCTAACCCAACCTATCATCTCGGCGGTAATATTTGACTACATTCCTGGCGAGTTGGCCTCTACGTCTTCGTGGGACCTTTATATACATCAATAACGTAATATAACTTAACCTAACCCAACCTAACATCTCCGCGGTAATATTTGACAACATACCTGGCGAGTTGGCCTCTACGTATCCGTGGGCCCTTCATATACATCAATAACGAAATATAACCTAACCTATCCCTATCTAACATCTCGGCGGTAATATTTGACCACATTCCTGGCTTGTTGGCCTCTACGCCTCCGTCGGACCTTTATATACATCTATAACGTAATATAACCTAACCTAACCCAATCTAACATCTCGACGGTAATATTTGACGACATTCCTCGCTTGTTGGCCTCTACGTCTCCGTTTGACCTTCATATACATCAATAACGTAATATAACCTAACCTAACGCAACCTAACATCTCGGCGGTAATATTTGACATCATTCCTGGCGAGTCGGCCTCTATGTCTCCGTGTAACCCTCGTATACATCACTAACGTAATATAACGTAACTTAATCCAACCTATCATCTCGGCGGTAATATTTGACAACATTCCTGGCGAGTTGGCCTCTACGTCTCCGTGGGACCTTTATATACATCAATAACATAATATAAGCTAGCCTAACCCAATCTAACATCTCACGGCAATATTTGACCACATTCCTGGCTTGTTGGCTTCTACGTCTCCGTGGGACCTTTATACACTTCAATAACGTAATATAACCTAGCCTAACCCAATTTAACATCTCGGCGGTAATATTTGACAACTTTCCTGGCGAGTTGGCCTCTACGTCTGCGTGGGATCTTTATATACATCAATAACGTAATATAACATAACCTAACCCAATCTAACAACTCGGCGGTAATATTTGACAACATTCCTGGCTTGTTGGCCTCTACGTCTCCGTGGGGCCTTTATATACATCTATAACGTAATATAACCTAACCTAACCCAACCTATCATCTCGGCGGTAATATTTGACAACATTCCTGGCGAGTTGGCCTCTACGTATCCGTGGGCCCTTCATATACATCAATAACGAAATATAACCTAAGCTAACCCAACCTATCATCTCGGAGGTAATATTTGACAAAATTCCTGGCGAGTTGGCTTCTCCGCTTCCGTGGGACCTTTATATACATCAATAACGTAATATAACCTAACCTAACCCAACCTAACATCTCCGCGGTAATATTTGACCACGTTCCTGGCTTGTTGCACTCTACGTCTCCGTGGGACCTTCATATAGATCTATAACGTAATATAACCTAACCTAACCCAACCTAACATCTCGGCGGTAATATTTGACAACATTCCTGGCGAGTTGGCCTCTACGTCTCCGTGGGACCTTTATATACATCAATAACATAATATAAGCTAGCCTAACCCAATCTAACATCTCACGGTAATATTTGACCACATTCCTGGCTTGTTGGCTTCTACGTCTCCGTGGGACCTTTATATACATCAATAACGTAATATAACTTAACCTAACCCAACCTAACATCTCCGCGGTAATATTTGACAACATACCTGGCGAGTTGGCCTCTACGTATCCGTGGGCCCTTCATATACATCAATAACGAAATATAACCTAACCTAACCCTATCTAACATCTCGGCGGTAATATTTGACCACATTCCTGGCTTGTTGGCCTCTGCGCCTCCGTCGGACCTTTATATACATCTATAACGTAATATAACCTAACCTAACCCAATCTAACATCCCGACGGTAATATTTGACGACATTCCTGGCTTGTTGGCCTCTACGTCTCTGTTTGACCTTCATATACATCAATAACGTAATATAACCTAACCTAACGCAACCTAACATCTCGGCGGTAATATTTGACATCATTCCTGGCGAGTTGGCCTCTACGTCTCCGTGTAACCCTCGTATACAACAGTAACGTAATATAACGTAACTTAACCCAACCTATCATCTCGGCGGTAATATTTGACAACCTTCCTGGCGAGTTGGCCTCTACGTCTTCGTGGGACCTTTATATACATCAATAACGTAATATAACTTAACCTAACCCAACCTAACATCTCCGCGGTAATATTTGACAACATACCTGGCGAGTTGGCCTCTACGTATCCGTGGGCCCTTCATATACATCAATAACGAAATATAACATAACCTAACCCAACCTATCATCTCGGAGGTAATATTTGACAAAATTCCTGGCGAGTTGGCTTCTCCGCTTCCGTGGGACCTTTATATACATCAATAACGTAATATAACCTAACCTAACACAACCTAACATCTCCGCGGTAATATTTGACCACGTTCCTGGCTTGTTGCACTCTACGTCTCCGTGGGACCTTCATATAGATCTATAACGTAATATAACGTAACCTAACCCAAACTAACATCTCCGCGGTAATATTTGACAACATACCTGGCGAGTTGGCCTCTACGTATCCGTGGGCCCTTCATATACATCAATAACGAAATATAACCTAACCTAACCCTATCTAACATCTCGGCGGTAATATTTGACCACATTCCTGGCTTGTTGGCCTCTACGTCTCCGTGGGACCTTCATATAGATCTATAACGTAATATAACCTAACCTAACCCAACCTAACATCTCGGCGGTAATATTTGACAACATTCCTGGCGAGTTGGCTTCTCCGTCCCCGTGGGACCTTTATATACATCAATAACGTAATATAACCTAACCTAACCCAACCTATCATCTCGGCGGTAATATTTGAAAACATTCCTGGCGAGTTGGCATCTACGTCTCCGTGGGACCTTTATATACATCAATAACGTAATATAACCTAACCTAATCCACCCTAGCATCTCGGCGGTAATATTTGACATCATTCCTGGCGATTTTGCCTCTACGTCTCCGTGTAACCCTCGTATACAACAGTAACGTAATATAACGTAACTTAACCCAACCTATCATCTCGGCGGTAATATTTGACAACATTCCTGACGAGTTGGCCTCTACGTCTTCGTGGGACCTTTATATACATCAATAACGTAATATAACTTAACCTAACCCAACCTAACATCTCCGCGGTAATATTTGACAACATACCTGGCGAGTTGGCCTCTACGTATCCGTGGGCCCTTCATATACATCAATAACGAAATATAACCTAACCTAACCCTATCTAACATCTCGGCGGTAATATTTGACCACATTCCTGGCTTGTTGGCCTCTGCGCCTCCGTCGGACCTTTATATACATCTATAACGTAATATAACCTAACCTAACCCAATCTAACATCCCGACGGTAATATTTGACGACATTCCTGGCTTGTTGGCCTCTACGTCTCTGTTTGACCTTCATATACATCAATAACGTAATATAACCTAACCTAACGCAACCTAACATCTCGGCGGTAATATTTGACATCATTCCTGGCGAGTTGGCCTCTACGTCTCCGTGTAACCCTCGTATACAACAGTAACGTAATATAACGTAACTTAACCCAACCTATCATCTCGGCGGTAATATTTGACAACCTTCCTGGCGAGTTGGCCTCTACGTCTTCGTGGGACCTTTATATACATCAATAACGTAATATAACTTAACCTAACCCAACCTAACATCTCCGCGGTAATATTTGACAACATACCTGGCGAGTTGGCCTCTACGTATCCGTGGGCCCTTCATATACATCAATAACGAAATATAACCTAACCTAACCCTATCTAACATCTCGGCGGTAATATTTGACCACATTCCTGGCTTGTTGGCCTCTAGGTCTCCGTCGGACCTTTATATACATCTATAACGTAATATAACCTAACCTAACCCAACCTATCATCTCGGCGGTAATATTTGACAACATTCCTGGCGAGTTGGCCTCTACGTCTCCGTTTGACCTTCTTATACATCAATAACGTAATCTAACCTAACATAACCCAACCTATTTTCTCGGCGGTAATATTTGACAACATTCCTGGCGAGTTGGCCTCCACGTCTCCGTGGGACCTTTATATACATCAATATCATAATGTAAGCTAGCCTAACCCAATCTAACATCTCGGCGATAATATTTGACCACATTTCTGGCGAGTTGGCCTCTACGTCTTCGTGGGACCTTTATATACATCAATAACGTAATATAACTTAACCTAACCCAACCTAACATCTCCGCGGTAATATTTGACAACATAACTGGCGAGTTGGCCTCTACGTCTCCGTGGGGCCTTTATATACATCTATAACGTAATATAACCTAACCTAACCCAACCTATCATCTCGGCGGTAATATTTGACAACATTCCTGGCGAGTTGGCCTCTACGTATCCGTGGGCCCTTCATATACATCAATAACGAAATATAACCTAAGCTAACCCAACCTATCATCTCGGAGGTAATATTTGACAAAATTCCTGGCGAGTTGGCTTCTCCGCTTCCGTGGGACCTTTATATACATCAATAACGTAATATAACCTAACCTAACCCAACCTAACATCTCCGCGGTAATATT
The DNA here is from genome assembly GCA_963969225.1 of Xylocopa violacea. NCBI lineage: Eukaryota > Metazoa > Arthropoda > Insecta > Hymenoptera > Apidae > Xylocopa > Xylocopa violacea. The sequence goes on from CAXAJV010000078.1 coordinate 2,767,128, forward strand.
TGACCACGTTCCTGGCTTGTTGCACTCTACGTCTCCGTGGGACCTTCATATAGATCTATAACGTAATATAACGTAACCTAACCCAAACTAACATCTCCGCGGTAATATTTGACAACATACCTGGCGAGTTGGCCTCTACGTATCCGTGGGACCTTTATATACATCAATAACGTAATATAACCTAACCTAACCCAACCTATCATCTCGGCGGTAATATTTGAAAACATTCCTGGCGAGTTGGCATCTACGTCTCCGTGGGACCTTTATATACATCAATAACGTAATATAACCTAACCTAACCCACCCTAGCATCTCGGCGGTAATATTTGATATCATTCCTGGCGATTTTGCCTCTACGTCTCCGTGTAACCCTCGTATACAACAGTAACGTAATATAACGTAACTTAACCCAACCTATCATCTCGGCGGTAATATTTGACAACATTCCTGGCGAGTTGGCCTCTACGTCTTCGTGGGACCTTTATATACATCAATAACGTAATATAACTTAACCTAACCCAACCTAACATCTCCGCGGTAATATTTGACAACATAACTGGCGAGTTGGCCTCTACGTATCCGTGGGCCCTTCATATACATCAATAACGAAATATAACCTAACCTAACCCTATCTAACATCTCAGCGGTAATATTTGACATCATTCCTGGCGAGTTGGCCTCTACGTCTTCGTGGGACCTTTATATACATCAATAACGTAATATAACCTAACCTAACCCAACCTAACATTTCCGCGGTAATATTTGACCACGTTCCTGGCTTGTTGCACTCTACGTCTCCGTGGGACCTTCATATAGATATATAACGTAATATAACGTAACCTAACCCAAACTAACATCTCCGCGGTAATATTTGACAACATACCTGGCGAGTTGGCCTCTACGTATCCGTGGGCCCTTCATATACATCAATAACGAAATATAACCTAACCTAACCCTATCTAACATCTCGGCGGTAATATTTGACCACATTCCTGGCTTGTTGGCCTCTACGTCTCCGTGGGACCTTCATATAGATCTATAACGTAATATAACCTAACCTAACCCAACCTAACATCTCGGCGGTAATATTTGACAACATTCCTGGCGAGTTGGCTTCTCCGTCCCCGTGGGACCTTTATATACATCAATAACGTAATATAACCTAACCTAACCCAACCTATCATCTCCGCGGTAATATTTGACAACATACCTGGCGAGTTGGCCTCTACGTATCCGTGGGACCTTTATATACATCAATAACGTAATATAACCTAACCTAACCCAACCTATCATCTCGGCGGTAATATTTGAAAACATTCCTGGCGAGTTGGCATCTACGTCTCCGTGGGACCTTTATATACATCAATAACGTAATATAACCTAACCTAACCCACCCTAGCATCTCGGCGGTAATATTTGACATCATTCCTGGCGATTTTGCCTCTACGTCTCCGTGTAACCCTCGTATACAACAGTAACGTAATATAACGTAACTTAACCCAACCTATCATCTCGGCGGTAATATTTGACAACATTCCTGGCGAGTTGGCCTCTACGTCTTCGTGGGACCTTTATATACATCAATAACGTAATATAACTTAACCTAACCCAACCTAACATCTCCGCGGTAATATTTGACAACATAACTGGCGAGTTGGCCTCTACGTATCCGTGGGCCCTTCATATACATCAATAACGAAATATAACCTAACCTAACCCTATCTAACATCTCGGCGGTAATATTTGACATCATTCCTGGCGAGTTGGCCTCTACGTCTTCGTGGGACCTTTATATACATCAATAACGTAATATAACCTAACCTAACCCAACCTAACATTTCCGCGGTAATATTTGACCACGTTCCTGGCTTGTTGCACTCTACGTCTCCGTGGGACCTTCATATAGATATATAACGTAATATAACGTAACCTAACCCAAACTAACATCTCCGCGGTAATATTTGACAACATACCTGGCGAGTTGGCCTCTACGTCTCCGTGGGCCCTTCATATACATCAATAATGAAATATAACATAACCTAACCCAACCTATCATCTCGGAGGTAATATTTGACAAAATTCCTGGCGAGTTGGCTTCTCCGCTTCCGTGGGACCTTTATATACATCAATAACGTAATATAACCTAACCTAACACAACCTAACATCTCCGCGGTAATATTTGACCACGTTCCTGGCTTGTTGCACTCTACGTCTCCGTGGGACCTTCATATAGATCTATAACGTAATATAACGTAACCTAACCCAAACTAACATCTCCGCGGTAATATTTGACAACATACCTGGCGAGTTGGCCTCTACGTATCCGTGTAACCCTCGTATACAACAGTAACGTAATATAACGTAACTTAACCCAACCTATCATCTCGGCGGTAATATTTGACAACCTTCCTGGCGAGTTGGCCTCTACGTCTTCGTGGGACCTTTATATACATCAATAACGTAATATAACTTAACCTAACCCAACCTAACATCTCCGCGGTAATATTTGACAACATACCTGGCGAGTTGGCCTCTACGTATCCGTGGGCCCTTCATATACATCAATAACGAAATATAACCTAACCTAACCCTATCTAACATCTCGGCGGTAATATTTGACCACATTCCTGGCTTGTTGGCCTCTAGGTCTCCGTCGGACCTTTATATAGATCTATAACGTAATATAACGTAACCTAACCCAAACTAACATCTCCGCGGTAATATTTGACAACATACCTGGCGAGTTGGCCTCTACGTATCCGTGTAACCCTCGTATACAACAGTAACGTAATATAACGTAACTTAACCCAACCTATCATCTCGGCGGTAATATTTGACAACCTTCCTGGCGAGTTCGCCTCTACGTCTTCGTGGGACCTTTATATACATCAATAACGTAATATAACTTAACCTAACCCAACCTAACATCTCCGCGGTAATATTTGACAACATACCTGGCGAGTTGGCCTCTACGTATCCGTGGGCCCTTCATATACATCAATAACGAAATATAACCTAACCTAACCCTATCTAACATCTCGGCGGTAATATTTGACCACATTCCTGGCTTGTTGGCCTCTAGGTCTCCGTCGGACCTTTATATACATCTATAACGTAATATAACCTAACCTAACCCAACCTATCATCTCGGCGGTAATATTTGACAACATTCCTGGCGAGTTGGCCTCTACGTCTCCGTTTGACCTTCTTATACATCAATAACGTAATCTAACCTAACATAACCCAACCTATTTTCTCGGCGGTAATATTTGACAACATTCCTGGCGAGTTGGCCTCCACGTCTCCGTGGGACCTTTATATACATCAATAACATAATGTAAGCTAGCCTAACCCAATCTAACATCTCGGCGATAATATTTGACCACATTTCTGGCGAGTTGGCCTCTACGTCTTCGTGGGACCTTTATATACATCAATAACGTAATATAACTTAACCTAACCCAACCTAACATCTCCGCGGTAATATTTGACAACATAACTGGCGAGTTGGCCTCTACGTCTCCGTGGGGCCTTTATATACATCTATAACGTAATATAACCTAACCTAACCCAACCTATCATCTCGGCGGTAATATTTGACAACATTCCTGGCGAGTTGGCCTCTACGTATCCGTGGGCCCTTCATATACATCAATAACGAAATATAACCTAAGCTAACCCAACCTATCATCTCGGAGGTAATATTTGACAAAATTCCTGGCGAGTTGGCTTCTCCGCTTCCGTGGGACCTTTATATACATCAATAACGTAATATAACCTAACCTAACCCAACCTAACATCTCCGCGGTAATATTTGACCACGTTCCTGTCTTGTTGCACTCTACGTCTCCGTGGGACCTTCATATAGATCTATAACGTAATATAACCTAACCTAACCCAACCTATCATCTCGGCGGTAATATTTGACTACATTCCTGGCGAGTTGGCCTCTACGTCTTCGTGGGACCTTTATATACATCAATAACGTAATATAACTTAACCTAACCCAACCTAACATCTCCGCGGTAATATTTGACAACATACCTGGCGAGTTGGCCTCTACGTATCCGTGGGCCCTTCATATACATCAATAACGAAATATAACCTAACCTATCCCTATCTAACATCTCGGCGGTAATATTTGACCACATTCCTGGCTTGTTGGCCTCTACGCCTCCGTCGGACCTTTATATACATCTATAACGTAATATAACCTAACCTAACCCAATCTAACATCTCGACGGTAATATTTGACGACATTCCTCGCTTGTTGGCCTCTACGTCTCCGTTTGACCTTCATATACATCAATAACGTAATATAACCTAACCTAACGCAACCTAACATCTCGGCGGTAATATTTGACATCATTCCTGGCGAGTCGGCCTCTATGTCTCCGTGTAACCCTCGTATACATCACTAACGTAATATAACGTAACTTAATCCAACCTATCATCTCGGCGGTAATATTTGACAACCTTCCTGGCGAGTTGGCCTCTACGTCTTCGTGGGACCTTTATATACATCAATAACGTAATATAACTTAACCTAACCCAACCTAACATCTCCGCGGTAATATTTGACAACATACCTGGCGAGTTGGCCTCTACGTATCCGTGGGCCCTTCATATACATCAATAACGAAATATAACCTAACCTAACCCTATCTAACATCTCGGCGGTAATATTTGAACACATTCCTGGCTTGTTGGCCTCTAGGTCTCCGTCGGACCTTTATATACATCTATAACGTAATATAACCTAACCTAACCCAACCTATCATCTCGGCGGTAATATTTGACAACATTCCTGGCGAGTTGGCCTCTACGTCTCCGTTTGACCTTCTTATACATCAATAACGTAATCTAACCTAACATAACCCAACCTATTTTCTCGGCGGTAATATTTGACAACATTCCTGGCGAGTTGGCCTCCACGTCTCCTTGGGACCTTTATATACATCAATAACATAATGTAAGCTAGCCTAACCCAATCTAACATCTCGGCGATAATATTTGACCACATTTCTGGCGAGTTGGCCTCTACGTCTTCGTGGGACCTTTATATACATCAATAACGTAATATAACTTAACCTAACCCAACCTAACATCTCCGCGGTAATATTTGACAACATAACTGGCGAGTTGGCCTCTACGTCTCCGTGGGGCCTTTATATACATCTATAACGTAATATAACCTAACCTAACCCAACCTATCATCTCGGCGGTAATATTTGACAACATTCCTGGCGAGTTGGCCTCTACGTATCCGTGGGCCCTTCATATACATCAATAACGAAATATAACCTAAGCTAACCCAACCTATCATCTCGGAGGTAATATTTGACAAAATTCCTGGCGAGTTGGCTTCTCCGCTTCCGTGGGACCTTTATATACATCAATAACGTAATATAACCTAACCTAACCCAACCTAACATCTCCGCGGTAATATTTGACCACGTTCCTGTCTTGTTGCACTCTACGTCTCCGTGGGACCTTCATATAGATCTATAACGTAATATAACCTAACCTAACCCAACCTATCATCTCGGCGGTAATATTTGACTACATTCCTGGCGAGTTGGCCTCTACGTCTTCGTGGGACCTTTATATACATCAATAACGTAATATAACTTAACCTAACCAAACCTAACATCTCCGCGGTAATATTTGACAACATACCTGGCGAGTTGGCCTCTACGTATCCGTGGGCCCTTCATATACATCAATAACGAAATATAACCTAACCTAACCCTATCTAACATCTCGGCGGTAATATTTGACCACATTCCTGGCTTGTTGGCCTCTACGTCTCCGTCGGACCTTTATATACATCAATAACGTAATATAACCTAACCTGACCCAACCTAACATCTCCGCGGTAATATTTGACAACATACCTGGCGAGTTGGCCTCTACGTCTCCGTGGGCCCTTCATATACATCAATAACGAAATATAACCTAAGCTAACCCAACCTATCATCTCGGAGGTAATATTTGACAAAATTCCTGGCGAGTTGGCTTCTCCGCTTCCGTGGGACCTTTATATACATCAATAACGTAATATAACCTAACCTAACCCAACCTAACATCTCCGCGGTAATATTTGACCACGTTCCTGGCTTGTTGCACTCTACGTCTCCGTGGGACCTTCATATAGATCTATAACGTAATATAACCTAACCTAACCCAACCTAACATCTCGGCGGTAATATTTGACAACATTCCTGGCGAGTTGGCATCTACGTCTCCGTGGGACCTTTATATACATCAATAACGTAATATAACTTAACCTAATCCACCCTAGCATCTCGGCGGTAATATTTGACATCATTCCTGGCGATTTTGCCTCTACGTCTCCGTGTAACCCTCGTATACAACAGTAACGTAATATAACGTAACTTAACCCAACCTATCATCTCGGCGGTAATATTTGACAACATTCCTGACGAGTTGGCCTCTACGTCTTCGTGGGACCTTTATATACATCAATAACGTAATATAACTTAACCTAACCCAACCTAACATCTCCGCGGTAATATTTGACAACATACCTGGCGAGTTGGCCTCTACGTATCCGTGGGCCCTTCATATACATCAATAACGAAATATAACCTAACCTAACCCTATCTAACATCTCGGCGGTAATATTTGACCACATTCCTGGCTTGTTGGCCTCTGCGCCTCCGTCGGACCTTTATATACATCTATAACGTAATATAACCTAACCTAACCCAATCTAACATCCCGACGGTAATATTTGACGACATTCCTGGCTTGTTGGCCTCTACGTCTCTGTTTGACCTTCATATACATCAATAACGTAATATAACCTAACCTAACGCAACCTAACATCTCGGCGGTAATATTTGACATCATTCCTGGCGAGTTGGCCTCTACGTCTCCGTGTAACCCTCGTATACAACAGTAACGTAATATAACGTAACTTAACCCAACCTATCATCTCGGCGGTAATATTTGACAACCTTCCTGGCGAGTTGGCCTCTACGTCTTCGTGGGACCTTTATATACATCAATAACGTAATATAACTTAACCTAACCCAACCTAACATCTCCGCGGTAATATTTGACAACATACCTGGCGAGTTGGCCTCTACGTATCCGTGGGCCCTTCATATACATCAATAACGAAATATAACCTAACCTAACCCTATCTAACATCTCGGCGGTAATATTTGACCACATTCCTGGCTTGTTGGCCTCTAGGTCTCCGTCGGACCTTTATATACATCTGTAACGTAATATAACCTAACCTAACCCAACCTATCATCTCGGCGGTAATATTTGACAACATTCCTGGCGAGTTGGCCTCTACGTATCCGTGGGCCCTTCATATACATCAATAACGAAATATAACCTAAGCTAACCCAACCTATCATCTCGGAGGTAATATTTGACAAAATTCCTGGCGAGTTGGCTTCTCCGCTTCCGTGGGACCTTTATATACATCAATAACGTAATATAACCTAACCTAACCCAACCTAACATCTCCGCGGTAATATTTGACCACGTTCCTGTCTTGTTGCACTCTACGTCTCCGTGGGACCTTCATATAGATCTATAACGTAATATAACCTAACCTAACCCAACCTATCATCTCGGCGGTAATATTTGACTACATTCCTGGCGAGTTGGCCTCTACGTCTTCGTGGGACCTTTATATACATCAATAACGTAATATAACTTAACCTAACCCAACCTAACATCTCCGCGGTAATATTTGACAACATACCTGGCGAGTTGGCCTCTACGTATCCGTGGGCCCTTCATATACATCAATAACGAAATATAACCTAACCTATCCCTATCTAACATCTCGGCGGTAATATTTGACCACATTCCTGGCTTGTTGGCCTCTACGCCTCCGTCGGACCTTTATATACATCTATAACGTAATATAACCTAACCTAACCCAATCTAACATCTCGACGGTAATATTTGACGACATTCCTCGCTTGTTGGCCTCTACGTCTCCGTTTGACCTTCATATACATCAATAACGTAATATAACCTAACCTAACGCAACCTAACATCTCGGCGGTAATATTTGACATCATTCCTGGCGAGTCGGCCTCTATGTCTCCGTGTAACCCTCGTATACATCACTAACGTAATATAACGTAACTTAATCCAACCTATCATCTCGGCGGTAATATTTGACAACATTCCTGGCGAGTTGGCCTCTACGTCTTCGTGGGACCTTTATATACATCAATAACGTAATATAACTTAACCTAACCAAACCTAACATCTCCGCGGTAATATTTGACAACATACCTGGCGAGTTGGCCTCTACGTATCCGTGGGCCCTTCATATACATCAATAACGAAATATAACCTAACCTAACCCTATCTAACATCTCGGCGGTAATATTTGACCACATTCCTGGCTTGTTGGCCTCTACGTCTCCGTCGGACCTTTATATACATCAATAACGTAATATAACCTAACCTGACCCAACCTAACATCTCCGCGGTAATATTTGACAACATACCTGGCGAGTTGGCCTCTACGTCTCCGTGGGCCCTTCATATACATCAATAACGAAATATAACCTAAGCTAACCCAACCTATCATCTCGGAGGTAATATTTGACAAAATTCCTGGCGAGTTGGCTTCTCCGCTTCCGTGGGACCTTTATATACATCAATAACGTAATATAACCTAACCTAACCCAACCTAACATCTCCGCGGTAATATTTGACCACGTTCCTGGCTTGTTGCACTCTACGTCTCCGTGGGACCTTCATATAGATCTATAACGTAATATAACCTAACCTAACCCAACCTAACATCTCGGCGGTAATATTTGACAACATTCCTGGCGAGTTGGCCTCTACGTCTCCGTGGGACCTTTATATACATCAATAACATAATATAAGCTAGCCTAACCCAACCTATCATCTCGGCGGTAATATTTGACAACATTCCTGGCGAGTTGGCCTCTACGTATCCGTGGGCCCTTCATATACATCAATAACGAAATATAACCTAAGCTAACCCAACCTATCATCTCGGAGGTAATATTTGACAAAATTCCTGGCGAGTTGGCTTCTCCGCTTCCGTGGGACCTTTATATACATCAATAACGTAATATAACCTAACCTAACCCAACCTAACATCTCCGCGGTAATATTTGACCACGTTCCTGGCTTGTTGCACTCTACGTCTCCGTGGGACCTTCATATAGATCTATAACGTAATATAACCTAACCTAACCCAACCTAACATCTCGGCGGTAATATTTGACAACATTCCTGGCGAGTTGGCCTCTACGTCTCCGTGGGACCTTTATATACATCAATAACATAATATAAGCTAGCCTAACCCAATCTAACATCTCACGGTAATATTTGACCACATTCCTGGCTTGTTGGCTTCTACGTCTCCGTGGGACCTTTATACACTTCAATAACGTAATATAACCTAGCCTAACCCAATTTAACATCTCGGCGGTAATATTTGACTACATTCCTGGCGAGTTGGCCTCTACGTCTTCGTGGGACCTTTATATACATCAATAACGTAATATAACTTAACCTAACCCAAACTAACATCTCCGCGGTAATATTTGACAACATACCTGGCGAGTTGGCCTCTACGTATCCGTGGGCCCTTCATATACATCAATAACGAAATATAACCTAACCTAACCCTATCTAACATCTCGGCGGTAATATTTGACCACATTCCTGGCTTGTTGGCCTCTACGTCTCCGTGGGACCTTCATATAGATCTATAACGTAATATAACCTAACCTAACCCAACCTAACATCTCGGCGGTAATATTTGACAACATTCCTGGCGAGTTGGCTTCTCCGTCCCCGTGGGACCTTTATATACATCAATAACGTAATATAACCTAACCTAACCCAACCTATCATCTCGGCGGTAATATTTGAAAACATTCCTGGCGAGTTGGCATCTACGTCTCCGTGGGACCTTTATATACATCAATAACGTAATATAACCTAACCTAATCCACCCTAGCATCTCGGCGGTAATATTTGACATCATTCCTGGCGATTTTGCCTCTACGTCTCCGTGTAACCCTCGTATACAACAGTAACGTAATATAACGTAACTTAACCCAACCTATCATCTCGGCGGTAATATTTGACAACATTCCTGACGAGTTGGCCTCTACGTCTTCGTGGGACCTTTATATACATCAATAACGTAATATAACTTAACCTAACCCAACCTAACATCTCCGCGGTAATATTTGACAACATACCTGGCGAGTTGGCCTCTACGTATCCGTGGGCCCTTCATATACATCAATAACGAAATATAACCTAACCTAACCCTATCTAACATCTCGGCGGTAATATTTGACCACATTCCTGGCTTGTTGGCCTCTGCGCCTCCGTCGGACCTTTATATACATCTATAACGTAATATAACCTAACCTAACCCAATCTAACATCCCGACGGTAATATTTGACGACATTCCTGGCTTGTTGGCCTCTACGTCTCTGTTTGACCTTCATATACATCAATAACGTAATATAACCTAACCTAACGCAACCTAACATCTCGGCGGTAATATTTGACATCATTCCTGGCGAGTTGGCCTCTACGTCTCCGTGTAACCCTCGTATACAACAGTAACGTAATATAACGTAACTTAACCCAACCTATCATCTCGGCGGTAATATTTGACAACCTTCCTGGCGAGTTGGCCTCTACGTCTTCGTGGGACCTTTATATACATCAATAACGTAATATAACTTAACCTAACCCAACCTAACATCTCCGCGGTAATATTTGACAACATACCTGGCGAGTTGGCCTCTACGTATCCGTGGGCCCTTCATATACATCAATAACGAAATATAACCTAACCTAACCCTATCTAACATCTCGGCGGTAATATTTGACCACATTCCTGGCTTGTTGGCCTCTACGTCTCCGTCGGACCTTTATATACATCAATAACGTAATATAACCTAACCTGACCCAACCTAACATCTCCGCGGTAATATTTGACAACATACCTGGCGAGTTGGCCTCTACGTCTCCGTGGGCCCTTCATATACATCAATAACGAAATATAACCTAAGCTAACCCAACCTATCATCTCGGAGGTAATATTTGACAAAATTCCTGGCGAGTTGGCTTCTCCGCTTCCGTGGGACCTTTATATACATCAATAACGTAATATAACCTAACCTAACCCAACCTAACATCTCCGCGGTAATATTTGACCACGTTCCTGGCTTGTTGCACTCTACGTCTCCGTGGGACCTTCATATAGATCTATAACGTAATATAACCTAACCTAACCCAACCTAACATCTCGGCGGTAATATTTGACAACATTCCTGGCGAGTTGGCCTCTACGTCTCCGTGGGACCTTTATATACATCAATAACATAATATAAGCTAGCCTAACCCAACCTATCATCTCGGCGGTAATATTTGACAACATTCCTGGCGAGTTGGCCTCTACGTATCCGTGGGCCCTTCATATACATCAATAACGAAATATAACCTAAGCTAACCCAACCTATCATCTCGGAGGTAATATTTGACAAAATTCCTGGCGAGTTGGCTTCTCCGCTTCCGTGGGACCTTTATATACATCAATAACGTAATATAACCTAACCTAACCCAACCTAACATCTCCGCGGTAATATTTGACCACGTTCCTGGCTTGTTGCACTCTACGTCTCCGTGGGACCTTCATATAGATCTATAACGTAATATAACCTAACCTAACCCAACCTAACATCTCGGCGGTAATATTTGACAACATTCCTGGCGAGTTGGCCTCTACGTCTCCGTGGGACCTTTATATACATCAATAACATAATATAAGCTAGCCTAACCCAATCTAACATCTCACGGTAATATTTGACCACATTCCTGGCTTGTTGGCTTCTACGTCTCCGTGGGACCTTTATACACTTCAATAACGTAATATAACCTAGCCTAACCCAATTTAACATCTCGGCGGTAATATTTGACTACATTCCTGGCGAGTTGGCCTCTACGTCTTCGTGGGACCTTTATATACATCAATAACGTAATATAACTTAACCTAACCCAAACTAACATCTCCGCGGTAATATTTGACAACATACCTGGCGAGTTGGCCTCTACGTATCCGTGGGCCCTTCATATACATCAATAACGAAATATAACCTAACCTAACCCTATCTAACATCTCGGCGGTAATATTTGACCACATTCCTGGCTTGTTGGCCTCTACGTCTCCGTGGGACCTTCATATAGATCTATAACGTAATATAACCTAACCTAACCCAACCTAACATCTCGGCGGTAATATTTGACAACATTCCTGGCGAGTTGGCTTCTCCGTCCCCGTGGGACCTTTATATACATCAATAACGTAATATAACCTAACCTAACCCAACCTATCATCTCGGCGGTAATATTTGAAAACATTCCTGGCGAGTTGGCATCTACGTCTCCGTGGGACCTTTATATACATCAATAACGTAATATAACCTAACCTAATCCACCCTAGCATCTCGGCGGTAATATTTGACATCATTCCTGGCGATTTTGCCTCTACGTCTCCGTGTAACCCTCGTATACAACAGTAACGTAATATAACGTAACTTAACCCAACCTATCATCTCGGCGGTAATATTTGACAACATTCCTGACGAGTTGGCCTCTACGTCTTCGTGGGACCTTTATATACATCAATAACGTAATATAACTTAACCTAACCCAACCTAACATCTCCGCGGTAATATTTGACAACATACCTGGCGAGTTGGCCTCTACGTATCCGTGGGCCCTTCATATACATCAATAACGAAATATAACCTAACCTAACCCTATCTAACATCTCGGCGGTAATATTTGACCACATTCCTGGCTTGTTGGCCTCTGCGCCTCCGTCGGACCTTTATATACATCTATAACGTAATATAACCTAACCTAACCCAATCTAACATCCCGACGGTAATATTTGACGACATTCCTGGCTTGTTGGCCTCTACGTCTCTGTTTGACCTTCATATACATCAATAACGTAATATAACCTAACCTAACGCAACCTAACATCTCGGCGGTAATATTTGACATCATTCCTGGCGAGTTGGCCTCTACGTCTCCGTGTAACCCTCGTATACAACAGTAACGTAATATAACGTAACTTAACCCAACCTATCATCTCGGCGGTAATATTTGACAACCTTCCTGGCGAGTTGGCCTCTACGTCTTCGTGGGACCTTTATATACATCAATAACGTAATATAACTTAACCTAACCCAACCTAACATCTCCGCGGTAATATTTGACAACATACCTGGCGAGTTGGCCTCTACGTATCCGTGGGCCCTTCATATACATCAATAACGAAATATAACATAACCTAACCCAACCTATCATCTCGGAGGTAATATTTGACAAAATTCCTGGCGAGTTGGCTTCTCCGCTTCCGTGGGACCTTTATATACATCAATAACGTAATATAACCTAACCTAACACAACCTAACATCTCCGCGGTAATATTTGACCACGTTCCTGGCTTGTTGCACTCTACGTCTCCGTGGGACCTTCATATAGATCTATAACGTAATATAACGTAACCTAACCCAAACTAACATCTCCGCGGTAATATTTGACAACATACCTGGCGAGTTGGCCTCTACGTATCCGTGGGCCCTTCATATACATCAATAACGAAATATAACCTAACCTAACCCTATCTAACATCTCGGCGGTAATATTTGACCACATTCCTGGCTTGTTGGCCTCTACGTCTCCGTGGGACCTTCATATAGATCTATAACGTAATATAACCTAACCTAACCCAACCTAACATCTCGGCGGTAATATTTGACAACATTCCTGGCGAGTTGGCTTCTCCGTCCCCGTGGGACCTTTATATACATCAATAACGTAATATAACCTAACCTAACCCAACCTATCATCTCGGCGGTAATATTTGAAAACATTCCTGGCGAGTTGGCATCTACGTCTCCGTGGGACCTTTATATACATCAATAACGTAATATAACCTAACCTAATCCACCCTAGCATCTCGGCGGTAATATTTGACATCATTCCTGGCGATTTTGCCTCTACGTCTCCGTGTAACCCTCGTATACAACAGTAACGTAATATAACGTAACTTAACCCAACCTATCATCTCGGCGGTAATATTTGACAACATTCCTGACGAGTTGGCCTCTACGTCTTCGTGGGACCTTTATATACATCAATAACGTAATATAACTTAACCTAACCCAACCTAACATCTCCGCGGTAATATTTGACAACATACCTGGCGAGTTGGCCTCTACGTATCCGTGGGCCCTTCATATACATCAATAACGAAATATAACCTAACCTAACCCTATCTAACATCTCGGCGGTAATATTTGACCACATTCCTGGCTTGTTGGCCTCTGCGCCTCCGTCGGACCTTTATATACATCTATAACGTAATATAACCTAACCTAACCCAATCTAACATCCCGACGGTAATATTTGACGACATTCCTGGCTTGTTGGCCTCTACGTCTCTGTTTGACCTTCATATACATCAATAACGTAATATAACCTAACCTAACGCAACCTAACATCTCGGCGGTAATATTTGACATCATTCCTGGCGAGTTGGCCTCTACGTCTCCGTGTAACCCTCGTATACAACAGTAACGTAATATAACGTAACTTAACCCAACCTATCATCTCGGCGGTAATATTTGACAACCTTCCTGGCGAGTTGGCCTCTACGTCTTCGTGGGACCTTTATATACATCAATAACGTAATATAACTTAACCTAACCCAACCTAACATCTCGGCGGTAATATTTGACAACATACCTGGCGAGTTGGCCTCTACGTATCCGTGGGCCCTTCATATACATCAATAACGAAATATAACCTAACCTAACCCTATCTAACATCTCGGCGGTAATATTTGACCACATTCCTGGCTTGTTGGCCTCTAGGTCTCCGTCGGACCTTTATATACATCTATAACGTAATATAACCTAACCTAACCCAACCTATCATCTCGGCGGTAATATTTGACAACATTCCTGGCGAGTTGGCCTCTACGTCTCCGTTTGACCTTCTTATACATCAATAACGTAATCTAACCTAACATAACCCAACCTATTTTCTCGGCGGTAATATTTGACAACATTCCTGGCGAGTTGGCCTCCACGTCTCCGTGGGACCTTTATATACATCAATAACATAATGTAAGCTAGCCTAACCCAATCTAACATCTCGGCGATAATATTTGACCACATTTCTGGCGAGTTGGCCTCTACGTCTTCGTGGGACCTTTATATACATCAATAACGTAATATAACTTAACCTAACCCAACCTAACATCTCCGCGGTAATATTTGACAACATAACTGGCGAGTTGGCCTCTACGTCTCCGTGGGGCCTTTATATACATCTATAACGTAATATAACCTAACCTAACCCAACCTATCATCTCGGCGGTAATATTTGACAACATTCCTGGCGAGTTGGCCTCTACGTATCCGTGGGCCCTTCATATACATCAATAACGAAATATAACCTAAGCTAACCCAACCTATCATCTCGGAGGTAATATTTGACAAAATTCCTGGCGAGTTGGCTTCTCCGCTTCCGTGGGACCTTTATATACATCAATAACGTAATATAACCTAACCTAACCCAACCTAACATCTCCGCGGTAATATTTGACCACGTTCCTGTCTTGTTGCACTCTACGTCTCCGTGGGACCTTCATATAGATCTATAACGTAATATAACCTAACCTAACCCAACCTAACATCTCGGCGGTAATATTTGACAACATTCCTGGCGAGTTGGCCTCTACGTCTCCGTGGGACCTTTATATACATCAATAACATAATATAAGCTAGACTAACCCAATCTAACATCTCACGGCAATATTTGACCACATTCCTGGCTTGTTGGCTTCTACGTCTCCGTGGGACCTTTATACACTTCAATAACGTAATATAACCTAGCCTAACCCAATTTAACATCTCGGCGGTAATATTTGACAACTTTCCTGGCGAGTTGGCCTCTACGTCTGCGTGGGATCTTTATATACATCAATAACGTAATATAACATAACCTAACCCAATCTAACAACTCGGCGGTAATATTTGACAACATTCCTGGCTTGTTGGCCTCTACGTCTCCGTGGGGCCTTTATATACATCTATAACGTAATATAACCTAACCTAACCCAACCTATCATCTCGGCGGTAATATTTGACAACATTCCTGGCGAGTTGGCCTCTACGTATCCGTGGGCCCTTCATATACATCAATAACGAAATATAACCTAAGCTAACCCAACCTATCATCTCGGAGGTAATATTTGACAAAATTCCTGGCGAGTTGGCTTCTCCGCTTCCGTGGGACCTTTATATACATCAATAACGTAATATAACCTAACCTAACCCAACCTAACATCTCCGCGGTAATATTTGACCACGTTCCTGGCTTGTTGCACTCTACGTCTCCGTGGGACCTTCATATAGATCTGTAACGTAATATAACCTAACCTAACCCAACCTAACATCTCGGCGGTAATATTTGACAACACCTGGCGAGTTGGCTTCTCCGTCCCCTTGGGACCTTTATATACATCAATAACCTAATATAACCTAACCTAACACAACCTATCATCTCGGCGGTAATATTTGACAACATACCTGGCGAGTTGGCCTCTACGTATCCATGGGCCCTTCATATACATCAATAACGAAATATAACCTAACCTAACCCTATCTAACATCTCGGCGGTAATATTTGACCATATTCCTGGCTTGTTGGCCTCTACGTCTCCGTCCGACCTTTATATACATCTATAACGTAATATAACCTAACCTAACCCAACCTATCATCTCGGCGGTAATATTTGACAACATACCTGGCGAGCTGGCCTCTACGTCTCCGTGGGCCCTTCATATACATCAATAACGGAATATAACCAAACCTAACCCAACCTATCATCTCGGCGGTAATATTTGACAAAATTCCTGGCGAGTTGGCTTCTCCGCTTCCGTGGGACCTTTATATACATCAATAACGTAATATAACCTAACCTAACCCAACCTAACATCTCGGCGGTAATATTTGACCACGTTCCTGGCTTGTTGCACTCTACGTCTCCGTGGGACCTTCATATAGATCTATAACGTAATATAACCTAACCTAACCCAACCTAACATCTCGGCGGTAATATTTGACAACATTCCTGGCGAGTTGGCTTCTCCGTCCCCGTGGGACCTTTATATACATCAATAACGTAATATAACCTAACCTAACCCAACCTATCATCTCGGCGGTACTATTTGACCACATTCCTGGCTTGTTGCACTCTACGTCTCCGTGGGACCTTCATATAGATCTATAACGTAATATAACCTAACCTAACCCAACCTAATATCTCGGCGGTAATATTTGACAACATTCCTGGCGAGTTGGCCTCTACGTCTCCGTGGGACCTTTATATACATCAATAACATAATATAAGCTAGCCTAACCCAATCTAACATCTCACGGTAATATTTGACCACATTCCTGGCTTGTTGGCTTCTACGTCTCCGTGGGACCTTTATATACTTCAATAACGTAATATAACCTAGCCTAACCCAATTTAACATCTCGGCGGTAATATTTGACAACTTTCCTGGCGAGTTGGCCTCTACGTCTGCGTGGGATCTTTATATACATCAATAACGTAATATAACATAACCTAACCCAATCTAACATCTCGGCGGTAATATTTGACAACATTCCTGGCTTGTTGGCCTCTACGTCTCCGTGGGACCTTTATATACATCTATAACGTAATATAACCTAACCTAACCCAACCTAACATCTCGGCGGTAATATTTGACAACATTCCTGGCGAGTTGGCCTCTACGTATCCGTGGGCCCTTCATATACATCAATAACGAAATATAACCTAACCTAAACCTATCTAACATCTCGGCGGTAATATTTGACCACATTCCTGGCTTGTTGGCCTCTAAGTCTCCGTCGGACCTTTATATACATCTATAACGTAATATAACCTAACCTAACCCAACCTATCATCTCGACGGTAATATTTGACAACATTCCTGGCGAGTTGGCCTCTACGTCTCCGTTTGACCTTCTTATACATCAATAACGTAATCTAACCTAACATAACCCAACCTATTTTCTCGGCGGTAATATTTGACAACATACCTGGCGAGTTGGCCTCTACGTATCCATGGGCCCTTCATATACATCAATAACGAAATATAACCTAACCTAACCCTATCTAACATCTCGGCGGTAATATTTGACCATATTCCTGGCTTGTTGGCCTCTACGTCTCCGTCGGACCTTTATATACATCTATAACGTAATATAACCTAACCTCACCCAACCTAACTTCTCGGCGGTAATATTTGAAAACATACCTGGCGAGGTGGCCTCTACGTCTCCGTGGGATATTTATATACATCAATAACATAATATAACATAAGCTAACCCAATATAACATCTCGGCGGTAATATTTGACCACGTTCCTGGCTTGTTGCACTCTACGTCTCCGTGGCACCTTCATATAGATCTATAATTTAATATAACCTAACCTAACCCAACCTAACATCTCGGCGGTAATATTTGACAACATTCCTGGCGAGTTGGCTTCTCCGTCCCCGTGGGACCTTTATATATCTCAATAACGTAATATAACCTAACCTAACACAACAATATCATCTCGGCGGTAATATTTGATAACATACCTGGCGAGTTGGCATCTACGTCTCCGTGGGACCTTTATATACATCAATAACGTAATATAACCTAACCTAACCCAACCTAGCATCTCGGCGGTAATATTTGACATCATTCCTGGCGAGTTGGCCTCTACGTCTCCGTGTAACCCTCGTATACAACAGTAACGTAATATAACGTAACTTAACCCAACCTATCATCTCGGCGGTAATATTTGACAACATTCCTGGCGAGTTGGCCTCTACGTCTTCGTGGGACCTTTATATACATGAATAAGGTAATATAACATAACCTAACCCAATCTAATATCTCGACGGTAATATTTGACCACATTCCTGGCTTGTTGGACTCTACGTCTCCGTGGGACCTTCATATAGATCTATAAGGTAATATAACCTAACCTAACCCAAACTAACATCTCGGCGCTAATATTTGAAAACATTCCTGGCGAGTTGGCATCTACGTCTCCGTTTGACCTTCATATACATCAATAACGTAATATAACCTAACCTAACCCAACCTAACCTCTCGGCGGTAATATTTGACAACATTCTTGGCGAGTTGGACTCTACGTCTCCGTGGGACCTTCATATACATCAATAACGTAATATAACGTAACCTAACCCAACCTAACATCTCGGCGGTAATATTTGACAACATTCCTGGCGAGTTGGCTTCTCCGTTTCCGTGGGACCTTTATATACATCAATAACGTAATATAACCTAACCTAACGCAACCTAACATCTCGGCGATAATATTTGACATCATTCCTGGCGAGTTGGCCTCTATGTCTCCGTGTAACCCTCGTATACATCAATAACGTAATATAACTTAACCTAACCCAACCTAACATCTCCGCGGTAATATTTGACAACACACCTGGCGAGTTGGCCTCTACGTATCTGTGGGCCCTTCATATACATCAATAACGAAATATAACCTAACCTAACCCTATCTAACATCTCGGCGGTAATATTTGACCACATTCCTGGCTTGTTGGCCTCTACGTCTCCGTCGGACCTTTATATACATCTATAACGTAATGTAACCTAACCTAACCCAACATATCATCTCGGCGGTAATATTTGACAACATTCCTGGCGAGTTGGCCTCTACGTCTCCGTGGGACCTTTATATACATCAATAACATAATATAAGCTAGTCTAACCCAATCTAACATCTCGGCGATAACATTTGACCACATTCCTGGCGAGTTGGCCTCTACGTCTTCGTGGGACCTTTATATACATCAATAACGTAATATAAGCTAGCCTAACCCAATCTAACATCTCGGCGGTAATATTTGACAACATACCTGGCGAGTTGGCCTCTACGTCTCCGTGGGCCCTTCATATACATCAATAACGGAATATAACCAAACCTAACCCAACCTATCATCTCGGCGGTAATATTTGACAAAATTCCTGGCGAGTTGGCCTCTACGTCTCCGTTTGACCTTCTTATACATCAATAACGTAATCTAACCTAACATAACACAACCTATCTTCTCGGCGGTAATATTTGGCAACATTCCTGGCGAGTTGGCCTCTACGTCTCCGTGGGACCTTTATATACATAAATAACATAATATAAGCTAGCCTAACCCAATCTAACATCTCGGCGATAATATTTGACCACATTCCTGGCGAGTTGGCATCTACGTCTCCGTGGGACCTTTATATACATCAATAACGTAATATAACCTAACCTAACCCAACCTAGCATCTCGGCGGTAATATTTGACATCATTCCTGGCGAGTTGGCCTCTACGTCTCCGTGTAACCCTCGTATACAAAAGTAACGTAATATAACGTAACTTAACCCAACCTATCATCTCGGCGGTAATATTTGACAACATACCTGGCGAGTTGGCCTCCACGTCTCCGTGGGCCCTTCATATACATCAATAACGGAATATAACCAAACCTAACCCAACCTAACTTCTCGGCGGTAATATTTGAAAACATACCTGGCGAGGTGGCCTCTACGTCTCCGTGGGATATTTATATACATCAATAACATAATATAACATAAGCTAACCCAATATAACATCTCGGCGGTAATATTTGACCACGTTCCTGGCGTGTTGCACTCTACGTCTCCGTGGCACCTTCATATAGATCTATAATGTAATATAACCTAACCTAACCCAACCTAACATCTCGGCGGTAATATTTGACAACATTCCTGGCTTGTTGGCCTCTACGTATCCGTGGGCCCTTCATATACATCAATAACGAAATATAACCTTACCTAAACCTATCTAACATCTCGGCGGTAATATTTGACCACATTCCTGGCTTGTTGGCCTCTACGTCTCCGTCGGACCTTTATATACATCCATAACGTAATATAACCTAACCTAACCCAACCTATCATCTCGGCGGTAATATTTGACAACATTCCTGGCGAGTTGGCCTCTACGTCTCCGTGTAACCCTCGTATACAACAGTAACGTAATATAACGTAACTTAACCCAACCTATCATCTCGGCGGTAATATTTGACTACATTCCTGGCGAGTTGGCCTCTACGTATCCGTGGGCCCTTCATATACATCAATAACGAAATATAACCTAACCTAAACCAACCTAACATCTCCGCGGTAATATTTGACAACATACCTGGCGAGTTGGCCTCTACGTCTCCGTGGGCCCTTCATATACATCAATAACGAAATATAACCTAACCTAACCCAACCTAACATCTCCGCGGTAATATTTGACAACATACCTGGCGAGTTGGCCTCTACGTCTCCGTGGGCCCTTCATATACATCAATAACGGAATATAACCAAACCTAACCCAACCTATCATCTCGGCGGTAATATTTGACAAAATTCCTGGCGAGTTGGCTTCTCCGCTTCCGTGGGACCTTTATATACATCAATAACGTAATATAACCTAACCTAACCCAACCTAACATCTCGGCGGTAATATTTGACATCATTCCTGGCGAGTTGGCCACTATGTCTCCGTGTAACCCTCGTATACATCAATAACGTAATATAACGTAACTTAATCCAACCTATCATCTCGGCGGTAATATTTGACAACATTCCTGGCGAGTTGGCCTCTACGTCTCCGTTTGACCTTCTTATACATCAATAACGTAATCTAACCTAACATAACCCAACCTATCTTCTCGGCGGTAATATTTGGCAACATTCCTGGCGAGTTGGCCTCTACGTCTCCGTGGGACCTTTATATACATAAATAACATAATATAAGCTACCTTAACCCAATCTAACATCTCGGCGGTAATAGTTGACAACATTCCTGGCGAGTTGGCTTCTCCGTTTCCATGGGACCTTTATATACATCAATAACGTAATATAACCTAACCTAACCCAACCTAACATCTGGGCGGTAATATTTGACAACATACCTGGCGAGTTGGCCCGTGCGTCTCCGTGGGACCTTTATATACATCAATAACGTAATATAACCTAACCTAACCCAACCTAACATCTCGTCGGTAATATTTGACAACATTCCTGACGAGTTGGCCTCTAGGTCTCCGCTTGACCTTCATATACATCAATAACATAATATAACCTAACCTAACACAACCTAACATCCAGGCTATAATATTCGACAACATACCTGGCGAGTTGGCCTCTACGTCTCCGTGGGACCTTTATATACATCAATAACGTAATGTAACCTAACCTAACCCAACATAACATCTCGCCGGTATTATTTGACCACATTCCCGGCTTGTTGGACTCTACGTCTCCGAGGGACCTTTATATACATCAATAACGTAATATAACCTAACCTAACCCAACCTAACATCCCGCCGGTAATATTTGACCACATTCCTGGCTTGTTGTCCTCTACGTCTCCGTGGGAACTATATATACATCAATAACGTAATATAACCTAACCTAACCCAACCTAAGATCTCGTCGGTAATATTTGACAACATTCCTGACGAGTTGGCCTCTAGGTCACCGCTTGACCTTCATATACATCAATAACATAATATAACCTAACCTAACACAACCTAACATCCAGGCTATAATATTCGACAACATACCTGGCGAGTTGGCCTCTACGTCTCCGTGGGACCTTTATATACATCAATAACGTAATATAACCTAACCTAACCCAACCTAACATCCCGGCGGTAATATTTGACCACATTCCTGGCTTGTTGTCCTCTACGTCTCCGTGGGAACTATATATACATCAATAACGTAATATAACGTAACCTAACCCAACCTAACATCTCGGCGGTAATATTTGACAACATTCCTGACGAGTTGGCCTCTAGGTCTCCGTTTGACCTTCATATACATCAATAACGTAATATAACCTAACCTAACACAACCTAACATCTCGGCGGTAACATTTGACAACATTCCTGGCGAGTTGGCCTCTACGTCTCCGTTTGACCTTCATATACATCAATAATGTAATATAACCTAACCTAACACAACCTAACATCTCGGCTGTCATATTTGACAACATTCCTGGCGAGTTGGCATCTACGTCTCCGTTTGACCTTCATATACATCAATAACGTAATATAACCTAACCTAACCCAACCTAACATATCGGCGGTAATATTTGACAACATTCTTGGCGAGTTGGATTCTACGTCTCCGTGGGACCTTCATATACATCAATAACGTAATATAACGTAACCTAACCCAACCTAACATCTGGGCGGTAATATTTGACAATATTCCTGACGAGTTGGCTTGTCCGTTTCCGTGAGACCTTTATATACATCAATAACGTAATATAACCTAACCTAACCCAATCTAACATCTCGGCGGTAATATTTGACCACATTCCTGTCTTGTTGGACTCCACGACTCCGTGGGACTTTTATATACATCAATAACGTAATATAACCTAACCTATCGCAACCTAACATCTCGGCGGTAATATTTGACATCATTCCTGGCGAGTTGGCCTCTACGTCTCCGTGGGCCCTTCATATACATCAATAACGAAATATAATCTAACCTAGCCCAACCTATCATTTCGGCGGTAATATTTGACAAAATTCCTGGCGAGTTGGCTTCTCCGTCACCGTCGGACCTTTATATACCTCAATAACGTAATATAACCTAACCTAACCCAATCTAACATCTCGGCGGTAATATTTGACCACATTCCTGGCTTGTTGGCCACTACGTCCCCGTGGGACCTTTATATACATCAATAGCGTAATATAACCTAACCTAACGCAACCTAACATCTCGGCGGTAATATTTGGCATCATTCCTGGCGAGTTGGCCTCTACGTCTCCGTGGGACCTTCATATAGATCTATAACGTAATATAACCTAACCTAACCCAACCTAACATCTCGGCGGTAATATTTGAAAACATTCCTGGCGAGTTGGCATCTACGTCTCCGTGGGACCTTTATATACATCAATAACGTAATATAATCTAACCTAACCCAACCTAGCATCTCGGCGGTAATATTTGACAAAATTCCTGGCGAGTTGGCTTCTCCGCTTCCGTGGGACCTTTATATGCATCAATAACGTAATATAACCTAACCTAACCCAACCTAACATCTCGGCGGTAATATTTGACCACGTTCCTGGCGAGTTGGCATCTACGTCTCCGTGGGACCTTTATATACATCAATAACGTAATATAACCTAACCTAACCCAACCTAGCATCTCGGCGGTAATATTTGACATCATTCCTGGCGAGTTGGCCTCTAGGTCTCCGTGTAACCCTCGTATACAACAGTAACGTAATATAACGTAACTTAACCCAACCTATCATCTCGGCGGTAATATTTGACAACATTCCTGGCGAGTTGGCCTCTACGTCTTCGTGGGACCTTTATATACATCAATAACGTAATATAACTTAACCTACCCCAACCTAACATCTCCGCGGTAATATTTGACAACATACCTGGCGAGTTGGCCTCTACGTCTCCGTGGGCCCTTCATATACATCAATAACGAAATATAACCTAACCTAACCCAACCTAACATCTCCGCGGTAATATTTGAGAACATACCTGGCGAGTTGGCCTCTACGTCTCCGTGGGCCCTTCATATACATCAATAACGGAATATAACCAAACCTAACCCAACCTATCATCTCGGCGGTAATATTTGACAAAATTCCTGGCGAGTTGGCTTCTCCGCTTCCGTGGGACCTTTATATACATCAGTAACGTAATATAACCTAACCTAAACCTATCTAACATCTCGGCGGTAATATTTGACCACATTCCTGGCTTGTTGGCCTCTACGTCTCCGTCGGACCTTTATATACATCTATAACGTAATATAACCTAACCTAACCCAACCTATCATCTCGGCGGTAATATTTGACAACATTCCTGGCGAGTTGGCCTCTACGTCTCCGTGGGACCTTTATATACATCAATAACATAATATAAGCTACCTTAACCCAATCTAACATCTCGGCGATAATATTTGACCACATTCCTGGCGAGTTGGTCTCTACGTCTTCGTGGGACCTTTATATACATCAATAACGTAATATAACTTAACCGAACCCAACCTAACATCTCCGCGGTAATATTTGACAACATACCTGGCGAGTTGGCCTCTACGTCTCCGTGGGCCCTTCATATACATCAATAACGAAATATAACCTAACCTAACCCAACCTACCATCTCGGCGGTAATATTTGACAACATTCCTGGCGAGTTGGCCTCTACGTCTCCATGGGACCTTTATATACATCAATAACATAATATAAGCTAGCTTAACCCAATCTAACATCTCGGCGATAATATTTGACCACATTCCTGGCTTGTTGGCGTCTACGTCTCCGTGGGCCCTTCATATACATCAATAACGGAATATAACCAAACCTAACCCAACGTAACATCTCGGCGGTAATATTTGACATCATTCCTGGCGAGTTGGCCACTATGTCCCCGTGTAACCCTCGTATACATCAATAACGTAATATAACGTAACTTAATCCAACCTATCATCTCGGCGGTAATATTTGACAACATTCCTGGCGAGTTGGCCTCTACGTCTCCGTTTGACCTTCTTATACATCAATAACGTAATCTAACCTAACATAACCCAACCTATCTTCTCGGCGGTAATATTTGGCAACATTCCTGGCGAGTTGGCCTCTACGTCTCCGTGGGACCTTTATATACATAAATAACATAATATAAGCTAGCCTAACCCAATCTAACATCTCGGCGATAATATTTGACCACATTCCTGGCGAGTTGGCCTCTACGTCTTCGTGGGACCTTTATATACATCAATAACGTAATATAACCTAACCTAACCCAACCTAGCATCTCGGCGGTAATATTTGACATCATTCCTGGCGAGTTGGCCTCTACGTCTACGTGTAACCCTCGTATACAAAAGTAACGTAATATAACGTAACTTAACCCAACCTATCATCTCGGCGGTAATATTTGACAACATACCTGGCGAGTTGGCCTCCACGTCTCCGTGGGCCCTTCATATACATCAATAACGGAATATAACGAAACCTAACCCAACCTAACTTCTCGGCGGTAATATTTGAAAACATTCCTGGCGAGTTAGCAGCTACGTCTCCGTGGGACCTTTATATACATCAATAACGTAATATAACCCAACCTAATCCAACCTAACATCTCGGCGGTCATATTCGACCACATTCCTGGCTTGTTGGACTCTACGTCTCCGTGGGACCTTCAATAGATCTATAACGTAATATAACCTAACCTAACCCAACGTAACATCTCGGCGGTAATATTTGAAAACATTCCTGGCGAGTTGGCCTCTACGTCTTCGTGGGACCTTTATATACATGAATAACGTAATATAACATAACCTAACCCAATCTAACATCTCGACGGTAATATTTGACCACATTCCTGGCTTGTTGGCCTCTACGTCTCCGTGGGACCTTTATATACAACAATAACATAATATAAGCTAGCCTAACCCAATCTAACATCTCGGCGGTAATATTTGACCACATTCCTGGCTTGTTGGAGTCTACTTCTCCGTTTGACCATCATATACATCAATAACGTAATATAACGTAACCTAACCCAACCTATCATCTCGGCGGTAATATTTGACAACATTCCTGGCTTGTTGGCCTCTACTTCTCCGTGGGACCTTTATATACTTCAATAACGTAATATAACCTAACCTAACCCAACCTAATATCTCGGCGGTAATAGTTGACAACATTCCTGGCGAGTTGGCTTCTCCGTTTCCATGGGACCTTTATATACATCAATAACGTAATATAACCTAACCTAACCCAACCTAACATCCCGCCGGTAATATTTGACCACATTCCTGGCTTGTTGTCCTCTACGTCTCCGTGGGAACTATATGTACATCAATAACGTAATATAACGTAACCTAACCCAACCTAACATCTCGGCGGTAATATTTGACAACATTCCTGACGAGTTGGCCTCTAGGTCTCCGTTTGACCTTCATATACATCAATAACGTAATATAACCTAACCTAACACAACCTAACATCTCGGCGGTAACATTTGACAACATTCCTGGCGAGTTGGCCTCTACGTCTCCGTTTGACCTTCATATACATCAATAATGTAATATAACCTAACCTAACACAACCTAACATCTCGGCTGTAATATTTGACAACATTCCTGGCGAGTTGGCATCTACGTCTCCGTTTGACCTTCATATACATCAATAACGTAATATAACCTAACCTAACCCAACCTAACATATCGGCGGTAATATTTGACAACATTCTTGGCGAGTTGGACTCTACGTCTCCGTGGGACCTTTATATACATCAATAACGTAATATAATCTAACCTAACCCAACCTAGCATCTCGGCGGTAATATTTGACATCATTCCTGGCTTGTTGGCCTCTACGTCTCCGTGGGACATTTATATACATCAATAACATAATATAAGCTAGCCTAACCCAATCTAACATCTCGGCGGTAATATTTGACCACATTCCTGGCTTGTTGGCCTCTACGTCTCCGTGGGACCTTTATGTACTTCAATAACGT
Source organism: Xylocopa violacea (assembly GCA_963969225.1). NCBI lineage: Eukaryota > Metazoa > Arthropoda > Insecta > Hymenoptera > Apidae > Xylocopa > Xylocopa violacea. The sequence goes on from CAXAJV010000078.1 coordinate 2,794,872, forward strand.
AATATAACCTAACCTAACCCAATCTAACATCTCGGCGGTAATATTTGACCACATTCCTGTCTTGTTGGACTCCACGTCTCCGTGGGACTTTTATATACATCAATAACGTATTATAACCTAACCTAACCCAACCTAACATCTCGGCGGTAATATTTGACCACATTCCTGGCTTGTTGGCCACTACGTACCCGTGGGCCCTTTATATACATCAATAACCTAATATAACCTAACCTAACCCAACCTAACATCTCGTCGGTAATATTTGACATCATTCCTTGCGAGTTGGCGTCTACGTCTCCGTGGAATCTTTATATACATCAATAACGTAATATAACCTAACCTAACCCAATATAACATATCGGCGGTAATATTTGACAACATCCTTGGCGAGTTGGATTCTACGTCTCCGTGGGACCTTCATATACATCAATAACGTAATATAACGTAACCTAACCCAACCTAACATCTGGGCGGTAATATTTGACAATATTCCTGACGAGTTGGCTTGTCCGTTTCCGTGAGACCTTTATATACCTCAATAACGTAATATAACCTAACCTAACCCAATCTAACATCTCGGCGGTAATATTTGACCACATTCCTGGCTTGTTGGCCACTACGTCCCCGTGGGACCTTTATATACATCAATAACGTAATATAACCTAACCTAACGCAACCTAACATCTCGGCGGTAATATTTGGCATCATTCCTGGCGAGTTGGCCTCTACGTCTCCGTGGGACCTTTATGTACTTCAATAACGTAATATAACCTAACCTAACCCAATCTAACATCTCGGCGGTAATATTTGACCACATTCCTGGCTTGTTGGCCACTACGTCCCCGTGGGACCTTTATATACATCAATAACCTAATATAACCTAACCTAACCCAACCTAACATCTCGTCGGTAATATTTGACATCATTCCTGGCGAGTTGGCGTCTACGTCTCCGTGGAATCTTTATATACATCAATAACGTAATATAACCTAACCTAACCCAATATAACATCTCGGCCGTCATATTTGACCAGATTCCTGGCTTGTTGGACTCTACGTTTCCGTGGGACCTTTATATACATCAATAACGTAATATAACCTAACCTAACCCAACCTAACATCTCGTCGGTAATATTTGACAACATTCCTGACGAGTTGGCCTCTAGGTCTCCGCTTGACCTTCATATACATCAATAACATAATATAACCTAACCTAACACAACCTAACATCCAGGCTATAATATTCGACAACATTCCTGGCGAGTTGGCCTCTACGTCTCCGTGGGACCTTTATATACATCAATAACATAATATAAGCTAGCCTAACCCAATCTAACATCTCACGGTAATATTTGACCACATTCCTGGCTTGTTGGCTTCTACGTCTCCGTGGGACCTTTATATACATCTATAACGTAATATAACCTAACCTCACCCAACCTAACTTCTCGGCGGTAATATTTGAAAACATACCTGGCGAGGTGGCCTCTACGTCTCCGTGGGATATTTATATACATCAGTAACATAATATAACATAAGCTAACCCAATATAACATCTCGGCGGTAATATTTGACCACGTTCCTGGCTTGTTGCACTGTACGTCTCCGTGGCACCTTCATATAGATCTATAATTTAATATAACCTAACCTAACCCAACCTAACATCTCGGCGGTAATATTTGACAACATTCCTGGCGAGTTGGCTTCTCCGTCCCCGTGGGACCTTTATATATCTCAATAACGTAATATAACCTAACCTAACACAACAATATCATCTCGGCGGTAATATTTGATAACATACCTGGCGAGTTGGCATCTACGTCTCCGTGGGACCTTTATATACATCAATAACGTAATATAACCTAACCTAACCCAACCTAGCATCTCGGCGGTAATATTTGACATCATTCCTGGCGAGTTGGCCTCTACGTCTCCGTGTAACCCTCGTATACAACAGTAACGTAATATAACGTAACTTAACCCAACCTATCATCTCGGCGGTAATATTTGACAACATTCCTGGCGAGTTGGCCTCTACGTCTTCGTGGGACCTTTATATACATGAATAAGGTAATATAACATAACCTAACCCAATCTAATATCTCGACGGTAATATTTGACCACATTCCTGGCTTGTTGGACTCTACGTCTCCGTGGGACCTTCATATAGATCTATAAGGTAATATAACCTAACCTAACCCAAACTAACATCTCGGCGCTAATATTTGAAAACATTCCTGGCGAGTTGGCATCTACGTCTCCGTTTGACCTTCATATACATCAATAACGTAATATAACCTAACCTAACCCAACCTAACCTCTCGGCGGTAATATTTGACAACATTCTTGGCGAGTTGGACTCTACGTCTCCGTGGGACCTTCATATACATCAATAACGTAATATAACGTAACCTAACCCAACCTAACATCTCGGCGGTAATATTTGACAACATTCCTGGCGAGTTGGCTTCTCCGTTTCCGTGGGACCTTTATATACATCAATAACGTAATATAACCTAACCTAACGCAACCTAACATCTCGGCGATAATATTTGACATCATTCCTGGCGAGTTGGCCTCTATGTCTCCGTGTAACCCTCGTATACATCAATAACGTAATATAACTTAACCTAACCCAACCTAACATCTCCGCGGTAATATTTGACAACACACCTGGCGAGTTGGCCTCTACGTATCTGTGGGCCCTTCATATACATCAATAACGAAATATAACCTAACCTAACCCTATCTAACATCTCGGCGGTAATATTTGACCACATTCCTGGCTTGTTGGCCTCTACGTCTCCGTCGGACCTTTATATACATCTATAACGTAATGTAACCTAACCTAACCCAACATATCATCTCGGCGGTAATATTTGACAACATTCCTGGCGAGTTGGCCTCTACGTCTCCGTGGGACCTTTATATACATCAATAACATAATATAAGCTAGTCTAACCCAATCTAACATCTCGGCGATAACATTTGACCACATTCCTGGCGAGTTGGCCTCTACGTCTTCGTGGGACCTTTATATACATCAATAACGTAATATAAGCTAGCCTAACCCAATCTAACATCTCGGCGGTAATATTTGACAACATACCTGGCGAGTTGGCCTCTACGTCTCCGTGGGCCCTTCATATACATCAATAACGGAATATAACCAAACCTAACCCAACCTATCATCTCGGCGGTAATATTTGACAAAATTCCTGGCGAGTTGGCCTCTACGTCTCCGTTTGACCTTCTTATACATCAATAACGTAATCTAACCTAACATAACACAACCTATCTTCTCGGCGGTAATATTTGGCAACATTCCTGGCGAGTTGGCCTCTACGTCTCCGTGGGACCTTTATATACATAAATAACATAATATAAGCTAGCCTAACCCAATCTAACATCTCGGCGATAATATTTGACCACATTCCTGGCGAGTTGGCCTCTACGTCTCCGTGGCACCTTCATATAGATCTATAATGTAATATAACCTAACCTAACCCAACCTAACATCTCGGCGGTAATATTTGACAACATTCCTGGCTTGTTGGCCTCTACGTATCCGTGGGCCCTTCATATACATCAATAACGAAATATAACCTAACCTAAACCTATCTAACATCTCGGCGGTAATATTTGACCACATTCCTGGCTTGTTGGCCTCTACGTCTCCGTCGGACCTTTATATACATCTATAACGTAATATAACCTAACCTAACCCAACCTATCATCTCGGCGGTAATATTTGACAACATTCCTGGCGAGTTGGCCTCTACGTCTCCGTGTAACCCTCGTATACAACAGTAACGTAATATAACGTAACTTAACCCAACCTATCATCTCGGCGGTAATATTTGACTACATTCCTGGCGAGTTGGCCTCTACGTATCCGTGGGCCCTTCATATACATCAATAACGAAATATAACCTAACCTAAACCAACCTAACATCTCCGCGGTAATATTTGACAACATACCTGGCGAGTTGGCCTCTACGTCTCCGTGGGCCCTTCATATACATCAATAACGAAATATAACCTAACCTAACCCAACCTAACATCTCCGCGGTAATATTTGACAACATACCTGGCGAGTTGGCCTCTACGTCTCCGTGGGCCCTTCATATACATCAATAACGGAATATAACCAAACCTAACCCAACCTATCATCTCGGCGGTAATATTTGACAAAATTCCTGGCGAGTTGGCTTCTCCGCTTCCGTGGGACCTTTATATACATCAATAACGTAATATAACCTAACCTAACCCAACCTAACATCTCGGCGGTAATATTTGACATCATTCCTGGCGAGTTGGCCACTATGTCTCCGTGTAACCCTCGTATACATCAATAACGTAATATAACGTAACTTAATCCAACCTATCATCTCGGCGGTAATATTTGACAACATTCCTGGCGAGTTGGCCTCTACGTCTCCGTTTGACCTTCTTATACATCAATAACGTAATCTAACCTAACATAACCCAACCTATCTTCTCGGCGGTAATATTTGGCAACATTCCTGGCGAGTTGGCCTCTACGTCTCCGTGGGACCTTTATATACATAAATAACATAATATAAGCTACCTTAACCCAATCTAACATCTCGGCGGTAATAGTTGACAACATTCCTGGCGAGTTGGCTTCTCCGTTTCCATGGGACCTTTATATACATCAATAACGTAATATAACCTAACCTAACCCAACCTAACATCTGGGCGGTAATATTTGACAACATACCTGGCGAGTTGGCCCGTGCGTCTCCGTGGGACCTTTATATACATCAATAACGTAATATAACCTAACCTAACCCAACCTAACATCTCGTCGGTAATATTTGACAACATTCCTGACGAGTTGGCCTCTAGGTCTCCGCTTGACCTTCATATACATCAATAACATAATATAACCTAACCTAACACAACCTAACATCCAGGCTATAATATTCGACAACATACCTGGCGAGTTGGCCTCTACGTCTCCGTGGGACCTTTATATACATCAATAACGTAATGTAACCTAACCTAACCCAACATAACATCTCGCCGGTATTATTTGACCACATTCCCGGCTTGTTGGACTCTACGTCTCCGAGGGACCTTTATATACATCAATAACGTAATATAACCTAACCTAACCCAACCTAACATCCCGCCGGTAATATTTGACCACATTCCTGGCTTGTTGTCCTCTACGTCTCCGTGGGAACTATATATACATCAATAACGTAATATAACCTAACCTAACCCAACCTAAGATCTCGTCGGTAATATTTGACAACATTCCTGACGAGTTGGCCTCTAGGTCACCGCTTGACCTTCATATACATCAATAACATAATATAACCTAACCTAACACAACCTAACATCCAGGCTATAATATTCGACAACATACCTGGCGAGTTGGCCTCTACGTCTCCGTGGGACCTTTATATACATCAATAACGTAATATAACCTAACCTAACCCAACCTAACATCCCGGCGGTAATATTTGACCACATTCCTGGCTTGTTGTCCTCTACGTCTCCGTGGGAACTATATATACATCAATAACGTAATATAACGTAACCTAACCCAACCTAACATCTCGGCGGTAATATTTGACAACATTCCTGACGAGTTGGACTCTAGGTCTCCGTTTGACCTTCATATACATCAATAACGTAATATAACCTAACCTAACACAACCTAACATCTCGGCGGTAACATTTGACAACATTCCTGGCGAGTTGGCCTCTACGTCTCCGTTTGACCTTCATATACATCAATAATGTAATATAACCTAACCTAACACAACCTAACATCTCGGCTGTCATATTTGACAACATTCCTGGCGAGTTGGCATCTACGTCTCCGTTTGACCTTCATATACATCAATAACGTAATATAACCTAACCTAACCCAACCTAACATATCGGCGGTAATATTTGACAACATTCTTGGCGAGTTGGATTCTACGTCTCCGTGGGACCTTCATATACATCAATAACGTAATATAACGTAACCTAACCCAACCTAACATCTGGGCGGTAATATTTGACAATATTCCTGACGAGTTGGCTTGTCCGTTTCCGTGAGACCTTTATATACATCAATAACGTAATATAACCTAACCTAACCCAATCTAACATCTCGGCGGTAATATTTGACCACATTCCTGTCTTGTTGGACTCCACGACTCCGTGGGACTTTTATATACATCAATAACGTAATATAACCTAACCTATCGCAACCTAACATCTCGGCGGTAATATTTGACATCATTCCTGGCGAGTTGGCCTCTACGTCTCCGTGGGCCCTTCATATACATCAATAACGAAATATAATCTAACCTAGCCCAACCTATCATTTCGGCGGTAATATTTGACAAAATTCCTGGCGAGTTGGCTTCTCCGTCACCGTCGGACCTTTATATACCTCAATAACGTAATATAACCTAACCTAACCCAATCTAACATCTCGGCGGTAATATTTGACCACATTCCTGGCTTGTTGGCCACTACGTCCCCGTGGGACCTTTATATACATCAATAGCGTAATATAACCTAACCTAACGCAACCTAACATCTCGGCGGTAATATTTGGCATCATTCCTGGCGAGTTGGCCTCTACGTCTCCGTGGGACCTTCATATAGATCTATAACGTAATATAACCTAACCTAACCCAACCTAACATCTCGGCGGTAATATTTGAAAACATTCCTGGCGAGTTGGCATCTACGTCTCCGTGGGACCTTTATATACATCAATAACGTAATATAATCTAACCTAACCCAACCTAGCATCTCGGCGGTAATATTTGACAAAATTCCTGGCGAGTTGGCTTCTCCGCTTCCGTGGGACCTTTATATGCATCAATAACGTAATATAACCTAACCTAACCCAACCTAACATCTCGGCGGTAATATTTGACCACGTTCCTGGCGAGTTGGCATCTACGTCTCCGTGGGACCTTTATATACATCAATAACGTAATATAACCTAACCTAACCCAACCTAGCATCTCGGCGGTAATATTTGACATCATTCCTGGCGAGTTGGCCTCTAGGTCTCCGTGTAACCCTCGTATACAACAGTAACGTAATATAACGTAACTTAACCCAACCTATCATCTCGGCGGTAATATTTGACAACATTCCTGGCGAGTTGGCCTCTACGTCTTCGTGGGACCTTTATATACATCAATAACGTAATATAACTTAACCTACCCCAACCTAACATCTCCGCGGTAATATTTGACAACATACCTGGCGAGTTGGCCTCTACGTCTCCGTGGGCCCTTCATATACATCAATAACGAAATATAACCTAACCTAACCCAACCTAACATCTCCGCGGTAATATTTGAGAACATACCTGGCGAGTTGGCCTCTACGTCTCCGTGGGCCCTTCATATACATCAATAACGGAATATAACCAAACCTAACCCAACCTATCATCTCGGCGGTAATATTTGACAAAATTCCTGGCGAGTTGGCTTCTCCGCTTCCGTGGGACCTTTATATACATCAGTAACGTAATATAACCTAACCTAAACCTATCTAACATCTCGGCGGTAATATTTGACCACATTCCTGGCTTGTTGGCCTCTACGTCTCCGTCGGACCTTTATATACATCTATAACGTAATATAACCTAACCTAACCCAACCTATCATCTCGGCGGTAATATTTGACAACATTCCTGGCGAGTTGGCCTCTACGTCTCCGTGGGACCTTTATATACATCAATAACATAATATAAGCTACCTTAACCCAATCTAACATCTCGGCGATAATATTTGACCACATTCCTGGCTTGTTGTCCTCTACGTCTCCGTGGGAACTATATATACATCAATAACGTAATATAACCTAACCTAACCCAACCTAAGATCTCGTCGGTAATATTTGACAACATTCCTGACGAGTTGGCCTCTAGGTCACCGCTTGACCTTCATATACATCAATAACATAATATAACCTAACCTAACACAACCTAACATCCAGGCTATAATATTCGACAACATACCTGGCGAGTTGGCCTCTACGTCTCCGTGGGACCTTTATATACATCAATAACGTAATATAACCTAACCTAACCCAACCTAACATCCCGGCGGTAATATTTGACCACATTCCTGGCTTGTTGTCCTCTACGTCTCCGTGGGAACTATATATACATCAATAACGTAATATAACGTAACCTAACCCAACCTAACATCTCGGCGGTAATATTTGACAACATTCCTGACGAGTTGGACTCTAGGTCTCCGTTTGACCTTCATATACATCAATAACGTAATATAACCTAACCTAACACAACCTAACATCTCGGCGGTAACATTTGACAACATTCCTGGCGAGTTGGCCTCTACGTCTCCGTTTGACCTTCATATACATCAATAATGTAATATAACCTAACCTAACACAACCTAACATCTCGGCTGTCATATTTGACAACATTCCTGGCGAGTTGGCATCTACGTCTCCGTTTGACCTTCATATACATCAATAACGTAATATAACCTAACCTAACCCAACCTAACATATCGGCGGTAATATTTGACAACATTCTTGGCGAGTTGGATTCTACGTCTCCGTGGGACCTTCATATACATCAATAACGTAATATAACGTAACCTAACCCAACCTAACATCTGGGCGGTAATATTTGACAATATTCCTGACGAGTTGGCTTGTCCGTTTCCGTGAGACCTTTATATACATCAATAACGTAATATAACCTAACCTAACCCAATCTAACATCTCGGCGGTAATATTTGACCACATTCCTGTCTTGTTGGACTCCACGACTCCGTGGGACTTTTATATACATCAATAACGTAATATAACCTAACCTATCGCAACCTAACATCTCGGCGGTAATATTTGACATCATTCCTGGCGAGTTGGCCTCTACGTCTCCGTGGGCCCTTCATATACATCAATAACGAAATATAATCTAACCTAGCCCAACCTATCATTTCGGCGGTAATATTTGACAAAATTCCTGGCGAGTTGGCTTCTCCGTCACCGTCGGACCTTTATATACCTCAATAACGTAATATAACCTAACCTAACCCAATCTAACATCTCGGCGGTAATATTTGACCACATTCCTGGCTTGTTGGCCACTACGTCCCCGTGGGACCTTTATATACATCAATAGCGTAATATAACCTAACCTAACGCAACCTAACATCTCGGCGGTAATATTTGGCATCATTCCTGGCGAGTTGGCCTCTACGTCTCCGTGGGACCTTCATATAGATCTATAACGTAATATAACCTAACCTAACCCAACCTAACATCTCGGCGGTAATATTTGAAAACATTCCTGGCGAGTTGGCATCTACGTCTCCGTGGGACCTTTATATACATCAATAACGTAATATAATCTAACCTAACCCAACCTAGCATCTCGGCGGTAATATTTGACAAAATTCCTGGCGAGTTGGCTTCTCCGCTTCCGTGGGACCTTTATATGCATCAATAACGTAATATAACCTAACCTAACCCAACCTAACATCTCGGCGGTAATATTTGACCACGTTCCTGGCGAGTTGGCATCTACGTCTCCGTGGGACCTTTATATACATCAATAACGTAATATAACCTAACCTAACCCAACCTAGCATCTCGGCGGTAATATTTGACATCATTCCTGGCGAGTTGGCCTCTAGGTCTCCGTGTAACCCTCGTATACAACAGTAACGTAATATAACGTAACTTAACCCAACCTATCATCTCGGCGGTAATATTTGACAACATTCCTGGCGAGTTGGCCTCTACGTCTTCGTGGGACCTTTATATACATCAATAACGTAATATAACTTAACCTACCCCAACCTAACATCTCCGCGGTAATATTTGACAACATACCTGGCGAGTTGGCCTCTACGTCTCCGTGGGCCCTTCATATACATCAATAACGAAATATAACCTAACCTAACCCAACCTAACATCTCCGCGGTAATATTTGAGAACATACCTGGCGAGTTGGCCTCTACGTCTCCGTGGGCCCTTCATATACATCAATAACGGAATATAACCAAACCTAACCCAACCTATCATCTCGGCGGTAATATTTGACAAAATTCCTGGCGAGTTGGCTTCTCCGCTTCCGTGGGACCTTTATATACATCAGTAACGTAATATAACCTAACCTAAACCTATCTAACATCTCGGCGGTAATATTTGACCACATTCCTGGCTTGTTGGCCTCTACGTCTCCGTCGGACCTTTATATACATCTATAACGTAATATAACCTAACCTAACCCAACCTATCATCTCGGCGGTAATATTTGACAACATTCCTGGCGAGTTGGCCTCTACGTCTCCGTGGGACCTTTATATACATCAATAACATAATATAAGCTACCTTAACCCAATCTAACATCTCGGCGATAATATTTGACCACATTCCTGGCGAGTTGGTCTCTACGTCTTCGTGGGACCTTTATATACATCAATAACGTAATATAACTTAACCGAACCCAACCTAACATCTCCGCGGTAATATTTGACAACATACCTGGCGAGTTGGCCTCTACGTCTCCGTGGGCCCTTCATATACATCAATAACGAAATATAACCTAACCTAACCCAACCTACCATCTCGGCGGTAATATTTGACAACATTCCTGGCGAGTTGGCCTCTACGTCTCCATGGGACCTTTATATACATCAATAACATAATATAAGCTAGCTTAACCCAATCTAACATCTCGGCGATAATATTTGACCACATTCCTGGCTTGTTGGCGTCTACGTCTCCGTGGGCCCTTCATATACATCAATAACGGAATATAACCAAACCTAACCCAACGTAACATCTCGGCGGTAATATTTGACATCATTCCTGGCGAGTTGGCCACTATGTCCCCGTGTAACCCTCGTATACATCAATAACGTAATATAACGTAACTTAATCCAACCTATCATCTCGGCGGTAATATTTGACAACATTCCTGGCGAGTTGGCCTCTACGTCTCCGTTTGACCTTCTTATACATCAATAACGTAATCTAACCTAACATAACCCAACCTATCTTCTCGGCGGTAATATTTGGCAACATTCCTGGCGAGTTGGCCTCTACGTCTCCGTGGGACCTTTATATACATAAATAACATAATATAAGCTAGCCTAACCCAATCTAACATCTCGGCGATAATATTTGACCACATTCCTGGCGAGTTGGCCTCTACGTCTTCGTGGGACCTTTATATACATCAATAACGTAATATAACCTAACCTAACCCAACCTAGCATCTCGGCGGTAATATTTGACATCATTCCTGGCGAGTTGGCCTCTACGTCTACGTGTAACCCTCGTATACAAAAGTAACGTAATATAACGTAACTTAACCCAACCTATCATCTCGGCGGTAATATTTGACAACATACCTGGCGAGTTGGCCTCCACGTCTCCGTGGGCCCTTCATATACATCAATAACGGAATATAACGAAACCTAACCCAACCTAACTTCTCGGCGGTAATATTTGAAAACATTCCTGGCGAGTTAGCAGCTACGTCTCCGTGGGACCTTTATATACATCAATAACGTAATATAACCCAACCTAATCCAACCTAACATCTCGGCGGTCATATTCGACCACATTCCTGGCTTGTTGGACTCTACGTCTCCGTGGGACCTTCAATAGATCTATAACGTAATATAACCTAACCTAACCCAACGTAACATCTCGGCGGTAATATTTGAAAACATTCCTGGCGAGTTGGCCTCTACGTCTTCGTGGGACCTTTATATACATGAATAACGTAATATAACATAACCTAACCCAATCTAACATCTCGACGGTAATATTTGACCACATTCCTGGCTTGTTGGCCTCTACGTCTCCGTGGGACCTTTATATACATAAATAACATAATATAAGCTACCTTAACCCAATCTAACATCTCGGCGGTAATAGTTGACAACATTCCTGGCGAGTTGGCTTCTCCGTTTCCATGGGACCTTTATATACATCAATAACGTAATATAACCTAACCTAACCCAACCTAACATCTGGGCGGTAATATTTGACAACATACCTGGCGAGTTGGCCCGTGCGTCTCCGTGGGACCTTTATATACATCAATAACGTAATATAACCTAACCTAACCCAACCTAACATCTCGTCGGTAATATTTGACAACATTCCTGACGAGTTGGCCTCTAGGTCTCCGCTTGACCTTCATATACATCAATAACATAATATAACCTAACCTAACACAACCTAACATCCAGGCTATAATATTCGACAACATACCTGGCGAGTTGGCCTCTACGTCTCCGTGGGACCTTTATATACATCAATAACGTAATGTAACCTAACCTAACCCAACATAACATCTCGCCGGTATTATTTGACCACATTCCCGGCTTGTTGGACTCTACGTCTCCGAGGGACCTTTATATACATCAATAACGTAATATAACCTAACCTAACCCAACCTAACATCCCGCCGGTAATATTTGACCACATTCCTGGCTTGTTGTCCTCTACGTCTCCGTGGGAACTATATATACATCAATAACGTAATATAACCTAACCTAACCCAACCTAAGATCTCGTCGGTAATATTTGACAACATTCCTGACGAGTTGGCCTCTAGGTCACCGCTTGACCTTCATATACATCAATAACATAATATAACCTAACCTAACACAACCTAACATCCAGGCTATAATATTCGACAACATACCTGGCGAGTTGGCCTCTACGTCTCCGTGGGACCTTTATATACATCAATAACGTAATATAACCTAACCTAACCCAACCTAACATCCCGGCGGTAATATTTGACCACATTCCTGGCTTGTTGTCCTCTACGTCTCCGTGGGAACTATATATACATCAATAACGTAATATAACGTAACCTAACCCAACCTAACATCTCGGCGGTAATATTTGACAACATTCCTGACGAGTTGGACTCTAGGTCTCCGTTTGACCTTCATATACATCAATAACGTAATATAACCTAACCTAACACAACCTAACATCTCGGCGGTAACATTTGACAACATTCCTGGCGAGTTGGCCTCTACGTCTCCGTTTGACCTTCATATACATCAATAATGTAATATAACCTAACCTAACACAACCTAACATCTCGGCTGTCATATTTGACAACATTCCTGGCGAGTTGGCATCTACGTCTCCGTTTGACCTTCATATACATCAATAACGTAATATAACCTAACCTAACCCAACCTAACATATCGGCGGTAATATTTGACAACATTCTTGGCGAGTTGGATTCTACGTCTCCGTGGGACCTTCATATACATCAATAACGTAATATAACGTAACCTAACCCAACCTAACATCTGGGCGGTAATATTTGACAATATTCCTGACGAGTTGGCTTGTCCGTTTCCGTGAGACCTTTATATACATCAATAACGTAATATAACCTAACCTAACCCAATCTAACATCTCGGCGGTAATATTTGACCACATTCCTGTCTTGTTGGACTCCACGACTCCGTGGGACTTTTATATACATCAATAACGTAATATAACCTAACCTATCGCAACCTAACATCTCGGCGGTAATATTTGACATCATTCCTGGCGAGTTGGCCTCTACGTCTCCGTGGGCCCTTCATATACATCAATAACGAAATATAATCTAACCTAGCCCAACCTATCATTTCGGCGGTAATATTTGACAAAATTCCTGGCGAGTTGGCTTCTCCGTCACCGTCGGACCTTTATATACCTCAATAACGTAATATAACCTAACCTAACCCAATCTAACATCTCGGCGGTAATATTTGACCACATTCCTGGCTTGTTGGCCACTACGTCCCCGTGGGACCTTTATATACATCAATAGCGTAATATAACCTAACCTAACGCAACCTAACATCTCGGCGGTAATATTTGGCATCATTCCTGGCGAGTTGGCCTCTACGTCTCCGTGGGACCTTCATATAGATCTATAACGTAATATAACCTAACCTAACCCAACCTAACATCTCGGCGGTAATATTTGAAAACATTCCTGGCGAGTTGGCATCTACGTCTCCGTGGGACCTTTATATACATCAATAACGTAATATAATCTAACCTAACCCAACCTAGCATCTCGGCGGTAATATTTGACAAAATTCCTGGCGAGTTGGCTTCTCCGCTTCCGTGGGACCTTTATATGCATCAATAACGTAATATAACCTAACCTAACCCAACCTAACATCTCGGCGGTAATATTTGACCACGTTCCTGGCGAGTTGGCATCTACGTCTCCGTGGGACCTTTATATACATCAATAACGTAATATAACCTAACCTAACCCAACCTAGCATCTCGGCGGTAATATTTGACATCATTCCTGGCGAGTTGGCCTCTAGGTCTCCGTGTAACCCTCGTATACAACAGTAACGTAATATAACGTAACTTAACCCAACCTATCATCTCGGCGGTAATATTTGACAACATTCCTGGCGAGTTGGCCTCTACGTCTTCGTGGGACCTTTATATACATCAATAACGTAATATAACTTAACCTACCCCAACCTAACATCTCCGCGGTAATATTTGACAACATACCTGGCGAGTTGGCCTCTACGTCTCCGTGGGCCCTTCATATACATCAATAACGAAATATAACCTAACCTAACCCAACCTAACATCTCCGCGGTAATATTTGAGAACATACCTGGCGAGTTGGCCTCTACGTCTCCGTGGGCCCTTCATATACATCAATAACGGAATATAACCAAACCTAACCCAACCTATCATCTCGGCGGTAATATTTGACAAAATTCCTGGCGAGTTGGCTTCTCCGCTTCCGTGGGACCTTTATATACATCAGTAACGTAATATAACCTAACCTAAACCTATCTAACATCTCGGCGGTAATATTTGACCACATTCCTGGCTTGTTGGCCTCTACGTCTCCGTCGGACCTTTATATACATCTATAACGTAATATAACCTAACCTAACCCAACCTATCATCTCGGCGGTAATATTTGACAACATTCCTGGCGAGTTGGCCTCTACGTCTCCGTGGGACCTTTATATACATCAATAACATAATATAAGCTACCTTAACCCAATCTAACATCTCGGCGATAATATTTGACCACATTCCTGGCTTGTTGTCCTCTACGTCTCCGTGGGAACTATATATACATCAATAACGTAATATAACCTAACCTAACCCAACCTAAGATCTCGTCGGTAATATTTGACAACATTCCTGACGAGTTGGCCTCTAGGTCACCGCTTGACCTTCATATACATCAATAACATAATATAACCTAACCTAACACAACCTAACATCCAGGCTATAATATTCGACAACATACCTGGCGAGTTGGCCTCTACGTCTCCGTGGGACCTTTATATACATCAATAACGTAATATAACCTAACCTAACCCAACCTAACATCCCGGCGGTAATATTTGACCACATTCCTGGCTTGTTGTCCTCTACGTCTCCGTGGGAACTATATATACATCAATAACGTAATATAACGTAACCTAACCCAACCTAACATCTCGGCGGTAATATTTGACAACATTCCTGACGAGTTGGACTCTAGGTCTCCGTTTGACCTTCATATACATCAATAACGTAATATAACCTAACCTAACACAACCTAACATCTCGGCGGTAACATTTGACAACATTCCTGGCGAGTTGGCCTCTACGTCTCCGTTTGACCTTCATATACATCAATAATGTAATATAACCTAACCTAACACAACCTAACATCTCGGCTGTCATATTTGACAACATTCCTGGCGAGTTGGCATCTACGTCTCCGTTTGACCTTCATATACATCAATAACGTAATATAACCTAACCTAACCCAACCTAACATATCGGCGGTAATATTTGACAACATTCTTGGCGAGTTGGATTCTACGTCTCCGTGGGACCTTCATATACATCAATAACGTAATATAACGTAACCTAACCCAACCTAACATCTGGGCGGTAATATTTGACAATATTCCTGACGAGTTGGCTTGTCCGTTTCCGTGAGACCTTTATATACATCAATAACGTAATATAACCTAACCTAACCCAATCTAACATCTCGGCGGTAATATTTGACCACATTCCTGTCTTGTTGGACTCCACGACTCCGTGGGACTTTTATATACATCAATAACGTAATATAACCTAACCTATCGCAACCTAACATCTCGGCGGTAATATTTGACATCATTCCTGGCGAGTTGGCCTCTACGTCTCCGTGGGCCCTTCATATACATCAATAACGAAATATAATCTAACCTAGCCCAACCTATCATTTCGGCGGTAATATTTGACAAAATTCCTGGCGAGTTGGCTTCTCCGTCACCGTCGGACCTTTATATACCTCAATAACGTAATATAACCTAACCTAACCCAATCTAACATCTCGGCGGTAATATTTGACCACATTCCTGGCTTGTTGGCCACTACGTCCCCGTGGGACCTTTATATACATCAATAGCGTAATATAACCTAACCTAACGCAACCTAACATCTCGGCGGTAATATTTGGCATCATTCCTGGCGAGTTGGCCTCTACGTCTCCGTGGGACCTTCATATAGATCTATAACGTAATATAACCTAACCTAACCCAACCTAACATCTCGGCGGTAATATTTGAAAACATTCCTGGCGAGTTGGCATCTACGTCTCCGTGGGACCTTTATATACATCAATAACGTAATATAATCTAACCTAACCCAACCTAGCATCTCGGCGGTAATATTTGACAAAATTCCTGGCGAGTTGGCTTCTCCGCTTCCGTGGGACCTTTATATGCATCAATAACGTAATATAACCTAACCTAACCCAACCTAACATCTCGGCGGTAATATTTGACCACGTTCCTGGCGAGTTGGCATCTACGTCTCCGTGGGACCTTTATATACATCAATAACGTAATATAACCTAACCTAACCCAACCTAGCATCTCGGCGGTAATATTTGACATCATTCCTGGCGAGTTGGCCTCTAGGTCTCCGTGTAACCCTCGTATACAACAGTAACGTAATATAACGTAACTTAACCCAACCTATCATCTCGGCGGTAATATTTGACAACATTCCTGGCGAGTTGGCCTCTACGTCTTCGTGGGACCTTTATATACATCAATAACGTAATATAACTTAACCTACCCCAACCTAACATCTCCGCGGTAATATTTGACAACATACCTGGCGAGTTGGCCTCTACGTCTCCGTGGGCCCTTCATATACATCAATAACGAAATATAACCTAACCTAACCCAACCTAACATCTCCGCGGTAATATTTGAGAACATACCTGGCGAGTTGGCCTCTACGTCTCCGTGGGCCCTTCATATACATCAATAACGGAATATAACCAAACCTAACCCAACCTATCATCTCGGCGGTAATATTTGACAAAATTCCTGGCGAGTTGGCTTCTCCGCTTCCGTGGGACCTTTATATACATCAGTAACGTAATATAACCTAACCTAAACCTATCTAACATCTCGGCGGTAATATTTGACCACATTCCTGGCTTGTTGGCCTCTACGTCTCCGTCGGACCTTTATATACATCTATAACGTAATATAACCTAACCTAACCCAACCTATCATCTCGGCGGTAATATTTGACAACATTCCTGGCGAGTTGGCCTCTACGTCTCCGTGGGACCTTTATATACATCAATAACATAATATAAGCTACCTTAACCCAATCTAACATCTCGGCGATAATATTTGACCACATTCCTGGCGAGTTGGTCTCTACGTCTTCGTGGGACCTTTATATACATCAATAACGTAATATAACTTAACCGAACCCAACCTAACATCTCCGCGGTAATATTTGACAACATACCTGGCGAGTTGGCCTCTACGTCTCCGTGGGCCCTTCATATACATCAATAACGAAATATAACCTAACCTAACCCAACCTACCATCTCGGCGGTAATATTTGACAACATTCCTGGCGAGTTGGCCTCTACGTCTCCATGGGACCTTTATATACATCAATAACATAATATAAGCTAGCTTAACCCAATCTAACATCTCGGCGATAATATTTGACCACATTCCTGGCTTGTTGGCGTCTACGTCTCCGTGGGCCCTTCATATACATCAATAACGGAATATAACCAAACCTAACCCAACGTAACATCTCGGCGGTAATATTTGACATCATTCCTGGCGAGTTGGCCACTATGTCCCCGTGTAACCCTCGTATACATCAATAACGTAATATAACGTAACTTAATCCAACCTATCATCTCGGCGGTAATATTTGACAACATTCCTGGCGAGTTGGCCTCTACGTCTCCGTTTGACCTTCTTATACATCAATAACGTAATCTAACCTAACATAACCCAACCTATCTTCTCGGCGGTAATATTTGGCAACATTCCTGGCGAGTTGGCCTCTACGTCTCCGTGGGACCTTTATATACATAAATAACATAATATAAGCTAGCCTAACCCAATCTAACATCTCGGCGATAATATTTGACCACATTCCTGGCGAGTTGGCCTCTACGTCTTCGTGGGACCTTTATATACATCAATAACGTAATATAACCTAACCTAACCCAACCTAGCATCTCGGCGGTAATATTTGACATCATTCCTGGCGAGTTGGCCTCTACGTCTACGTGTAACCCTCGTATACAAAAGTAACGTAATATAACGTAACTTAACCCAACCTATCATCTCGGCGGTAATATTTGACAACATACCTGGCGAGTTGGCCTCCACGTCTCCGTGGGCCCTTCATATACATCAATAACGGAATATAACGAAACCTAACCCAACCTAACTTCTCGGCGGTAATATTTGAAAACATTCCTGGCGAGTTAGCAGCTACGTCTCCGTGGGACCTTTATATACATCAATAACGTAATATAACCCAACCTAATCCAACCTAACATCTCGGCGGTCATATTCGACCACATTCCTGGCTTGTTGGACTCTACGTCTCCGTGGGACCTTCAATAGATCTATAACGTAATATAACCTAACCTAACCCAACGTAACATCTCGGCGGTAATATTTGAAAACATTCCTGGCGAGTTGGCCTCTACGTCTTCGTGGGACCTTTATATACATGAATAACGTAATATAACATAACCTAACCCAATCTAACATCTCGACGGTAATATTTGACCACATTCCTGGCTTGTTGGCCTCTACGTCTCCGTGGGACCTTTATATACAACAATAACATAATATAAGCTAGCCTAACCCAATCTAACATCTCGGCGGTAATATTTGACCACATTCCTGGCTTGTTGGAGTCTACTTCTCCGTTTGACCATCATATACATCAATAACGTAATATAACGTAACCTAACCCAACCTATCATCTCGGCGGTAATATTTGACATCATTCCTGGCGAGTTGGCCTCTACGTCTACGTGTAACCCTCGTATACAAAAGTAACGTAATATAACGTAACTTAACCCAACCTATCATCTCGGCGGTAATATTTGACAACATACCTGGCGAGTTGGCCTCCACGTCTCCGTGGGCCCTTCATATACATCAATAACGGAATATAACGAAACCTAACCCAACCTAACTTCTCGGCGGTAATATTTGAAAACATTCCTGGCGAGTTAGCAGCTACGTCTCCGTGGGACCTTTATATACATCAATAACGTAATATAACCCAACCTAATCCAACCTAACATCTCGGCGGTCATATTCGACCACATTCCTGGCTTGTTGGACTCTACGTCTCCGTGGGACCTTCAATAGATCTATAACGTAATATAACCTAACCTAACCCAACGTAACATCTCGGCGGTAATATTTGAAAACATTCCTGGCGAGTTGGCCTCTACGTCTTCGTGGGACCTTTATATACATGAATAACGTAATATAACATAACCTAACCCAATCTAACATCTCGACGGTAATATTTGACCACATTCCTGGCTTGTTGGCCTCTACGTCTCCGTGGGACCTTTATATACAACAATAACATAATATAAGCTAGCCTAACCCAATCTAACATCTCGGCGGTAATATTTGACCACATTCCTGGCTTGTTGGAGTCTACTTCTCCGTTTGACCATCATATACATCAATAACGTAATATAACGTAACCTAACCCAACCTATCATCTCGGCGGTAATATTTGACAACATTCCTGGCTTGTTGGCCTCTACGTCTCCGTGGGAACTATATGTACATCAATAACGTAATATAACGTAACCTAACCCAACCTAACATCTCGGCGGTAATATTTGACAACATTCCTGACGAGTTGGCCTCTAGGTCTCCGTTTGACCTTCATATACATCAATAACGTAATATAACCTAACCTAACACAACCTAACATCTCGGCGGTAACATTTGACAACATTCCTGGCGAGTTGGCCTCTACGTCTCCGTTTGACCTTCATATACATCAATAATGTAATATAACCTAACCTAACACAACCTAACATCTCGGCTGTAATATTTGACAACATTCCTGGCGAGTTGGCATCTACGTCTCCGTTTGACCTTCATATACATCAATAACGTAATATAACCTAACCTAACCCAACCTAACATATCGGCGGTAATATTTGACAACATTCTTGGCGAGTTGGACTCTACGTCTCCGTGGGACCTTTATATACATCAATAACGTAATATAATCTAACCTAACCCAACCTAGCATCTCGGCGGTAATATTTGACATCATTCCTGGCTTGTTGGCCTCTACGTCTCCGTGGGACATTTATATACATCAATAACATAATATAAGCTAGCCTAACCCAATCTAACATCTCGGCGGTAATATTTGACCACATTCCTGGCTTGTTGGCCTCTACGTCTCCGTGGGACCTTTATGTACTTCAATAACGTAATATAACCTAACCTAACCCAATCTAACATCTCGGCGGTAATATTTGACCACATTCCTGTCTTGTTGGACTCCACGTCTCCGTGGGACTTTTATATACATCAATAACGTATTATAACCTAACCTAACCCAACCTAACATCTCGGCGGTAATATTTGACCACATTCCTGGCTTGTTGGCCACTACGTACCCGTGGGCCCTTTATATACATCAATAACCTAATATAACCTAACCTAACCCAACCTAACATCTCGTCGGTAATATTTGACATCATTCCTTGCGAGTTGGCGTCTACGTCTCCGTGGAATCTTTATATACATCAATAACGTAATATAACCTAACCTAACCCAATATAACATATCGGCGGTAATATTTGACAACATCCTTGGCGAGTTGGATTCTACGTCTCCGTGGGACCTTCATATACATCAATAACGTAATATAACGTAACCTAACCCAACCTAACATCTGGGCGGTAATATTTGACAATATTCCTGACGAGTTGGCTTGTCCGTTTCCGTGAGACCTTTATATACCTCAATAACGTAATATAACCTAACCTAACCCAATCTAACATCTCGGCGGTAATATTTGACCACATTCCTGGCTTGTTGGCCACTACGTCCCCGTGGGACCTTTATATACATCAATAACGTAATATAACCTAACCTAACGCAACCTAACATCTCGGCGGTAATATTTGGCATCATTCCTGGCGAGTTGGCCTCTACGTCTCCGTGGGACCTTTATGTACTTCAATAACGTAATATAACCTAACCTAACCCAATCTAACATCTCGGCGGTAATATTTGACCACATTCCTGGCTTGATGGCCACTACGTCCCCGTGGGACCTTTATATACATCAATAACCTAATATAACCTAACCTAACCCAACCTAACATCTCGTCGGTAATATTTGACATCATTCCTGGCGAGTTGGCGTCTACGTCTCCGTGGAATCTTTATATACATCAATAACGTAATATAACCTAACCTAACCCAATATAACATCTCGGCCGTCATATTTGACCAGATTCCTGGCTTGTTGGACTCTACGTTTCCGTGGGACCTTTATATACATCAATAACGTAATATAACCTAACCTAACCCAACCTAACATCTCGTCGGTAATATTTGACAACATTCCTGACGAGTTGGCCTCTAGGTCTCCGCTTGACCTTCATATACATCAATAACATAATATAACCTAACCTAACACAACCTAACATCCAGGCTATAATATTCGACAACATGCCTGGCGAGTTGGCCTCTACGTCTCCGTGGGACCTTTATATACATCAATAACGTAATGTAACCTAACCTAACCCAACATAACATCTCGCCGGTATTATTTTACCACATTCCCGGCTTGTTGGACTCTACGTCTCCGAGGGACCTTTATATACATCAATAACGTAATATAACCTAACCTAACCCAACCTAACATCCCGGCGGTAATATTTGACCACATTCCTGGCTTGTTGTCCTCTACGTCTCCGTGGGACCTTTATATACATCAATAACGTAATATAACGTAACCTAACCCAACCTAACATCTCGGCGGTAATATTTGACAACATTCCTGACGAGTTGGCCTCTAGGTCTCCGTTTGACCTTCATATACATCAATAACGTAATATAACCTAACCTAACACAACCTAACATCTCGGCGGTAATGTTTGACAACATTCCTGACGAGTTGGCTTCTCCGTTTCTGTGGGACCTTTATATACATCAATAACGTAATATAACCTAACCTAACCCAATCTAACATCTCGACGGTAATATTTGACGACTTTCCTGGCTTGTTGGCCTCTACGTCTCCGTTTGACCTTCATATACATCAATAACGTAATATAACCTAACCTAACCCAACCTAGCATCTCGGCGGTAATATTTGACATCATTCCTGGCGAGTTGGCCTCTAGGTCTCCGTGTAACCCTCGTATACAACAGTAACGTAATATAACGTAACTTAACCCAACCTATCATCTCGGCGGTAATATTTGACAACATTCCTGGCGAGTTGGCCTCTACGTCTTCGTGGGACCTTTATATACATCAATAACGTAATATAACTTAACCTAACCCAACCTAACATCTCCGCGGTAATATTTGACAACATACCTGGCGAGTTGGCCTCTACGTATCCGTGGGCCCTTCATATACATCAATAACGAAATATAACCTAACCTAACCCTATCTAACATCTCGGCGGTAATATTTGACCACATTCCTGGCCTGTTGGCCTCTACGCCTCCGTCGGACCTTTATATACATCTATAACGTAATATAACCTAACCTAACCCAATCTAACATCTCGACGGTAATATTTGACGACATTCTTGGCTTGTTGGCCTCTACGTCTCCGTTTGACCTTCATATACATCAATAACGTAATATAACCTAACCTAACGCAACCTAACATCTCGGCGGTAATATTTGACATCATTCCTGGCTTGTTGGCCACTACGTACCCGTGGGCCCTTTATATACATCAATAACCTAATATAACCTAACCTAACCCAACCTAACATCTCGTCGGTAATATTTGACATCATTCCTTGCGAGTTGGCGTCTACGTCTCCGTGGAATCTTTATATACATCAATAACGTAATATAACCTAACCTAACCCAATATAACATATCGGCGGTAATATTTGACAACATCCTTGGCGAGTTGGATTCTACGTCTCCGTGGGACCTTCATATACATCAATAACGTAATATAACGTAACCTAACCCAACCTAACATCTGGGCGGTAATATTTGACAATATTCCTGACGAGTTGGCTTGTCCGTTTCCGTGAGACCTTTATATACATCAATAACGTAATATAACCTAACCTAACCCAATCTAACATCTCGGCGGTAATATTTGACCACATTCCTGTCTTGTTGGACTCCACGACTCCGTGGGACTTTTATATACATCAATAACGTAATATAACCTAACCTATCGCAACCTAACATCTCGGCGGTAATATTTGACATCATTCCTGGCGAGTTGGCCTCTACGTCTCCGTGGGCCCTTCATATACATCAATAACGAAATATAATCTAACCTAGCCCAACCTATCATTTCGGCGGTAATATTTGACAAAATTCCTGGCGAGTTGGCTTCTCCGTCTCCGTCGGACCTTTATATACCTCAATAACGTAATATAACCTAACCTAACCCAATCTAACATCTCGGCGGTAACATTTGACCACATTCCTGGCTTGTTGGCCACTACGTCCCCGTGGGACCTTTATATACATCAATAACCTAATATAACCTAACCTAACCCAACCTAACATCTCGTCGGTAATATTTGACATCATTCCTGGCGAGTTGGCGTCTACGTCTCCGTGGAATCTTTATATACATCAATAACGTAATATAACCTAACCTAACCCAATATAACATCTCGGCCGTCATATTTGACCAGATTCCTGGCTTGTTGGACTCTACGTTTCCGTGGGACCTTTATATACATCAATAACGTAATATAACCTAACCTAACCCAACCTAACATCTCGTCGGTAATATTTGACAACATTCCTGACGAGTTGGCCTCTAGGTCTCCGCTTGACCTTCATATACATCAATAACATAATATAACCTAACCTAACACAACCTAACATCCAGGCTATAATATTCGACAACATGCCTGGCGAGTTGGCCTCTACGTCTCCGTGGGACCTTTATATACATCAATAACGTAATGTAACCTAACCTAACCCAACATAACATCTCGCCGGTATTATTTTACCACATTCCCGGCTTGTTGGACTCTACGTCTCCGAGGGACCTTTATATACATCAATAACGTAATATAACCTAACCTAACCCAACCTAACATCCCGGCGGTAATATTTGACCACATTCCTGGCTTGTTGTCCTCTACGTCTCCGTGGGACCTTTATATACATCAATAACGTAATATAACGTAACCTAACCCAACCTAACATCTCGGCGGTAATATTTGACAACATTCCTGACGAGTTGGCCTCTAGGTCTCCGTTTGACCTTCATATACATCAATAACGTAATATAACCTAACCTAACACAACCTAACATCTCGGCGGTAATATTTGACAACATTCCTGACGAGTTGGCTTCTCCGTTTCCGTGGGACCTTTATATACATCAATAACATAATATAACCTAACCTAACCCAATCTAACATCTCGGCGGTAATATTTGACCACATTCCTGTCTTGTTGGACTCCACGTCTCCGTGCAACCCTCGTATACATCAATAACGTAATATAACCTAACCTAACCCAACCTAGCATCTCGGCGGTAATATTTGACATCATTCCTGGCGAGTTGGCCTCTACGTCTTCGTGGGACCTTTATATACATCAATAACGTAATATAACTTAACCTAACCCAACCTAACATCTCCGCGGTAATATTTGACCACATTCCTGGCTTGTTGGCCTCTACGCCTCCGTCGGACCTTTATATACATCTATAACGTAATATAACCTAACCTAACCCAATCTAACATCTCGACGGTAATATTTGACGACATTCTTGGCTTGTTGGCCTCTACGTCTCCGTTTGACCTTCATATACATCAATAACGTAATATAACCTAACCTAACGCAACCTAACATCTCGGCGGTAATATTTGACAAAATTCCTGGCGAGTTGGCTTCTCCGCTTCCGTGGGACCTTTATATACATCAATAACGTAATATAACCTAACCTAACCCAACCTAACATCTCGGCGGTAATATTTGACATCATTCCTGGCGAGTTGGCCACTATGTCTCCGTGTAACACTCGTATACATCAATAACGTAATATAACGTAACTTAATCCAACCTATCATCTCGGCGGTAATATTTGACAACATTCCTGGCGAGTTGGCCTCTACGTCTCCGTTTGACCTTCTTATACATCAATAACGTAATCTAACCTAACATAACCCAACCTATCTTCTCGGCGGTAATATTTGGCAACATTCCTGGCGAGTTGGCCTCTACGTCGCCGTGGGACCTTTATATACATAAATAACATAATATAAGCTAGCCTAACCCAATCTAACATCTCGGCGATAATATTTGACCACATTCCTGGCGAGTTGGCCTCTACGTCTACGTGTAACCCTCGTATACAAAAGTAACGTAATATAACGTAACCTAACCCAACCTATCATCTCGGCGGTAATATTTGACAACATACCTGGCGAGTTGGCCTCCACGTCTCCGTGGGCCCTTCATATACATCAATAACGGAATGTAACCAAACCTAACCCAACCTAACTTCTCGGCGGTAATATTTGAAAACATACCTGGCGAGGTGGCCTCTACGTCTCCGTGGGATATTTATATACATCAATAACATAATATAACATAAGCTAGCCCAATATAACATCTCGGCGGTAATATTTGACCACGTTCCTGGCTTGTTGCACTCTACGTCTCCGTGGCACCTTCATATAGATCTATGATGTAATATAACCTAACCTAACCCAACCTAACATCTCGGCGGTAATATTTGACAACATTCATGGCGAGTTGGCTTCTCCGTCCCCGTGGGACCTTTATATACATCAATAACGTAATATAACCTAACCTAACCCAACCTAAATCTCGGCGGTAATATTTGACCACATACCTGGCTTGTTGGCCTCTACGTCCCCGTGAGACCTTTATATACATCAATAACGTAATATAACCTAACCAAACCCTACCTAACTTCTCGGCGGTAATATTTGAAAACATTCCTGGCGAGTTGGCATCTACGTCTCCGTTTGACCTTCATATACATCAATAACGTAATATAACCTAACCTAACCCTATCTAACATCTCGGCGGTAATATTTGACCACATTCCTGGCTTGTTGGCCTCTACGTCTCCGTCGGACCTTTATATACATCAATAACGTAATATAACCTAACCTAACCCAACCTAACATCCCGGCGGTAATATTTGACCACATTCCTGGCTTGTTGTCCTCTATGTCTCCGTGGGAACTATATATACATCAATAACGTAATATAACGTAACCTAACCCAACCTAACATCTCGGCGGTAATATTTGACAACATGCCTGACGAGTTGGCCTCTAGGTCTCCGTTTGACCTTCATATACATCAATAACGTAATATAACCTAACCTAACACAACCTAACATCTCGGCGGTAACATTTGACAACATTCCTGGCGAGTTGGCCTCTACGTCTACGTTTGACCTTCATATACATCAATAATGTAATATAACCTAACCTAACACAACCTAACATCTCGGCTGTAATATTTGACAACATTCCTGGCGAGTTGGCATCTACGTCTCCGTTTGACCTTCATATACATCAATAACGTAATATAACCTAACCTAACCCAACCTAATATATCGGCGGTAATATTTGACAACATTCTTGGCGAGTTGGACTCTACGTCTCCGTGGGACCTTTATATACATCAATAACGTAATATAATCTAACCTAACCCAACCTAGCATCTCGGCGGTAATATTTGATATCATTCCTGGCTTGTTGGCCTCTACGTCTCCGTGGGACATTTATATACATCAATAACATAATATAAGCTAGCCTAACCCAATCTAACATCTCGGCGGTAATATTTGACCACATTCCTGGCTTGTTGGCCTCTACGTCTCCGTGGGACCTTTATGTACTTCAATAACGTAATATAACCTAACCTAACCCAATCTAACATCTCGGCGGTAATATTTGACCACATTCCTGGCTTGTTGGACTCCACGTCTCCGTGGGACTTTTATATACATCAATAACGTATTATAACCTAACCTAACCCAACCTAACATCTCGGCGGTAATATTTGACCACATTCCTGGCTTGTTGGCCACTACGTACCCGTGGGCCCTTTATATACATCAATAACCTAATATAACCTAACCTAACCCAACCTAACATCTCGTCGGTAATATTTGACATCATTCCTGGCGAGTTGGCGTCTACGTCTCCGTGGAATCTTTATATACATCAATAACGTAATATAACCTAACCTAACCCAATATAACATATCGGCGGTAATATTTGACAACATCCTTGGCGAGTTGGATTCTACGTCTCCGTGGGACCTTCATATACATCAATAACGTAATATAACGTAACCTAACCCAACCTAACATCTGGGCGGTAATATTTGACAATATTCCTGACGAGTTGGCTTGTCCGTTTCCGTGAGACCTTTATATACATCAATAACGTAATATAACCTAACCTAACCCAATCTAACATCTCGGCGGTAATATTTGACCACATTCCTGTCTTGTTGGACTCCACGACTCCGTGGGACTTTTATATACATCAATAACGTAATATAACCTAACCTATCGCAACCTAACATCTCGGCGGTAATATTTGACATCATTCCTGGCGAGTTGGCCTCTACGTCTCCGTGGGTCCTTCATATACATCAATAACGAAATATAATCTAACCTAGCCCAACCTATCATTTCGGCGGTAATATTTGACAAAATTCCTGGCGAGTTGGCTTCTCCGTCCCCGTCGGACCTTTATATACCTCAATAACGTAATATAACCTAACCTAACCCAATCTAACATCTCGGCGGTAATATTTGACCACATTCCTGGCTTGTTGGCCACTACGTCCCCGTGGGACCTTTATATACATCAATAACGTAATATAACCTAACCTAATCCAACCTAACATCTCGGCGGTAATATTTGAAAACATTCCTGGCGAGTTGGCATCTACGTCTCCGTGGGACCTTTATATACATCAATAACGTAACATGACCTAACCGAACGCAACCTAACATCTCGGCGGTAATATTTGGCATCATTCCTGGCGAGTTGGCCTCTACGTCTCCGTGGGACCTTTATATACATCAATAACGTAATATAATCTAACCTAACCCAACCTAGCATCTCGGCGGTAATATTTGATATCATTCCTGGCTTGTTGGCATCTACGTCTCCGTGGGACCTTTATATACATCAATAACGTAATATAATCTAACCTAACCCAACCTAGCATCTCGGCGGTAATATTTGACATCATTCCTGGCTTGTTGGCCTCTACGTCTCCGTGGGACATTTATATACATCAATAACATAATATAAGCTAGCCTAAACCAATCTAACATCTCGGCGGTAATATTTGACCACATTCCTGGCTTGTTGGCCTCTACGTCTCCGTGGGACCTTTATGTACTTCAATAACGTAATATAACCTAACCTAACCCAATCTAACATCTCGGCGGTAATATTTGACCACATTCCTGGCTTGTTGGCCACTACGTCCCCGTGGGACCTTTATATACATCAATAACCTAATATAACCTAACCTAACCCAACCTAACATTTCGTCGGTAATATTTGACATCATTCCTGGCGAGTTGGCGTCTACGTCTCCGTGGAATCTTTATATACATCAATAACGTAATATAACCTAACCTAACCCAATATAACATCTCGGCCGTCATATTTGACCAGATTCCTGGCTTGTTGGACTCTACGTTTCCGTGGGACCTTTATATACATCAATAACGTAATATAACCTAACCTAACCCAACCTAACATCTCGTCGGTAATATTTGACAACATTCCTGACGAGTTGGCCTCTAGGTCTCCGCTTGACCTTCATATACATCAATAACATAATATAACCTAACCTAACACAACCTAACATCCAGGCTATAATATTCGACAACATGCCTGGCGAGTTGGCCTCTACGTCTCCGTGGGACCTTTATATACATCAATAACGTAATGTAACGTAACCTAACCCAACATAACATCTCGCCGGTATTATTTTACCACATTCCCGGCTTGTTGGACTCTACGTCTCCGAGGGACCTTTATATACATCAATAACGTAATATAACCTAACCTAACCCAACCTAACATCCCGGCGGTAATATTTGACCACATTCCTGGCTTGTTGTCCTCTACGTCTCCGTGGGACCTTTATATACATCAATAACGTAATATAACGTAACCTAACCCAACCTAACATCTCGGCGGTAATATTTGACAACATTCCTGACGAGTTGGCCTCTAGGTCTCCGTTTGACCTTCATATACATCAATAACGTAATATAACCTAACCTAACACAACCTAACATCTCGGCGGTAATATTTGACAACATTCCTGACGAGTTGGCTTCTACGTCTTCGCGGGACCTTTATATACATCAATAACGTAATATAACTTAACCTAACCCAACCTAACATCTCCGCGGTAATATTTGACAACATACCTGGCGAGTTGGCCTCTACGTATCCGTGGGCCCTTCATATACATCAATAACGAAATATAACCTAACCTAACCCTATCTAACATCTCGGCGGTAATATTTGACCACATTCCTGGCTTGTTGGCCTCTACGCCTCCGTCGGACCTTTATATACATCTATAACGTAATATAACCTAACCTAACCCAATCTAACATCTCGACGGTAATATTTGACGACATTCCTGGCTTGTTGGCCTCTACGTCCCCGTTTGACCTTCATATACATCAATAACGTAATATAACCTAACCTAACGCAACCTAACATCTCGGCGGTAATATTTGACATCATTCCTGGCGAGTTGGCCTCTATGTCTCCGTGTAACCCTCGCATACATCAATAACGTAATATAACTTAACCTAACCCAACCTAACATCTCCGCGGTAATATTTGACAACATACCTGGCGAGTTGGCCTCTACGTATCCGTGGGCCCTTCATATACATCAATAACGAAATATAACCTAACCTAACCCAATATAACATCTCGGCGGTAATATTTGACAACATACCTGGCGAGTTGGCCTCTACGTCTCCGTGGGCCCTTCATATACATCAATAACGTAATATAACCTAACCTAACCCAACCTAACATCTCGGCGGTAATATTTGACATCATTCCTGGCGAGTTGGCCACTATGTCTCCGTGTAACCCTCGTATACATCAATAACGGAATATAACGTAACTTAATCCAACCTATCATCTCGGCGGTAATATTTGACAACATTCCTGGCGAGTTGGCCTCTACTTCTCCGTTTGACCTTCTTATACATCAATAACGTAATCTAACCTAACATAACCCAACCTATCATCTCGGCGGTAATATTTGACAACATTCCTGGCGAGTTGGCCTCTACGTCTCCGTGGGACCTTTATATACATAAATAACATAATATAAGCTAGCCTAACCCAATCTAACATCTCGGCGATAATATTTGACCACATTCCTGGCGAGTTGGCCTCTACGTCTTCGTGGGACCTTTATATACATCAATAACGTAATATAACCTAACCTAACCCAACATAGCATCTCGGCGGTAATATTTGACATCATTCCTGGCGAGTTGGCCTCTACGTCTCCGTGTAACCCTCGTATACAAAAGTAACGTAATATAACGTAACTTAACCCAACCTATCATCTCGGCGGTAATATTTGACAACATACCTGGCGAGTTGGCCTCCACGTCTCCGTGGGCCCTTCATATACATCAATAACGGAATATAACCAAACCTAACCCAACCTAACTTCTCGGCTGTAATATTTGAAAACATACCTGGCGAGGTGGCCTCTACGTCTCCGTGGGATATTTATATACATCAATAACATAATATAACATAAGCTAACCCAATATAACATCTCGGCGGTAATATTTGACCACGTTCCTGGCTTGTTGCACTCTACGTCTCCGTGGCACCTTCATATACATCAATAATGTAATATAACCTAACCTAACATAACCTAACATCTCGGCTGTAATATTTGACAACATTCCTGGCGAGTTGGCTTCTTCGTATCCGTGGGACCTTTATATACATCAATAACGTAATATAACCTAACCAAACCCAACCTAGCATCTCGGCGGTAATATTTGACAACATTCCTGACGAGTTGGCTTCTCCGTTTCCGTGGGACCTTTATATACATCAATAACGTAATATAACCTAACCTAACCCAATCTAACATCTCGGCGGTAATATTTGATCACATTCCTGTCTTGTTGGACTCCACGTCTCCGTGGGACTTTTATATACATCAATAACGTAATATAACATAACCTATCGCAACCTAACATCTCGGCGGTAATATTTGACATCATTCCTGGCGAGTTGGCCTCTACGTCTCCGTGCAACCCTTGTATACATCAATAACGTAATATAACCTAACCTAACCCAACCTAGCATCTCGGCGGTAATATTTGACATCATTCCTGGCGAGTTGGCCTCTATGTCTCCGTGTAACCCTCGTATACATCAACAACGTAATATAACTTAACCTAACCCAACCTAACATCTCCGCGGTAATATTTGACAACATACCTGGCGAGTTGGCCTCTACGTCTCCGTGGGATATTTATATACATCAATAACATAATATAACATAAGCTAACCCAATATAACATCTCGGCGGTAATATTTGACCACGTTCCTGGCTTGTTGCACTCTACGTCTCCGTGGCACCTTCATATAGATCTATAACGTAATATAACCTAACCTAACCCAACCTAACATCTCGGCGGTAATATTTGAAAACATTCCTGGCGAGTTGGCATCTACGTCTCCGTTTGACCTTCATATACATCAATAACGTAATATAACCTAACCTAACCCAACCTAACATATCGGCGGTAATATTTGACAACATTCTTGGCGAGTTGGACTCTACGTCTCCGTGGGACCTTTATATACATCAATAACGTAATATAATCTAACCTAACCCAACCTAGCATCTCGGCGGTAATATTTGACATCATTCCTGGCTTGTTGGCCTCTACGTCTCCGTGGGACATTTATATACATCAATAACATAATATAAGCTAGCCTAACCCAATCTAACATCTCGGCGGTAATATTTGACCACATTCCTGGCTTGTTGGCCTCTACGTCTCCGTGGGACCTTTATGTACTTCAATAACGTAATATAACCTAACCTAACCCAACCTAACATCTCGTCGGTAATATTTGACATCATTCCTGGCGAGTTGGCGTCTACGTCTCCGTGGAATCTTTATATACATCACTAACGTAATATAACCTAACCTAACCCAATATAACATATCGGCGGTAATATTTGACAACATCCTTGGCGAGTTGGACTCTACGTCTCCGTGGGACCTTCATATACATCAATAACGTAATATAACGTAACCTAACCCAACCTAACATCTGGGCGGTAATATTTGACAACATTCCTGACGAGTTGGCTTCTCCGTTTCCGTGGGACCTTTATATACATCAATAACGTAATATAACCTAACCTAACCCAATCTAACATCTCGGCGGTAATATTTGACCACATTCCTGTCTTGTTGGACTCCACGACTCCGTGGGACTTTTATATACATCAATAACGTAATATAACCTAACCTATCGCAACCTAACATCTCGGCGGTAATATTTGACAACATTCCTGGCGAGTTGGCCTCTACGTCTTCGTGGTACCTTTATATACATCAATAACGTAATATAACTTAACCTAACCCAACCTGACATCTCCGCGGTAAATTTGACGATAAACCTGGCGAGTTGGCCTCTACGTCTCCGTGGGCCCTTCATATACATCAATAACGAAATATAATCTAACCTAGCCCAACCTATCATTTCGGCGGTAATATTTGACAAAATTCCTGGCGAGTTGGCTTCTCCGTCTCCGTCGGACCTTTATATACCTCAATAACGTAATATAACCTAACCTAACCCAACCTAGCATCTCGGCGGTAATATTTGACATCATTCCTGGCGAGTTGGCCTCTATGTCTCCGTGTAACCCTCGTATACATCAACAACGTAATATAACTTAACCTAACCCAACCTAACATCTCCGCGGTAATATTTGACAACATACCTGGCGAGTTGGCCTCTACGTATCCGTGGGCCCTTCATATACATCAATAACGAAATATAACCTAACCTAACCCTATCTAACATCTCGGCGGTAATATTTGACCACATTCCTGGCTTGTTGGCCACTACGTCCCCGTGGGACCTTTATATACATCAATAACGTAATATAACCTAACCTAATCCAACCTAACATCTCGGCGGTAATATTTGAAAACATTCCTGGCGAGTTGGCATCTACGTCTCCGTGGGACCTTTATATACATCAATAACGTAACATGACCTAACCTAACGCAACCTAACATCTCGGCGGTAATATTTGACATCATTCCTGGCGAGTTGGCCTCTACGTCTCCGTGGGACCTTCATATAGATCTGTAACGTAATATAACCTAACCTAACCCAACCTAACATCTCGGCGGTAATATTTGAAAACATTCCTGGCGAGTTGGCATCTACGTCTCCGTGGGACCTTTATATACATCAATAACGTAATATAATCTAACCTAACCCAACCTAGCATCTCGGCGGTAATATTTGACATCATTCCTGGCTTGTTGGCCTCTACGTCTCCGTGGGACATTTATATACATCAATAACATAATATAAGCTAGCCTAACCCAATCTAACATCTCGGCGATAATATTTGACCACATTCCTGGCGAGTTGGCCTCTACGTCTTCGTGGGACCTTTATATACATAAATAACGTAATATAAATTAACCTAACCCAACCTAACATCTCCGCGGTAATATTTGACAACATACCTGGCGAGTTGGCCTCTACGTCTCCGTGGGCCCTTCATATACATCAATAACGGAATATAACCAAACCTAACCCAACCTATCATCTCGGCGGTAATATTTGACAACATTCATGGCGAGTTGGCTTCTCCGTCCCCGTGGGACCTTTATATACATCAATAACGTAATATAACCTAACCTAACCCAACCTAACATCTCGGCGGTAATATTTGACATCATTCCTGGCGAGTTGGTCACTATGTCTCCGTGTAACCCACGTATACATCAATAACGTAATATAACGTAACTTAATCCAACCTATCATCTCGGCGGTAATATTTGACAACATTCCTGGCGAGTTGGCCTCTACGTCTCCGTTTGACCTTCTTATACATCAATAACGTAATCTAACCTAACATAACCCAACCTATCTTCTCGGCTGTAATATTTGGCAACATTCCTGGCGAGTTGGCCTCTACGTCTCCGTGGGACCTTTATATACATAAATAACATAATATAAGCTAGCCTAACCCAATCTAACATCTCGGCGGTAATATTTGAAAACATACCTGGCGAGGTGGCCTCTACGTCTCCGTGGGATATTTATATACATCAATAACATAATATAACATAAGCTAACCGAATATAACATCTCCGCGGTAATATTTGACCACGTTCCTGGCTTGTTGCACTCTACGTCTCCGTGGCACCTTCATATAGATCTATAACGTAATATAACCTAACCTAACCCAACCTAACATGTCGGCGGTAATATTTGACAACATTCATGGCGAGTTGGCTTCTCCGTCCCCGTGGGACCTTTATATACCTCAATAACGTAATATAACCTAACCTAACCCAACCTATCATCTCGGCGGTAATATTTGACCACATTCCTGGCTTGTTGGCCTCTACGTCTCCGTGGAATCTTTATATACATCAATAACGTAATATAACCTAACCTAACCCAATATAACATATCGGCGGTAATATTTGACAACATCCTTGGCGAGTTGGACTCTACGTCTCCGTGGGACCTTCATATACATCAATAACGTAATATAACGTAACCTAACCCAACCTAACATCTGGGCGGTAATATTTGACAACATTCCTGACGAGTTGGCTTCTCCGTTTCCGTGGGACCTTTATATACATCAATAACGTAATATAACCTAACCTAACCCAATCTAACATCTCGGCGGTAATATTTGACCACATTCCTGTCTTGTTGGACTCCACGTCTCCGTGGGACTTTTATATACATCAATAACGTAATATAACCTAACCTATTGCAACCTAACATCTCGGCGG
Organism: Xylocopa violacea; assembly: GCA_963969225.1. NCBI lineage: Eukaryota > Metazoa > Arthropoda > Insecta > Hymenoptera > Apidae > Xylocopa > Xylocopa violacea. The sequence continues at coordinate 2,830,548 of CAXAJV010000078.1, forward strand.
TAATATTTGACATCATTCCTGGCGAGTTGGCCTCTACGTCTCCGTGTAACCCTCGTATACATCAATAACGTAATATAACGTAACTTAACCCAACCTATCATCTCGGCGGTAATATTTGACAACATTCCTGGCGAGTTGGCCTCTACGTCTTCGTGGTACCTTTATATACATCAATAACGTAATATAACTTAACCTAACCCAACCTGACATCTCCGCGGTAAATTTGACAATAAACCTGGCGAGTTGGCCTCTACGTCTCCGTGGGCCCTTCATATACATCAATAACGAAATATAATCTAACCTAGCCCAACCTATCATTTCGGCGGTAATATTTGACAAAATTCCTGGCGAGTTGGATTCTCCGTCTCCGTCGGACCTTTATATACCTCAATAACGTAATATAACCTAACCTAACCCAACCTACCATCTCGGCGGTAATATTTGAAAACATTCCTGGCGAGTTGGCAGCTACGTCTCCGTGGGACCTTTATATACATCAATAACGTAATATAACCTAACCTAATCCAACCTAACATCTCGGCGGTCATATTCGACCACATTCCTGGCTTGTTGGACTCTACGTCTCCGTGGGACCTTCAATAGATCTATAACGTAATATAACCTAACCTAACCCAACGTAACATCTCGGCGGTAATATTTGAAAACATTCCTGGCGAGTTGGCATCTGCGTCTCCGTGGGACCTTTATATACATCAATAATATCGCCTCTACGTCTCCGTGTAACCGTCGTATACAACAATAACGTAATATAACGTAACTTAGCCCAACCTATCATCTCGGCGGTAATATTTGACAACATTCCTGGCGAGTTGGCCTCTACGTCTTCGTGGGACCTTTATATACATGAATAACGTAATATAACATAACCTAACCCAATCTAACATCTCGACGGTAATATTTGACCACATTCCTGGCTTGTTGGCCTCTACGTCTCCGTGGGACCTTTATATACATCAATAACGTAATATAACCTAACCTAACCCAACCTAACATCTCGTCGGCAATATTTGACAACATTCCTGACGAGTTGGCCTCTAGGTCTCCGCTTGACCTTCATATACATCAATAACATAATATAACCTAACCTAACACAACCTAACATCCAGGCTATAATATTCGACAACATACCTGGCGAGTTGGCCTCTGCGTCTCCGTGGGACCTTTATATACATCAATAACGTAATGTAACCTAACCTAACCCAACATAACATCTCGCCGGTATTATTTGACCACATTCCCGAATTGTTGGACTCTACGTCTCCGAGGGATCTTTATATACATCAATAACGTAATATAACCTAACCTAACCCAACCTAACATCCCGGCGGTAATATTTGACCACATTCCTGGCTTGTTGTCCTCTACGTCTCCATGGGACCTTTATATACATCAATAACGTAATATAACTTCACCTAACCTAACCTAACATCTCGGCGGTAATATTTGACAACATTCCTGACGAGTTGGCCTCTAGGTCTCCGTTTGACCTTCATATACATCAATAACGTAATATAACCTAACCTAACACAACCTAACATCTCGGCGGTAATATTTGACAACATTCCTGGCGAGTTGGCCTCTACGTCTCCGTTTGACCTTCATATACATCAATAATGTAATATAACCTAACCTAACCCAACCTAACATCTCGGCTGTAATATTTGACAACATTCCTGGCGAGTTGGCTTCTTCGTCTCCGTGGGACCTTTATATACATCAATAACGTAATATAACCTAACCAAACCCAACCTAACTTCTCGGCGGTAATATTTGAAAACATACCTGGCGAGGTGGCCTCTACGTCTCCGTGGGATATTTATATACATCAATAACATAATATAACATAAGGTAACCCAATATAACATCTCGGCGGTAATATTTGACCACATTCCTGGCTTGTTGGACTCTACGTCTCCGTGGGACCTTCCTATAGATCTATAACGTAATATAACCCAACCTAACACAACCTAACATCTCGGCGGTAATATTTGAAAACATTCCTGGCGAGTTGGCATCTACGTCTCCGTTTGACCTTCATATACATCAATAACGTAATATAACCTAACCTAACCCAACCTAACATATCGGCGGTAATATTTGACAACATTCTTGGCGAGTTGGACTCTACGTCCCCGTGGGACCTTCATATACATCAATAACGTAATATTACGTAACCTAACCCAACCTAACATCTCGGCGGTAATATTTGACAACATTCCTGACGAGTTGGCTTCTCCGTTTCCGTGGGACCTTTATATACATCAATAACGTAATATAACCTAACCTAACCCAATCTAACATCTCGGCGGTAATATTTGACCACATTCCTGTCTTGTTGGACTCCACGTCTCCGTGGGACTTTTATATACATCAATAACGTAATATAACCTAGCCTATCGCAACCTAACATCTCGGCGGTAATATTTGACATCATTCCTGGCGAGTTAGCCTCTACGTCTCCGTGTAACCCTCGTATACATCAATAACGTAATATAAAGTAACTTAACCCAACCTATCATCTCGGCGGTAATATTTGACCACATTCCTGGCTTGTTGGCCTCTACGTCCCCGTGGGACCTTTATATACATCAATAACGTAATATAACCTAACCAAACCCAACCTAACTTCTCGGCGGTAATATTTGAAAACATACCTGGCGTGGTGGCCTCTACGTCTCCGTGGGGTATTTATATACATCAATAACATAATATAACATAAGGTAACCCAATATAACATCTCGGCGGTAATATTTGACTACATTCCTGGCTTGTTGGACTCTACGTCTCCGTGGGACCTTCCTATAGATCTATAACGTAATATAACCTAACCTAACCCAACCTAACATCTCGGCGGTAATATTTGACAACATTCCTGACGAGTTGGCCTCTAGGTCTCCGTTTGACCTTCATATACATCAACGTAATATAACCTAACCTAACCCAATCTAACATCTCGGCGGTAATATTTGACCACATTCCTGTCTTGTTGGACTCCACGTCTCCGTGCAACCCTCGTATACATCAATAACGTAATATAACCTAACCTAACCCAACCTAGCATCTCGGCGGTAATATTTGACATCATTCCTGGCGAGTTGGCCTCTACGTCTTCGTGGGACCTTTATATACATCAATAACGTAATATAACTTAACCTAACCCAACCTAACATCTCCGCGGTAATATTTGACAACATACCTGGCGAGTTGGCCTCTACGTATCCGTGGGACCTTCATATACATCAATAACGAAATATAACCTAACCTAACCCTATCTAACATCTCGGCGGTAATATTTGACCACATTCCTGGCTTGTTGGCCTCTACGCCTCCGTCGGACCTTTATATACATCTATAACGTAATATAACCTAACCTAACCCAATCTAACATCTCGACGGTAATATTTGACGACATTCCTGGCTTGTTGGCCTCTACGTCCCCGTTTGACCTTCATATACATCAATAACGTAATATAACCTAACCTAACGCAACCTAACATCTCGGCGGTAATATTTGACATCATTCCTGGCGAGTTGGCCTCTATGTCTCCGTGTAACCCTCGCATACATCAATAACGTAATATAACTTAACCTAACCCAACCTAACATCTCCGCGGTAATATTTGACAACATACCTGGCGAGTTGGCCTCTACGTATCCGTGGGCCCTTCATATACATCAATAACGAAATATAACCTAACCTAACCCAATATAACATCTCGGCGGTAATATTTGACAACATACCTGGCGAGTTGGCCTCTACGTCTCCGTGGGCCCTTCATATACATCAATAACGTAATATAACCTAACCTAACCCAACCTAACATCTCGGCGGTAATATTTGACATCATTCCTGGCGAGTTGGCCACTATGTCTCCGTGTAACCCTCGTATACATCAATAACGGAATATAACGTAACTTAATCCAACCTATCATCTCGGCGGTAATATTTGACAACATTCCTGGCGAGTTGGCCTCTACGTCTCCGTTTGACCTTCTTATACATCAATAACGTAATCTAACCTAACATAACCCAACCTATCTTCTCGGCGGTAATATTTGGCAACATTCCTGGCGAGTTGGCCTCTACGTCTCCGTGGGACCTTTATATACATAAATAACATAATATAAGCTAGCCTAACACAATCTAACATCTCGGCGATAATATTTGACCACATTCCTGGCGAGTTGGCCTCTACGTCTTCGTGGGACCTTTATATACATCAATAACGTAATATAACCTAACCTAACCCAACATAGCATCTCGGCGGTAATATTTGACATCATTCCTGGCGAGTTGGCCTCTACGTCTCCGTGTAACCCTCGTATACAAAAGTAACGTAATATAACGTAACTTAACCCAACCTATCATCTCGGCGGTAATATTTGACAACATACCTGGCGAGTTGGCCTCCACGTCTCCGTGGGCCCTTCATATACATCAATAACGGAATATAAACAAACCTAACCCAACCTAACTTCTCGGCGGTAATATTTGAAAACATACCTGGCGAGGTGGCCTCTACGTCTCCGTGGGATATTTATATACATCAATAACATAATATAACATAAGCTAACCCAATATAACATCTCGGCGGTAATATTTGACCACGTTCCTGGCTTGTTGCACTCTACGTCTCCGTGGCACCTTCATATAGATCTATAACGTAATATAACCTAACCTAACCCAACCTAACATCTCGGCGGTAATATTTGAAAACATTCCTGGCGAGTTGGCATCTACGTCTCCGTTTGACCTTCATATACATCAATAACGTAATATAACCTAACCTAACCCAACCTAACATATCGGCGGTAATATTTGACAACATTCTTGGCGAGTTGGACTCTACGTCTCCGTGGGACCTTTATATACATCAATAACGTAATATAATCTAACCTAACCCAACCTAGCATCTCGGCGGTAATATTTGACATCATTCCTGGCTTGTTGGCCTCTACGTCTCCGTGGGACATTTATATACATCAATAACATAATATAAGCTAGCCTAACCCAATCTAACATCTCGGCGGTAATATTTGACCACATTCCTGGCTTGTTGGCCTCTACGTCTCCGTGGGACCTTTATGTACTTCAATAACGTAATATAACCTAACCTAACCCAACCTAACATCTCGTCGGTAATATTTGACATCATTCCTGGCGAGTTGGCGTCTACGTCTCCGTGGAATCTTTATATACATCACTAACGTAATATAACCTAACCTAACCCAATATAACATATCGGCGGTAATATTTGACAACATCCTTGGCGAGTTGGACTCTACGTCTCCGTGGGACCTTCATATACATCAATAACGTAATATAACGTAACCTAACCCAACCTAACATCTGGGCGGTAATATTTGACAACATTCCTGACGAGTTGGCTTCTCCGTTTCCGTGGGACCTTTATATACATCAATAACGTAATATAACCTAACCTAACCCAATCTAACATCTCGGCGGTAATATTTGACCACATTCCTGTCTTGTTGGACTCCACGACTCCGTGGGACTTTTATATACATCAATAACGTAATATAACCTAACCTATCGCAACCTAACATCTCGGCGGTAATATTTGACAACATTCCTGGCGAGTTGGCCTCTACGTCTTCGTGGTACCTTTATATACATCAATAACGTAATATAACTTAACCTAACCCAACCTGACATCTCCGCGGTAAATTTGACGATAAACCTGGCGAGTTGGCCTCTACGTCTCCGTGGGCCCTTCATATACATCAATAACGAAATATAATCTAACCTAGCCCAACCTATCATTTCGGCGGTAATATTTGACAAAATTCCTGGCGAGTTGGCTTCTCCGTCTCCGTCGGACCTTTATATACCTCAATAACGTAATATAACCTAACCTAACCCAACCTAGCATCTCGGCGGTAATATTTGACATCATTCCTGGCGAGTTGGCCTCTATGTCTCCGTGTAACCCTCGTATACATCAACAACGTAATATAACTTAACCTAACCCAACCTAACATCTCCGCGGTAATATTTGACAACATACCTGGCGAGTTGGCCTCTACGTATCCGTGGGCCCTTCATATACATCAATAACGAAATATAACCTAACCTAACCCTATCTAACATCTCGGCGGTAATATTTGACCACATTCCTGGCTTGTTGGCCACTACGTCCCCGTGGGACCTTTATATACATCAATAACGTAATATAACCTAACCTAATCCAACCTAACATCTCGGCGGTAATATTTGAAAACATTCCTGGCGAGTTGGCATCTACGTCTCCGTGGGACCTTTATATACATCAATAACGTAACATGACCTAACCTAACGCAACCTAACATCTCGGCGGTAATATTTGACATCATTCCTGGCGAGTTGGCCTCTACGTCTCCGTGGGACCTTCATATAGATCTGTAACGTAATATAACCTAACCTAACCCAACCTAACATCTCGGCGGTAATATTTGAAAACATTCCTGGCGAGTTGGCATCTACGTCTCCGTGGGACCTTTATATACATCAATAACGTAATATAATCTAACCTAACCCAACCTAGCATCTCGGCGGTAATATTTGACATCATTCCTGGCTTGTTGGCCTCTACGTCTCCGTGGGACATTTATATACATCAATAACATAATATAAGCTAGCCTAACCCAATCTAACATCTCGGCGATAATATTTGACCACATTCCTGGCGAGTTGGCCTCTACGTCTTCGTGGGACCTTTATATACATAAATAACGTAATATAAATTAACCTAACCCAACCTAACATCTCCGCGGTAATATTTGACAACATACCTGGCGAGTTGGCCTCTACGTCTCCGTGGGCCCTTCATATACATCAATAACGGAATATAACCAAACCTAACCCAACCTATCATCTCGGCGGTAATATTTGACAACATTCATGGCGAGTTGGCTTCTCCGTCCCCGTGGGACCTTTATATACATCAATAACGTAATATAACCTAACCTAACCCAACCTAACATCTCGGCGGTAATATTTGACATCATTCCTGGCGAGTTGGTCACTATGTCTCCGTGTAACCCACGTATACATCAATAACGTAATATAACGTAACTTAATCCAACCTATCATCTCGGCGGTAATATTTGACAACATTCCTGGCGAGTTGGCCTCTACGTCTCCGTTTGACCTTCTTATACATCAATAACGTAATCTAACCTAACATAACCCAACCTATCTTCTCGGCTGTAATATTTGGCAACATTCCTGGCGAGTTGGCCTCTACGTCTCCGTGGGACCTTTATATACATAAATAACATAATATAAGCTAGCCTAACCCAATCTAACATCTCGGCGGTAATATTTGAAAACATACCTGGCGAGGTGGCCTCTACGTCTCCGTGGGATATTTATATACATCAATAACATAATATAACATAAGCTAACCGAATATAACATCTCCGCGGTAATATTTGACCACGTTCCTGGCTTGTTGCACTCTACGTCTCCGTGGCACCTTCATATAGATCTATAACGTAATATAACCTAACCTAACCCAACCTAACATGTCGGCGGTAATATTTGACAACATTCATGGCGAGTTGGCTTCTCCGTCCCCGTGGGACCTTTATATACCTCAATAACGTAATATAACCTAACCTAACCCAACCTATCATCTCGGCGGTAATATTTGACCACATTCCTGGCTTGTTGGCCTCTACGTCCCCGTGGGACCTTTATATACATCAATAACGTAATATAACCTAACCAAACCCAACCTAGCATCTCGGCGTTAACATTTGACATCATTCCTGGCTTGTTGGCCTCTACGTCTCCGTGGGACATTTATATACATCAATAACATAATATAAGCTAGCCTAACCCAATCTAACATCTCGGCGGTAATATTTGACCACATTCCTGGCTTGTTGGCCTCTACGTCTCCGTGGGACCTTTATGTACTTCAATAACGTAATATAACCTAACCTAACCCAATCTAACATCTCGGCGGTAATATTTGACCACATTCCTGTCTTGTTGGACTCCACGTCTCCGTGGGACTTTTATATACATCAATAACGTATTATAACCTAACCTAACCCAACCTAACATCTCGGCTGTAATATTTGACCACATTCCTGGCTTGTTGGCCACTACGTCCCCGTGGGCCCTTTATATACATCAATAACCTAATATAACCTAACCTAACCCAACCTAACATCTCATCGGTAATATTTGACATCATTCCTGGCGAGTTGGCGTCTACGTCTCCGTGGAATCTTTATATACATCAATAACGTAATATAACCTAACCTAACCCAATATAACATATCGGCGGTAATATTTGACAACATCCTTGGCGAGTTGGACTCTACGTCTCCGTGGGACCTTCATATACATCAATAACGTAATATAACGTAACCTAACCCAACCTAACATCTGGGCGGTAATATTTGACAACATTCCTGACGAGTTGGCTTCTCCGTTTCCGTGGGACCTTTATATACATCAATAACGTAATATAACCTAACCTAACCCAATCTAACATCTCGGCGGTAATATTTGACCACATTCCTGTCTTGTTGGACTCCACGTCTCCGTGGGACTTTTATATACATCAATAACGTAATATAACCTAACCTATTGCAACCTAACATCTCGGCGGTAATATTTGACATCATTCCTGGCGAGTTGGCCTCTACGTCTCCGTGTAACCCTCGTATACATCAATAACGTAATATAACGTAACTTAACCCAACCTATCATCTCGGCGGTAATATTTGACAACATTCCTGGCGAGTTGGCCTCTACGTCTTCGTGGTACCTTTATATACATCAATAACGTAATATAACTTAACCTAACCCAACCTGACATCTCCGCGGTAAATTTGACAATAAACCTGGCGAGTTGGCCTCTACGTCTCCGTGGGCCCTTCATATACATCAATAACGAAATATAATCTAACCTAGCCCAACCTATCATTTCGGCGGTAATATTTGACAAAATTCCTGGCGAGTTGGATTCTCCGTCTCCGTCGGACCTTTATATACCTCAATAACGTAATATAACCTAACCTAACCCAACCTACCATCTCGGCGGTAATATTTGAAAACATTCCTGGCGAGTTGGCAGCTACGTCTCCGTGGGACCTTTATATACATCAATAACGTAATATAACCTAACCTAATCCAACCTAACATCTCGGCGGTCATATTCGACCACATTCCTGGCTTGTTGGACTCTACGTCTCCGTGGGACCTTCAATAGATCTATAACGTAATATAACCTAACCTAACCCAACGTAACATCTCGGCGGTAATATTTGAAAACATTCCTGGCGAGTTGGCATCTGCGTCTCCGTGGGACCTTTATATACATCAATAATATCGCCTCTACGTCTCCGTGTAACCGTCGTATACAACAATAACGTAATATAACGTAACTTAGCCCAACCTATCATCTCGGCGGTAATATTTGACAACATTCCTGGCGAGTTGGCCTCTACGTCTTCGTGGGACCTTTATATACATGAATAACGTAATATAACATAACCTAACCCAATCTAACATCTCGACGGTAATATTTGACCACATTCCTGGCTTGTTGGCCTCTACGTCTCCGTGGGACCTTTATATACATCAATAACGTAATATAACCTAACCTAACCCAACCTAACATCTCGTCGGCAATATTTGACAACATTCCTGACGAGTTGGCCTCTAGGTCTCCGCTTGACCTTCATATACATCAATAACATAATATAACCTAACCTAACACAACCTAACATCCAGGCTATAATATTCGACAACATACCTGGCGAGTTGGCCTCTGCGTCTCCGTGGGACCTTTATATACATCAATAACGTAATGTAACCTAACCTAACCCAACATAACATCTCGCCGGTATTATTTGACCACATTCCCGAATTGTTGGACTCTACGTCTCCGAGGGATCTTTATATACATCAATAACGTAATATAACCTAACCTAACCCAACCTAACATCCCGGCGGTAATATTTGACCACATTCCTGGCTTGTTGTCCTCTACGTCTCCATGGGACCTTTATATACATCAATAACGTAATATAACTTCACCTAACCTAACCTAACATCTCGGCGGTAATATTTGACAACATTCCTGACGAGTTGGCCTCTAGGTCTCCGTTTGACCTTCATATACATCAATAACGTAATATAACCTAACCTAACACAACCTAACATCTCGGCGGTAATATTTGACAACATTCCTGGCGAGTTGGCCTCTACGTCTCCGTTTGACCTTCATATACATCAATAATGTAATATAACCTAACCTAACCCAACCTAACATCTCGGCTGTAATATTTGACAACATTCCTGGCGAGTTGGCTTCTTCGTCTCCGTGGGACCTTTATATACATCAATAACGTAATATAACCTAACCAAACCCAACCTAACTTCTCGGCGGTAATATTTGAAAACATACCTGGCGAGGTGGCCTCTACGTCTCCGTGGGATATTTATATACATCAATAACATAATATAACATAAGGTAACCCAATATAACATCTCGGCGGTAATATTTGACCACATTCCTGGCTTGTTGGACTCTACGTCTCCGTGGGACCTTCCTATAGATCTATAACGTAATATAACCCAACCTAACACAACCTAACATCTCGGCGGTAATATTTGAAAACATTCCTGGCGAGTTGGCATCTACGTCTCCGTTTGACCTTCATATACATCAATAACGTAATATAACCTAACCTAACCCAACCTAACATATCGGCGGTAATATTTGACAACATTCTTGGCGAGTTGGACTCTACGTCCCCGTGGGACCTTCATATACATCAATAACGTAATATTACGTAACCTAACCCAACCTAACATCTCGGCGGTAATATTTGACAACATTCCTGACGAGTTGGCTTCTCCGTTTCCGTGGGACCTTTATATACATCAATAACGTAATATAACCTAACCTAACCCAATCTAACATCTCGGCGGTAATATTTGACCACATTCCTGTCTTGTTGGACTCCACGTCTCCGTGGGACTTTTATATACATCAATAACGTAATATAACCTAGCCTATCGCAACCTAACATCTCGGCGGTAATATTTGACATCATTCCTGGCGAGTTAGCCTCTACGTCTCCGTGTAACCCTCGTATACATCAATAACGTAATATAAAGTAACTTAACCCAACCTATCATCTCGGCGGTAATATTTGACCACATTCCTGGCTTGTTGGCCTCTACGTCCCCGTGGGACCTTTATATACATCAATAACGTAATATAACCTAACCAAACCCAACCTAACTTCTCGGCGGTAATATTTGAAAACATACCTGGCGTGGTGGCCTCTACGTCTCCGTGGGGTATTTATATACATCAATAACATAATATAACATAAGGTAACCCAATATAACATCTCGGCGGTAATATTTGACTACATTCCTGGCTTGTTGGACTCTACGTCTCCGTGGGACCTTCCTATAGATCTATAACGTAATATAACCTAACCTAACCCAACCTAACATCTCGGCGGTAATATTTGACAACATTCCTGACGAGTTGGCCTCTAGGTCTCCGTTTGACCTTCATATACATCAACGTAATATAACCTAACCTAACCCAATCTAACATCTCGGCGGTAATATTTGACCACATTCCTGTCTTGTTGGACTCCACGTCTCCGTGCAACCCTCGTATACATCAATAACGTAATATAACCTAACCTAACCCAACCTAGCATCTCGGCGGTAATATTTGACATCATTCCTGGCGAGTTGGCCTCTACGTCTTCGTGGGACCTTTATATACATCAATAACGTAATATAACTTAACCTAACCCAACCTAACATCTCCGCGGTAATATTTGACAACATACCTGGCGAGTTGGCCTCTACGTATCCGTGGGACCTTCATATACATCAATAACGAAATATAACCTAACCTAACCCTATCTAACATCTCGGCGGTAATATTTGACCACATTCCTGGCTTGTTGGCCTCTACGCCTCCGTCGGACCTTTATATACATCTATAACGTAATATAACCTAACCTAACCCAATCTAACATCTCGACGGTAATATTTGACGACATTCCTGGCTTGTTGGCCTCTACGTCCCCGTTTGACCTTCATATACATCAATAACGTAATATAACCTAACCTAACGCAACCTAACATCTCGGCGGTAATATTTGACATCATTCCTGGCGAGTTGGCCTCTATGTCTCCGTGTAACCCTCGCATACATCAATAACGTAATATAACTTAACCTAACCCAACCTAACATCTCCGCGGTAATATTTGACAACATACCTGGCGAGTTGGCCTCTACGTATCCGTGGGCCCTTCATATACATCAATAACGAAATATAACCTAACCTAACCCAATATAACATCTCGGCGGTAATATTTGACAACATACCTGGCGAGTTGGCCTCTACGTCTCCGTGGGCCCTTCATATACATCAATAACGTAATATAACCTAACCTAACCCAACCTAACATCTCGGCGGTAATATTTGACATCATTCCTGGCGAGTTGGCCACTATGTCTCCGTGTAACCCTCGTATACATCAATAACGGAATATAACGTAACTTAATCCAACCTATCATCTCGGCGGTAATATTTGACAACATTCCTGGCGAGTTGGCCTCTACGTCTCCGTTTGACCTTCTTATACATCAATAACGTAATCTAACCTAACATAACCCAACCTATCTTCTCGGCGGTAATATTTGGCAACATTCCTGGCGAGTTGGCCTCTACGTCTCCGTGGGACCTTTATATACATAAATAACATAATATAAGCTAGCCTAACACAATCTAACATCTCGGCGATAATATTTGACCACATTCCTGGCGAGTTGGCCTCTACGTCTTCGTGGGACCTTTATATACATCAATAACGTAATATAACCTAACCTAACCCAACATAGCATCTCGGCGGTAATATTTGACATCATTCCTGGCGAGTTGGCCTCTACGTCTCCGTGTAACCCTCGTATACAAAAGTAACGTAATATAACGTAACTTAACCCAACCTATCATCTCGGCGGTAATATTTGACAACATACCTGGCGAGTTGGCCTCCACGTCTCCGTGGGCCCTTCATATACATCAATAACGGAATATAAACAAACCTAACCCAACCTAACTTCTCGGCGGTAATATTTGAAAACATACCTGGCGAGGTGGCCTCTACGTCTCCGTGGGATATTTATATACATCAATAACATAATATAACATAAGCTAACCCAATATAACATCTCGGCGGTAATATTTGACCACGTTCCTGGCTTGTTGCACTCTACGTCTCCGTGGCACCTTCATATAGATCTATAATGTAATATAACCTAACCTAACCCAACCTATCATCTCGGCGGTAATATTTGATAACATTCCTGGCGAGTTGGCATCTACGTCTCCGTGGGACCTTTATATACACCAATAACGTAATATAACCCAACCTAACCCAACCTAGCATCTCGGCGGTACTATTTGACGTCATTCCTGGCGAGTTGGCCTCTACGCCTCCGTGTAACCCTCGTATACAACAGTAACGTAATATAACGTAACTTAACCCAACCTATCATCTCGGCGGTAATATTTGACAACATTCCTGGCGAGTTGGCATCTACGTCTCCGTGAGACCTTTATATACATCAATAACGTATTATAACCTAACCTAACCCAACCTAACATCTCGGCGGTAATATGTGACCACATTCCTGGCTTGTTGGCCACTACGTCCCCGTGGGCCCTTTATATACATCAATAACCTAATATAACCTAACCTAACCCAACCTAACATCTCGTCGGTAATATTTGACATCGTTCCTGGCGAGTTGGCGTCTACGTCTCCGTGGAATCTTTATATACATCACTAACGTAATATAACCTAACCTAACCCAATATAACATATCGGCGGTAATATTTGACAACATCCTTGGCGAGTTGGACTCTACGTCTCCGTGGGACCTTCATATACATCAATAACGTAATATAACGTAACCTAACCCAACCTAACATCTGGGCGGTAATATTTGACAACATTCCTGACGAGTTGGCTTCTCCGTTTCCGTGGGACCTTTATATACATCAATAACGTAATATAACCTAACCTAACCCAATCTAACATCTCGGCGGTAATATTTGACATCATTCCTGGCGAGATGGCCTCTACGTCTCCGTGGGCCCTTCATATACATCAATAACGAAATATAATCTAACCTAGCCCAACCTATCATTTCGGCGGTAATATTTGACAAAATTCCTGGCGAGTTGGCTTCTCCGTCTCCGTCGGACCTTTATATACCTCAATAACGTAATATAACCTAACCTAACCCAATCTAACATCTCGGCGGTAATATTTGACCACATTCCTGGCTTGTTGGCCACTACGTCCCCGTGGGACCTTTATATACATCAATAACGTAATATAACCGAACCTAATCCAACCTAACATCTCGGCGGTAATATTTGAAAACATTCCTGGCGAGTTGGCATCTACGTCTCCGTGGGACCTTTATATACATCAATAACGTAACATGACCTAACCTAACGCAACCTAACATCTCGGCGGTAATATTTGACATCATTCCTGGCGAGTTGGCCTCTACGTCTCCGTGGGACCTTTATATACATCAATAACGTAATGTAACCTAACCTAACCCAACATAACATCTCGCCGGTATTATTTGACCACATTCCCGGCTTGTTGGACTCTACGTCTCCGAGGGACCTTTATATACATCAATAACGTAATATAACCTAACCTAACCCAACCTAACATCCCGGCGGTAATATTTGACCACATTCCTGGCTTGTTGTCCTCTACGTCTCCGTGGGACCTTTATATACATCAATAACGTAATATAACGTAACCTAACCCAACCTAACATCTCGGCGGTAATATTTGACAACATTCCTGACGAGTTGGCCTCTAGGTCTCCGTTTGACCTTCATATACATCAATAACGTAACATAACCTAACCTAACACAACCTAACATCTCGGCGGTAATATTTGACAACATTCCTGACGAGTTGGCTTCTCCGTTTCCGTGGGACCTTTATATACATCAATAACGTAATATAACCTAACCTAACCCAATCTAACATCTCGGCGGTAATATTTGATCACATTCCTGTCTTGTTGGACTCCACGTCTCCGTGGGACTTTTATATACATCAATAACGTAATATAACCTAACCTATCGCAACCTAACATCTCGGCGGTAATATTTGACATCATTCCTGGCGAGTTGGCCTCTACGTCTCCGTGCAACCCTTGTATACATCAATAACGTAATATAACCTAACCTAACCCAACCTAGCATCTCGGCGGTAATATTTGACATCATTCCTGGCGAGTTGGCCTCTATGTCTCCGTGTAACCCTCGTATACATCAACAACGTAATATAACTTAACCTAACCCAACCTAACATCTCCGCGGTAATATTTGACAACATACCTGGCGAGTTGGCCTCTACGTATCCGTGGGCCCTTCATATACATCAATAACGAAATATAACCTAACCTAACCCTATCTAACATCTCGTCGGCAATATTTGACAACATTCCTGACGAGTTGGCCTCTAGGTCTCCGCTTGACCTTCATATACATCAATAACATAATATAACCTAACCTAACACAACCTAACATCCAGGCTATAATATTCGACAACATACCTGGCGAGTTGGCCTCTGCGTCTCCGTGGGACCTTTATATACATCAATAACGTAATGTAACCTAACCTAACCCAACATAACATCTCGCCGGTATTATTTGACCACATTCCCGAATTGTTGGACTCTACGTCTCCGAGGGATCTTTATATACATCAATAACGTAATATAACCTAACCTAACCCAACCTAACATCCCGGCGGTAATATTTGACCACATTCCTGGCTTGTTGTCCTCTACGTCTCCATGGGACCTTTATATACATCAATAACGTAATATAACTTCACCTAACCTAACCTAACATCTCGGCGGTAATATTTGACAACATTCCTGACGAGTTGGCCTCTAGGTCTCCGTTTGACCTTCATATACATCAATAACGTAATATAACCTAACCTAACACAACCTAACATCTCGGCGGTAATATTTGACAACATTCCTGGCGAGTTGGCCTCTACGTCTCCGTTTGACCTTCATATACATCAATAATGTAATATAACCTAACCTAACCCAACCTAACATCTCGGCTGTAATATTTGACAACATTCCTGGCGAGTTGGCTTCTTCGTCTCCGTGGGACCTTTATATACATCAATAACGTAATATAACCTAACCAAACCCAACCTAACTTCTCGGCGGTAATATTTGAAAACATACCTGGCGAGGTGGCCTCTACGTCTCCGTGGGATATTTATATACATCAATAACATAATATAACATAAGGTAACCCAATATAACATCTCGGCGGTAATATTTGACCACATTCCTGGCTTGTTGGACTCTACGTCTCCGTGGGACCTTCCTATAGATCTATAACGTAATATAACCCAACCTAACACAACCTAACATCTCGGCGGTAATATTTGAAAACATTCCTGGCGAGTTGGCATCTACGTCTCCGTTTGACCTTCATATACATCAATAACGTAATATAACCTAACCTAACCCAACCTAACATATCGGCGGTAATATTTGACAACATTCTTGGCGAGTTGGACTCTACGTCCCCGTGGGACCTTCATATACATCAATAACGTAATATTACGTAACCTAACCCAACCTAACATCTCGGCGGTAATATTTGACAACATTCCTGACGAGTTGGCTTCTCCGTTTCCGTGGGACCTTTATATACATCAATAACGTAATATAACCTAACCTAACCCAATCTAACATCTCGGCGGTAATATTTGACCACATTCCTGTCTTGTTGGACTCCACGTCTCCGTGGGACTTTTATATACATCAATAACGTAATATAACCTAGCCTATCGCAACCTAACATCTCGGCGGTAATATTTGACATCATTCCTGGCGAGTTAGCCTCTACGTCTCCGTGTAACCCTCGTATACATCAATAACGTAATATAAAGTAACTTAACCCAACCTATCATCTCGGCGGTAATATTTGACCACATTCCTGGCTTGTTGGCCTCTACGTCCCCGTGGGACCTTTATATACATCAATAACGTAATATAACCTAACCAAACCCAACCTAACTTCTCGGCGGTAATATTTGAAAACATACCTGGCGTGGTGGCCTCTACGTCTCCGTGGGGTATTTATATACATCAATAACATAATATAACATAAGGTAACCCAATATAACATCTCGGCGGTAATATTTGACTACATTCCTGGCTTGTTGGACTCTACGTCTCCGTGGGACCTTCCTATAGATCTATAACGTAATATAACCTAACCTAACCCAACCTAACATCTCGGCGGTAATATTTGACAACATTCCTGACGAGTTGGCCTCTAGGTCTCCGTTTGACCTTCATATACATCAACGTAATATAACCTAACCTAACCCAATCTAACATCTCGGCGGTAATATTTGACCACATTCCTGTCTTGTTGGACTCCACGTCTCCGTGCAACCCTCGTATACATCAATAACGTAATATAACCTAACCTAACCCAACCTAGCATCTCGGCGGTAATATTTGACATCATTCCTGGCGAGTTGGCCTCTACGTCTTCGTGGGACCTTTATATACATCAATAACGTAATATAACTTAACCTAACCCAACCTAACATCTCCGCGGTAATATTTGACAACATACCTGGCGAGTTGGCCTCTACGTATCCGTGGGACCTTCATATACATCAATAACGAAATATAACCTAACCTAACCCTATCTAACATCTCGGCGGTAATATTTGACCACATTCCTGGCTTGTTGGCCTCTACGCCTCCGTCGGACCTTTATATACATCTATAACGTAATATAACCTAACCTAACCCAATCTAACATCTCGACGGTAATATTTGACGACATTCCTGGCTTGTTGGCCTCTACGTCCCCGTTTGACCTTCATATACATCAATAACGTAATATAACCTAACCTAACGCAACCTAACATCTCGGCGGTAATATTTGACATCATTCCTGGCGAGTTGGCCTCTATGTCTCCGTGTAACCCTCGCATACATCAATAACGTAATATAACTTAACCTAACCCAACCTAACATCTCCGCGGTAATATTTGACAACATACCTGGCGAGTTGGCCTCTACGTATCCGTGGGCCCTTCATATACATCAATAACGAAATATAACCTAACCTAACCCAATATAACATCTCGGCGGTAATATTTGACAACATACCTGGCGAGTTGGCCTCTACGTCTCCGTGGGCCCTTCATATACATCAATAACGTAATATAACCTAACCTAACCCAACCTAACATCTCGGCGGTAATATTTGACATCATTCCTGGCGAGTTGGCCACTATGTCTCCGTGTAACCCTCGTATACATCAATAACGGAATATAACGTAACTTAATCCAACCTATCATCTCGGCGGTAATATTTGACAACATTCCTGG
The DNA here is from genome assembly GCA_963969225.1 of Xylocopa violacea. Classification (NCBI taxonomy): domain Eukaryota; kingdom Metazoa; phylum Arthropoda; class Insecta; order Hymenoptera; family Apidae; genus Xylocopa; species Xylocopa violacea. The sequence goes on from CAXAJV010000078.1 coordinate 2,849,063, forward strand.
CGAGTTGGCCTCTACGTCTCCGTTTGACCTTCTTATACATCAATAACGTAATCTAACCTAACATAACCCAACCTATCTTCTCGGCGGTAATATTTGGCAACATTCCTGGCGAGTTGGCCTCTACGTCTCCGTGGGACCTTTATATACATAAATAACATAATATAAGCTAGCCTAACACAATCTAACATCTCGGCGATAATATTTGACCACATTCCTGGCGAGTTGGCCTCTACGTCTTCGTGGGACCTTTATATACATCAATAACGTAATATAACCTAACCTAACCCAACATAGCATCTCGGCGGTAATATTTGACATCATTCCTGGCGAGTTGGCCTCTACGTCTCCGTGTAACCCTCGTATACAAAAGTAACGTAATATAACGTAACTTAACCCAACCTATCATCTCGGCGGTAATATTTGACAACATACCTGGCGAGTTGGCCTCCACGTCTCCGTGGGCCCTTCATATACATCAATAACGGAATATAAACAAACCTAACCCAACCTAACTTCTCGGCGGTAATATTTGAAAACATACCTGGCGAGGTGGCCTCTACGTCTCCGTGGGATATTTATATACATCAATAACATAATATAACATAAGCTAACCCAATATAACATCTCGGCGGTAATATTTGACCACGTTCCTGGCTTGTTGCACTCTACGTCTCCGTGGCACCTTCATATAGATCTATAATGTAATATAACCTAACCTAACCCAACCTATCATCTCGGCGGTAATATTTGATAACATTCCTGGCGAGTTGGCATCTACGTCTCCGTGGGACCTTTATATACATCAATAACGTAATATAACCCAACCTAACCCAACCTAGCATCTCGGCGGTACTATTTGACGTCATTCCTGGCGAGTTGGCCTCTACGCCTCCGTGTAACCCTCGTATACAACAGTAACGTAATATAACGTAACTTAACCCAACCTATCATCTCGGCGGTAATATTTGACAACATTCCTGGCGAGTTGGCATCTACGTCTCCGTGAGACCTTTATATACATCAATAACGTATTATAACCTAACCTAACCCAACCTAACATCTCGGCGGTAATATGTGACCACATTCCTGGCTTGTTGGCCACTACGTCCCCGTGGGCCCTTTATATACATCAATAACCTAATATAACCTAACCTAACCCAACCTAACATCTCGTCGGTAATATTTGACATCGTTCCTGGCGAGTTGGCGTCTACGTCTCCGTGGAATCTTTATATACATCACTAACGTAATATAACCTAACCTAACCCAATATAACATATCGGCGGTAATATTTGACAACATCCTTGGCGAGTTGGACTCTACGTCTCCGTGGGACCTTCATATACATCAATAACGTAATATAACGTAACCTAACCCAACCTAACATCTGGGCGGTAATATTTGACAACATTCCTGACGAGTTGGCTTCTCCGTTTCCGTGGGACCTTTATATACATCAATAACGTAATATAACCTAACCTAACCCAATCTAACATCTCGGCGGTAATATTTGACATCATTCCTGGCGAGATGGCCTCTACGTCTCCGTGGGCCCTTCATATACATCAATAACGAAATATAATCTAACCTAGCCCAACCTATCATTTCGGCGGTAATATTTGACAAAATTCCTGGCGAGTTGGCTTCTCCGTCTCCGTCGGACCTTTATATACCTCAATAACGTAATATAACCTAACCTAACCCAATCTAACATCTCGGCGGTAATATTTGACCACATTCCTGGCTTGTTGGCCACTACGTCCCCGTGGGACCTTTATATACATCAATAACGTAATATAACCTAACCTAATCCAACCTAACATCTCGGCGGTAATATTTGAAAACATTCCTGGCGAGTTGGCATCTACGTCTCCGTGGGACCTTTATATACATCAATAACGTAACATGACCTAACCTAACGCAACCTAACATCTCGGCGGTAATATTTGACATCATTCCTGGCGAGTTGGCCTCTACGTCTCCGTGGGACCTTTATATACATCAATAACGTAATGTAACCTAACCTAACCCAACATAACATCTCGCCGGTATTATTTGACCACATTCCCGGCTTGTTGGACTCTACGTCTCCGAGGGACCTTTATATACATCAATAACGTAATATAACCTAACCTAACCCAACCTAACATCCCGGCGGTAATATTTGACCACATTCCTGGCTTGTTGTCCTCTACGTCTCCGTGGGACCTTTATATACATCAATAACGTAATATAACGTAACCTAACCCAACCTAACATCTCGGCGGTAATATTTGACAACATTCCTGACGAGTTGGCCTCTAGGTCTCCGTTTGACCTTCATATACATCAATAACGTAACATAACCTAACCTAACACAACCTAACATCTCGGCGGTAATATTTGACAACATTCCTGACGAGTTGGCTTCTCCGTTTCCGTGGGACCTTTATATACATCAATAACGTAATATAACCTAACCTAACCCAATCTAACATCTCGGCGGTAATATTTGATCACATTCCTGTCTTGTTGGACTCCACGTCTCCGTGGGACTTTTATATACATCAATAACGTAATATAACCTAACCTATCGCAACCTAACATCTCGGCGGTAATATTTGACATCATTCCTGGCGAGTTGGCCTCTACGTCTCCGTGCAACCCTTGTATACATCAATAACGTAATATAACCTAACCTAACCCAACCTAGCATCTCGGCGGTAATATTTGACATCATTCCTGGCGAGTTGGCCTCTATGTCTCCGTGTAACCCTCGTATACATCAACAACGTAATATAACTTAACCTAACCCAACCTAACATCTCCGCGGTAATATTTGACAACATACCTGGCGAGTTGGCCTCTACGTATCCGTGGGCCCTTCATATACATCAATAACGAAATATAACCTAACCTAACCCTATCTAACATCTCGGCGGTAATATTTGACCACATTCCTGGCTTGTTGGCCTCTACGTCTCCGTGGGATATTTATATACATCAATAACATAATATAACATAAGCTAACCCAATATAACATCTCGGCGGTAATATTTGACCACGTTCCTGGCTTGTTGCACTCTACGTCTCCGTGGCACCTTCATATAGATCTATAACGTAATATAACCTAACCTAACCCAACCTAACATCTCGGCGGTAATATTTGAAAACATTCCTGGCGAGTTGGCATCTACGTCTCCGTTTGACCTTCATATACATCAATAACGTAATATAACCTAACCTAACCCAACCTAACATATCGGCGGTAATATTTGACAACATTCTTGGCGAGTTGGACTCTACGTCTCCGTGGGACCTTTATATACATCAATAACGTAATATAATCTAACCTAACCCAACCTAGCATCTCGGCGGTAATATTTGACATCATTCCTGGCTTGTTGGCCTCTACGTCTCCGTGGGACATTTATATACATCAATAACATAATATAAGCTAGCCTAACCCAATCTAACATCTCGGCGGTAATATTTGACCACATTCCTGGCTTGTTGGCCTCAACGTCTCCGTGGGACCTTTATGTACTTCAATAACGTAATATAACCTAACCTAACCCAACCTAACATCTCGTCGGTAATATTTGACATCATTCCTGGCGAGTTGGCGTCTACGTCTCCGTGGAATCTTTATATACATCACTAACGTAATATAACCTAACCTAACCCAATATAACATATCGGCGGTAATATTTGACATCATTCCTGGCGAGTTGGCCTCTACGTCTCCGTGTAACCCTCGTATACATCAATAACGTAATATAACGTAACTTAACCCAACCTATCATCTCGGCGGTAATATTTGACAACATTCCTGGCGAGTTGGCCTCTACGTCTTCGTGGTACCTTTATATACATCAATAACGTAATATAACTTAACCTAACCCAACCTGACATCTCCGCGGTAAATTTGACGATAAACCTGGCGAGTTGGCCTCTACGTCTCCGTGGGCCCTTCATATACATCAATAACGAAATATAATCTAACCTAGCCCAACCTATCATTTCGGCGGTAATATTTGACAAAATTCCTGGCGAGTTGGCTTCTCCGTCTCCGTCGGACCTTTATATACCTCAATAACGTAATATAACCTAACCTAACCCAATCTAACATCTCGGCGGTAATATTTGACCACATTCCTGGCTTGTTGGCCACTACGTCCCCGTGGGACCTTTATATACATCAATAACGTAATATAACCTAACCTAACCCAACCTAACATCTCGTCGGTAATATTTGACATCATTCCTGGCGAGTTGGCGTCTACGTCTCCGTGGAATCTTTATATACATCACTAACGTAATATAACCTAACCTAACCCAATATAACATATCGGCGGTAATATTTGACAACATCCTTGGCGAGTTGGACTCTACGTCTCCGTGGGACCTTCATATACATCAATAACGTAATATAACGTAACCTAACCCAACCTAACATCTGGGCGGTAATATTTGACAACATTCCTGACGAGTTGGCTTCTCCGTTTCCGTGGGACCTTTATATACATCAATAACGTAATATAACCTAACCTAACCCAATCTAACATCTCGGCGGTAATATTTGACCACATTCCTGGCTTGTTGGCCTCTACGTCTCCGTGGGACCTTTATGTACTTCAATAACGTAATATAACCTAACCTAACCCAACCTAACATCTCGTCGGTAATATTTGACATCATTCCTGGCGAGTTGGCGTCTACGTCTCCGTGGAATCTTTATATACATCACTAACGTAATATAACCTAACCTAACCCAATATAACATATCGGCGGTAATATTTGACAACATCCTTGGCGAGTTGGACTCTACGTCTCCGTGGGACCTTCATATACATCAATAACGTAATATAACGTAACCTAACCCAACCTAACATCTGGGCGGTAATATTTGACAACATTCCTGACGAGTTGGCTTCTCCGTTTCCGTGGGACCTTTATATACATCAATAACGTAATATAACCTAACCTAACCCAATCTAACATCTCGGCGGTAATATTTGACCACATTCCTGTCTTGTTGGACTCCACGACTCCGTGGGACTTTTATATACACCAATAACGTAATATAACCTAACCTATCGCAACCTAACATCTCGGCGGTAATATTTGACATCATTCCTGGCGAGTTGGCCTCTACGTCTCCGTGTAACCCTCGTATACATCAATAACGTAATATAACGTAACTTAACCCAACCTATCATCTCGGCGGTAATATTTGACAACATTCCTGGCGAGTTGGCCTCTACGTCTTCGTGGTACCTTTATATACATCAATAACGTAATATAACTTAACCTAACCCAACCTGACATCTCCGCGGTAAATTTGACGATAAACCTGGCGAGTTGGCCTCTACGTCTCCGTGGGCCCTTCATATACATCAATAACGAAATATAATCTAACCTAGCCCAACCTATCATTTCGGCGGTAATATTTGACAAAATTCCTGGCGAGTAGGCTTCTCCGTCTCCGTCGGACCTTTATATACCTCAATAACGTAATATAACCTAACCTAACCGAATCTAACATCTCGGCGGTAATATTTGACCACATTCCTGGCTTGTTGGCCACTACGTCCCCGTGGGACCTTTATATACATCAATAACGTAATATAACCTAACCTAATCCAACCTAACATCTCGGCGGTAATATTTGAAAACATTCCTGGCGAGTTGGCATCTACGTCTCCGTGGGACCTTTATATACATCAATAACGTAACATGACCTAACCTAACACAACCTAACATCTCGGCGGTAATATTTGACATCATTCCTGGCGAGTTGGCCTCTACGTCTCCGTGGGACCTTCATATAGATCTGTAACGTAATATAACCTAACCTAACCCAACCTAACATCTCGGCGGTAATATTTGAAAACATTCCTGGCGAGTTGGCATCTACGTCTCCGTGGGACCTTTATATACATCAATAACGTAATATAATCTAACCTAACCCAACCTAGCATCTCGGCGGTAATATTTGACATCATTCCTGGCTTGTTGGCCTCTACGTCTCCGTGGGACATTTATATACATCAATAACATAATATAAGCTAGCCTAACCCAATCTAACATCTCGGCGATAATATTTGACCACATTCCTGGCGAGTTGGCCTCTACGTCTTCGTGGGACCTTTATATACATAAATAACGTAATATAACTTAACCTAACCCAACCTAACATCTCCGCGGTAATATTTGACAACATACCTGGCGAGTTGGCCTCTACGTCTCCGTGGGCCCTTCATATACATCAATAACGGAATATAACCAAACCTAACCCAACCTATCATCTCGACGGTAATGTTTGACAACATTCATGGCGAGTTGGCTTCTCCGTCCCCGTGGGACCTTTATATACATCAATAACGTAATATAACCTAACCTAACCCAACCTAACATCTCGGCGGTAATATTTGACATCATTCCTGGCGAGTTGGTCACTATGTCTCCGTGTAACCCACGTATACATCAATAACGTAATATAACGTAACTTAATCCAACCTATCATCTCGGCGGTAATATTTGACAACATTCCTGGCGAGTTGGCCTCTACGTCTCCGTTTGACCTTCTTATACATCAATAACGTAATCTAACCTAACATAACCCAACCTATCTTCTCGGCTGTAATATTTGGCAACATTCCTGGCGAGTTGGCCTCTACGTCTCCGTGGGACCTTTATATACATAAATAACATAATATAAGCTAGCCTAACCCAATCTAACATCTCGGCGGTAATATTTGAAAACATACCTGGCGAGGTGGCCTCTACGTCTCCGTGGGATATTTATATACATCAATAACATAATATAACATAAGCTAACCCAATATAACATCTCCGCGGTAATATTTGACCACGTTCCTGGCTTGTTGCACTCTACGTCTCCGTGGCACCTTCATATAGATCTATAACGTAATATAACCTAACCTAACCCAACCTAACATGTCGGCGGTAATATTTGACAACATTCATGGCGAGTTGGCTTCTCCGTCGCCGTGGGACCTTTATATATCTCAATAACGTAATATAACCTAACCTAACCCAACCTATCATCTCGGCGGTAATATTTGACCACATTCCTGGCTTGTTGGCCTCTACGTCCCCGTGGGACCTTTATATACATCAATAACGTAATATAACCTAACCAAACCCAACCTAGCATCTCGGCGGTAACATTTGTCATCATTCCTGGCTTGTTGGCCTCTACGTCTCCGTGGGACATTTATATACATCAATAACATAATATAAGCTAGCCTAACCCAATCTAACATCTCGGCGGTAATATTTGACCACATTCCTGGCTTGTTGGCCTCTTCGTCTCCGTGGGACCTTTATGTACTTCAATAACGTAATATAACCTAACCTAACCCAACCTAACATCTCGTCGGTAATATTTGACATCATTCCTGGCGAGTTGGCGTCTACGTCTCCGTGGAATCTTTATATACATCACTAACGTAATATAACCTAACCTAACCCAATATAACATATCGGCGGTAATATTTGACAACATCCTTGGCGAGTTGGACTCTACGTCCCCGTGGGACCTTCATATACATCAATAACGTAATATTACGTAACCTAACCCAACCTAACATATCGGCGGTAATATTTGACAACATTCCTGACGAGTTGGCTTCTCCGTTTCCGTGGGACCTTTATATACATCAATAACGTAATATAACCTAACCTAACCCAATCTAACATCTCGGCGGTAATATTTGACCACATTCCTGTCTTGTTGGACTCCACGTCTCCGTGGGACTTTTATATACATCAATAACGTAATATAACCTAGCCTATCGCAACCTAACATCTCGGCGGTAATATTTGACATCATTCCTGGCGAGTTAGCCTCTACGTCTCCGTGTAACCCTCGTATACATCAATAACGTAATATAAAGTAACTTAACCCAACCTATCATCTCGGCGGTAATATTTGACAACATTCCTGGCGAGTTGGCCTCTACGTCTCCGTGGGCCCTTCATATACATCAATAACGAAATATAACCTAACCTAACCCAACCTATCATCTCGGAGGTAATGTTTGGCAACATTCCTGGCGAGTTGGCCTCTACGTCTCCGTGGGACCTTTATATACATCAATAACATAATATAAGCTAGCCTAACCCAATCTAACATCTCGGCGATAATATTTGACCACATTCCTGGCGAGTTGGCCTCTACGTCTTCGTGGGACCTTTATATACATAAATAACGTAATATAACTTAACCTAACCCAACCTAACATCTCCGCGGTAATATTTGACAACATACCTGGCGAGTTGGCCTCTACGTCTCCGTGGGCCCTTCATATACATCAATAACGGAATATAACCAAACCTAACCCAACCTATCATCTCGACGGTAATGTTTGACAACATTCATGGCGAGTTGGCTTCTCCGTCCCCGTGGGACCTTTATATACATCAATAACGTAATATAACCTAACCTAACCCAACCTAACATCTCGGCGGTAATATTTGACATCATTCCTGGCGAGTTGGTCACTATGTCTCCGTGTAACCCACGTATACATCAATAACGTAATATAACGTAACTTAATCCAACCTATCATCTCGGCGGTAATATTTGACAACATTCCTGGCGAGTTGGCCTCTACGTCTCCGTTTGACCTTCTTATACATCAATAACGTAATCTAACCTAACATAACCCAACCTATCTTCTCGGCTGTAATATTTGGCAACATTCCTGGCGAGTTGGCCTCTACGTCTCCGTGGGACCTTTATATACATAAATAACATAATATAAGCTAGCCTAACCCAATCTAACATCTCGGCGGTAATATTTGAAAACATACCTGGCGAGGTGGCCTCTACGTCTCCGTGGGATATTTATATACATCAATAACATAATATAACATAAGCTAACCCAATATAACATCTCCGCGGTAATATTTGACCACGTTCCTGGCTTGTTGCACTCTACGTCTCCGTGGCACCTTCATATAGATCTATAACGTAATATAACCTAACCTAACCCAACCTAACATGTCGGCGGTAATATTTGACAACATTCATGGCGAGTTGGCTTCTCCGTCGCCGTGGGACCTTTATATATCTCAATAACGTAATATAACCTAACCTAACCCAACCTATCATCTCGGCGGTAATATTTGACCACATTCCTGGCTTGTTGGCCTCTACGTCCCCGTGGGACCTTTATATACATCAATAACGTAATATAACCTAACCAAACCCAACCTAGCATCTCGGCGGTAACATTTGTCATCATTCCTGGCTTGTTGGCCTCTACGTCTCCGTGGGACATTTATATACATCAATAACATAATATAAGCTAGCCTAACCCAATCTAACATCTCGGCGGTAATATTTGACCACATTCCTGGCTTGTTGGCCTCTTCGTCTCCGTGGGACCTTTATGTACTTCAATAACGTAATATAACCTAACCTAACCCAACCTAACATCTCGTCGGTAATATTTGACATCATTCCTGGCGAGTTGGCGTCTACGTCTCCGTGGAATCTTTATATACATCACTAACGTAATATAACCTAACCTAACCCAATATAACATATCGGCGGTAATATTTGACAACATCCTTGGCGAGTTGGACTCTACGTCCCCGTGGGACCTTCATATACATCAATAACGTAATATTACGTAACCTAACCCAACCTAACATATCGGCGGTAATATTTGACAACATTCCTGACGAGTTGGCTTCTCCGTTTCCGTGGGACCTTTATATACATCAATAACGTAATATAACCTAACCTAACCCAATCTAACATCTCGGCGGTAATATTTGACCACATTCCTGTCTTGTTGGACTCCACGTCTCCGTGGGACTTTTATATACATCAATAACGTAATATAACCTAGCCTATCGCAACCTAACATCTCGGCGGTAATATTTGACATCATTCCTGGCGAGTTAGCCTCTACGTCTCCGTGTAACCCTCGTATACATCAATAACGTAATATAAAGTAACTTAACCCAACCTATCATCTCGGCGGTAATATTTGACAACATTCCTGGCGAGTTGGCCTCTACGTCTCCGTGGGCCCTTCATATACATCAATAACGAAATATAACCTAACCTAACCCAACCTATCATCTCGGAGGTAATGTTTGGCAACATTCCTGGCGAGTTGGCCTCTACGTCTCCGTGGGACCTTTATATACATCAATAACATAATATAAGCTAGCCTAACCCAATCTAACATCTCGGCGATAATATTTGACCACATTCCTGGCGAGTTGGCCTCTACGTCTTCGTGGGACCTTTATATACATAAATAACGTAATATAACTTAATCTAACCCAACCTAACATCTCCGCGGTAATATTTGACAACATACCTGGCGAGTTGGCCTCTACGTCTCCGTGGGCCCTTCATATACATCAATAACGGAATATAACCAAACCTAACCCAACCTATCATCTCGGCGGTAATATTTGACAACATTCATGGCGAGTTGGCTTCTCCGTCCCCGTGGGATATTTATATACATCAATAACATAATATAACATAAGCTAACCCAATATAACATCTCGGCGGTAATATTTGACCACGTTCCTGGCTTGTTACACTCTACGTCTCCGTGGCACCTTCATATAGATCTATAACGTAATATAACCTAACCTAACCCAACCTAACATCTCGGCGGTAATATTTGACAACATTCATGGAGAGTTGGCTTCTCCGTCCCCGTGGGACCTTTATATATCTCAATAACGTAATATAACCTAACCTAACCCAACCTATCATCTCGGCGGTAATATTTGATAACATTCCTGGCGAGTTGGCATCTATGTCTCCGTGGGACCTTTATATACATCAATAACGTAATATAACCTAACCTAACCCAACCTAGCATCTCGGCGGTAATATTTGACGTCATTCCTGGCGAGTTGGCCTCTACGGATCCGTGTAACCCTCGTATACAACAGTAACGTAATATAACGTAACTTAACCCAACCTATCATCTCGGCGGTAATATTTGACAACATTCCTGGCGAGTTGGCCACTACGTCCCCGTGGGACCTTTATATACATCAATAACGTAATATAACCTAACCTAACCCAACCTAAATCTCGGCGGTAATATTTGACCCCATTCCTGGCTTGTTGGCCTCTACGTCCCCGTGGGACCTTTATATACATCAATAACGTAATATAACATAACCAAACCCAACCTAACTTCTCGGCGGTAATATTTGAAAACATACCTGGCGTGGTGGCCTCTACGTCTCCGTGGGATATTTATATACATCAATAACATAATATAACATAAGGTAACCCAATATAACATCTCGGCGGTAATATTTGACTACATTCCTGGCTTGTTGGACTCTACGTCTCCGTGGGACCTTCCTATAGATCTATAACGTAATATAACCTAACCTAACCCAACCTAACATCTCGGCGGTAATATTTGAAAACATTCCTGGCGAGTTGTCATCTACGTCTCCGTTTGACCTTCATATACATCAATAACGTAATATAACCTAACCTAACCCAACCTAACATATCGGCGGTAATATTTGACAACATTCTTGGCGAGTTGGACTCTATGTCTCCGTGGGACCTTTATATACATCAATAACGTAATATAATCTAACCTAACCCAACCTAGCATCTCGGCGGTAACATTTGACATCATTCCTGGCTTGTTGGCCTCTACGTCTCCGTGGGACATTTATATACATCAATAACATAATATAAGCTAGCCTAACCCAATCTAACATCTCGGCGGTAATATTTGACCACATTCCTGGCTTGTTGGCCTCTACGTCTCCGTGGGACCTTTATGTACTTCAATAACGTAATATAACCTAACCTAACCCAATCTAACATCTCGGCGGTAATATTTGACCACATTCCTGGCTTGTTGGCCTCTACGTCTCCGTGGGACCTTTATGTACTTCAATAACGTAATATAACCTAACCTAACCCAATCTAACATCTCGGCGGTAATATTTGACCACATTCCTGTCTTGTTGGACTCCACGTCTCCGTGGGACTTTTATATACATCAATAACGTATTATAACCTAACCTAACCCAACCTAACATCTCGGCTGTAATATTTGACCACATTCCTGGCTTGTTGGCCACTACGTCCCCGTGGGCCCTTTATATACATCAATAACCTAATATAACCTAACCTAACCCAACCTAACATCTCATCGGTAATATTTGACATCATTCCTGGCGAGTTGGCGTCTACGTCTCCGTGGAATCTTTATATACATCAATAACGTAATATAACCTAACCTAACCCAATATAACATATCGGCGGTAATATTTGACAACATCCTTGGCGAGTTGGACTCTACGTCTCCGTGGGACCTTCATATACATCAAGAACGTAATATAACGTAACCTAACCCAACCTAACATCTGGGCGGTAATATTTGACAACATTCCTGACGAGTTGGCTTCTCCGTTTCCGTGGGACCTTTATATACATCAATAACGTAATATAACCTAACCTAACCCTATCTAACATCTCGGCGGTAATATTTGACCACATTCCTGTCTTGTTGGACTCCACGTCTCCGTGGGACTTTTATATACATCAATAACGTAATATAACCTAACCTATCGCAACCTAACATCTCGGCGGTAATATTTGACATCATTCCTGGCGAGTTGGCCTCTACGTCCCCGTGTAACCCTCGTATACATCAATAACGTAATATAACGTAACATAAACCAACCTATCATCTCGGCGGTAATATTTGACAACATTCCTGGCGAGTTGGCCTCTACGTCTTCGTGGTACCTTTATATACATCAATAACGTAATATAACTTAACCTAACCCAACCTGACATCTCCGCGGTAAATTTGACAATAAACCTGGCGAGTTGGCCTCTACGTCTCCGTGGGCCCTTCATATACATCAATAACGAAATATAATCTAACCTAGCCCAACCTATCATTTCGGCGGTAATATTTGACAAAATTCCTGGCGAGTTGGATTCTCCGTCTCCGTCGGACCTTTATATACCTCAATAACGTAATATAACCTAACCTAACCCAACCTACCATCTCGGCGGTAATATTTGAAAACATTCCTGGCGAGTTGGCAGCTACGTCTCCGTGGGACCTTTATATACATCAATAACGTAATATAACCTAACCTAATCCAACCTAACATCTCGGCGGTCATATTCGACCACATTCCTGGCTTGTTGGACTCTACGTCTCCGTGGGACCTTCAATAGATCTATAACGTAATATAACCTAACCTAACCCAACGTAACATCTCGGCGGTAATATTTGAAAACATTCCTGGCGAGTTGGCATCTGCGTCTCCGTGGGACCTTTATATACATCAATAATATCGCCTCTACGTCTCCGTGTAACCGTCGTATACAACAATAACGTAATATAACGTAACTTAACCCAACCTATCATCTCGGCGGTAATATTTGACAACATTCCTGTCGAGTTGGCCTCTACGTCTTCGTGGGACCTTTATATACATGAATAACGTAATATAACATAACCTAACCCAATCTAACATCTCGACGGTAATATTTGACCACATTCCTGGCTTGTTGGCCTCTACGTCTCCGTGGGACCTTTATATACATCAATAACGTAATATAACCTAACCTAACCCAACCTAACATCTCGTCGGCAATATTTGACCACATTCCCGAATTGTTGGACTCTACGTCTCCGAGGGATCTTTATATACATCAATAACGTAATATAACCTAACCTAACCCAACCTAACATCCCGGCGGTAATATTTGACCACATTCCTGGCTTGTTGTCCTCTACGTCTCCGTGGGACCTTTATATACATCAATAACGTAATATAACTTCACCTAACCCAACCTAACATCTCGGCGGTAATATTTGACAAATTCCTGACGAGTTGGCCTCTAGGTCTCCGTTTGACCTTCATATACATCAATAACGTAATATAACCTAACCTAACACAACCTAACATCTCGGCGGTAATATTTGACAACATTCCTGGCGAGTTGGCCTCTACGTCTCCGTTTGACCTTCATATACATCAATAATGTAATATAACCTAACCTAACCCAACCTAACATCTCGGCTGTAATATTTGACAACATTCCTGGCGAGTTGGCTTCTTCGTCTCCGTGGGACCTTTATATACATCAATAACGTAATATAACCTAACCAAACCCAACCTAACTTCTCGGCGGTAATATTTGAAAACATACCTGGCGAGGTGGCCTCTACGTCTCCGTGGGATATTTATATACATCAATAACATAATATAACATAAGGTAACCCAATATAACATCTCGGCGGTAATATTTGACCACATTCCTGGCTTGTTGGACTCTACGTCTCCGTGGGACCTTCCTATAGATCTATAACGTAATATAACCCAACCTAACACAACCTAACATCTCGGCGGTAATATTTGAAAACATTCCTGGCGAGTTGGCATCTACGTCTCCGTTTGACCTTCATATACATCAATAACGTAATATAACCTAACCTAACCCAACCTAACATATCGGCGGTAATATTTGACTACATTCTTGGCGAGTTGGACTCTACGTCCCCGTGGGACCTTCATATACATCAATAACGTAATATTACGTAACCTAACCCAACCTAACATCTCGGCGGTAATATTTGACAACATTCCTGACGAGTTGGCTTCTCCGTTTCCGTGGGACCTTTATATACATCAATAACGTAATATAACCTAACCTAACCCAATCTAACATCTCGGCGGTAATATTTGACCACATTCCTGTCTTGTTGGACTCCACGTCTCCGTGGGACTTTTATATACATCAATAACGTAATATAACCTAGCCTATCGCAACCGAACATCTCGGCGGTAATATTTGACATCATTCCTGGCGAGTTAGCCTCTACGTCTCCGTGTAACCCTCGTATACATCAATAACGTAATATAAAGTAACTTAACCCAACCTATCATCTCGGCGGTAATATTTGACAACATTCCTGGCGAGTTGGCCTCTACGTCTCCGTGGGCCCTTCATATACATCAATAACGAAATATAACCTAACCTAACCCAACCTATCATCTCGGAGGTAATATTTGACCACATTCCTGTCTTGTTGGACTCCACGTCTCCGTGGGACTTTTATATACATCAATAACGTAATATAACCTAGCCTATCGCAACCTAACATCTCGGCGGTAATATTTGACATCATTCCTGGCGAGTTGGCCTCTACGTCTCCGTGGGCCCTTCATATACATCAATAACGAAATATAACCTAACCTAACCCAACCTATCATCTCGGAGGTAATGTTTGGCAACATTCCTGGCGAGTTGGCCTCTACGTCTCCGTGGGACCTTTATATACATCAATAACATAATATAAGCTAGCCTAACCCAATCTAACATCTCGGCGATAATATTTGACCACATTCCTGGCGAGTTGGCCTCTACGTCTTCGTGGGACCTTTATATACATAAATAACGTAATATAACTTAATCTAACCCAACCTAACATCTCCGCGGTAATATTTGACAACATACCTGGCGAGTTGGCCTCTACGTCTCCGTGGGCCCTTCATATACATCAATAACGGAATATAACCAAACCTAACCCAACCTATCATCTCGGCGGTAAAATTTGACAACATTCATGGCGAGTTGGCTTCTCCGTCCCCGTGGGATATTTATATACATCAATAACATAATATAACATAAGCTAACCCAATATAACATCTCGGCGGTAATATTTGACCACGTTCCTGGCTTGTTGCACTCTACGTCTCCGTGGCACCTTCATATAGATCTATAACGTAATATAACCTAACCTAACCCAAGCTAACATCTCGGCGGTAATATTTGACAACATTCATGGAGAGTTGGCTTCTCCGTCCCCGTGGGACCTTTATATATCTCAATAACGTAATATAACCTAACCTAACCCAACCTATCATCTCGGCGGTAATATTTGATAACATTCCTGGCGAGTTGGCATCTATGTCTCCGTGGGACCTTTATATACATCAATAACGTAATATAACCTAACCTAACCCAACCTAGCATCTCGGCGGTAATATTTGACGTCATTCCTGGCGAGTTGGCCTCTACGGATCCGTGTAACCCTCGTATACAACAGTAACGTAATATAACGTAACTTAACCCAACCTATCATCTCGGCGGTAGTATTTGACAACATTCCTGGCGAGTTGGCTTCTTCGTCTCCGTGGGACCTTTATATACATCAATAACGTAATATAACCTAACCAAACCCAACCTAACTTCTCGGCGGTAATATTTGAAAACATACCTGGCGAGGTGGCCTCTACGTCTCCGTGGGATATTTATATACATCAATAACATAATATAACATAAGGTAACCCAATATAACATCTCGGCGGTAATATTTGACCACATTCCTGGCTCGTTGGACTCTACGTCTCCGTGGGACCTTCCTATAGATCTATAACGTAATATAACCTAACCTAACACAACCTAACATCTCGGCGGTAATATTTGAAAACATTCCTGGCGAGTTGGCATCTACGTCTCCGTTTGACCTTCATATACATCAATAACGTAATATAACCTAACCTAACCCAACCTAACATATCGGCGGTAATATTTGACAACATTCTTGGCGAGTTGGACTCTATGTCTCCGTGGGACCTTTATATACATCAATAACATAATATAATCTAACCTAACCCAACCTAGCATCTCGGCGGTAACATTTGACATCATTCCTGGCTTGTTGGCCTCTACGTCTCTGTGGGACATTTATATACATCAGTAACATAATATAAGCTAGCCTAACCCAATCTAACATCTCGGCGGTAATATTTGACCACATTCCTGGCTTGTTGGCCTCTACGTCTCCGTGGGACCTTTATGTACTTCAATAACGTAATATAACCTAACCTAACCCAATCTAACATCTCGGCGGTAATATTTGACCACATTCCTGTCTTGTTGGACTCCACGTCTCCGTGGGACTTTTATATACATCAATAACGTATTATAACCTAACCTAACCCAACCTAACATCTCGGCTGTAATATTTGACCACATTCCTGGCTTGTTGGCCACTACGTCCCCGTGGGCCCTTTATATACATCAATAACCTAATATAACCTAACCTAACCCAACCTAACATCTCGTCGGTAATATTTGACAACATTCCTGACGAGTTGGCCTCTAGGTCTCCGCTTGACCTCCATATACATCAATAACATAATATAACCTAACCTAACACAACCTAACATCCAGGCTATAATATTCGACAACATACCTGGCGAGTTGGCCTCTACGTCTCCGTGGGACCTTTATATACATCAATAACGTAATATAACCTAACCTAACCCAACCTAACATCCCGGCGGTAATATTTGACCACATTCCTGGCTTGTTGTCCTTTACGTCTCCGTGGGACCTTTATATACATCAATAACGTAATATAACGTAACCTAACCCAACCTAACATCTCGGCGGTAATATTTGACAACATTCCTGGCTTGTTGGCCTCTACGTCCCCGCGGGACCTTTATATACATCAATAACGTAATATAACCTAACCAAACCCAACCTAACTTCTCGGCGGTAATATTTGACAACATTCCTGGCGAGTTGGCCTCTACGTCTCCGTTTGACCTTCATATACATCAATAATGTAATATAACCTAACCTAACCCAACCTAACATCTCGGCTGTAATATTTGACAACATTCCTGGCGAGTTGGCTTCTTCGTCTCCGTGGGACCTTTATATACATCAATAACGTAATATAACCTAACCAAACCCAACCTAACTTCTCGGCGGTAATATTTGAAAACATACCTGGCGAGGTGGCCTCTACGTCTCCGTGGGATATTTATATACATCAATAACATAATATAACATAAGGTAACCCAATATAACATCTCGGCGGTAATATTTGACCACATTCCTGGCTTGTTGGACTCTACGTCTCCGCGGGACCTTCCTATAGATCTATAACGTAATATAACCTAACCTAACCCAACCTAACATCTCGGCGGTAATATTTGAAAACATTCCTGGCGAGTTGGCATCTACGTCTCCGTTTGACCTTCATATACATCAATAACGTAATATAACCTAACCTAACCCAACCTAACATATCGGCGGTAATATTTGACAACATTCTTGGCGAGTTGGACTCTACGTCCCCGTGGGACCTTCATATACATCACTAACGTAATATTACGTAACCTAACCCAACCTAACATCTCGGCGGTAATATTTGACAACATTCCTGACGAGTTGGCTTCTCCGTTTCCGTGGGACCTTTATATACATCAATAACGTAATATAACCTAACCTAACCCAATCTAACATCTCGGCGGTAATATTTGACCACATTCCTGTCTTGTTGGACTCCACGTCTCCGTGGGACTTTTATATACATCAATAACGTAATATAACCTAGCCTATCGCAATCTAACATCTCGGCGGTAATATTTGACATCATTCCTGGCGAGTTAGCCTCTACGTCTCCGTGTAACCCTCGTATACATCAATAACGTAATATAAAGTAACTTAACCCAACCTATCATCTCGGCGGTAATATTTGACAACATTCCTGGCGAGTTGGCCACTACGTCCCCGTGCGACCTTTATATACATCAATAACGTAATATAACCTAACCTAACCCAACCTAAATCTCGGCGGTAATATTTGACCACATTCCTGGCTTGTTGGCCTCTACGTCCCCGCGGGACCTTTATATACATCAATAACGTAATATAACCTAACCAAACCCAACCTAACTTCTCGGCGGTAATATTTGAAAACATACCTGGCGAGGTGGCCTCTACGTCTCCGTGGGATATTTATATACATCAATAACATAATATAACATAAGGTAACCCAATATAACATCTCGGCGGTAATATTTGACTACATTCCTGGCTTGTTGGACTCTACGTCTCCGTGGGACCTTCCTATAGATCTATAACGTAATATAACCTAACCTAACCCAACCTAACATCTCGGCGGTAATATTTGAAAACATTCCTGGCGAGTTGGCATCTACGTCTCCGTTTGACCTTCATATACATCAATAACGTAATATAACCTAACCTAACCCAACCTAACATAACGGCGGTAATAACTGACAACATTCTTGGCGAGTTGGACTCTACGTCCCCGTGGGACCTTCATATACATCAATAACGTAATATTACGTAACCTAACCCAACCTAACATCTCGGCGGTAATATTTGACAACATTCCTGACGAGTTGGCTTCTCCGTTTCCGTGGGACCTTTATATACATCAATAACGTAATATAACCTAACCTAACCCAATCTAACATCTCGGCGGTAATATTTGACCACATTCCTGTCTTGTTGGACTCCACGTCTCCGTGGGACTTTTATATACATCAATAACGTAATATAACCTAGCCTATCGCAATCTAACATCTCGGCGGTAATATTTGACATCATTCCTGGCGAGTTAGCCTCTACGTCTCCGTGTAACCCTCGTATACATCAATAACGTAATATAAAGTAACTTAACCCAACCTATCATCTCGGCGGTAATATTTGACAACATTCCTGGCGAGTTGGCCACTACGTCCCCGTGGGACCTTTATATACATCAATAACGTAATATAACCTAACCTAACCCAACCTAAATCTCGGCGGTAATATTTGACCACATTCCTGGCTTGTTGGCCTCTACGTCCCCGCGGGACCTTTATATACATCAATAACGTAATATAACCTAACCAAACCCAACCTAACTTCTCGGCGGTAATATTTGAAAACATACCTGGCGAGGTGGCCTCTACGTCTCCGTGGGACCTTCATATACATCAATAACGTAATATAACGTAACCTAACCCAACCTAACATCTGGGCGGTAATATTTGACAACATTCCTGACGAGTTGGCTTCTCCGTTTCCGTGGGACCTTTATATACATCAATAACGTAATATAACCTAACCTAACCCAATCTAACATGTCGGCGGTAATATTTGACCACATTCCTGTCTTGTTGGACTCCACGTCTCCGTGGGACTTTTATATACATCAATAACGTAATATAACCTAACCTAACCCAACCTAACATCCCGGCGGTAATATTTGACCAAATTCCTGGCTTGTTGTCCTCTACGTCTCCGTGGGACATTTATATACATCAATAACGTAATATAACGTAACCTAACCCAACCTAACATCTCGGCGGTAATATTTGACAACATTCCTGACGAGTTGGCCTCTAGGTCTCCGTTTGACCTTCATATACATCAATAACGTAACAAAACCTAACCTAACGCAACCTAACATCTCGGCGGTAATATTTGACATCATTCCTGGCGAGTTGGCCTCTACGTCTCCGTGGGACCTTCATATAGATCTATAAGGTAATATAACCTAACCTAACCCAACCTAACATCTCGGCGGTAATATTTGAAAACATTCCTGGCGAGTTGGCTTCTACGTCTCCGTGGGACCTTCATATACATCAATAACGAAATATAATCTAACCTAACCCAACCTATCATCTCGGCGGTAATATTTGACATCATTCCTGGCGAGTTGGCCTCTACGTCTCCGTGGAATCTTTATATACATCAATAACGTAATATAACCTAACCTAACCCAATATAACATCTCGGCCGTCATATTTGACCAGATTCCTGGCTTGTTGGACTCTACGTCTCCGTGGGACCTTTATATACATCAATAACGTAATATAACCTAACCTAACCCAACCTAACATCTCGGCGGTAAATTTGACAACATTCCTGACGAGTTGGCCTCTAGGTCTCCGTTTGACCTTCATATACATCAATAACCTAATGTAACCTAACCTAACACAACCTAACATCTCGGCTGTAATATTCGACAACATTCCTGGCGAGTTGGCCTCTACGTCTCCGTTTGACCTTCATATACATCAATAATGTAATATCTACCTAAGCTAATCCAACCTATCATCTCGGCGGTAATATTTGACAACATTCCTGGCGAGTTGGCCTCTACGTCTTCGTGGGACCTTTATATACATGAATAACGTAATATAACATAACGTAACCCAACCTAACATCTCGGCGGTAATATTTGTCATCATTCCTGGCGAGTTGGCCTCTACGTCTCCGTTTGACCATCATATACATCAATAACGTAATATAACGTAACCTAACCCAACCTATCATCTCGGCGGTAATATTTGACATCATTCCTGGCGAGTTGGCCTCTACGTCTCCGTGAGACCTTTATATACATCTATAACGTAATATAACCTAACCTAACCCAACCTAACATCTCGACGGTAATAATTGACCACATTCCTGGCTTGTTGGCTTCTACGTCTCCGTGGGACCTTTATATACATCAATAACATAATATAAGCTAGCCTAACCCAATCTAACATCTCGGCGGTAATATTTGACAACATTCCTGGCGAGTTGGTTTCTCCGTTTCCGTGGGAACTTTATATACATCAATAACGTAATATAACCTAACCTAACCCAACCTAACATCTCGGCGGTAATATTTGAAAACATTCCTGGCGAGTTGGCATCTACGTCTCCGTGGGACCTTTATATACATCAATAACGTAATTTAACCTAACCTAACCCAACCTAACATCTCGGCGGTAATATTTGAAATCATTCCTGGCGAGTTGGCCTCTACGTCTCCGTGGGACCTTTATATACATCAATAACATAATATAACCTAACCTAACCCAACCTAAAATCTCGGCGGTAATATTTGATAAAATTCCTGGCGAGTTGGCTTCTCCGTCCCCGTCGGACCTTTATATACCTCAATAACGTAAAATAACCTAACCTAACCCAATCTAACATCTCGGCGGTAATATTTGACCACATTCCTGGCTTGTTGGCCACTACGTCCCCGTGGGACCTTTATATACATCAATAACGTAATATAACCTAACCTAACCCAACCTAACATCTCGGCGGTAATATTTGTCATCATTCCTGGCGAGTTGGCCTCTACGTCTCCGTTTGACCATCATATACATCAATAACGTAATATAACGTAACCTAACCCAACCTATCATCTCGGCGGTAATATTTGACATCATTCCTGGCGAGTTGGCCTCTACGTCTCCGTGAGACCTTTATATACATCTATAACGTAATATAACCTAACCTAACCCAACCTAACATCTCGGCGGTAATATTTGAAAACATTCCTGGCGAGTTGGCATCTACGTCTCCGTGGGACCTTTATATACATCAATAACGTAATATAATCTAACCTAACCCAACCTAGCATCTCGGCGGTAATATTTGACATCATTCCTGGCTTCTTGGCCTCTACGTCTCCGTGGGACATTTATATACATCAATAACGTAATATAACGTATCCTAACCCAACCTATCATCTCGGCGGTAATATTTGACATCATTCCTGGCGAGTTGGCCTCTACGTCTCCGTGAGACCTTTATATACATCTATAACGTAATATAACCTAACCTAACCCAACCTAACATCTCGGCGGTAATATTTGAAAACATTCCTGGCGAGTTGGCATCTACGTCTCCGTGGGACCTTTATATACATCAATAACGTAATATAATCTAACCTAACCCAACCTAGCATCTCGGCGGTAATATTTGACATCATTCCTGGCTTCTTGGCCTCTACGTCTCCGTGGGACATTTATATACATCAATAACATAATATAAGCTAGCCTAACCCAATCTAACATCTCGGCGGTAATATTTGACCACATTCCTGGCTTGTTGGCCACTACGTCCCCGTGGGACCTTTATATACATCAATAACCTAATATAACCTAACCTAACCCAAGCTAACATCTCGTCGGTAATATTTGACATTATTCCTGGCGAGTTGGCGTCTACGTCTCCGTGGAATCTTTATATCTATCAATAACGTAATATAACCTAACCGAACCCAATATAACATCTCGGCCGTCATATTTGACCAGATTCCTGGCTTGTTGGACTCTACGTCTCCGTGGGACCTTTATATACATCAATAACGTAATATAACCTAACCTAACCCAATCTAACATCTCGGCGGTAATATTTGACCACATTCCTGTCTTGTTGGACTCCACGTCTACGTGGGACTTTTATATACATCAATAACGTAATATCACCTAACCTATAGCAACCTAACATCTCGGCGGTAATATTTGACATCATTCCTGGCGAGTTGGCCTCTACGTCTCCGTGTAACCCTCGTATACATCAATAACGTAATATAACGTAACTTAACCCAACCTATCATCTCAGCGGTAATATTTGACAACATTCCTGGCGAGTTGGCCTCTACGTCTTCGTGGTACCTTTATATACATCAATAACGTAATATAACTTAACCTAACCCAACCTGACATCTCCGCGGTAAATTTGACAATAAACCTGGCGAGTTGGCCTCTACGTCTCCGTGCGCCCTTCATATACATCAATAACGAAATATAATCTAACCTAGCCCAACCTATCATTTCGGCGGTAATATTTGACAAAATTCCTGGCGAGTTGGCTTCTCCGTCTCCGTGGGACCTTTATGTACTTCAATAACGTAATATAACCTAACGTAACACAATCTAACATCTCGGCGGTAATATTTGACCACATTCCTGTCTTGTTGGACTCCACGTCTCCGTGGGACTTTTATATACATCAATAACGTATTATAACCTAACCTAACCCAACCTAACATCTCGGCGGTAATATTTGACCACATTCCTGACGCGTTGGCCTCTACGTCCCCGTGGGACCTTTATATACATCAATAACGTAATATAACCTAACCTCCGTTTGACCTTCATATACATCAATAACGTAATATAACGTAACCTAACCCAACCTAACATCTCGGCGGTAATATTTGACAACATTCCTGACGAGTTGGCTTCTCCGTTTCCGTGGGATCTTTATATACATCAATAACGTAATATAACCTAACCTAACCCAACCTATCATCTCGGCGGTAATATTTCACAACATTCCTGGCGAGTTGGCCTCTACGTCTTCGTGGTACCTTTATATACATCAATAACGTAATATAACCTAACCTAACCCAACCTATATCACGGCGGTAATATTTGACCACATTCCTGGCTTGTTGGCCTCTACGTCCCCGTGGGACCTTTATATACATCAATAACGTAATATAACCTAACCTAACCCAACCTAGCATCTCGGCGGTAATATTTGACATCATTCCTGGCGAGTTGGCGTCTACGTCTCCGTGGAATCTTTATATACATCAATAACGTAATATAACCTAACCTAACCCAATATAACATCTCGGCCGTCATATTTGACCAGATTCCTGGCTTGTTGGACTCTACGTCTCCGTGGGACCTTTATATACATTAATAACGTAATATAACCTAACCTAACCCAACCTAACATCTCGGCGGGAATATTTGACAAAATTCCTGGCGAGTTGGCTTCTCCGTTTCCGTTTGACCTTCATATACATCAATAATGTAATATAACTTAACCTAACCCAACCTAACATCTCCGCGGTATTATTTGACAACATTCCTGGCGAGTTGGCCTCTACGTCTTCGTGGGACCTTCATATACATCAATAACGAAATATAACCTAACCTAACCCAACCTATCATCTCGGCGGGAATATTTGACAAAATTCCTGGCGAGTTGGCTTCTCCGTTTCCGTGGGACCTTTATATACATCAATAACGTAATACAACCTAACCTAACCCCACCTAACATCTCGGCGGTAATATTTGACAACATTCCTGGCGATTTGGCTTCTCCGTCTCCGTGGGACCTTTATATACATCAATAACGTAATATAACCTAACCTAATCCAACCTAACTTCTCGGCGGTAATATTTGAAAACTTACCTGGCGAGGTGGCCTCTACGTCTCCGTGGGATATTTATATACATCAATAACATAATATAACATAAGCTAACCCAACATAACATCTCGGCGGTAATATTTGACCACATTCCTGGCTTGTTGGCCTCTACGTCTCCGAGGGACCTTTATATACATCAATAACGTAATATAACCTAACCTAACCCAACCTAACATCTCGGCGGTAATATTTGACTACATTCCTGGCTTGTTGGACTCTACGTCTCCGTTTCACCTTCATATACATCAATAACGTAATATAACCTAACCTAACCCAACCTAACATATCGGCGGTAATATTTGACAACATTCTTGGCGAGTTGGACTCTACGTCTCCGTGGGACCTTTATATACATCAATAACGTAATATAATCTAACCTAACCCAACCTAGCATCTCGGCGGTAATATTTGACATCATTCCTGGCTTGTTGGCCTCTACGTCTCCGTGGGACATTTATATACATCAATAACATAATATAAGCTAGCCTAACCCAATCTAACATCTCGGCGGTAATATTTGACCACATTCCTGGCTTGTTGGCCTCTACGTCTCCGTAGGACCTTCATATACATCAATAACGTAATATAACGTAACCTAACCCAACCTAACATCTGGGCGGTAATATTTGACAACATTCCTGACGAGTTGGCTTCTCCGTTTCCGTGGGACCTTTATATACATCAATAACGTAATATAACCTAACCTAACCCAATCTAACATGACGGCGGTAATATTTGACCACATTCCTGTCTTGTTGGACTCCACGTCTCCGTGGGACTTTTATATACATCAATAACGTAATATAACCTAACCTATAGCAACCTAACATCTCGGCGGTAATATTTGACATCATTCCTGGCGAGTTGGCCTCTACGTCTCCGTGGGACCTTCATATAGATCTATAACGTAATATAACCTAACCTAACCCAACCTAACATCCCGGCGGTAATATTTGACCAAATTCCTGGCTTGTTGTCCTCTACGTCTCCGTGGGACCTTTATATACATCAATAACGTAATATAACGTAACCTAACCCAACCTAACATCTCGGCGGTAATATTTGATAAAATTCCTGGCGAGTTGGCTTCTCCGTCCCCGTCGGACCTTTATATACCTCAATAACGTAAAATAACCTAACCTAACCCAATCTAACATCTCGGCGGTAATATTTGACCACATTCCTGGCTTGTTGGCCACTACGTCCCCGTGGGACCTTTATATACATCAATAACGTAATATAACCTAACCTAACCCAACCTAACATCTCGGCGGTAATATTTGTCATCATTCCTGGCGAGTTGGCCTCTACGTCTCCGTTTGACCATCATATACATCAATAACCTAATATAACGTAACCTAACCCAACCTATCATCTCGGCGGTAATATTTGACATCATTCCTGGCGAGTTGGCCTCTACGTCTCCGTGAGACCTTTATATACATCTATAACGTAATATAACCTAACCTAACCCAACCTAACATCTCGGCGGTAATATTTGAAAACATTCCTGGCGAGTTGGCATCTACGTCTCCGTGGGACCTTTATATACATCAATAACGTAATATAATCTAACCTAACCCAACCTAGCATCTCGGCGGTAATATTTGACATCATTCCTGGCTTCTTGGCCTCTACGTCTCCGTGGGACATTTATATACATCAATAACGTAATATAACGTATCCTAACCCAACCTATCATCTCGGCGGTAATATTTGACATCATTCCTGGCGAGTTGGCCTCTACGTCTCCGTGAGACCTTTATATACATCTATAACGTAATATAACCTAACCTAACCCAACCTAACATCTCGGCGGTAATATTTGAAAACATTCCTGGCGAGTTGGCATCTACGTCTCCGTGGGACCTTTATATACATCAATAACGTAATATAATCTAACCTAACCCAACCTAGCATCTCGGCGGTAATATTTGACATCATTCCTGGCTTCTTGGCCTCTACGTCTCCGTGGGACATTTATATACATCAATAACATAATATAAGCTAGCCTAACCCAATCTAACATCTCGGCGGTAATATTTGACCACATTCCTGGCTTGTTGGCCACTACGTCCCCGTGGGACCTTTATATACATCAATAACCTAATATAACCTAACCTAACCCAAGCTAACATCTCGTCGGTAATATTTGACATTATTCCTGGCGAGTTGGCGTCTACGTCTCCGTGGAATCTTTATATCTATCAATAACGTAATATAACCTAACCGAACCCAATATAACATCTCGGCCGTCATATTTGACCAGATTCCTGGCTTGTTGGACTCTACGTCTCCGTGGGACCTTTATATACATCAATAACGTAATATAACCTAACCTAACCCAATCTAACATCTCGGCGGTAATATTTGACCACATTCCTGTCTTGTTGGACTCCACGTCTACGTGGGACTTTTATATACATCAATAACGTAATATCACCTAACCTATAGCAACCTAACATCTCGGCGGTAATATTTGACATCATTCCTGGCGAGTTGGCCTCTACGTCTCCGTGTAACCCTCGTATACATCAATAACGTAATATAACGTAACTTAACCCAACCTATCATCTCAGCGGTAATATTTGACAACATTCCTGGCGAGTTGGCCTCTACGTCTTCGTGGTACCTTTATATACATCAATAACGTAATATAACTTAACCTAACCCAACCTGACATCTCCGCGGTAAATTTGACAATAAACCTGGCGAGTTGGCCTCTACGTCTCCGTGCGCCCTTCATATACATCAATAACGAAATATAATCTAACCTAGCCCAACCTATCATTTCGGCGGTAATATTTGACAAAATTCCTGGCGAGTTGGCTTCTCCGTCTCCGTGGGACCTTTATGTACTTCAATAACGTAATATAACCTAACGTAACACAATCTAACATCTCGGCGGTAATATTTGACCACATTCCTGTCTTGTTGGACTCCACGTCTCCGTGGGACTTTTATATACATCAATAACGTATTATAACCTAACCTAACCCAACCTAACATCTCGGCGGTAATATTTGACCACATTCCTGACGCGTTGGCCTCTACGTCCCCGTGGGACCTTTATATACATCAATAACGTAATATAACCTAACCTCCGTTTGACCTTCATATACATCAATAACGTAATATAACGTAACCTAACCCAACCTAACATCTCGGCGGTAATATTTGACAACATTCCTGACGAGTTGGCTTCTCCGTTTCCGTGGGATCTTTATATACATCAATAACGTAATATAACCTAACCTAACCCAACCTATCATCTCGGCGGTAATATTTCACAACATTCCTGGCGAGTTGGCCTCTACGTCTTCGTGGTACCTTTATATACATCAATAACGTAATATAACCTAACCTAACCCAACCTATATCACGGCGGTAATATTTGACCACATTCCTGGCTTGTTGGCCTCTACGTCCCCGTGGGACCTTTATATACATCAATAACGTAATATAACCTAACCTAACCCAACCTAGCATCTCGGCGGTAATATTTGACATCATTCCTGGCGAGTTGGCGTCTACGTCTCCGTGGAATCTTTATATACATCAATAACGTAATATAACCTAACCTAACCCAATATAACATCTCGGCCGTCATATTTGACCAGATTCCTGGCTTGTTGGACTCTACGTCTCCGTGGGACCTTTATATACATTAATAACGTAATATAACCTAACCTAACCCAACCTAACATCTCGGCGGGAATATTTGACAAAATTCCTGGCGAGTTGGCTTCTCCGTTTCCGTTTGACCTTCATATACATCAATAATGTAATATAACTTAACCTAACCCAACCTAACATCTCCGCGGTATTATTTGACAACATTCCTGGCGAGTTGGCCTCTACGTCTTCGTGGGACCTTCATATACATCAATAACGAAATATAACCTAACCTAACCCAACCTATCATCTCGGCGGGAATATTTGACAAAATTCCTGGCGAGTTGGCTTCTCCGTTTCCGTGGGACCTTTATATACATCAATAACGTAATACAACCTAACCTAACCCCACCTAACATCTCGGCGGTAATATTTGACAACATTCCTGGCGATTTGGCTTCTCCGTCTCCGTGGGACCTTTATATACATCAATAACGTAATATAACCTAACCTAATCCAACCTAACTTCTCGGCGGTAATATTTGAAAACTTACCTGGCGAGGTGGCCTCTACGTCTCCGTGGGATATTTATATACATCAATAACATAATATAACATAAGCTAACCCAACATAACATCTCGGCGGTAATATTTGACCACATTCCTGGCTTGTTGGCCTCTACGTCTCCGAGGGACCTTTATATACATCAATAACGTAATATAACCTAACCTAACCCAACCTAACATCTCGGCGGTAATATTTGACTACATTCCTGGCTTGTTGGACTCTACGTCTCCGTTTCACCTTCATATACATCAATAACGTAATATAACCTAACCTAACCCAACCTAACATATCGGCGGTAATATTTGACAACATTCTTGGCGAGTTGGACTCTACGTCTCCGTGGGACCTTTATATACATCAATAACGTAATATAATCTAACCTAACCCAACCTAGCATCTCGGCGGTAATATTTGACATCATTCCTGGCTTGTTGGCCTCTACGTCTCCGTGGGACATTTATATACATCAATAACATAATATAAGCTAGCCTAACCCAATCTAACATCTCGGCGGTAATATTTGACCACATTCCTGGCTTGTTGGCCTCTACGTCTCCGTAGGACCTTCATATACATCAATAACGTAATATAACGTAACCTAACCCAACCTAACATCTGGGCGGTAATATTTGACAACATTCCTGACGAGTTGGCTTCTCCGTTTCCGTGGGACCTTTATATACATCAATAACGTAATATAACCTAACCTAACCCAATCTAACATGACGGCGGTAATATTTGACCACATTCCTGTCTTGTTGGACTCCACGTCTCCGTGGGACTTTTATATACATCAATAACGTAATATAACCTAACCTATAGCAACCTAACATCTCGGCGGTAATATTTGACATCATTCCTGGCGAGTTGGCCTCTACGTCTCCGTGGGACCTTCATATAGATCTATAACGTAATATAACCTAACCTAACCCAACCTAACATCCCGGCGGTAATATTTGACCAAATTCCTGGCTTGTTGTCCTCAACGTCTCCGTGGGACCTTTATATACATCAATAACGTAATATAACGTAACCTAACCCAACCTAACATCTCGGCGGTAATATTTGACAACATTCCTGACGAGTTGGCCTCTAGGTCTCCGTTTGACCTTCATATACATCAATAACGTAACAAAACCTAACCTAACGCAACCTAACATCTCGGCGGTAATATTTGACATCATTCCTGGCGAGTTGGCCTCTACGTCTCCGTGGGACCTTCATATAGATCTATAACGTAACATAACCTAACCTAACCCAACCTAACATCTCGGCGGTAATATTTGAAAACATTCCTGGCGAGTTGGCATCTACGTCTCCGTGGGACCTTTATATACATCAATAACGTAATATAATCTAACCTAACCCAACCTAGCATCTCGGCGGTAATATTTGACCACATTCCTGTCTTGTTGGACTCCACGTCTCCGTGGGACTTTTATATACATCAATAACGTAATATCACCTAACCTATCGCAACCTAACATCTCGGCCGTAATATTTGACATCATTCCTGGCGAGTTGGCCTCTACGTATTCGTGGGACCTTTATATACATGAATAACGTAATATAACATAACGTAACCCAACCTAACTTCTCGGCGGTAATATTTGAAAACATACCTGGCGAGGTGGCCTCTACGTCTCCGTGGGATATTTATATACATCAATAACGTAATATAACCTAACCTAACCCAACCTAACATCTCGACGGTAATATTTGACCACATTCCTGGCTTGTTGGCCTCTACGTATTCGTGGGACCTTTATATACATGAATAACGTAATATAACCTAACCTAACCCAACCTAACATCTCGGCGGTAATATTTGACAACATTCCTGGCGAGTTGGTTTCTCCATTTCCGTGGGACCTTTATATACATCAATAACGTAATATAACCTAACCTAACCCAACCTAACATCTCGGCGGTAATATTTGAAAACATTCCTGGCGGGTTGGCCTCTACGTCTCCGTGGGACCTTTATATACATCAATAACATAATATAACCTAACCTAACCCAATCTAACATCTCGGCGGTAATATTTGACAACATTCCTGGCGAGTTGGTTTCTCCGTTTCCGTGGGACCTTTATATACATCAATAACGTAATATAACCTAACCTAACCCAACCTAACATCTCGGCGGTAATATTTGAAAACATTCCTGGCGAGTTGGCATCTACGTCTCCGTGGGACCTTTATATACATCAATAACGTAATATAACCTAACCAAACCCAACCTAACTTCTCGGCGGTAATATTTGAAAACATACCTGGCGAGGTGGCCTCTACGTCCCTGTGGGATATTTATATACATCAATAACATAATATAACATAAGGTAACCCAATATAACATCTCGGCGGTAATAGTTGACCACATTCCTGGCTAGTTGGACTCTACGTCTCCGTGGGACCTTCCTATAGATCTATAACGTAATATAACCTAACCTAACCCAACCTAACATCTCGGCGGTAATATTTGAAAACATTCCTGGCGAGTTGGCATCTACGTCTCCGTTTGACCTTCATATACATCAATAACGTAATATAACCTAATCTAACCCAACCTAACATCTCGGCGGTAATATTTGACATCATTCCTGGCGAGTTGGCCTCTACGTCTCCGTGGGCCCTTCATATACATCAATAACGAAATATAATCTAACCTAGCCCAACCTATCATTTCGGCGGTAATATTTGACAAAATTCCTGGCGAGTTGGATTCTCCGTCTCCGTCGGACCTTTATATACCTCAATAACGTAATATAACCTAACCTAACCCAACCTACCATCTCGGCGGTAATATTTGAAAACATTCCTGGCGAGTTGGCAGCTACGTCTCCGTGGGACCTTTATATACATCAATAACGTAATATAACCTAACCTAATCCAACCTAACATCTCGGCGGTCATATTCGACCACATTCCTGGCTTGTTGGACTCTACGTCTCCGTGGGACCTTCAATAGATCTATAACGTAATATAACCTAACCTAACCCAACGTAACATCTCGGCGGTAATATTTGAAAACATTCCTGGCGAGTTGGCATCTGCGTCTCCGTGGGACCTTTATATACATCAATAATATCGCCTCTACGTCTCCGTGTAACCGTCGTATACAACAATAACGTAATATAACGTAACTTAACCCAACCTATCATCTCGGCGGTAATATTTGACAACATTCCTGGCGAGTTGGCCTCTACGTCTTCGTGGGACCTTTATATACATGAATAACGTAATATAACATAACCTAACCCAATCTAACATCTCGACGGTAATATTTGACCACATTCCTGGCTTGTTGGCCTCTACGTCTCCGTGGGACCTTTATATACATCAATAACGTAATATAACCTAACCTAACCCAACCTAACATCTCGTCGGCAATATTTGACCACATTCCCGAATTGTTGGACTCTACGTCTCCGAGGGATCTTTATATACATCAATAACGTAATATAACCTAACCTAACCCAACCTAACATCCCGGCGGTAATATTTGACCACATTCCTGGCTTGTTGTCCTCTACGTCTCCGTGGGACCTTTATATACATCAATAACGTAATATAACTTCACCTAACCCAACCTAACATCTCGGCGGTAATATTTGACAACATTCCTGACGAGTTGGCCTCTAGGTCTCCGTTTGACCTTCATATACATCAATAACGTAATATAACCTAACCTAACACAACCTAACATCTCGGCGGTAATATTTGACAACATTCCTGGCGAGTTGGCCTCTACGTCTCCGTTTGACCTTCATATACATCAATAATGTAATATAACCTAACCTAACCCAACCTAACATCTCGGCTGTAATATTTGACAACATTCCTGGCGAGTTGGCTTCTTCGTCTCCGTGGGACCTTTATATACATCAATAACGTAATATAACCTAACCAAACCCAACCTAACTTCTCGGCGGTAATATTTGAAAACATACCTGGCGAGGTGGCCTCTACGTCTCCGTGGGATATTTATATACATCAATAACATAATATAACATAAGGTAACCCAATATAACATCTCGGCGGTAATATTTGACCACATTCCTGGCTTGTTGGACTCTACGTCTCCGTGGGACCTTCCTATAGATCTATAACGTAATATAACCCAACCTAACACAACCTAACATCTCGGCGGTAATATTTGAAAACATTCCTGGCGAGTTGGCATCTACGTCTCCGTTTGACCTTCATATACATCAATAACGTAATATAACCTAACCTAACCCAACCTAACATATCGGCGGTAATATTTGACTACATTCTTGGCGAGTTGGACTCTACGTCCCCGTGGGACCTTCATATACATCAATAACGTAATATTACGTAACCTAACCCAACCTAACATCTCGGCGGTAATATTTGACAACATTCCTGACGAGTTGGCTTCTCCGTTTCCGTGGGACCTTTATATACATCAATAACGTAATATAACCTAACCTAACCCAATCTAACATCTCGGCGGTAATATTTGACCACATTCCTGTCTTGTTGGACTCCACGTCTCCGTGGGACTTTTATATACATCAATAACGTAATATAACCTAGCCTATCGCAACCGAACATCTCGGCGGTAATATTTGACATCATTCCTGGCGAGTTAGCCTCTACGTCTCCGTGTAACCCTCGTATACATCAATAACGTAATATAAAGTAACTTAACCCAACCTATCATCTCGGCGGTAATATTTGACAACATTCCTGGCGAGTTGGCCTCTACGTCTCCGTGGGCCCTTCATATACATCAATAACGAAATATAACCTAACCTAACCCAACCTATCATCTCGGAGGTAATATTTGACCACATTCCTGTCTTGTTGGACTCCACGTCTCCGTGGGACTTTTA
Organism: Xylocopa violacea; assembly: GCA_963969225.1. NCBI lineage: Eukaryota > Metazoa > Arthropoda > Insecta > Hymenoptera > Apidae > Xylocopa > Xylocopa violacea. The sequence continues at coordinate 2,882,940 of CAXAJV010000078.1, forward strand.
TATACATCAATAACGTAATATAACCTAGCCTATCGCAACCTAACATCTCGGCGGTAATATTTGACATCATTCCTGGCGAGTTAGCCTCTACGTCTCCGTGTAACCCTCGTATACATCAATAACGTAATATAAAGTAACTTAACCCAACCTATCATCTCGGCGGTAATATTTGACAACATTCCTGGCGAGTTGGCCTCTACGTCTCCGTGGGCCCTTCATATACATCAATAACGAAATATAACCTAACCTAACCCAACCTATCATCTCGGAGGTAATGTTTGGCAACATTCCTGGCGAGTTGGCCTCTACGTCTCCGTGGGACCTTTATATACATCAATAACATAATATAAGCTAGCCTAACCCAATCTAACATCTCGGCGATAATATTTGACCACATTCCTGGCGAGTTGGCCTCTACGTCTTCGTGGGACCTTTATATACATAAATAACGTAATATAACTTAATCTAACCCAACCTAACATCTCCGCGGTAATATTTGACAACATACCTGGCGAGTTGGCCTCTACGTCTCCGTGGGCCCTTCATATACATCAATAACGGAATATAACCAAACCTAACCCAACCTATCATCTCGGCGGTAAAATTTGACAACATTCATGGCGAGTTGGCTTCTCCGTCCCCGTGGGATATTTATATACATCAATAACATAATATAACATAAGCTAACCCAATATAACATCTCGGCGGTAATATTTGACCACGTTCCTGGCTTGTTGCACTCTACGTCTCCGTGGCACCTTCATATAGATCTATAACGTAATATAACCTAACCTAACCCAACCTAACATCTCGGCGGTAATATTTGACAACATTCATGGAGAGTTGGCTTCTCCGTCCCCGTGGGACCTTTATATATCTCAATAACGTAATATAACCTAACCTAACCCAACCTATCATCTCGGCGGTAATATTTGATAACATTCCTGGCGAGTTGGCATCTATGTCTCCGTGGGACCTTTATATACATCAATAACGTAATATAACCTAACCTAACCCAACCTAGCATCTCGGCGGTAATATTTGACGTCATTCCTGGCGAGTTGGCCTCTACGGATCCGTGTAACCCTCGTATACAACAGTAACGTAATATAACGTAACTTAACCCAACCTATCATCTCGGCGGTAATATTTGACAACATTCCTGGCGAGTTGGCTTCTTCGTCTCCGTGGGACCTTTATATACATCAATAACGTAATATAACCTAACCAAACCCAACCTAACTTCTCGGCGGTAATATTTGAAAACATACCTGGCGAGGTGGCCTCTACGTCTCCGTGGGATATTTATATACATCAATAACATAATATAACATAAGGTAACCCAATATAACATCTCGGCGGTAATATTTGACCACATTCCTGGCTCGTTGGACTCTACGTCTCCGTGGGACCTTCCTATAGATCTATAACGTAATATAACCTAACCTAACACAACCTAACATCTCGGCGGTAATATTTGAAAACATTCCTGGCGAGTTGGCATCTACGTCTCCGTTTGACCTTCATATACATCAATAACGTAATATAACCTAACCTAACCCAACCTAACATATCGGCGGTAATATTTGACAACATTCTTGGCGAGTTGCACTCTATGTCTCCGTGGGACCTTTATATACATCAATAACATAATATAATCTAACCTAACCCAACCTAGCATCTCGGCGGTAACATTTGACATCATTCCTGGCTTGTTGGCCTCTACGTCTCTGTGGGACATTTATATACATCAGTAACATAATATAAGCTAGCCTAACCCAATCTAACATCTCGGCGGTAATATTTGACCACATTCCTGGCTTGTTGGCCTCTACGTCTCCGTGGGACCTTTATGTACTTCAATAACGTAATATAACCTAACCTAACCCAATCTAACATCTCGGCGGTAATATTTGACCACATTCCTGTCTTGTTGGACTCCACGTCTCCGTGGGACTTTTATATACATCAATAACGTATTATAACCTAACCTAACCCAACCTAACATCTCGGCTGTAATATTTGACCACATTCCTGGCTTGTTGGCCACTACGTCCCCGTGGGCCCTTTATATACATCAATAACCTAATATAACCTAACCTAACCCAACCTAACATCTCGTCGGTAATATTTGACAACATTCCTGACGAGTTGGCCTCTAGGTCTCCGCTTGACCTCCATATACATCAATAACATAATATAACCTAACCTAACACAACCTAACATCCAGGCTATAATATTCGACAACATACCTGGCGAGTTGGCCTCTACGTCTCCGTGGGACCTTTATATACATCAATAACGTAATATAACCTAACCTAACCCAACCTAACATCCCGGCGGTAATATTTGACCACATTCCTGGCTTGTTGTCCTTTACGTCTCCGTGGGACCTTTATATACATCAATAACGTAATATAACGTAACCTAACCCAACCTAACATCTCGGCGGTAATATTTGACAACATTCCTGGCTTGTTGGCCTCTACGTCCCCGCGGGACCTTTATATACATCAATAACGTAATATAACCTAACCAAACCCAACCTAACTTCTCGGCGGTAATATTTGACAACATTCCTGGCGAGTTGGCCTCTACGTCTCCGTTTGACCTTCATATACATCAATAATGTAATATAACCTAACCTAACCCAACCTAACATCTCGGCTGTAATATTTGACAACATTCCTGGCGAGTTGGCTTCTTCGTCTCCGTGGGACCTTTATATACATCAATAACGTAATATAACCTAACCAAACCCAACCTAACTTCTCGGCGGTAATATTTGAAAACATACCTGGCGAGGTGGCCTCTACGTCTCCGTGGGATATTTATATACATCAATAACATAATATAACATAAGGTAACCCAATATAACATCTCGGCGGTAATATTTGACCACATTCCTGGCTTGTTGGACTCTACGTCTCCGCGGGACCTTCCTATAGATCTATAACGTAATATAACCTAACCTAACCCAACCTAACATCTCGGCGGTAATATTTGAAAACATTCCTGGCGAGTTGGCATCTACGTCTCCGTTTGACCTTCATATACATCAATAACGTAATATAACCTAACCTAACCCAACCTAACATATCGGCGGTAATATTTGACAACATTCTTGGCGAGTTGGACTCTACGTCCCCGTGGGACCTTCATATACATCACTAACGTAATATTACGTAACCTAACCCAACCTAACATCTCGGCGGTAATATTTGACAACATTCCTGACGAGTTGGCTTCTCCGTTTCCGTGGGACCTTTATATACATCAATAACGTAATATAACCTAACCTAACCCAATCTAACATCTCGGCGGTAATATTTGACCACATTCCTGTCTTGTTGGACTCCACGTCTCCGTGGGACTTTTATATACATCAATAACGTAATATAACCTAGCCTATCGCAATCTAACATCTCGGCGGTAATATTTGACATCATTCCTGGCGAGTTAGCCTCTACGTCTCCGTGTAACCCTCGTATACATCAATAACGTAATATAAAGTAACTTAACCCAACCTATCATCTCGGCGGTAATATTTGACAACATTCCTGGCGAGTTGGCCACTACGTCCCCGTGGGACCTTTATATACATCAATAACGTAATATAACCTAACCTAACCCAACCTAAATCTCGGCGGTAATATTTGACCACATTCCTGGCTTGTTGGCCTCTACGTCCCCGCGGGACCTTTATATACATCAATAACGTAATATAACCTAACCAAACCCAACCTAACTTCTCGGCGGTAATATTTGAAAACATACCTGGCGAGGTGGCCTCTACGTCTCCGTGGGATATTTATATACATCAATAACATAATATAACATAAGGTAACCCAATATAACATCTCGGCGGTAATATTTGACTACATTCCTGGCTTGTTGGACTCTACGTCTCCGTGGGACCTTCCTATAGATCTATAACGTAATATAACCTAACCTAACCCAACCTAACATCTCGGCGGTAATATTTGAAAACATTCCTGGCGAGTTGGCATCTACGTCTCCGTTTGACCTTCATATACATCAATAACGTAATATAACCTAACCTAACCCAACCTAACATAACGGCGGTAATAACTGACAACATTCTTGGCGAGTTGGACTCTACGTCCCCGTGGGACCTTCATATACATCAATAACGTAATATTACGTAACCTAACCCAACCTAACATCTCGGCGGTAATATTTGACAACATTCCTGACGAGTTGGCTTCTCCGTTTCCGTGGGACCTTTATATACATCAATAACGTAATATAACCTAACCTAACCCAATCTAACATCTCGGCGGTAATATTTGACCACATTCCTGTCTTGTTGGACTCCACGTCTCCGTGGGACTTTTATATACATCAATAACGTAATATAACCTAGCCTATCGCAATCTAACATCTCGGCGGTAATATTTGACATCATTCCTGGCGAGTTAGCCTCTACGTCTCCGTGTAACCCTCGTATACATCAATAACGTAATATAAAGTAACTTAACCCAACCTATCATCTCGGCGGTAATATTTGACAACATTCCTGGCGAGTTGGCCACTACGTCCCCGTGGGACCTTTATATACATCAATAACGTAATATAACCTAACCTAACCCAACCTAAATCTCGGCGGTAATATTTGACCACATTCCTGGCTTGTTGGCCTCTACGTCCCCGCGGGACCTTTATATACATCAATAACGTAATATAACCTAACCAAACCCAACCTAACTTCTCGGCGGTAATATTTGAAAACATACCTGGCGAGGTGGCCTCTACGTCTCCGTGGGACCTTCATATACATCAATAACGTAATATAACGTAACCTAACCCAACCTAACATCTGGGCGGTAATATTTGACAACATTCCTGACGAGTTGGCTTCTCCGTTTCCGTGGGACCTTTATATACATCAATAACGTAATATAACCTAACCTAACCCAATCTAACATGTCGGCGGTAATATTTGACCACATTCCTGTCTTGTTGGACTCCACGTCTCCGTGGGACTTTTATATACATCAATAACGTAATATAACCTAACCTAACCCAACCTAACATCCCGGCGGTAATATTTGACCAAATTCCTGGCTTGTTGTCCTCTACGTCTCCGTGGGACATTTATATACATCAATAACGTAATATAACGTAACCTAACCCAACCTAACATCTCGGCGGTAATATTTGACAACATTCCTGACGAGTTGGCCTCTAGGTCTCCGTTTGACCTTCATATACATCAATAACGTAACAAAACCTAACCTAACGCAACCTAACATCTCGGCGGTAATATTTGACATCATTCCTGGCGAGTTGGCCTCTACGTCTCCGTGGGACCTTCATATAGATCTATAAGGTAATATAACCTAACCTAACCCAACCTAACATCTCGGCGGTAATATTTGAAAACATTCCTGGCGAGTTGGCTTCTACGTCTCCGTGGGACCTTCATATACATCAATAACGAAATATAATCTAACCTAACCCAACCTATCATCTCGGCGGTAATATTTGACATCATTCCTGGCGAGTTGGCCTCTACGTCTCCGTGGAATCTTTATATACATCAATAACGTAATATAACCTAACCTAACCCAATATAACATCTCGGCCGTCATATTTGACCAGATTCCTGGCTTGTTGGACTCTACGTCTCCGTGGGACCTTTATATACATCAATAACGTAATATAACCTAACCTAACCCAACCTAACATCTCGGCGGTAAATTTGACAACATTCCTGACGAGTTGGCCTCTAGGTCTCCGTTTGACCTTCATATACATCAATAACCTAATGTAACCTAACCTAACACAACCTAACATCTCGGCTGTAATATTCGACAACATTCCTGGCGAGTTGGCCTCTACGTCTCCGTTTGACCTTCATATACATCAATAATGTAATATCTACCTAAGCTAATCCAACCTATCATCTCGGCGGTAATATTTGACAACATTCCTGGCGAGTTGGCCTCTACGTCTTCGTGGGACCTTTATATACATGAATAACGTAATATAACATAACGTAACCCAACCTAACATCTCGGCGGTAATATTTGTCATCATTCCTGGCGAGTTGGCCTCTACGTCTCCGTTTGACCATCATATACATCAATAACGTAATATAACGTAACCTAACCCAACCTATCATCTCGGCGGTAATATTTGACATCATTCCTGGCGAGTTGGCCTCTACGTCTCCGTGAGACCTTTATATACATCTATAACGTAATATAACCTAACCTAACCCAACCTAACATCTCGACGGTAATAATTGACCACATTCCTGGCTTGTTGGCTTCTACGTCTCCGTGGGACCTTTATATACATCAATAACATAATATAAGCTAGCCTAACCCAATCTAACATCTCGGCGGTAATATTTGACAACATTCCTGGCGAGTTGGTTTCTCCGTTTCCGTGGGAACTTTATATACATCAATAACGTAATATAACCTAACCTAACCCAACCTAACATCTCGGCGGTAATATTTGAAAACATTCCTGGCGAGTTGGCATCTACGTCTCCGTGGGACCTTTATATACATCAATAACGTAATTTAACCTAACCTAACCCAACCTAACATCTCGGCGGTAATATTTGAAATCATTCCTGGCGAGTTGGCCTCTACGTCTCCGTGGGACCTTTATATACATCAATAACATAATATAACCTAACCTAACCCAACCTAAAATCTCGGCGGTAATATTTGATAAAATTCCTGGCGAGTTGGCTTCTCCGTCCCCGTCGGACCTTTATATACCTCAATAACGTAAAATAACCTAACCTAACCCAATCTAACATCTCGGCGGTAATATTTGACCACATTCCTGGCTTGTTGGCCACTACGTCCCCGTGGGACCTTTATATACATCAATAACGTAATATAACCTAACCTAACCCAACCTAACATCTCGGCGGTAATATTTGTCATCATTCCTGGCGAGTTGGCCTCTACGTCTCCGTTTGACCATCATATACATCAATAACGTAATATAACGTAACCTAACCCAACCTATCATCTCGGCGGTAATATTTGACATCATTCCTGGCGAGTTGGCCTCTACGTCTCCGTGAGACCTTTATATACATCTATAACGTAATATAACCTAACCTAACCCAACCTAACATCTCGGCGGTAATATTTGAAAACATTCCTGGCGAGTTGGCATCTACGTCTCCGTGGGACCTTTATATACATCAATAACGTAATATAATCTAACCTAACCCAACCTAGCATCTCGGCGGTAATATTTGACATCATTCCTGGCTTCTTGGCCTCTACGTCTCCGTGGGACATTTATATACATCAATAACGTAATATAACGTATCCTAACCCAACCTATCATCTCGGCGGTAATATTTGACATCATTCCTGGCGAGTTGGCCTCTACGTCTCCGTGAGACCTTTATATACATCTATAACGTAATATAACCTAACCTAACCCAACCTAACATCTCGGCGGTAATATTTGAAAACATTCCTGGCGAGTTGGCATCTACGTCTCCGTGGGACCTTTATATACATCAATAACGTAATATAATCTAACCTAACCCAACCTAGCATCTCGGCGGTAATATTTGACATCATTCCTGGCTTCTTGGCCTCTACGTCTCCGTGGGACATTTATATACATCAATAACATAATATAAGCTAGCCTAACCCAATCTAACATCTCGGCGGTAATATTTGACCACATTCCTGGCTTGTTGGCCACTACGTCCCCGTGGGACCTTTATATACATCAATAACCTAATATAACCTAACCTAACCCAAGCTAACATCTCGTCGGTAATATTTGACATTATTCCTGGCGAGTTGGCGTCTACGTCTCCGTGGAATCTTTATATCTATCAATAACGTAATATAACCTAACCGAACCCAATATAACATCTCGGCCGTCATATTTGACCAGATTCCTGGCTTGTTGGACTCTACGTCTCCGTGGGACCTTTATATACATCAATAACGTAATATAACCTAACCTAACCCAATCTAACATCTCGGCGGTAATATTTGACCACATTCCTGTCTTGTTGGACTCCACGTCTACGTGGGACTTTTATATACATCAATAACGTAATATCACCTAACCTATAGCAACCTAACATCTCGGCGGTAATATTTGACATCATTCCTGGCGAGTTGGCCTCTACGTCTCCGTGTAACCCTCGTATACATCAATAACGTAATATAACGTAACTTAACCCAACCTATCATCTCAGCGGTAATATTTGACAACATTCCTGGCGAGTTGGCCTCTACGTCTTCGTGGTACCTTTATATACATCAATAACGTAATATAACTTAACCTAACCCAACCTGACATCTCCGCGGTAAATTTGACAATAAACCTGGCGAGTTGGCCTCTACGTCTCCGTGCGCCCTTCATATACATCAATAACGAAATATAATCTAACCTAGCCCAACCTATCATTTCGGCGGTAATATTTGACAAAATTCCTGGCGAGTTGGCTTCTCCGTCTCCGTGGGACCTTTATGTACTTCAATAACGTAATATAACCTAACGTAACACAATCTAACATCTCGGCGGTAATATTTGACCACATTCCTGTCTTGTTGGACTCCACGTCTCCGTGGGACTTTTATATACATCAATAACGTATTATAACCTAACCTAACCCAACCTAACATCTCGGCGGTAATATTTGACCACATTCCTGACGCGTTGGCCTCTACGTCCCCGTGGGACCTTTATATACATCAATAACGTAATATAACCTAACCTCCGTTTGACCTTCATATACATCAATAACGTAATATAACGTAACCTAACCCAACCTAACATCTCGGCGGTAATATTTGACAACATTCCTGACGAGTTGGCTTCTCCGTTTCCGTGGGATCTTTATATACATCAATAACGTAATATAACCTAACCTAACCCAACCTATCATCTCGGCGGTAATATTTCACAACATTCCTGGCGAGTTGGCCTCTACGTCTTCGTGGTACCTTTATATACATCAATAACGTAATATAACCTAACCTAACCCAACCTATATCACGGCGGTAATATTTGACCACATTCCTGGCTTGTTGGCCTCTACGTCCCCGTGGGACCTTTATATACATCAATAACGTAATATAACCTAACCTAACCCAACCTAGCATCTCGGCGGTAATATTTGACATCATTCCTGGCGAGTTGGCGTCTACGTCTCCGTGGAATCTTTATATACATCAATAACGTAATATAACCTAACCTAACCCAATATAACATCTCGGCCGTCATATTTGACCAGATTCCTGGCTTGTTGGACTCTACGTCTCCGTGGGACCTTTATATACATTAATAACGTAATATAACCTAACCTAACCCAACCTAACATCTCGGCGGGAATATTTGACAAAATTCCTGGCGAGTTGGCTTCTCCGTTTCCGTTTGACCTTCATATACATCAATAATGTAATATAACTTAACCTAACCCAACCTAACATCTCCGCGGTATTATTTGACAACATTCCTGGCGAGTTGGCCTCTACGTCTTCGTGGGACCTTCATATACATCAATAACGAAATATAACCTAACCTAACCCAACCTATCATCTCGGCGGGAATATTTGACAAAATTCCTGGCGAGTTGGCTTCTCCGTTTCCGTGGGACCTTTATATACATCAATAACGTAATACAACCTAACCTAACCCCACCTAACATCTCGGCGGTAATATTTGACAACATTCCTGGCGATTTGGCTTCTCCGTCTCCGTGGGACCTTTATATACATCAATAACGTAATATAACCTAACCTAATCCAACCTAACTTCTCGGCGGTAATATTTGAAAACTTACCTGGCGAGGTGGCCTCTACGTCTCCGTGGGATATTTATATACATCAATAACATAATATAACATAAGCTAACCCAACATAACATCTCGGCGGTAATATTTGACCACATTCCTGGCTTGTTGGCCTCTACGTCTCCGAGGGACCTTTATATACATCAATAACGTAATATAACCTAACCTAACCCAACCTAACATCTCGGCGGTAATATTTGACTACATTCCTGGCTTGTTGGACTCTACGTCTCCGTTTCAGCTTCATATACATCAATAACGTAATATAACCTAACCTAACCCAACCTAACATATCGGCGGTAATATTTGACAACATTCTTGGCGAGTTGGACTCTACGTCTCCGTGGGACCTTTATATACATCAATAACGTAATATAATCTAACCTAACCCAACCTAGCATCTCGGCGGTAATATTTGACATCATTCCTGGCTTGTTGGCCTCTACGTCTCCGTGGGACATTTATATACATCAATAACATAATATAAGCTAGCCTAACCCAATCTAACATCTCGGCGGTAATATTTGACCACATTCCTGGCTTGTTGGCCTCTACGTCTCCGTAGGACCTTCATATACATCAATAACGTAATATAACGTAACCTAACCCAACCTAACATCTGGGCGGTAATATTTGACAACATTCCTGACGAGTTGGCTTCTCCGTTTCCGTGGGACCTTTATATACATCAATAACGTAATATAACCTAACCTAACCCAATCTAACATGACGGCGGTAATATTTGACCACATTCCTGTCTTGTTGGACTCCACGTCTCCGTGGGACTTTTATATACATCAATAACGTAATATAACCTAACCTATAGCAACCTAACATCTCGGCGGTAATATTTGACATCATTCCTGGCGAGTTGGCCTCTACGTCTCCGTGGGACCTTCATATAGATCTATAACGTAATATAACCTAACCTAACCCAACCTAACATCCCGGCGGTAATATTTGACCAAATTCCTGGCTTGTTGTCCTCTACGTCTCCGTGGGACCTTTATATACATCAATAACGTAATATAACGTAACCTAACCCAACCTAACATCTCGGCGGTAATATTTGACAACATTCCTGACGAGTTGGCCTCTAGGTCTCCGTTTGACCTTCATATACATCAATAACGTAACAAAACCTAACCTAACGCAACCTAACATCTCGGCGGTAATATTTGACATCATTCCTGGCGAGTTGGCCTCTACGTCTCCGTGGGACCTTCATATAGATCTATAACGTAACATAACCTAACCTAACCCAACCTAACATCTCGGCGGTAATATTTGAAAACATTCCTGGCGAGTTGGCATCTACGTCTCCGTGGGACCTTTATATACATCAATAACGTAATATAATCTAACCTAACCCAACCTAGCATCTCGGCGGTAATATTTGACCACATTCCTGTCTTGTTGGACTCCACGTCTCCGTGGGACTTTTATATACATCAATAACGTAATATCACCTAACCTATCGCAACCTAACATCTCGGCGGTAATATTTGACATCATTCCTGGCGAGTTGGCCTCTACGTATTCGTGGGACCTTTATATACATGAATAACGTAATATAACATAACGTAACCCAACCTAACTTCTCGGCGGTAATATTTGAAAACATACCTGGCGAGGTGGCCTCTACGTCTCCGTGGGATATTTATATACATCAATAACGTAATATAACCTAACCTAACCCAACCTAACATCTCGACGGTAATATTTGACCACATTCCTGGCTTGTTGGCCTCTACGTATTCGTGGGACCTTTATATACATGAATAACGTAATATAACCTAACCTAACCCAACCTAACATCTCGGCGGTAATATTTGACAACATTCCTGGCGAGTTGGTTTCTCCATTTCCGTGGGACCTTTATATACATCAATAACGTAATATAACCTAACCTAACCCAACCTAACATCTCGGCGGTAATATTTGAAAACATTCCTGGCGGGTTGGCCTCTACGTCTCCGTGGGACCTTTATATACATCAATAACATAATATAACCTAACCTAACCCAATCTAACATCTCGGCGGTAATATTTGACAACATTCCTGGCGAGTTGGTTTCTCCGTTTCCGTGGGACCTTTATATACATCAATAACGTAATATAACCTAACCTAACCCAACCTAACATCTCGGCGGTAATATTTGAAAACATTCCTGGCGAGTTGGCATCTACGTCTCCGTGGGACCTTTATATACATCAATAACGTAATATAACCTAACCAAACCCAACCTAACTTCTCGGCGGTAATATTTGAAAACATACCTGGCGAGGTGGCCTCTACGTCCCTGTGGGATATTTATATACATCAATAACATAATATAACATAAGGTAACCCAATATAACATCTCGGCGGTAATAGTTGACCACATTCCTGGCTAGTTGGACTCTACGTCTCCGTGGGACCTTCCTATAGATCTATAACGTAATATAACCTAACCTAACCCAACCTAACATCTCGGCGGTAATATTTGAAAACATTCCTGGCGAGTTGGCATCTACGTCTCCGTTTGACCTTCATATACATCAATAACGTAATATAACCTAATCTAACCCAACCTAACATCTCGGCGGTAATATTTGACATCATTCCTGGCGAGTTGGCCTCTACGTCTCCGTGGGACCTTCATATAGATCTATAACGTAATATAACCTAACCTAACCCAACCTAACATCTCGGCGGTAATATTTGAAAACATTCCTGGCGAGTTGGCATCTACGTCTCCGTGGGACCTTTATATACATCAATAACGTAATATAATCTAACCTAACCCAACCTAGCATCTCGGCGGTAATATTTGACATCATTCCTGGCTTGTTGGCCACTACGTCCCCGTGGGACCTTTATATACATCAATAACCTAATATAACCTAACCTAATCCAACCTAACTTCTCGGCGGTAATATTTGAAAACTTACCTGGCGAGGTGGCCTCTACGTCTCCGTGGGATATTTATATACATCAATAACATAATATAACATAAGCTAACCCAACATAACATCTCGGCGGTAATATTTGACCACATTCCTGGCTTGTTGGCCTCTACGTCTCCGAGGGACCTTTATATACATCAATAACGTAATATAACCTAACCTAACCCAACCTAACATCTCGGCGGTAATATTTGACTACATTCCTGGCTTGTTGGACTCTACGTCTCCGTTTCACCTTCATATACATCAATAACGTAATATAACCTAACCTAACCCAACCTAACATATCGGCGGTAATATTTGACAACATTCTTGGCGAGTTGGACTCTACGTCTCCGTGGGACCTTTATATACATCAATAACGTAATATAATCTAACCTAACCCAACCTAGCATCTCGGCGGTAATATTTGACATCATTCCTGGCTTGTTGGCCTCTACGTCTCCGTGGGACATTTATATACATCAATAACATAATATAAGCTAGCCTAACCCAATCTAACATCTCGGCGGTAATATTTGACCACATTCCTGGCTTGTTGGCCTCTACGTCTCCGTAGGACCTTCATATACATCAATAACGTAATATAACGTAACCTAACCCAACCTAACATCTGGGCGGTAATATTTGACAACATTCCTGACGAGTTGGCTTCTCCGTTTCCGTGGGACCTTTATATACATCAATAACGTAATATAACCTAACCTAACCCAATCTAACATGACGGCGGTAATATTTGACCACATTCCTGTCTTGTTGGACTCCACGTCTCCGTGGGACTTTTATATACATCAATAACGTAATATAACCTAACCTATAGCAACCTAACATCTCGGCGGTAATATTTGACATCATTCCTGGCGAGTTGGCCTCTACGTCTCCGTGGGACCTTCATATAGATCTATAACGTAATATAACCTAACCTAACCCAACCTAACATCCCGGCGGTAATATTTGACCAAATTCCTGGCTTGTTGTCCTCTACGTCTCCGTGGGACCTTTATATACATCAATAACGTAATATAACGTAACCTAACCCAACCTAACATCTCGGCGGTAATATTTGACAACATTCCTGACGAGTTGGCCTCTAGGTCTCCGTTTGACCTTCATATACATCAATAACGTAACAAAACCTAACCTAACGCAACCTAACATCTCGGCGGTAATATTTGACATCATTCCTGGCGAGTTGGCCTCTACGTCTCCGTGGGACCTTCATATAGATCTATAACGTAACATAACCTAACCTAACCCAACCTAACATCTCGGCGGTAATATTTGAAAACATTCCTGGCGAGTTGGCATCTACGTCTCCGTGGGACCTTTATATACATCAATAACGTAATATAATCTAACCTAACCCAACCTAGCATCTCGGCGGTAATATTTGACCACATTCCTGTCTTGTTGGACTCCACGTCTCCGTGGGACTTTTATATACATCAATAACGTAATATCACCTAACCTATCGCAACCTAACATCTCGGCGGTAATATTTGACATCATTCCTGGCGAGTTGGCCTCTACGTATTCGTGGGACCTTTATATACATGAATAACGTAATATAACATAACGTAACCCAACCTAACTTCTCGGCGGTAATATTTGAAAACATACCTGGCGAGGTGGCCTCTACGTCTCCGTGGGATATTTATATACATCAATAACGTAATATAACCTAACCTAACCCAACCTAACATCTCGACGGTAATATTTGACCACATTCCTGGCTTGTTGGCCTCTACGTATTCGTGGGACCTTTATATACATGAATAACGTAATATAACCTAACCTAACCCAACCTAACATCTCGGCGGTAATATTTGACAACATTCCTGGCGAGTTGGTTTCTCCATTTCCGTGGGACCTTTATATACATCAATAACGTAATATAACCTAACCTAACCCAACCTAACATCTCGGCGGTAATATTTGAAAACATTCCTGGCGGGTTGGCCTCTACGTCTCCGTGGGACCTTTATATACATCAATAACATAATATAACCTAACCTAACCCAATCTAACATCTCGGCGGTAATATTTGACAACATTCCTGGCGAGTTGGTTTCTCCGTTTCCGTGGGACCTTTATATACATCAATAACGTAATATAACCTAACCTAACCCAACCTAACATCTCGGCGGTAATATTTGAAAACATTCCTGGCGAGTTGGCATCTACGTCTCCGTGGGACCTTTATATACATCAATAACGTAATATAACCTAACCAAACCCAACCTAACTTCTCGGCGGTAATATTTGAAAACATACCTGGCGAGGTGGCCTCTACGTCCCTGTGGGATATTTATATACATCCATAACATAATATAACATAAGGTAACCCAATATAACATCTCGGCGGTAATAGTTGACCACATTCCTGGCTAGTTGGACTCTACGTCTCCGTGGGACCTTCCTATAGATCTATAACGTAATATAACCTAACCTAACCCAACCTAACATCTCGGCGGTAATATTTGAAAACATTCCTGGCGAGTTGGCATCTACGTCTCCGTTTGACCTTCATATACATCAATAACGTAATATAACCTAATCTAACCCAACCTAACATCTCGGCGGTAATATTTGACATCATTCCTGGCGAGTTGGCCTCTACGTCTCCGTGGGACCTTCATATAGATCTATAACGTAATATAACCTAACCTAACCCAACCTAACATCTCGGCGGTAATATTTGAAAACATTCCTGGCGAGTTGGCATCTACGTCTCCGTGGGACCTTTATATACATCAATAACGTAATATAATCTAACCTAACCCAACCTAGCATCTCGGCGGTAATATTTGACATCATTCCTGGCTTCTTGGCCTCTGCGTCTCCGTGGGACATTTATATACATCAATAACATAATATAAGCTAGCCTAACCCAATCTAACATCTCGGCGGAAATATTTGACCACATTCCTGGCTTGTTGGCCTCTACGTTTCCGTGGGACCTTTATGTACTTCAATAACGTAATATAACCTAACCTAACCCAATCTAACATCTCGGCGGTAATATTTGACCACATTCCTGTCTTGTTGGACTCCACGTCTCCGTGGGACTTTTATATACATCAATAACGTATTATAACCTAACCTAACCCAACCTAACATCTCGGCGGTAATATTTGACCACATTCCTGGCTTGTTGGCCACTACGTCCCCGTGGGACCTTTATATACATCAATAACCTAATATAACCTAACCTAACCCAAGCTAACATCTCGTCGGTAATATTTGACATCATTCCTGGCGAGTTGGCGTCTACGTCTCCGTGGAATCTTTATATCTATCAATAACGTAATATAACCTAACCGAACCCAATATAACATCTCGGCCGTCATATTTGACCAGATTCCTGGCTTGTTGGACTCTACGTCTCCGTGGGACCTTTATATACATCAATAACCTAATATAACCTAACCTAACCCAATCTAACATCTCGGCGGTAATATTTGACCACATTCCTGTCTTGTTGGACTCCACGTCTCCGTGGGACTTTTATATACATCAATAACGTAATATCACCTAACCTATCGCAACCTAACATCTCGGCGGTAATATTTGACATCATTCCTGGCGAGTTGGCCTCTACGTCTCCGTGTAACCCTCGTATACATCAATAACGTAATATAACGTAACTTAACCCAACCTATCATCTCAGCGGTAATATTTGACAACATTCCTGGCGAGTTGGCCTCTACGTCTTCGTGGTACCTTTATATACATCAATAACGTAATATAACTTAACCTAACCCAACCTGACATCTCCGCGGTAAATTTGACAATAAACCTGGCGAGTTGGCCTCTACGTCTCCGTGGGCCCTTCATATACATCAATAACGAAATATAATCTAACCTAGCCCAACCTATCATTTCGGCGGTAATATTTGACATAATTCCTGGCGAGTTGGCTTCTCCGTCTCCGTGGGACCTTTATGTACTTCAATAACGTAATATAACCTAACCTAACCCAATCTAACATCTCGGCGGTAATATTTGACCACATTCCTGTCTTGTTGGACTCCACGTCTCCGTGGGACTTTTATATACATCAATAACGTATTATAACCTAACCTAACCCAACCTAACATCTCGGCGGTAATATTTGACCACATTCCTGACGCGTTGGCCTCTACGTCCCCGTGGGACCTTTATATACATCAATAACGTAATATAACCTAACCTCCGTTTGACCTTCATATACATCAATAACGTAATATAACGTAACCTAACCCAACCTAACATCTCGGCGGTAATATTTGAAAACATTCCTGGCGAGTTGGCATCTACGTCTCCGTGGGACATTTATATACATCAATAACATAATATAAGCTAGCCTAACCCAATCTAACATCTCGGCGGTAATATTTGACCACATTCCTGGCTTGTTGGCCTCTACGTCTCCGTGGGACCTTTATGTACTTCAATAACGTAATATAACCTAACCTAACCCAACCTAACATCTCGGCGGTAATATTTGAAAACATTCCTGGCGAGTTGGCCTCTACGTCTTCGTGGTACCTTTATATACATCAATAACGTAATATAACTTAACCTAACCCAACCTGACATCTCCGCGGTAAATTTGACAATAAACCTAGCGAGTTGGCTTCTACGTCTCCGTGGGCCCTTCATATACATCAATAACGAAATATAATCTAACCTAGCCCAACCTATCATCTCGGCGGTAATATTTGACAACATTCCTGGCGAGTTGGCCTCTACGTCTTCGTGGGACCTTTATATACATGAATAACGTAATATAACATAACCTAACCCAATCTAACATCTCGGCCGTCATATTTGACCAGATTCCTGGCTTGTTGGACTCTACGTCTCCGTGGGACCTTTATATACATCAATAACGTAATATAACCTAACCTAACCCAATCTAACATCTCGGCGGTAATATTTGACCACATTCCTGTCTTGTTGGACTCCACGTCTCCGTGGGACTTTTATATACATCAATAACGTAATATCACCTAACCTATCGCAACCTAACATCTCGGCGGTAATATTTGACATCATTCCTGGCGAGTTGGCCTCTACGTCTCCGTGTAACCCTCGTATACATCAATAACGTAATATAACGTAACTTAACCCAACCTATCATCTCAGCGGTAATATTTGACAACATTCCTGGCGAGTTGGCCTCTACGTCTTCGTGGTACCTTTATATACATCAATAACGTAATATAACTTAACCTAACCCAACCTGACATCTCCGCGGTAAATTTGACAATAAACCTGGCGAGTTGGCCTCTACGTCTCCGTGGGCCCTTCATATACATCAATAACGAAATATAATCTAACCTAGCCCAACCTATCATTTCGGCGGTAATATTTGACATAATTCCTGGCGAGTTGGCTTCTCCGTCTCCGTGGGACCTTTATGTACTTCAATAACGTAATATAACCTAACCTAACCCAATCTAACATCTCGGCGGTAATATTTGACCACATTCCTGTCTTGTTGGACTCCACGTCTCCGTGGGACTTTTATATACATCAATAACGTATTATAACCTAACCTAACCCAACCTAACATCTCGGCGGTAATATTTGACCACATTCCTGACGCGTTGGCCTCTACGTCCCCGTGGGACCTTTATATACATCAATAACGTAATATAACCTAACCTCCGTTTGACCTTCATATACATCAATAACGTAATATAACGTAACCTAACCCAACCTAACATCTCGGCGGTAATATTTGAAAACATTCCTGGCGAGTTGGCATCTACGTCTCCGTGGGACATTTATATACATCAATAACATAATATAAGCTAGCCTAACCCAATCTAACATCTCGGCGGTAATATTTGACCACATTCCTGGCTTGTTGGCCTCTACGTCTCCGTGGGACCTTTATGTACTTCAATAACGTAATATAACCTAACCTAACCCAACCTAACATCTCGGCGGTAATATTTGAAAACATTCCTGGCGAGTTGGCCTCTACGTCTTCGTGGTACCTTTATATACATCAATAACGTAATATAACTTAACCTAACCCAACCTGACATCTCCGCGGTAAATTTGACAATAAACCTAGCGAGTTGGCTTCTACGTCTCCGTGGGCCCTTCATATACATCAATAACGAAATATAACCTAACCTAACCCAACCTAACATCTCGGCGGTAATATTTGAAAACATTCCTGGCGAGTTGGCCTCTACGTCTTCGTGGTACCTTTATATACATCAATAACGTAATATAACTTAACCTAACCCAACCTGACATCTCCGCGGTAAATTTGACAATAAACCTAGCGAGTTGGCTTCTACGTCTCCGTGGGCCCTTCATATACATCAATAACGAAATATAATCTAACCTAGCCCAACCTATCATCTCGGCGGTAATATTTGACAACATTCCTGGCGAGTTGGCCTCTACGTCTTCGTGGGACCTTTATATACATGAATAACGTAATATAACATAACCTAACCCAATCTAACATCTCGACGGTAATATTTGACCACATTCCTGGCTTGTTGGCCTCTACGTCTCCGTGGGAACTTTATATACATCAATAACATAATATAAGCTAGCCTAACCCAATCTAACATCTCGGCGGTAATATTTGACAACATTCCTGGCGAGTTGGTTTCTCCATTTCCGTGGGACCTTTATATACATCAATAACGTAATATAACCTAACCTAACCCAACCCAACTTCTCGGCGGTAATATTTGAAAACATTCCTGGCGAGTTGGCATCTACGTCTCCGTGGGACCTTTATATACATCAATAACGTAATTTAACCTAACCTAACCAAACCTAACATCTCGGCGGTAATATTTGAAATCATTCCTGGCTTGTTGGACTCTACGTCTCCGTGGGACCTTTATATACATTAATAACGTAATATAACCTAACCTAACCCAACCTAACATCTCGGCGGGAATATTTGACAAAATTCCTGGCGAGTTGGCTTCTCCGTTTCCGTTTGACCTTCATATACATCAATAATGTAATATAACTTAACCTAACCCAACCTAACATCTCCGCGGTATTATTTGACAACATTCCTGGCGAGTTGGCCTCTACGTCTTCGTGGGACCTTCATATACATCAATAACGAAATATAACCTAACCTAACCCAACCTATCATCTCGGCGGGAATATTTGACAAAATTCCTGGCGAGTTGGCTTCTCCGTTTCCGTGGGACCTTTATATACATCAATAACGTAATACAACCTAACCTAACCCCACCTAACATCTCGGCGGTAATATTTGACAACATTCCTGGCGATTTGGCTTCTCCGTCTCCGTGGGACCTTTATATACATCAATAACGTAATATAACCTAACCTAATCCAACCTAACTTCTCGGCGGTAATATTTGAAAACTTACCTGGCGAGGTGGCCTCTACGTCTCCGTGGGATATTTATATACATCAATAACATAATATAACATAAGCTAACCCAACATAACATCTCGGCGGTAATATTTGACCACATTCCTGGCTTGTTGGCCTCTACGTCTCCGAGGGACCTTTATATACATCAATAACGTAATATAACCTAACCTAACCCAACCTAACATCTCGGCGGTAATATTTGACTACATTCCTGGCTTGTTGGACTCTACGTCTCCGTTTCACCTTCATATACATCAATAACGTAATATAACCTAACCTAACCCAACCTAACATATCGGCGGTAATATTTGACAACATTCTTGGCGAGTTGGACTCTACGTCTCCGTGGGACCTTTATATACATCAATAACGTAATATAATCTAACCTAACCCAACCTAGCATCTCGGCGGTAATATTTGACATCATTCCTGGCTTGTTGGCCTCTACGTCTCCGTGGGACATTTATATACATCAATAACATAATATAAGCTAGCCTAACCCAATCTAACATCTCGGCGGTAATATTTGACCACATTCCTGGCTTGTTGGCCTCTACGTCTCCGTAGGACCTTCATATACATCAATAACGTAATATAACGTAACCTAACCCAACCTAACATCTGGGCGGTAATATTTGACAACATTCCTGACGAGTTGGCTTCTCCGTTTCCGTGGGACCTTTATATACATCAATAACGTAATATAACCTAACATAACCCAATCTAACATGACGGCGGTAATATTTGACCACATTCCTGGCGAGTTGGCCTCTACGTCTTCGTGGTACCTTTATATACATCAATAACGTAATATAACTTAACCTAACCCAACCTGACATCTCCGCGGTAAATTTGACAATAAACCTGGCGAGTTGGCCTCTACGTCTCCGTGGGCCCTTCATATACATCAATAACGAAATATAATCTAACCTAGCCCAACCTATCATTTCGGCGGTAATATTTGACATAATTCCTGGCGAGTTGGCTTCTCCGTCTCCGTGGGACCTTTATGTACTTCAATAACGTAATATAACCTAACCTAACCCAATCTAACATCTCGGCGGTAATATTTGACCACATTCCTGTCTTGTTGGACTCCACGTCTCCGTGGGACTTTTATATACATCAATAACGTATTATAACCTAACCTAACCCAACCTAACATCTCGGCGGTAATATTTGACCACATTCCTGACGCGTTGGCCTCTACGTCCCCGTGGGACCTTTATATACATCAATAACGTAATATAACCTAACCTCCGTTTGACCTTCATATACATCAATAACGTAATATAACGTAACCTAACCCAACCTAACATCTCGGCGGTAATATTTGAAAACATTCCTGGCGAGTTGGCATCTACGTCTCCGTGGGACATTTATATACATCAATAACATAATATAAGCTAGCCTAACCCAATCTAACATCTCGGCGGTAATATTTGACCACATTCCTGGCTTGTTGGCCTCTACGTCTCCGTGGGACCTTTATGTACTTCAATAACGTAATATAACCTAACCTAACCCAACCTAACATCTCGGCGGTAATATTTGAAAACATTCCTGGCGAGTTGGCCTCTACGTCTTCGTGGTACCTTTATATACATCAATAACGTAATATAACTTAACCTAACCCAACCTGACATCTCCGCGGTAAATTTGACAATAAACCTAGCGAGTTGGCTTCTACGTCTCCGTGGGCCCTTCATATACATCAATAACGAAATATAATCTAACCTAGCCCAACCTATCATCTCGGCGGTAATATTTGACAACATTCCTGGCGAGTTGGCCTCTACGTCTTCGTGGGACCTTTATATACATGAATAACGTAATATAACATAACCTAACCCAATCTAACATCTCGGCCGTCATATTTGACCAGATTCCTGGCTTGTTGGACTCTACGTCTCCGTGGGACCTTTATATACATCAATAACGTAATATAACCTAACCTAACCCAATCTAACATCTCGGCGGTAATATTTGACCACATTCCTGTCTTGTTGGACTCCACGTCTCCGTGGGACTTTTATATACATCAATAACGTAATATCACCTAACCTATCGCAACCTAACATCTCGGCGGTAATATTTGACATCATTCCTGGCGAGTTGGCCTCTACGTCTCCGTGTAACCCTCGTATACATCAATAACGTAATATAACGTAACTTAACCCAACCTATCATCTCAGCGGTAATATTTGACAACATTCCTGGCGAGTTGGCCTCTACGTCTTCGTGGTACCTTTATATACATCAATAACGTAATATAACTTAACCTAACCCAACCTGACATCTCCGCGGTAAATTTGACAATAAACCTGGCGAGTTGGCCTCTACGTCTCCGTGGGCCCTTCATATACATCAATAACGAAATATAATCTAACCTAGCCCAACCTATCATTTCGGCGGTAATATTTGACATAATTCCTGGCGAGTTGGCTTCTCCGTCTCCGTGGGACCTTTATGTACTTCAATAACGTAATATAACCTAACCTAACCCAATCTAACATCTCGGCGGTAATATTTGACCACATTCCTGTCTTGTTGGACTCCACGTCTCCGTGGGACTTTTATATACATCAATAACGTATTATAACCTAACCTAACCCAACCTAACATCTCGGCGGTAATATTTGACCACATTCCTGACGCGTTGGCCTCTACGTCCCCGTGGGACCTTTATATACATCAATAACGTAATATAACCTAACCTCCGTTTGAC
Organism: Xylocopa violacea; assembly: GCA_963969225.1. Classification (NCBI taxonomy): domain Eukaryota; kingdom Metazoa; phylum Arthropoda; class Insecta; order Hymenoptera; family Apidae; genus Xylocopa; species Xylocopa violacea. The sequence continues at coordinate 2,905,820 of CAXAJV010000078.1, forward strand.
CTTCATATACATCAATAACGTAATATAACGTAACCTAACCCAACCTAACATCTCGGCGGTAATATTTGAAAACATTCCTGGCGAGTTGGCATCTACGTCTCCGTGGGACATTTATATACATCAATAACATAATATAAGCTAGCCTAACCCAATCTAACATCTCGGCGGTAATATTTGACCACATTCCTGGCTTGTTGGCCTCTACGTCTCCGTGGGACCTTTATGTACTTCAATAACGTAATATAACCTAACCTAACCCAACCTAACATCTCGGCGGTAATATTTGAAAACATTCCTGGCGAGTTGGCCTCTACGTCTTCGTGGTACCTTTATATACATCAATAACGTAATATAACTTAACCTAACCCAACCTGACATCTCCGCGGTAAATTTGACAATAAACCTAGCGAGTTGGCTTCTACGTCTCCGTGGGCCCTTCATATACATCAATAACGAAATATAATCTAACCTAGCCCAACCTATCATCTCGGCGGTAATATTTGACAACATTCCTGGCGAGTTGGCCTCTACGTCTTCGTGGGACCTTTATATACATGAATAACGTAATATAACATAACCTAACCCAATCTAACATCTCGACGGTAATATTTGACCACATTCCTGGCTTGTTGGCCTCTACGTCTCCGTGGGAACTTTATATACATCAATAACATAATATAAGCTAGCCTAACCCAATCTAACATCTCGGCGGTAATATTTGACAACATTCCTGGCGAGTTGGTTTCTCCATTTCCGTGGGACCTTTATATACATCAATAACGTAATATAACCTAACCTAGCCCAACCTATCATTTCGGCGGTAATATTTGACATAATTCCTGGCGAGTTGGCTTCTCCGTCTCCGTGGGACCTTTATGTACTTCAATAACGTAATATAACCTAACCTAACCCAATCTAACATCTCGGCGGTAATATTTGACCACATTCCTGTCTTGTTGGACTCCACGTCTCCGTGGGACTTTTATATACATCAATAACGTATTATAACCTAACCTAACCCAACCTAACATCTCGGCGGTAATATTTGACCACATTCCTGACGCGTTGGCCTCTACGTCCCCGTGGGACCTTTATATACATCAATAACGTAATATAACCTAACCTCCGTTTGACCTTCATATACATCAATAACGTAATATAACGTAACCTAACCCAACCTAACATCTCGGCGGTAATATTTGAAAACATTCCTGGCGAGTTGGCATCTACGTCTCCGTGGGACATTTATATACATCAATAACATAATATAAGCTAGCCTAACCCAATCTAACATCTCGGCGGTAATATTTGACCACATTCCTGGCTTGTTGGCCTCTACGTCTCCGTGGGACCTTTATGTACTTCAATAACGTAATATAACCTAACCTAACCCAACCTAACATCTCGGCGGTAATATTTGAAAACATTCCTGGCGAGTTGGCCTCTACGTCTTCGTGGTACCTTTATATACATCAATAACGTAATATAACTTAACCTAACCCAACCTGACATCTCCGCGGTAAATTTGACAATAAACCTAGCGAGTTGGCTTCTACGTCTCCGTGGGCCCTTCATATACATCAATAACGAAATATAATCTAACCTAGCCCAACCTATCATCTCGGCGGTAATATTTGACAACATTCCTGGCGAGTTGGCCTCTACGTCTTCGTGGGACCTTTATATACATGAATAACGTAATATAACATAACCTAACCCAATCTAACATCTCGACGGTAATATTTGACCACATTCCTGGCTTGTTGGCCTCTACGTCTCCGTGGGAACTTTATATACATCAATAACATAATATAAGCTAGCCTAACCCAATCTAACATCTCGGCGGTAATATTTGACAACATTCCTGGCGAGTTGGTTTCTCCATTTCCGTGGGACCTTTATATACATCAATAACGTAATATAACCTAACCTAACCCAACCCAACTTCTCGGCGGTAATATTTGAAAACATTCCTGGCGAGTTGGCATCTACGTCTCCGTGGGACCTTTATATACATCAATAACGTAATTTAACCTAACCTAACCAAACCTAACATCTCGGCGGTAATATTTGAAATCATTCCTGGCTTGTTGGACTCTACGTCTCCGTGGGACCTTTATATACATTAATAACGTAATATAACCTAACCTAACCCAACCTAACATCTCGGCGGGAATATTTGACAAAATTCCTGGCGAGTTGGCTTCTCCGTTTCCGTTTGACCTTCATATACATCAATAATGTAATATAACTTAACCTAACCCAACCTAACATCTCCGCGGTATTATTTGACAACATTCCTGGCGAGTTGGCCTCTACGTCTTCGTGGGACCTTCATATACATCAATAACGAAATATAACCTAACCTAACCCAACCTATCATCTCGGCGGGAATATTTGACAAAATTCCTGGCGAGTTGGCTTCTCCGTTTCCGTGGGACCTTTATATACATCAATAACGTAATACAACCTAACCTAACCCCACCTAACATCTCGGCGGTAATATTTGACAACATTCCTGGCGATTTGGCTTCTCCGTCTCCGTGGGACCTTTATATACATCAATAACGTAATATAACCTAACCTAATCCAACCTAACTTCTCGGCGGTAATATTTGAAAACTTACCTGGCGAGGTGGCCTCTACGTCTCCGTGGGATATTTATATACATCAATAACATAATATAACATAAGCTAACCCAACATAACATCTCGGCGGTAATATTTGACCACATTCCTGGCTTGTTGGCCTCTACGTCTCCGAGGGACCTTTATATACATCAATAACGTAATATAACCTAACCTAACCCAACCTAACATCTCGGCGGTAATATTTGACTACATTCCTGGCTTGTTGGACTCTACGTCTCCGTTTCACCTTCATATACATCAATAACGTAATATAACCTAACCTAACCCAACCTAACATATCGGCGGTAATATTTGACAACATTCTTGGCGAGTTGGACTCTACGTCTCCGTGGGACCTTTATATACATCAATAACGTAATATAATCTAACCTAACCCAACCTAGCATCTCGGCGGTAATATTTGACATCATTCCTGGCTTGTTGGCCTCTACGTCTCCGTGGGACATTTATATACATCAATAACATAATATAAGCTAGCCTAACCCAATCTAACATCTCGGCGGTAATATTTGACCACATTCCTGGCTTGTTGGCCTCTACGTCTCCGTAGGACCTTCATATACATCAATAACGTAATATAACGTAACCTAACCCAACCTAACATCTGGGCGGTAATATTTGACAACATTCCTGACGAGTTGGCTTCTCCGTTTCCGTGGGACCTTTATATACATCAATAACGTAATATAACCTAACATAACCCAATCTAACATGACGGCGGTAATATTTGACCACATTCCTGTCTTGTTGGACTCCACGTCTCCGTGGGACTTTTATATACATCAATAACGTAATATAACCTAACCTATAGCAACCTAACATCTCGGCGGTAATATTTGACATCATTCCTGGCGAGTTGGCCTCTACGTCTCCGTGGGACCTTCATATAGATCTATAACGTAATATAACCTAACCTAACCAAACCTAACATCCCGGCGGTAATATTTGACCAAATTCCTGGCTTGTTGTCCTCTACGTCTCCGTGGGACCTTTATATACATCAATAACGTAATATAACGTAACCTAACCCAACCTAACATCTCGGCGGTAATATTTGACAACATTCCTGACGAGTTGGCCTCTAGGTCTCCGTTTGACCTTCATATACATCAATAACGTAACAAAACCTAACCTAACGCAACCTAACATCTCGGCGGTAATATTTGACATCATTCCTGGCGAGTTGGCCTCTACGTCTCCGTGGGACCTTCATATAGATCTATAACGTAACATAACCTAACCTAACCCAACCTAACATCTCGGCGGTAATATTTGAAAACATTCCTGGCGAGTTGGCATCTACGTCTCCGTGGGACCTTTATATACATCAATAACGTAATATAATCTAATCTAACCCAACCTAGCATCTCGGCGGTAATATTTGACCACATTCCTGTCTTGTTGGACTCCACGTCTCCGTGGGACTTTTATATACATCAATAACGTAATATCACCTAACCTATCGCAACCTAACATCTCGGCGGTAATATTTGACATCATTCCTGGCGAGTTGGCCTCTACGTATTCGTGGGACCTTTATATACATGAATAACGTAATATAACATAACGTAACCCAACCTAACTTCTCGGCGGTAATATTTGAAAACATACCTGGCGAGGTGGCCTCTACGTCTCCGTGGGATATTTATATACATCAATAACGTAATATAACCTAACCTAACCCAACCTAACATCTCGACGGTAATATTTGACCACATTCCTGGCTTGTTGGCCTCTACGTATTCGTGGGACCTTTATATACATGAATAACGTAATATAACCTAACCTAACCCAACCTAACATCTCGGCGGTAATATTTGACAACATTCCTGGCGAGTTGGTTTCTCCATTTCCGTGGGACCTTTATATACATCAATAACGTAATATAACCTAACCTAACCCAACCTAACATCTCGGCGGTAATATTTGAAAACATTCCTGGCGGGTTGGCCTCTACGTCTCCGTGGGACCTTTATATACATCAATAACATAATATAACCTAACCTAACCCAATCTAACATCTCGGCGGTAATATTTGACAACATTCCTGGCGAGTTGGTTTCTCCGTTTCCGTGGGACCTTTATATACATCAATAACGTAATATAACCTAACCTAACCCAACCTAACATCTCGGCGGTAATATTTGAAAACATTCCTGGCGAGTTGGCATCTACGTCTCCGTGGGACCTTTATATACATCAATAACGTAATATAACCTAACCAAACCCAACCTAACTTCTCGGCGGTAATATTTGAAAACATACCTGGCGAGGTGGCCTCTACGTCCCTGTGGGATATTTATATACATCAATAACATAATATAACATAAGGTAACCCAATATAACATCTCGGCGGTAATAGTTGACCACATTCCTGGCTAGTTGGACTCTACGTCTCCGTGGGACCTTCCTATAGATCTATAACGTAATATAACCTAACCTAACCCAACCTAACATCTCGGCGGTAATATTTGAAAACATTCCTGGCGAGTTGGCATCTACGTCTCCGTGGGACCTTTATATACATCAATAACGTAATATAATCTAACCTAACCCAACCTAGCATCTCGGCGGTAATATTTGACATCATTCCTGGCTTCTTGGCCTCTGCGTCTCCGTGGGACATTTATATACATCAATAACATAATATAAGCTAGCCTAACCCAATCTAACATCTCGGCGGAAATATTTGACCACATTCCTGGCTTGTTGGCCTCTACGTTTCCGTGGGACCTTTATGTACTTCAATAACGTAATATAACCTAACCTAACCCAATCTAACATCTCGGCGGTAATATTTGACCACATTCCTGTCTTGTTGGACTCCACGTCTCCGTGGGACTTTTATATACATCAATAACGTATTATAACCTAACCTAACCCAACCTAACATCTCGGCGGTAATATTTGACCACATTCCTGGCTTGTTGGCCACTACGTCCCCGTGGGACCTTTATATACATCAATAACCTAATATAACCTAACCTAACCCAAGCTAACATCTCGTCGGTAATATTTGACATCATTCCTGGCGAGTTGGCGTCTACGTCTCCGTGGAATCTTTATATCTATCTATAACGTAATATAACCTAACCGAACCCAATATAACATCTCGGCCGTCATATTTGACCAGATTCCTGGCTTGTTGGACTCTACGTCTCCGTGGGACCTTTATATACATCAATAACGTAATATAACCTAACCTAACCCAATCTAACATCTCGGCGGTAATATTTGACCACATTCCTGTCTTGTTGGACTCCACGTCTCCGTGGGACTTTTATATACATCAATAACGTAATATCACCTAACCTATCGCAACCTAACATCTCGGCGGTAATATTTGACATCATTCCTGGCGAGTTGGCCTCTACGTCTCCGTGTAACCCTCGTATACATCAATAACGTAATATAACGTAACTTAACCCAACCTATCATCTCAGCGGTAATATTTGACAACATTCCTGGCGAGTTGGCCTCTACGTCTTCGTGGTACCTTTATATACATCAATAACGTAATATAACTTAACCTAACCCAACCTGACATCTCCGCGGTAAATTTGACAATAAACCTGGCGAGTTGGCCTCTACGTCTCCGTGGGCCCTTCATATACATCAATAACGAAATATAATCTAACCTAGCCCAACCTATCATTTCGGCGGTAATATTTGACATAATTCCTGGCGAGTTGGCTTCTCCGTCTCCGTGGGACCTTTATGTACTTCAATAACGTAATATAACCTAACCTAACCCAATCTAACATCTCGGCGGTAATATTTGACCACATTCCTGTCTTGTTGGACTCCACGTCTCCGTGGGACTTTTATATACATCAATAACGTATTATAACCTAACCTAACCCAACCTAACATCTCGGCGGTAATATTTGACCACATTCCTGACGCGTTGGCCTCTACGTCCCCGTGGGACCTTTATATACATCAATAACGTAATATAACCTAACCTCCGTTTGACCTTCATATACATCAATAACGTAATATAACGTAACCTAACCCAACCTAACATCTCGGCGGTAATATTTGAAAACATTCCTGGCGAGTTGGCATCTACGTCTCCGTGGGACATTTATATACATCAATAACATAATATAAGCTAGCCTAACCCAATCTAACATCTCGGCGGTAATATTTGACCACATTCCTGGCTTGTTGGCCTCTACGTCTCCGTGGGACCTTTATGTACTTCAATAACGTAATATAACCTAACCTAACCCAACCTAACATCTCGGCGGTAATATTTGAAAACATTCCTGGCGAGTTGGCCTCTACGTCTTCGTGGTACCTTTATATACATCAATAACGTAATATAACTTAACCTAACCCAACCTGACATCTCCGCGGTAAATTTGACAATAAACCTAGCGAGTTGGCTTCTACGTCTCCGTGGGCCCTTCATATACATCAATAACGAAATATAATCTAACCTAGCCCAACCTATCATCTCGGCGGTAATATTTGACAACATTCCTGGCGAGTTGGCCTCTACGTCTTCGTGGGACCTTTATATACATGAATAACGTAATATAACATAACCTAACCCAATCTAACATCTCGACGGTAATATTTGACCACATTCCTGGCTTGTTGGCCTCTACGTCTCCGTGGGAACTTTATATACATCAATAACATAATATAAGCTAGCCTAACCCAATCTAACATCTCGGCGGTAATATTTGACAACATTCCTGGCGAGTTGGTTTCTCCATTTCCGTGGGACCTTTATATACATCAATAACGTAATATAACCTAACCTAACCCAACCTAACTTCTCGGCGGTAATATTTGAAAACATTCCTGGCGAGTTGGCATCTACGTCTCCGTGGGACCTTTATATACATCAATAACGTAATTTAACCTAACCTAACCAAACCTAACATCTCGGCGGTAATATTTGAAATCATTCCTGGCGGGTTGGCCTCTACGTCTCCGTGGGACCTTTATATACATCAATAACATAATATAACCTAACCTAACCCAATCTAACATCTCGGCGGTAATATTTGACAACATTCCTGGCGAGTTGGTTTCTCCGTTTCCGTGGGACCTTTACATACATCAATAACGTAATATAACCTAACCTAACCCAACCTAACATCTCGGCGGTAATATTTGAAAACATTCCTGGCGAGTTGGCATCTACGTCTCCGTGGGACCTTTATATACATCAATAACGTAATATAACCTAACCAAACCCAACCTAACTTCTCGGCGGTAATATTTGAAAACATACCTGGCGAGGTGGCCTCTACGTCCCTGTGGGATATTTATATACATCAATAACATAATATAACATAAGGTAACCGAATATAACATCTCGGCGGTAATATTTGACCACATTCCTGGCTAGTTGGACTCTACGTCTAAGTGGGACCTTCCTGTAGATCTATAACGTAATATAACCTAACCTAACCCAACCTAACATCTTGGCGGTAATATTTGAAAACATTCCTGGCGAGTTGGCATCTACGTCTCCGTTTGACCTTCATATACATCAATAACGTAATATAACCTATCCTAACCCAACCTAACATCTCGGCGGTAATATTTGACATCATTCCTGGCTTCTTGGCCTCTACGTCTCCGTGGGACATTTATATACATCAATAACATAATATAAGCTAGCCTAACCCAATCTAACATCTCGGCGGAAATATTTGACCACATTCCTGGCTTGTTGGCCTCTACGTCTCCGTGGGACCTTTATGTACTTCAATAACGTAATATAACCTAACCTAACCCAATCTAACATCTCGGCGGTAATATTTGACCACATTCCTGTCTTGTTGGACTCCACGTCTCCGTGGGACTTTTATATACATCAATAACGTATTATAACCTAACCTAACCCAACCTAACATCTCGGCGGTAATATTTGACCACATTCCTGGCTTGTTGGCCACTACGTCCCCGTGGGACCTTTATATACATCAATAACCTAATATAACCTAACCTAACCCAAGCTAACATCTCGTCGGTAATATTTGACATCATTCCTGGCGAGTTGGCGTCTACGTCTCCGTGGAATCTTTATATCTATCAATAACGTAATATAACCTAACCGAACCCAATATAACATCTCGGCCGTCATATTTGACCAGATTCCTGGCTTGTTGGACTCTACGTCTCCGTGGGACCTTTATATACATCAATAACGTAACATAACCTAACCTAACCCAATCTAACATCTCGGCGGTAATATTTGACCACATTCCTGTCTTGTTGGACTCCACGTCTCCGTGGGACTTTTATATACATCAATAACGTATTATAACCTAACCTAACCCAACCTAACATCTCGGCGGTAATATTTGACCACATTCCTGACGCGTTGGCCTCTACGTCCCCGTGGGACCTTTATATACATCAATAACGTAATATAACCTAACCTCCGTTTGACCTTCATATACATCAATAACGTAATATATCGTAACCTAACCCAACCTAACATCTCGGCGGTAATATTTGACCACATTCCTGGCTTGTTGGCCTCTACGTCCCCGTGGGACCTTTATATACATCAATAACGTAATATAACCTAACCTAACCCAACCTAACATCTCGGCGGTAATATTTGAAAACATTCCTGGCGAGTTGGCATCTACGTCTCCGTGGGACATTTATATACATCAATAACATAATATAAGCTAGCCTAACCCAATCTAACATCTCGGCGGTAATATTTGACCACATTCCTGGCTTGTTGGCCTCTACGTCTCCGTGGGACCTTTATGTACTTCAATAACGTAATATAACCTAACCTAACCCAACCTATCATCTCGGCGGGAATATTTGACAAAATTCCTGGCGAGTTGGCTTCTCCGTTTCCGTGGGACCTTTATATACATCAATAACGTAATATGACCTAACCTAACCCCACCTAACATCTCGGCGGTAATATTTGACAACATTCCTGGCGAGTTGGCTTCTCCGTCTCCGTGGGACCTTTATATACATCAATAACGTAATATAACCTAACCTAATCCAACCTAACCTCTCGGCTGTAATATTTGACATCATTCCTGGCTTGTTGGCCTCTACGTCTCCGTGGGACATTTATATACATCAATAACGGTAATATAACCTAACCTAACCCAATATAACATCTCGGCCGTCATATTTGACCAGATTCCTGGCTTGTTGGACTCTACGTCTCCGAGGGACCTTTATATACATCAATAACGTAATATAACCTAACCTAATCCAACCTAACTTCGCGGCGGTAACACTTGACAACATTCCTGACGAGTTGGCTTCTCCGTTTCCGTGGGACCTTTATATACATCAATAACGTAATATAACATAACCTAACCCAATCTAACATCTCGGCGGTAATATTTGACCACATTCCTGGTTTGTTGGCCTCTACGTCTCCGTGGGACCTTTATATACGTCTATAACGTAATATAACCTAACCTAACCCAACCTAACACCTCGGCGGTAATATTTGACAACATTCCTGGCGAGTTGGCTTCTACGTCTCCGTTTGACCTTCATATACATCAATAACGTAATCTAACCTAACATAACCCAACCTATCTTCTCGGCGGTAATATTTGACAACATCCCTGGCGAGTTGGCCTCTACGTCTCCGTGGGACCTTTATAAACATCAATAAAGAAATATAACCTAACCTAAATCAACCTATCATCTCGGCGATAATATTTGAAAATATTCCTGGCTAGTTGGCCTCTACGTCTCCGTGGGACCTTTACATACATCTATAACGTAATATAACCTAACCTAACCCAACCTAACATCTCGGCGGTAATATTTGACAACATTCCTGGCGAGTTGGCTTCTATGTCTCCGTGGGACCTTTATATACATCAATAACGTAATATAACCTAACCTAACCCAACCTAACATCTCGGCGGTAATATTTGACCGCATTCCTGTCTTGTTGGCCTCTACGTCTCCGTGGGACCTTTATACACATCAGTAACGTAATATAACCTAACCTAACCTAACCTAACATCTCGGCGGTAATATTTGACAACATTCCTGGCTAGTTGGCCTCTACGTCTCCGTGGGATCTTTATATACATCAATAACGTAATATAACATAACCTACCCCAACCTAACATCTCGGCGGTAATATTTGACAACATTCCTGGCGAGTTGGCTTCTATGTCTCCGTGGGACCTTTATATACATCAATAAAGAAATATAACCTAACTTAATCAACCTATAATCTCGGCGGTAATATTTGAAAACATACCTGGCGAGGTGGCCTCTACGTCCCTGTGGGATATTTATATACATCAATAACATAATATAACATAAGGTAACCGAATATAACATCTCGGCGGTAATATTTGACCACATTCCTGGCTAGTTGGACTCTACGTCTAAGTGGGACCTTCCTATAGATCTATAACGTAATATAACCTAACCTAACCCAACCTAACATCTTGGCGGTAATATTTGAAAACATTCCTGGCGAGTTGGCATCTACGTCTCCGTTTGACCTTCATATACATCAATAACGTAATATAACCTATCCTAACCCAACCTAACATCTCGGCGGAAATATTTGACCACATTCCTGGCTTGTTGGCCTCTACGTCTCCGTGGGACCTTTATGTACTTCAATAACGTAATATAACCTAACCTAACCCAATCTAACATCTCGGCGGTAATATTTGACCACATTCCTGTCTTGTTGGACTCCACGTCTCGGTGGGACTTTTATATACATCAATAACGTATTATAACCTAACCTAACCCAACCTAACATCTCGGCGGTAATATTTGACCACATTCCTGGCTTGTTGGCCACTACGTCCCCGTGGGACCTTTATATACATCAATAACCTAATATAACCTAACCTAACCCAAGCTAACATCTCGTCGGTAATATTTGACATCATTCCTGGCGAGTTGGCGTCTACGTCTCCGTGGAATCTTTATATCTATCAATAACGTAATATAACCTAACCGAACCCAATATAACATCTCGGCCGTCATATTTGACCAGATTCCTGGCTTGTTGGACTCTACGTCTCCGTGGGACCTTTATATACATCAATAACGTAATATAACCTAACCTAACCCAATCTAACATCTCGGCGGTAATATTTGACCACATTCCTGTCTTGTTGGACTCCACGTCTCCGTGGGACTTTTATATACATCAATAACGTAATATCACCTAACCCATCGCAACCTAACATCTCGGCGGTAATATTTGACATCATTCCTGGCGAGTTGGCCTCTACGTCTCCGTGTAACCCTCGTATACATCAATAACGTAATATAACGTAACTTAACCCAACCTATCATCTCAGCGGTAATATTTGACAACATTCCTGGCGAGTTGGCCTCTACGTCTTCGTGGTACCTTTATATACATCAATAACGTAATATAACTTAACCTAACCCAACCTGACATCTCCGCGGTAAATTTGACAATAAACCTGGCGAGTTGGCCTCTACGTCTCCGTGGGCCCTTCATATACATCAATAACGAAATATAATCTAACCTAGCCCAACCTATCATTTCGGCGGTAATATTTGACATAATTCCTGGCGAGTTGGCTTCTCCGTCTCCGTGGGACCTTTATGTACTTCAATAACGTAATATAACCTAACCTAACCCAATCTAACATCTCGGCGGTAATATTTGACCACATTCCTGTCTTGTTGGACTCCACGTCTCCGTGGGACTTTTATATACATCAATAACGTATTATAACCTAACCTAACCCAACCTAACATCTCGGCGGTAATATTTGACCACATTCCTGACGCGTTGGCCTCTACGTCCCCGTGGGACCTTTATATACATCAATAACGTAATATAACCTAACCTCCGTTTGACCTTCATATACATCAATAACGTAATATAACGTAACCTAACCCAACCTAACATCTCGGCGGTAATATTTGAGAACATTCCTGACGAGTTGGCTTCTCCGTTTCCGTGGGACCTTTATATACATCAATAACGTAATATAACCTAACCTAACCCAACCTATCATCTCGGCGGTAATATTTCACAACATTCCTGGCGAGTTGGCCTCTACGTCTTCGTGGTACCTTTATATACATCAATAACGTAATATAACCTAACCTAACCCAACCTAAATCACGGCGGTAATATTTGACCACATTCCTGGCTTGTTGGCCTCTACGTCCCCGTGGGACCTTTATATACATCAATAACGTAATATAACCTAACCTAACCCAACCTAACATCTCGGCGGTAATATTTGACCACATTCCTGACGCGTTGGCCTCTACGTCCCCGTGGGACCTTTATATACATCAATAACGTAATATAACCTAACCTCCGTTTGACCTTCATATACATCAATAACGTAATATAACGTAACCTAACCCAACCTAACATCTCGGCGGTAATATTTGAGAACATTCCTGACGAGTTGGCTTCTCCGTTTCCGTGGGACCTTTATATACATCAATAACGTAATATAACCTAACCTAACCCAACCTATCATCTCGGCGGTAATATTTCACAACATTCCTGGCGAGTTGGCCTCTACGTCTTCGTGGTACCTTTATATACATCAATAACGTAATATAACCTAACCTAACCCAACCTAAATCACGGCGGTAATATTTGACCACATTCCTGGCTTGTTGGCCTCTACGTCCCCGTGGGACCTTTATATACATCAATAACGTAATATAACCTAACCTAACCCAACCTAACATCTCGGCGGTAATATTTGAAAACATTCCTGGCGAGTTGGCATCTACGTCTCCGTGGGACATTAATATACATCAATAACATAATATAAGCTAGCCTAACCCAATCTAACATCTCGGCGGTAATATTTGACCACATTCCTGGCTTGTTGGCCTCTACGTCTCCGTGGGACCTTTATGTACTTCAATAACGTAATATAACCTAACCTAACCCAACCTAACATCTCGGCGGTAATATTTGAAAACATTCCTGGCGAGTTGGCCTCTACGTCTTCGTGGTACCTTTATATACATCAATAACGTAATATAACTTAACCTAACCCAACCTGACATCTCCGCGGTAAATTTGACAATAAACCTAGCGAGTTGGCTTCTACGTCTCCGTGGGCCCTTCATATACATCAATAACGAAATATAATCTAACCTAGCCCAACCTATCATCTCGGCGGTAATATTTGACAACATTCCTGGCGAGTTGGCCTCTACGTCTTCGTGGGACCTTTATATACATGAATAACGTAATATAACATAACCTAACCCAATCTAACATCTCGACGGTAATATTTGACCACATTCCTGGCTTGTTGGCCTCTACGTCTCCGTGGGAACTTTATATACATCAATAACATAATATAAGCTAGCCTAACCCAATCTAACATCTCGGCGGTAATATTTGACAACATTCCTGGCGAGTTGGTTTCTCCATTTCCGTGGGACCTTTATATACATCAATAACGTAATATAACCTAACCTAACCCAACCTAACTTCTCGGCGGTAATATTTGAAAACATACCTGGCGAGGTGGCCTCTACGTCCCTGTGGGATATTTATATACATCAATAACATAATATAACATAAGGTAACCGAATATAACATCTCGGCGGTAATATTTGACCACATTCCTGGCTAGTTGGACTCTACGTCTAAGTGGGACCTTCCTATAGATCTATAACGTAATATAACCTAACCTAACCCAACCTAACATCTTGGCGGTAATATTTGAAAACATTCCTGGCGAGTTGGCATCTACGTCTCCGTTTGACCTTCATATACATCAATAACGTAATATAACCTATCCTAACCCAACCTAACATCTCGGCGGTAATATTTGACATCATTCCTGGCTTCTTGGCCTCTACGTCTCCGTGGGACATTTATATACATCAATAACATAATATAAGCTAGCCTAACCCAATCTAACATCTCGGCGGAAATATGTGACCACATTCCTGGCTTGTTGGCCTCTACGTCTCCGTGGGACCTTTATGTACTTCAATAACGTAATATAACCTAACCTAACCCAATCTAACATCTCGGCGGTAATATTTGACCACATTCCTGTCTTGTTGGACTCCACGTCTCCGTGGGACTTTTATATACATCAATAACGTATTATAACCTAACCTAACCCAACCTAACATCTCGGCGGTAATATTTGACCACATTCCTGGCTTGTTGGCCACTACGTCCCCGTGGGACCTTTATATACATCAATAACCTAATATAACCTAACCTAACCCAAGCTAACATCTCGTCGGTAATATTTGACATCATTCCTGGCGAGTTGGCGTCTACGTCTCCGTGGAATCTTTATATCTATCAATAACGTAATATAACCTAACCGAACCCAATATAACATCTCGGCCGTCATATTTGACCAGATTCCTGGCTTGTTGGACTCTACGTCTCCGTGGGACCTTTATATACATCAATAACGTAACATAACCTAACCTAACCCAATCTAACATCTCGGCGGTAATATTTGACCACATTCCTGTCTTATTGGACTCCACGTCTCCGTGGGACTTTTATATACATCAATAACGTAATATCACCTAACCTATCGCAACCTAACATCTCGGCGGTAATATTTGACATCATTCCTGGCGAGTTGGCCTCTACGTCTCCGTGTAACCCTCGTATACATCAATAACGTAATATAACGTAACTTAACCCAACCTATCATCTCAGCGGTAATATTTGACAACATTCCTGGCGAGTTGGCCTCTACGTCTTCGTGGTACCTTTATATACATCAATAACGTAATATAACTTAACCTAACCCAACCTGACATCTCCGCGGTAAATTTGACAATAAACCTGGCGAGTTGGCCTCTACGTCTCCGTGGGCCCTTCATATACATCAATAACGAAATATAATCTAACCTAGCCCAACCTATCATTTCGGCGGTAATATTTGACAAAATTGCTGGCGAGTTGGCTTCTCCGTCTCCGTGGGACCTTTATGTACTTCAATAACGTAATATAACCTAACCTAACCCAATCTAACATCTCGGCGGTAATATTTGACCACATTCCTGTCTTGTTGGACTCCACGTCTCCGTGGGACTTTTATATACATCAATAACGTATTATAACCTAACCTAACCCAACCTAACATCTCGGCGGTAATATTTGACCACATTCCTGACGCGTTGGCCTCTACGTCCCCGTGGGACCTTTATATACATCAATAACGTAATATAACCTAACCTCCGTTTGACCTTCATATACATCAATAACGTAATATATCGTAACCTAACCCAACCTAACATCTCGGCGGTAATATTTGAGAACATTCCTGACGAGTTGGCTTCTCCGTTTCCGTGGGACCTTTATATACATCAATAACGTAATATAACCTAACCTAACCCAACCTATCATCTCGGCGGCAATATTTCACAACATTCCTGGCGAGTTGGCCTCTACGTCTTCGTGGTACCTTTATATACATCAATAACGTAATATAACCTAACCTAACCCAACATAAATCACGGCGGTAATATTTGACCACATTCCTGGCTTGTTGGCCTCTACGTCCCCGTGGGACCTTTATATACATCAATAACGTAATATAACCTAACCTAACCCAACCTAACATCTCGGCGGTAATATTTGAAAACATTCCTGGCGAGTTGGCATCTACGTCTCCGTGGGACATTTATATACATCAATAACATAATATAAGCTAGCCTAACCCAATCTAACATCTCGGCGGTAATATTTGACCACATTCCTGGCTTGTTGGCCTCTACGTCTCCGTGGGACCTTTATGTACTTCAATAACGTAATATAACCTAACCTAACCCAACCTATCATCTCGGCGGGAATATTTGACAAAATTCCTGGCGAGTTGGCTTCTCCGTTTCCGTGGGACCTTTATACACATCAATAACGTAATATGACCTAACCTAACCCCACCTAACATCTCGGCGGTAATATTTGACAACATTCCTGGCGAGTTGGCTTCTCCGTCTCCGTGGGACCTTTATATACATCAATAACGTAATATAACCTAACCTAATCCAACCTAACCTCTCGGCGGTAATATTTGACATCATTCCTGGCTTGTTGGCCTCTACGTCTCCGTGGGACATTTATATACATCAATAACGTAATATAACCTAACCTAACCCAATATAACATCTCGGCCGTCATATTTGACCAGATTCCTGGCTTGTTGGACTCTACGTCTCCGAGGGACCTTTATATACATCAATAACGTAATATAACCTAACCTAATCCAACCTAACTTCGCGGCGGTAACATTTGACAACATTCCTGACGAGTTGGCTTCTCCGTTTCCGTG
The DNA here is from genome assembly GCA_963969225.1 of Xylocopa violacea. Taxonomy (NCBI): domain Eukaryota; kingdom Metazoa; phylum Arthropoda; class Insecta; order Hymenoptera; family Apidae; genus Xylocopa; species Xylocopa violacea. The sequence goes on from CAXAJV010000078.1 coordinate 2,922,753, forward strand.
GGACCTTTATATACATCAATAACGTAATATAACATAACCTAACCCAACCTAACATCTCGGCGGTAATATTTGACCACATTCCTGTCTTGTTGGCCTCTACGTCTCCGTGGGACCTTTATATACGTCTATAACGTAATATAACCTAACCTAACCCAACCTAACACCTCGGCGGTAATATTTGACAACATTCCTGGCGAGTTGGCTTCTACGTCTCCGTTTGACCTTCATATACATCAATAACGTAATCTAACCTAACATAACCCAACCTATCTTCTCGGCGGTAATATTTGACAACATCCCTGGCGAGTTGGCCTCTACGTCTCCGTGGGACCTTTATATACATCAATAAAGAAATATAACCTAACCTAAATCAACCTATCATCTCGGCGGTAATATTTGACAACATTCCTGGCTAGTTGGCCTCTACGTCTCCGTGGGATCTTTATATACATCTATAACGTAATATAACCTAACCTAACCCAACCTAACATCTCGGCGGTAATATTTGACAACATTCCTGGCGAGTTGGCTTCTATGTCTCCGTGGGACCTTTATATACATCAATAAAGAAATATAACCTAACTTAATCAACCTATAATCTCGGCGGTAATATTTGACCACATTCCTGGCTTGTTGGCCTCTACGTCTCCGTGGGACATTTATACACATCAGTAACGTAGTATAACCTAACCTAATCTAACCTAACATCTCGGCGGTAATATTTGACAACATTTCCGACGAGTTGGCTTCTCCGTCTCCGTGGGACCTTTATATACATCAATAACATAATATAAGCTCGCCTAACCCAATCTAAAATCTCGGCGGTAATATTTGACCACATTCCTGGCGAGTTGGCCTCTACGTCTCAGTGGGACCTTTATATACATCAATAGCGTAATATAACCTAACCTAACCCAACCTAACATCTCGGCGGTAATATTTGACAACATACATGGCGAGTTGGCCGCTACGTCTCCGTGGGATCTTTATATACATCAATAACGTAATATAACATAACCTAACCCAACCTAACATCTCGGCGGTAATATTTGACAACATTCCTGGCGAGTTGGCTTCTACGTCTCCGTTTGACCTTCATATACATCAATAACGTAATCTAACCTAACATAACCCAACCTATCTTCTCGGCGGTAATATTTGACAACATCCCTGGCGAGTTGGCCTCTACGTCTCCGTGGGACCTTTATATACATCAATAAAGAAATATAACCTAACCTAAATCAACCTATCATCTCGGCGATAATATTTGAAAACATTCCTGGCTAGTTGGCCTCTACGTCTCCGTGGGACCTTTACATACATCTATAACGTAATATAACCTAACCTAACCCAACCTAACATCTCGGCGGTAATATTTGACAACATTCCTGGCGAGTTGGCATCTATGTCTCCGTGGGACCTTTATATACATCAATAACGTAATATAACCTAACCTAACCCAACCTAACATCTCGGCGGTAATATTTGACCGCATTCCTGTCTTGTTGGCCTCTACGTCTCCGTGGGATCTTTATATACATCAATAACGTAATATAACATAACCTAACCCAACCTAACATCTCGGCGGTAATATTTGACAACATTCCTGGCGAGTTGGCTTCTATGTCTCCGTTGGACCTTTATATACGTCTATAACGTAATGTAACCTAACCTAACCCAATCTAACATCTCGGCGGTAATATTTGACCACATTTCTGGTTTGTTGGCCTCTACGTCTCCGTGGGACCTTTATATACGTCTATAACGTAATAAAACCTAACCTAACCCAACCTAACACCTCGGCGGTAATATTTGACAACATTCCTGGCGAGTTGGCTTCTACGTCTCCGTTTGACCTTCATATACATCAATAACGTAATCTAACCTAACATAACCCAACCTATCTTCTCGGCGGTAATATTTGACAACATCCCTGGCGAGTTGGCCTCTACGTCTCCGTGGGACCTTTATATACATCAATAAAGAAATATAACCTAACCTAAATCAACCTATCATCTCGGCGATAATATTTGAAAACATTCCTGGCTAGTTGGCCTCTACGTCTCCGTGGGACCTTTACATACATCTATAACGTAATATAACCTAACCTAACCCAACCTAACATCTCGGCGGTAATATTTGACAACATTCCTGGCGAGTTGGCTTCTATGTCTCCGTGGGACCTTTATATACATCAATAACGTAATATAACCTAACCTAACCCAACCTAACATCTCGGCGGTAATATTTGACCGCATTCCTGTCTTGTTGGCCTCTACGTCTCCGTGGGACATTTATACACATCAGTAACGTAGTATAACCTAACCTAATCTAACCTAACATCTCGGCGGTAATATTTGACAACATTCCCGACGAGTTGGCTTCTCCGTCTCCGTGGGACCTTTATATACATCAATAACGTAATATAACCTAACCTAACCCAACCTATCTTCTCGGCGGTAATATTTGACAACATTCCTGGCGAGTTGGCCTCTACGTCTCCGTGGGATCTTTATATACATCAATAACGTAATATAACATAACCTAACCCAATCTAACATCTCGGCGGTAATATTTGACCACATTCCTGGCTAGTTGGCCTCTACGTCTCCGAGGGACCTTCATATACATCAATAACGAAATATAACCTAACCTATCCTAACCTATCTTCTCGGCGGTAACATTTGACAACATTCCCGGCGAGTTGGCCTCTACGTCTCCGTGGGACCTTTATATACATCAATAACATAATATAAGCTCGCCTAACCCAATCTAAAATCTCGGCGGTAATATTTGACCACATTCCTGGCGAGTTGGCCTCTACGTCTCAGTGGGACCTTTATATACATCAATAGCGTAATATAACCTAACCTAACCCAACCTAACATCTCGGCGGTAATATTTGACAACATACATGGCGAGTTGGCCTCTACGTCTCCGTGGGATCTTTATATACATCAATAACGTAATATAACATAACCTAACCCAACCTAACATCTCGGCGGTAATATTTGACAACATTCCTGGCGAGTTGGCTTCTATGTCTCCGTTGGACCTTTATATACGTCTATAACGTAATGTAACCTAACCTAACCGAACATAACATCTCGGCGGTAATATTTGAAAACATTCCTGGCAAGTTGGCCTCTACGTCTTCGTGGGACCTTTATATACATCTATAACGTAATGTAACCTAACCTAACCCAACCTAACATCTCGGCGGTAATATTTGACCACATTCCTGTCTTGTTGGCCTCTACGTCTCCGTGGGACCTTTATACACATCAGTAACGTAATATAACCTAACCTAATCTAACCTAACATCTCGGCGGTAATATTTGACAACATTCCCCGCGAGTTGGCTTCTCTGTCTCCGTGGGACCTTTATATACATCAATAACGTAATATAACGTAACCTAACCCAACCTAACATCTCGGCGGTTATATTTGACAACATTCCTGACGAGTTGGCTTCTCCGTTTCCGTGGGACCTTCATAAGCATCAATAACGTAATATAACCTAACCTAATCCAACCTAACTTCGCGGCGGTAATATTTGAAAATATACCTGGCGAGGTGGCCTCTACGTCTCCGTGGGATATCTATATACATCAATAACATAATATAACATAAGCTAACCCAATATAACATCTCGGCGGTCATATTCGACCACATTCCTGGCTTGTTGGACTCTACGTCTCCGTTGGACCTCCATATACATCAATAACGTAATATAACCTAACCTAACACAACCTAATATCTCGGCTGTAATATTCGACAACATTCCTGGCAAGTTGGCCTCTACTTCTCCGTTTGACCTTCATATACATCAATAATGTAATATAACTTAACCTAACCCAACCTAACATCTCCGCGGTATTATTTGACAACATACCTGGCGAGTTGGCCTCTACGTCTTCGTGGGACCTTCATATACATCAATAACGAAATATAACCTAACCTAACCCAACCTATCATCTCGGCGGGAATATTTGACAAAATTCCTGGCGAGTTGGCTTCTCCGTTTCCGTGGGACCTTTATATACATCAATAACGTAATACAACCTAACCTAACCCCACCTATCATCTCGGCGATAATATTTGACAACATTCATGGCGAGTTGGCCTCTACGTCTCCGTGGGATCTTTATATACATCAATAACGTAATATAACATAACCTACCCCAACCTAACATCTCGGCGGTAATATTTGACAACATTCCTGGCGAGTTGGCTTCTATGTCTCCGTGGGACCTTTATATACATCAATAAAGAAATATAACCTAAATTAATCAACCTATAATCTCGGCGATAATATTTGACAACATTCCTGGCTAGCTGGACTCTACGTCTCCGTGGGACCTTTATATACATCTATAACGTAATATAACCTAACCTAACCCAACCTAACATCTCGGCGGTAATATTTGACAACATTCCTGGCGAAGTGGCTTCTATGTCTCCGTGGGACCTTTATATACATCAATAACGTAATATAACCTAACCTAACCCAACCTAACATCTCGGCGGTAATATTTGACCGCATTCCTGTCTTGTTGGCCTCTACGTCTCCGTGGGACATTTATACACATCAGTAACGTAGTATAACCTAACCTAATCTAACCTAACATCTCGGCGGTAATATTTGACAACATTCCCGACGAGTTGGCTTCTCCGTCTCCGTGGGACCTTTATATACATCAATAACGTAATATAACCTAACCTAACCCAACCTATCTTCTCGGCGGTAATATTTGACAACATTCCTGGCGAGTTGGCCTCTGCGTCTCCGTGGGATCTTTATATACATCAATAACGTAATATAACATAACCTAACCCAATCTAACATCTCGGCGGTAATATTTGACCACATTCCTGGCTAGTTGGCCTCTACGTCTCCGAGGGACCTTCATATACATCAATAACGAAATATAACCTAACCTATCCTAACCTATCTTCTCGGCGGTAACATTTGACAACATTCCCGGCGAGTTGGCTTCTATGTCTCCGTTGGACCTTTATATACGTCTATAACGTAATGTAACCTAACCTAACCGAACATAACATCTCGGCGGTAATATTTGAAAACATTCCTGGCAAGTTGGCCTCTACGTCTCCGTGGGACCTTTATATACATCTATAACGTAATGTAACCTAACCTAACCCAACCTAACATCTCGGCGGTAATATTTGACCACATTCCTGTCTTGTTGGCCTCTACGTCTCCGTGGGACCTTTATACACATCAGTAACGTAATATAACCTAACCTAATCTAACCTAACATCTCGGCGGTAATATTTGACAACATTCCCCGCGAGTTGGCTTCTCTGTCTCCGTGGGACCTTTATATACATCAATAACGTAATATAACGTAACCTAACCCAACCTAACATCTCGGCGGTTATATTTGACAACATTCCTGACGAGTTGGCTTCTCCGTTTCCGTGGGACCTTCATATGCATCAATAACGTAATATAACCTAACCTAATCCAACCTAACTTCGCGGCGGTAATATTTGAAAATATACCTGGCGAGTTGGCTTCTCCGTCTCCGTGGGACCTTTATATACATCAATAACATAATATAACATAAGCTAACCCAATATAACATCTCGGCGGTAATATTTGACCACATTCCTGGCTTGTTGTCCTCTACGTCTCCGTGGGACCTTTATATACATCAATAACGTAATATAACCTAACCTAACCCAACCTAACATCTCGTCGGTAATATTTGACAACATTCCTGACGAGTTGGCCTCTAGGTCTCCGTTTGACCTTCATATACATCAATAACGTAATATAACCTAACCTAACCCAACCTAACATCTCGGCGGTAATATTTGACCGCATTCCTGTCTTGTTGGCCTCTACGTCTCCGTGGGACCGTTATACACATCAGTAACGTAATATAACCTAACCTAATTTAACCTAACATCTCGGCGGTAATATTTGACAACATTCCTGGCTAGTTGGCCTCTACGTCTCCGTGGGATCTAACATCTCGGCGGTAATATTTGACCACATTCCTGGTTTGTTGACCTCAACGTCTCAGTGGGACCTTTATATACATCAATAGCGTAATATAACCTAACCTAACCCAACCTCACATCTCGGCGGTAATATTTGACAACATTCCTGGCGAGTTGGCCTCTACGTCACCGTGGGACCTTTATATACATCAATAACGTAATATAACGTAACCTAACCCAACCTAACATCTCGGTGGTAATATTTGACCACATTCCTGGCTTGTTGCCTCTACGTCTCCGTGGGACCTTTATGTACTTCAATAACGTAATATAACCTAACCTAACCCAACCTAACATCTCGGCGGTAATATTTGAAAACATTCCTGGCGAGTTGGCCTCTACGTCTTCGTGGTACCTTTATATACATCAATAACGTAATATAACTTAACCTAACCCAACCTAACATCTCCGCGGTAATATTTGACAACATACCTGGCGAGTTGGCCTCTACGTCTCCGTGGGAACTTTATATACATCAATAACGAAATATAACCTAACCTAACCCAACCTAACATCTCGGCGGTAATATTTGTCATCATTCCTGGCGAGTTGGCCTCTACGTCTCCGTTTGACCATCATATACATCAATAACGTAATATAACGTAACCTAACCCAACCTATCATCTCGGCGGGAATATTTGACAAAATTCCTGGCGAGTTGACTTCTCCGTTTCCGTGGGACCTTTATATACATTAATAACGTAATGTAACCTAACCTAACCCAACATAACATCTTGCCGGTATTATTTGACCACATTCCTGGCTTGTTGGACTCTACGTCTCCGAGGGACCTTTATATACATCAATAACGTAATATAACCTAACCTAACCCAACCTAACATCTCGGCGGTAATATTTGAAATCATTCCTGGCGAGTTGGCCTCTACGTCTCCGTGGGACCTTTATATACATCAATAACGTAATATAACCTAACTAAACCCAACCTAACACCTCGGCGGTAATATTTGACAACATTCCTGGCGAGTTGGCTTCTATGTCTCCGTGGGACCTTTATATACATCAATAACATAATATAAGCTAGCCTAACCCAATCTAACATCTCGGCGGTAATATTTGAAAACATACCTGGCGAGGTGGCTTCTACGTCTCCGTGGGATACTTATATACATCAATAACATAATATAACATAAGCTAACCCAATATAACATCTCGGCGGTAATATTTGACCACATTCCTGGCTTGTTGGACTCTACTTCTCCGTGGGACCTTCATATAGATCTATAACGTAATATGACCTAACCTAACCCAACCTAACATCTCGGCGGTAATATTTGAAAACATTCGTGGCGAGTTGGCATCTACGTCTCCGTTTGACCTTCATATACATCAATAACGTAATATAACCTAACCTAACCCAACCTAACATCTCGGCGGTAATATATGACAACATTCTTGGCGAGTTTGACTCTACGTCTCCGTGGGACCTTCATATACATCAATAACGTAATATAACGTAACCTAACCCAACCTAACATCTCGGCGGTAATATTTGACAACATTCCTGACGAGTTGGCTTCTCCGTTTCCGTGGGACCTTTATATACATCAATAACGTAATATAACATAACCTAACCCAATCTAACATCTCGGCGGTAATATTTGACCACATTCCTGGTTTGTTGGCCTCTACGTCTCCGTGGGACCTTTATATACGTCTATAACGTAATATAACCTAACCTAACCCAACCTAACACCTCGGCGGTAATATTTGACAACATTCCTGGCGAGTTGTCTTCTATGTCTCCGTGGGACCTTTATATACATCAATAACATAATATAAGCTAGCCTAACCCAATCTAACATCTCGGCGGTAATATTTGACCACATTCCTGGCTTGTTGGCCTCTACGTCTCCGTCGGACATTTATATACATCTATAACGTAATATAACCTAACCTAACCCAACCTATCATCTCGGCGGTAATATTTGACAACATTCCTGGCAAGTTGGCCTCTGCGTCTCCGTTTGACCTTCATATACATCAATAACGTAATCTGACCTAACATAACCCAACCTATCTTCTCGGCGGTAATATTTGACAACATTCCTGGCGAGTTGGCCTCTACGTCTCCGTGGGACCTTTATATACATCAATAAAGAAATATAACCTAACCTAAATCAACCTATCATCTCGGCGATAATATTTGAAAACATTCCTGGCTAGTTGGCCTCTACGTCTCCGTGGGACCTTTACATACATCTATAACGTAATATAACCTAACCTAACCCAACCTAACATCTCGGCGGTAATATTTGACAACATTCCTGGCGAGTTGGCTTCTATGTCTCCGTGGGACCTTTATATACATCAATAACGTAATATAACCTAACCTAACCCAACCTAACATCTCGGCGGTAATATTTGACCGCATTCCTGTCTTGTTGGCCTCTACGTCTCCGTGGGACATTTATACACATCAGTAACGTAGTATAACCTAACCTAATCTAACCTAACATCTCGGCGGTAATATTTGACAACATTCCCGACGAGTTGGCTTCTCCGTCTCCGTGGGACCTTTACATACATCAATAACGTAATATAACCTAACCTAACCCAACCTATCTTCTCGGCGGTAATATTTGACAACATTCCTGGCGAGTTGGCCTCTACGTCTCCGTGGGATCTTTATATACATCAATAACGTAATATAACATAACCTAACCCAATCTAACATCTCGGCGGTAATATTTGACCACATTCCTGGCTAGTTGGCCTCTACGTCTCCGAGGGACCTTCATATACATCAATAACGAAATATAACCTAACCTATCCTAACCTATCTTCTCGGCGGTAACATTTGACAACATTCCCGGCGAGTTGGCCTCTACGTCTCCGTGGGACCTTTATATACATCAATAACATAATATAAGCTCGCCTAACCCAATCTAAAATCTCGGCGGTAATATTTGACCACATTCCTGGCGAGTTGGCCTCTACGTCTCAGTGGGACCTTTATATACATCAATAGCGTAATATAACCTAACCTAACCCAACCTAACATCTCGGCGGTAATATTTGACAACATACATGGCGAGTTGGCCTCTACGTCTCCGTGGGATCTTTATATACATCAATAACGTAATATAACATAACCTAACCCAACCTAACATCTCGGCGGTAATATTTGACAACATTCCTGGCGAGTTGGCTTCTATGTCTCCGTTGGACCTTTATATACGTCTATAACGTAATGTAACCTAACCTAACCGAACATAACATCTCGGCGGTAATATTTGAAAACATTCCTGGCAAGTTGGCCTCTACGTCTTCGTGGGACCTTTATATACATCTATAACGTAATGTAACCTAACCTAACCCAACCTAACATCTCGGCGGTAATATTTGACCACATTCCTGTCTTGTTGGCCTCTACGTCTCCGTGGGACCTTTATACACATCAGTAACGTAATATAACCTAACCTAATCTAACCTAACATCTCGGCGGTAATATTTGACAACATTCCCCGCGAGTTGGCTTCTCTGTCTCCGTGGGACCTTTATATACATCAATAACGTAATATAACGTAACCTAACCCAACCTAACATCTCGGCGGTTATATTTGACAACATTCCTGACGAGTTGGCTTCTCCGTTTCCGTGGGACCTTCATAAGCATCAATAACGTAATATAACCTAACCTAATCCAACCTAACTTCGCGGCGGTAATATTTGAAAATATACCTGGCGAGGTGGCCTCTACGTCTCCGTGGGATATCTATATACATCAATAACATAATATAACATAAGCTAACCCAATATAACATCTCGGCGGTCATATTCGACCACATTCCTGGCTTGTTGGACTCTACGTCTCCGTTGGACCTCCATATACATCAATAACGTAATATAACCTAACCTAACACAACCTAATATCTCGGCTGTAATATTCGACAACATTCCTGGCGAGTTGGCCTCTACTTCTCCGTTTGACCTTCATATACATCAATAATGTAATATAACTTAACCTAACCCAACCTAACATCTCCGCGGTATTATTTGACAACATACCTGGCGAGTTGGCCTCTACGTCTTCGTGGGACCTTCATATACATCAATAACGAAATATAACCTAACCTAACCCAACCTATCATCTCGGCGGGAATATTTGACAAAATTCCTGGCGAGTTGGCTTCTCCGTTTCCGTGGGACCTTTATATACATCAATAACGTAATACAACCTAACCTAACCCCACCTATCATCTCGGCGATAATATTTGACAACATTCATGGCGAGTTGGCCTCTACGTCTCCGTGGGATCTTTATATACATCAATAACGTAATATAACATAACCTACCCCAACCTAACATCTCGGCGGTAATATTTGACAACATTCCTGGCGAGTTGGCTTCTATGTCTCCGTGGGACCTTTATATACATCAATAAAGAAATATAACCTAAATTAATCAACCTATAATCTCGGCGATAATATTTGACAACATTCCTGGCTAGCTGGACTCTACGTCTCCGTGGGACCTTTATATACATCTATAACGTAATATAACCTAACCTAACCCAACCTAACATCTCGGCGGTAATATTTGACAACATTCCTGGCGAAGTGGCTTCTATGTCTCCGTGGGACCTTTATATACATCAATAACGTAATATAACCTAACCTAACCCAACCTAACATCTCGGCGGTAATATTTGACCGCATTCCTGTCTTGTTGGCCTCTACGTCTCCGTGGGACATTTATACACATCAGTAACGTAGTATAACCTAACCTAATCTAACCTAACATCTCGGCGGTAATATTTGACAACATTCCCGACGAGTTGGCTTCTCCGTCTCCGTGGGACCTTTATATACATCTATAACGTAATGTAACCTAACCTAACCCAACCTAACATCTCGGCGGTAATATTTGACCACATTCCTGTCTTGTTGGCCTCTACGTCTCCGTGGGACCTTTATACACATCAGTAACGTAATATAACCTAACCTAATCTAACCTAACATCTCGGCGGTAATATTTGACAACATTCCCCGCGAGTTGGCTTCTCTGTCTCCGTGGGACCTTTATATACATCAATAACGTAATATAACGTAACCTAACCCAACCTAACATCTCGGCGGTTATATTTGACAACATTCCTGACGAGTTGGCTTCTCCGTTTCCGTGGGACCTTCATATGCATCAATAACGTAATATAACCTAACCTAATCCAACCTAACTTCGCGGCGGTAATATTTGAAAATATACCTGGCGAGTTGGCTTCTCCGTCTCCGTGGGACCTTTATATACATCAATAACATAATATAACATAAGCTAACCCAATATAACATCTCGGCGGTAATATTTGACCACATTCCTGGCTTGTTGTCCTCTACGTCTCCGTGGGACCTTTATATACATCAATAACGTAATATAACCTAACCTAACCCAACCTAACATCTCGTCGGTAATATTTGACAACATTCCTGACGAGTTGGCCTCTAGGTCTCCGTTTGACCTTCATATACATCAATAACGTAATATAACCTAACCTAACCCAACCTAACATCTCGGCGGTAATATTTGACCGCATTCCTGTCTTGTTGGCCTCTACGTCTCCGTGGGACCGTTATACACATCAGTAACGTAATATAACCTAACCTAATTTAACCTAACATCTCGGCGGTAATATTTGACAACATTCCTGGCTAGTTGGCCTCTACGTCTCCGTGGGATCTAACATCTCGGCGGTAATATTTGACCACATTCCTGGTTTGTTGACCTCAACGTCTCAGTGGGACCTTTATATACATCAATAGCGTAATATAACCTGACCTAACCCAACCTCACATCTCGGCGGTAATATTTGACAACATTCCTGGCGAGTTGGCCTCTACGTCTCCGTGGGACCTTTATATACATCAATAACGTAATATAACGTAACCTAACCCAACCTAACATCTCGGTGGTAATATTTGACCACATTCCTGGCTTGTTGCCTCTACGTCTCCGTGGGACCTTTATGTACTTCAATAACGTAATATAACCTAACCTAACCCAACCTAACATCTCGGCGGTAATATTTGTCATCATTCCTGGCGAGTTGGCCTCTACGTCTCCGTTTGACCATCATATACATCAATAACGTAATATAACGTAACCTAACCCAACCTATCATCTCGGCGGGAATATTTGACAAAATTCCTGGCGAGTTGGCTTCTCCGTTTCCGTGGGACCTTTATATACATTAATAACGTAATGTAACCTAACCTAACCCAACATAACATCTTGCCGGTATTATTTGACCACATTCCTGGCTTGTTGGACTCTACGTCTCCGAGGGACCTTTATATACATCAATAACGTAATATAACCTAACCTAACCCAACCTAACATCTCGGCGGTAATATTTGAAATCATTCCTGGCGAGTTGGCCTCTACGTCTCCGTGGGACCTTTATATACATCAATAACGTAATATAACCTAACTAAACCCAACCTAACACCTCGGCGGTAATATTTGACAACATTCCTGGCGAGTTGGCTTCTATGTCTCCGTGGGACCTTTATATACATCAATAACATAATATAAGCTAGCCTAACCCAATCTAACATCTCAGCGGTAATATTTGAAAACATACCTGGCGAGGTGGCTTCTACGTCTCCGTGGGATACTTATATACATCAATAACATAATATAACATAAGCTAACCCAATATAACATCTCGGCGGTAATATTTGACCACATTCCTGGCTTGTTGGACTCTACTTCTCCGTGGGACCTTCATATAGATCTATAACGTAATATGACCTAACCTAACCCAACCTAACATCTCGGCGGTAATATTTGAAAACATTCGTGGCGAGTTGGCATCTACGTCTCCGTTTGACCTTCATATACATCAATAACGTAATATAACCTAACCTAACCCAACCTAACATCTCGGCGGTCATATATGACAACATTCTTGGCGAGTTTGACTCTACGTCTCCGTGGGACCTTCATATACATCAATAACGTAATATAACGTAACCTAACCCAACCTAGCATCTCGGCGGTAATATTTGACAACATTCCTGACGAGTTGGCTTCTCCGTTTCCGTGGGACCTTTATATACATCAATAACGTAATATAACATAACCTAACCCAATCTAACATCTCGGCGGTAATATTTGACCACATTCCTGGTTTGTTGGCCTCTACGTCTCCGTGGGACCTTTATATACGTCTATAACGTAATATAACCTAACCTAACCCAACCTAACACCTCGGCGGTAATATTTGACAACATTCCTGGCGAATTGGCTTCTATGTCTCCGTTGGACCTTTATATACATCAATAACGTAATATAACCTAACCTAACCCAACCTAACATCTCGGCGGTAATATTTGACCGCATTCCTGTCTTGTTGGCCTCTACGTCTCCGTGGGACCGTTATACACATCAGTAACGTAATATAACCTAACCTAATTTAACCTAACATCTCGGCGGTAATATTTGACAACATTCCTGGCTAGTTGGCCTCTACGTCTCCGTGGGATCTAACATCTCGGCGGTAATATTTGACCACATTCCTGGTTTGTTGACCTCAACGTCTCAGTGGGACCTTTATATACATCAATAGCGTAATATAACCTAACCTAACCCAACCTCACATCTCGGCGGTAATATTTGACAACATTCCTGGCGAGTTGGCCTCTACGTCTCCGTGGGACCTTTATATACATCAATAACGTAATATAACGTAACCTAACCCAACCTAACATCTCGGTGGTAATATTTGACCACATTCCTGGCTTGTTGCCTCTACGTCTCCGTGGGACCTTTATGTACTTCAATAACGTAATATAACCTAACCTAACCCAACCTAACATCTCGGCGGTAATATTTGTCATCATTCCTGGCGAGTTGGCCTCTACGTCTCCGTTTGACCATCATATACATCAATAACGTAATATAACGTAACCTAACCCAACCTATCATCTCGGCGGGAATATTTGACAAAATTCCTGGCGAGTTGGCTTCTCCGTTTCCGTGGGACCTTTATATACATTAATAACGTAATGTAACCTAACCTAACCCAACATAACATCTTGCCGGTATTATTTGACCACATTCCTGGCTTGTTGGACTCTACGTCTCCGAGGGACCTTTATATACATCAATAACGTAATATAACCTAACCTAACCCAACCTAACATCTCGGCGGTAATATTTGAAATCATTCCTGGCGAGTTGGCCTCTACGTCTCCGTGGGACCTTTATATACATCAATAACGTAATATAACCTAACTAAACCCAACCTAACACCTCGGCGGTAATATTTGACAACATTCCTGGCGAGTTGGCTTCTATGTCTCCGTGGGACCTTTATATACATCAATAACATAATATAAGCTAGCCTAACCCAATCTAACATCTCGGCGGTAATATTTGAAAACATACCTGGCGAGGTGGCTTCTACGTCTCCGTGGGATACTTATATACATCAATAACATAATATAACATAAGCTAACCCAATATAACATCTCGGCGGTAATATTTGACCACATTCCTGGCTTGTTGGACTCTACTTCTCCGTGGGACCTTCATATAGATCTATAACGTAATATGACCTAACCTAACCCAACCTAACATCTCGGCGGTAATATTTGAAAACATTCGTGGCGAGTTGGCATCTACGTCTCCGTTTGACCTTCATATACATCAATAACGTAATATAACCTAACCTAACCCAACCTAACATCTCGGCGGTAATATATGACAACATTCTTGGCGAGTTTGACTCTACGTCTCCGTGGGACCTTCATATACATCAATAACGTAATATAACGTAACCTAACCCAACCTAGCATCTCGGCGGTAATATTTGACAACATTCCTGACGAGTTGGCTTCTCCGTTTCCGTGGGACCTTTATATACATCAATAACGTAATATAACATAACCTAACCCAATCTAACATCTCGGCGGTAATATTTGACCACATTCCTGGTTTGTTGGCCTCTACGTCTCCGTGGGACCTTTATATACGTCTATAACGTAATATAACCTAACCTAACCCAACCTAACACCTCGGCGGTAATATTTGACAACATTCCTGGCGAGTTGGCTTCTATGTCTCCGTGGGACCTTTATATACATCAATAACATAATATAAGCTAGCCTAACCCAATCTAACATCTCGGCGGTAATATTTGACCACATTCCTGGCTTGTTGGCCTCTACGTCTCCGTCGGACCTTTATATACATCTATAACGTAATATAACCTAACCTAACCCAACCTATCATCTCGGCGGTAATATTTGACAACATTCCTGGCAAGTTGGCCTCTGCGTCTCCGTTTGACCTTCATATACATCAATAACGTAATCTGACCTAACATAACCCAACCTATCTTCTCGGCGGTAATATTTGACAACATTCCTGGCGAGTTGGCCTCTACGTCTCCGTGGGACCTTTATATACATCAATAAAGAAATATAACCTAACCTAAATCAACCTATCATCTCGGCGATAATATTTGACAACATTCATGGCTAGTTGGCCTCTACGTCTCCGTGGGACCTTTACATACATCTATAACGTAATATAACCTAACCTAACCCAACCTAACATCTCGGCGGTAATATTTGACAACATTCCTGGCGAGTTGGCTTCTATGTCTCCGTGGGACCTTTATATACATCAATAACGTAACATAACCTAACCTAACCCAACCTATCTTCTCGGCGGTAATATTTGACCGCATTCCTGTCTTGTTGGCCTCTACGTCTCCGTGGAACCTTTATACACATCAGTAACGTAATATAACCTAACCTAACCCAACCTAACATCTCGGCGGTAATATTTGAAAACATTCCTGGCGAGTTGGCCTCTACGTCTCAGTGGGACCTTTATATACATCAATAGCGTAATATAACCTAACCTAACCCAACCTAACATCTCGGCGGTAATATTTGACAACATACATGGCGAGTTGGCCTCTACGTCTCCGTGGGATCTTTATATACATCAATAACGTAATATAACATAACCTACCCCAACCTAACATCTCGGCGGTAATATTTGACAACATTCCTGGCGAGTTGGATTCTATGTCTCCGTGGGACCTTTATATACATCAATAAAGAAATATAACCTAACCTAAATAAACCTATCATCTCGGCGATAATATTTGACAACATTCCTGGCTAGTTGGCCTCTACGTCTCCGTGGGACCTTTATATACATCTATAACGTAATATAACCTAACCTAACCCAACCTAACATCTCGGCGGTAATATTTGACAACATTCCTGGCGAGTTGGCTTCTATGTCTCCGTGGGACCTTTATATACATCAATAACGTAATATAACCTAACCTAACCCAACCTATCTTCTCGGCGGTAATATTTGACAACATTCCTGGCGAGTTGGCCTCTACGTCTCCGTGGGATCTTTATATACATCAATAACGTAATATAACATAACCTAACCCAATCTAACATCTCGGCGGTAATATTTGACCACATTCCTGGCTAGTTGGCCTCTACGTCTCCGAGGGACCTTCATATACATCAATAACGAAATATAACCTAACCTATCCTAACCTATCTTCTCGGCGGTAACATTTGACAACATTCCCGGCGAGTTGGCTTCTATGTCTCCGTTGGACCTTTATATACGTCTATAACGTAATGTAACCTAACCTAACCGAACATAACATCTCGGCGGTAATATTTGAAAACATTCCTGGCAAGTTGGCCTCTACGTCTCCGTGGGACCTTTATATACATCTATAACGTAATGTAACCTAACCTAACCCAACCTAACATCTCGGCGGTAATATTTGACCACATTCCTGTCTTGTTGGCCTCTACGTCTCCGTGGGACCTTTATATACATCAATAACGTAATATAACGTAACCTAACCCAACCTAACATCTCGGCGGTTATATTTGACAACATTCCTGACGAGTTGGCTTCTCCGTTTCCGTGGGACCTTCATATGCATCAATAACGTAATATAACCTAACCTAATCCAACCTAACTTCGCGGCGGTAATATTTGAAAATATACCTGGCGAGTTGGCTTCTCCGTCTCCGTGGGACCTTTATATACATCAATAACATAATATAACATAAGCTAACCCAATATAACATCTCGGCGGTAATATTTGACCACATTCCTGGCTTGTTGTCCCCCACGTCTCCGTGGGACCTTTATATACATCAATAACGTAATATAACCTAACCTAACCCAACCTAACATCTCGTCGGTAATATTTGACAACATTCCTGACGAGTTGGCCTCTAGGTCTCCGTTTGACCTTCATATACATCAATAACGTAATATAACCTAACCTAACACAACCTAACATCTCGGCTGTAATATTTGACAACATTCCTGGCGAGTTGGCATCTACGTCTCCGTTTGACCTTCATATACATCAATAACGTAATATAACGCAACCTAACCCAACCTAACATCTCGGCGGTAATATTTGACAACATTCCTGACGAGTTGGCTTCTCCGTTTCCGTGGGACCTTTATATACATCAATAACGTAATATAACATAACCTAACCCAATCTAACATCTCGGCGGTAATATTTGAACACATTCCTGGTTTGTTGGCCTCTACGTCTCCGTGGGACCTTTATATACGTCTATAACGTAATATAACCTAACCTAACCCAACCTAACACCTCGGCGGTAATATTTGACAACATTCCTGGCGAGTTGGCTTCTATGTCTCCGTGGGACCTTTATATACATCAATAACATAATATAAGCTAGCCTAACCCAATCTAACATCTCGGCGGTAATATTTGACAACATACCTGGCGAGTTGGCCTCTACGTCTCCGTGGGAACTTTATATACATCAATAACGAAATATAACCTAACCTAACCCAACCTAACATCTCGGCGGTAATATTTGTCATCATTCCTGGCGAGTTGGCCTCTACGTCTCCGTTTGACCATCATATACATCAATAACGTAATATAACGTAACCTAACCCAACCTATCATCTCGGCGGGAATATTTGACAAAATTCCTGGCGAGTTGGCTTCTCCGTTTCCGTGGGACCTTTATATACATTAATAACGTAATGTAACCTAACCTAACCCAACATAACATCTTGCCGGTATTATTTGACCACATTCCTGGCTTGTTGGACTCTACGTCTCCGAGGGACCTTTATATACATCAATAACGTAATATAACCTAACCTAACCCAACCTAACATCTCGGCGGTAATATTTGAAATCATTCCTGGCGAGTTGGCCTCTACGTCTCCGTGGGACCTTTATATACATCAATAACGTAATATAACCTAACTAAACCCAACCTAACACCTCGGCGGTAATATTTGACAACATTCCTGGCGAGTTGGCTTCTATGTCTCCGTGGGACCTTTATATACATCAATAACATAATATAAGCTAGCCTAACCCAATCTAACATCTCGGCGGTAATATTTGAAAACATACCTGGCGAGGTGGCTTCTACGTCTCCGTGGGATACTTATATACATCAATAACATAATATAACATAAGCTAACCCAATATAACATCTCGGCGGTAATATTTGACCACATTCCTGGCTTGTTGGACTCTACTTCTCCGTGGGACCTTCATATAGATCTATAACGTAATATGACCTAACCTAACCCAACCTAACATCTCGGCGGTAATATTTGAAAACATTCGTGGCGAGTTGGCATCTACGTCTCCGTTTGACCTTCATATACATCAATAACGTAATATAACCTAACCTAACCCAACCTAACATCTCGGCGGTAATATATGACAACATTCTTGGCGAGTTTGACTCTACGTCTCCGTGGGACCTTCATATACATCAATAACGTAATATAACGTAACCTAACCCAACCTAACATCTCGGCGGTAATATTTGACAACATTCCTGACGAGTTGGCTTCTCCGTTTCCGTGGGACCTTTATATACATCAATAACGTAATATAACATAACCTAACCCAATCTAACATCTCGGCGGTAATATTTGACCACATTCCTGGTTTGTTGGCCTCTACGTCTCCGTGGGACCTTTATATACGTCTATAACGTAATATAACCTAACCTAACCCAACCTAACACCTCGGCGGTAATATTTGACAACATTCCTGGCGAGTTGGCTTCTATGTCTCCGTGGGACCTTTATATACATCAATAACATAATATAAGCTAGCCTAACCCAATCTAACATCTCGGCGGTAATATTTGACCACATTCCTGGCTTGTTGGCCTCTACGTCTCCGTCGGACCTTTATATACATCTATAACGTAATATAACCTAACCTAACCCAACCTATCATCTCGGCGGTAATATTTGACAACATTCCTGGCAAGTTGGCCTCTGCGTCTCCGTTTGACCTTCATATACATCAATAACGTAATCTGACCTAACATAACCCAACCTATCTTCTCGGCGGTAATATTTGACAACATTCCTGGCGAGTTGGCCTCTACGTCTCCGTGGGACCTTTATATACATCAATAAAGAAATATAACCTAACCTAAATCAACCTATCATCTCGGCGATAATATTTGACAACATTCATGGCTAGTTGGCCTCTACGTCTCCGTGGGACCTTTACATACATCTATAACGTAATATAACCTAACCTAACCCAACCTAACATCTCGGCGGTAATATTTGACAACATTCCTGGCGAGTTGGCTTCTATGTCTCCGTGGGACCTTTATATACATCAATAACGTAACATAACCTAACCTAACCCAACCTATCTTCTCGGCGGTAATATTTGACCGCATTCCTGTCTTGTTGGCCTCTACGTCTCCGTGGAACCTTTATACACATCAGTAACGTAATATAACCTAACCTAACCCAACCTAACATCTCGGCGGTAATATTTGAAAACATTCCTGGCGAGTTGGCCTCTACGTCTCAGTGGGACCTTTATATACATCAATAGCGTAATATAACCTAACCTAACCCAACCTAACATCTCGGCGGTAATATTTGACAACATACATGGCGAGTTGGCCTCTACGTCTCCGTGGGATCTTTATATACATCAATAACGTAATATAACATAACCTACCCCAACCTAACATCTCGGCGGTAATATTTGACAACATTCCTGGCGAGTTGGATTCTATGTCTCCGTGGGACCTTTATATACATCAATAAAGAAATATAACCTAACCTTAATAAACCTATCATCTCGGCGATAATATTTGACAACATTCCTGGCTAGTTGGCCTCTACGTCTCCGTGGGACCTTTATATACATCTGTAACGTAATATAACCTAACCTAACCCAACCTAACATCTCGGCGGTAATATTTGACAACATTCCTGGCGAGTTGGCTTCTATGTCTCCGTGGGACCTTTATATACATCAATAACGTAATATAACCTAACCTAACCCAACCTAACATCTCGGCAGTAATATTTGACCGCATTCCTGTCTTGTTGGCCTCTACGTCTCCGTGGGAAATTTAAACACATCAGTAACGTAATATAACCTAACCTAATCTAACCTAACATCTCGGCGGTAATATTTGACAACATTCCAGGCGAGTTGGCTTCTCCGTCTCCGTGGGACCTTTATATACATCAATAACGTAATATAACATAACCTAACCCAACCTAACATCTCGGCGGTAATATTTGAAAACATTCGTGGCGAGTTGGCATCTACGTCTCCGTTTGACCTTCATATACATCAATAACGTAATATAACCTAACCTAACCCAACCTAACATCTCGGCGGTAATATTTGACAACATTCTTGGCGAGTTTGACTCTTCGTCTCCGTGGGACCTTCATATACATCAATAACGTAATATAACGTAACCTAACCCAACCTAACATCTCGGCGGTAATATTTGACAACATTCCTGACGAGTTGGCTTCTCCGTTTCCGTGGGACCTTTATATACATCAATAACGTTATATAACATAACCTAACCCAATCTAACATCTCGGCGGTAATATTTGACAACATTCCTGACGAGTTGGCCTCTAGGTCTCCGTTTGACCTTCATATACATCAATAACGTAATATATCCTAACCTAACACAACCTAATATCTCGGCTGTAATATTCGACAACATTCCTGGCGAGTTGGCCTCTACGTCTCCGTTTGACCTTCATATACATCAATAATGTAATATAACCTAAGCTAACCCAACCTATCATCTCGGCGGTAATATTTGACAACATTCCCCGCGAGTTGGCTTCTCTGTCTCCGTGGGACCTTTATATACATCAATAACGTAATATAACCTAACCTAACCCAACCTATCTTCTCGGCGGTAATATTTGGCAACATACCTGGCGAGTTGGCCTCTACGTCTCCTTGGGATCTTGATATACATCAATAACGTAATATAACCTAACCTAACCCAACCTAACATCCCGGCGGTAATATTTGACCACATTCCTGGCTTGTTGCCTCTACGTCTCCGTGGGACCTTTATATACATCAATAACGTAATATAACGTAACCTAACCCAACCTAACATCTCGGCGGTAATATTTGACAACATTCCTGACGAGTTGGCCTCTAGGTCTCCGTTTGACCTTCATATACATCAATAACGTAATATATCCTAACCTAACACAACCTAATATCTCGGCTGTATTATTTGACAACATACCTGGCGAGTTGGCCTCTACGTCTCCGTGGGACCTTCATATACATCAATAACGAAATATAACCTAACCTAACCCAACCTAACATCTCGGCGGGAATATTTGACAAAATTCCTGGCGAGTTGGCTTCTCCGTTTCCGTGGGACCTTTATATACATTAATAACGTAATGTAACCTAACCTAACCCAACATAACATCTTGCCGGTATTATTTGACCACATTCCTGGCTTGTTGGACTCTACGTCTCCGAGGGACCTTTATATACATCAATAACGTAATATAACCTAACCTAACCCAACCTAACATCTCGGCGGTAATATTTGAAATCATTCCTGGCGAGTTGGCCTCTACGTCTCCGTGGGACCTCTATATACATCAATAACGTAATATAACCTAATTAAACCCAACCTAACACCTCGGCGGTAATATTTGACAACATTCCTGGCGAGTTGGCTTCTATGTCTCCGTGGGACCTTTATATACATCAATAACATAATATAAGCTAGCCTAACCCAATCTAACATCTCGGCGGTAATATTTGAAAACATACCTGGCGAGGTGGCTTCTACGTCTCCGTGGGATACTTATATACATCAATAACATAATATAACATAAGCTAACCCAATATAACATCTCGGCGGTAATATTTGACCACATTCCTGGCTTGTTGGACTCTACTTCTCCGTGGGACCTTCATATAGATCTATAACGTAATATGACCTAACCTAACCCAACCTAACATCTCGGTGGTAATATTTGAAAACATTCGTGGCGAGTTGGCATCTACGTCTCCGTTTGACCTTCATATACATCAATAACGTAATATAACCTAACCTAACCCAACCTAACATCTCGGCGGTAATATATGACAACATTCTTGGCGAGTTTGACTCTACGTCTCCGTGGGACCTTCATATACATCAATAACGTAATATAACGTAACCTAACCCAACCTAACATCTCGGCGGTAATATTTGACAACATTCCTGACGAGTTGGCTTCTCCGTTTCCGTGGGACCTTTATATACATCAATAACGTAATATAACATAACCTAACCCAATCTAACATCTCGGCGGTAATATTTGACCACATTCCTGGTTTGTTGGCCTCTACGTCTCCGTGGGACCTTTATATACGTCTATAACGTAATATAACCTAACCTAACCCAACCTAACACCTCGGCGGTAATATTTGACAACATTCCTGGCGAGTTGGCTTCTATGTCTCCGTGGGACCTTTATATACATCAATAACATAATATAAGCTAGCCTAACCCAATCTAACATCTCGGCGGTAATATTTGACCACATTCCTGGCTTGTTGGCCTCTACGTCTCCGTCGGACCTTTATATACATCTATAACGTAATATAACCTAACCTAACCCAACCTATCATCTCGGCGGTAATATTTGACAACATTCCTGGCAAGTTGGCCTCTACGTCTCCGTTTGACCTTCATATACATCAATAACGTAATCTGACCTAACATAACCCAACCTATCTTCTCGGCGGTAATATTTGACAACATTCCTGGCGAGTTGGCTTCTATGTCTCCGTGGGACCTTTATATACATCAATAAAGAAATATAACCTAACCTAAATCAACCTATCATCTCGGCGATAATATTTGACAACATTCATGGCTAGTTGGCCTCTACGTCTCCGTGGGACCTTTACATACATCTATAACGTAATATAACCTAACCTAACCCAACCTAACATCTCGGCGGTAATATTTGACAACATTCCTGGCGAGTTGGCTTCTATGTCTCCGTGGGACCTTTATATACATCAATAACGTAACATAACCTAACCTAACCCAACCTATCTTCTCGGCGGTAATATTTGACCGCATTCCTGTCTTGTTGGCCTCTACGTCTCCGTGGAACCTTTATACACATCAGTAACGTAATATAACCTAACCTAACCCAACCTAACATCTCGGCGGTAATATTTGAAAACATTCCTGGCGAGTTGGCCTCTACGTCTCAGTGGGACCTTTATATACATCAATAGCGTAATATAACCTAACCTAACACAACCTAACATCTCGGCGGTAATATTTGACAACATACATGGCGAGTTGGCCTCTACGTCTCCGTGGGATCTTTATATACATCAATAACGTAATATAACATAACCTACCCCAACCTAACATCTCGGCGGTAATATTTGACAACATTCCTGGCGAGTTGGATTCTATGTCTCCGTGGGACCTTTATATACATCAATAAAGAAATATAACCTAACCTAAATAAACCTATCATCTCGGCGATAATATTTGACAACATTCCTGGCTAGTTGGCCTCTACGTCTCCGTGGGACCTTTATATACATCTATAACGTAATATAACCTAACCTAACCCAACCTAACATCTCGGCGGTAATATTTGACAACATTCCTGGCGAGTTGGCTTCTATGTCTCCGTGGGACCTTTATATACATCAATAACGTAATATAACCTAACCTAACCCAACCTAACATCTCGGCAGTAATATTTGACCGCATTCCTGTCTTGTTGGCCTCTACGTCTCCGTGGGAAATTTAAACACATCAGTAACGTAATATAACCTAACCTGATCTAACCTAACATCTCGGCGGTAATATTTGACAACATTCCAGGCGAGTTGGCTTCTCCGTCTCCGTGGGACCTTTATATACATCAATAACGTAATATAACATAACCTAACCCAACCTAACATCTCGGCGGTAATATTTGAAAACATTCGTGGCGAGTTGGCATCTACGTCTCCGTTTGACCTTCATATACATCAATAACGTAATATAACCTAACCTAACCCAACCTAACATCTCGGCGGTAATATTTGACAACATTCTTGGCGAGTTTGACTCTACGTCTCCGTGGGACCTTCATATACATCAATAACGTAATATAACGTAACCTAACCCAACCTAACATCTCGGCGGTAATATTTGACAACATTCCTGACGAGTTGGCTTCTCCGTTTCCGTGGGACCTTTATATACATCAATAACGTTATATAACATAACCTAACCCAATCTAACATCTCGGCGGTAATATTTGACAACATTCCTGACGAGTTGGCCTCTAGGTCTCCGTTTGACCTTCATATACATCAATAACGTAATATATCCTAACCTAACACAACCTAATATCTCGGCTGTAATATTCGACAACATTCCTGGCGAGTTGGCCTCTACGTCTCCGTTTGACCTTCATATACATCAATAATGTAATATAACCTAAGCTAACCCAACCTATCATCTCGGCGGTAATATTTGACAACATTCCCCGCGAGTTGGCTTCTCTGTCTCCGTGGGACCTTTATATACATCAATAACGTAATATAACCTAACCTAACCCAACCTATCTTCTCGGCGGTAATATTTGACAACATACCTGGCGAGTTGGCCTCTACGTCTCCGTGGGATCTTGATATACATCAATAACGTAATATAACCTAACCTAACCCAACCTAACATCCCGGCGGTAATATTTGACCACATTCCTGGCTTGTTGCCTCTACGTCTCCGTGGGACCTTTATATACATCAATAACGTAATATAACGTAACCTAACCCAACCTAACATCTCGGCGGTAATATTTGACAACATTCCTGACGAGTTGGCCTCTAGGTCTCCGTTTGACCTTCATATACATCAATAACGTAATATATCCTAACCTAACACAACCTAATATCTCGGCTGTATTATTTGACAACATACCTGGCGAGTTGGCCTCTACGTCTCCGTGGGACCTTCATATACATCAATAACGAAATATAACCTAACCTAACCCAACCTAACATCTCGGCGGGAATATTTGACAAAATTCCTGCCGAGTTAGCTTCTCCGTTTCCGTGGGACCTTTATATACATTAATAACGTAATGTAACCTAACCTAACCCAACATAACATCTTGCCGGTATTATTTGACCACATTCCTGGCTTGTTGGACTCTACGTCTCCGAGGGACCTTTATATACATCAATAACGTAATATAACCTAACCTAACCCAACCTAACATCTCGGCGGTAATATTTGAAATCATTCCTGGCGAGTTGGCCTCTACGTCTCCGTGGGACCTTTATATACATCAATAACGTAATATAACCTAACTAAACCCAACCTAACACCTCGGCGGTAATATTTGACAACATTCCTGGCGAGTTGGCTTCTATGTCTCCGTGGGACCTTTATATACATCAATAACATAATATAAGCTAGCCTAACCCAATCTAACATCTCGGCGGTAATATTTGAAAACATACCTGGCGAGGTGGCTTCTACGTCTCCGTGGGATCTTTATATACATCAATAACGTAATATAACATAACCTACCCCAACCTAACATCTCGGCGGTAATATTTGACAACATTCCTGGCGAGTTGGATTCTATGTCTCCGTGGGACCTTTATATACATCAATAAAGAAATATAACCTAACCTAAATAAACCTATCATCTCGGCGATAATATTTGACAACATTCCTGGCTAGTTGGCCTCTACGTCTCCGTGGGACTTTTATATACATCTATAACGTAATATAACCTAACCTAACCCAACCTAACATCTCGGCGGTAATATTTGACAACATTCCTGGCGAGTTGGCTTCTATGTCTCCGTGGGACCTTTATATGCATCAATAACGTAATATAACCTAACCTAACCCAACCTAACATCTCGGCAGTAATATTTGACCGCATTCCTGTCTTGTTGGCCTCTACGTCTCCGTGGGAAATTTAAACACATCAGTAACGTAATATAACCTAACCTAATCTAACCTAACATCTCGGCGGTAATATTTGACAACATTCCAGGCGAGTTGGCTTCTCCGTCTCCGTGGGACCTTTATATACATCAATAACGTAATATAACATAACCTAACCCAACCTAACATCTCGGCGGTAATATTTGAAAACATTCGTGGCGAGTTGGCATCTACGTCTCCGTTTGACCTTCATATACATCAATAACGTAATATAACCTAACCTAACCCAACCTAACATCTCGGCGGTAATATTTGACAACATTCTTGGCGAGTTTGACTCTACGTCTCCGTGGGACCTTCATATACATCAATAACGTAATATAACGTAACCTAACCCAACCTAACATCTCGGCGGTAATATTTGACAACATTCCTGACGAGTTGGCTTCTCCGTTTCCGTGGGACCTTTATATACATCAATAACGTTATATAACATAACCTAACCCAATCTATCATCTCGGCGGTAATATTTGACAACATTCCTGACGAGTTGGCCTCTAGGTCTCCGTTTGACCTTCATATACATCAATAACGTAATATATCCTAACCTAACACAACCTAATATCTCGGCTGTAATATTCGACAACATTCCTGGCGAGTTGGCCTCTACGTCTCCGTTTGACCTTCATATACATCAATAATGTAATATAACCTAAGCTAACCCAACCTATCATCTCGGCGGTAATATTTGACAACATTCCCCGCGAGTTGGCTTCTCTGTCTCCGTGGGACCTTTATATACATCAATAACGTAATATAACCTAACCTAACCCAACCTATCTTCTCGGCGGTAATATTTGACAACATACCTGGCGAGTTGGCCTCTACGTCTCCGTGGGATCTTGATATACATCAATAACGTAATATAACCTAACCTAACCCAACCTAACATCCCGGCGGTAATATTTGACCACATTCCTGGCTTGTTGCCTCTACGTCTCCGTGGGACCTTTATATACATCAATAACGTAATATAACGTAACCTAACCCAACCTAACATCTCGGCGGTAATATTTGACAACATTCCTGACGAGTTGGCCTCTAGGTCTCCGTTTGACCTTCATATACATCAATAACGTAATATATCCTAACCTAACACAACCTAATATCTCGGCTGTATTATTTGACAACATACCTGGCGAGTTGGCCTCTACGTCTCCGTGGGACCTTCATATACATCAATAACGAAATATAACCTAACCTAACCCAACCTAACATCTCGGCGGGAATATTTGACAAAATTCCTGGCGAGTTGGCTTCTCCGTTTCCGTGGGACCTTTATATACATTAATAACGTAATGTAACCTAACCTAACCCAACATAACATCTTGCCGGTATTATTTGACCACATTCCTGGCTTGTTGGACTCTACGTCTCCGAGGGACCTTTATATACATCAATAACGTAATATAACCTAACCTAACCCAACCTAACACCTCGGCGGTAATATTTGACAACATTCCTGGCGAGTTGGCTTCTATGTCTCCGTGGGACCTTTATATACATCAATAACATAATATAAGCTAGCCTAACCCAATCTAACATCTCGGCGGTAATATTTGAAAACATACCTGGCGAGGTGGCTTCTACGTCTCCGTGGGATACTTATATACATCAATAACATAATATAACATAAGCTAACCCAATATAACATCTCGGCGGTAATATTTGACCACATTCCTGGCTTGTTGGACTCTACTTCTCCGTGGGACCTTCATATAGATCTATAACGTAATATGACCTAACCTAACCCAACCTAACATCTCGGTGGTAATATTTGAAAACATTCGTGGCGAGTTGGCATCTACGTCTCCGTTTGACCTTCATATACATCAATAACGTAATATAACCTAACCTAACCCAACCTAACATCTCGGCGGTAATATATGACAACATTCTTGGCGAGTTTGACTCTACGTCTCCGTGGGACCTTCATATACATCAATAACGTAATATAACGTAACCTAACCCAACCTAACATCTCGGCGGTAATATTTGACAACATTCCTGACGAGTTGGCTTCTCCGTTTCCGTGGGACCTTTATATACATCAATAACGTAATATAACATAACCTAACCCAATCTAACATCTCGGCGGTAATATTTGACCACATTCCTGGTTTGTTGGCCTCTACGTCTCCGTGGGACCTTTATATACGTCTATAACGTAATATAACCTAACCTAACCCAACCTAACACCTCGGCGGTAATATTTGACAACATTCCTGGCGAGTTGGCTTCTATGTCTCCGTGGGACCATTATATACATCAATAACATAATATAAGCTAGCCTAACCCAATCTAACATCTCGGCGGTAATATTTGACCACATTCCTGGCTTGTTGGCCTCTACGTCTCCGTCGGACCTTTATATACATCTATAACGTAATATAACCTAACCTAACCCAACCTATCATCTCGGCGGTAATATTTGACAACATTCCTGGCAAGTTGGCCTCTGCGTCTCCGTTTGACCTTCATATACATCAATAACGTAATCTGACCTAACATAACCCAACCTATCTTCTCGGCGGTAATATTTGACAACATTCCTGGCGAGTTGGCCTCTACGTCTCCGTGGGACCTTTATATACATCAATAAAGAAATATAACCTAACCTAAATCAACCTATCATCTCGGCGATAATATTTGACAACATTCATGGCTAGTTGGCCTCTACGTCTCCGTGGGACCTTTACATACATCTATAACGTAATATAACCTAACCTAACCCAACCTAACATCTCGGCGGTAATATTTGACAACATTCCTGGCGAGTTGGCTTCTATGTCTCCGTGGGACCTTTATATACATCAATAACGTAACATAACCTAACCTAACCCAACCTATCTTCTCGGCGGTAATATTTGACCGCATTCCTGTCTTGTTGGCCTCTACGTCTCCGTGGAACCTTTATACACATCAGTAACGTAATATAACCTAACCTAACCCAACCTAACATCTCGGCGGTAATATTTGAAAACATTCCTGGCGAGTTGGCCTCTACGTCTCAGTGGGACCTTTATATACATCAATAGCGTAATATAACCTAACCTAACCCAACCTAACATCTCGGCGGTAATATTTGACAACATACATGGCGAGTTGGCCTCTACGTCTCCGTGGGATCTTTATATACATCAATAACGTAATATAACATAACCTACCCCAACCTAACATCTCGGCGGTAATATTTGACAACATTCCTGGCGAGTTGGATTCTATGTCTCCGTGGGACCTTTATATACATCAATAAAGAAATATAACCTAACCTAAATAAACCTATCATCTCGGCGATAATATTTGACAACATTCCTGGCTAGTTGGCCTCTACGTCTCCGTGGGACCTTTATATACATCTATAACGTAAGATAACCTAACCTAACCCAACCTAACATCTCGGCGGTAATATTTGACAACATTCCTGGCGAGTTGGCTTCTATGTCTTCGTGGGACCTTTATATACATCAATAACGTAATATAACCTAACCTAACCCAACCTAACATCTCGGCAGTAATATTTGACCGCATTCCTGTCTTGTTGGCCTCTACGTCTCCGTGGGAAATTTAAACACATCAGTAACGTAATATAACCTAACCTAACCCAATCTAACATCTCGGCGGTAATATTTGACAACATTCCTGACGAGTTGGCCTCTAGGTCTCCGTTTGACCTTCATATACATCAATAACGTAATATATCCTAACCTAACACAACCTAATATCTCGGCTGTAATATTCGACAACATTCCTGGCGAGTTGGCCTCTACGTCTCCGTTTGACCTTCATATACATCAATAATGTAATATAACCTAAGCTAACCCAACCTATCATCTCGGCGGTAATATTTGACAACATTCCCCGCGAGTTGGCTTCTCTGTCTCCGTGGGACCTTTATATACATCAATAACGTAATATAACCTAACCTAACCCAACCTATCTTCTCGGCGGTAATATTTGACAACATACCTGGCGAGTTGGCCTCTACGTCTCCGTGGGATCTTGATATACATCAATAACGTAATATAACCTAACCTAACCCAACCTAACATCCCGGCGGTAATATTTGACCACATTCCTGGTTTGTTGGCCTCTACGTCTCCGTGGGACCTTTATATACGTCTATAACGTAATATAACCTAACCTAACCCAACCTAACACCTCGGCGGTAATATTTGACAACATTCCTGGCGAGTTGGCTTCTATGTCTCCGTGGGACCTTTATATACATCAATAACATAATATAAGCTAGCCTAACCCAATCTAACATCTCGGCGGTAATATTTGACCACATTCCTGGCTTGTTGGCCTCTACGTCTCCGTCGGACCTTTATATACATCTATAACGTAATATAACCTAACCTAACCCAACCTATCATCTCGGCGGTAATATTTGACAACATTCCTGGCAAGTTGGCCTCTACGTCTCCGTTTGACCTTCATATACATCAATAACGTAATCTGACCTAACATAACCCAACCTATCTTCTCGGCGGTAATATTTGACAACATTCCTGGCGAGTTGGCCTCTACGTCTCCGTGGGACCTTTATATACATCAATAAAGAAATATAACCTAACCTAAATCAACCTATCATCTCGGCGATAATATTTGACAACATTCATGGCTAGTTGGCCTCTACGTCTCCGTGGGACCTTTACATACATCTATAACGTAATATAACCTAACCTAACCCAACCTAACATCTCGGCGGTAATATTTGACAACATTCCTGGCGAGTTGGCTTCTATGTCTCCGTGGGACCTTTATATACATCAATAACGTAACATAACCTAACCTAACCCAACCTATCTTCTCGGCGGTAATATTTGACCGCATTCCTGTCTTGTTGGCCTCTACGTCTCCGTGGAACCTTTATACACATCAGTAACGTAATATAACCTAACCTAACCCAACCTAACATCTCGGCGGTAATATTTGAAAACATTCCTGGCGAGTTGGCCTCTACGTCTCAGTGGGACCTTTATATACATCAATAGCGTAATATAACCTAACCTAACCCAACCTAACATCTCGGCGGTAATATTTGACAACATACATGGCGAGTTGGCCTCTACGTCTCCGTGGGATCTATATATACATCAATAACGTAATATAACATAACCTACCCCAACCTAACATCTCGGCGGTAATATTTGACAACATTCCAGGCGAGTTGGCTTCTCCGTCTCCGTGGGACCTTTATATACATCAATAACGTAATATAACATAACCTAACCCAACCTAACATCTCGGAGGTAATATTTGAAAACATTCGTGGCGAGTTGGCATCTACGTCTCCGTTTGACCTTCATATACATCAATAACGTAATATAACCTAACCTAACCCAACCTAACATCTCGGCGGTAATATTTGACAACATTCTTGGCGAGTTTGACTCTACGTCTCCGTGGGACCTTCATATACATCAATAACGTAATATAACGTAACCTAACCCAACCTAACATCTCGGCGGTAATATTTGACAACATTCCTGACGAGTTGGCTTCTCCGTTTCCGTGGGACCTTTATATACATCAATAACGTTATATAACATAACCTAACCCAATCTAACATCTCGGCGGTAATATTTGACAACATTCCTGACGAGTTGGCCTCTAGGTCTCCGTTTGACCTTCATATACATCAATAACGTAATATATCCTAACCTAACACAACCTAATATCTCGGCTGTAATATTCGACAACATTCCTGGCGAGTTGGCCTCTACGTCTCCGTTTGACCTTCATATACATCAATAATGTAATATAACCTAAGCTAACCCAACCTATCATCTCGGCGGTAATATTTGACAACATTCCCCGCGAGTTGGCTTCTCTGTCTCCGTGGGACCTTTATATACATCAATAACGTAATATAACCTAACCTAACCCAACCTATCTTCTCGGCGGTAATATTTGACAACATACCTGGCGAGTTGGCCTCTACGTCTCCGTGGGATCTTGATATACATCAATAACGTAATATAACCTAACCTAACCCAACCTAACATCCCGGCGGTAATATTTGACCACATTCCTGGCTTGTTGCCTCTACGTCTCCGTGGGACCTTTATATACATCAATAACGTAATATAACGTAACCTAACCCAACCTAACATCTCGGCGGTAATATTTGACAACATTCCTGACGAGTTGGCCTCTAGGTCTCCGTTTGACCTTCATATACATCAATAACGTAATATATCCTAACCTAACACAACCTAATATCTCGGCTGTATTATTTGACAACATACCTGGCGAGTTGGCCTCTACGTCTCCGTGGGACCTTAATATACATCAATAACGAAATATAACCTAACCTAACCCAACCTAACATCTCGGCGGGAATATTTGACAAAATTCCTGGCGAGTTGGCTTCTCCGTTTCCGTGGGACCATTATATACATTAATAACGTAATGTAACCTAACCTAACCCAACATAACATCTTGCCGGTATTATTTGACCACATTCCTGGCTTGTTGGACTCTACGTCTCCGAGGGACCTTTATATACATCAATAACGTAATATAACCTAACCTAACCCAACCTAACATCTCGGCGGTAATATTTGAAATCATTCCTGGCGAGTTGGCCTCTACGTCTCCGTGGGACCTTTATATACATCAATAACGTAATATAACCTAACTAAACCCAACCTAACACCTCGGCGGTAATATTTGACAACATACCTGGCGAGTTGGCTTCTATGTCTCCGTGGGACCTTTATATACATCAATAACATAATATAAGCTAGCCTAACCCAATCTAACATCTCGGCGGTAATATTTGAAAACATACCTGGCGAGGTGGCTTCTACGTCTCCGTGGGATACTTATATACATCAATAACATAATATAACATAAGCTAACCCAATATAACATCTCGGCGGTAATATTTGACCACATTCCTGGCTTGTTGGACTCTACTTCTCCGTGGGACCTTCATATAGATCTATAACGTAATATGACCTAACCTAACCCAACCTAACATCTCGGCGGTAATATTTGAAAACATTCGTGGCGAGTTGGCATCCACGTCTCCGTGGGACCTTTATATACGTCTATAACGTAATATAACCTAACCTAACCCAACCTAACACCTCGGCGGTAATATTTGACAACATTCCTGGCGAGTTGGCTTCTATGTCTCCGTGGGACCTTTATATACATCAATAACATAATATAAGCTAGCCTAACCCAATCTAACATCTCGGCGGTAATATTTGACCACATTCCTGGCTTGTTGGCCTCTACGTCTCCGTCGGACCTTTATATACATCTATAACGTAATATAACCTAACCTAACCCAACCTATCATCTCGGCGGTAATATTTGACAACATTCCTGGCAAGTTGGCCTCTACGTCTCCGTTTGACCTTCATATACATCAATAACGTAATCTGACCTAACATAACCCAACCTATCTTCTCGGCGGTAATATTTGACAACATTCCTGGCGAGTTGGCCTCTACGTCTCCGTGGGACCTTTATATACATCAATAAAGAAATATAACCTAACATAACCCAACCTAACATCTCGGCGGTAATATTTGACAGCATTCCTGTCTTGTTGGCCTCTACGTCTCCGTGGGACCGTTATACACATCAGTAACGTAATATAACCTAACCTAATTTAACCTAACATTTCGGCGGTAATATTTGACAACATTCCTGGCTAGTTGGCCTCTACGTCTCCGTGGGATCTAACATCTCGGCGGTAATATTTGACCACATTCCTGGTTTGTTGACCTCAACGTCTCAGTGGGACCTTTATATACATCAATAGCGTAATATAACCTAACCTAACCCAACCTAACATCTCGGCGGTAATATTTGACAACATTCCTGGCGAGTTGGCCTCTACGTCTCCGTGGGACCTTTATATACATCAATAACGTAATATAACGTAACCTAACCCAACCTAACATCTCGGTGGTAATATTTGACAACATTCCTGACGAGTTGGCCTCTAGGTCTCCGTTTGACCTTCATATACATCAATAACGTAATATATCCTAACCTAACATAACCTAATATCTCGGCTGTAATATTCGACAACATTCCTGGCGAGTTGGCCTCTACGTCTCCGTGTGACCTTCATATACATCAATAACGTAATATAACCTAACCTAACCCAACCTAACATCTCGTCGGTAATATTTGACAACATTCTTGGCGAGTTGGACTCTACGTCTCAGTTGGACCTTTATATACATCAATAACGTAATATAACATAACCTACCCCAACCTAACATCTCGGCGGTAATATTTGACAACATTCCTGGCGAGTTGGCTTCTATGTCTCCGCGGGACCTTTATATACATCAATAAAGAAATATAACCTAACCTAAATCAACCTATCATCTCGGCGATAATATTTGACAACATTCATGGCTAGTTGGCCTCTACGTCTCCGTGGGACCTTTACATACATCTATAACGTAATATAACCTAACCTAACCCAACCTAACATCTCGGCGGTAATATTTGACAACATTCCTGGCGAGTTGGCTTCTATGTCTCCGTGGGACCTTTATATACATCAATAACGTAACATAACCTAACCTAACCCAACCTATCTTCTCGGCGGTAATATTTGACCGCATTCCTGTCTTGTTGGCCTCTACGTCTCCGTGGGACCTTTATACACATCAGTAACGTAATATAACCTAACCTAACCCAACCTAACATCTCGGCGGTAATATTTGAAAACATTCCTGGCGAGTTGGCCTCTACGTCTCAGTGGGACCTTTATATACATCAATAGCGTAATATAACCTAACCTAACCCAACCTAACATCTCGGCGGTAATATTTGACAACATACATGGCGAGTTGGCCTCTACGTCTCCGTGGGATCTTTATATACATCAATAACGTAATATAACGTAACCTACCCCAACCTAACATCTCGGCTGTAATATTTGACAACATTCCTGGCGAGTTGGATTCTATGTCTCCGTGGGACCTTTATATACATCAATAAAGAAATATAACCTAACCTAAATAAACCTATCATCTCGGCGATAATATTTGACAACATTCCTGGCTAGTTGGCCTCTACGTCTCCGTGGGACCTTTATATACATCTATAACGTAATATAACCTAACCTAACCCAACCTAACATCTCGGCGGTAATATTTGACAACATTCCTGGCGAGTTGGCTTCTATGTCTCCGTGGGACCTTTATATACATCAATAACGTAATATAACCTAACCTAACCCAACCTAACATCTCGGCAGTAATATTTGACCGCATTCCTGTCTTGTTGGCCTCTACGTCTCCGTGGGAAATTTAAGCACATCAGTAACGTAATATAACCTAACCTAATCTAACCTAACATCTCGGCGGTAATATTTGACAACATTCCAGGCGAGTTGGCTTCTCCGTCTCCGTGGGACCTTTATATACATCAATAACGTAATATAACATAACCTAACCCAACCTAACATCTCGGCGGTAATATTTGACAACATTCCTGGCAAGTTGGCTTCTATGTCTCCGTTGGACCTTTATATACGTCTATAACGTAATGTAACCTAACCTAACCGAACATAACATCTCGGCGGTAATATTTGAAATCATTCCTGGCAAGTTGGCCTCTACGTCTCCGTGGGACCTTTATATACATCTATAACGTAATGTAACCTAACCTAACCCAACCTAACATCTCGGCGGTAATATTTGACCACATTCCTGTCTTGTTGGCCTCTACGTCTCCGTGGGACCTTTATACACATCAGTAACGTAATATAACCTAACCTAACCTAACCTATCTTCTCGGCGGTAATATTTGACAACATTCCTGGCGAGTTGGCCTCTACGTCTCCGTGGGATCTTGATATACATTAATAATGTAATATAGCCTAAGCTAACCCAACCTATCATCTCGGCGGTAATATTTGACAACATTCCTGGCGAGGTGGCCTCTACGTTTCGTGGGACCTTTATATACATGAATAACGTAATATAACATAACCTAACCCAATCTAACAATTCGACGGTAATATCTGTCCACATTCCTGGCTTTTTGGCCTCTACGTCTCCGTGGGACCTTTATATACATCAATAACATAATATAAGCTAGCCTAACCCAATCTAACGTCTCGGCGGTAATATTTGACAACATTCCTGGCGAGTTGGCTTCTCCGTTTACGTGGGACCTTTATATACATCAATAACGTAATATAACCTAACCTAACCCAACCTAACATCTCGGCTGTAATATTTGACAACATTCCTGGCGAGTTGGCTTCTTCGTCTCCGTGGGACCTTTATATACATCAATAACGTAATATAACCTAACCTAACCCAACATAACATCTCGCCGGTATTATTTGACCTCATTCCTGTCTTGTTGGACTCTACGTCTTCGAGGGACCTTTATATACATCAATAACGTAATATAACCTAACCTAACCCAACCTAACATCCCGGCGGTAATATTTGACCACATTCCTGGCTTGTTGTCCTCTACGTATCCGTGGGACCTTTATATACATCAATAACGTAATATAACGTAACCTAACCCAACCTAACATCTCGGCGGTAATATTTGACAACATTGCTGACGAGTTGGCCTCTAGGTCTCCGTTTGACCTTCATATACATCAATAACGTAATATAACCTAACCTAACACAACCTAATATCTCGGCTGTAATATTTGACAACATTCCTGGCGAGTTGGCCTCTACGTCTTCGTGGGACCTTTATATACATGAATAAGGTAATATAACATAACCTAACCCAATCTAACATCTCGACGGTAATATTTGTCCACATTCCTGGCTTTTTGGCCTCTACGTCTCCGTAGGACCTTTATATACATCAATAACATAATATAAGCTAGCCTAACCCGATCTAACATCTCGGCGGTAATATTTGACCACATTCCTGGCTTGTTGGAGTCTACGTCTCCGAGGGACCTTTATATACATCAATAACGTAATATAACCTAACCTAAGCCAACGCAACATCCCGGCGGTAATATTTGACCACATTCCTTGCTTGTTGTCCTCTACGTCTCCGTGGGACCTTTATATACATCAATAACGTAATATAACCTAACCTAACCCAACCTAACATCTCGTCGGTAATATTTGACAACATTCCTGACGAGTTGGCCCCTAGGTCTCCGTTTGACCTTCATATA
The DNA here is from genome assembly GCA_963969225.1 of Xylocopa violacea. Lineage (NCBI taxonomy): Eukaryota > Metazoa > Arthropoda > Insecta > Hymenoptera > Apidae > Xylocopa > Xylocopa violacea. The sequence goes on from CAXAJV010000078.1 coordinate 2,960,293, forward strand.
CATCAATAACGTAATATAACCTAACCTAACACAACCTAATATCTCGGCTGTAATATTCGACAACATTCCTGGCGAGTTGGCCTCTACGTCTCCGTTTGACCTTCATATACATCAATAATGTAATATAACCTAAGCTAACCCAACCTATCATCTCGGCGGTAATATTTGACAACATTCCTGGCGAGTTGGCTTCTTCGTCTCCGTGGGACCTTTATATACATCAATAACGTAATATAACCTATCCAAACCCAACCTAACTTCTCGGCGGTAATATTTGAAAACATACCTGGCGAGGTGGCCTCTACGTCTCCGTGGGATATTTATATACATCAATAACATAATATAACATAAGCTAACCCAATATAACATCTCGGCGGTAACATTTGACCACATTCCTGGCTTGTTGGACTCTACGTCTCCGTGGGACCTTTATATACATCAATAACGTAATATAACGTAACCTAACCCAACCTAACATCTCGGCGGTAATATTTGACCATATTCCTGTCTTGTTGGCCTCTACGTCTCCGTGGGACCTTTATACACATCAGTAACGTAATATAACCTAACCTGATCTAACCTAACATCTCGGCGGTAATATTTGACAACATTCCTGACGAGTTGGCCTCTAGGTCTCCGTTTGACCTTCATATACATCAATAACGTAATATAACCTAACCTAACACAACCTAACATCCAGGCTATAATATTCGACAACATACCTGGCGAGTTGGCCTCTACGTCTCCGTGGGACCTTTATATACATCAATAACGTAATATAACGTAACCTAACCCAACCTAACATCTCGGCGGTAATATTTGACGACATTCCTGACGAGTTGGCCTCTAGGTCTCCGTTTGAACTTCATATACATCAATAACGTAATATAACCTAACCTAACACAACCTAATATCTCGGCTATAATATTCGACAACATTCCTGGCGAGTTGGCCTCTACGTCTTCGTGGGACCTTTATATACATGAATAAGGTAATATAACATGACCTAACCCAATCTAACATCTCGACGGTAATATTTGTCCACATTCCTGGCTTTTTGGCCTCTACGTCTCCGTGGGACCTTTATATACATCAATAACATAATATAAGCTAGCCTAACCCAATCTAACATCTCGGCGGTAATATTTGACAACATTCCTGGCGAGTTGGCTTCTCCGTTTCCGTGGGACCTTTATATACATCAATAACGTAATATAACCTCACCTAACCCAACCTACCTTCTCGGCGGTAATATTTGACCACATTCCTGGCTTGTTGGCCTCTATGTCTCCGTGGGACCTTTATATACATCAATAACGTAATATAACCTAACCTAACACAACCTAACATCTCGGCGGTAATATTTGACAACATTCCTGGCGAGTCGGCTTCTCCGTCCCCGTGGGACCTTTATATACATCAATAACGTAATATAACCTAACCTCACCCAACCTAACTTCTCGGCGGTAAAATTTGAAAACATACCTGGCGAGGTGGCCTCTACGTCTCCGTGGGATATTTATATACATCAATAACATAATATAACATAAGCTAACCCAATATAACTTCTCGGCGGTAATATTTGACCACATTCCTGGCTTGTTGGACTCTACGTCTCCGTGGGACCTTCATGTAGATCAATAACGTAATATAACGTAACTTAACCCAACCTATCATCTCGGCGGTAATATTTGACAACATTCCTGGCGAGTTGGCCTCTACGTCTCCATCGGACCTTTATATACATCAATAACGTAATATAAGCTAGCCTAACCCAATCCAACATCTCGGCGGTAATATTTGACCACATTCCTGGCGAGTTGGCCTCTACGTCTTCGTGGGACCTTTATATACATCAATAACGTAATATAACGTAACCTAACCCAACCTAACATCTCGGCGGTAATATTTGAACACATTCCTGTCGTGTTGGCCTCTATGTCTCCATGGGACCTTTATATACATCAATAACATAATATAACCTAACCTAAACCAACCTAACATCTCGGCGGTAATATTTGACCACATTCCTGTCTTGTTGGCCTCTACGTCTCCGTGGGCCCTTTATACACATCAGTAACGTAATATAACCTAACCTAATCCAACCTAACATCTCGGCGGTAATATTTGACAACATTCCCGGCGAGTTGGCTTCTCCGTCTCCGTGAGACCTTTATATACATCAATAACGTAATATAACCTAACCTAACCAAATCTAACATCTCGGCGGTAATATTTGACAACATTCCTGGCGAGTTGGCCTCTACGTCTCCGTGGGACCTTTATATACATCAATAACGTAGTATAAGCTAGCCTAACCCAATCTAACATCTCGGCGGTAATATTTGACCACATTCCTTGCTTGTTGGCCTCTACGCCTCCGTGGGACCTTCATGTAGATCTATAACGTAATATAACCTAACCTAACCCAACCTAACATCTCGGCGGTAATATTTGAAAACATCCCTGGCGAGTTGGCATCTACGTCTCCGAGCGACCTTTATATACATCAATAACGTAATATAACCTAACCTAACTCAACCTAGTATCTCGGCGGTAATATTTGACAACATACATTGCGAGTTGGCCTCTACGTCTCCGTGGGATCTTTATATACATCAATAACGTAATATAACATAACCTAACCCAATCTAACATCTCGACGGTAATATTTGACCACATTCCTGGCTTGTTGGTCTCTACGTCTCCGTGGGACCTTTACATAAATCAATAACGAAATATAACCTAACCTAAATCAACCTATCATTTCCGCGATAATATTTGACAACATACCTGGCGAGTTGGCCTCTACGTCTCCGTGGGATCTTTATATACATCAATAACGTAATATAACCTAACCTAACCCAATCTAGCATCTCGGCGGTAATATTTGACCACATTCCTTGCTTGTTGGCCTCTACGTCTCCGTGAGACCTTTATATACATCAATGACGTAATATAATCTAACCTAACCCAACCTAACATCTCGGCGGTAATATTTGACCACATTCCTGTCTTGTTGGCCTCTACGTCTCCGTGGGACCTTTATACACATCAGTAACGTAATATAACCTAACCTAATCCAACCTAACATCTCGGCGGTAATATTTGACAACATTCCCGGCGAGTTGGCTTCTCCGTCTCCGTGGGACATTTATATACATCAATAACGTAATATAACCTAACCTAACCCAATCTAACATCTCGGCGGTAATATTTGACAACATTCCTGGCGAGTTGCCTCTACGTCTCCGTGGGACCTTTATATACATCAATAACGTAGTATAAGCTAGCCTAACCCAATCTAACATCTCGGCGGTAATATTTGACCACATTCCTGGCGAGGTGGCCTCTACGTCTCCGTGGGATCTTTATATACATCAATAACGTAATATAACATAACCTAACTCAATCTATCATCTCGGCGGTAATATTTGACCACATTCCTTGCTTGTTGGCCTCTACGTCTCCGTGAGACCTTTATATACATCTATAACGTAATATAACCTAACCTAACCCAACCTAACATCTCGGCGGTAATATTTGAACACATTCCTGTCTTGTTGGCCTCTATGTCTCCGTGGGACCTTTATATACATCAATAACGTAATATAACCTAAGTTAACCCAACCTAACATCTCGGCGGTAATATTTGAAAACATTCCTGGCGAGTTGGCATCTACGTTTCCGTGGGATCTTTATATACATCAATTACGTAATATAACCTAACCTAACCCAACCTTACATCTCGGCGGTAATATTTGACATCATTCCTGGCGTGTTGACCTCTACATCTCCGTGGGACCTTCATATACATCAATAACGTAATATAACCTAGCCTAACCCAATTTAACATCTCGGCGGTAATATTTGACAACTTTCCTGGCGAGTTGGCCTCTTCGTCTCCGTGGGATCTGTATATACATCAATAACGTAGTATCACCTAACCTAACCCAATCTAACATCTCGGCGGTAATATTTGACATCATTCCTGGCGAGTTGGCCTCTACGTCTCCGTTTGACCTTCATATACATCAATAACGTAATATAACGTAACCTAACCCAACCTATCATCTCGGCGGTTATATTTGACAACATTCCTGGCTTGTTGGACTCTACGTCTCCGTCGGACCTTAATATGACATCTATAACGTAATATAACCCAACCTGACCCAACCTAGCATCTCGGCGGCAATATTTGACAACATTCCTGGCGAGTTGGCATCTCCGTCCTCGTAGGACCTTTATATACATCAATAACGTAATATAACCTCACCTAACCCAACCTACCTTCTCGGCGGTAATATTTGACCACATTCCTGGCTTGTTGGCCTCTATGTCTCCGTGGGACCTTTATATACATCAAAAACGTAATATAACCTAACCTAACACAACCTAACATCTCGGCGGTAATATTTGACAACATTCCTGGCGAGTTGGCTTCTCCGTCCCCGTGGGACCTTTATATACATCAATAACGTAATATAACCTAACCTCACCCAACCTAACTTCTCGGCGGTAAAATTTGAAAACATACCTGGCGAGGTGGCCTCTACGTCTCCGTGGGATATTTATATACATCAATAACATAATATAACATAAGCTAACCCAATATAACTTCTCGGCGGTAATATTTGACCACATTCCTGGCTTGTTGGACTCTACGTCTCCGTGGGACCTTCATGTAGATCAATAACGTAATATAACGTAACTTAACCCAACCTATCATCTCGGCGGTAATATTTGACAACATTCCTGGCGAGTTGGCCTCTACGTCACCGTTTGACCTTCATATACATCAATAACGTAATATAACCTAACCTAACACAACCTAATATCTCGGCTGTAATATTCGACAACATTCCTGGCGAGTTGGCCTCTACGTCTCCGTTTGACCTTCATATACATCAATAATGTAATATAACCTAAGCTAACCCAACCTATCATCTCGGCGGTAATATTTGACAACATTCCTGGCGAGTTGGCCTCTACGTCTTCGTGGGACCTTTATATACATGAATAACGTATTATAACATAACCTAACCCAATCTAACAACTCGACGGTAATATTTGTCCACATTCCTGTTTTTTGGCCTCTACGTCTCCGTGGGACCTTTATATACATCAATAACATAATATAAGCTAGCCTAACCCAATCTAACATCTCGGCGGTAATATTTCACCACATTCCTGGCGAGTTGGCCTCTACATCTTCGTGGGACCTTTATATACATCAATAACGTAATATAACTTAACCTGAACCAACCTAACATCTCCGCGGTAATATTTGACAACATACCTGGCGAGTTGGCCTCTACGTCTCCGTGGGATCTTTATATACATCAATAACGTAATATAACCTAACCTAACCCAATCTAGCATCTCGGCGGTAATATTTGACCACATTCCTTGCTTGTTGGCCTCTACGTCTCCGTGAGACCTTTATATACATCAATGACGTAATATAATCTAACCTAACCCAACCTAACGTCTCGGCGGTAATATTTGACCACATTCCTGTCTTGTTGGCCTCTACGTCTCCGTGGGACCTTTATACACATCAGTAACGTAATATAACCTAACCTAATCCAACCTAACATCTCGGCGGTAATATTTGACAACATTCCCGGCGAGTTGGCATCTCCGTACCCGTGGGACATTTATATACATCAATAACATAATATAACATAAGCTAACCCAATATAACATCTCGGCGGTAATATTTGACCACATTCCTGGCTTGTTGGACTCTACGTCTCCGTGGGACCTTCATGTAGATCTATAACGTAATATAACCTAACCTAACCCAACCTAACATCTCGGCGGTAATATTTGAAAACATCCCTGGCGAGTTGGCATCTACGTCTCCGAGCGACCTTTATATACATCAATAACGTAATATAACCTAACCTAACCCAACCTAGTATCTCGGCGGTAATATTTGACAACATACATTGCGAGTTGGCCTCTACGTCTCCGTGGGATCTTTATATACATCAATAACGTAATATAACATAACCTAACCCAATCTAACATCTCGACGGTAATATTTGACCACATTCCTGGCTTGTTGGTCTCTACGTCTCCGTGGGACCTTTACATAAATCAATAACGAAATATAACCTAACCTATATCAACCTATCATTTCCGCGATAATATTTGACAACATACCTGGCGAGTTGGTCTCTACGTCTCCGTGGGATCTTTATATACATCAATAACGTAATATAACGTAACCTAACCCAATCTAGCATCTCGGCGGTAATATTTGACCACATTCCTTGCTTGTTGGCCTCTACGTCTCCGTGAGACCTTTATATACATCAATGACGTACTATAATCTAACCTAACCCAACCTAACATCTCGGCGGTAATATTTGACCACATTCCTGTCTTGTTGGCCTCTACGTCTCCGTGGGACCTTTATACACATCAGTAACGTAATATAACCTAACCTAATCCAACCTAACATCTCGGCGGTAATATTTGACAACATTCCCGGCGAGTTGGCTTCTCCGTCTCTGTGGGACATTTATATACATCAATAACGTAATATAACCTAACCTAACCGAACCTACCTTCTCGGCGGTAAAATTTGAAAACATACCTGGCGAGGTGGCCTCTACGTCTCCGTGGGATATTTATATACATCAATAACGTAATATAACCTAACCTAACCCAATCTAACATCTCGGCGGTAATATTTGACAACATTCCTGGCGAGTTGCCTCTACGTCTCCGTGGGACCTTTATATACATCAATAACGTAGTATAAGCTAGCCTAACCCAATCTAACATCTCGGCGGTAATATTTGACCACATTCCTGGCGAGGTGGCCTCTACGTCTCCGTGGGATCTTTATATACATCAATAACGTAATATAACATAACCTAACTCAATCTATCATCTCGGCGGTAATATTTGACCACATTCCTTGCTTGTTGGACTCTACGTCTCCGTGAGACCTTTATATACATCTATAACGTAATATAACCTAACCTAACCCAACCTAACTTCTCGGCGGTAATATTTGAACACATTCCTGTCTTGTTGGCCTCTATGTCTCCGTGGGACCTTTATATACATCAATAACGTAATATAACCTAAGTTAACCCAACCTAACATCTCGGCGGTAATATTTGAAAACATTCCTGGCGAGTTGGCCTCTACGTCTCCGTTTGACCTTCATATACATCAATAACGTAATATAACCTAACCTAACACAACCTAATATCTCGGCTGTAATATTCGACAACATTCCTGGCGAGTTGGCCTCTACGTCTCCGTTTGACCTTCATATACATCAATAATGTAATATAACCTAAGCTAACCCAACCTATCATCTCGGCGGTAATATTTGACAACATTCCTGGCGAGTTGGCCTCTACAGCTTCGTGGGACCTTTATATACATGAATAACGTAATATAACATAACCTAACCCAATCTAACAACTCGACGGTAATATTTGTCCACATTCCTGTTTTTTGGCCTCTACGTCTCCGTGGGACCTTTATATACATCAATAACATAATATAAGCTAGCCTAACCCAATCTAACATCTCGGCGGTAATATTTCACCACATTCCTGGCGAGTTGGCCTCTACATCTTCGTGGGACCTTTATATACATCAATAACGTAATATAACTTAACCTGAACCAACCTAACATCTCCGCGGTAATATTTGACAACATACCTGGCGAGTTGGCCTCTACGTCTCCGTGGGCCCTTCATATACATCAATAACGAAATATAACCTAACCTAACCCAACCTAGCATCTCGGCGGTAACATTTGATATCATTCCTGGCGAGTTGGCCTCTACGTCTCCGTTTGACCACCATATACATCAACAACGTAATATAACATAACCTAACCCAATCTAACATCTCGACGGTAATATTTGACCACATTCCTGGCTTGTTGGAGTCTACGTCTCCGAGGGACCTTTATATACATCAATAACGTAATATAACCTAACCTAACCCAACCTAACATCCCGGCGGTAATATTTGACCACATTCCTGGCTTGTTGTCCTCTACGTCTCCGTGGGACCTTTATATACATCAATAACGTAATATAACCTAACCTAACCCAACCTAACATCTCGTCGGTAATATTTGACAACATTCCTGACGAGTTGGCCTCTTCGTCTCCGTGGGATCTGTATATACATCAATAACGTAATATAACATAACCTAACTCAATCTATCATCTCGGCGGTAATATTTGACCACATTCCTTGCTTGTTGGCCTCTACGTCTCCGTGAGACCTTTATATACATCTATAACGTAATATAACCTAACCTAACCCAACCTAACATCTCGGCGGTAATATTTGAACACATTCCTGTCTTGTTGGCCTCTATGTCTCCGTGGGACCTTTATATACATCAATAACGTAATATAACCTAAGTTAACCCAACCTAACATCTCGGCGGTAATATTTGAAAACATTCCTGACGAGTTGGCATCTACGTTTCCGTGGGATCTTTATATACATCAATAACGTAATATAACCTAACCTAACCCAACCTTACATCTCGGCGGTAATATTTGACATCATTCCTGGCGTGTTGACCTCTACATCTCCGTGGGACCTTCATATACATCAATAACGTAATATAACCTAGCCTAACCCAATTTAACATCTCGGCGGTAATATTTGACAACTTTCCTGGCGAGTTGGCCTCTTCGTCTCCGTGGGATCTGTATATACATCAATAACGTAATATAACCTAACCTCACCCAACCTAACTTCTCGGCGGTAAAATTTGAAAACATACCTGGCGAGGTGGCCTCTACGTCTCCGTGGGACCTTTATATACATCAATAACGTAATATAACGTAACCTAACCCAACCTAACATCTCGGCGGTAATATTTGACAACATTCCTGACGAGTTGGCCTCTAGGTCTCCGTTTGACCTTCATATACATCAATAACGTAATATAACCTAACCTAACACAACCTAATATCTCGGCTATAATATTCGACAACATTCCTGGCGAGTTGGCCTCTACGTCTTCGTGGGACCTTTATATACATGAATAAGGTAATATAACATAACCTAACCCAATCTAACATCTCGACGGTAATATTTGTCCACATTCCTGGCTTTTTGGCCTCTACGTCTCCGTGGGACCTTTATATACATCAATAACATAATATAAGCTAGCCTAACCCAATCTAACATCTCGGCGGTAATATTTGACAACATTCCTGGCGAGTTGGCTTCTCCGTTTCCGTGGGACCTTTATATACATCAATAACGTAATATAACCTAACCTAACCCAACCTATCTTCTCGGCGGTAATATTTGACAACATTCCTGGCGAGTTGGCCTCTACGTCTCCGTGGGATCTTGATATACATTAATAACGTAATATAACCTAACGTAACCCAATCTAGCATCTCGGCGGTAATATTTGACATCACTCCTGGCGAGTTGGCCTCTACGTCTCCGTTTGACCTTTCATATACATCAATAACGTAATATAACATAACCTAACCCAATCTAACATCTCGACGGTAATATTTGACCACATTCCTGGCTTGTTGGAGTCTACGTCTCCGAGGGACCTTTATATACATCTATAACGTAATATAACCTAACCTAACCCAACCTAACATCCCGGCGGTAATATTTGACCACATGCCTGGCTTGTTGTCCTCTACGTCTCCGTGGGACCTTTATATACATCAATAACGTAATATAACCTAACCTAACCCAACCTAATATCTCGGCTGTAATATTCGACAACATTCCTGGCGAGTTGGCCTCTACGTCTCCGTTTGACCTTCATATACATCAATAATGTAATATAACCTAAGCTAACCCAACCTATCATCTCGGCGGTAATATTTGACAACATTCCTGGCGAGTTGGCCTCTACAGCTTCGTGGGACCTTTATATACATGAATAACGTAATATAACATAACCTAACCCAATCTAACAACTCGACGGTAATATTTGTCCACATTCCTGTTTTTTGGCCTCTACGTCTCCGTGGGACCTTTATATACATCAATAACATAATATAAGCTAGCCTAACCCAATCTAACATCTCGGCGGTAATATTTCACCACATTCCTGGCGAGTTGGCCTCTACATCTTCGTGGGACCTTTATATACATCAATAACGTAATATAACTTAACCTGAACCAACCTAACATCTCCGCGGTAATATTTGACAACATACATGGCGAGTTGGCCTCTACGTCTCCGTGGGATCTTTATATACATCAATAACGTAATATAACATAACCTAACCCAACCTAACATCTCGGCGGTAATATTTGACAACATTCCTGGCGAGTTGGCTTCTATGTCTCCGTTGGACCTTTATATACGTCTATAACGTAATGTAACCTAACCTAACCGAACATAACATCTCGGCGGTAATATTTGAAAACATTCCTGGCAAGTTGGCCTCTACGTCTCCGTGGGACCTTTATATACATCTATAACGTAATGTAACCTAACCTAACCCAACCTAACATCTCGGCGGTAATATTTGACCATATTCCTGTCTTGTTGGCCTCTACGTCTCCGCGGGACCCTTATACACATCAGTAACGTAATATAACCTAACCTGATCTAACCTAACATCTCGGCGGTAATATTTGACAACATTCCTGACGAGTTGGCCTCTAGGTCTCCGTTTGACCTTCATATACATCAATAACGTAATATAACCTAACCTAACACAACCTAATATCTCGGCTGTAATATTCGACAACATTCCTGGCGAGTTGGACTCTACGTCTCCGTTTGACCTTCATATACATCAATAATGTAATATAACCTAAGCTAACCCAACCTATCATCTCGGCGGTAATATTTGACAACATTCCTGGCGAGTTGGCCTCTACGTCTTCGTGGGACCTTTATATACACGAATAACGTAATATAACATAACGTAACCCAATCTAACAACTCGACGGTAATATTTGTCCACATTCCTGTTTTTTGGCCTCTACGTCTCCGTGGGACCTTTATATACATCAATAACATAATATAAGCTAGCCTAACCCAATCTAACACCTCGGCGGTAATATTTGACAACATTCCTGACGAGTTGGCCTCTAGGTCTCCGTTTGACCTTCATATACATCAATAACGTAATATAACCTAACCTAACACAACCTAACATCCAGGCTATAATATTCGACAACATACCTGGCGAGTTGGCCTCTACGTCTCCGTGGGACCTTTATATACATCAATAACGTAATATAACCTATCCAAACCCAACCTAACTTCTCGGCGGTAATATTTGAAAACATACCTGGCGAGGTGGCCTCTACGTCTCCGTGGGATATTTATATACATCAATAACATAATATAACATAAGCTAACCCAATATAACATCTCGGCGGTAACATTTGACCACATTCCTGGCTTGTTGGACTCTACGTCTCCGTGGGACCTTCATATAGATCTATAAGGTAATATAACCTAACCTAACCCAACCTAACATCTCGGCGCTAATATTTGAAAACACTCCTGGCGAGTTGGCATCTACGTCTCCGTTTGACCTTCATATACATCAATAACGTAATATAACCTAACCTAACCCAACCTAACATCTCGGCGGTAATATTTGACAACATTCTTGGCGAGTTGGACTCTACGTCTCCGTGGGACATTTATATACATGAATAACGTAATATAACATAACGTAACCCAATCTAACAACTCGACGGTAATATTTGTCCACATTCCTGTTTTTTGGCCTCTACGTCTCCATGGGACCTTTATATACATCAATAACATAATATAAGCTAGCCTAAACCAATCTAACACCTCGGCGGTAATATTTGACAACATTCCTGGCGAGTTGGCTTCTTCGTTTCCGTGGGACCTTTATATACATCAATAACGTAATATAACCTAACCTAACCCAACCTAACATCTCGGCTGTAATATTTGACAATATTCCTGGCTTGTTGGAGTCTACGTCTCCGAGGGACCTTTATATACATCAATAACGTAATATAACCTAACCTAACCCAACCTAACATCCCGGCGGTAATATTTGACCACATTCCTGGCTTGTTGCCCTCTACGTCTCCGTGGGACCTTTATATACATCAATAACGTAATATAACCTAACCTAACCCAACCTAACATCTCGTCGGTAATATTTGACAACATTCCTGACGAGTTGGTCTCTAGGTCTCCGTTTGACCTTCGTATACATCAATAACGTAATATAACCTAACCTAACACAACCTAACATCCAGGCTATAATATTCGACAACATACCTGGCGAGTTGGCCTCTACGTCTCCGTGGGACCTTTATATACATCAATAACGTAATATAACGTAACCTAACCCAACCTAACATCTCGGCGGTAATATTTGACAACATTCCTGACGAGTTGGCCTCTAGGTCTCCGTTTGACCTTCATATACATCAATAACGTAATATAACCTAACCTAACACAACCTAATATCTCGGCTATAATATTCGACAACATTCCTGGCGAGTTGGCCTCTACGTCTTCGTGGGACCTTTATATACATGAATAACGTAATATAACATAACGTAACCCAATCTAACAACTCGACGGTAATATTTGTCCACATTCCTGTTTTTTGGCCTCTACGTCTCCATGGGACCTTTATATACATCAATAACATAATATAAGCTAGCCTAACCCAATCTAACACCTCGGCGGTAATATTTGACAACATTCCTGGCGAGTTGGCTTCTTCGTTTCCGTGGGACCTTTATATACATCAATAACGTAATATAACCTAACCTAACCCAACCTAACATCTCGGCTGTAATATTTGACAACATTCCTGGCTTGTTGGAGTCTACGTCTCCGAGGGACCTTTATATACATCAATAACGTAATATAACCTAACCTAACCCAACCTAACATCCCGGCGGTAATATTTGACCACATTCCTCGCTTGTTGCCCTCTACGTCTCCGTGGGACCTTTATATACATCAATAACGTAATATAACCTAACCTAACCCAACCTAACATCTCGTCGGTAATATTTGACAACATTCCTGACGAGTTGGTCTCTAGGTCTCCGTTTGACCTTCATATACATCAATAACGTAATATAACCTAACCTAACACAACCTAACATCCAGGCTATAATATTCGACAACATACCTGGCGAGTTGGCCTCTACGTCTCCGTGGGACCTTTATATACATCAATAACGTAATATAACGTAACCTAACCCAACCTAACATCTCGGCGGTAATATTTGACAACATTCCTGACGAGTTGGCCTCTAGGTCTCCGTTTGACCTTCATATACATCAATAACGTAATATAACCTAACCTAACACAACCTAATATCTCGGCTATAATATTCGACAACATTCCTGGCGAGTTGGCCTCTACGTCTTCGTGGGACCTTTATATACATGAATAAGGTAATATAACATAACCTAACCCAATCTAACATCTCGACGGTAATATTTGTCCACATTCCTGGCTTTTTGGCCTCTACGTCTCCGTGGGACCTTTATATACATCAATAACGTAATATAACCTAACCTAACCCAACCTAACATCTCGTCGGTAATATTTGAAAACATTCCTGTCGAGTTGGCCTCTAGGTCTCCGTTTGACCTTCATATACATCAATAACGTAATATAACCTAACCTAACACAACCTAACATCCAGGCTATAATATTCGACAACATACCTGGCGAGTTGGCCTCTACGTCTCCGTGGGACCTTCATATACATCAATAACGTAATATAACCTAACCTAACCCAACCTAACATCTCGGCGGTAATATTTGACAACATTCCTGACGAGTTGGCCTTTAGGTCTCCGTTTGACCTTCATATACATCAATAACGTAATATAAGCTAGCCTAACCCAATCTAACATCTCGGCGGTAATATTTGACAACATTCCTGGCGAGTTGGCTTCTATGTCTCCGTTGGACCTTTATATACGTCTATAACGTAATGTAACCTAACCTAACCGAACATAACATCTCGGCGGTAATATTTGACAACATACCTGGCGAGTTGGCCTCTACGTCTCCGTGGGCCCTTCATATACATCAATAACGAAATATAACCTAACCTAACCCAACCTAGCATCTCGGCGGTAACATTTGATATCATTCCTGGCGAGTTGGCCTCTACGTCTCCGTTTGACCACCATATACATCAACAACGTAATATAACATAACCTAACCCAATCTAACATCTCGACGGTAATATTTGACCACATTCCTGGCTTGTTGGAGTCTACGTCTCCGAGGGACCTTTATATACATCAATAACGTAATATAACCTAACCTAACCCAACCTAACATCCCGGCGGTAATATTTGACCACATTCCTGGCTTGTTGTCCTCTACGTCTCCGTGGGACCTTTATATACATCAATAACGTAATATAACCTAACCTAACCCAACCTAACATCTCGTCGGTAATATTTGACAACATTCCTGACGAGTTGGTCTCTTGGTCTCCGTTTGACCTTCATATACATCAATAACGTAATATAACCTAACCTAACACAACCTAACATCCAGGCTATAATATTCGACAACATACCTGGCGAGTTGGCCTCTACGTCTCCGTGGGACGTTTATATACATCAATAACGTAATATAACGTAACCTAACCCAACCTAACATCTCGGCGGTAATATTTGACAACATTCCTGACGAGTTGGCCTCTAGGTCTCCGTTTGACCTTCATATACATCAATAACGTAATATAACCTAACCTAACACAACCTAATATCTCGGCTATAATATTCGACAACATTCCTGGCGAGTTGGCCTCTACGTCTTCGTGGGACCTTTATATACATGAATAACGTAATATAACATAACGTAACCCAATCTAACAACTCGACGGTAATATTTGTCCACATTCCTGTTTTTTGGCCTCTACGTCTCCATGGGACCTTTATATACATCAATAACATAATATAAGCTAGCCTAACCCAATCTAACACCTCGGCGGTAATATTTGACAACATTCCTGGCGAGTTGGCTTCTTCGTTTCCGTGGGACCTTTATATACATCAATAACGTAATATAACCTAACCTAACCCAACCTAACATCTCGGCTGTAATATTTGACAACATTCCTGGCTTGTTGGAGTCTACGTCTCCGAGGGACCTTTATATACATCAATAACGTAATATAACCTAACCTAACCCAACCTAACATCCCGGCGGTAATATTTGACCACATTCCTGGCTTGTTGCCCTCTACGTCTCCGTGGGACCTTTATATACATCAATAACGTAATATAACCTAACCTAACCCAACCTAACATCTCGTCGGTAATATTTGACAACATTCCTGACGAGTTGGTCTCTAGGTCTCCGTTTGACCTTCATATACATCAATAACGTAATATAACCTAACCTAACACAACCTAACATCCAGGCTATAATATTCGACAACATACCTGGCGAGTTGGCCTGTACGTCTCCGTGGGACCTTTATATACATCAATAACGTAATATAACGTAACCTAACCCAACCTAACATCTCGGCGGTAATATTTGACAACATTCCTGACGAGTTGGCCTCTAGGTCTCCGTTTGACCTTCATATACATCAATAACGTAATATAACCTAACCTAACACAACCTAATATCTCGGCTATAATATTCGACAACATTCCTGGCGAGTTGGCCTCTACGTCTTCGTGGGACCTTTATATACATGAATAAGGTAATATAACATAACCTAACCCAATCTAACATCTCGACGGTAATATTTGTCCACATTCCTGGCTTTTTGGCCTCTACGTCTCCGTGGGACCTTTATATACATCAATAACGTAATATAACCTAACCTAACCCAACCTAACATCTCGTCGGTAATATTTGAAAACATTCCTGTCGAGTTGGCCTCTAGGTCTCCGTTTGACCTTCATATACATCAATAACGTAATATAACCTAACCTAACACAACCTAACATCCAGGCTATAATATTCGACAACATACCTGGCGAGTTGGCCTCTACGTCTCCGTGGGACCTTCATATACATCAATAACGTAATATAACCTAACCTAACCCAACCTAACATCTCGGCGGTAATATTTGACAACATTCCTGACGAGTTGGCCTCTAGGTCTCCGTTTGACCTTCATATACATCAATAACGTAATATAAGCTAGCCTAACCCAATCTAACATCTCGGCGGTAATATTTGACAACATTCCTGGCGAGTTGGCTTCTATGTCTCCGTTGGACCTTTATATACGTCTATAACGTAATGTAACCTAACCTAACCGAACATAACATCTCGGCGGTAATATTTGACAACATACCTGGCGAGTTGGCCTCTACGTCTCCGTGGGCCCTTCATATACATCAATAACGAAATATAACCTAACCTAACCCAACCTAGCATCTCGGCGGTAACATTTGATATCATTCCTGGCGAGTTGGCCTCTACGTCTCCGTTTGACCACCATATACATCAACAACGTAATATAACATAACCTAACCCAATCTAACATCTCGACGGTAATATTTGACCACATTCCTGGCTTGTTGGAGTCTACGTCTCCGAGGGACCTTTATATACATCAATAACGTAATATAACCTAACCTAACCCAACCTAACATCCCGGCGGTAATATTTGACCACATTCCTGGCTTGTTGTCCTCTACGTCTCCGTGGGACCTTTATATACATCAATAACGTAATATAACCTAACCTAACCCAACCTAACATCTCGTCGGTAATATTTGACAACATTCCTGACGAGTTGGTCTCTTTGTCTCCGTTTGACCTTCATATACATCAATAACGTAATATAACCTAACCTAACACAACCTAACATCCAGGCTATAATATTCGACAACATACCTGGCGAGTTGGCCTCTACGTCTCCGTGGGACGTTTATATACATCAATAACGTAATATAACGTAACCTAACCCAACCTAACATCTCGGCGGTAATATTTGACAACATTCCTGACGAGTTGGCCTCTAGGTCTCCGTTTGACCTTCATATACATCAATAACGTAATATAACCTAACCTAACACAACCTAATATCTCGGCTATAATATTCGACAACATTCCTGGCGAGTTGGCCTCTACGTCTTCGTGGGACCTTTATATACATGAATAAGGTAATATAACATAACCTAACCCAATCTAACATCTCGACGGTAATATTTGTCCACATTCCTGGCTTTTTGGCATCTACGTCTCCGTGGGACCTTTATATACATCAATAACATAATATAAGCTAGCCTAACCCAATCTAACATCTCGGCGGTAATATTTGACAACATTCCTGGCGAGTTGGCTTCTCCGTTTCCATGGGACCTTTATATACATCAATAACGTAATATAACCTAACCTAACCCAACCTATCTTCTCGGCGGTAATATTTGACAACATTCCTGGCGAGTTGGCCTCTACGTCTCCGTGGGATCTTGATATACATTAATAACGTAATATAACCTAACCTAACCCAATCTAGCATCTCGGCGGTAATATTTGACATCATTCCTGGCGAGTTGGCCTCTACGTCTCCGTTTGACCTTTCATATACATCAATAACGTAATATAACATAACCTAACCCAATCTAACATCTCGACGGTAATATTTGACCACATTCCTGGCTTGTTGGAGTCTACGTCTCCGAGGGACCTTTATATACATCTATAACGTAATATAACCTAACCTAACCCAACCTAACATCCCGGCGGTAATATTTGTCCACATTCCTGGCTTGTTGTCCTCTACGTCTCCGTGGGACCTTTATATACATCAATAACGTAATATAACCTAACCTAACCCAACCTAACATCTCGTCGGTAATATTTGAAAATATTCCTGACGAGTTGGCCTCTAGGTCTCCGTTTGACCTTCATATACATCAATAACGTAATATAACCTAACCTAACACAACCTAACATCCAGGCTATAATATTCGACAACATACCTGGCGAGTTGGCCTCTACGTCTCCGTGGGACCTTTATATACATCAATAACGTAATATAACCTATCCAAACCCAACCTAACTTCTCGGCGGTAATATTTGAAAACATACCTGACGAGGTGGCCTCTACGTCTCCGTGGGATATTTATATACATCAATAACATAATATAACATAAGCTAACCCAATATAACATCTCGGCGGTAACATTTGACCACATTCCTGGCTTGTTGGACTCTACGTCTCCGTGGGACCTTCATATAGATCTATAAGGTAATATAACCTAACCTAACCCAACCTAACATCTCGGCGCTAATATTTGAAAACACTCCTGGCGAGTTGGCATCTACGTCTCCGTTTGACCTTCATATACATCAATAACGTAATATAACCTAACCTAACCCAACCTAACATCTCGGCGGTAATATTTGACAACATTCTTGGCGAGTTGGACTCTACGTCTCCGTGGGACATTTATATACATCAATAACATAATATAAGCTCGCCTAACCCAATCTAAAATCTCGGCGGTAATATTTGACCACATTCCTGGCGAGTTGGCCTCTACGTCTCAGTGGGACCTTTATATACATCAATAGCGTAATATAACCTAACCTAACCCAACCTAACATCTCGGCGGTAATATTTGACAACATACATGGCGAGTTGGCCTCTACGTCTCCGTGGGATCTTTATATACATCAATAACGTAATATAACATAACCTAACCCAACCTAACATCTCGGCGGTAATATTTGACAACATTCCTGGGGAGTTGGCTTCTATGTCTCCGTTGGACCTTTATATACGTCTATAACGTAATGTAACCTAACCTAACCGAACATGACATCTCGGCGGTAATATTTGAAAACATTCCTGGCAAGTTGGCCTCTACGTCTCCGTGGGACCTTTATATACATCTATAACGTAATGTAAGCTAACCTAACCCAACCTAACATCTCGGCGGTAATATTTGACCATATTCCTGTCTTGTTGGCCTCTACGTCTCCGTGGGACCTTTATACACATCAGTAACGTAATATAACCTAACCTGATCTAACCTAACATCTCGGCGGTAATATTTGACAACATTCCTGACGAGTTGGCCTCTAGGTCTCCGTTTGACCTTCATATACATCAATAACGTAATATAACCTAACCTAACACAACCTAATATCTCGGCTGTAATATTCGACAACATTCCTGGCGAGTTGGCCTCTACGTCTCCGTTTGACCTTCATATACATCAATAACGTAATATAACATAACCTAACCCAACCTAACATCTCGGCGGTAATATTTGACAACATTCCTGGCGAGTTGGCTTCTATGTCTCCGTTGGACCTTTATATACGTCTATAACGTAATGTAACCTAACCTAACCGAACATAACATCTCGGCGGTAATATTTGAAAACATTCCTGGCAAGTTGGCCTCTACGTCTCCGTGGGACCTTTATATACATCTATAACGTAATGTAACCTAACCTAACCCAATCTAACATCTCGGCGGTAATATTTCACCACATTCCTGGCGAGTTGGCCTCTACATCTTCGTGGGACCTTTATATACATCAATAACGTAATATAACTTAACCTGAACCAACGTAACATCTCCGCGGTAATATTTGACAACATACCTGGCGAGTTGGCCTCTACGTCTCCGTGGGCCCTTCATATACATCAATAACGAAATATAACCTAACCTAAACCAACCTAGCATCTCGGCGGTAACATTTGATATCATTCCTGGCGAGTTGGCCTCTACGTCTCCGTTTGACCACCATATACATCAACAACGTAATATAACATAACCTAACCCAATCTAACATCTCGACGGTAATATTTGACCACATTCCTGGCTTGTTGGAGTCTACGTCTCCGAGGGACCTTTATATACATCAATAACGTAATATAACATAACCTAACCCAACCTAACATCTCGGCGGTAATATTTGACAACATTCCTGGCGAGTTGGCTTCTATGTCTCCGTTGGACCTTTATATACGTCTATAACGTAATGTAACCTAACCTAACCGAACATAACATCTCGGCGGTAATATTTGAAAACATTCCTGGCAAGTTGGCCTCTACGTCTCCGTGGGACCTTTATATACATCTATAACGTAATGTAACCTAACCTAACCCAACCTAACATCTCGGCGGTAATATTTGACCACATTCCTGTCTTGTTGGCCTCTCCGTCTCCGTGGGACCTTTATACACATCAGTAACGTAATATAACCTAACCTGATCTAACCTAACATCTCGGCGGTAATATTTGACAACATTCCCGGCAAGTTGGCTTCTCTGTCTCCGTGGGACCTTTATATACATCAATAACGTAATATAACCTAACCTAACCCAACCTGTCTTCTCGGCGGTAATATTTGACAACATTCCTGGCGAGTTGGCCTCTACGTCTCCGTGGGATCTTGATATACATCAATAACGTAATATAACCTAACCTAACCCAATTTAGCATCTCGGCGGTAATATTTGACCACATTCCTGGCTTGTTGGCCTCTAAATCTCCGTGGGACCTTTATATACATCAATAACGTAATATAAGCTAGCCTAACCCAATCTAACATCTCGGCGGTAATATTTCACCACATTCCTGGCGAGTTGGCCTCTACATCTTCGTGGGACCTTTATATACATCAATAACGTAATATAACTTAACCTGAACCAACATAACATCTCCGCGGTAATATTTGACAACATACCTGGCGAGTTGGCCTCTACGTCTCCGTGGGCCCTTCATATACATCAATAACGAAATATAACCTAACCTAAACCAACCTAGCATCTCGGCGGTAACATTTGATATCATTCCTGGCGAGTTGGCCTCT
The DNA here is from genome assembly GCA_963969225.1 of Xylocopa violacea. Taxonomy (NCBI): domain Eukaryota; kingdom Metazoa; phylum Arthropoda; class Insecta; order Hymenoptera; family Apidae; genus Xylocopa; species Xylocopa violacea. The sequence goes on from CAXAJV010000078.1 coordinate 2,981,082, forward strand.
ACGTCTCCGTTTGACCACCATATACATCAACAACGTAATATAACATAACCTAACCCAATCTAACATCTCGACGGTAATATTTGACCACATTCCTGGCTTGTTGGAGTCTACGTCTCCGAGGGACCTTTATATACATCAATAACGTAATATAACCTAACCTAACCCAACCTAACATCCCGGCGGTAATATTTGACCACATTCCTGGCTTGTTGTCCTCTACGTCTCCGTGGGACCTTTATATACATCAATAACGTAATATAACCTAACCTAACCCAACCTAACATCTCGTCGGTAATATTTGACAACATTCCTGACGAGTTGGTCTCTTGGTCTCCGTTTGACCTTCATATACATCAATAACGTAATATAACCTAACCTAACACAACCTAACATCCAGGCTATAATATTCGACAACATACCTGGCGAGTTGGCCTCTACGTCTCCGTGGGACGTTTATATACATCAATAACGTAATATAACGTAACCTGACCCAACCTAACATCTCGGCGGTAATATTTGACAACATTCCTGACGAGTTGGCCTCTAGGTCTCCGTTTGACCTTCATATACATCAATAACGTAATATAACCTAACCTAACACAACCTAATATCTCGGCTATAATATTCGACAACATTCCTGGCGAGTTGGCCTCTACGTCTTCGTGGGACCTTTATATACATGAATAAGGTAATATAACATAACCTAACCCAATCTAACATCTCGACGGTAATATTTGTCCACATTCCTGGCTTTTTGGCCTCTACGTCCTCCGTGGGACCTTTATATACATCAATAACATAATATAAGCTAGCCTAACCCAATCTAACATCTCGGCGGTAATATTTGACAACATTCCTGGCGAGTTGGCTTCTCCGTTTCCATGGGACCTTTATATACATCAACTCTGAGATAGCGCGT